>JAZHEH010003207.1:2532819-3799229 GCA_036589455.1 Ateles fusciceps | reverse complement strand
AAATCGTTCTACTATAAGGACACATGCACACGAATGTTCATTGCAGCACAGTTTACAATAGCAAAAACCTGGAACCAACCCAAATGCCCATCAATGATAGACTGGACAGGGAAAATGTGGCACATATACACCATGGAATATAATGCAGCCATCAAAACGATGAGTTCGTGTCCTTTGTAGGGACATGGATGAACCTGGAAACCATCATTCTCAGCAAACTGACACAAGAACAGAAAATCAAACACCGCATGTTCTTACTCATAGGCAGGTGTTGAACAATGAGAACACATGGACACAGGGAGGGGAGCATCACACACTGGGGTCTGTCGTGGCAAAATAGGGGAGGGACAGCAGGGGGTGGGGAGTTGGGGGAGATAGCATGGGGAGAAATGCCAGATATAGGTGATGGGGAGGAAAGCAGCAAATCACACTGCCATGTGTGTAACTATGCAACAATTTTGCATGTTCTTCACATGTACCCCAAAACCTAAAATGCAATAAAAAAATCTTATATTAGAAAAACAGAAAAATTAAAAACAAAAACAAAAACACAATCCCTTTTTCAGTTGTCAGGCCTGAGACACTGTTTGGCCCCAGGTTCATTGACTAAAGAAAAGACTGCGTCCCTAGAAGGCAGAGCCCTGCAAAACCACATAGCAATAGGGTGAGGTCCTGGGTCTCCCAGGCCTTTACCAAAAGGGATCTACTTGGGTGACTGAATACTGAGGATTACCCAAACATTTGAGTGACTGTTGCATGACGTCTTAGTAGACATCAATACCTAGCGACACAAACCAGCATCCTGGGCCCCTGTTAGAGTGGGTAATTTTGGAGTAGGTAAAACATGGAGACTGGCCCAGATCCTACTTATTTACGGTTTGTCCACTGGGTCTGCAGATTCATCCAGTGGTCAGTTCTCGGGACCCCAAATGTATAATGGAAATAGGCATGCTTCATTTATTGGTTCCTAGGCTTAAGACTATCATCGTAGAGAGAACCAAGGGGAATGCACTGAATGAATCCCCTCTATGACCATAGACAGTGACTCCAAAGCGATACAGTATTCCAAAGTGAAAGGCAGAAATTAGTGTCATCCCTAAAGAACTAGAGGATGCAGGGTGATGGACCCCATCATGTCGCCATTTAATTCACAAGCGTGGACCCTGCAAAAATCAGACGGATCCTGGAGGATGACAATGGTCCATGGGCAACTCAACCAAGCAGTAGTCACCATTGCAACTGCTGTGTCAGATGTGATATCACTGCTAGGTCAAAATAGCTTGGCCTGAGTGCGTGTTACGTACGATTTAACATACATTCTTGTTTGGAATCCTGTTTTTTTGAACTGATTTATAGTAAATTTAAATTAGAATGTATAACTTTGATGTCTATAGATGAAACATGTAGGTTATATTTATTCAAAGAGCATTACATAATTTCAAGCATAATAAATGATATTACCTATAATAACTCATTTTCATATGGTTCTTACTTGGCAAACTCAGTAATTCAAAATATGGCAAGAATCTGGGAGGAAGCAAAACTTTGCTTCACGTGAGTAACTCATAACTGTCTGTGTGAGCGTTGCTGACACAAATTCCATTTGTGCCCGAAAAGGGTCAGAAAGATGATCCTCCCTTTCATCCCACTCAGCAGGTGTCCTCTCTCCCTCACTCGCCTGTGCCCTCTGCAGCCAATGATCTGTCACCTGCAAAACCCCCCGTTATCACCACCTCTTTAGTTCCTCTGTCCTTCTACCCTGAACTGAAAACTGGCATGTTCCCAGCAACCTTCTCAAGTAAAGGTTGTTTGCATCCCAGCCCTGCACCACTGGGCCTGGGTGAGGTGGTTATTCTCTTAGCTTCTCCGGACCTTTGCTCTTTCTTCTTTTCTGAAAACCCTGAAATTGTTTGAAGCGATGCTATTGGAACAGACCGTCCTCACCCCTTCCTCATACAATTATTTGGCTGTCTTTCTTTGCACCACTGTTCTGAAGACTTCCCTCTCATAGACAGTCCATCCAACGCCCTGGCCTCTCTGGTTCTTTGACCTCCTTACTTCTAGCAATCTTCCCACCAAACTCTGGCCTGCTGCTCCCAAACTATTTCATTTCCACTTTTTCTCAGTATAGGAACTCTAGTGACACTTCTCCAACAATGCTACCCCGTGAAGACTTCCAAACCAATGAGGCCACCACTTCCTTCAATGTCCACTGCTCCCTCCTTCCACATCTAGAATCTCTGGCCCATTAGTATAATTTCATTTTGTATATACCCTCAATTCCCTCCTCATCCCTTCTCTCCCCTACATTTGTCTTCAAAAATCCCACCCACAGCTAAACCCAACTCTCTAAGTCTGTATTTGATGGTTATTTTTATGTATCAACATGACTGAGCCATAGGATGCCCAGATAACTGCTCAAACATTATTTCTGGGTGGTCTCTTAAGGTGTGTCCAGAAGAGATTCGTATTTGAATTGGTGAACTGAGTAAAGCCATGTGGGGGCATTACCCAATCTATTAAGGGCATGAATAGATCAAAAAGCAGAGGAAGGCCGAATCCACTCTCTGCCTGACTGCTGGAGCTGGCTTTTTTTTTTTTTTTGAGACAGAGTCTCACTCCATCACCAGGCTGGAGTGCAGTGGCTGATCTCAGTTCACTGCAACCTCTGCCTCCTGGGTTCAAGCAATTTTCCTGGCTCAGTCTCCCAAGTAGCTGGGACTACAGGTGCGCGCCACCACGCCTGGCTAATTTTTGTATTTTTTAGTAGAGATGGGGTTTCACCATGTTGGCCAGGATGGTCTCAATCTATTGACCTCGTGATCTGCCCGCCTCAGCCTCCCAAAGTGCTGGGATGACAGGCGTGAGCCACCGCGCCCGGCCTGGAGCTGGCTTATTGATCTTCCCCTGTCCTTGGAGCACCTCGTTCTCAGGCCCTCTGACCTGGACTGGAATCTACACCACTGGCTCTCTGGGTTTCAGGCATTAGAGTTATACCACAAACTTTCTTGGATCTCCAGCTTGCAGACAGCAGCTTGTGGGACTTAAGTATCCATAATCAATCTCCATAATTATGTGAGCCAACACCTTATAATCCATTTCTTTCTGGAGAGAGATATAGATATCCTATTGGATCCGTTTCTCTGAGGACCTCTAATGCCCTGTATTTGAGCAGCTGACTATTGCTGGAGAGACTATGGTAACTCTCATTTTATTACAATCTCAAGAAGCTGGCAGCAGCTTCACATCCATCCTGCCACCCTTCCCTAATGAATTCAGTCTCTTGTATCCTGTGGCCAAGACCACTTTTTCAAAACTCCTCTTTTTTTGTTGAGACAGAGTCTTGCTCTGTCGCCAGGCACCAGGCTGCATGCAATCTCGGCTCACTGCAACCTTCACCTTCCAGGTTCAAACAATTTTCCTGCCTCAGCCTCCCCCAGTAGCTGGGACAACAGGCATGTGCCACCACACCCAGCTAATATTTGTATTTTTTTAGTAGAGACAGGGTTTCACCATGTTGGCCAGGATGGTCTCGATCTCTTAACCTTGTGATCTGCCCACCTCAGCTCAGCCTCCCAAAGTGCTGGGATTACAGGCATGAGCCACCGTGCCTGGCCAAACTCCTCTCTTTCTAAGCTCCCTGCAGCCGTTCCTTCTATTCTTCACTTCTTATTTCATTGTGAAAACCCAATGGTAAGCAGAGGACACTTGCATCTTCCACCACATCTTCCAATTTACCCCACATATTCTCATGACTTTCATGCCATTTAGATGCTGATTTTCTTCTCCCTCTGAACTTAAGGTCTTCCTATCTGATCTCCTACTTGGTGTTTCCACTTGCACATGTATGAGGCAGGTGAAGTAGAGCATGTCCAAAAGAAGAGTGCCGATTTCTCTCCCAAATATTTCCTATCTTGTTGGAGTTGTCAAGCATCATTCTTGACTCCTTTGTGTCCCTGACATTCTACGTCTAGTCCATGAACATCTACTATTTCTACCTCCCCTGGTCTTCCAAATTCAACCATTTCTCAGCACCTCCACCATTACCATTCTCTCTTCCTGTGACTATTACAGTAGCCCCTACCTGATGTCCCAGCCTCCATGCATGTTGCCTTATCAGTAATCAGAGCCATCTTTTAAAAATGAAACCTGGCCAGGCACGGTGGCTCATGCTTATAATCCCAGCACTTTGGGAGGCTCAGGAGGGCGGATCACTTGAGGCCAGGAGTTCGAGACCATCCTGGCAAACATGATGAAACCCCTTCTCTGTTAAAAATACAAAAATTATCCAGGTGTGGTGTCAGGTGCCTGTAATCCCAGCTACTCAGGAGGCTAAAAGGAGAATCGCTTGAATCCGGGACGGGAGGTGGAGGTTGCAGTGAGCCAAGATCACGCCACTGCACTCCAGCCTGGGTGACAGAGTGAGACTCTGTCTCAAAAAGATAAATAAAGATGAAAATTGGATCAAGTCCCTTCTTGCACAAAATCCTTCATTGGTTTCTCATCACTATTTATAATAAAATTGAGTCTCCTTCCACATGGTCTACAAAGCCCTGCACCGTGGCCTACTCTGCCCCCTCTGTAGCCTCATCCCCATCGCTCTTCCACCACCCCAGCCCTGCTGTCCTCTGCTCTTCTTGTTTTCTCCTTCTTGTTTCTTGAGCATTTCAAGCTGGTTCTGGCTTCACAGTCCTCACCCCTACTGTTCACTCTGTCTGGCATGGGCTTGCCTGCAGAATATCACTTGACTGCCTGCCTTACTTCATTTAAGTGTCTGCTCAAAAGTCATTTCTGTTCGAGACCAGCCTGGCCAACATAGTGAAACCCCGTTTCTACTAAAAATACAAAAATTAGCTGGGCATGGTGGCATGCACCTGTAATCTCAGCTACCCAGAAGGCTGAGGCAGGAGATCGCTTGAACCCAGTGGTGGAGGCTGCAGTGAGCCGAGATTGCACCACTGCACTCCAGCCTGGGCAACAGAGCAAGACTCCATCTCAAAAAAAAAAAAAAAAATCACTTCCCTCACCACCCTGCCTACTATGGCCTTCTCTTCCAATGTAATTATCTGTCTTTTGACTCTATTCCCTTTTTTCTTCATTGCATTTAACATGTGCTCCATCGTTATGTTAATGGATCTTAAAGAATTCTAGGATCTTGTGTTGCCCCCTTCAACATCAACTCTAGGCTTAGCCATATGATTTTCCTTGTCTACTGGATCATTAGAAAATGTGGCCCAAGCAGAGGCCTGTTCCATGTGTGCACAGCAGGCTTGCCCTCATGGAATCCCAGCTTCCAAGTGAGGAAGGCTGAGCGGGGAGAGGCCAGCTGGGGAGCGACTGAGGCACATCAGTCAGCAGCTCCAGCCAACTGCCAGATGTGTGAGTGAAGCCATCCAGCATCTGGCAATTGGTGGCAAACGCATTAACGAACCAAACACCGCCACGTGGATCCACTAAGATAAATAAGATGTCTAAATTTAGCTCATTAGAAAAATCTATCTTCCAAGTGTCTGTCCCAAGTAACCACTGGACATCGCCAGCTGAAATTTCAACATCTAAACTAATGTTCTTCTCCCCCAAACTTATCTTTTCTCCTTTATTCCATATATTATTAATGGCACCCAAATATAACCAATGTTTTAAAGGTGATGGTTAATTTTGTGTATCACCTTGGCTAAGCTATGGTGTCTAGTTGTCTGGGTGTCGCTGTGAAGGTATTTTTTAGGTATGATTAACATTCAAATTGGTGAGCTTTGAGGAAAGCAGATTACCCTCCATAAGATACGTGGGCTTCAGCCAATCAATTGAGGACGTTAAGAGAAAACACTGAACTCCACTGAGGAAAAAGGAATTCTGTCTCCAGACTGCCTTCAAATTCAAGACTGCAAGGTCAACTTCTGATGGAATTTCTAGCCTGTTAGCTACCTTGCAGGTTTTGGACTTCCACACACCCACAGTGGAGTTTCCTTATAATAGAGAGCTCCTTCTCTCTCTCTCTCTCAATCCACACTCACACATCCCATTAGTTCTCTTTCTGTGGAGAATCCTCATACAAAGGTTATCTCTATGACCCCTCTCTGTCACTTCCTAGCATTCACTTAGTGACCATGCTCTATTTTTGCAATCTACAAACTGTCTCTTGCATCCGTCCTTTGTCTGTCTCTACTTCCTCTGTCTTGGTTTAGGTGCTCAGCATCTCTCACTAACACTATTACAAAAGTCTATTAACCAGTCTTGCTGGCTCATCTCCTTTCAAATTCCCTGCCACTCCACGACTAGACTTACCTTTCTAAGATAAGCACCTCATGATCATGTTATTTATCTCCAACCTCTCCTCTTGGCTTCCCACTGCCTTGAGGACACAGTTCAGACTCTTCAGAATAGGATGGAAGCTCTTTATGTACTAGCCCAAGTTCAGCTGGAGTTCCGACCTCCCTTACTGCCCCGAGTATCCACCCTCCAGCCATATTTAACTAGTCGTTGATCCCCAAAGACCTGGTGCTCATTTCATGCCCTCATGCTTTTGCATGTTCTGTGCCATCTGCTTGGAATGCCTACTGCTTTGTCTGAAAAACCCTCTGAATTTCAATCCAAGCCATGGCTCAGAGGTACTCTTTGTTCAGAAGCTGTTGCTAGATTCTTAGTTCTAATTTTTAGAACATGATAAAGGTCTTACCATAAATCTTATGTAATATATTGAAATTAATATACTTGTATTTCTCAAAAGATAAGGGACTCTTTGATGGCCCCTGTATCTTGTTCATAATTGGACCCCTAGTCCTAGTGTTGTATTTAACTTTTAATGGCCACTCAAAAAAATGCTTGTGGAGCCCATTGGTATAAGTTAGATTTTATACCCCTTGAAGGCAGAAACCATACGGCTGTTCATCTTGGTATCATTCCTCTCATGGGCTTTTGCATAGTTGAAGCTTGTAAGAAATTTGAGGCTGGGCATGGTGGCTCATGCCTATAATCCCAGCACCTTGGGAGGTCAAGGTGGGTGGATCAGTTGAGGTCAGAAGTTTGAGACCAGCCTGGTCAAAATGGTAAAACTCTGTCTCTATGAAAAATACAAAAATTAGTTGGGTGTAGTGGCCTGTGCCTATAATCCCAGCTAGTGAGGAGTCTGAGGCAGGAGAATTGCTTGAACCTGGGAGGCAGAGGCTGCAGTAAGCCAAGATCACATCACTTCACTCCAGCCTGGGCAACAGAGTGAGACTCTGTCTCAAAAAAAAAAAAAAAAAAAAAAAAAGAACAAAAAGAAAGAAATTTGAATTTAGATATGTCAACCATCGTTGAGATTCCCTGCTCAGTGGTGTCACAGTGATTTTAAGTCAAACAAAAGTTTATGGAAAAGAGAAATTGCTGGCACTGAGGGTCATAGTCGTGGAGAAAGGGAATAGAAAAAAACAAGTCTTTAAAAATTTTTTATAGGAACTATTTCCATTTCCTATTTTCTCAAAGAGTCTCTGAAAATCATTTTTTGTCTTGAAAATTTTCAAACCCACAGAAAAGTTGAAAGAACAGTGCAATGAACATCCAGATACTCCTCACGTAGATTCACCATCTAGGTACACCTACTTCCTCTTCCTTCCTCTATTTATGTGCAGGTGCGCGCGTACACACACATTTCCCTTTTGCTCAAGTAGGCAGCTGTCATCATGGCATTTCATGATCAAATGTTACATCTTGCATTGCTCAGAACAGAGCCATCCCCTTCATCACCATAATGCCATCTTCACTCCAAAGGAGAGAATCAGCATTAATTCAACAGAATGGTCTAACATGCGGTCTGGACTCAAAGTTTCCTAATTGTCCTCCAAAATGTCCTTGGTAGCTATTTTTTGACCCAGAATCTGATCAAGGTTGACACCTAGATTTGGCTGTTCTGTCTCTTTATTTTCCCCATACTCTGCTTCTGTTCTTGATATCCAATTCTTTGAAGACCTGTAGAACATCCCTGCTGGGCGTGGTGGCTCCTGCCTGTAATTAAAGCACTTTGGGAGGCTGAGGTGGGAGGACCACTTGAGAGTTAGAAGTTCAAGACCAGGCTGGGCAACATGTTGAAACACCGTCTCTACTAAAAATACAAAAATTAGCTGGGCATGGTAGCACACACCTGGAGTTCCAGCTACTCAGGAGGCTGAGACATGAGAATTACTTGAACCCAGGAGGCAGAGGTTGCAATGAGCCAAGATCTTGCCACTGCACTGCAGCCTGGGGGACAGAGCAAAGCTCTGTCTCAAAAAAAAAAAAAAAAAAAAAAGAACATCCCATATTCCAGGGTGTTCTGACCATCTGGCCAGGATTTGATTTAGGTCAGATGCTTCTAGCAAGTTTTGTTATGGGTGTCCCTCCCATGGCATCAGACCAGGGACTCACAGGGTCAGGTTGCTCCACTAATTGTCATGGCAGGCATGATACGAGGCAGATAAGGTGAAGGCTGACAGATTGCAATGCAAAGGCACACTTTTGCCTTTGTAATTAATCAGTAACCAAGAGATTGTGTAAACAGCCTTTCCCCCTACAGTCTTTTCTCCCCAGTGGGTCATATTATTAATTGATGATCATTGCTTGAACCAATTATTACACTGCGAGTTACAAAATGGTGCTTTCCTAAATCTAAAATTTAGCCTACACATACTAGATTAGTCTTTTAATTACTGTTCTTTTTTTTTTTTTCTAGACAGGGTTTCGCTCTGTCACCCAGGCTGGAGTGCAGTGGTGAGATCATGGCTCTTTGCAGCCTCGACCTCCCAGGCTCAAGTGATCTTCCCACCTCAGCCTCCTGAGTAACTGGGACTATAGGCACACGCCATTATGCTCAGCTAATTTTTGCTTTTTTTTTTTTTTGGTAGAGATAGGGTTTTGCCATTGCCCAGGCTGTTCCTTTCTGTCTTTTAAGAATCACTATAGAATCATGAAAATTTAAAAATGCAATGCATTACTGTCATTTCCAAGGATTATTTTTTTTGATCCTCAAAGTTTCTCAGATTTGGTCAGTGGGATCCTTTTCAAGCTGACTTCTGTATCTTTTTGACATGGAATTTTAAATGGTCTGTGAACACATCTTTGCTTTCTGATACACAAGAGGTTCCTAATTCTGACCTAGTATTTACCAATTATCTAAGGAGCTTTTTGGCAGGCAATAGCATTCAGAAACCAAAACCTGGTTCGTACATGAGCTTATTGCTATTGAGTATTATTGATTCTAGGCTTTTTCAGGGACAGAGCTAGACTATCGTATCATGATCTCCCACTTACTCGATAGCTCCAATTCAAATCCTACACTACAGGGTTTTCCACCTGCCCTCCTCCCCCCATCCTATGTTCTAGATCCCCTAACTGAAAATCCTCATTAAGAGCAAGAGGTAGACTGGGCGCGATGGCTCATGCCTGGAATCCCAGCACTTTGAGAGGCTGAGGAGGGCAGATCACAAGGTCAGGAGTTTAAGACCAGCCTGACCAACACAGTGAAACCCAATCTCCACTAAAACTACAAAAATTAGCCAGGCGTGGTGGTGGGTGCCTGTAATCCCAGCTACTCAGGAGGCTGAGGCAGGAGAATTGCTTGAACCTGGAAGTCGGAGTTTGCAGTGAGCAGAGATCACGCCACTGGGTGACAGAGCGAGACTCCATTTAAAAAAAAAAAAAAAAAGACAAGAGGTAAACACAATCCTCAATGGTCTGAGTTTGGGACTTCACTGTGGAGGCTGGGACTCTCACCCATTGGGGGTGGCAGGGGAGGCAGAAGGAAAGATTCCCCTTGCCACGTCAGCTTGATTGTACCCCCCAGGTATCTGGCTGCTAATACCTTCTTGGAGTGGGCAGACTTTTATACAGAAAGAAGATGGAAATTGTCCAGTTGGATATTAAAACATGCACCTGTGACCCAATTCTTCAGAAACCTACCTGTGGACATTTTACATAAAATCAGCTTTTGAAGATTTTCTACTGAAGAATTAAGGACAAAACTGCTTTTATAGCTTTGTCCATCAAACGACGAGTTTCTAACAGAAAGCTACTTGGTTCATGACCCCTGGAGAACTGGCCCCTTTAGCTATTTCCTCTGAACAGAGCTCTTTGTAGAGAGCTGTGGTTAGCCACCCATGAATGAGACTGGTTTTTCTTCTGGCTTTGTACACTGCAGAGAATTGTTCTGAAATTCGATGATACAAACTTTGGTATCAGTTGCAACAGTTATTCCATGTAGCCCAGGTCTTCTTAAAGAGAAAGTCATTATAAAATGCCTGTGTTCAGGATCCAGATTCTTATGGAGATATTGTCCCCCTGGGTCTCAACTGCAGTTATTCCAAGTAATTCCTACAGCAGTCTTAAGAGGGAAGTTTTGTTTTAAAGACGAGGAAACCAGCACTCAGAGAAACTGTCATATAACACAAAGTCACAGGCTGCTATGCTTTGTCGAATCTAAGATGCTAAGATTTTAAAGTACATTCCATTTCCAGGGTATGTTAAAAGTGAAAAAAAGATGTATATGTCTTAGAATCAGTGAAATACAGTGGCTAGTGATAGATCTAGGGTCAAATTCAGATCCTCCTAAGAAACCCCAGCTTTTCCCCACTTGATCAATGGTTCATGCAAGAAGAGCAAGCTGAGCTGCAGATAGGAGATCTGGGCTTCCAGGAGGTTGAAAAGACAAGGAAAGATAGTATAGCGTGAACAACAGTGTGGACATGAAAGTTTGCTTCGAGTGTGAACTCAGAGATGAGCTAGTCTGATGACAGCTGAGTGTTCACATTTGGGAGCAGTGAGGAAATGCGGCTTTTAGAAAGAGCTTGGCTGGATGAACCAGCTCTAGAAGGCAGCTGGCGATTTCTTTAGGCGTAGCAGTTCTAGGAAATTGGGCATTGTTGTAAGCACTTGGGGGTGGATGCTACAGGTTGAAAGCCCTGTTTTAAAGGAGAGGTGTACAGGGAGGATTGGAAGAAGAGCTATGAGACTGCCATAGTCAGAATGGGCAACAGGCACTGAAGCTTGAACAGGGATGGTGGCCCTGAGACTGCAGAAAAGGGCTAGGTGGAGGTGAGAATGCTTTAGAGGAGAGGAGTGTCTCAGCAACTGTTGACAGGTTGGCAATGAATGGGGGAGCCCACATGATTTTTCATCCAAACCCAGACACCTCTAGAAAGAAAGTGAAGCACTATTAATAACCATGCCAGAAGGCAGGCATCAGCCAGCATTGTCTTAGGCAAACTTGCACATACAGTTACTGCACATAAGAGAATGAAGGAGAGACCAGAATCAAAACAGCTCCAAGTATTTCTTGTTTGGGGGGACTTTGGGTTACTGTAGTTCACAGAGCAGTTGCAAATGCTACCTCTTGTGCAAGGAGAGTCTCTGTGGATTTTTCCCTATCCTCTCCAAAAAGAAGCTGTGTGGAATCAAACAGCCCCCACGTGGTATAGGTGAAGGAACAGGCTTTAGTGGGGGAAACTTATGAAGCCAAGGTTGGAAGGAGAAGGCATCCAGTACTCCTCTTAACCACACAGAGAGGTGTGTGCCGCAGCCAGGATGGTCTCGGAGACCTCTGGGTGGACATGCCTGGGAAGGAGCTCCTTTCCTCCAAGTCTCTCTTCACCTTAAATGAGGTAAAGGCTGACAGATGGCAATGCAAAGGCACACTTTTGCCTTTGTAACTAATCAGTAAACTGTGAAGTTGTATAAATAGCCTTTCCCCTACAGTCTTTTCTCCCAGTGGGTCACATTATTCATTGATAATCATTGCTTGAATCAATTATTTTTATTTTATTTTTGAGACAGTCTCACCCTGTTACCCAGGCCGGAGTGTAATGGTGGCATCTCAGCTCACTGCAACCTCTGCCTTCCCAGGTTCAAACAATTCTGTCTCAGCCTCCCGAATAGCTGGGATTATAGGCAACCGCCACCATGCCCAGCTCATTTTTGTATTTTTAGTAGAGACGGGGATTTCACCATGTTGGCCAGGATGGTCTCAAACTTCCTGACCTCGTGATCCACCCATCTCGGCCTCCCAAAGTGCTGGGATTATAGGTGTGAGCCACCGTGCCCCGCCTGCTCTGAGTCAGTTACAAAATGGTGCTTTCCTAAACTCAAAATTTAGCCTACACATACAGAGAGGTATGTGCCACAGCCAGGATGTTCTTGGAGCCCCTGGGTGGATGTGCCTGGGAAGGAGCCCCCTCTCCTCCAACTCTCTGCCACCTCTTCTTTATAGGACAGGAGCAAGAACCACCTTGTCAGTGGGAGAACGGTCTACAGGTACATTTGATGCTAGTAGATTGCAGAAGGTATGGGGAAATACGAGCTGTCCAGTATTTGGAGAATCTGAGGGCTTCACATGGAAGCTGGTTTTGGAAGGAGATCCATCAAGCCTGTAGGGCCCTGGGTTTAACTGTATTTCTTCTCCCTGGAGAAAGAAAAGCCTTTAGTCCCTTCCAGGACCTTGTCCAGGCAACCCAGAGTGAGCTCCCATGGGCCTTTTTTGGGATAGTTTGGTTTCGACACCAAAGTACTTCCTTTAGGGCAGGGAAGGCGCAGGAGTGAGGGTAAAAACAAGGAAGTGTGATATTGTGATATAATGGTATATATTTGGTCATCCTCCCTGGTTTCTTAGCACAGAGCTTTGAAAACCCTTGGAAGGGTTTATTATGAAGAAGAGCATAGTTTATTATTCTTAATAAGTCCCTTTCAACCATACTTGAGTTACACTCACAAGATGATTCTTCCTTGTCCCTAGATGTTTCATGATGGGGGCTGCTGGCCAGAGGAACTGACCATGTGATTACAGGGTTGGAACATTCCAGTCCACCCCCAGGCCTCCTGGGGAGAGGAGAGGGGCTGGAGGTTTTAAAAGTCACCCACAGCCAAAGATTTAGTCAATTGTGCCTATATAATGAAACCTCCATAAAAACCCCTAAATGAAGAGATGCAAGGAACCTGTGGGAGAGTGAGCAAATGCATCCACGTGCCCGGAGGGTGGCAGGCTCCAACTCCCCCAGTGGGGCTGACGCGCCCATGTTCGGGACCCTTCTGGACCTTGCCCTATGTACCACTTCATCTGCACGTGCATTCGTATTCTTTATCACTTCCTTTATAATAAACTAGCAACAGTAAGTAAACTGTTTTCCCTGAGTTCCATGAGCTGTTCTAGCAAATTACTCAACTTGAACTAAGAGCAGTAGCTCATGCCTATAACCTAGCACTTTGGGAGGCTGAGGTGGGAGGACTGCTGGAGCCCAGAAATCCATGACCAGCCTGGACAACATAGGGAGACACTATCTCTAGAAGAAATAAAAGTTAGCCAGGTGTGGTGGAGCACACTGTGATCCCAGCTACTCTGGAGGCTGAGATGGGAGGATCACTTGAGCCTGGGAGGTGGTAGCTGTAGTGAGCCATAATTCCTGCCTTGGTGACAGAGTGAGACACCCTCTGTGTGTGTGTGTGTGTATAAATTTATATTTTATACATACATATATATATATATATATATATTTAACTTGAAGGGGTAGTCATAGAAACCTCTGATTCATAGCCAGTAGTCAGAAATATGGGAGGTCCAGGACTTGTGATTTGCATTTGAATTGAAGGTAGTCTTGTGGGGCTGAGCTCTTAACCCATGATCTGCTGGGTTAGACCAGGTAGTTAATGTCGAGAATTGAACTGATACCCAGCTGGTGTGTAGACAATGAAAGAACTGGTTATTGGTGTGGAAAAATCCACATACCTGGTGCCAGAAGTATTGGGAGTAAAACAGTTCAGAGTGTCAGAGGAAAATCTTATCACAGGTTTAGTTTTAAGATCTTAATTGGCTTTATTTGTAATTCCAGAATCCAGCAAACTTCATTTGATGAAATGAGATAAGTGTTCAATGGGCTGAGTAGAGGAGTTGGTTTCATATGGAGAAGGGCTGAAGAAAGCAGGGGACAGAACCCAAAAAGCAGATTGGTCATTTCAAAGTTACTTTCCTTGCAAGGTGGAAATGGGGGAACAGAACAGTAGAGAAATAATTGATTGGTTAATATCAGGTCACTGTCTCTTGGAAGGGAGAGAATAGAGGAAACTCCATTACCATGCAGATTGAAACTGGCCTGTTTGGGAAATTTGACTTTCTCTCCCGATTGCTCTGGAGGTCAGTTGACAACTCAGGTTTGGCAATGTGGAACCTCAGCATGAGTGACTTCATTCTGATTTTTGGTCTGGTGTGTTGGGGCCTAGTGTAGGAGCTTTGTCCAAAACAGTAGCCTCCTGGCTGGTCTGAAGGTAGTGAGTTACCTCAATTGATTGTTTGCGGTCAGTTACAGATCAAACTCCTTGCTCTTCTCTTTCGTCATCCTCACTACTGCACTCACGACAACAACAATGGCTTCCTATTTTTTTTTTTTTTTTTTTTTTTTTTTTTTTTGAGACAGAGTCTTGCTCTGTCGCCCAGGCTGGAATGCTGTGGTACGATCATGGCTCACTGCAGCCTTGACCTCCCTGGCTCAAGCGATCCTCCTGCCTCAGCCTCCCAAGTAGCTGAAACTACAGGCACGTACTTTTTGTAGAGATGGGGTTTCACCACGTTGTGCAGGCTTTGTCACCAACTCCTGGGCCCAAGTGATCTGCCCAACTCCCGAAGTGTTGGGATTATAGGTATGAGCCACTGCACCTGGCCATCCTCCTCTAATTTTTATTTAGGGAGAAGTAGAGAGAACATCCCTTTTCAGTGAATTAACCTATAAGCAAATATACTGAACTGTGAACTATAATAAGTGGAGTCATATTTCTTGGATGGTTCAGAAGACATTTGGGTTTCACAACTTATGGGTCCCCAGGAACACCACTGGCTGTGCAGCAAGCACCCGACCGCACCATGTATGTGTAACTGAATCAGGCACGTGCGACATGGTCTCACTGCAGGGCCTGCAGCCATTTTCCACAGCCTCGAGGGTTGCCAGATTTTGTGCATGATTTCTAATGAACTAAAATTAGTAACAGGTGACAAGCCAAATATACCCTTGGAAGGATTGTTTGTGGGATGTCACTTTCATAGCTATTTCATTGCATTCCACTAATCTAATTTTAGCATGGAAGACACCCCCTTGAGACTAGAGGCCTGATTTGGAGACCTGGATTTAGAGAGAATCACAGCACAGTTTTGCTTCGAGGATGGAAGTCAGGCTGGAGTTCCCGGGGACCTCAGAACACTGCAGCTTTGATTTTATCACTTCCTTGGTAAAAAGAAACAATAACAACAAAGAAACCCACAAACTCCAGGAACTCTCTACTGCTCAAAGGATTTTGTCTAAAATTCTGTTACTAATACCTACAAGTTTCTTTTATTTGATCTGTTTATCCAAAAGTCTTATCAAAAGTACTGTGCCCCATGCAGCTGCACAGACCTGGCCAGCACCTCTGAATGCTTCTTGGTCATGCCCTCTGCCAAGTTCTCCTACAGGCCATTCCATCTGCCAGGTCTGTCTTGTTCAGGATGCCTGCTGGTCTCTGAGGTGCAGAGCCCTGTACCCAACAACCTTACTGACATCTCCAGAGATATCCAAATGCAGATCCATTTTCAAAAATGAAAGCTGCCAGCCTGCCTTTCAAACTGGCTCCTCCTCCTCCCTCATCCTAGAGAATGACAAGGGAAAAGTCTCTTAGAGTGCCTTCCCTCTGTCAGGCTTTATGTCATCCATGATCCGGAGATATCTTTCTTAAAACACAGGCTAGCTCCTTCTGTCTCCTGCTGCAAGCCCACCCATGGCTCCCTGTTGCTCTCAGGACAAAGCAGAAGCTTCTAGCATCATACAGGAGGAGGCCGCTGTGACTGGTCTCTTGCTCCTTCCACCCCATCCTCCAGCTTAGGTCTCCTCCAGGTTTCCTCTGAGGGCCACACTGGCTCCTCTCCTGCTTCCAGACTGTGCACCTCATGCTTCCCCATTCCCTTTGCCTAGCACCTTCTTCAGGATCATTATCCATTGTCTATGCCCTAAGCACCATAAGAGAAATAAGCAGTCCTGTTCTTCATCTCACCAGAAGCCCACCATCAGCCTTTCATGAATGTCTGATGACCAGTGAGTGAAGAAATGAAGAAATAATTAATGGATACACAGGTACAACGATGCAGAACCAGGACCATCAAAGGGGGTGCGGGTAAGGGGCTGCAGACAAGGACAGAGCAGTGCTTTGTCTGCTGGTTCAGATTCCTGTTGGGAAGGGGTTGGAAGTTAGTGTCCTGCAGCCACCCTTGTGGATCACAGGTGTGCGTGTGTTTATGCATGTACCTGTGGACAGACAGGTAGGCCTCCTTGGGGGATATACTCGTGTTGTCATGTGACCTCCATCCTTTTCAATTAACCATTTTGAAGCCTTAAAAAAAACCTTTTTTTTTTTTTTTTTGAGACGGAGTTTCCCTATCGTCTCCCAGGCTGGAGTAGAGTGGCGCCATCTCAGCTCATTGCAACCTCTGCCTCCTGGGTTCAAGCGATTCTCCTACCTCAGTCTCCTCCTGAGTAGCCGGGATTAGAGATGCCCGCCACCACACCCAGCTTTTTTATTTTTATTTTTAGTAGAGACGGGGTTTCACCATGTTGGCCAGGCTCGTCTCAAACTCCTGACCTCAGGTGATCCACCTGCCTTGGTTTCCCAAAGTGTGAGGATTGCAGGTGTGAACCACAACGCTTGACCGAAAAAAAAATACTTCTTTTAGGTATTAGGGGAGCAATACCCCAACTGTTATCTGGGTGGCCAACATCTTTCTGGTAAGCACATCCCTTACGGAATGCTTGTCAAACACAGACTATCCTAGTTTGAATATTTCAGTTTGTATATGCGCAACAGATATTCAACATAAGCAGAAATAGTGAATTCCTTCTGTGAACCAGGCACTGGGCTGGGCCTTGGAGGTTGGGTTAGAGACCCAGGAGATGACCTTCCTTCCTTTCCAGTTGCTCTGTGGCTGCTGATGCTGTGTGATACTCCTACTTATCTGTGCTTAGAGTGAATTATCCAGGTTTTCTTAGTGATGAGAAAATTATGGAAATTTGGCTGGGCGCAGTGGCTCACACCTGTAATCTCAGCACCTTGGGAGGCCAAGGCGGGCAGATAACAAGGTCAGGAGTTCAAGACCAGCCTGGCCAATATGGTGAAACTCCATCTCTACTTAAGAAAAAAAAAAAACACAACAAAAATTAACCAGGCGAGTGGTGGGCGCCTGTAGTCCCAGCTACTCGGGAGGCTGAGGCAGGAGAATTGCTGGAACCTGGGAGGCGGAGGTTGCAGTGAGCCAAGATTGTGCCACTGCACTCCAGCCTGGGCGACAGAGTGAAACTCTGTCCCTCCCCACCAAAAAAAAGAAAATTATGGAAATTTACAAATAAGTAACAGAGGATATAGCAAGAAGAGGAGGGTAGAACTGCTTTAATAAAATTATCAACACACAAAAAATTCTATCTGCAGGCTAGTAAACAATACAATACGTACACAAGTGTATTAGTTCATTCACATGCTGCTATGAAGAAATACTTGAGAATAGGTAATTTATAAAGAAAAGAGATTTAACTGACTCACAGTTCTGCGTGGCTAGGAAGTCTCAGGAAACTTATAATCATGGCGGAAGGCACGCCTTTGGAGGGTGGCAGGAGAGAGGAGGAGTGCTGAGTGAAGGAAGCCCCTTATAAAACCATCAGATCTCGTGAGAACTCGATCACGAGAACAGTATGGGGGAAAGCCCCACGCCCATGATTCGATTATCTCCACCTGGTCCCACCCTTGACACCTGGGGATGGTTACAATTCAAGGTAAGACCTGGGTGGAGACACAGCCAAACCATATCAACGAGCCTTCTTTTATTTAACGAACCATTGACTTCCTGTAGGATTCTAATATATAATATTTTAGGGAAAAGAAATTTCCCCAAAATATTATGACTGGGGCATTTCCCCATCATTCTAAGTCTTAGCTTGATGTTGCCTGAGGAGACTTCCTGCGGTGGGAATTAATTATTCATTGTTTTTCTCTCTTATTACAAGCTTTCCACATACTCTAAGATGCGAAAAGTGAGTGAGTGGCCTCTGTTAGAGTTCTTATGTGTATTTGGACTTTCTTTACTGGAGTTGTCTCATTTTCTAAACTAAGATTCAGTGGCTATGACTGTTCTGTTTGTTTTTTTTTTAATTCTCAGACGAATTTCTAGTTTCCTTGTTTTTCTCAGATGTAGATTGTCAAATCATCTAGCTCATCACTGTTAATTACTCTGTTCCTAATATATAGCAATAAAAAATTGAGGAGAGAATCTTAAACAGTAAGCTTACCTGCAGGAGTTCAAGAATATGGCATGTTCTTAAACTAGGGGACAAGATTGATTTCAGCCACTGTTAGCATTATGCTTCCGTCGTCTTAGCCCTGAATAAATTACTCAAGCATCACAAAGATCATTAGACAAACAACAAACAGATTACAGCAACAAAAACTCACCCAGCAGCACCATTTGCATGTCTATGCCAGTGTCCACTTTTGTCACACAAGTTGTCAGTAAGTATTACAGGTTGGAGGTGAAAAGGACAGATTAGTCCAACCTTTTATGCAGAACAGTTTGTGTAGCATTTTCTCCATAGTAATTTTGAGAGAGACAGAGAGAGAGGGAGAATCGACTTTACAACACATGGCTGTGGGTAAAGAGGCTTATTATTAAACAGAGATAATAAATAAGTGTTGGAAACCACACACAGCAACTGGAACTCAGCTTTTATGTGTCTTCGTTGCCAGCAGTTTTTACTACTTCAACAGATCCTGACAACAATAATTAGAATTCAGGGGAAGCAGGAGGAAGGTGATGAATCTTGCACACCTGTTTCTGGTAGCTCATCAACACTGCTCTGGGCAATGGGGACACCTGGTTCTTCCTCTGCACTGCCCCATGTTCTCCACACTGGCTGCGGCACACATCTGTCTAGTAACAGATTTTAGAATAGCAAACCTGGGGCTGTATCAAGTGCCAAACAAAGGCCAAAGGACACAATAAAAGCATTTATCTTTGAAAAACTTCTCCGCTAGTGCCAAGAAGGAGGACACACACCTGGAAAAAGATTGTAATTTTTTTTTTTTGAGATGGAGTCTTGCTCTGTTGCCCAGGCTGGAGTGCAATGGCGTGATAACTGCCACCTCTCCCTTCCGGGTTCAAGCGATTCTCCTGCCTCAGCCTCCCGAGTAGCTGGGACTACATATACCCACCACCACGCCTGGCTAATTTTTGTATTTTTAGTAGAGACAGGGTTTCCCCACATTGGCCAGGCTGGTCTCGAACTCTGGACCTTGTGATCCGCCTGCCTCGGCCTCCAAAGTGCTAGGATTACAGGTGTGAGCCGCCGTTCCTGGCCAAGATTGTCTTTCTTACATGGATGAAACCTGAGTTGTTTCCATGTTGCTTTCCCTTGCCACCCAGGCCACTTTCCATCGGGTTGTCAGGATACTCCTAAGAAGGGAAGTTGGAAATGCCAGATGCTCTCAATTGGCCTGTCATCAGACTGTGAGCTTCCTGTGGGTGGGAGCTGTATCCACAGAGCTTAGCAATGCTTTGTGTACTCGGTAGGTGCTTAGTAAGCCTTTGCGTGGAGTCTGGGAATATACCTCCTTTGAAGTATAACATACACACCGTAAAGTGCAGACACCTGCAGTGAATGTACCGATCAATGGATTCCACATGTGTCTACACAGAGGTTTACAATGGCCATCCAGAGGAGCGTTACAAGAACTTTCCCCGACAGCCTCCCTTGACGCAAGGGAATTTCATTGCGCTCCCTCCCCCTCCCGTGCAGGAAGGCTGGTTGTCAGTAAAGGGATATGAGATGCCCTGATTCATCTGCAGACAGAACCCTTTGGATGGGGTAAGGGCATGTCAGAGTAAAAGCAAGACCAGGAAGATTAAAGAAGACAAAATTTAAAAAATGCAAATAGTGAAAAGTAAGCATAACCAATTAACCGTTTTCCTCTCTCTCCACACTCACGCAGAAGCACCGGGGCCAAAGAGATGGGGCATGGGAGGTCTCAGGATGGATGCCCTGCCACCCCACCACTGCCCTGATGCCTGCTCGTGACGCGGAGACCAGGTGGCTCTGAAATCACTGGCTTCAAAGCAGGCCAAACCTTGCTTGACATGTGCAAAGGTTTAGTCTCTTGCTTGTCAGCTCCCCGCACGCACGACCAACGTGCACTTCTGAGTCAGATCACCTAGCCACAAAGAGGGAGGGGAGAGGGGGGAGAGGAAGAGGGGGAGAGGCGGAGAGAGAGAGAAACAGCGAGAGACAGAGAAGAGAGAGAGGAAGCACCTTCCCCCACCGCTGCTGCCTGGCGTTTCCTCCCGTGTCAAACGAGAGGGCCCCAAATTGACCCCAGATGTTTTTTCTTCCTTTCTCAATCCAACATTTACACCAGCACGTTATTCCCAGGGTGCCCAAGACCTCTGCTATGGCTGTGCTGCTGTCCCTGCAAAGGTGCTGGGGATGGCCGGGGTGGGGGGATGCCACTGGGGGCTGAAATCCGCTGCCAGGGGAAGGGGCGCCCCGATACCACCTTCAGTGGCTGCTGGTTGGGCGACCGGTGACCCTGGCTTGAGAAAGTGAAAATGTCCAATCTATTTTGCCCTTAGCCTTGGCTCCCTTTCGGATTCGGAACCGAGCCGCGGTCCTCCACTCCGCCCTCCCCGCGGCTGCAAGGGAAAGAAGGTCGTTTTCCTCGGGTCCCCGGCGAGGCCCTGGCGGAGCCCGGAGCCCCCCGTGGACGCCGCCCAGCTCCGGGCCCCGCCCTTGCGCGAACTCGGCCGCACCCACTTCCCCCGGCGGCGCCCCCTCCCGCGGCCGGTGACGTCACAAGGCACCCGGCCGCCTGCGCCCGGTGGTGCGTGCCAGGCTCCGGGACCTGCCGCCGCCCCGCCCTCGGCGCCCACACCCAGGCGCGCCCCCGCGCGCGCCCTGCCCCATCCCCGCCTGGAAGCGCCGCTGAAGATGGCGAGCCCGGCGCCCCCGGAGCACGCCGAGGAGGGATGCCCGGCTCCCGCTGCCGAGGAGCTGGCGCCGCCGCCACCGCCGCCGCCCCGGGCGCCCCCAGCAGAGCGGCCGCCGCAGGAGGAGCAAGCGCAGGAGGCTGGGGCGGCGGAGGGCGCGGGGCTGCAGGTGGAGGAGGCCGCGGGCCGGGCGGCCGCCGCGGTGACCTGGCTGCTCGGGGAGCCAGTGCTGTGGCTGGGCTGCCGCGCGGACGAGCTGCTGAGCTGGAAGAGGCCGCTGCGGAGCCTGCTCGGCTTCGTCGCTGCCAACCTGCTGTTCTGGTGAGAGCTTGGGCAGGGTGGGGGCGCTCAGGAGGGCAGGTGACCTTGGGGCGCCCGGGGCCCTGGGGACCCAGTGCAGGGGGGAGCCCGCGGGACAAAACACTTGTCAGCGCTGCCGCACTTTCTCGGCCACCTGTCTCGAACAGGTAGACAGACACTCGCTGCAACTTTCCTCCGGACGCCCGTCCCTGTGAGTAGTTGTCGTCCTCCGTGTGCGGATCCAGCCTCAGAGCGAGGTGGTCGGCCGGCCCGCTGGCACCTGCACCTGCAGGTGTTCCATCGTGCTTGAAAACTTCGCCCCCACTTCCTAAAACTCTCAGGTCTTGACCTGCTCGCCCAAGCTTGCCGGAGCAAACGTGCTTGAGCGTGCCTTGGTTCTGGCGGCCCCAGCAGGCATATCTGGACCAGATTAGGTACACGTTCAAAACGGTGCGGCACTCATCAGTCACCTGAGATGGGCCCTGAATGATTTGTTTCTCCTTCCCCTGGAGGGTTAGATTTACTGTGTTTACTCCCTGATGAGAAAACGGGAGGCAAACAAGCAGGTGGAGTACGCCCAGCACCCACCCCTGGGTGTGCAGAGTGTGGAAAGCAGGCATATTTTTAGGCGAAATACAGGGAGAACACACGGGGATGCTCAGCCTCTGAGCAACAGGTTCGTCTCTCCAAAAAGCGCTCGTCACCAGGAAGGCCAGGAGAGTGTCTGGCTCCTTCCTTGAGAGTGGTGTCCTGTCATCTGTTACCATGCTACTGAGGGCGGAGAAAAGCCTTCTTTGTTTGCTAAGTGTCCTCATAACAAACATGACCCACACAGGGCAGAATGAGCAGAGCTCCCGTAACAGGTACTTTGTTACAGGGCAGAGATTTCTTAACCTTAAAGTTGAGAAATAAATAAATTGCACAAAATACACAGCCTGTCATTTTCTAGGTTAACTTGAGCAAGGCGAACATTGTCCTGTAGCTCTGTGGTAGGCCTTTTCTTAGTGTTGCTAGTTTCCTGTGTCTCTTTCCAGATAGTACATGTTTCAGCAAATATACCATATTCTATGCAAATTGTGGAATACCATATGAGTTCTTCCTTTTCTTAGTATTTCTTGGTGATTGCTTCCTTGTTCTTTTTCAGCTGCTTCAGAATTCTATCGTAAGGATGTCTCAAATTACTTAACCTGTCTCCTACTGAGGCACTGATGTTTCCAAGCTTTTGCTGTTTCAGTGTTGTAGCTAATGACCCTGTACATGCATCATTTTGCATACATGCAAGTATTTTGGATAACTTCCTGGAAGTGGAATTGCTGGGTCAGAGGGCACGTGCACTTGTAATTTGGTGGGGATCACCATATTGCACTTCCTTAGGGTTCTAACAATTTATACTTCCATCAGCAACGTGTGTGACTGACTGCCTGCGTTGGTACGCCCTTGCCAAGACTATTTTGTGAAACTCTTTGATCCTGCAAATCTGATGGGTGAAAAAGACTATCCCCAGCTGATTTTATTTTGCAATTCTCTGTGATTGAACATTTTATCTTATGTTTAAGAGCCACTACAGTCACCTTTTATCCGCATTGTTTGTTTATAAATAACCTTTGTCTATTTTTTCAAGTAGGCCATTGTTCTTTTCTTTATTGATTTATGGGAGCCGTTTTTATATTAAAGACTTTAGCCTAATTTCTGTAACATGAGTTGCAAATGTTTTTTTCTATGATGTTTTCTTTAATGACACCTATTGAAAATCGTGTTTTTGCATAAAATAATTGGAAGGCATATTTGGTATTATTCAGGGGTGTTGTCTTCCATCTATTTTATTCATGACTGTTGGAGAGGACACATTGGCCAGGCATTCAACCTAGATAGAGCCTTCTCCTTACCTGTTTTATTTCATCTCCTATTTGAGGCGTCTACATCCCATGCATGTATTTTCTTTGACAAAAATGACTGTCCTGTTCTTTAAATTCAGAAATACTTGTTGCTTTTCCATTATAATCCATTGAATTTATGACTCATTTATTAATGTCATCAAAATTTTGTTTTTTTCCCCTTTTATCTGTTGCTCTGGGGTTAAAATAATTTTCAAGGACATTGCATTTTCTTTAAATGATATTTTTCTTCTCAAAGGATCTTTAATTGTGCGATACTCTATTATGATCTTAAATTATGTGTCTTGGGAACGCTAAAGCACTGTATTTTCTATGAGAAAAACAACAAACAAATCAATTTTAAAACTATGGGGAACCCAATCAAATCTGTCTTAAGCAATGGGATATTGTTTTCACTTTAACTGATGTGATTTCATTTTTGTGGAAATAAACTTTTTAAGCCTATATTTTTGAATGACTTAGCACCTGGCATTAGCAGTGGGTTTTAGGATTTTGAATTTGACTCGAAAGCTCCACATTTGCCCATTATCTGTAAGATTTTGGGCAAAAGTTGTGAGACAGCCATAACCAATGGGTATAACTCAAAGTTGCATGAATTAAGTGTGGTGGAAGGTTCAGGAAAGGAGAATTCATTTTGACATGGTTTTGGGGAACAGTGGTATTGTGGATGGAAAAGATTGTGGGGTTCTTCATAAGGAGATCATGTTTGAACCAGACCTCAGTGGATGGGAACGATTTGGGAGAGCTAATCTGGTTCATGATCCACAGCACCCCAACCCTGAGGAATAAAATGAACACAACAGCATCTTGAAGGCATACCTAATATTTCAACCACAACGCAGTAGACAGATGCAGCGGCAGCCTAGGTTGGTGGAAAAGGTAGTGGGAGATAAGGTTGGCTAGGTGGTTTGTGGGGGCAGTCGTTGCCTCAGATGCTATGTTGTGTGTTTGGCTTTGCTTTTTTCTGTAGGCAACAGGGACCAAAAAAATACCTTGTGGAAGTGTCCATAAATATTTTAATGGGTAAGTACATTGTGGTTCATTTATGTATCATGAATTGTGATACCATATAATGATGAAAATACAGCTTTGGCAACAACATGGGTGAATTTTACAAATGTAATTTTGGTTAAAAGATGCGCGAAATAATATATGCTGAATGATTGAATTAAGAAGTTTTAAATGGTGCAGAAACAGAACAGGGTGATTAGGGATACACGTATAGGAGATTAAAAACTACAAAGAAAATTAAAGACATTCTTGAATCAGATACATGCAGGCACACACACACATATGCATTCTTATCTATGGTATATTTTATGAAAAATGCTAACATATGAAAAAAATGCTAAAAATGATATTCACTGAGAACTCAGAGGAGTTTGGTAAAATATAGGCCACATAGAGTACCTGTCTCAAAAAGCAGGGTTTCCACAACTGAAATAGATTGGGCTTAGTCCAATGGTTTTGTGGTGATGAGGGGCCTCAGATGATGTTATCTCACTCATGTCACCAATGACGAACATGTTTTTAGAGTTTTTCCTTCATTCAAAATTTTATTTGTTTAAAAATTAACTAACATAGGCTTATAGTTCAGATGTTTAAATGTACAAACGGGTAAACATTTTGAAATCGTCTTCCCACGCCTGTCCCCTGTCTACACAGTTTCCTCTCAGAAGCAACCGGTGTTATACTTGTAAGCACATCCTGAAATAGAATGAGCCCAGTGTAATAGAAAATGTCGGCTTTGTTTTTGTTTTTAAAGGATTAACTTTTTGTGGTTTACCACCAATAAAATGCACATACTGTAAGTGTACAGTCAAATGTATTGTATATGCCTGTGTAACCACAGTGGCAGTCGGTATCTAGAATATTTCATCACCCGTAAAGACTTCTTTGCATCTCTGTCCTATCAACACCTACCCCTGGGGACTGATCTGCTTCTGTCACTGTTGAGTAGGTTGGACTTCTCTAAAGTTTCATATAAACAATGTTATTTAGGGTGATGTCTTTTGTTTTTTTGAGATGGAGTCTAGCTCTGTTGCCCAGGCTGGAGTGCAGTGGAGTGATCTCGGCTCACTGCAACCTCTGCCTTCTGGGTTCTGGCAATTCTCCTGCCTCAGCCTCCTGAGTAGCTGGGATTACAGGCACACACCACCATACCTGGCTAATTTTTGTATTTTTAGTGGAGAAAGGGTTTCACCATGTTGGCCAGGCTGGTTGCAAACTCCTGACCTCAAGTGATCTGCCCGCCTCGGCCTCCCAAAGGGCATGATGTCTTTTGTGTCTGGCTTTACTTGCTCAGTGTAGTTTTGTGATTCATCCCTGCTGTGTGTGTCAGTGATCTGCTGCTTTGTATCACTGGGTAGTGTACCACCTTGAGACTGTACCACAGTTTGTTTATCCATTTGCTAGTCAATGTTCCTTCAGGTAATTTTCACGTTTGACTATTATGAATAAAGCTATTGGAAAACATCAGGTAGAAATCTTTGTGGGAAGTGTCTGTTTTTGGTGAGGGAAGTGGTAAGCCCTGATGGTTGTCTTGGATTAGCACCGAATGGAGTAAAAGGTCCATCTCCTCAGTCTTGCTAGGTGTCGTATTGAAATTTAATGGCTTACAATGCAGCTCTTCTTTTGGGCATGTTACCGCTGCAGCCTACAAAGCCTCTCTGATGTGATTTGGTTTTGAACTCCTGGTTGGAGACCATGGCATTTAGAAAAGTCCATGCATAGGCCTTTTTCCTTAGTGCCCGTGGCGATGAATGACGACAGCATTCCCTTCTATTGGTATAAATAGTAAAACTGTAAGAAAGTGATTTGCCTGGGTGACCACACATGGGCACACCTGGCAGGAGACCTGGGGCACTCTGACTTTTCAGGCTGGGCACCCGGTGGTCCCGAATGCCCGCAGGACCCACCGATAGTCTTTGGAGCACTCTCTGTCAAGTTGTTTTAGAAGGTTGCAGGGTTCAACCTCCCACTTGATGTCAGGCGCCCCTTCTCCGCCAGCATGAATGGGGTGCTCCAGCTGGCGTTAGAGCCATGCCTCACAAAGTGAGGTCCTGGGCCAGCAGCATCCACATCACCAGCATCACCTGGAGATGCAAAATCATGGGCCTCCTCCACACTCAATGAACAGAATCTCTGCAGGTGGGTCCAAAACATCTGGGCCTTCTCCAGTTCTGCAGGTGATTCGATACATGTTCCAGTTTGGGAACCGCTATGTTTGAGCACTTTCTGGATGTGAGCTATCTTCTCCATGAGGCAGCATTTCCATTGCTGGGCGACACTCACTAGTCAATGTTTTGGTTACATTAAGGCCATCTCTTGATTGTCTCCGCAGCTGCCCAGGAGGTAGACCCCTCCCCCAGAACCGTCCTTTGTCTGTTTCAAAATCCATTCTCTTCTTGGTTCCTGCCAAGTCTTCTCTTCCCCCCGGCTGAGAAATCCTGGCCTCCTCCACTCACCGTTGTACTGTCTGGTTTGCAGATGCTTCTGGCCGGGCTTCAGTTCATCTGTATTCTGCCTGGAATGCAGCATTCCTGAGGTGGTCTGACCACTGCGTACTCTCTCCCTTCCTCCTGGACGGCGTCCTTCTAGTCTCACAGCCTGAGATAGAACTTCTTTACTCCAGTTGACAGTAACTCCCTTTTACAGAGGCTACTATTGTTGGTTGTTAGACTCTTACAAATAAGTAAATATATATCATTTAGTGCTTTGTCAAAGTATGGCTATATGGATAGTTATATACAGTTATAGTCTGTCAAACTTTACTGAAGTTATGATAAAGGGTGTTCACATGTAGCATCATATTTAAACCTTGCAGGAACACAGTGAGGTGTGTGTTGTTCCCATTTTACGCAGGAGGAAACAAGAGGCCCAGAAAAGTTAACACCAAAGATGACATTGACCTGTGCTGTTCAAAGAATGCTTGCAGTGACAGACATAGTCTATCTTTGTGCTGCCGGTTATGGTAGCCAGTAGCTTCTTGTGGCTGTTGAGCATGTGAAATGTGACTAGTGGCACTCGGAATGTCATTTTACTTTTATTTAAGTGTAAGTTTAAATAGCCACACATAACTAGTGGCTGCTGTGTTAGCACAGTCATAGATAATAGTGCTGAAGCTGGGTAATGAAGCAGCGTCCATTTTCCTCAAATTCATTGATTTTTCTACTCCATCTCTCTAGAGAACAATAGGAGGCTGGGTGCGGTGGCTCCCCCAGCACTTTGGGAGGCTGAGGCAGGGAAATCACCTGAGGTCGGGAGTTCAAGACCAGCCTGAACAACATGGAGAAACTCCGTCCCTACTAAAAATACAAAATTAGCCAGGCGTGGTGGCGCATGCCTGTAGTCACAGCTACTTGGGAGGCTGAGGCAGGAGAATCGCTTGAACCCAAGGGGCGGAGTTGCAGTGAGCGGAGATCGCGCCACTGCAGTCCAGCCTGGGCAACAAGGGCAACAAGAGCGAAACTCCGTCTCAAAAACAAAACAAAACAAAACAAAACAATAGGAGACCACTAGGGCTTACTTTTTTCAATATTACAGAATTACACTTAGTGATTTTGGCACAGAGTGAAACATTATATTGTGAGAGGGTTGCTTCTGTGTAAATGGAGGGATCTTTTTAGACTGTCAGCCAGCCTGGTCCAAGTTCCTTGCCTTATCTTTGTTCTGTCTGGGTAGCCAGTACCTGTGAATGAGTGTCTGCTCCCCCGTCCAGCGTGGTGCTGGGTCCAGGGGGGTATACCAGAAGCCCAATGCCTGAACCTACCTCCAAGAGCCTACCCACTGGTTTAGGAGACAGAGCTGATTTGGTGAATTGACTGAGAGTACGTCACAGTTCTGAATTGCATGTCACGGTCTGCAGGGCTGTACAGTTTAGGACAAAGTGGGAATCAGGGAGGTTTGGAATAGTTGATGAAAACCTTGTGAGATTTATTGTATAAGCCTGGAAGAAAATGCGTAATTTAAAAAGTGAGGTTAATGGTGAGGGATTTTCACGTAGGACAACTCAGGAAAAAAAAGGGGATGAGCCCTGGATGTTTTCAGAATGGGAAGACTCTCCTGACTCACAGTGAGGGTCTGTTTTGGGGATGGAGAATTAATCTTGAGTTGCTGGATCCACATGAGGTGTGAAACATTGTAGATGTTAAAAAAGGTTTGGTGAAATGAGCTGGACTAGAGGATATTCCCCTATGATGAATAAGGTGGGCGTATTTCAAGACAGTGAGAGTGGACTGGGCATGGTGGCTCACAATTGTAATCTCAGCACTTTGGGAGGCGGAGGCAGGCAGATCACTTGAGGTCAGAAGTTGAAGACCAGCCTGGCCAACATGGTGAAACCCCATCTCTACTAAAAATACAAAAATTAGCCAGGCATGGTGGCATGTGCCCGTAATCCCAGTTACTTGGGAGGCTGAGGCAAGAGAATTGCTTGAATCTGGGAGGCGGAGGTTGCAGTGAGTTGAGATCATGCCATTGCACTCCAGCCTGGGCGACAGAGTGAGATTTGGTTTTGAACCCATGGTTGGAGAGCATGGCCATTTAGAAAAGTCCATGCATAGGCCTTTTGCCTTAGTGCCTGTGGCATTGCACTAAGTTCCTCGCATTACCTTCCATTGGTATAAATAGTAAAACTGTGGGAAAGTGAAAAGAAAAAAAAAAGACAGTGAGAGTGGAACGGAGGGGAGATCTATGCGCTTGCTAGGGGGAATACCCAGAGGTGAGGCTGCCAATTGAAAGGGTGGGGCCAGGTTTTGAAGAGGTTACTATTGGACTATGCTAAGGAATTTGGATAACATCAAATAAGCAGTCCCCTTCTGTTACCCCAGTATTGATAGCATCATATTCCTCCCTTTCTTTCAGCACCTCCATTTAAATATGCAACAAGTATTTCTTTCTTTCTTTTTAAATTGAGACAAAGTCTCACTCTGTCTTCCAGGCTGGAGTGCAATGGCACTATCTCGGCTCACTGCAACTTCCGTCTCCTGGGTTCAAGTGATTCTCGTGCCTCAGCCTCCCGAGTAGCTGGGATTACAGGCACCAGCCACCATGCCCAGCTAATTTTTGTATTTTTAGTAGAGACAGGGTTTTACCATGTTGGCCAGGCTTATCTTGAACTCCTGACCTCAGGTGATCCACCCACCTCGGCCAGCCGAACCACCACGCCTGGCCAAAATAGGCAACAAATATTTCTTGAGTGTGTACTATATGCGGATATTGTTCTAGGTGCAAGGGATTCACAGTGGACAAACAGATAAGATCCCTATTCTCCCAGAGCTTATATTCTAGTAGTGAAAGTGGTGGAAAAAGACAATCAACAAATGTACAAAATGCTGGAAGGAGCTGGATGTTGTGAAGAAAACTACAACAAGGACAAGGGATAGAGAGTGACAGAAGTTACTACTTTGCTGAGTGGTCGTCGGTGGCCTTTCAGGAAGTGGCCTTAGCAGACACGTGAAGAGCCAGTCAGGGAGTGATGCAAGCAGGTAACTCTGGAGTGAAGTGTTCCAGGCAGAGGGAATGGCACGTACAAAAGCCCTGGGTGGGAGTGGGCTTGGGGTGTTTGCAGGGCAGCAGGGAGGCCATTGTGGCTGGGGCTGGGTGAACAAGGGGGAAGCAGTGTTTGTTCAGCTCGGAACTTCATGCTACAACTGTGCCAGAGGCTGCCTGTCAGCTTTTCTGCCAGCCCCTCTGGATGAATTAGGGGAGCAAGAGCCTGGGGCCAGTCACCAGCTAGGACACTGTTGCAGGAGCACTTGGTGGTGCAGAGAGGCCGAGCCAAGATAGTGGCGGTGGGGGAAGAGGAGATGGATTTGGGGTGACTCTGGAGATAAAATTGGGAGGACAGAATGATTTGGTGGGTAGGAGTAGAGAAAGGCAGGGAAATGACTTAGGCTATGGGCTAGACGAGGGGTGCCTGGTAGTGACCTTAACCAATGTAAGGGTGGCTGAAGTTGCAGCAGGCTGGGCTTGCCCAGGTTTGGGGATGTTGCACTGGACGTACCTGTAGCTCACCAGGTGAATTATCCACGTGTCACTACAGTGTTAGGTACAGACTGACGCTCAGGGTGCAGGTTGAGTTTGAAGCATGGAGTTGCATGGAGTTGCATGTTTAGTTGTTGCAGCCTTGGGAGCATGTGAAATTTCTTGGAGAGAGCTGGGGGAGAGTGTTGGGAAGATTAAATTACTGAAGCGGATGACCAGAAAGAGCACCTTGAGAGAGAGAGAGTGGCAGTATGGGGGAGTCCCAGGAGAGTGTGGTTCTGGAGCAGCCAGTGTGGCGATCACGAATGCCATCCAGTACTTGACTTACAATTGCTCGTTGCTGGCCTTAGCTGAAGTGGTTTCTGTAGGGGCCTGGTGGACTCAAATCATACCCCAAGGGGAGGAGACTCTCCTCCTTTCTCCATGGTACCGCCTCCTCGCTGCAGCATTGTGGCTCAGTGGAGGACCCAGCTATCAACTCTCTATTTCTGGGCCCCTCTGTGATTTGGTTCTCAGGCTGGCTCCCCACTTGGCCAACAGGAATTCAAGTAGTTTAGGAAATAAAACTTTTCTCTCTGCCATGGTCTGAATATTTGTGTCCCCTTAAATTTCATATGTTGAGACCTTCTCCCCAGTGCATTAATTTTAAGAGGTGGAGCCTTTAGGAGACTGTTAGGTCGTAAAGGAGGAGTCCTCATGAGTGGCATTAGTGCCCTTATAAAAGGGGCCAGAGGTAGCTTGTTCACTCATTCCACCATGTGAGGACACAGAAGAAGGTGCCGTCTGCAAAGCAGAGAGTGAGCCCTTACCAGATGCCAAGCCTACCGGTGCCTTGATCTTAAACTTCCCAGCCCCTAGAATTGTAAGACATGAATTTCTGTTATGTATAAGCCACCTAGTTAATGGTATTTTTGCTACAGCAGTCCAAGTGGACTAAGTGCCCTCTCTCTAATGCTTGGTCTTCACCCCCATGAGATACCTTATTTTGAATGTCAGAAGCTGCATTTCACCAGTGTTTCTATTTTATTCCCTCTGTAGAATCTTAACACCCCACTCCCTCCCATTCTCGGTCCATCCTCTAGATGCCTGGAGACGCCTGGGTGGGTATTCCAAAGGACACTGGAATCTGTGGGGGAAAGGGTCAATGGAGAGGCAAGGTAATATGGTGGGGTCCTCTGGGGAGGACCAAAGGGGCTGGGTGAGAAGGACACCTTTTCTTCTGATTCCTGGGGACCTAGGGGAAGATTCCTGGGAACCCAGTGCACCTGTAGTCAAAGCGGCAAGGAGTCACACGTGTTGTCTGATTTCTCGCTGAAGGAGGATGGTAATCTACTGCAGCTGAGGAGGTTTAGTCAGGACAAAGCACCTGCAGAGGCCAGCTGTAAGCTTTAGTGGGGGAAGCACAAATGACTGGGGGGAAAATGCTAGATTACACTTTTTTTTTGGTTTTATTTATGCTTGGCCATTCCTTCAGTGCAGACATTTTGTATCAGGTTCCTGTATCTTCATCTTTGTCCGCATTGAACATTTTTTTCCAAGGTGCATTTTTAATGGAGTAGTACTAGTTTTAGTGTTGTAGTCACCCCATACTGTATTTGTTTAACAATAAATATGTTATGGGAAATTTCCCATTTGCTAAAGATAAAATGAGTCCAAGATATCCACGTGTCATTTAGAATGTGCTTGTAGAAGCATGCAGCTGTGAAGTGTTTTCAAAGATTTTGCCAAATGATTCAGTGTAATGTTCTTTGCTGCTGATTCCAGTTTTTGGAAAGACTCATTTTTGTCTCAGGGATGAAAAAGGCAATACCTAAGTGAAAACACATTGAGTGAGGTGTGGCTACCTTCATGCTCCTGAGTAATCCTAGAACTGGGAGAAAGAGCATGAGCCACCTGTGGGAGGCTGGTCTCCCATCTCTTCCTAGACACTCACCGGACCTTTCACCTGAAAGATGAACTCAGATGGCAGAGGGAGCTCTCCTGAGTTGCGGCCACGTGGACTTTCTCGATTTCTAGATAAACCATTGCAGCTATTGTGTAATGAGCCATTCTTCTTTTGATGATTTTTCGGCACACTTTCTGTGGCATTGCATAATTTCCTGTATTCCTGCAGTGATCCTTGATAATGGCAGTGACCATTTATGGGGCTCCCGCTTTGCTGGGCACTTGGAGTTTCCTTATTTAATTCTCACACCATACAGCAGGTATCATTGCTCTGTTTGGCAGAGGGGATATTGGGGCTCAAGACATTTAAGTCCCTTGTCCCAAGGTAATGGTATTTGGCAGAATGGGGATTCCAACCAGGTTTCTGCTTTCCCCCTCCAATAAGCTAGACTGCAAGGGGAGGTTGCAGGATACAATGAGTATAATTCAATATGACTTCTTCTCTCTGCTTCTTGAAGACAGACTTAATTTCTTACTCAGATCAAAACATCCGCTTTCACTCACAGAGTTTGCTATCTCTGTTTGCTTTACATAAAAAGGTTAATTTATTTTTCTAAGTAAAATTTTGGAACCAACCGTGACTTCAGCCCGTAGAGGGTTCCACCCTACCACCTTTGTTTTCCATTTTTGGCATTGATTACCAAAGCAGGGTGTGTGTGTATTTCTCTGAGTTGTCATGTGGCCCAATTTCATCATATTTCAGTTCCCTTTTGTGTGTGCTCTTTTGACCCTTCCAGGTGGCACTTTCCCTAACAGGTAAGATGTCACGTGGGCTCTGGCCTGTTCTTAGCTCATTGTACCACTTTGTGGTGTAGAGAGCTGCATGAGATAGGCGATGTGGGATGCGAGTCCAGGTGAATCTAGAGTTTGGGGACTGACATGTTGTGCTGAAGGAGTGCGGTTGCCACTCCGAGGGTGGGGTTGGGCTGGGGGGTGGGTGGGCATGGCGCCATTATGGAGGGAGCACAGGGGAGCCCACACCCGCCCGTGCCTCTTCTCGCCCACTCTGCAAAGCTGCGTGCTCTGTGGGCAGCCCCTCTCCCACCAGGACTGTGACTCCCGCATCTCTGTTCCCTGCTCTGTCCCTTCCCTGTCATTAGCCTCACCTGCCACCTCTTCAGTGAGGTTGTCCCCAGCCTAGACGCCATCTACATCTTGCTTGTTAATTTCAGTTTCAGATCTGCAAATATTCTTCAGAGAATGTGATGCAACTGGAAGGTATTTTGTTAATTTTTCTCTGTGTTTGTTTTTCTAATTCTTAAAACCTTGTTAAAACTCTGTTAAGTATCCCTCGGGTCAAAGAAGAAAATTAAAACTGCAATTACAGCATATGTAGGAAATGATGTAGAGAATACTGTGTGTGGAAATCAGTCTCTCTCTTACACACACATACATCTTTAATATCAATCAGTTCTACTGGGGTTTTGATGAAAATGCAACGGTTTCTTCCCAGTCCTGTTTCTAGGAGCAACTGTGATTTGTTATGCTCTTGGCTCTATATAGATTTTTCTAAGTAAAATTCTTAAAATGCTGGTTTTTGATTCAGCAATCTAAGACATTAATTTTCTCCTAGCACCCCAATTCACATAAACTCTTCTCACCCCCCTTCCACTGTCATAATATCACAAGTTTTGGTGAAAGCATTATGACTATGTAAGTATTGTTCCTATATGAACTGAGTATGATGTTTACCTTTCCTTTCCTTTCCTGTTCAACGTTAATTTGCTGTTACTCTCAGAGTTCTCAGCCTTCTCCCAGTTCCCATCATTCTGTTCTGGTCTTCTCTGATGCCCCATTGGGCTTGCTGTCCACCCAGGACAGCCCATCGTCATCGTTTTCCTTTTCTCCTCCGTTGGAGCCCCTGATATTGGACCCTTGCTTAAAACAGGGGCTTAGGACAAAGTCAACATCCTGAATGGGGAGGCCCCCTTATCTTCCTCTTGGGAATATTCATGAGAGTGTAAGATTTTCTTCACCCTTGTCCCGAGTTCTTGATTTCTGTTTGTTTCTTCTCTGTTCCTGAAGCCTTCCTTGGTGCACTCCTCTGTATGGGGAGAGCACATTCTCTCACTTTGAGAGGGTACCAAGGAAATACATGTTTTGAGAACTTGTATGCAGAAAACATCTTTATCCCACCCTTGCTGTGGATTTCTTGTCTGGCTTGATTTAGAGTTCTGGCTTGGAAAGAATCACCCTCAGAAATTGGAAGCATTGCCTCCTCGTCTCCTCTCTTGCTTCTACCATTGCACTTGAGCTGGCGAAAGACCTGCCAGTGCCTGATCTCTTATAGATGACCTGGTTTTTCTCCCTGGAAGTTTCTGGGGTTTTCTCTTGATTATTGATATTTGATATTTCAGATTAATAGGTCTCTGTTGATCCTTTTTTCATTTATTTTCTAGGTTTTATGAATAGTCTCAGCTGGAAATTTTGTGTTTGAAAAAAAGATTCTTCAAGTCTTTTAAATTTTAAAATACTTTCTCTGAAAAAAATATTTTCTTCAATTTTTTAAAAAATTATTTCCTGGTCAGGTGCAGTAGCTCACGCATGTAATCTCAGCACTCTGGGAGGCTGAGGCGGGTGGATCACTTGAGGTCAGGAGTTCAAGACCAGCCTGGCCAACATGGTGAAACCCTGCTTCTACTAAAAATATAAAAATTAACTGGGCCTGTAATCCGAGCTACTTGGGAGGCTGAGGCAGGAAAATCACTTGAACCTGGGAGGTGGAGGTTGCAGTGAGCCAAGATTGCGCCATTGCACTCCAGCCTGGGTGACAGAGCACAACTCCAACTCAAAAAAAAAAAACAAAAAGAAAACAAAATTCCTCCTCTTTGTTTTGTTTGCTTTTCTCTTCTTTCTGTTTTAATTCTGTTTCTAGAGACAGGGTCTCTCTGTGACACCCAGGCCGTAGTGCAGTGAGGAGATCATAGCTTAAGTGATCCTCCCACCTCAGCCTCCTGAGTAGCTGGGACTGCAGGTACACACTACCATGCCTGGCTAAGTTTTTAAAATTTTTGTTGAGGTGGGATCTTGCTGTGTTGACCAGGCTGGTCTGTAACTCCTGGCCTCAAGCAGTCCTCTGGCCTTCGCCTCCTGAGTCACTGGGATTACACATGTGAGCCGCCACACCCAGGCTATTTTTTCTTTTTGGAAATCTTACTGGTCAAATGTTGGACTTCTTGGATTCCTCCTGATTTTCTCAGTTTTTCTGTTTTCATCTTTGTCTTCTGTTCTGCTTTCAGAAAGCTTCCTGTATCTTTTGCATTCTACTGATTCAAAGTTTCTGGTTTCATATTTAGTTCCCAGACATTTTCCTCATTTTTTCTTTTTAGAATGCACTTGTTTTGAGTCTTAGATTTTTGATTCTTAGATTTTTCTCCTCCCTAATAAAAAGGAAAATATAGTTTATTGGAGGTTTTCTTATGCGTGTTCTGAGTTCCTTATTTCTGTGTGTTTTGTCTCTCTTAGGTGTTGAAGGGTTTCCTGAAATATCTACGGGGTCCTCAGATTCCCATTCCTGTTTCACAGTAAAGGACTTCAAGACTGAGCACAGTGTGCAGGGCTGAGGAGTGTCCACCTCATGGTGTTCACTGAGGGTCATCAGCATGCTGACCCCTCCTGGGGGGATGGGGCAGGGAGGGGGACACCTGACTCCGAATGGTCTGGGAGCTGTGCCAGGGAGATGGTGAACACGTGGGGGTCCCTGTCAGAATGCTGCCTGGCATCAGCTCCCTGTTCTCAGTGTGGTTCCTCTGCCCTGCTCTCTTCTGTGCTGTTCCCCCCGGGGGTCTGAAGCCCTTCCACTTTAATTTTTTCAGAGAACAACCTCCTACTTCTATTGCGGTGGAGGAGGGGTGCCCTCTCCTGACCCAGTAAGGGCGGACAGTAAGAACTGAAGTTCTAACTGCTTATCATACAGATTTGTAGGCTGGATGTGGGAGCTCACGCCTGTAATCCCAGCCCTTTGGGAGGCTGAGGCGAGTGGATCACCTGAGGTCAGGAGTTCAAGACCAGCCTGGCCAACATGGTGAAATCCCGTCTCTATGAAAAACACAAAAATTAGCTGGGCATAGTGGTGTGCACCTGTAATCCCAGCTACTTAGGAGGCTGAGGCAGGAGAATTGCTTGAGCCCAGGGAGGTGAAGGTTGCAGTTAGCCAAGGTTGCACCACTGCACTCAAGCCTGGGTGACATCTTCACACTTGTCCTGGCCCCTGCCTTCTCCCAGTGCCTTCCCCGCCCCACCTCCCAGCTTTCCTGGGACCTGCAGCTCAGGGGGATGTGCTTTTGGGGACCTTCTCCTTGCGCCCTTGAAATTCCCAGCACTCTTTCTGCTGCTTGCCCAGTGACCACCCTGAAGCTTGCTTTCTGTCTTCTAGACGTTTGTTGATATCCACCCTGTTGTCTCCTTTCCTGCTTTCGTTTAGCTTCATGCCTGCATGTCTTTGTTGTATTCTTACTTTTTATTCTGGCGTGGTTTGGGGGAGGGAGAGGAGAAAGATATGTGTGTTCAGTGTGCCATGCCTGACCACAGGGCTGGCCTCCCCCACCTGAACACTGCCTCCAGGAGGGCGGAGAGCAGTCTGTTGCTTCAGCCCTGTATCCCAGCACCATAGCATATGGTAACTGAATGGGTAAAACTGCAGTGACACCTTCTGCTTTTTCATCCACTTCCTCTCGATTCTCATGCCTGTGGAAAGGTACCCAAGTTCTCTGCTCACCTCCCTTGAGAAGAAGAATTTCTGCTCTTTTACCATTTCTTTTCCAAAATACTATGTAGTTGTGATAATTCCTATCCAATTCAAGTGCAGCACTTTGTCAATTTTAAATTAAAAATTGGCATGATAATTGATTGCTGAGTGGTAATACATGTCTAGAGTTTGGAAAGTCTACCGAGTAGAATGTTAGTGAATGGAGTATATTTGGTTCTGGCTAGTTTCATTAAAGCATGAGAATGGCATTTTATTACAGCATTTCCTTTTATTTGTAAACATTTATTTATTTTTTCTTTCTTATTGAGACAGGGTGCTTCTCTGTTGGCCAGGCCGGAGTGCAGTGGTGTGATCTTGGCTCACTGCAACCTCCACTTCTGGGCCCAAGCAGTCCTCCCACCTCAGCCTCCCAAGTAGCTGGGACTACAGGTCTGTGCCACCACACTCAGCTAATTTTTAAAATTTTTTGTAGAGATGGGGACGCACTATAGGGTCTCACTCAGCTCCTGATTGAGACCAGCCTAGGTAACACAGTGATCCTCCCACCTCTCAAGTGATCCCTCCCACTTTGGCTTCCCAAAGTGCTGGGATTGCAGGCATGAGCCACTCTACCCAGCCTGTAAAATTTTTTTTTTGTTTTTTTTTTTTTTGAGATGGAGTCTTGCTCTGTCACCAGGCTGGAGCACAGTGGTGCAATCTTGGCTCACTGCAACCTCCACCTTCTGGGTTCAAGCGATTCTTCCGCCTCAGCCTCCCGAGTAGCTGGGACTACAGGTGCGTGCCACCACACCCGGCTAGTTTTTGTATTTTTAGTAGAGATGGGGTTTCACCGTATTGGCCAGGATGGTCTCGATTTCTTGACCTCGTGATCTGCCCACCTCAGCCTCCCAAAGTGCTGGGATTACAGGCCTGAGCCACTGCGCCTGGCCCAGCCTGTAAAATTTAAAAAACAGCTAGAGCCTGATTTGGTGAATGAAGGGCACCATTAGTATCAAACTCTAAATCTTAGTGTCTTCAGCCTACTTTGATCTGACATTGAACTTTAACTGTAGTGGGCCTTGGAGGACTTGGTGGGGTCTGTCACTTATAAAGAATGGTTATAAAGGAAGGTTAAAGGTGGTTCTTAGTGCCTAAAATCTCTTGGGAGAGATGACACAGAAAGCAGCAACTAGTTTGTATGACAAACTTGAGTAACAGGTATCCAGGCTGCTGCTGTGGGAAGGAGCGGAAGTCCTGCAAATCTGGTGACTCCAGGGGAGGTCACACTTTTGTGAATTGAGAATGATAAGTAGAAGTGGTTTGGGTGAGTCCACATAAGCAGAGCCTTCCAGGCTGAAGGAATCATGAAAGCTACAAGGGTGACAGTGAGCAACATGGCCCCAGTTTGTTTCATTAGCAAATACTCACTGAAAACATGGCAGGTAGAATCACTGTGCTGGACGCTGGGAGCAGGGTGTCTTCTTCCCTCACGGAGCTCACTATCTGGGGAAGAAACTCAGGTCAGGGGTCCTTTCCAACATGTTCTCATCAGTGCCATGCTAGCGGTATGTAGGAGGGGCAGCCATGGTGGTTGGTAGTCATGAAAGACCTAGAAGTGACATTTTAGCTGGACCTAAAGAGTCAGTAGTCATTGGCCAGGTTGCCTTGGTGTGCAGGGGAAGGAGTTGTTCCAAGCCAAGGGAGCAGCGTGTGTGAACGTCCAGAGGGAGGAGTGTGGGCTGCCGAAAGAGTGCAAGGACTTCTGTGTGGTTGGGAGGTGGGGAGATGGAAGGGGAGGGGGTGAGGTGGGCAGGAGGTGGGGCACGCTGAAGAGCCTGGCACCGGAGTGGAGGGGTTTGGGCTTCATCCTGAGTGCAGTCAGAATCAAGGGCTGCCCAGGCCCCTCCAGTGTAGTTCCTTACCCCTGGGGCAAGGAAGTTGTGCCAGTGGTCACAGGAGGTGAGGGTGGAAGGGAGGCAGGTCCAGACCCTCAAGGGCTTGGGCACTAGTTCCAGGACTGGGGCCTCTTTCAGTGCCTGGAGAACTGCTGGGCCATTATAAACAACCCCTGGCACTGACGTGATGGATTTTGTAGAAAGCATTTGAGGGGCAGTGAGGAGGGGGCATGTGGAAGGCATGTTGGAGCCTGGAGAGTGGGGCATCAAGGGGAAGACGGAGTTTCGCCATGTTGGCCAAGCTGGTCTTGAACTCCTGACCTCAGGTGGTCCAGCTGCCTCAGCCTCCCATAGTGCTGGGATTACAGGCGTGAGCCACTGCACCCAGCTTGCAAATCTGTATGATGAACAGTTAGAACTTCAGATCTTACTTTTCTATAGGAACACACTGGTGGGGTCACCCTTGTGGGTGGAGGAGGCCTGAGGGCAGTGCAGGTTGGAAGTGCCCTTCTCCCCCGGGAGGGGTTCTGGAAGGGTGGCTGACTTCAGGCTGAGTGTGGGGCCTGGTCCAGCCCAGACTGCCACCCTGAGAGAGACTCCTAGGCTCCCTGAGGGTACTCAGAGCCCCGCAGAGAAAGGCAGTGTGCTTTTTGTGGCACCAAGTTTAGGGGTTATTAAGATTTCTGATGCTTTGCCTTTAATGACAAAGGTACAGTGACAAGTCAGTGAATAAGGATAATGTTGTAATTCAGAACTAAAGAGTGTGGAGCACTTATCCTGTGCCAGATATTTTAGGCAGTTCACCTGTAGTATCTCTCACTGTGTATACATAACAACTGTTTGAGGAGGTAAGTGTCATTACTAATATTCACGATGATAAAGACATTGTGAGGCACAGAGGAGTCAGGTGACTCGCCAGGGCACACAGCCACACGCATGTGTGGTTGCAGCTGTTTTACACCTAGGCGGCCTGATTGTAGTTTGTCCTCTACTTACTGGGTTATTTTGCCCATTAAATGCATTTGCTAGCCTACTTGTTCAGGATTCTTTCCATATCCTTTGGTGTAGATGCATTTCTCTGTTGTCTGACAAATGTCAGTAGTCTAACTATTGACCTATGACTTCTAGTACATAGGTAAGCAGAGAAGCAGTCAGACTTCTGTGCCATTATTTCTCATGCTTTTGATCTTCAGGGCAAGCTTAAAGCATTTATTTCTGCCTTTTGTACTGCCAAGGCCCATCATCTGCTTGCTGTATAGAAGCTGCACATGATTTTTGTGGTCCATTCTCTAGGTGTGACACAGGGCTTCTGTGTTGCGCATCTCCGGGTACTCACACAGAAAACAGCGTGAGCGGCATCCCCCTCGAGTTGCAGTGAGGTTGCCTGGCTGGATGTTGTGGGCTTTGCTGAGTTCTGCCCTAGAGGGTGCCTGTCAGGCCAGGTAATTGGCCTGGCTTCGTGGGAACTGCTGGAATGGACTGTGCTTAACTGAATGAATAGAGAATTCATACCTTGATGTTTCAAAGCACAACTTTCAAAACAAATATTCCAGTTCAAGCACAACTTTCAAAACAAATATTCTAGTCTGTGATTGACCAGGATGCATCGAGCTGAGAGTGTCACTACTGTGTACATTTTAGGTTTGTCTTGGAGCATAATGCTTAATGCTACATGGGTGCCAATTTCTCCTTGTCAGCTTCCAAAAAGCCACTCTAGCAGTTTTGCATGTGTTTTGCCAGTCTGTGTAGCACTGAAAGAAATGTGCCTCTGGAGTAGCAGATTTCAGCTAAAGAATCATATCGAAATCATATAGGACCCAGGGCTGCCCAGTTCTTTGAAGGCACTAGTCTATTTTCAGTATTTCCAACACCTCATGGAAGATAATTATTTCTGTGATCAAGTTGCACCAGCTCTGACCTAGTAAACCATATTATTTGTTTCATTAGCAGCTAAAACCTTTCAAAAGAAGGCATCCGTATGATGAAATGAAAGGAGGGGAAATCTTTGCTCCAGTTTAACCACCTTGTGTTACAGATGAAGAAACTGAGTTCCAAGGTCCCTCAGCTGGTCACATTATGACCCATATCAGAGTCTCCTGACCCCTTTTTTAAACTGCATGTGCTAAGTGTTGAGACAGTGAACATGATGGAACTTAGGAAGGCAAAATAATAATGTTCCCAAGTGTCAGAATCACTAATTATATTTTGCAGGTCAGTGTGGGAACTTTACTGTGTTGACCCAACCTTGTCTTTGCAGGTCTTTTGAGGGTCTGGAGTATTGACAGGTCTCCCCGTGATCTTCCAGGACCCTAAAAGCTCTTAGCTGTGAGATTCAGGCCTTTGTCTCAGACTTCGCATCCCTTTCTGCCCGCCTGACAAATGAGCCAGAGTTTGCTAAGAGTCACTTGGATGTAAAGAGGCAGTCGGGAGCATCCTCTTGCTCTTAGTAGAAATAGCTTCTGTTTGACCACATCTTCAATGGTAGTGCATCTTTGACATGATGAGAGTAACTCCATCCGGTAAACTTTTCATAGAAGGAATTTTTGGCCGTTGAAAATGCATTTACTACTCAAAGGAAACATTTTTTTGTATGCTCGTAACTAACAAGTTATTACTTGTGTCTGCTAAAACAACACCAAGACCTGTTAAAATGGACGTGGTCACTTTAATACGGTAGTTATATTAGTTATCATAACACAACTTAGGGACTTTTTTTGGTTAATAAAAATCTCTGTTGACCTCTTTTAATTAAGCTCTCCTGTAGCTATTAAGCATGGTAAGGGCGTCTACAAACAAAGCATACATGCACTCAGTGCTTAAAAAAGTGATCTTTCATGTGAAATAAAAACAAAATATAAAAACAAGGAACCATTAAAGGAGTTTATTAGGACAGCAAGGGTTAGGAGGCCTGTGTACAGTGCTGCACATGACCGCCACCCTGACGGGAACGTCACCATGAGTCAGGAGATGGCTTCGTGGTTTCTGGTCTGGGGCTCAGTTGCTCATGACTTGCATAAAATCCAAATACCGTCTTTGCACATGGAGAAAATGGCTCATAAGCTAAAGGAAGGATATTACATGAAACTGTACTGCAACTGAGCTCCTGTGACCTGGATAGGTATATCTCGGAGTGTTGACTGTAGTCTGGAAACCTTACTTCATCTCTTTCTTCATTGTTTTGGGAGTGAATGTGTGTCTTCCTGGCATACCTTCTGAATTGAACTTCCAGACACCTTCTGGATAAATTGAAAACAACAGCTCGCATCATTATGCCATCTTTAACATCAGAAACTTTTAGTGAGAGACTTTTAGCTGGTTTGTGATGGTAGTCTACGAAAAATGCTGTGTGGTTTTGTTTTTATTTATTTATTTTTTTGAGATGGAGTCTTGTTCTGTCATCCAGGCTGGAGTGCAGTGGCATGATTTTGGCTTACTGCAGTCTCCATCTTCTGGGTTTAAGTGATTTTCCTGCCTCAGCCTCCTAAGTAGCTGGGGCTACAGAAATGTGCCACCTCGTCCAGCTAATTTCTGTGTTTTGGTAGAGATGGGGTTTTGTCAGGCTGGTCATGAACTCCTGACTTCAGGTGATTCAACCTCCTCAGCCTCTCAAAGTGGTGGGATTATAGGCATCAGCCACTGCACCCAGCTGAAAAATGCTATGTTAAGCATTTAACTTTTTTTCTTATAAAAGTTATCTACATATTTAAAGATATTTAACAATGACATTTCATGGTTAGCTCAAGTTTTAAGTGTTTAGAATAGATTTTAAAATGTGACTGAATGAAAACAAAAATATGGTTTAAAAATTCCTTTTCTGTTCTTTTTAATTCACTAACATTAGTGTACAGTAGCTTTCGTTTATCAAAATGAAAGTTGGGTATCAGGAGAAATTTTGATTCTTAATCATATCACTGAATATAGCCAAAAGGTTCAACAGACTTGTACATTCGTGCGCCCTATGACTAAGACATTTAATTCTGTGTACACACCAGCTTTCAGCTCCGACTGTGCCCATCAAATCTCTGTTGTATGTGGGTTTTGCCTGGTACAGACAGGTTGTATCTTAAGATTGTGAAACCGGGGTCCAATACATGTTTGCTGTGGGCCTGTGATGTTGAAAAACAATAGCTGTTGGCAAAAGAAGCAATCGTGAGCTACCATCCTCAGAATGCCAGTGATGATCTTTGGCCTTTTGCTGTAACTACCAGTTGTCTAGAAAGAAGCCCAGATGTTTGTTGTATTCTGATTTGATGTGGCTTTCACAGTAAACACGGCTGCTTAGATTTGAGGGTGGTGCGTCTGCTGCAGCTCTGCTGGTGATGGGGATGCATGAGTCAGCAGGGCACCATTCTCTTTGACCCTGAGCCACCCCACTGCAACATGACTTTAGTGTGGGGCAAATTAGGTGAGCCGGATTTGCTTCTATTGGTTATCAGAAGCCAGGTCTTCTGAATAGGAAGAAATGAGATTTGTCTAAGTCGATATCCAAGAGCCATTTGTGTTATCTGATGCTTCCCAAAGGGTCTTTAATAAAATGGGGTGTGTGTGTGTGTGTATATTTTTATTTATATATATATATATTATATTTATATATATTTTATATAATATATATAAATATTTTTTATTATACTTTAAGTTCTGGGTACATGCGCAGAATGTGCAGGTTTGTTACATAGGTATACACATGCCATGGTGGTTTGCTGCACCCATCAACCCGTCATCTACATTAGGTATTTCTCCTAATGCTATCCCCTCCCCTAGCCCCCCATCCCCTGACAAGCCCCAGGATGTGATGTTCCCTTCCCTGGTCCATGTGTTCTCATTGTTCAACTCCCACTTATGAGTGAGAACATGTGGCGTTGGTTTTCTGTTCTTGTGTCAGTTTGCTGAGAATGATGGTTTCCAGCTTAATCCATGTCCCTGCAAAGGACATGAACTCATCCTTTTTTATGGCTGCATAGTATTCCATGGTGTATATGTGCCACATTTTCTTTATCCAGTCTATCATTGATGGGCATTTGGGTTGGTTCCAAGTCTTTGCTATTGTGAACAGTGCCACAATAAACATACATGGGCAAGTGTCTTTATAGTAGAATGATTTATAGTTCTTTGGGTATATACCCAGTAATGGGATTGCTGGGTCAAATGGTATTTCTAGTTCTAGATCTTTGAGGAACCACTACACTGTCTTCCAGAATGGTTGAACTAATTTATACTCCCACCAACACTGTAAAAGTGTTCCTATTTTTCCATATCCTCTCCAGCATTGTTGTTTCCTACTTTTTAATGATTGCCATTCTAACTGACGTGAGATGGTGTCTCATTGTGGTCTTATGGACATTTTAATGTTCCCCATAGTTTGTTTTTTTCCCCCCAATTTGGCAAGCTGTCATTATTATGATACTGTGCTTTAAGGAATTTATGATTAACGATTACATTGATTACATGCATCGTTCATTAATTGCATTAATTGAATCATACAACAAATATTGAATGAGCAACAGCAAACAAAAAAGTATTTATTGGGTGCCTGTGATTGGCCATGCAGTGACCTAGTGCCGGGGTGACATTAGCAAACAGGAGAGATGGGCCCTTGTCTCAGAGAGCTTATAGTTTGGGATAGGGAAGGACAGACAGATGAGAAACAAACAGCCAGGCAAACAAACATACAAGTGGGAATCAGAAGGCGTGCTATGCTGGGAGAGCAGTGAGGTGACCTAATTTGACTGCAGGCTGCTAGGGAGACTGGGTGGAGTTTTCCTTGCTGAGAGTGACCGCTGGGCATGGGATGGTGAGTCAGGGGTTCACTGCTGTGCGTTTGCCAAGCTTTAGGAAGCAAACGCCTTTTTGTCAAATAATCCACATTTTCTTCTTCTTTTTTTTTTGAAAAACTTACTTTACATTCAGCTTTGTTATGTAGGTAAACTCATGTCAAAGTTTGGGCTTTGTTGTACAGATTGTTTCATCACCCAGGTACTGAACCTAGTACCCAATTGTTGTTTTTTCCTCTCTTCTCTTTCCTTCCACCCTCCGCCCCCCAATAGGCCCCAATGTCTGTTGTTCACCTCTCTGTGTCCCCTGTGTTTTCATTGTTTAGCTCCCACTTATAAGTGAGAACATGTGGTATTTGGCTTGTTAGTTTGCCTAGGATAATGGTCTCTAGCTCCATCCATGTGCCCACAAGGACGCGATTTTTTTTTTTTTTTTTTTTTATGGCTGCATAATATCCCAGGGTGTATATGTATCACATTTTCTTTATCCAGTCTATCAGTGAGCATTTAGGTTGATTCTGTGTCTTTGCTATTGTGAGTACTGCTGCAGTGGACATACTCGTGCATGCACCTTTATGGTAGAATGATTTATATTCCTTTTGGTAGATATTCAGTAATGAGATGGCTGGGTTGAATGGTAGTACTGTATTTAGCTCTTTGAGGAATTGCCATACCACGTTCCACAGTGGTTGAACTAATTTACACTCACAGCAACAGCATGGAAGTGTTCGCCTTTCTCTTCAACCTTGTCAGCATCTGCTACTTTTGATTCTTTTATAATAGCTATTCTGACTGTTGTAAGATGGTATTTCATTGTGGTTTTGATTTAACTTTTCTCTAATGATCAGTAATACAGAGCTTTTTTCATATGCTTCTTGGCCGCATATATGTCTTCTTTTGAAAGTGTCCATTCTTGTCCTTTGCCCACTTTTTAATGGAAAGAACCCACATTTTTATTTATCAAAATGGTTCATTCTTTTTTGGTATAGTGGACTTGAAGTTCTGATGTGGTTGAATTGTTTAGGATTATTTTTAAAAGACTTGCTCGACCAAGGGCATTTCTTTGTCATTTTTACCTCTGTATTCACTTCTCATCTAATTGAAATACAAGCTTAGGACTGTGCTGTAGACTCTCTTCTGGTCCGGACTCACAGTGCTGCTGATGAACTGGTGTCATGTGGCTGAACTGAGGCATTTTCTTTTATTGTTGGTGTTTAATGTCAAATGTTGCAAAAGAGCTTCTGAGGACAGCCACCTTGCCTTATTATGTATTCTTTTATTCTTGTTCCCCGCATTGTTTTTTATGGGCTTTGTCTTTTTGGTTAGAGAGTAAATATGGTGCTGGAAGTCGCAGGTGGAATTATCAGGAGAGACAGATGTTTTCCACTGGACTTGGTTAGGGCCTGTGCTAAGGGAGGGCTTCATCCCCCTTGTTTAATTAGAGAAAGTTGTTAGGGTCTGTTTGCACCCCTGCGTACTGCTCATGTGTGCACACAAAGGGAGCAGGGAACTGTGGACCTGCTGGGCAAGGAAGCACCTTCCAGCAAAGCCAGGTGAGTTGGTAAATAGTGTGGAGAGGCCGGGCGTGGTAGCTCACGCCTGTAATCCCAGCACTTTGGGAGGCTATGACGAGTGGATCACTTGAGGTCAGGAGTTCGAGACCAGCCTGACCAACATGGCGAAACCCCATCTCTACAAAAAAAAAAAAAAAAATCATGTGGGAGAGGGTGGTAACACTTCCGTCACCATTTCTCGCTCTTCTTATTGTAGCTTCTTTTTGGCAAACAGGGAAAAGCATTAAAAACAACATCCCCCAGAGATTCAACTTTTTTTTTTTTTTTTGAGATGGAGTGTTGCTCTGTAGCTCAGACTGGAGTGCAGCGGCTCGACCTTGGCTCACTGCAACCTCTGCCTCCTGGGTCCTGGTTCAAGCAGTTCTCCTACCTCAGCCTCCAAAGTAGGTGGGATTACAGGCACGAGCCACCATGCCCAGCCAATTTTTGTATTTTTTTTTTTAGTAGAGACGGGGTTTCACCATGTTGGCCAGTCTGGTCTTGAACCTCTGACCTTGTGATCCACCCACCTTGGCCTCTAAAACTGTTGGAATTACAGGCGTGAGCCACCACGCCCGGCCGAGACTCATTTTTAACAAATCAGGGTGATACTGCTGTTCAAGTCCTCATTCTGGTCCTCGGGCTCTCAGAGTCAGCATGTGGTGGTCGCCTGTGACATTTGCCTATTTTATAGGCTTGCTATGTCTTAGTGATTGATTCTTTCCATATGAAGAAATTATGGAACATTTTGCTGTGTTAGTTTGTATTCTTCTCCTGTTGAGTTACACATGGGTTTCACTAATGGTGGAGTATCAAGTTCTTAACCTGAAAGAGGTCATCTCATAACCAGATTTGTGGCTGTCCTTCCTGCATCTCAACTCATGGCTTGAATTCTTGTGGGTTAAACCACTTCAGCCTAAGTCATCTTTCCCTCTGTTTATTTTCCCTTTGCCCAAATTCCTTAGTTTTTTATATTTATTCTGTGCTATGATAGATATTTAAGTTCTCTCAATTGGTTTTTGGACTGAGGTGTAATAGAAATAAATGCTTATGGAGGCAGGCAAATAGGTGTGTGTGTGCATGTGTGTACATGCATGTGTGTGTATATTTGCATGTGCGTATGTGTGTTTGCAATGTGCACACGTGTGTATGTGTGTTTGTATGTGCACGTGCTTATGTTTGCATGTATGTGTATGTGTGTTTGGGCACGCGTGTGTGTTTGCATGTGTATGTGTGTTTGCACGTGGGTACGCGTGTGTTCGCATGTATGCATGTGTGTTTGCATGTGCATTTGCATGTGCGTGCATGTGTATGCTTGCATGTGCACGCGTGCATGTTTGCATGTGTGTTTGCATGTGTGCGCATGTGTATGTTTATGTGTGCATGTGTTTGCATGTGCGTGTGTGTTTGCAGACATGTGCGTGCGTGTGTTTGCATGCGTGTTTGCATGTGTGTGCATGTTTTCATGTGCATACGTGTGTACATGCATGCATGGGTATTTGCATGTGCTCATGTGTGTACATGCATGTGTATGTGTTTGCGTGTGTATGTTTGTGTGTGTTTGTATGTTTGCATGTGCACGTGTATGTTTGCATGTGTGTTCACATGTGTGCATGTATGCTTGTGTATGTTTGCATGTATGTGTGTGTATGCGTGTTTGTATGCGTGTTGTCTGTGTGTGTGTGTGCATGCTCCAGGGAGTAAGGGTTTCTGGGAAAAGGTGAGCTTCTAGCTGGGCAAACACAGACCAATGACTTAATCTTTCTTAGCTTCAGTTTCCTTATTTGTAAAAACTGGATAATGCCATCACTTCACAAAACAACAACGAGGCTCTGGGAGACAGCCCACCTTGAGTCTGTGGCCCATGTCGATTCTGTGGCACACAGGTCCTGAGTTCACTCAGTCGAGGCATTCTTTTTCACAATCATACTTTTTCACTTCTAAGATACTTCATGAAGTTTTGTATTACTACTTGTTGGTGCTATTTACTGAAGATTCTTTTAAACATTGAAGTGTAAAACAGGACACTAAAATATTACTTCACAAGAAAGAATCTTGCAGGAAGCCTGGCCTGCAGCTTGTCCTTCAAGGTGCGGGCTCCGTGAATCCCATGAAACCTGGCTGGACAGGTGTACAGTCTGCAGGCTTTTTTGTTACCGCGGGTATTGCTGTCGTGTGTTGAGGTGCACAGTCTCCATCGGTGTGGGCGCCATTACCTTTGCGTGTGAGGGGCTTGTCTTGCCCTGACCCTCAAATACTCCTGAGGGATCCTGGAGGTCCCAGGATCAGCTGCTGAGGGTGGGGGAACCTGAAGAATTGACAGCCGTCAAGAAAACATTCTCATCTGAGGTTCACTCTCAGTTTAGAATGTTCTGGAAGTAGAATCTAGGGAACTTAGAAGAATGGGGTCCATGAGGCAGCTGCGAGTTCTCTCTCTTGCTTGTGCACTTGGACATGAGCGTGGACATCCTCTCACTCTCAGTTGTTTGTCTTCTCTTTTAATTTGACCCACAGGAAAGAATAAGGAAGGGTTTTCTTACCTGGGATAACACAACACAGTCTCTGGCCTTGAGGTGGCCTTGCCCATCGAAGTTCAGCTGGAATGTGGCCATTGGCTTTAGGGCCAGGGTGGACTTTCCCTGATACATAGTATTGGTGCCCAAATATTTGTCACTGCTTTTTACTGTCTCAGGCTTGGCCACAGAGTAGCAGGGAGTTGCAGCAGTTCCCCCACGCACCAGAATTGACAGCCATGGTTCTTCCCTTCCATGCTGGCAGCTAGAAAGACACGCACCAGAGCTGGGCATGGTGGCTCACACCTGTAATCCCAGCAGTTTGGGAGGCTGACAGGGGTGGATCACTTGAGGTCAGCAGTTTGAGATCGCCTTGGCCAACATGGTGAAACCTCGTCTCTACTAAAAATACAGAAATTAGCTGGGTGTGGTGGGCACTTGTAATCCCAGCTACTCAGGAGGCTGAGGCAGAAGAATCACTTGAACCCAGGAGGTGGAGGTTGCAGTGAGCTGAGATCGCACCACTGCAGTCCAGCCTGGGCGACAGAGCGAGACTTCATCTCAAAACAAACCAGCCAACCAAAAGAAAGACATGCATTGGATACGGTACAAACTCCTTTTTGAAAAACAACAACAACAACAACAACAACAACAAACACTCAAGTTGTGAAACTATCCTTCCACCTGTGTTGGTCAGGGCTGCTGCACCCAGTGGGATTATAGTCCCCAAGAGGCTCATCACTGCTCTGCCCCCTGAATGTATTAAATAAACTGGACAATGGTCCACATCCAGTTCTGGGTTTTCTTTTTTTTTTAATTTCTGTTTTTTTACTTTATTTGTTTGTTTGTTTATTTATTTATTTATTTTGATACAGAGTCTTGCTCTGTCACCAGGCGCCAGGCTGGAGTGCAGTGGCGCGATCTCGGCTCACTGCAACCACTGCCTCCTGGGTTCAGGCAATTCTCCTGCCTCAGCCTCCCGAGTAGCTGGGACTACAGGCGCGCACCACCAAGCCCAGCTAATTTTTGTGTTGTTTAGTAGAGACGGGGTTTCATCATATTGGCCAGGATGGTCTCGATCTCTTGACCTTGTGATCCGCCCGCCTCGGCCTCCCAAAGTGCTGGGATTACAGGCATGAGCCACCGTGCCTGGACTATTTATTTATTTTTTATTGTACTTTAGGTTCTGGGAGTTCTGGGTTTTCTATGGTTTGTTGAACATTTTGGTACTGAATAACCAAAGGGAGTGATGTTTTCTTGGAACAACTACTGGATATGGGACCCTAGATAAGAAATATCTGTGAAAGGAGGCTGCTTACATACCGCAGGGGTACTATGTGCGTACGTGGAGTGACCCAGGTCAGCTTTGCTGAGCAGAGCGGCTTCACTCTACTGATAAAAGACACTTGACCTTGACCTTGAGATAAGTGGTCCCCAGAGGATGACAACATTACTAATTCACTGCTGAGTATATTTTGTGTTTGTGGATTTTGAAACAAATTAGACAGTTGCTTCTTTCTGTCCTGTGTTTCTTTAGAGCTTATGTAGGGTGAGTATAATGTATTATCCTAATCTGAGTAGGCCAGGACATGGTATATACCAGGATACTGTGGTCTCTCTGATCTTAAATAGCCTGTTGGCTCTAATCTTCACAGTTTCTTATAGCTTGTTCAGATATTTCAGCCTTGATCTTACTTTGTTTACTGAGTGTAGCAGCATGAGTGAATGTTTACCTTTCTGGCAGGGAGTTTGGGAGGACACGGATATGTCCTCAGCAAGGTGGGGCTGATAGGGCACATCACAGGGCTACTTAACTTTGACATACGAGTGACCTTGGGGCCGGCAGGTGAGTGGTCCAGATGGTTGGTGTTATGGGCTGAGTCATGCTGCCCCCTAAATTCAAATGCTGAAGTCTCGACCCTCAGTACACTTCAAAAGGTGATTCTATTTGGGGATAGGACCTTAAAAGGCAAACAAGGTTAAATGAGGTCATATGGGTGGGTCCTGTTTCAATATGGCTGATGTCCTTATAAGTAGAGAGGGAGACACCAGATACAAGTATGCAAAGAGGAAAGACCTTGTGAGAACACAGTGAGAAGGTGGCCATCTGCAAGCCAAGAAGAGAGGCCTTGGGAGAAACCAAACCTGCACACAACTTGATCTTGTTTTTTTTTTTTTTTTTGAGGCAGAGTCTCACTCTGTTGCCCAGACTGGACTACAGTGGTGCGATCTCTGCTCACTGCAACCTCCACCTCCTGGGTTCAAGCGATTCTACTTCCTCAGCCTCCCAAGTAGCTGGGACTACAGGCATGTGCCACCATGCCCAGCTAATTTTGTATTTTTAGTAGAAATGAGGTTTCACCATGTTGGGCAGGATGGTCTTGATCTCTTGATCTCGTGATCCGCTTGCCTAGGCTTCCCAAAGTGCTGGGATTACACGCTTGAGCCACTGTGCCTGGCCCAGACAACTTGATCTTAGACTTCCAGCCTTCACACAAACTATGAGAAAATAAACTTCTATTGTTTAAGCCACCCTACCCGTGGTGTTTTGTTACTGCAAACCAATACAGTTGGCCCAAGAGATGTAAAAGCCTCACTCCCAGCTCTGGAAGTGATCACTCCGGTCTCAGACTGGGAGTGGCAGGAAGGGACACATGAAATCTTATTGTGGAGTCCAGGAACTTGGCAAGAAATAGTCCACTGTATGTGTCTTTGGTCTTGAACAGTGGGTTATTAGGGTGTGATCAAGATTCATTCACCTAGAAAGGGATTGGCTGGAGCTGGGTAAGCAGACCCCTGGCAGGGCTTCTGATGAAGAGGGGAATGAGAAGGATCAGGCCTGCCACGTGAGAACCAGGCAGAACAATTAAGCACAGCCAAGGTGAGAGTGGGTGCCACATAGATGCATGTGGCCAGAGTCTAGTTCTTGGCATCCTTGGTTTTTGGAGTCAAGGAGTTGGAGAAGCAAAAGCATCTTCTATAGCTGTGGCAATGCTGTCAATCTCAGAACTACAGAGTGTTTGAATTTTTAGGGGGGGACCCTGGACAGGGTCAGATATATTGGAATGGGTTCTTGAACAGACTGTAGACATGAACTGATGAGTGGGTGACTACAACTGAATGGGGATTTAAAAGGTAGAGTCCACATGACAATTGCCTTTCAACTCTGCTCTCTGGAACAGTCTGGTACACTGAGATTGGTTTATTAAAGCAGGATGCCAGGGAACTCCACGAATGATGTTTACATAGAGCAGCAGACTCTGAGTCAAGAAGACCCAAATTTATATTCTGACTCTTTCCATTATAGACTCCATGATTTTAGACAAATTGCTCCAACCTAACCTATTTATGGATATATAATTTTCGTGTATCTAAATTCATCATGTTGTTTAGGAATATTAAAAGTGATGGAGATGTGGAAATACCCAGCATAAGGTGGGCTTTGATTACACATCAACATTTGTCTGCAGTGGGCATGCCTACCAAGGTTCCTTGAGTTCATTGCTGTGTGTCGTGCTCCTCTCCTCATTACTCACCCAAGAGCTCTTCTCTGAAGCCTTTTCAGAACTGATCACGATGCCTCAGTCCCAGTTGCAAGGGACTGAGTGTCTCCTTTTGCCCCTGCATTCTTATGTTGAAAACCTGTCACCAATATGATGAGGTGAAGCCTTTGGGAGGTGATTAGGTCTGGAGGGTGGGGCCCTCATGAATGAGATTAGTGCCTTTATAAAAGAGACCCCCAAGAGACCTTTTGCCCCTTCTACCATGTGAGAACACAGGGAGAAGTTGCCATCTCTGTACCAGAAAGCAGGTCCTCACCAGACACCGAATCTACTGGAGACTTCATGTTGGACTTCCCAGCCATCAGAACTATGAGAAATAGATTTCTGTTGTTCATAAGCCACCTTGCCTGTGGTATTTTGTCACAGCAGCTGGAATGGACTCAGACATCAGTATATGTGTGTGTTTTGTGTGAAGGAAGAGGCCCCAAGGCTCAGTTTGATATTTGGATCTGTTACACAGCATTCTCTAGAACTAGAGTTTATAGAATCAGAGAATATTTGAATGGGAAGTGCCCTGAGACACCTTCGCAGTCCAGTGGTTTGTAAACCTGACTGTTAGCCTGTAGGTTCCTGTACCTCTCAAGGTCCAGAGTGGGGCCCAGGAATCTGCAATTCCTAAAGATGCTTGTGACTGGTCAAAGTAAGAAAAATGCCCCAAGTAATTCTGATGATGATGAGGCAGTTTTAGGAAGGGCTTATCTAGCCAGTGCCTTAATTTAAAGATGAAAATACTGAGGCAGAGGATGTGGAGGTGTTTCTCACTGGCCATGCTAGACTCTCCACCCAGCTGTGATTAGGGTCCCACATTCCTGTCGTAAGTTCCCACTGGGCAGACACAAAGATGACCTTCTTGCCATTTGCATAAAAACCCAATGAAACTCACCCAGCTCCCCATTACCAAGGCTTCCTGACCCTCATGAGTTTATTTCTTCTTTCTTCTCTGTACCTCTTGCTAACCCGTTTCTTCCTTTCTTCTCTGTTACCATCCTGCATGACACTGCAGTGTATGACTTTGATCTGTTCTGCTTTTTTCTTCTTATAGCTCCTTTGTATGACTGAATCTGGCAGTTAGTATTTAACTTATGGCTAGCTGATATAGTTTGGATATTTATTGCTGCTCAAATCTTAGGCTGAAATGTGATCCCCAGTGTTGGAAGTGTGGGGTCTGGTGGGAGGTGTTTGGGTGATGGGGCTGGATCTCCCTCATGGCTTGGTGCTGTTCTCAAGATAGTAAGTTCTCTCAAGATTTGGTAGTTTAAATGTGGGGCACCTCCTCCCTACACTCCCTGTTGCTGCTGCTCCCACCATGTGAGATGCCTGCTCCCCCTTCACCTTTCACCTTCATCGTAAGCTTTCTGAGGCCTCACCAGAAGCCATGCAGTTGCTCGCCCCATGCTTCCTGTACAGCCAGAAGAACCACGAGCCAGTTAAATCTCTTTTCTTTATAAATTACCCATTCTCAGGTATTTCTTTGTAGCAACACAAGAATGGCTTAGTACACTAGTTCAGCTGGAGTGGGCTGCAGAACTTGACTCACCCACCCTGCCTTGAAGTCCCCTTTCCTGCTGTGACCGACCAGGTCAGGTGGAAGGTGGAAGTAATGCAAGTGGGCAGATATTCAATTTATACACTAGGTGGAGCTAAGGAGCACATCGCACTGCCCTAGGGTGTCCCTGACTTGATTTACCCATGGCTTTCTCATAATTCCAGTGCAAGGCTGCACAGTAGAGCATGTCCAGTTTCTCTTTGCCTTGACCTCAGATGGCCTTGGTTCCATCCTAGCCATGCTCTTGGTTTCTCCCACTCTTTGGGCACAAGAACACAAACAGAATGCAAACCTCCTACTGCTCTTCCCCACTGTCTCGTCTGTTTGTCCACCACGCCTTGCTGACCTGGGCACATTCCCTGAATTCACTGGATAACCACGATGTGCTTCTTCTAGGGCAAGGTTGTTTCACTCCTCCGCTGCAGCACACTGATTGCTGCTACCCAGCATTTCCCTGCTGATTGACGTCTTCCAGAATTTCTCATCTCTCTAGAGAAGAAGTCTGTTACCTACCACCCTCTTTCCTCTCTTCTGATGCTTCTTATTCATTTTCTTGGCTATCACAACTAAAGAAGTACTACTCTAGAAAAAAAGACTCTAGGTTTCATTGAATCTCTGATTTGCAATTGTTATTGTTTTATCTCACTCCATTTTCTGATGATCTTTTTCCAAATTATTTAAAACTATATGTTTGTTCATGTTTAAGAAATATACCCTCCAATCAACACACATACATGTTTTAAACAGCTCTGAAAATGGGATACATATTACAATTGAGAGTGTCTTTATTTATTTGGCGGCTTTTTTTCCTTAATAGTGCATCATTTCATTTCACACAGCATCTTCAGTTACTAATTTTGCAGGATCTGCATAAAAGGCCAGGAGAAATTAAAGCCAACTTTAGTTGAAACTCTGAATTTTGTGATATTACAGTAGATGGCTGCGGGCATGTCTAACTCTTGAGAAGATAATTATCTTCCAACTTTGAATAATATTTGGTAAATTATTATGCCTTGTGAGACCCTTTTCTGTTTCACAATTAGAGCCACCGTAATATTAAAGCCAGGAGACATTAAAAACTCAGGCTAAGTCTACAGTTATATATATATTTTATTTTTAAAATCATTTATTCAATCACTATTTAGTGAGCATTTAAATTGAATGGAGGGATTGCTACTTGACCATTAAGATCCTTTCTGGCTTTCACATTCAATGATTCTGATTTTCTGTTTAAAATCTTAATTTTTTAAATTTCAATAGGTTTTTGGGGAACAGGTGGCATTTGATTACATGAATACATTCTTTAGTGCTGATTTCTGAGATTTTGGTGCACCCATCACTGGAGCAGTGTACACTGTACTCAATGTATAATCTTCTGTCCCTCACCCCCTCCCACCCTTTCTCCCAAGTCTCCAAAGCCCCCTGTGTCATTATTAGGCCTTTGTGTCCTCATAGCTTCGCTCCCACTTATGAGTGAGAACATACAATGTTTGGTTTTCCATTCCTGAGTTACTTCACTTTAGAATAACGTTCTCCAGTTCCATCCAGTTTGCTTTGAATGCCATTATTTCATTCCTTTTTATGGCTACAGTTATATATGTTTCAGTAAAGAAAAGTGAAACCCTACTTTTGGATCTCCATTTTAACAGTTACAAAGCAAATAATGCAGGTTAATTTCCATATCCATAGATGTTCTTTCTTTGAAGCCAAAAAAATATATGTGTTAGCTGTTGACAGCATTTATTTCACAGTACAAAGTGGGTTGTGCTTTACTCAGAAATGAAGGTTAGGTTTTTACACATGGGAAGAACTAAGTCTTGTCTTTTTTATCCATTACCATACAAGGTTTGTGTGGTAATGGATAAAAATAGTGTGAACTATTTTTCTTTGCTTTATAGGAAATTTATCCTATTAAGCCATTTAATTTGGCCTTGCAAAACTCATCATGGAGTAATGGAAAATTATCCTTGTCAAATGGATACACAACTAGTCTCTCTCTCTATATATGAAATATATATGAAATATATGTATATGAAATATATATATAGACTAGTTGTGTACGTGTGTGTGTGTGTGTGTATATATATATATGGAGAGAGAGAGAGCGAGAGAGAGCAAGTGTGAGAGAGAGTCTCACTCTGTCACCCAGGCTGGAGTGCACTGGCATGATCTTCTCTCACTGCAATGTCTGCCTTCCAAGTTCAAGCGATTCTCCCACCTCTGCCTCCCTAGTATCTGGGACTACAGGTGCATGCCACCAAGACCAGATCATTTTTTTTTTTGTATTTTTGGTAGAGATGGGGTTTTACCGTTGTTGCCCAGGCTGGTCTCGAACTCCTGGGCTCAAGTGATTCACCCGCCTCAGCCTCCCAAAGTGTTGGGATTACAGGTGTGAGCCAGTGTGCTCGGCCAAAAATTATTTTTTATAGTTAGCCACTGAGTGAAGTCCCACAGAAGGTCATTCAGGTACCTTCACTTTCTTTTTCATCGTGTAAATTTTCCACATAGCCCAGCACCTGTCCCTGCCCTCTGGCTGGCCTGGCCGCTTTGCTGTGACCTCCTGCATTGCTGAGCCTGAGCTGGCACAGGTGTCTGCCTGGAGCAGCTGCATCCAGAGCTCCACGTGGGTATGGAATGCTCAAGAATCAGTTAGGGGACAAGGAAGGGCTGAATGGCAGGGGTCCGAGTGGTCCATGCAGAGAGGGAAGATGCTGGCTTAACTGAGAGGAAATTATTTCTACAGCCCATCATTTTCCCTGCTGGGCTCTTTGTGCAATGAGTGCCCTCCCTCTCGGGGGGGGGGGGTTTCTGAGTGGCCAGTGCAGATTATTTTTGATATTTGTCAAAGCCTGAAATTTGATAGGAAAATTTTCCTCTTAAAATCACTGTATGTTCTAATATGGAAATAAGCTGGGATTACCCAGGCCAGTTATTTTACGGTGAGCTGAGGGTTACCTCTGACAGTTTTGAAGCTTTCTTTGCATCTTTCCCTGCTGCCCCAACACTCTCCTCTGTCTCTGAGCATAAGGATGGTATCTTAATTCTTCCCTGACCCAGATATCTGAATAGAGACCAGTCCTGTAAGCCATCCCAGCAATACCAGGTGGGATAAGGCAGTTGGTTACTTGAAAACCAGATTAAAATTCAAAATAATGTTACTGAATCTGGGAATGGAATAGAGAAAAATATAGAAGAAATAAAAAACAGTAAGAAAAAAAGCAAATAGACACATTTATCCAATATGGGCTGTGATTATCACAAGCTAAATATGAGTCATCTGGGTGATGTGGTTTCTCTTTTAGAGCGAACGTTACATTACTATGTAGAAATAGGCCCTAACTTGCTAAAAGAACATGAATATAGTGATTTAGAGGACTGTACCTTTCCAAAAATAGCTAAACCACACAGTATGTCTTTCCATATCAAATGGGGTATTTATTATACACATAGAATTTTATATATTTATGTATAGCATAGAATTGTCATGTGTAATGTTCACCTATCATGATATGTGTATGTGTACTATAATGGTCAATATAATGTTTGCTTTAGTTTCCGAAGTCTGGAATATCCTTTTCAGATAAAAGTTGTATCCTATTCAAAAAATAGCTAATGCATGCTGGACTAAAAACCTAGGTGATGGGTTGATAGGTGCAGCAAACCACCATGGCACACGCTTACCTATGTAACAAACCTGCACATCCCGCACATGTACCCAGGTACTTAATAAAATATTTAAAAAGATTACATTCTATTCAGCTAAAAGAACATGTAACTCTCAGTAAATAAATGATATTTTAATTTAAAAACATATAGTAGTTTTTTTTCTTTTAATTGGTTATAAGAAGGCCATCAATCTGTAGAGAGATGTTTCTGATGACTGTAGACTTAGGGACTGGTAGAAATATTGCTTCTGTTCTCTTGGTTTCTAGGATCCATTGATGCGGTCACAAGTCCCTGGGTTTATTCAGATAAAGATGAGGTCCAGTAGTTTTTTTTTTTTTTTTTCCTAAACTTAAAAAGTATTTTAAGGAGAAAAAAGCCTTTTTTGGTGACTGTGATGGGGATCTTACTTGGAAGATCCAGTGAAGGTGGGGCTGGCTAAATGGGAGAGTCGCCTAGACAGCTGCACAGGGCCTGGGGAAGGCCCCTCACCTGGGGATGAATATTCTGTGGTTGTCGTCTTTCGATTATTAACACTATGTTCTTTGAATCTGTGTTTTGTAAGTGAAGTGTGAGGGGGCAGTGGAGCATGCATGGGGGGATTGGAGCCTCAGCTTGTGTGCAGTTCTGCCTCCCCGCTGGCTTCCCTCCTCATCTCCCCATTCTCCAGGATGGGTTCTTGGCCACCCACTTCTTGCCAGTTGGTGCCGTGGCCCTGCCCAGACTCTCCCTTCCAATCCGACCCATGTGACTGCCCAGGGTGGTCAATTGCATCCACAGGGGGAGGCTTGTGTTCCGCCGTGGCCGTCTGCCCCTTGAGGAGGCCTGAACATGAGGGTCTGTAGGCCCTGCAGCAGGCTGTCATCTCCCAGGCTGGCAGTGATGTGGTGCATTCAGCAGGTAACAAGGCAGCGGCCTCTCATCTGTCCTGGATCCAGGTCCTGAACATGCCCTGGAGTGGAAGTTGCAAGATCTTAGGATCTCCCATTTGCCTGGGAAGGGAGTTACTGACTTCCTTAGCCCAGGTTGGTCTCTGCATTTTCACTTATTCTGGGCTTTGAAAATTAAGGCACCCCTCTCGTGAGGATGGCGGACATCCACAGACCTCCCTCTTCCCAGTCTGTACTCTGTCGCTGTGCTCTCATGGTCTTCTGGGCAGCCTGTACTTTGACCACACTCCCCCCTCATGATAATTATTCTGCAGCTTTCAAGAACCCTCTGACAGCCTGTGTGTGACTATTTTCACTTCAGAATTCTTCCATGGTTACCACACGTTTCTGTGGATTCTGTGAATGGGCAGATCAGCAAGGTGACCCTGGGGCTTTGGCTCAGGCTGCATCCCATGATATTTTTGGCAGAGTCTGATGGTGTTTAGTTCTTCTACAGAGAACTATTATGTACTTCAAAGTAATTTTCAGCAGCAGTCAAGCAAATCTGCACTTACAGACACTTAGCCCTTCAGAATGCTGGAGGCTTCGTAAGGTGTTTAAGGAAAGCTAATTCTGTCTTTGTGGATAAGATGGAATGACATGGACAAGCACAGAGTGGCAGACTGGATTGTCTGCTGACTGGTAATCTAGGTCACTCTGCTAATGGGGAGTGACAGGACTCCAGTACCGATCAATATCTTTGATCAGTAGTGTGGATGAGGACTGATGACATCCAGATAGCAAATACATGGTGTCCTGAAGCTGGACAAGAGAACAGATGTGATTGATGTCACCACTAAAGCTTATAGGTTTGAATGATGGGACATGTCGAACAAGAACAAATTTCACTGGACATAGATTCAAAGATGGTATCTGAAAAATAGAACCCTTGGGGGTTTTAGCATCTGTGAATTCAACTTCAGCCAGCATGCTGATGGAACTGTTAAAAATTTTTAAAAAGGCCATGCCGGCCTGGAGCGGTGGCTCAGGCCTGTAATCCCAGCTCTTTGGGAGGCTGAGGCGGGTGGATCACGAGGTCAGGAATTCAAGACCAGCCTGGCCAAGATGGTGAAACCCCATCTCTACTAAAAATACAAAAATTAGCCAGGCATGGTGGTGGGAGCCTGTAATTCCAGCTACTCAGGAGGCTGAGGCAGGGAATTGCTTGAACCCAGGAGGCAGAGGTTTTAGTGAGCCGAGATTGTGCCCGTGCACTCCAGCCTGGGCAGCACTCCAGCCTGGGTGACAAAGCAAGACTCTATCTCAAAAAAAACAAAAAAGTTGAAAAGTTATGTCCATACAAAATCCTGTACATGGATGTTTATAGCAGCTTTATTCATAATTGCCAAAAATTGGAAGCAACCAAGGTGTCCTTTGAAAGGTGAATGGATAAATTTTAGTATGTCACATAATGGAATATTATTCAGTGATCAAAATAAATGTGCTATCATGCCACAAAAATACTCAGAGGAAGCTTCAGTGCATTTTGTCAATGAAAGAAACCAGTAGGAAAAAGCTACATACTGTGTGATCACAACTATAGAACATTCTGGAAAAGGAAAACTATGGAGACAGTCAAAAGATCAGTGGTTGCGAAGGGTTTGGGAGAGGGAGGGCTGAATAGATGGAGGACGGGACTTTTAGGGCAAGAAAAGTATTCTGTATGATATTGTAATGGTGGATATATGTCATTGTGCATTTGTCAAAACCCATGGAATGCTCTAAAAATTGCTCTAAAATATATAAAAAAAGAAACGGCTGTAAATTGGTGCCAGTCCTTCCAGCTCTTTTCATGTGTGAGCAGGCAGATGAAGAGAGACACGTGTCTAGCAGTGATTTAGCAGAACGGCAAGAGCTGGCTTAGAGCCAGGCTGCCTGGATTCATATCCTGAATCCTGCCTCTCCCTTGTCTTGGGGCCTTGAGCACGTTCCTGAGCCTCTTTGCTCATCTGTAAAATAGGGATAATGGTGGTCTCTTCCTGAAGGGGTAAAGAGTTAAATGAGTGACTCCATATAAAGCTCTTAGAACAGTCCTGTGCTCACTGAACATCAGCTGTGCTATTCATCCTGCATTTGGTTCTGCGGTTCATAACTAGCACCTCAGAGTGGAGGAGACAAAGGTTAAGGGTAACCTTTCTAATTCAGGCTCTAGTCTTGTGGCTGTCTTGCAGTTTCCTTTGCATACGCTGTTACCCAGCCTGCAGTGCATTGGTCTCTTCTCCGCCTGGCCAAATCGGACTTTGGGAAGTCAAAGTTTAGATGCCACCTTCTCTAGAGCTTTCTCTGGCTTCTTTATGTAGTTATCAGCTCTGTTTTCTGCCCCCACAGCGTCCTGAATAGTACGTTGGTAAACGCAGTTGTTTACCTGTCTGCTTTCCCGGCTTTGCAGGGGCAGGCCGGGATTTAGTCACCAGTGTTTTCCCCAGCAGCTAGCCCAGTGTGTGTGACAGATGCTGGTGAATGGATTGAAAACAGAATTCCCCTGCCTCCCCCAGTAATAATAGGATGCTGCCGGAAATTGAATGCTGCAAGAAATATTGAGCTTCCTGGCATGAGATCTATTTAAGTGGAGGTGTTTAACTGCAGGTGAGGGGATTCATGGATCAGATGAAAGTCAATCAGATGACCTCTGAGCTCCTTCCAGCTCTATGATTCTGTGACAGCCCTTCTCTGAGTGATGCCACAGCGTGCTGGTGTCAGCATCGCCCATGCCCAGCAGATAGGGGTTGTTTTTTGATGTCCTTCTAGGACAGTTTCCATGTAACCATCAGTTAGAAACAACTTTGTTCAATTACTTTTTAAAGAATAAATTTTGATTTCATAAAATTGCAAATTTAAAACTCTCATTTTTCTTTGAGCTTTCCGTTTTAGCTAACAAAACCTTATTTTGTTTATAAATCTAGCAAACTGTAACCATGTTCAAGAGAGTCTGTTTCATTAAATAATAAATGATTGCTTTATTAAGTGATTAGTTTTATTAAGTTTGAGTTATATTCCTTTGAACATTTTAAACTGCATTTGTAAATGTTGTATTTTCTATATCCCTTTAAAGTACTTTATTATCAGAATGACTAAGGTTATGCGAAAGACCTGAGAGGCGACCTGAATAAGACGGGGCAGCTGGAGCATCAGTAAGGATAACCCTGCAGTGACTGAAACGCATCAAATATGTTCAAACTTCTGAGTTCATAATAACAGGAAAAAAAGGAATAAGAAATTGAACTTACTGCATTTAGTCCGTTTTTATGCTGCTGACAAACACATACTTGGGACTGGGTAATTGATAAAGAAAAAGAGGTTTCATGGACTCACAGTTCTACATGGTTGGGGAAGCCTCACAATCATGAGAGAAGGTGAAAGGCACATCTTACACGGTGGCAGGCAAGAGGGAATGAGAGCCAAGCAAAAGGGATTTCCCCTTATAAAACCATCAGATCTCTTGAGACTCATTCACTCCCACAAGAACAGTATGGGAGAAACTGCCTCTGTGATTCAATTATCCCCCACTGGGGCCCTCCCCACAACATGTGGGAATTATGGGAGCCACAACCAAAGATGAGATCTGGGTGGGTACACAGCCAAACCATAGCAGTTGCCTTTAGAGGACACTAGGAAACTGCTTCATTATCTTGAAAAAAACTGGTAAAATAAAGGGAAGAAATCAAGAACTGATGCTGCCTTTCTAATGAGCTCCAGCTCTCAGTGTAATTGGACATTGATGAGGGGCAACTTTTCTTTACAGCTATGATCCAGCTAATACCTGAAGCAGGAATGAAGGGCCGTCACCCCCATGTAGCCTCTGAGGAATCACACTAGGCAGGGATTGTCTATAGCTGCCAGTACTGCAAGTGTGGCCACCAGACACCCCAGACTTTCTGCACGCCTCTTGATGGAAAAGGGCACTACCACCTGTCTTGGGGTTTTACAGGAAAAAAAGAACCTAAGTCTGATCAAGCCTCTAGATCCACCTGCCGACTTACAGGCTCCACAGAGGATCAAGGAAAATGTTAAACGAAACCACAAGGATACAACAAACGATTCCCAGAATCTGGAAAACTTTATTGGACAAATGAGTCTGTTTCTTCCACAAAAAATTTCAAGAATTAAAAAAAGAAAAAAAAAAAGCAGGGGACCTATAAGAGTGCAGGACACTTAAAATCTGCATCTGTCAATTTCAGCGGATGATTTTTTCAGATCCTGTTTCAGTCTGTGTGTGTGTGCATGTGCACAGAAAAATGAGTGGGGAAATATGAACCTTGACAGGATATCTGATGACATTAAGAATTAAAATTTTTGAGATGTGATAGCGGTATTGTTGTTTGGTTAAAAATATCTTGTATTTGGCTGGGCGCGGTGGCTCACACCTGTAATCCCAGCACTTTGGGAGGCCGAGGAGGGCCGATCGTGAGGTCAAGAGATGGAGACCATCCTGGCCAACATGGTTAGACCCCATCTTTACTAAAAATACAAAAATTAGCTGGGCACGTGCCTCAGCTACTCAGGAGGCTGAGGCAGAAGAATTGCTTGAACCCGGGAGGCAGACATCGCAGTGAGCCGAGATCGTGCCACTGCACTCCAGCCTGGCGACAGAGTGAGACTCTGTCTCAAAAAAAAAATCTTGTTTTTGAAGATAAATGGTGGGTCTTTGCAGATTAAATTACGTGATGTTTGGGATTCGCTTCAAATAATTTCAGGGGGAAGGAGTCACTTAGTGGGTGGGAGTACGGAAGAAACAAGACTGCCCACGAATGGAGAATTATTGCAACTGGATTTATTACACTCTGGCCTCTCTTTTGTATATGTTTGAGGTTTACCAAAACAAAAACTTTTTAAAAATTACTTTGGCCGGGCTCGGTGGCTCACGCCAGTAATCCCAGCACTTTGGGAGGCCAAGGCGGGTAGATCACAAGGTCAAGAGATCGAGACCATCCTGGCCAACATGGTGAAACCCCGTCTCTACTAAAAATACAAAAAAAATTAGCCGGGCGTGGTGGCACACAACTGTGGTCCCAGCTACTCGGAAGGCTGAGGCGGAAGCATCGCTTGAATCCTGGAGGTGGAGGTTGCAGTGAGCCGAGATTGTGCTATTGCACTCCAGCCTGGCGACAAAGCAAGACTCCGTCTCAAAAAAAAAAAATTACTTTGTCTAACAACCCAAGCCCTCCCAAATATTAAATACTACTTGAAAGACGAATAAAGAGTAAACTCATAAGTGTTTGTAAGATTTTAATTTCCAATCACAAGTCTAAATTACTCAGCTACTCATATTTTGAAGTGAGGCCATGACACAAATCATCTTAAAAACGCTCAAATTTCTCTAAATAAAGATTATTCTCTTAGGGTTTCGTTTCTCAGACATTTTTGTATGACGCGAACCCACCAAAGAAGCAAATATGCAGCCCCATACAGTTTGGCATTACCTTCTGAAGCAATTGCTGGGCTTGTCTTCTTAGCTGACTGAGGATCTCAGTGACCAACAAGACCTCGGCCAAGGTACCAACTGGGTCCTTGCCCAGGACACAGAATAGACAGACGTCCCGAGCGCTCTTTGGAGTTGCTATGGCAATGCCTTCCAAATGAAGTCTGGCAGCCAGGCCTGTGGGTCGAAGTCCTGGCATTACCTAATTTTCTTTTATATTATTCTTGGAAGTTTGTAACTTCCATGAAGAGAATAACTAATGGCCTTCACTGCTTCAGTCGGTTTTACATTTCATTGGTTTTGAAAAGATGCTTAAATGACTTCCTTGCTAGCTCCAGAGACTTTTAAACTTGAGGGAGCTGTCTGTCTCTGCGAGGGCTTTGCCTGACCCTGCAAAGAAAGCCATTCTAAGGAAGCATGTGGAGTGAACATTGGCAGGTTTCTTCTCATGCCATGTGAGCCAGACTGCACATTACAGCTCATTAGTGGGCCCTGAGTCAGGCGAGTGATTCACAGTCAGCATTTAAACACATAATAGAATTAAATGGGAAATACTGAACTGCGTTATGAGTTGTAAGGAAAATATTATTTTTTGAGACTTGTTTTTCATTTATATGTACGTAGATATAAATGAGTTTCTTACTGTGGGTTGCTATGAAATCTGTCACTTCAGTGTGAGGTGGGGGAAACTGGGAGCACAGAGCACATGAACAAGAGCAAGAATGAATCCTGAACTGAGAGTGAGGAGGCCGGCTCCAAACAAAAGAAACACTGGAACACAACCGTGCTTAAAACAAACGAGCTGCAAAAACAGAGCAAGCGGTGGCTACTTAGTGGAGGGACAAATTTAGTGGGGGGAACAGATTCTTGTCACCAAAGACATGGACTACAGCATTTTATTAATTCCGTTACTTACGTCTTTTATGTCTGTCCCATCTTTCAGTGCTCCTAATTCGACATTCCCTTTTGGTAGCACAGTGCTTGGTGCCATGTAGGCAATCGATAAATATTTATTAGATGCAAATACTAGTAATTAGACCACCTGTTTCCGGGGGCCTGGGAGGAGGAGCCTGGGGCCTTGGAATCTGCATTTTGACAAGTTTTCCAGGCAGCCAACCTGGCAGCAGTTGCAGACTGTTATTTAAGAAACACTGACCTAGTCCACCTGCTCATTTTGCCGGCCCAGGCCATACACACAGCATTCGAACCAGTGAGAGCTTGGGTTGCCCACCTTCTGGTGGAGGGCTTTACCCACCACGTCACCCAGCATCTCACGTTGATCTGCTTTTCAGCAAACATACTTCATGACCGTATAGTAAATGGTCTGGATTCCATGCTTCCTCCCTACCCCATCACATTCTTTCTGTTGCCCTCAGATGTTTCCCTAAATCACCTGTCATTTCACTTTCCTGCTCTGTACCTTTAGCTTTCTCTCTGTTGCTTGTAGCATAGTACTTAATGCCACATTCTGCCTGCCACGTCTTCCCTGAGCTTCTCTCCCCCAGTCTTGTCTCTCTGCCAGTCTCCCAACCCTCTCCTTTGCTTTCCCTTCCTGCTGAGGCCACCCCAGACTGCTTGACATGCCACACGTACCTCGCCCTTCCCCTGAGTCTGATCTTCTGTTCATGCTGTATTCTCTAATTGGAGGAGCCTCTGTTTTCACTCTGAATTGCATCCATCTCCCACAGACCAAGTTCAAGTGCTTCTTCTATAAAACCTTCCCAGCCGGGCACTGTGGTGTGTGCCTGTAATCCCAGCACTTCAGGAGGCTGAGGCGGGCGGATCATCTGAAGTCAGGAGTTCGAAACCAGCCTGGCCAAAATGGTGAAACCCAGTCTCTACTAAAAATAGAAAAAAATTAGCTGGGCGTGGTGGTGGACGCCTGTACTCCCAGCTACTCGGGAGGCTGAAGCAGGAGAATCCCTTGAACCCATGAGACAGTTGTGCCACTGCACTCCAGCCTGGGTGACAAGAATAAAACTCCATCTCAAAAAAAACCAAAAACCAGACAACAACAACAAAAAACACCTACAAAAAGACCCTTCCCTGCTTGGGAGCTAATCCATCCCCCCTCTCTCTGTGCCTCTCCTTGTTCTCTGCACCTCTCTGTGACAGCACCTAAGCCTCGGCTGCACTGGGCTTTGTGAGCTTGGCCTGTGTTTGTCTGATGAGAAAGCAAGTTCATAGAAGGTAGTATTCATGTGTTCTTTACTTCTCTTTATAGCCTTGCAAACAATATTAAACATTTCTTAAATTAATTTTTCTATGAGTTCTGATTCCATCAAAGTTAATATTTATTGGCAGTGTGCCCAATTAATTTGTGTAAACAGACCTCTAGTCTCAACATGAAGGGTCAGTGTTCCTTGTGACTTCTTTGCCATTTCACTTCTTTATAAACACAACCCAAGAAAAGCACTGCAGTGTTTGTGTGCTGCTCATGGTCAAGAATTTTTAGTTTCCCTCCAGAGAGGAGGTAGACAGGTAGCAAAAAGGGGAGCATGATCTTAAAGAGGAAGAGTTAGCAAACTGGATCTTTAATAACTGCTGATTTTTTTTTTTTTTTTTTTTTGAGAAGGAGTCTTGCTCTGTCACCAGGCTGGAGTGCAGTGGTGTATCTCAGCTCACTGCAACCCCCACCTCCCAGGTTCAAGCGATTCTTCTGCCTCAGCCTCCCAAGGAGCTGGGACTACAGGCATGTACCACCACACCCAGCTAATTTTTGTATGTTTAGTAGAGACGGGGTTTCACTATGTTGGCCAGGATGGTCTCAATCTCTTGACCTTGTTATCTGCCTGCCTTGGCCTCCCAAAGTGCTGGGATTACATAAATGAAAATATAAGACAGGACGGTGAGTAAAGGGCCTCAGTAGTGCAGCCCCTTCATGTTTGCTAGAGAGCCCTGCAGCTGGGCTCTGCAGCCCATCCTAACTCTGTTTCAGGTCAATTCCATTCTCCATCTGCTATTGGAGAAGCCCAGCACTGGGAGCAATATTTTGGTACATCCCTGAGATAGCAAATTCTCTGCCCTAAATTAGAAGATAGGGGCAGAAAGCTTAGCACAAAAGTGCACAGGCTCAGACACTTTTATTTTCTGACTTTGATCCCTATTAAATAACTTTCATGCAGTCACATGGGGTGATTTCAAAAAGTGAAACCATGCTGGGTGCAGTGGTTCACACCTGTAATCCCAGCACTTTGGGAGGCCAAGGTAGGTGGATCCCCTAGAGGCCAGGAGTTCGTGATCAGTCTGGCCAACATGGCAAAACACTGTCTCTACTGAAAATACAAAAATTAGCCAGGTATGGTGGCATACGCCTATAATCCCAGCTATTTGTTAAGCTGAGGCAGGAGAATCATTTGAACCCTGGAGGCGGAGGTTGCAGTGAGCCAAGATCATGCCACTGCACTCCAACCTGAGCAACAGAGTGAGACTCTGTCTCAAAAAAAAAAAAAAGAAATCATTATTGAATGCACTTTTTGTTTCTGTGGCAGGAGGTGAACCTAATTTTAAAAAGGTTAAAAGTCCTCAAGCTGAAGTACTGATTTGTGTTTCGCTGTTGCAGGTTCCTTGCATTGACTCCATGGAGAGTATATCACCTGATTTCAGTCATGATACTTGGGCGTGTTATTATGCAAGTAATAAAGGATATGGTTTTGTCTAGAACAAGAGGTAAGGAAACTCACATTTTATTTATACAGTATTTAATTTTCTAGACCCTGCATTTCTGATCTTTGTGTAGGCATATTAACCAATTCATCCTTTGAACAGGAGCAAATAAGGCTTTGAATTAGCTGTTTTCAATATGATAATGTATTGAGTCCATGTTGTGTTTTTAGCTACTGCTTCTGGGCAAAAGCTTGGTGCGTGCTGGTTTTTCTCTTGGCCTTAAGAGCTATTTTAAATACCACTCTGGTGTTTAAGTAGGCTGCAGTGAGGGTAACAGTTAAATATTTATTACATCTCACGTGATGAAACTGGGCCACTGGAAAATGGATTAGTTTATGTAAAAATTTTCTCTGCCTCAGTGAAGAAAAACAGCTAATCCAGAGTTTAAAAACAAGTGATGGTTAAATGAATTTTAAAAAATGAGTTGATAATGAAAAATGAATTAGTCTTAACATTAAGTGTAAGAGCAAGAGCTTGGTTTAAAAAAAAAATTTGCTTGGGGTGCTTTTTGAGTAATTTAACTGCATTACAAATCTGACTCAAGCCTTTTACATATTTGGAGGGGCCTCTTTACCATTGTTTGAGCTAGTTTTTGTAAACTTGGAAAAAGCCCTGCTGGGAATAATTAAGCCCCATAAACCTAAATGTAATAATAAGATAGATTTTATCAGAAATAGCCATGAGGGGGTTACAAAAGATGCATTTAATTTCACTAAATGCACCCCACATGGAGGGACGCTTTTGGTGGAGGTCTGAGTGGACTGATGTTCAGAGAACTGCCTGGATTATATTCCTGGCAGGGTTATCAAGGCCCGCCCCATGGGAGGCACCCATCTCCTCCCTGATGGCAGCTAGAGAGCAGGGGACTAAGCTGGTGTGGGTTTACTATCATGCTGGCAGGGTTATCAAGGCCCGCCCCGTGGGAGGCACCCATCTCCTCCCTGATGGCAGCTAGAGAGTAGGGACTAAGCTGGTGTGGGTTTACTATCATGCTGGCAGGGTTATCAAGGCCCGACCCGTGGGAGGCACCCATCTCCTCTCTGATGGCAGCTAGAAAGCAGGGACGTAAGCTGGTGTGGGTTTACTATCATAATGTTCTAGGGATCTGCTTAACATCCAGTTATGTTTTAAGTCTCCACAGTTTTTAAAGTAAATCATCGTGTAAGCCATCTTTAGATTGTTTTACATTCGTGTGTTTTCAGGTTTGAAGATACTTCCTTCTCAGGATTCTGGGAAGGCAAACAAATTTGGTTTTGTTCACTTTGTGCTTTCCATGAATCTGTGGATTTTAGCTGTATTCTTCAACACACTCTTCTTTCTCTCCCCTTTTTCCCTCTCTCTCCATCGTCACTTTCCTTTTTTGTGTTTCAGGGAACGGACGCCTAACTCCCAATTTCAGCGCAAACAGGCACTTGTTCTTATACTTACACATGTGTCAAGGCTGCCTGGAGGTGGGGCATCTCCTCGCATTAGGGTTTCATGCCAGAGTTGATTGGTGGGATCAGTCCGTGGCGATCCTTATTTATGTGCCTTGAGTCATATCTGACAGAGGAGACCCTGATTTTCCTGAATAGGCTTTGTAATATTTTCACCCTCTAGGAACTCCTTCAGGGAAATCTCAGGAGATAAGGCCACTCGTAAATTTTATCTGCAACCATTTTAGCTTGGTAGAGTAAGCTGAACATGGACTCAGGAAGCAAACTGAGCATCTTAGTGTTTCAGTGTGCATCAGATTTGGCCTTAGTCTGGGCGCAAGTTACAAGGAATAAACATATGTGGAAGGCCAAAGATAAAGCTGAAAGACTTCACAGCTGTCCTTTTCTCCCTCCTGGCCCCTCACACACAGATCGTTTCCACTGTCAATCCTTGGGCTTGATATTCATGCAGATGTGGAAATTTCTTACTCACAGATTACAGGAAACCTTTACCTTGCAAGGATTCAGTCCTTGAAAAACAATTAAGGTGATGGAGTTGAAAGAACACCATCCTAAAGAGTCATCTTTGAGCTAGTTGATTGCATTCCCTGCCTGTGGAGAAGCCCTGTGATAGACTGCATTTGTTTCTGTGGCTGTTGTAATAAATTACGACAAACTTGGTGTGTCATAACAGCAGAAACGTCTTCTCTTAAAGTTCTAAAGGATGGTAGTCCAAAGTCAGTGTCACTGGGCCCAGATCAAAGTGTTGGCAGGGCAGCACTCCCTCTGGAGTCCCTGGGGAAGGATCCATTCCTTGCCTGTTGCAGCTCCTGGGGGTGCAGCATTCCATGGCTGGCAGCCACATCACTGCAGTCTCTGCTTTCACGGTCACCTGACCTTCTCTTCTGTCTGTGTCACATCTTTCCATCTTCCTCTTGTCAGTACACTTGTGATTGCATTTGGGGCCTACCTGGATAATTCAGTATGATTTTCTCATCTCACATTTGTTAACCTAATCGCATCAGCAGAGACCCTTTGTCCATATGAAGTGACAATCACAGATTCCGGGGATTGCGACTTGATATCTTTGTGAGCTATGAGTCAGCCTCCTATACCGTCTGAACCTCTCTGTCCTGTAAAATGGTAGAAACCATCCTCATACCACAGAGCTTTATAAGAGGGCAATTGAAGCATGAAATAGAAGTGCCTTCGGCACAGTAGCCATCTACTTTGCCCAGCTGACATATCATCAGGGCCACATGGGGTTTGTGCATTCCTGGGTCAGTCTGTGTTGAGCTCTTTTCTGTGCTGAGGCCCATCCTGGGTGCTGGGCTCCCCTTGGGGAAGCAGTCACAGCTGGCCTCTGTCCAGGTAGAGCCTCCCCCTCAGTCCTGTACATCAGGCTTTTGCCCAAGGCCAGGCTTTGAGTCTTCACCGGATGACATTGCCCTATGTGTAGCATTTCTACTGCATGAAAAATTAAAAAAAAAAAAATAGGAAAGATTCCTCTGTCTTCTTAGAGCTCTGTAGTCTGTGCTGAAGAAGCCCTGGTGCCAGCTTCATCCTCCTTCAGTAGAGTCTCTTAGGACAAAGGCCCATTGGGGAGCCCTGTGAATAGTTGGCAGCAGCCCCATCCTGCAGGCCTCCTAGCGCAGGGCACTGCTGCGATGAATCAGTCTCTGCAGGGGACAGTTTGGCTTCACATTAGATCCAGATGCAGTTACGGTAACTCCGTGGCTTCAATCAGAGCTGCCGGCTGCTCTTGTTAGATGCCCTGGTTTACAGCAACGACAATGGCAACGAAAGGACAACCAAGTCAGCAGTGCTCTCCCCTTCCCTCTCTTCCAACTTCTCTGCTTCCCATGTTTTCTCGCTAAAAGTATGAAATTTTATTGTTGAGAGTTTAATTGTATCCTTCCCCCCAGTTATTATTTTTGTTTGATTCTCTCATAAAATTTTAAGTGTACAGTATTGTTACCTGTACATGTTGTTGTACGGCAGATACCTAGCACGTTTTCATCTTTGATGACTGCAACTCTGTTCCCAGCGAACGGCCAAGTCCCCCAGTCCCCCGTTCCCCCTTCCTCCAGCCCCTGGCAGCCACCATTCTACTTTCTGCTTCCATGACATTGACAACTCCCAGTTGTTATCTTTGATACCATCTTAGGTGCTTAATATGAAATAGATGGACCAGGCCGGGTGCGGTGGCTCATGCCTGTAATCCCAGCACTTTGGGAGGCCAAGGTGGGCAGATCACTTGAGGTCAGGAGTTTCAGACCAGCCTGGCCAACATGGTGAAACTTCATCTCTGCTAAAAATACAAAAATTAACCAGGTGTGGTGGTGGGCACCTGTAATCCCAGTTACTCAGGAGGCTGAGGCAGGAGAATCACTTGAACCCGGGAGGCGGAGGTTGCAGTGAGCAGAGATCATACCATTGTACTCCAGCCTGGGTGACAGAGCAAGACTCTGTCTCAAAAAAAAAAAAAAAAAAAAAAAAAAGCAGTGGTACCTTCTTGTGAGTGAATCTTTGTGAAAACGATGGGAGCCTGTGCCTATTTTGTATTGCCTGTGAACATCCTCTCGCTGTGATGGATTTCTCTCTCTCCCTCTTTCTGTCTCCTTGTTGTGTACCTTGAGTGTGTGCTTCCCTGCATTGCTTTGTCTGAGCTCTAGGGGAACTCTTCTGTGGCCTGGAAAACTCCTCCGCATCCTGAAACTTTTCCTTGACTAGCTTCTTTCTCTCTCATTGAGGTAGAACTGTTCATTTCTACCCCCAGCTTTCTTTTCTTTCTTTCTTTCTTTTTTTTTTTTTTTTTTTTAGAATTGGGGTCTCACTCTGCTGTTCAGGCTGGAGTACAGTGGTGTGAGTGTAGCTTACTGCAGCCTCGAGCTGCTGGGTCAAGTGATCCTCCCACTTCAGACTCCCGAGTAGCTAAGACTACAGGTGCATACCACCACACTTGGCTAATTTTCTTTTTTAAGTTTTTGTAGAGATGGGGTCTTGCTTTGTTGCCCAGGCTGATCTCAAGTCCTAGCCTCAAGCAATCCTCCCACTTTGGCCTCCCAAAGCACTGGGATTACAGGTGTGAGCCAGTGTGCCTTGCCCCCAGCTCTCTTGAAGATCTCTAGCTACTGCCCTGTGCTGTGGGAGGAGGGCTCAGTGGGTGGCCCTGTGGCTCCCGACAGCCACCTGTGGGGCATCTGCAACCACTGCTGCTTTATACTTTCCTTCCTGTGAAATCCACACTGTCCATTGATGCCTGGCCTCAGCACCCTGGTTGCTGTCAACTGTGGTCTCGGTAAGGATTGTGGCCCATGAACTGTAGTCCTTCATTCACTCCCCATTCTCTGTCATTCCAACTTGTACTCTGATAGCTTGTCGGATGGCCTGGATTTGGTTGCCTCAGGTAGCCTCATCTTTGACCTTGGCCATTGGAAGTACTGTGTCTCCAAGACCTGCAGAGTCTGAGAGTGAGTTCTCAGCGCACCCTCTCTTCATTCCTCACTGGCCTCTTGTGCCTGATGAACTAGCTCTTTGACTCTTGGAGGGACTCTTTCCCTGCTAGGTCTCTTGCCACTTGTACTAGTCCTCAGCCCTGTCTTTAGACTGATTTCCTCCCTCTACTCATCTCCCTCTTGGTCCATGCTCAATGATTACAGAGATGCTGTCCTTACCATTCAAAAGGTCCTTGTTTCCTTATCCATCAGCCATACTCATTTCTTTACTTTTTAAATAATGAAACAAACAAGCAAATACCCATCCTATACCGTTATCTACTTTCTCCACTCTTGGCTTCAGGGTTGTTAGAGAAATGTCAGGTGACAAGCTGAGTGTCAACTTTCCAACTTTAGTTGAGACCTCGCTATTTCTCACAGTCCTCTGGGTTCGAGTTCTCAATTTGTTTTCATATGCCACCTTCCTCCAACAAGTTTGAAGAAGCTTATTTGAAACATAAGCACAAAACTGTTCAAAAGAGGTCTGGAAGAGGAGCAAGAGTCTGACATGGTAACCATGGTAACCATTGATCGAGCAATAGATTTATCCTTGTGCTTACTGGCAGCCAAGGCAAAAAGGGAAACCAGATCAATCACACAATTCTAATTATCTGGAAAAAAAATGAAGCAAGCAATTTCGAGAAACTTATTTCTGGAAGTAAACGTTAAGAAGGATTTATCCCATAGATCTTTGATAGGGGATATTGAAAAAGATAAGGGACAACACCTTTGGCTTTTTTTTTTTTTTTTTTTTTGAGATGGAGTTTTGCTCTTGTTGCCCAGGCTGGAGTGCAATGATACGATCTCGGCTCACTGCAACCTCCACCTCCCAGGCTCAAGCGATTTTCCTGCCCCAGCCTTCCTGAGTAGCTGGGATAATAGGCGCACACCACCACACTTGACTAATTTTTTTTGTATTTTTAGTAGAGACGGGTTTCTCCACGTTGGTCAGGCTATTCTTGAACTCCTGACCTCAGGTGATCTGCCAGCCTCGGCCTCCCAAAGTGCTGGATTACAGGTGTGAGCCACCATGCCCAGCCACCTTTGGCTTTTTGTTAGATGGAAAATGCAGAAGCTTCCTCATGGTCATTTCTTATAGTGAACTGCATTAAAGCTGGTAGCTGGGAGTATAATATCAAGATATAGTCAAATAAAGGTGTTCACTGGAAAATTAATAAAGCAAATTAGATCTAGGGGTGTGTGTGTGTGTGTGTGTGTGTGTGTGTGTGTGTGTGTGTTTATTTTATGTTGATTTCATTCGAACCTAGATAAAAGTCAAAACATCTAAAGAATGAATAGATAAAAATCTCCTGTTTTCAAATAACAGTTCTCCTTTTGTCAGCACCATGTCAAGACTCATTTTAGATGCCACTTCTACTACTGGCACTTTTTGAGCAGCTGCATTTTCTGTCTTCCCTGAGCTCAAATGGCATGTGCCTCCCACTTGTGTAGTTAGTTGCTATACCGCCTATCTTGGTTCAGATTTACTTGGGTGCATATTTTATCTGCCCCAGGGGACAATGAAGTCCCTGAGGCAGGGTCCATGTATTATAGAGTATCCTGTCTCCCACAGTACCCACCCAAGTGTTTTACATGTAGAAGGGTCTCAATAAATATATGTGGACGAATTGCCTAAATTTCTGGCAACATGGTGCCAGAAGTATACACTGTATGACCTGATGGTGTCCTGCATGTTAAAGATCTGAGCATTCCACTTTAAATAGTCTGGGCGAGTTCTAAGTTGAGACATCTTTCAGGAGAAAATGTCTCTGTTAAGTTTCACATTCTGCTTCTCTGTTGCAGGTGCACAGTTGTGGAGAAGCCTCAGTGAAAGGTAGGGAACTTTCCTTCCATTTGCGCTTCATGGAGGGAGGGCGAGGGAGGGGACTGAGCCACCAAGATGTAGCTCTGAAATAGAATTTTAGTGACAGGAATCTAAATCCAGGAATAATTTACCAGAGTGGGAAAATAAAGAAGTTACATGGAGGCCAAGGATAAAGTTGGGACTCACTCTAGGAAGTGGTGTGTATCTTGCTATGATACGGGCAACATGAATTTATGAGAATTGTAATGTGTGAGGATTTAGAAGGGAGGGGAGGGAGGGAGACGTTTTCTTTTGGGATTTCCGTTAAGACTTCATTTTTTGGTTGTGAACAAAACTGCTGTGTTGGGAGAACAGGGCTGCACTCAGTTGGAGAAGGCTGCTGGAATGTTCTTGAGGGTTAGCCATGCTGTCAGTTCAGAGGACTGTAGGGTAGGGGGAACACAGAGATGGGGTGAGAGGCTGTGAGGGTGCAAGAGATGCTGAGCACCACTGGGATCCTTGCCCAGCCCGAGGCAAACATCAGCTCTTTTTATGTAACATCCAGCATTCATTCATTCTGTAGTAAAAGGGCTGATTCCAAATGGACAAGGAAAGGGCTGGGGCAGTTGATTGAGGGGACCACAGTGCACTCCACCAGCCGGGTGTTTGAGAGGCAGAAAAATGAGTGGAGTATGGGGAGAATATTGCAGTAAAATGAATTTTTGTAGGAATTGATTTTTTAAATTTCTGCCTTAAAATATATTTGTATTACTTAAAAAGGATGGCTGAGGAGCCTGACATGTATACAGGTGGACAACGTGAAATGAATTGTGTGAAAGGAGAACAAAATAATGCCATGAAAAATATTTTTTTTCTTTATTTAAAATTTTCATTTCTTTTTTTTATATATATATATTTTATTGCATTTTAGGTTTTGGGGTACATGTGAAGAACATGCAAGATTGTTGCATAGGTACACACATGGCAGTGTGATTTGCTGCCTTCCTCCCCATCACCTATATCTGGCATTTCTCTCCATGCTATTTCTCCCCCCCAACTCCCCACCCACCGCTGTCCCTCCCCTTTTTTCCCCTGACAGACCCCAGTGTGTGATGCTCCCCTCCCTGTGTCCATGTGTTCTCATTGTTCAACACCCGCCTATGAGTGAGAACATGCGGTGTTTGATTTTCTCTTCTTGTGTCAGTTTGCTGAGAATGATGATTTCCAGTTTCATCCATGTTCCTAGAAAGGACACAAACTCATCATTTTTTATGGCTGCATAATATTCCATGGTGTATATGTGCCACATTTTCCCTGTCCAGTCTATCATCGATGGGCATTTGGGTTGGTTCCAGGTCTTTGCTATTGTAAACAGTGCTGCAATGAACATTCATGTGCATGTGTCCTTATAGTAGAACTAATTTATAATCCTTTGGATATATACCCAGTAATGGGATTACTGGGTCAAATGGAATTTCTATTTCTAGGTCCTTGAGGAATTGCCACACTGTCTTCCACAATAGTTGAACTAATTTACACTCCCACCAACAGTGTAAAAGTGTTATGTATACAAGTGGACATCACGAAATGAATTGTGTGAAAGGAGGACAAAACAATGCCATGAAAAATCTTATAAAAAAAAATCACCCAGGCTGGACGCGGTGGCTCATGTCTATAATCTCAGCACTTTGGGAGGCTGAGGTGGGTGGATCACCTGAGGTAGGGAGCTGGAGACCAGCCTGACCAACATGGAGAAACCCTGTCTCTATTAAAAATACAAAATTAGCTGAGTGTGGTGGCACATGCCTGTAATCCCAGCTACTTGAGGCTGGGCAGGAGAATCACTTGAACTGGGGAGGCAGAGGTTGCAGTGAGCCAATATCACACCATTGCACTCCAGCCTGGGTGACTAGAACAAAATTCTTTCTGAAAAAAAAAATCACCCGGTATTTTATATAATACACCTTTGGAAGCTGTGCTTATGGAAATAAGGCTTATTTCAGCTGTAAAGGTTAATTTCATGATCAATTGACAGCTGCTTTCTTGTTCCTTCATTTCAAATCCCAAATATGCATGGGCAGAATGCAGACTTGCCAAGAGACTCAGGAGAGAGGGTGACACTAGATATAAGGAGAGAAACATGATCCTTGGTGCTTCTCATGGAGGTGGCGGGTGGCCTGGGAGGGGGTGCACTGGCCCCAGGGAGGAGCTGGCACAGGTTCTGGCAGGCATTGGTCTTGCCCTGTGCTCTGATCTGTGTGCTGAGCACAGGCAGGTTAAGGTTCTCTTTCTATTTTATAGAAACTTGCTTGTGGGAATGTCAAGATAGAAATCTAGATTACTCTTCTGAGACAGGGGAAACAGCTCTGCATTTGGAATTGATTAAAATGTGTTTGGGTTTTGCTGTCTATCTGCTTCCATGCTCCACCTGCTTTTTCTTAATTGTCATCTTTTAGGGAAAGCATTTAAGTCAAAAACTGTAAGAGAATGTCTCAGCTGGAAATAGGATCGGCATTATGCATTATAATGTTGGAAATCAGTAAAAGACATGTATGAAGACAAGGGATTTCATACATAGTTTGTTCAGTATGAGTTTCTAGAATTATTTTAAATTGCAGTTGTGCACAGGCAATAATTTTCTTTACTGATAGAGTTTTATCAGTAGTAAAGAGGAGGATAAAGAGAATGAAAAGCAAACTGAGAATTTAAAATCTGATTCCTAAGCAGAAAATACATTTCTGACCCAGCAGTCTACAGCAGACAAGAAATACTGCTTATGTTTAGATTTCTTTAAAAATGAGTAACAGAAAAGTTTGTATTCATGTAATAAAATAATTTGTGTGATTTGAAACAGAAATTTAAGGTATGTTGTCTAATGGATATGATGACATAATTTCTACAGTCATGATAAAATATGTACAATGACTCATTTAACAAAAGCTTCCTCTTTTTTTCCCCAGTATTTTAATTCACCCAACAAGTAAGGTTTGAAATACATGAAAAAAGATTTCTATTTTTAGACTTTATTGATAGAAATAAAGATTAATTTAAAAAAACTTTTCAATAGAAAAACATTGCTACCTAGTAATATAAACACATTTTACCCACACAGGTCATCTTCATAAATTAATTGGTTGATTTAGGAATTAATAATTTGATAAGAGATAGGAACTGGGATAGGGTGAGCATGGCTCTCATTTTTGTTTGCCAGCTCCACGTATGTTAAAGACATTTACGGGCCAGGTGCAGTGGCTTACGTCTGTAATCCCAGAAATTTGGAAGGCCAAGGTGGGCAGATCGCTTGAACCCAGGAGTTTCAGACCAGCCTGGGCAAGGTAGGGAGACCCTGACTCTACAAAAACACAAAAATTAGCTGGGCATGATGGCGCATGCCAGTAATTCAAGCTACTTTGGAGGCTGAGGTGGGAGAATCACTTGAACCAGGAGGCAGAGGTTGCAGTGAGCGGAGATCACACCACTGCACTCCAGCCTGGGCAACAGAGCGAGACCTTTTCTTAAAAATAACATAAAATAAAGACCTTTACTTTTTTCCTACAGAAGTGTGTAGGCTCTGAGGAGTGATTCCTCCTAACTAAAGCTCTAAGACAAAGATTTTAAATATGAGTGAGACGAATCGAGCTCCGCTAAGGAATTAAACTGTTCAGTGGGTTTGCATCTTGCATTAATTGGTTCTCTCACACAGGCATTATTATTTTTTTTCCATGCTTTTATTTTAAAAGCAAGATTCTGATATACATAATGAATCTATATAAAAATTCACAAATGGTGGCTGAAATCCTGTCAACTTTCAGCCCAATACAATACAAATCCACAGTTATAATGCATAAACAATTCAAAATTAAAGTTTATAATGGAAATGTCAACAAGTCGTAACTACTACACATTACTACTGATGGGTTCCACTATACTTGAACCAGGCACAGCACATTTTTAAAAACAGTTTTGGATTTACAGAAAATTGAGAAGGTAGTACAGGCTTTCCATACACTCCCCTGCCCCTGGAAACAGTTTCCCCCCATTAATAGCATCCTACATTGGTATGGTACATTTGTTACAATTAATGAAGCAATAGCGAATTCATTCTTATTAACTGAAGTCCATGCTTTATTCTGATTGCCTTAGTTCTTAGCTGATGTCACTCTTGTGTTCCAGGATTCCGTCTAGTATCCCACACTGCATTTATTTGTCATATCTCTTTAAAGTCCTCTTAGCTGTGCCAGTTTTTGAGACTTCCCTTGTTTTGGCTGATAGGGGCAGTTTTGAGGAATACTAGTCATTGACGCCCCCCTCTTGAAATTTGTCTGATGTTTTTTCTCATGATTAGATTGAGGGTATATGTTTTTGGGAGACAAACCTCAGTGGTAAAGTGTCATTTCCATCATCCTGTCAAGGGTACAAGCCATGGACATGTGCTACGGCTGAAGTAGAGTTTGTCAAGCGTCTCCAAGTTGGTTTCTTAAGCAGGAGAATCTGTTGGGGAAACTGAGTTAAGATCTGAAGGCTGTTGGGGAAACTGAGTTGAGATTTGAAGGCTGTTGATGAGAACAGAGCCAGGGATTTGGATGTTTGCCGAAGATGGCACCCTTAAGGCACGCGGGGTCTAGGCATGTGCCCACCTCGGGGCTGGCGGTTTGGGACCCGTGTCCTAGTCCTGCCTACCACAGATATTCTGGGCTGCCTTGGGTAAGTGTCTTAAGCTTTCTATGCCTGGGTTACCTCATTTGTCAGGCAAGGAAATTGATGCTTTCTCTAACGGTGGTTGGGGGAAGATGAGACAAGCTGAGCTAGTGCAATTTTAAAGGATTTAAAAAAGCATTCCATGCTCTTTGACTCAGAGTTCTTTCAGATTTACTGATAATCAGTTTGACTGGTCAAGGTATTATCTCCCCCTTCTTTCCTGCACTCACAACCCTTCTAATGCATCTAAAATTTCATCTAATTCTGCTGTGTGCTTTCTCTTAATTCAGAAGCTGTTTGAGCATCTAATAATTATTTGGAAAAAATATTAGCACAGCAGAACCAAAGGACATACTTTGCTAACTGTTAGGTTTGGTCAGAGACTGAGTAGCTATCTATTTTAGGGCTTTTGTTGGAAAAAAAGTCCTAACAAAGGCTTTCTCTCCTTTGGGGAAGTGCTCACGTGCCCCAGAGAAGGCAGGCTAATGGAAATACCATTTATAGGAAGGGTTTCATTCATTCTAGAATTGCCTAGGTGTATATCCAGGTACAACTGACTTTCATCCTGGTCCCAACCCTACAACTCGTGGTCCTGCCGACTTCACTTCTCCTTGGGCCTCAGTTTTTCCTCTGCTTAATGGGAGGTACAAGTGAACGGTTGCAAGTATCCCATACACCCCGTATGATGTATGATGTACGTATATGATGTGTATTACGGTGCAATTTGAGGGATTATTGTCCCTTTCATATTGTTGTCTTTTCATGCTAAGTTGCACCAAAGGAATACTTTCCTCTGTGTGTCCACTGCGGTTTCCAATGTGTAACGCTCTTCACCACATTGGAGATGTGAAATTAAATACTGATTCCTTGAATTTCTTTGATGATTTGGTATGTTGTCTGCAGTGATTCTTAGCATCTGACTCTAGGTAGTGCTTATATTTTTAACACTGAAAAATTATAAAACACTTTATTTCCAGGATAAAATACAGTGACTGATAAGTAGATCTTTGGAGGCAGAGAGAGGTGCTCTTTTGCTTATGTGAGCCACGTGGGATTAGGGTTTTTTTCCCCTCCATGTTCATAGGTGCTGAGCTCAGAAACCTCCCTTCACATGGCAGGAGCTAGAAATCACCTCCAACTGCCCTTTGGCTGCACAACTGAGATTCTCAGGCTAGTCAGCAAGGCTTAGTTTTTCTTCTCTCTGGCATTGGGCTAGATCTCAGAATAAGCCAAGCTTTCTTTCCATGGGGTTTCAGGACCTTTAAGAAGCATTCCTAGCATTAATTTCATGGTTAAAAAAGTGGATCAAATAGTGAATCATTCATCACTCATGGTGCCATTTTTTTTTTTTTTTTTTTTGAGACTGAGTTTCACTCTTGTTGCCCAGGCTGGAGTGCAGTGGCGTGATCTCAGCTCACTGCACCCCCCCCGCCCGCCGGAGCAAGGGGGCGGGGAGCCCCCCCGCAGGCCCCGCAGGACGCGCGGGTGCCAAAAAGGTTGGGGGGGCCGCCGCCCCGGCGGGGCGGGCCGCGCGCGCCGGGGGGGGGGGGGCCCGCCCTGGCCCCAAGATCCTGCGGGCGGGCGGGCGGCGCGGTGTCCTTAGATATCTTCTTCTTCCCTTCCCTACATCCTAATGACTTGTTATATATTTCACAAACTATTATTTACTCTTTGGGAAAAACTGCTTTTGTCAACTACACTAGGCTTAAAATATTTCCTTCAAAATTTAGCATGCGGATGGCAGTAGATGTGTACACTTATGCAGGTGTGGTTTTTCCAGATGTTTAGAGAGTATTCATAAAGTTCACAAATGGTATACTGAGCATAATATTAAACCCAGAGTCTGATTTCTGATGGCCTCATCAACAATCAAAATTAGATAATTTTAATCATATGCCATTCACATGTCAGTGTTTGTAACTGGAAAATTCATTTGTGAAGATATGGTTCTCAGTGGGTGTGTTCTGAGAAGGGTCCATACTTGACCTATTTCTTTAATAAACACTAACTCTACAATCTGTGAACAGGATTTATACAGAGCTGTCTGTCAATGGAACCATACTGACATCTTTATGGTTCATTTCTAGTACTGAATTGAAATCTGATCAATAGTATTATAATAGCTTTTCCTTTCTGCATGAAACTGTAGCATTTGATTAAATCAAGTCCTCTTAACAAATGAGAAAGTATGCCTTTGGCCTTTTCTGTGTGCACAGCACCCTTTAAAAACATAAAATTGTTTTCAGTTTGGCCAGGTTTTTCTAAGTATGAATAAATTAGAAGTAACTTTATATACAACAAATCATTCAACATTTCTTTAATAGTTGGTATATTATAACTCAGATTAAGAAGTTATTCTCAACATAAATCTTGTTTATTGTTTGGTGCCAATGTAAAGAAAACATTTTTTTCCTTGGCATCTAAAGCTTGAAACTTGAAAATTATGGCTGAGAGCTATGGGATTTCCTGACAGATATTCCACGAATCCAGTTACCCCTAGCAGTGTGCTGTCTACAGGAAGTGGATGGGGCTTCTCAAGCTTGCAGCTGGGCCATTGCATCTGCTGGCCTTACCTTGAGCTGATTCATGAGAGATGGGGCACAGATTTCACAGGGTCAGTCTTTCTAGAGCCAGCAGGGATTAGTGAGGGAGTCGTGAGTATTTTTGCCTCTAGCTTGGTCAGATCGTGGGAGTCCTCAGCCTTTCTCCCTCTCAAACTCTCAGGGGGGAAGGAGTTGTATTTTCCTGATTCTTGCAGTGAAATGGTCTTTTGTTTTGTGGGCTTCCAGATAACACTCAGTGAAAATGCTCTAGCTGGTTGTATGCTTTCAAGCGTCAGGGGACGGGGCGGGGGCGAGGAGGGTTAAAGGTGAGAAGGTGAAAGGAGTCAAGAATCTTTGGTTGTAAAACCCAAGTCCTTTATATTCACCCAGCTTATAGGCCCAGAACAAATTGGAGCACTTAAATCAGAGATGTCTAACACATTAAATTGTTGAGCACAACATTATGTCACTTTTAAAAGTAAAAAGTCATCTAGTGTTTGCCAAATTGTCTCCTCTGATGAATGGAACTTAGTAAGAAAAATGCATTTTTTATATATATGACTTATATCTTTATTTATATCAAACTTGCCCTGGAATTCCCAAATAAAAAGCATTAAATATTTACCTGATAGCTTAAGAGGTTTAATCTCTCACCATGTTAAGTGTAACAGTAATTCTGACAGTCATGTGTTGAAACTACTGGACTTCACAGTTTGAATTTGTTCTAATGTGTCTTAAAGTCACCTTCTCACTTGCACTTCATAATCTTGTGCCTGTACCCTGTAACTTGTACAGTAAGACTTGAACCTTGTTAATAAGACATCGTATTTGAAAGCTCTATGTTTTAGTTCTGTGTTCAGTCACAACTATAGACAGAGCCACATCTCTATGAGTTTTAAAAGAAGAATCTTGCTGTGACAGATACATTGGTGTCTTAGTCTGTTTTGTGTTACTGTAACAGATTATCTGAGACTGGGCAATGTATAAAGGAAATACATTTATTGCTTATAGTTCTGAAGGCTGAGAAGTCCAAGGTCAGGGGGCTGGCATCTATTGAGAACCTTCTTGCTGTATCATTTCATGGTGAAGATGGAAGGGCAGGAAAACCCAAGAGAGCAAGAAAGGGCCAAACTCTCTTTGTTGTTGTTTGTTTTATTTTTTAAGAGACAGAGTCTTGCTCTGTCACCCAGGCTGGAGTGCAGTGGTGCGATCATAGTTTACTGCAGCCTCCAACTCCTAGGCTCAGGCAGTCTTCCTGCCTCAGCTCCCTGAGTAGCTATGACTGCAGCCATGCACCATCACGCTCAGCTCAAACTCACTTTTATTTTTTTCGTTACTTTTTTTTCTTATTTATTTTTAATTTCTTTTTTTAATTTTTGTTTTTCTTTCTTTTTTTGTTTTTTCTCAAACTCACTTTTATAACAAGCCCACTGTCATGATGACTAACCGACTCCTGCTATAAAAACATTAATCCATTCATGAAGGCCGAACCCCCCATGTCTTAATCACGTCTTAATATCATCATGATGGCAATTAAATTTCAACATGAGTTTTGCAGGGGACGTTCAAACCATAGCAATTAGATTAAATGAAAAATCATCCCTCAAAAGAATCACTTAAATTCAGAATATGCTGAAACATATGCATTATGCATAAGCATATCTGTGCTTGGGTCAATCTTTGGCTGAAGAGGCCTAGGCGAGCCTGGGAACTAAGTGCCAGTCTTAAAGTCTTTCCCCTGCCAAAATCAAAACCCGAATAGGCCTTTTATTCCTCTTTTCAAAAATAATAATTGAGCACAATTCTGCAGTCATATATTGCACAATGGAGAGTCAAAGCCCTTTCTTCCTCTCTCAGAAGAAAGAACGGATCTATTCACTGACTGATAGCATGCCTTAGCCAGCGCTGCTGGGACCTGGTCTGAAAGTTTCTGCAAGTTCTACATGCAGTTTCCAATCTGTGGTTACTTTTTTAAAGTTGTGCTTTGAAAATTAGTTCCACTGAAGACGAGTGTGAAACAAGGGGATGGAAATAGGTTTTCAAGCTGTTTTGGAAAAAAAGGATATGGAGAACTGTAGTTATTATTTCTCACCATCAGTGGTGTACCTACATAAAAAATTGTGAGTTTTTAAGAAAGTCTCATGCTGAACACTTAAGGGCCACGCTTTTCTCTCTAGAGTCTGTCTAACTCAAGTAAGTACATGCCTAGAATGTCAGTTCAAGGGAAGAGCCTTCTAGGAAATTGACGTGAATCTTCAGGACAGCAATGGATATATTTCTTGAGGTATTAAAAATAAAATGATGGCCAGGCACAGTGGCTCACACCTGTAATCCCAGGACTGTGGGAGGCAGAGGCGTGCAGATAACCTGAGGTTAGGAGTTCAAGACCAGCCTGGACAACATGGTGAAACCCTGTCTCTACTAAAAATATAAAAATTAGCTGGGCATGGTGGTGGGCACCTGTATTCCCTGCTACTTGGGAGGCAGGAGAATCACTTGAACCCGGGAGGTGGAGGTTGCAGTGAGCCAAGATGGTGCCACTGTACTCTAGTCTTGGTGACAAGAACAAGACTCCATCTCAAAAAAAAAAAAAAAAAAAAGAAATGAAACAAACAGTGCATGTAATATCCTAGTTGTCCCATTGACAAGGGTGATACATTTTCAGACCTGTTCCTGATTGCATGTTCCTTCCACAGGTAACATGTTCTCCTTAAATTCAGATTTGTCAAGTCAAAACATAGAAAACGAGGGGGATCCAGGATTTTGTGGGTCTGGCAGCAGTGGATATGAGGTAGCTCATAAATGACGTAATACTCAGGACTCCCTAAGCAAAAAGCACTTAATGTTATATTTTCTTATAATTTATAATTTTTGTTGTTTAGGATTGTTTTTGACATTCCTTTAAGTTGATGTAATTTTACGACAGTCTGATTGAACATGAGTTCAGTTGCCCATTTTTCATCGTTTTGGGGCTACTTCATCCTTGCTTAATTAACAGTGTTTCCTGTGGTAGTGCCTTGGGTCTGCACAGCTGCTTGATAGCAAATGAAAGCTAAAACTCTGATGGCTTTATCAATGTTTTCAGATTCTCATAACCCCAAGCTTATTAGGTTGATGACTTAGTAGATCCTGACTTATGGAGTTGAAATGAGTGAAGTTCATTTATAAATATGTAAAATAACTAGGCTAGAATAATTGTTACCTAATAGCATATTTGCTTCAATACATTTAAATTATAAAAGAAAAAATGGTTAGTAGTTAACATTTCTCATAACACACCCTGTCCTGTGTTGCAGTTATATGAATATAAATTAAGATTTTGCAGGTGGTTAGAAATCTATTTCCCTTATTATTTATTTATTTATAGTCCCCAAACATTGTTACCTTGTAGTCATATTTGCCTAGTAGCATTTATAAAATAACTTCAGTTTTTCCCCCTAATTGTAAAGGTAATACAATGCTAATTTAGGAAATCAAAAATAAAGGAAACTACACAGAAGAATGCCCAAATCACTTAGAGACCCATCAACTAGAAATTAAACTCACTTTCCAATTTTTAGTTTATTTTCTTGCAGTCTTTTTGTAGAATTACATGTGTGTTTGTTCATTTGTCCATCCTTTCAACAGATATTTATTGAGTACCTTTATTGCCAAATCATCTCAGCATTTGTGAAAGGAAGAAAATGTAAAAACAGGCCAGGTGTGGCTCATGCTTGTAATCCCAGCACTTTGGGAGGCTGAGGTGGGCAGATTGCCTGAGCTCAGGAGTTCGAGACCAGCCTGGCCAACATGGTGAAACCCCATCTCTGTTAAAATACAAAAACATAGCCGGTGTGGTGGTGCGTGCCTGTAGTCTCAGGTACTTGAAAGGCTGAGGCAGGAGAATCACTTGACCCCGGGAGAAGGAGGTTGCAGGGGCCAAGATTGCACCACTGCACTCCGGCTTGGGTGACAGAGCGAGACTCTGTGTCAAAAAATAAAAATAAATCAATAAATCAACAAATCAACAGACAAACAACTTTGTCCTTCTAGAGTTTATGTTCTAGTGAGTGAGTCAGAAAATAATTATTGCAATATATAATGTTAGATGGTGAACTGAGCTTAGCGGCAACGAAAGCAGGAGAGGTGGGTAGGGAGTGGAGAGGGGCCAGGGAGAGCCCAGTCTGTGATCTGGTGCTGAGGAAAGACATTACTGAAGATTTTTGAGCAAGAACTTGAAGGAGGTGAGGTTCTAGGCAGCAGGAACTGGGAGTGCAAAGGCCCCGAGGCCAGGGCTTGTGTGAGGGTGACTGTTGTGTTACACCAGTAAGTTTTGTTTTATTTGTTATTGGTGGTATGTATCCCTAGTGAATGGGATCAGTAGAATATTATGTAGCCAATAAAGATCATAATGTAGAAGAATATATAGGGACATGGTCATCCTTTATTGTTAATTTTTAATCAAAAATTATAGATTTAAAGTGTAATCTCTCATGGGGCACCACCTGTGACCTCAGTCACATCGGGGTCGCCTCCTGAGACGTTGATCACCACCTGCGGAGGTCTGTCCTGCAGACCCTGACTCAATGACGGATGAATGAATGCATTCTCACACCCATTTCAGTGATTTACGTGGGCTAGGGATGGTCGTTGGCTGCTTTCAGAGGGCGACTGCAGCCAATTGACCAAGACCCCCACCACATCTTCACATTTTGTTCAGTAGAGATTTTATAACAGAGGTTCTAAGTCAGCACATAATTAACATGGTTAAAAGAGTGGTTTTATGAATGATAAATTCCAGGGCCCAGAATAAACCCTATTAATGGGTAATTCTCCTTTGCTCTCCCCCTGAGAGGACCATCCAGTGCAAAGTTTCCATGAGTAAACAGAGTAGAGACAAAGGGATGTGGGGCAAACAGACTTCACTGGGAAAGCTGCTTATCATCTCTGTCTTTCTCTATGCAAATATAACTGAGCCGGCTGCCTTCGGCATGTCCCAATAAAACTTTTTGGCCTTCCAAAAGAGACTATAATCTATAACTTTCCCTAATATTTTCCTGATGTTTTGCCAGCCACCCCGAGTGCATCTCAACATTAACGTAAGTGCAGTGAGGTTATGCGCAGTACATCACAATTGTATGCTGGCACATAAAATGTAGTTATCTCAGGGTGAGGAGAATATAAGTGTTTTTTATTTTCTTGATTTTGTTCACCCTTATTACATTTTTTTCTATAATGAATATTCTTTATCGAAAGGGGAAACAAAAGACATTCAATGAAAAGGAACATGTCCCAGCAGGCAGGGTGAATATGGGGAAGTGACACCCAGCACTCACAGGCAGCAGCACCCAGCATTTAGTTCACCCGAGTGCCCAGGGCTCTGGCTCCTGAGCTGCTGTGCAGAGGCAGGCTCTGGTTACAAGGAGAGAGACTGGCAGGGCCCAGTCATAGGAATTAAAGGTCAGGGACAAAGTCCAGAGAAACAAGCAGGGCTCAACGGAGAGGTTCCAGCCTCAGAAATGTCAGCATCATTCCAGGTGGGGCCCAGCCAGGCCGAGTGTCTTTTTGACACAAAGTCTCACAGGATTGGGTGAAGAATAATGATTAATTGCCAAGGCCAGGTGGGATCAAAGTTCTTAAATTCTTGCTTTCTGAGGCTCAGAGGCAAGTTCAAAGTTGAGCCTCCAGATACAAGTGACAGGGTTGAATGAATATTCCAGTGACTTAGGTGCAAACCCCAAAATGTTTCAAGATTTGGAAACTCTTTGTATCATCTAGAATAAGATTGGAATTCTATCCTTGTGCTCTGAACTGTAGCCTTTGGACAGTGTGAACAAGAGGGACTCCAAGAGGTCATTGTGTTTTCCTTCAACAACCTATCCCTGGGTTCTGTCAGGGGGCAGGGCTATCTGTCTGTCTGTCGGCCTACCTGTATATGTTCCTTAGGTACATGTGAGTGATCATATTGAATATATTGAAGGATATTTGTAATATACACATAAGTTGTAAAATATTGTAATAAATGAATATACACGAACCTATCATCCAATCGGGACTGATATAGTCGCTCCTTCCCTACCCCATCCTGCTGCCTGCCAGAAGCAGGCATGGTCCTGAATTTTGTGCCCCTCATTCATTTGCTTTTCAGAAAAACCCCACTTATATTTAAATGAAATATGAGTATTCATACATTTAAACAAAATCTAAATATTTATATTTAAACAAAATATAAATATTTATCTAAACAAGGTATGTTTATATATTCAAACAAAATATAGTTATAAATTTAAACAAAGTATGAATATTTATATATTTAAATTGCATATATATGTATCCCTAAATAAAGTTTTTGTTTTTGAGGCGTATAAAAATGGTACATTTGTGTACTCTTCTAGGACTGGCATCTTAACATTTTAAAAACATTTTTTAAAAAGATCAGTTGTGTTGCTGTATATAGCTATAGTTCATTGATTTTTTGTGGTTGTACAATATTCCATCATGTGACTATATCACAACTTATTTATCTGCTGTTTTTTCACTGAACGTGGATTTTTTTTTCCCATGGTGCCCACGGTTTTGTTTCTGAGTTTACTATATGGCAGTACAAATGGTCATTTAAAGGAAAAAGGTAAATGCCTAATGCGTAAAGTGACCAGCTTCCAAAGCTAGAATATTGTATATTTGAAAGATTGTGTAAAATCTATACCAGTGAATGGGTTTTGACACCTAGCATGGAAATATTCTTGTGAGTTCTTGGGAGGTTTTTCTGAGTCTTTAGTCTGTGCATGCTCAGCTGTGTTCTAGGGCTGGCTGCCACTAGAGGGGGTGTGAGCGATGGGACATCTGTTTCAGAGACGCTAAGAATAGTTTGGCTACTGCAGAAACCTGAGCCGCCTGGCTCCAAAGTGTGATTAGAACCTACACATTTCAGGAGGGCAAAAACATTAGTATTATTCTAGTTACAAGAAGAAAGTCCAATGAAAGGTTACTTCTGTACCTGTACCTGTGTGCACAGGTATGCATGGATACTCATGTTTTAGAGTAGTAGGGGGAATGAAAAAAATCAACAGGGACTAACTAAGAGAAGTGACTGAAGGATGGATCGATGGAGAATATGAAAGAGAAAGTATGGGTGGGCAGGAAATTCACAAATAAATGACATCAATCAGCGACAAATGGTTGTGCTTTTTATTTGACCGACAAGCTCAGGATCTGTGAGGTCTCTGAGAACTAAATGGTACTTTGAGTTCATGACCCTTTTACTGCTTGTTTCTATCCACTGTCTTATATAAAATCTGAAAGTCTTTCCTTCTTCCCTCCTTGCTCTTTGACTTAGTCCTTTGACTTAGTATTTTCCTTTTCTTTTTTTTTTTGTTTTTTTCTTTCACATTGGACATTTGTACAAAGTATTTTCCTTTTCTTGAGGACTGTAAATCACCTTGAATTGCGAATCCTAGAAAATAGCTTATTTGCAAGTGATTGTGTAGAAAGGGGGGGGGGATGTAGCGAGTTGTTGGCTCCCAGGCATACATTGACCTGTTAAATATTGAGGGCAAAGGTTCCTGCTTGTTGGAAGAATGTACTAGAGCAGTGGCTGCCAAAGTATGTCTTCCATACCATTGTGTGTTTGGGCAGGCTGAATAATCCCATCCCCCACCGAAGAAGTCCATCCCGTAACTTAGAAACTGAATATGTGACCTTGGATGGCAAGAGGGACTTTGCAGATGGGATCGAGGATCTTGAGATGGGTGGATGATCCTGGAGTATCCAGGTGGCCCCATGTCATCACAAAGGTTCTTTTAAGAAGGAGGCAGGTCAAAGAGAGACGATGTGAGGCTGCAGGCTATGACTATGGAGGAAGGGACCACAAATCAAGGAAAACAGGTAGCCTCTAAAAGCTGGAAGAGCCAAGAGACACCATCTCCCCCAGAGCCTCTGGAAGGAATACACTCCAGTAGACCCAGATTAGAGTCTGGCCACCAGAACTGTAAGATGATGAATTTTTGTGGTTTTCAGACACTAAATTTGTAATTGGTTACAACAGGAACAGGAAACTAATCTAGCATTTCTCATGATGTGAAAGAACCAGCTTTGATTTGGAAACGCAGAAGGCAGGAGAGTCTGATCTGCCACAAGGGGGCAGAGTTATGTCTGGGGGGACAGGTGGACTGGGAAGACGATGGGTGTGGCTCATCATCCATAAATCTCTATTAGAAAATTGAAGATAGCATTAAGTAACTGCAAATGCTGGAATGGCAGCTGGGGAAGTTGAATTCTAGGCACCATCAGTACCTCCAACAGTGAGGGCATTGCTTCTAAGGGAGGAACCCAAGAATGTGCCCTTTATTTGACATTTAAGTCATATTTCCTTTAATACTTTTCTTTTTTTTTAAATTTTAAAGAGGAGGGATATGTGGGAAGGAAGAAAGTCGACATTATTATTTAGAGATATTTGGTAAAAGAGGAAAAGGTACATGGAGTAGTATCCTCACTGGGTATATTGCATTATTACTCACGTGCTGTTTATTAGTTCTTCTGAAGGCTATTCTTACTTGTGCCTGTTTTTAATACCTGAACAACTGGGAGAGAGAACTTGTAATCCTGCAGTCATTTGGCTTGTATTCTTGGAGAGTATTTTTAAACTATAACATTCAGAGCCATCTCATGTCACTTTAAAGACCAAGAAGTACTTTCACTATTTACTTCTCCTGGACTACAGACTTCAGATTTTGAATAATATTTTCACTAACACAGAAAATACATTTTCTAGATTGTTTTTGATGTTTTCCTTATTTTTGGGGGGTCAGTTACTACAGTCTTTGGTAAAATGAGTGATATTTTCAATCATGACTCAGGAGTCATCTGCTGTGGAATAAAAAGTGAATTCCATAGCTTATTAAGCTGAACATCCTCAAGTCAGAACTGCTGTTTATGTGGAATAAATTGCACATTTAAATACTTTTTTCCCCCTGAGGCTAAGTTTGGATGAAATAATCTTGCTTCCAAGGGCTTTTAATGGATGTATCATGCTTGGAATATATAATGAAGACTCAGTAATTGAGAGAATGTCTAAATGGAACAGAAACTTGTATTTTTAAATTGAGAAATGGGTCTGAAACTGATCTAGGGGGGTCAAAGTAGGACTATCCCAAATTTTTATTAAACAGGAGTAGAAAAGCCTGCCCTCTCCACAGTTTTACTTATATTAATATATGAGCGGTTCAATGAATACGTAGGTGATTGAGATGGACAATTTCTACTTCCCTAATGGAAGTAGGGGGCGGGGGAGTGACCCTGGTTTGAGGGGTTAGCTTGTGCTCTTTGTGGAGGGCACTTGGAAAGTTAGTTAGACATTGCTTATTAATTTGTCTTGTTCTTTGATCAAGGCATTACAGTCTTCCAATAGTGAAGGAATACAGAGCTTGTAGTAAGTGAATTTCCTCAACCTAGTTAGAATATGGGATTGATAATTTAATCAATATCAGGAAGGTAGGTAAATTCAAGAAAAAACTTTTCCTCTAAATACTGTCAGCTGATTTCTGGAATAGAAAAAGGTCTTTTCTGGTAAGCAAGTCATTTTGAGAAATAGGAGGAGGCCAGCGAAAAGATGGTGAGGCTGTTTGGACAAGGTTTTCAGCTCAGCTGCTATGTCAGTAATGCTGTTGGTGCCCAGCACCTAGATTCTGCATGGCCTCTTGGCCTGGGGTTCTCTTTATTTTAGTATGCTCAGGCAGCCATGACAGAATACCATAGATTGGGTGGCTTAAATAACAGGTATTCATTTCTCACAGTTCTGGAGGCTGAGAGTGTGAGATTAGGGTGCCAGCATGGCTGGGTTCTTGGTAAGGGCTTTTCCCTCTTCATCCCTTTATAAAGGCAACGATCTGATCATGGCGGGTCCCGTCTCTATGATCTCTCCAAACCCAGTTACCTCTCAAAGGCCCCACCTCTAAATACCATCACATTCTGAGTTGGGACTTTTCTGTGGTTTCAGTGTCCCCTCCCAAACTCATGTAATTTCACCGCCAACGTAACGGTATTGGGAGATGGAGCCCTTAAGAGGTAGGTCCTGAGGGCTCTGCCCTCATGAGTGGATTAATGCTGTTATTGCAGGAGGGGGACTCCTGATAGAAGGAGAAGGTGGCCCCCCATTTCCTCTGCTTCATGTACTTGCGTGCCATTTGATGCCTTTCTGTCATGAAATGGTGCCACAAGAAGACCCTCACCAGAGGTGGCCCCTCAGTTTTGGATTTCCCAGCCTCTAAAACCATGAGCCAGATAAATCTCTCTCCTTTATAAATTACCCAGTCTGTGATATTCTGTTATAGCAGCAGAAAATTGGTTAAGATATGTTTACCATACGAATTTTTTGGGAGGACACAAACATTTATACCACAGCACTCTTCTTCCCTGCCTGCCCCATTTCGTCCTTTTGAATTTAATCATGAGGGTAAGTAGAGAGATTTAATTGGGTTGCTGCAATTCATAAGAATGCAGAATTAGAGAGCTGGGCGAAGCTACACACAATCCAAGCTGCAGGAAGGGTTATGATGAAACAAAACTATGAAGAGAATCTACCTGTACTCAGGTTCCTGGAGAAGTGATTATTCCAAAAATTTTTTTGGTTAAGTAATTCGAGAGTCACATGACTTCCTTAAATAAAAAAGAAAATGTTTTAATTTAGGCCCCCCGCCCACCCACTGCTTATTACCATTGAGTGCTGGGGCCCTTGAATGCAAGGGATGTTGTAGAAACTTTGGTTCAGACCATACAGGACTAAAACCAGATTAATAATGAATACATTATGACCCTCTCATTTGTTGTCCTTTTCTTTTTATTGCATAAGGACTGAATATGGCTGGGTATGGCTGGGTTATAATAGACAAGCATAAAATCTCAGTGTCATACAATGCACATTTATTTCTTGCTTATGTTTCTGTGAAGCAACTGGGTTTAGCCTGGACTTGGCGTTAAGATTTGGGTTGCCAAAGGATTGTAAATCGTTCTATTATAAAGACACATGTACATGTATGTTCATTGTGGCACTGTTTACAATAACAACCAAATGTCCATCAATGATAGACTGGATAAAGAAAATGTGGCACATATACGCCATGGAATACTATGCAGCCAGTAAAAAGGATGAGTTCATGTCCTTCACAGGGACATGGATGAATCTGGAAACCATCATTCTCAGCAAACTGACACAAGAACAGAAAACCAAACACCACATGTTCTCACTCGTAAGTGGGTGTTGAACAATGAGAACACATGGACACAGGGAGGGGAACATCACACACTGGCACACTGGGGTCTGTTGAGGGGTAGGGGATTAGGGGAGGGATAGCAGGGGGTGGGGGAGATTGGGGAGGGAGTAATATTAGGAGAAACACCTAATGTAGGTGACGAGGGGATGGAGGCAGCAAGCCACCATGGCATGTTTATACCTGTGTAACAATCCTGCAAGATCCGCACATATACCCCAGAACTTACAGTAAAAAAAAAAAAAAAAAAAAAGATTTGGGTTGCATCCAAGCTTACTCCGCAGTCTTGTGGCCTCATTGGACCAGAGGCTACTTAAAGTGTGTTATTCTCATGGACAAAGGCAGGAGGGGCACAAGAGCACAAACCCAGTAACTCAGGCACATTTCACACCTCCGCCTGCTGATATCCAGGAGGCCTAAACAAGTCACGTGGTCAATTCCGACGCCAAGAAGGAAAAAATACCTTTGGCCACACAAGGCCATGGTGAGGTATGGACGTATAACACTACTATAAGAGAGTAAAGAATTGAGTCTTATAATTAATCTGATATTAACTTTTTTTGACATTATTAGGTAGGAATTCTTTTCATAGAGCTATGTGTTTTTATTCTGTATTTAGTGTCTTTCAAAACTCTTCAGAATAGTTTGTGATGTGTAAATAGATATACGTATTTATGTACTTATAGGATATAAGCTTATAAGTCCAATCGCCCCATTTATTTTTAAAGATGGCTGCTTTAAATACCCTTTTTTAACCCTCAGTGTTTTGTAGGTGTTGCTTGAATTTTTTTTAACCATAATTATTAGTTTTATCCAGCATTCATTTCAAGGAATTTACTCAATACCTGATTATTTCTCCCTCTTTAAAATGGTATATGTGTGTGTGCTCACATACAGAACTAAAGGGCTTTGTGAAACCTGCTGTTATATGACTCTGAACACATCGTGTACCTTTATATTTATAGAAGGGCCTCATTGTACACATTGAAAAGGGAACTTGGAAGAATCAGATATATTCTTTGGCAAAATCTCACACTTATTTCTGCAGCCTAAATTAATGCTACTGAAACATAAGTTACTTATTTTTGGGTCGTAAATTAAATTCCCATTGTTGCTAACACTCATGGTTTCCAGCAAAAGTTAAGAGAGCCAACGGTTGTAGGCTCTGCGGGAAGATGGTTGAAAGGGAGTGTGGAATGTGCTAAACATGTTATTTTTATTTGGAAGAAACCAAATACCCCTGTTTTCTGTTCAAGAGTTGATTAGTCATCTATGTTTTCCCCCGGATAAAATATCTCTTACTTTGGGCCTGACTCTGAAATTCTTCCCTTGAATTTCTTGTGATATTTGTAATGGTATGAAACACTTTGGTTGTGAATAGAGAAAGGAGGTGACACTTTCCACAGTCACCCTGTTGGTCTCTGACAGAGCTGTTTTAGATTCCTGCTTAAACTTTGGGGCCACCTTCCTGGTAGTTGTCTTGAGCTGTAGGCTTCTACCATTTATTAAACACCTGCTCTGCGTAAGGCAGAACCCCACCGGACCTGTAGCATGCTTCCTCACATTGTGTCAAGATTTTGTTGTATTTCCCTTGATGTCGAAACATGGGGGAAAAGGTCTCTGATATGAGAGAGGTGGTAGAAATAATGAGAGAGTTGTACATAGTTGGGCTTTGAAGCTGTTGAATTCACCTTTAAAGTAATTCAAAGAGATTCTGTTGCTATTTGCTCTACATAAACAGAGAGTCTGTGCCACCAGAATAAAAATAGCTGTAGGTATTACATCATCAGAAAAAGTTTTCATTGGTACATCAGGCCATGAAGGGAACAAGTCCATGGTTATATTTAGATCAATTTCTGTTTTGCTCATTGAAATGATGTTTTTAAGACAAAGCAAGAAAAAAGGTAGGAAGGGAGGGATGACTGAAGAAGGCCACCACCTTTATTTTGTACACACTGATTAATATTTCAGAATTGGAATCTGGCACTAATTTTCATTTGTATTGAATCACCCTATTTTATTCCAGTTTTCTAACCACCTGTTATAAGTATAGTGTCTCCTATTTACACTATCAAAGCATCTTTGGGGCAACATGTTGCTTCTAATGACTTACTCTTTTCTAAAGTTATATCTGAATATAAAATTTTGGCCAAGTGCATTGGCTCATGCCTGTAATCCCAGTACTTTGGGAGGCCAAGGCAGGAGGATGACTTGAGGCCAGGAGTCTGAGACCAGCCTGGGCAACATAGTCAGGCCATGTCTCTACAAAAGATGAAAAATTAGCCGGGCATGGTGGTGCATGCCTGTGGTTCCAGCTGCTTGGGAGGCTGAGGTGGGAGGATGACTTGAGCCCAGGGGTTTGAGGCTACAGTGAGCTGTGTTCATGTCAGTGTACTCCAGCCTGAGCAACAGAGAGAGACCCTGTGTAAGAAAAAAAAAAAGAGAGAATATAAAATTTCAAGATTTGTGCAGTGGAAAAACGGATATACCAAAGGAAATTGTTTTCTTTTTCATGTTTGTTTCTTTCTTAGAGTTTCAATCATTGTATCTCACTGCTTTGCTTTTTATGACCTGTGCAGGTATAAAATTGGGATTCTCTCACGGAAGGCAAAAGGGTTTAGCTCACATCTGCACGGCATGCTGCCTCTTGTTGTAACCCAGCACCGCCTCCCGTCCAGCCTGCCTTCTCCAGCCCTGGCTGCCTGGAGTGACTGTGCTCAGTGCCCCAGAGGAGGAGCCTCCTGGTGGAACTGTGGCTCTGAGGATCTAATCTACCCTTTTTTTCTGGGGAAGCTTCTGTGCTAACAACAGACAAAAACCCCTCGGTCTAGCATAAATAAAGGAGGAATTATTATTTGGACTTGGGGCATCCTATGGAAGCTGAGAGAAAGAAATGCTACGAATAGGAACCAAGACATTCCTAGGAACAGAAGCAACTTAAAGCTTCCCAGGAATCAAAGGAAGCTGACAGGGAGCTTGGAGTCAAGTGAGGGGGAACCCAGGGAAGGGAGGATAGTGGACGATGATGCAGATGATGATAAACTGTGAATTAACTGTCCTCTCAGTGCTCAATATTTTCCAGGCACTGTGCTGAATGCTTTCTGTGCATTACCTAATTTATCCCCAAGACAATTCCATGAGGCAGGAATTAGCAGCCCCATTTCAAAGACAAGGACACCAAAGCTTCCTTAAGGGATTTGGCCAGACTGATGGGTTTCACCCATCTATCTCCTTCTAATACCAATGGGCTTCACCTCGGCATCCTACCGTATCCCATATCAAACAGTACATATCTTACCCCAGTACATAGCTTCTTAAACAGTATTTAGGAAAATAAAGATATGGTTAGGAATTTAAAACAAGAATTTTAAAATGTTTTTATCACATTGCAAGAACGAGAAGCAAGCAGAATATTGGTATCCTCAGGATTGGATCTGGCAGAGCTGGTCAGGGGACCTGAGCTGGAAGTAGCCCCAATTCCCAGGACTCTCCACATACTGGAGAGGCAAGCTGTGCTTTTGCAACTGAAATGTGTTGCTTTGCTGTTGTTAAAAGCTTATTTTTAATTGATTTGAAGCATGCTTTCCTCACAAAAATTAAGGCTGTGTTTTTAGTAAAATATGTTTTCATATGTTGTCATGTAAGGTAATTGTTTTCTTGGCATATATTTTCTTCCTACTTGTAAAAGAGTGAAACCTTAGGAGATAGTGTGGCCCCCATGGAAGAAACTTTGGAGTCTGAGCAAACCAGTTCAGCATTCTAGGCCTCATTTTGCTTATTGGCTAAAACAAAGTGAGCAGGCTTATTATAAAGCTGTGGTCATCAAGACAGTGCAGTAAATAGATCAGTGGAACAAAGTAGAGAGTCCAGAAATAGACACACGCATGCTTGACAACTAATTTCCAACAAAGGTTCAAAGGCAGCTCATTCGTAAGAGGATGGATTACCTTTCTAACTAATAGTGCTGGGAGATTAAATACCCATATGCACAAATATGAACTTTGATCCGTCCCTTGTACTGCATACAGAAATTAACTTAAAAAGGAACATGGGCCTAAATGTAAACCTAAATCCATAAACTCCTAGAAGAAAACACAGCAGAAAGTCTTCATAACCCCAGGTGAGGGAAAGATTTCTTAGATACATACAATATTATTGGGATGATCCACAGAAGAAAAATTTGACAGATTGGACTTGATCAAGATGAAAAACCTTTGCTCTTTAACCGACATAACTAAGGGAATGGAAAGTCAAGGCACAGACTGGGAGAAAATATTTGCGAATCATATATCTGATAAAAGACTTTTTCCCAGAATATGTAAAGAACTATTAAAACTTGGCAATAGGCTGGGCGCGGTGGCTCACGCCTGTAATCTCAGCACTTTGGGAGGCCAAGGCAGGTGGACCACCTGAGGTCAGGAGTTCAAGACCAGCCTGGCCAACATGGCGAAACCCCCATCTCTACCAAAAGTACAAAAATTAGCTGGACGTGGTGGCAGGTGCCTGTAATTCCAACTACTGAGGAGACTGAGGCAGGAGAATTGCTTGAACCCAGGAGGCAGAGGTTGCAGTGAGCCGAGATCGCGCAATGGCACTTCAGCCTGGACGACAAGAGCGAGACTTCGTCTCAAAAACAAAACTTGGCAATAAACAAACCCGTAAAATGTCCAGGAGATTTAAACAGGCACTTCAACAAAGAAAATAAACACATAAAAAGATGCTCAACATCATTAGTCAGTAAAGTAGAAAATTATAACAATGAGATACCACTTTGCCTGTTTGAATGGACAAAATGGAAAAAAGACTGGCCATACCGAGTGTTACTGAGGCTGTATTTTCTCAAACAGTTTGGCAGTTTTGTTTTCGTTTTGAGATGCTGTCTCGCTCTGTCGCCCAGGCTGGAGTGCAGTGGCACGATCTCAGCTCACTGCAACCTCTACCTCCTGGGTTCAAGTTATTCTCCTGCCTCAGCCTCCCGAGTAGCTGGGATTACAGGCGTGCACCATCACACCCAGATAATTTTTGTATTTTTAGTAGAGATGGGGTTTCACCATGTTGGCCAGGCTAGTCTCGAACTCCTAACCTCAAGCGATCAGCCTGCCTTGGCCTCCCAAAGTGCTGGGATTACAGGCGTGAGCCACCTCACCTGGCCCAGTTTGGCAGTTTTTTAAAAAAGGTAAATACACAACTACCATGTGATTCAACAACTTCCTTAGATATTTAGCTAAGAGAAATGAAAACATATGTCCACATGTAAATGTTCACAGCAGCTTTATCTGTAATAGCCAAAACTATCTGTCAGCAGGTGTGAGTGCATAAATTATGGTATATCCATATGGTAGAATACTGCTCAACAATAAAAGTGAATGAATTATTGATAGAAATCAAATAACATGAAAGTATCTCAAGATAATTATGCTGGATAAAAGAAGTCAGATAAAAAAGAGTACATGCTGTATGATTCCATTTATGTAAAATTCTAAAAGTGCAAACTAATCTACAGTGACAAAGCAGACCAGTTTTGTCTTGGAAGGGGAGGAGTGGTACAGGGAAGCATTAAAAGGGGTACCAGAAAATGACGGCAGGTGATGGTGGTGTTGATTCTGTTGATTCTGGTGCCGGGTTCATGGCTGTATGCCTATGTCAAAAGTTATCAAATGTTAAACCTTATGCACAGTTTATTGTAGATCAGTTATACATCAGTAAAGCTGTTTAAAATAAAAGCAGGTCCAGCAATAAGCACTAATACGTGAAGGAAAGCCCCATAGAGGTAGTGGCCATTCTGTTAAGAAGTCAGCAGGTGTTTCATGGAACTGTCTGCAGCTAATTCCAGAGCTCGTTCTGACACCCTTTCATATTGCTGAGACATCCCTGTCACATGAGCTGTGTGGCATGTATTTCTTTTAGTGAAACCGGTTAAAGAGTCCTTTGACTTTTGAGAGTAATGCATTACATTTATTTATTTATTTTCCTTAAGGATGCCGTACAGATTCCTAGTACACAGGTGGGCAAGCGTAGACCCGGATTACGAGCTGTGTTTACTTAGAAGATGGCTCCCGGCTGCATTGTTTGTATGTCATAAAAGCAGAGACTGCGGGGGATGTGGTTGGCTGGAGGAGAACAGGTCTATGGCTGTCTTGTGTTTTTCAAAAGCCCTGTCACCTGCTACTGTTGTATACAGATGAGCACATGACACATATACGTGCTGTAACCTTCCCTCAGCTGAGAAACTTCAGGCAGAAATGCGGAGGGGATTTTGTTTTTATTTGTTTTTCCCTAGAAAACCCCAGCATTAAAGCTCCTGTCTTTACTAATCTGTGGTGACAGACAGCACTGGTGGCCTGTGGCTGCTGAGGGGCCTGAGAGGAGGAGGGTGAGTGGGTGTATTTACAGTGGCTGTTGGAAATGTTCTGTATCTTACTTGTGGTGGTGGCTTTGAGGGTGTAAACATCTTTCAAAACTCACCAGCTTTCCTGCTTTAAATGTAGACAGATTCTTCTCTATCACATCTGCCAAAATAAAGTTATTTTTCATACTTTGTGCCTTTCCGCCCTCAGCCTTAGAACGTAGTGGACCCTGAACACAAGTATTAATAAAATAATCACATCATTGCCTCCCTGTGTAATTTTCTTAGGAAACAAGATTAAAACCTCTCATTTAGTTGTTTCAACCATAGATGTAGAGATTAGTTTTTTTATTTTTATTTTTTTTTTGAGATGGAGTCTTGCTCTTATTGTGCAGGCTGGAGTGCAGTGGCACGATCTTGACTCACTGCAACCTCCACCTCCTGGGTTCGAGTGATTCTTCTGCCCTCAGCCTCCTGAATAGCTGGGATTACAGGTGCCCACCACCACAGCTACTTTTTGTACTGTTAGTAGAGACAGGGTTTTACCATGTTGTCCAGGCTGATCTCAAGCTCCTGACCTCAGGTGATCCATCCGTCTCGGCCTCTCAAAGTGCTGGGATTATAGGTGTGAGCCACCATGCCCAGCCTGAGATTCGTTTTTGTTTTTAAACCTGTGTGTTATTTCTTTCTATCTGTATTTCTAAGAGCAAAAAAAAAAAAAAAAAAAGTGAAATTGAGGCAGTTTGTTTTAGTGGATTGTCTTAATCCGTTTGGGCTGCAGTAACAAAATACCTTAGACTCGGTAATTTACGAACAATGGAAATTTATTGCTCACAGTTCTGGAGGCTGGGAAATCCAAGAACAAGGCACTGACAGTGTCAGTGTCTGGTGGGGGCTCCTTTCTCACAGATGGTGCCTTCTTGCTGTGTCCTCACATGGAGGAAAGGACTAGGCAGTCCCTTCAACCTCTTTTTAGAAAGACTCTGATCCCACACTTGTGGGTTCCGCCCTCATGATTGAATCACCTCCCCAAAGACCCTGTCTTTTGATGCTATCACATTGGATATTCAGTTATAACATATGAATTTTGGAGGGACACAGACATTCATATCATAGCACTAATTACATATGACAGAAAATGTGATTATTTGTTGTGTCTCCTGAAATGAGTAAGCTCTGGGGCAGTGCGGTGACCAAGGTGGGAACCTTCTGGAATCTCTCAAGCATAGTGATGATGCTAGTGCATAATAAGTACTTGTTTACTTGTCAGTTGACTGAATCCATGCTTTTCTCCCCCTCTAGTTGGCCTGAATAACTCATTAGACAACGATTCTACTCTCCAATCCCCATGGTTTATATAGACACAATGGAAAAGATGCATGGTAGAAATTGGCCAGTCACTGAACATGTCTTCATAATACGTCTCACCATCTCCTCTTTTGTTGCCTTTGGTGCTCGGGTCCTTAGGAGGCCTGTGGCTGGCAGGAATAAGACCTGACATTTCCTGTTTAGTTCCTCTGGGGATAGGTGAGCTAATGCATGTGGAGTGCCAGCACCTGTGTTAGGATGGAATAGGCAGTGTTCTCTCGCTCCTTCCTGTCCCTTTTATATAATCATCTGTTCATTCCAAATTACTCATTAACAAGTCTACATCTTTCCCAGATTTGATTTTCTTACAGTGGTGAAGTGAATCATTCACTGGTATGTGCATGAATTTTCAGAATCAGAGAGTATGAGATTCTCAGTTTTTAAGATCCTTTCGGTAATAATTGAATTCATGGTGGAAAGGAATCCATTACTTAGCCCTGCCCTGTATTTGCAGAAGGTGAGTATTCCTGTGTGACATTAGCCAACTCATCACTATCAGTTATTGACTTTATCAATGATTCTGCTTAATAAACAAGGCTAATAAGGAGAATTGATTTGCTGTTAAACAATTTATAAGTCCTTCAACTGCATCAATAGGATAGAGATCATTGCCACTGGAAATACAACTGCTATGTAAAAGCCTGTTTATTGGTAGTTTTTAGTTGGGGGATCCAGGCTTGGATTAAGGAATGCACTTTGGGCTGGGCGCGGTGGCTCACACCTGTAATCCCAGCACTTTGGGAGACCAAGGCAGGCGGATCACCTAAGGTCAGCAATTTGACACCAGCCTGGCCAACAAGGTGAAACCCCGTCTCTACTAAAACTACAAACATTAGCTGGGCATGATGGCTGACGCCTATAGTCCCAGCTACACGGGAGGTTGAGGCAGGAGAATCACTTGAACCTGGGAGGCAGAAGTTGCAGTGAGCCGAGATTGCGCCATTGCACTCCAGCCTGGGCAACAAGAGTGAAACTCCATCTCGCGGAAAGAAAAAAAAAAAAGAAATTCACTTTGGATTCCTAGATCTCCATTAAAAGGGGTTCCAAAAGAACTGATTTTGACAAATCTACTCACTGAATATCTGTGTATTCCTATCCGTAGCCAAACCCTTGGTCCTAACCAGAAAGCACTCAAGCATATAAATAAGATCATGGCAAGCTTTACATTTTAGAAGATTATTTGAACATGCACTTCCTTCAAAAGGGATTCTTATCTATTCACTTAAAAATGTCATTTCCCTTTTCTACACCGAGGCAATATTTAAAAAGAAAAGTTATTTTAAAACATGTCATTCAATTCAGTTACATTTGATAAGTACAGAATTGGGTCCCAGCATTATTTGACATCTAAACATCTGGTGAATAAGCTGCTCATTAATTTTTGACAGTTTCTCAAAACATGTTCAAGGCAAGTCAAGGAAGTGATGACAGCGTCTCCTGACACATGCATGAGACCTGCCCTTAGCAATAGTGAAGTCACATCAGGACCCTGGTACCAGGACAGCTGGCTTCCCTGGTGGTTGATTGGAAAGGACTGGAGGCTCAGATGCAGCAGCAAGCATGGGACAGCTTGTGCGGGGGAGCCGGGCCGGAGGAGAGTGCCGAGCAGGAGGTGATGAGGCTGGGCAGGGTGGGATCAGGGGCTGCGTTTTGACCTTTTCTTGTCTCCTGGCTCACTTGGACCGACTGGGCCCCAGATTACGAAACATGTTCTGGAAATCATTTCCAGAGGGCACACGTCCCTCTGGTGACAGCTTATTTCTGGATCCTGGTGCAGATGCCTGGACTCTGATGACATTCAGGGGTGTGTTCCGTGGCCCATCATCTGATTAGTCACTGGATTCTAAGGACTTTCCCTGCTGGCTTTGGGTCAGAGCACATGAGTGAAGAAGCAAAATAACTTGTTTATTTCCTCCAGGCTCATCTGATTAGGCCATAAAGGCAGGCCCTCCTTCCTCCCTCCGGTGCCCCACTTCATGGATGTACCTTGCCATTTGGAAATGGAACACTCTGGCCCTTCATAGGAAAATGGTCTCTAAGCAGAGCTCTTAGAGGCACCTTATACTGATGTTTGAGCTTTATGTCTGAAGAGATGGCTTCAGTCACCGGAAAAATCTTGGAATACAGAGTAAGCCTGTAAGAGATTCTGACAGCCCATCCCCAGTTTTGTTTTGAATAAGAGTGCTTTTGTTCTTCTTGATGCCACGGTTATGTCTGTGACTCGACTGGCAAGGTACATGGTATCTCGGTAGGTCCCTGGTTGCATTGAGAAGCAGGGACTTCGTGGTTAAGGCAGCCTTGAGTTCAGATCTCTGTGCCTTTCTGCACTCATCTTTAAAATGGGTGTAGTAATAGAGGCATCCCCCACAGAGCTTTGGGGAGGATTAAATGAGATCATGAATGTGTAGCATTTGACACAGTCTCTGACACATGGGATGCATTCTGTTTGCTTTAGCGATCATCATTATTATCTGTTATCTTCATTTTGTTTGAGAAGTCAGAGAGCCCCTGATTTGAAGCTACTTCCATACTAAGCACAAGACTCCAAGGGGAGCCAGGAGTGAGGACTAATCCTGCAGCTGCCCAGAGCAGTCACATCACAGGCGCCTTTTGTCCAAAGCCATCTCTTCATTTTTCCCCCCTGAGGTTGACCGGCTTGGTCTTCGGAGTCGGAGCCAGGCGCCATCTGCTCCCCGATTTAGCTGTGGCGGGTGAGGTGCGGTGGGGAGTTAGATTTCTGAGTCTCTTCCAAGACTGAGGGCTGCACTGCAGCTCTGGAAATCATGGTCTGATTGGGAACCCTGCTTGACTTAGCGTTTGACCTTGCAGACCTCATTTGTCTTCTTCAGGCCACAGTCAAATGAAGGGACCGAGCTCAGCTGATTCTAAGTTCCTTCCCCCTCTAAAACTCTGTGATTCTGTGGCTGTACTGGAGAGCTGAGAATTGCTGTACCAAGTGGGCTTTGTCTGCCTGATATTTGCTCCCAAAGCCTTGGACCCTGCATGCAGGCAGGGATGCCACTGTTCACCTTGGGTGAAGGGCACTGCATCTGCGAATGGCACTGTGCTGCATGGCCAGAGCCTCTTCTCCTGCCACCCCAACATCCATGCCTCACCTCATCCTTTCCTCTTTTTGGGTAGGGGCAGTCTTGATGTGTCCCCAGGCTGGAGTACAGTGGTGTGAACTTGGCATACTGCAACCTTGGCCTCCTGGGTTCAAGCGATTCTCATGCCTCAGTCTCCCAAGTAGCTGGGATTACAGGGGTACACCGTCACACCCAGATAATTTCTGTATTTTTAGTAGAGACAGGGTTTCGCTGTGTTGGCCAGGCTGGCATTCTTTCCTTTAAAGAACTAACACCTTTGTTGGAATGGTGGCCAAATCCAAACACCACATACCACACCCTCCCAGTGCCCTGGCTTTTAGCTGCTACAGATATTTACAGCTGGCGCTGTGCTGAGCCTCAGCGGCATCTCCAGGCAGCAGAAAGAAGTTATTCCCAGGGTCAGCTCTGAGCATCACACCTGCGGTTTCAACCCAGTTCTCTTTCTAAACAGGCACCTGGCCTGGGGGAAGTTACCCTCAAAGCCTCATTTCTTCAATTTTAATACATGAAAAATGTAATTTAATTGGGAGGTTTTTAAAGCATAGAAAAACCTATCATGTGCTTGGCACAGGGCCTGGCCCTTGGTCAGTGCTCCGAGAATGGAGCAGCTCTTTGATTGCACAGCTGATGCACACAGACCCCTGTCCTGGTCAGGGAGGAGGCAGGCAGGGTGGGATCCACATGGGCAGGTCGGGAAGAGTAGAGAAGGGAAGGCGCACTGGACCTTTTATGCGACCTCTCCACCAATGGGAGCTCTTGACCTCCTGGGACTGTGCTGTCGTGAGGCATGGTGAAGAGCTGCCCTTGGCCTTGGAGTATATCTTCCCCACTCAGAGAGCTCATCTCTGACAGCTCCCAAGCAAACTCATGTTGGAAAAACATCATTTTAATCTGCCAGAATGTTCCTGCCAGACAAGAGTCTGAGATCTCAGGCATCTGTTGACTTTGGTGCCATTGATATGTTGCACTGATTTTCAGTCTTTTGGCAAAAATGGTCCCACTCCATGATAATTTGTGATTTTTTCCATTTGACGCAATCTGACACATCTGTGGAGTTAGTGTTTCCTGTTGAATGGAGTGAGGGAATAAATGTCAGCATGCTGAGCAAATGAAATGGGAGATGCATGTTTGTCTTGCGTCCTGGTGTCTCTTGGTGGCTCTTTGGGAGAGGAGTTAGAGTGTGTTGATGTGTTGACATGTTGGCATGTCGGGGTCCAGGGGTGAACCAGGCTGGCGATTCCTGCTTGGTGAGGTGATCCGCTTTTGCTGACTAATGGTCCTCTCCCTCTCCTTGCCGCTGTGACAGATCGATTCCTCATATTTGCAGACTTAAAGTTTGGGTTTTTATTGATACTGTCCAGCCTCGGAGCATTTTTGTGAGAGCTTCTCTCTGGGAATGAATAACTATGGGCTTCCTGCTTTCAAGGCCAGCTCTGGGAAGAGGCAGGGTTCTTTGTAAAAGGTGGCCTGGAAATTCTGGTCAGTCCTAGCATTTGGATGGTCCATGCCAAGCTAGAGAAGTGAAGTAGGTGGGAGTTGATCTCCTTCCTTCTTGGGGTGGGAGTGGAGGTATTTCCCCAAGGAGATGAAAGGACTGGTCAGACTCTTGCTTTGTGTGTTACTGTGAGCCATTAGATCAGGCAAATGTCTCCTCTGCCGGCCCAAGGCAGCGTGCATACAGTAGCTCAGCTCCCACTTTGCGAAGGCAGCGTGCACGCAGCAGCTCCAGCTCCCACTTTGCGAAGGCAGCGTGCACGCAGCAGCTCCAGCTCCCACTTTGCGAAGGCAGCGTGCACGCAGCAGCTCCAGCTCCCACTTTGCGAAGGCAGCGTGCACGCAGCAGCTCCAGCTCCCACTTTGCGAAGGCAGCGTGCACGCAGCAGCTCCAGCTCCCACTTTGCGAAGGCAGCGTGCACGCAGCAGCTCCAGCTCCCACTTTGTGAAGGCAGCGTGCATACAGTAGCTCAGCTCCCACTTTGTGAAGGGCCCTCTTCACACTTGGAATCCTGGAGATCAGTGAGAGCACTCAGGGCTTGCAAGGATTGGCAACTGAACAGCCTGGGAGTAAGCCAACTGAAAATCTGTATGTTTATAAAACATACAATATAAAATATCTTTGAGAGAGAGTGAGAAAAAAAGTGATTTAAGCATTCTGGTTTGAAATCTACTTTATTTGAATTCCAGCTTCTCATAGCAGCTTCTCATTGCTCATTAGCAAAATGGGTCTTTATGTATTGATTTGTGTCTTCACTTGTTTAATGTCCAGCTTCTCCACCACCCTGCAAGCTCCATGATGCAGACAGCTTGTTTCTCTTATCCACCCCTGGACCTCCAGGGTCTACCTCTGTGCCTGAGACTTAATAAATGCTCAGTAAAAATGCTCGATGAATGAATAAGTGATTCAGTTTCCATTAAAGAGACCATTATTTACAGAAGAAGGAAAATGGCAGCAGAGACATTTCCTTTCAGAAGTTTGGCAGGGATATATTGTCAATCAGGCAATCTCAGGCACTAAGTATAATTCTGAGGGGGGCTTCTACCCTTAGCAGATTAATAAGATAAAGGTGATGAGTCTCACGTGGAAAGTAGCTAGTGAAAACTCAGAAAAGGAACATGGCAGCTGGCTGGGATTGAAGTGTGAATGTTGATATGAGTACAGAAATATCCGGGCTACCCCTTCTGATTCATTCACACATTATCACATGATGGCCTTCGCCTTGATAATGTCAGCTGAAATAAGCATGGTAATCTCTCCTCTCCACCCGCGCTATACGTCCCCATGCTCCAGCAAGGCTGGATGAGTGTAGAGCCCTCCACACTTCAGGATGATAACCTTGGGAACACCCCATCTGGCTGGTGCACGCTGCTCCAGGCAGTGGGATGGGTAACTGGCATCTCAGTTCTCAGAGTACATGCAGACAATACGGTTCACACAGTCAAAGCCTTAGCTACTCTGAACATACTCTGATGTTAGGTTGGTTGGTTGGTTGTTTTTTAGTGACAAGGTCTTGCTCTGTCACCCAGGCTGGGGTGCAGTGGCGTGACGATAGCTCCCAACTTGGCCTCTCAAAATGCTGAGGTTACAGGTGTGAGCTGCCATGCCTGGCCAAGTTTTTTTTTGTTGTTGGTGGTGAAATGTTCATTATTGTAAATTGTGGATGTGGGGAAAATGTGTTACTTTTTGGGTTTCTCAGACTTCTTGAAGGACTTTCTGATGAAGGAGAACTTTCTGACTTACAAGTCTGTGCCTTTCCAAAGTAGAAGTTGAGCTCAGTCCCTCGCCTCCCTGGAAGCTGGGGTGTAGGCTCGTGACCTCACACTCCATCAACCAGATGCATTCTCACTAGACTCTGCATTAGAAGCTGGCAATGAAAGAAGCAGGCTTAAAGGGATCCATTCTGGCGCGGATGGTGATCTATACATCCACTTTCCAAAATGGCAGTGGTGAAGGCTCTAGGCTGCCCAGCCATCGGGGCTGTACCAGGCATTTCTATTAACCTTTCTGGTGGAGAAGTTCTGTGGTGTGATTTGGGTAACATTTATGACCCATTTGTGTTCTGCAAACAACGTGGGCTACGCTTTTGTTAATTTCTTTTCTACTTGAGCCAGCCAGTCTGTCTTATTTGCCACCAGGAACCGTGGTGGGTACTGTGGGTCATTTAACTTCTAGAAGCCATGGGGGTGTGAATTATCACCATAATCACCATGGGGCTCCCTTTGGGACCTCTGCTGGTTACCGTAGAAAGTTCTTCTTCATTCCTGAGCATCACTTGAGGAAGGCTTAGGCCGGGAGACCTCTAGGTTTGTCTGCCTTTGGACATAGCTCTTTCTCACTTAAAACAGGACATTTCTCCTGGGAGATAGGGAAGGATGGTGGTGGTCATTAGGCTCTTGGTCCAAGCAGTTAAGAGAATTTTAAATCATTAAGACTTTTAAGTTCATATTATCAACTACTAAAGTACGCATTTTAGTCCTTTGCAAATTCCATTCAGCTCTAAAATTTAGAACTCAAGAAAAGCATTTACTTAAAAAGGGGTTTCTTCAGATCTTTCTAAAGTGTTACATGTCATGAACTCAGGTCGTATATTCTATAAATTCATGTTTGTATCTGTGTTGGGATTTGCAGTTTATTTTGCGGGATGAAATAACTCTTGTGAATTATCTGTCTTCAAAGTTGTTATTGTTAATCTTTGACATTTCACCACAGTCTTTTACATGAGCTGCGTTACATGAGTCGGAATAGTTTATAAAAACAAATATCCTGATAAACAATGAAGGAACCTAGCTTGCTTTCCCAAGATGGACTTACATTGTGTCCCTTAGACTTTAATTTCCTGTGAAGAATTCACGCAATTTTCTGACCTGTACAGATGAATTATGAAAATTTCTTCACAAATATGCAGATAATAGAGGCACACTTTGTCAAAATAAAAAGTGACATCTAGGTAATTGCTTTAATTTTTCTTTTCATTGTCTGCATGGAAATCCAACAAAATGTTAACAAAAAGGGCAAAAATAAACAGGAAAATGGTTTTTCGTTTTTGTTTTGAGACAGAGTCTCATTCTGTCACCCAGGCTGAAGTGCAGTGGCGTGATCTTGGCTCACTGCAACCTCCGCCTCCTGGGTTCAAGAGATTCTCTTGCCTCAGCCTTCTGAGTAGCTAGGGTTACAGGCATGCGCCACCATACCCAGCTAATTTTTGTACTTTTAGTAGAGACGGGGTTTCACCATGTTGGTCAGCCTGGTCTTGAACTCCTGACCTCATGATCCACCGGCTTGGCCTCCTAAAATGCTGGGATTACAGGCGTGAGCCACTGTGCTCGGCCCAGGAAAACTTTCTGAACACTAGCAGCTAAGTTACGGTGAGACGTCTAATGTTCTAAAAAACTGCACGTCATACCCTTATCCTTCGAAGACTTCAGTGACAAGCCACTAAGACGTGATGTCATTGGGTCTCCACTGGATAGCAGAAACTATTGTTTAATCTCAAATGTGCCTTCCTGTGTCTGTCAGTTAAGGAAGGTTTCCAAGGCCAAGGAGATAAATGGGCTCATTTTCATTTTCTCTCTCCCAGCAATCTATGCACTTTAACAGGGCAGACACAGCCATCTATGGCCTGACCCATCAGGGAAGCTCTCCCAACTCATACTGGTGTAAAGGAACCTTGCAATTAGAGTCAGGGTACATGGAGCAGAATTAGTTTGCTCACTGCATGTGTTGGGAAAGAGCAGCCAAACTCAATGACGGCCCCTGTCTAATTTGTTAAAGGAATCTCCTGTTTGATGCTTGGTGAGCGGAACCTCCTGCTCCCCTCCGCTCTGGCTAGCCATCCCCATCTCAAGTCCTCAGATGTGCCATGCGTGTCTTGCTTCTGCCTGGAATTCTCCCCACTCCAAGCCCAATGTATCCTTTAACATAATGGAGGCACCCCTTCCCTGGGAGGCCTTTTCTGCCATCCCCCAGACCTCCAAGGCTGTCTCCTGTGCTCATTTTGTGGATTTCTGCATCACTCTGGACTTTCCCCCCTTGTAATAGCCTGCATCACATTGGTCTATAATTGCTCATTGATTTGTCTGTGTTCTCTACCAGACTTAAGCTTGGTGATGACAGGGACCATTCCTAATCTTTACCCTCCTGACACCTGGCCTGCAATTGGCAACAGTAAACAGTTGTTAAATACATCAGTCATTTCACCAAACTATGACATTAATAAGCAGCTGTGATGAGTCTAGAACTGTGCTGTGAGCAATGAGTGATTCCAGAGAAGGAAAACATAGCCCTGACTCAGCCATTTATGAGCTCTGTAACCTTGGACAAGGTACGTGCCTTGCCTCTGTTAACCTCAGTCTTTTTATCTGCAATGTGGGGTAAGAATACTTTCTTCAAGTCATTGGTAGCTTGATGGGGATAGCATTGAATCTATAAATTACCGTGGGAAGTATGGCCATTTTTATGATGTTGATTCTTCCTATCCATGAGCATGGAATGTTTTTCCATCTGTTTGTGTCCTCTCTTACTTCCTTGAGCAGTGGTTTGTAGTTCTCCTTGAAGAGGTCCTTCACATCCCTTGTTAGTTGTATTCGTAGGTATTTTATTCTCTTTGTAGCCATTGCGGATGGGAGTTCGCTCATGATTTGGCTCTCTGTCTTTATCCATCATTCTCAGCAAACTGACACAAGAACAGGAAACCAAACACCACATGTTCTCACTCTTAAGTGGGTGTTGAACAATGAGAACACATGGACACAGGGGAGGGGAACATCGCCCACTGGGGCCTGGCAGGTGGAGGGCTAGGGGAGGAATAGCAGGGGGTGGGGAGATTAGGGAGGGATAGCATTAGGGGAAAATACCTAATGTAGATGACAGGGCGGTGGATGCGGCAAACCACCATGGCACGTGTACACCTATGTAACAAACCCGCACGATCTGTACATGTACCCCAGAACTTAAAGTATAATAAATTAATAAAAAAACTTTTTTAAGACATCATAAAGATTATATGAAACAATAACACAAATGGCTGGGTAAATAGTAAGTATATCTTAGCTACAGCTATTATTATCTTTCATCAAGGGATGAACTGGCCAGCAGAAGTGAGGGATTAAAATGAAAGAATAGGAGATCTAAGAAATGTTTCCTGCCTATCTCCCCCTCCTCTTCTCCCGCTTCTCCCCTTTTTCACTCATCCATTTCTTCCTTATATTGAAATTCTGATGAAAGTCAGATAAAGGAAAGATGATTGTAACTGCAGAAAGCAACAAGGAAAATGTGTGATTAAATCTCCTCTGTTTCTTTCTGTTCTTTTCTTTCTTTCTTTCTTTTTTTTTTGAGATGATCTCACTCTGTCTTCCAGGTTGGAGTGCAGTGGCTCACTGCAACCTCTGCCTCCCAGGTTCAAGCAATTCTTCTACTTCAGCCTCCCAAGTAGCTGGGATTACAGGTGCACGCCACCACAGCCAGCTAATTTTTGTATTTTTAGTAGAGATGGGGTTTTGCCATGTAGGCGAGGCTGGTCTCCAACTCTTAACCTCAGGTGATCCCCCATCTTGGCCTCCGAAAGTGCTGGGATTACACACGTGAGCCACCGCGCCTGGGCCTCTGCCGTTTTTTAAAAGCAGATACTTGAGTAAGACAGTTAGCATGCCAGGCACTGGTCTGTGTTTTGCATATGATTACATTCTCATCAGATCATCTATTTAAGCCACTTGACACACATTAACAGATACATTAAATCTCCACAACCATTATATGATATATAATTATTATCTCCCTTTTCCTGATCAGGAAACAAGCACAGAGAGGTTAAGTAACTTGCCTGAGATTAAACAGCCAGTAGGTGGTAGAGCCAGCATGAGCACCCAGGCAGACTGGCACCAGGGGTCGCTTGGCAGAAATGCCCCTGGGAGCACAAGTATGTTCCCAGCATGGTGAGAGGACTTGACACCAGAAACACTGCCCTGTAGTGGTTGGCTTTTCAGGCAAAGAGTTAAAATCACATAGGGAAGTGAATACAACTTGGAAACAGACAAGAGGCCTACTGCTAGGTTAGGTTCCCCGAAAGTGGACTATGAGATGGACATGAGCGTGCAAGGCATTTATTGGGATAAATGTCTGGAAAGGAAGGAGCAGGCGGAAGAGGGAAGAGGGGGGAAATGGAGCTGCAACATGGTCCTGGCCTCCTGGGGTCGGGAGAACCATTCTTCAGTGATGTGAAGAGGGTGCAGCTCTTTGGAAGCAGGTCAAGCTACATCAGGCTGTGCTTAGACTTCAATTGCTGCTCATTGAAACAGAGAAGAAAATGAATCTGATGACCACCATGCAGGATGAACCCAAATGGGAGAGCCTGAGCGTGGTACTTATGTATCAAAAGGGCACCTAGGGTTGAATGTCACTTTCTACCCCCATTCAAACACACACTGATGCAATTAAGAATGTAAAATAATTAACCAAACCAGCTGATGTAGCTAAGAACTCAACTAAGGCTAAGCTTGCTGTTGAACAGTGACGCAAAATCACCCTGGCGGGTCTTCAGTGGGCTAGTGATCCTATGAAATCAGATGTTGACATATGAAAACAGTGTTTCTGATTTGTTAAATTACCACATTAACAGCAAGTGCTGCTGGTTTGATTTGCACCTGATATGATAAGAAGCTAATTATATGACAGGGCGACCCACGTGGCGGGGCAATTTCAGTCCTAGCAACACAATATTTATCTGGACAGCAAACAGTCAAGCTGCTAATTCAAGATGCAATCTTTTCCAGAGACTTAGCCAATGTGGTAAAAAACAACGTTCCCTGTTCCTCACACAGACACTCTCCAGGTCTAGGAAATAAACTATAACTTATTTTTTGGTCAATTTCTGATTTAGAAATGATTTACTGATGACCTTTTGTAATAAGAGTTTTTATGTTAAATAGTCTCAAGTAAAAATGTGTGGTCAATGATAGGCACCCAAATACAGAATCCCATAGTGTTTGCATTTGTAGATTTAGAAGAGAGAATCTTATACTTTGTTTTTTATTTATAGGCTTTATTTGATTATAAAAGGGAATACATAGATGGGAAATTTTTGAAAATACTTAAGAATCAGAGATAATCATTGTTACTCTTGGGGTATATAGTTCCTTCCAGATTTTGTTTGTTTGTTTTCCTTAGTTTCAAAATATGTAACTTATTCTTTTATAACTTGTATGTGTGTACATGTGGGTGTGCAGAATACAGCAGTTGGCACATTATGGCCCACACTCGTCTGTCTGCTGACTGTCTGTGCCTGCTTTGATGCCACAATAGTAGGATTGAGTATTTGTGACAGGGACTGTGTGGCCCGCAAAGCTGAGCATAGCTCCTGTCTAGCCCTTTACAGAAAAGTTCTTCCATCCCGGTTTTAATACGTCAAACATTCCATGGCATCAGATGGTCTTCAGAAATGTGCTTTGAAGGACTGCATAATGTTCACGTGAGTGGATCAAAGTCATATTGGACTTCACCTTATCCCTTATTGAATACATCCTGTCCGCTGGGAAACCCTCTTGGCTCTGTCTCCAGATGCGTCCTAGATCCCCCAGCTCTCACCTGGGACCTGGGCCAGATCTTACCTCTCCCTGGACCCCTAATCTTTCTCTTGTCCCTGAAGAGGCTGGTCCCCATGCCATCCAGAGCTGACTCCTGTCCTAGGCAGGTGGGATATATGCCCAACACAAGGTGATCTTGAACCTGGGGTGACTGTCCCCTTTTCATTGCCAAGGTCCAGGTAAAACTTGTGGACACCTTGACTATATAGGCTTCCAGGAATATAAATTTAAAGAGTCATATTTTTTACTCATATGAATTGTAATCTCTGTAAAATCAATGTCTGTTAATTTAGTTAGGTTAAGATATGTAAAAAATCACATCTTTACATAATATGTTAGTTTTTAAATGCTGCTTTTCCTACTTTCTCTTTATGCCAGGTTTATTGAAACTAAGGCCACTTTTTGAATCTAACACATTTCCCAGAACAAGTTGTCTTCACTACTGAGCTGTGATAGAGCATGTTTAAAAATTAGAGTCCCTAGAAATTGTACTAAGCTATGAATAGCTATTCTGATCAGTCTTTATCACACAACCACTTACTATGTTATTAATACTTTTTGAAGAAACTTTTGCAAGGCTATTTACAATGACACTTAACCTTTTCAGTTGTGAGGTCACACCCCCAGAAAGAATCATGAGATCTGTAATAAACTTTCTTCTTCTCATTATTATTATTATTATTATTATTTTAATCAATTCTATCAGGCAACTTTTGTGACATCTAAAAGGCTCCAAACTGGCATTGATGCCATTTCAGCCATTCTTCCTTCCCCAGAACTTTTAAATTCAAAATAAATAGAATGTATGGCCCTGGTATATGTCAGCTTTTGTTAGATCACAAACACATGGGTACCTACTTTTTTTGAGAGATAATTTTAGGTTGAGCAAAGGAAAACTTGGCCTTGTGTTCAGATGTATGAGGTGGCATTTCCATTGCACACAGCCTTGTAAAACCCTTAGCAGTGCGGCCCGGCCGGCCTGGAGGAGCAGGCTGACTTGGTGGTTTAGAGCTCCACCTGAGAGCCAGAGAGCCTAGGTTCAAATCCCAGTTCCCCAATTTACCAGCTCTATGATTTCGACCAAGTGACTTAAGTGCTTTGACCCCATTTCTAAGGTTTTCCAGGAGCAAATTCTGAGTTGGAGGTCGACAAATCTAACAGGGGATGCTCTTGGCATCACCACCAAGGTGGGAAGGAAAAGGAAGCGGCCATGGACAAGGGAGAAGCTGAGCTGTGATGCAGGCCCACAAAGGCCTCAGCCGACACCTCGTAGAGTTGTCCCACATTGCCACAAGGAAGCCAGTCTTCCGCAACCCTGTGCTGATCAGTCACTGGCTCACCCTAGGAGGAAGTGAGACATTGGGGTGTTAGTTGTCTGCAGCAAAGACGATATCCAAAAAGGACTAACAGCTGTGTGGCATCCTCTGCAGCATTCCTGCAGCTGGAGGAGGAAGTCCTTCATTGCGTAAGGGGGAACCGATGGCGTGCATCACAGAACCCACCACGGGGTCATAACAATCCCTTTCTAATATTCTAATATTCTGAATATTCAATTAGAAATAGAATTAGAAATATGTTTCTAAGATGTTAATATTGATGATCATAATGGATTAAGATCTGTAGAAATGTTAGAACAGCGTTGGACTCACAGTAACTGATGTGTATTTATTAAACAAAATTAAAACCTTGGGCCTGACTCATCTCCTCCTGTCACTGTCTTCTTAATTATGCTGCTACCTTAGTAAGTTCCAGACCCTACTTTTGGAATATGCAAGTTTTACTCCTGACTTAGGGTGTTTTTTTTTTTTTTTTTTTTTGAAGTCTCACTCTCTTGCCAGGCTGGAGTGCAGTGGTGTGATCTCGGCTCACTGCAGCTTCCACCTCCCAGGTTCAAGTGATTCTCCTGCCTCAGCCTCCCGAGTAGCTGGGACTATAGGCGCGTGCCACCACGCCCAGCTAATTTTAGTATTTTTAGTAGAGACCGGGTTTCACCGTGTTTGGCCAGGATAGTCTCAATCTCTTGATCTTGTGACCTCCCTCGGCCTCTCAAAGACCTGGGATTATAGACTCAGGGTCTTTATAGTTATTCCTGGAACGTCTCTTTTAGAATCCACATTTTCCCATGTAATGCATGGGGGGCCTCTGAGATTAGAGTCTCAAAGCCTCCTTCCTGCTTTAGCCTTGCCTGGTGACTAAGGCAGTTGACACTGGTCCTATGACTTGTTAGGTCACATGAGATGCACAGAATGCACCCCCAGTAAGTATGTGATGAATGAACCAATAAGACTTGAGATTTTCTTATCTGCTCAGCGGCATGCCTGTGGATCAAGACTGACTTTTCTTGGAAACCAAATGTTTTTCTACAGAATCTCCCTGAGCAATTTGATACCCACAGCAATGGCTCTCCATGGTCATCGGGAGATCTCCCTAGTGTGATGGTTAGATTCATGTCAGCTTGCCCAGGCTATGGCACCTCATTGTTTGGTCACACATAGTGTAGATGTGAAGGTATTTTTTAGATGTGATCAACGTGGTTAAGTCAGAGCACTTTGAGTAGGGGCAGATTACCTTCCACAATGTGAATGGGCCTCATCCAATTAAATGAAGGCCTTAGAGCAAAGACTCAGGTCCCTTGACCGGAATTCTGTCTGCAGACTGCCCTCAGACTCAAGATGGCAACTTCTGGAATTTTCAGCCTGTTCACCTACCCTGCAGATTGCAGGCTTTCACAGTCACATAAGCCGTTTCCTTAAAATAAATCCTTCTCTCTCTCTATATATACATCCTATTGGTTCTCTTTCCTGAAGAACCCTAATACACCTAGGAATCCAGTGTCTGCTGAGTCTCCATCCCCCAGTTTTGCTTAAATTGCTGCAGTGTTTGTCTGGGGACCTGTAGATGTAGGCCCGTGACTTTCAGGCAGGGCAGAGGAAGACGCCATCTCATCTAATGAAGCTGTTTCCCAGCTGACTTGCTCAAGAGGAGCCTCGCTTTTGCCTTTAGGGCTTGTAACTGGTGCATTGTGAAGAACGTAGGAACAGTGGTGTCCTGTTGTTGGTAGGGCCTCCCTGTCCATCTCCTCACATGAGGCCAGCTGCACTTTCCTGGGAGGGAGGGGAGAAGGGGGACCTGAGCATCCCAGAGGATGCAGGTTGGCACAGCGTGCCCCCCACACACAGCCGCCTGCAGGTGTGGGCAAGCCCATGTTGTTTCCTGGCCCCTCATACGGCTCTGACACAGCACTTCTCTTCCTCTTCACTTACATTTAGGACTGGGATGATGTTGAGATTTTAACTGCTTGGGAAAGACACAGAAGCTGGAGTAGCAGGAGTGTTAAACAGGCCACTGCCCTCTACAGCATTCAACACAACTTGTGATTTCATTGTCTTGTTAAAAATAATACAAAACCATGTTTGATAGAAGCAAATTCTCATTGGTTATAAATCAGGAGGCCGAAAGCAGTGTCTGGCAGTGTGAGTCCACCATGAAAATGTATGATGGATTATGTGTATGACGTTGCCATAGTTTGATGCTAAAAGTAGATGGATGTAAAGAAGCCAAATCTCCTTTCTATTTTTGAAACCTGGACTTCCTCTAGTACTCAAAATAGGAAAGAAACATGAAAGGTAAGGACTGGTGGCACACATGGAAAGGAAATCTGGACATGGTTTAAGTTTTGGAGATTTTATCAAAGTGAGGGGGAGATGGCAGGCTGTCGCTCACGGCTTTCACAGGAGCACACTGGAAATGATTCACACGGCTCACTGCAGTGGAGACACTCACAGCATCAGGAGCACAGGTGTCGCCCCTTCTCACGTGTATTGATGGAGGTGGACACTGGGGCACAGATGTCGCCCTGTTGGTCGGCTCAGCTCAGACTCTGAGTTCGTTGCTGGTGTTGCCTGTTGGCTGGGCTGATGCTGGCTGGGAAGGAAGTGCGATCATCTTCGAGGGGGACTGGTTGCTCTGTGGTTAAGGCTGAGCTCAGCTGGAAGGCAGGACAGAGTTGGACAAGTTGAGGGGAACCCTGCTGAGAGGGGCAGAGAGGTGGCCCCTTCAGATCCACTGGGGTTGGAGGAGGGGTCAACAGAAAGGGGAGGCAAGAACAAGTTTGTGGCTGGAACAGTGTGAGCATGAAAATCGCAGAGCACTGGATTAGCGCCCAGATTATCCGGTAACACGCGAGTCCTCACTGATGGAAATAAATGATTGGACACACAAGTATTAGTAAGCTGGGGGGGAGGGGGGGAGAGGCAGGTCTTCCTTGTAAGTGTCCAAATGCTGTACGTTGATACTCCCCTGCTCAGGAATGAGAGTCCTGTCCCTTGCACCACACTCCCTCCCTCTTTGAGCCTGGATTGGATTTAGTGACTTGCTTTCAAAGAATGGAGGACGGAAAGGGAAAAATAATAACTTTACAGTTGCAAAGTTGGCAAACTACTTTATCCAAGTGATCAAGTTAACAACACCCGTGAGATGCCATTTGGACATCATGAGACCCCCATGTGATGTGATGAGAGGGGCACTTCACCTTGTGGTTTCTCCCCCAAACCCATAATCTCAGCCTAATGATGAGGAAAGCATCGGATAACTCCAAAGTGGCGAATCTCTGTAAAACACTCCTGACACTCCTCACATCTGTCAAGGTCATTCTCATAGACCACAAGAGACCAAGCTGATACCAAGTTGGAATGCGACGTGGTTCAGTATCCAGGTATCCAGGTATCCTGGAAGGGATAAAGTGAAAAACAAAAACCAACCAAAAAACTAGCGAAGTACAAAGTCCGGAATTTAGTTCCTAGTATACCAGTGGTTTTCAGTTTCTACAAATGTGCCATGGTAATGTAAAATGTTAACATGGGCAAAACTGGGTGAGAGAGATTAGGAGCTGTCTTTGCAACTCTTAGGTAAATCCAGCTTCCCTCCCTCCCTTCCTCCCTCCCTCCCTCCCTTCCTTCCTCCCTTCCTTCCTCCCAGGCTAGAGTATAGTAGCACAATCACAGCTTACTGCACCCTCGACTTCCTTGGTGCAAACGATCCTCCCATACCAGCCTCCTGAATACCTGGGACTACAGGCTTGTGCTGCCATACTCAGTTAACTATTTTAAATTTTTGTAGAGACAGGGTCCCACTATATTTCCCAGGCTGGTTTCAAACACCTGGGCTCAAGTGATCCTCCCACCTTAGCCACTCCAAGTATTGGGATTATAGACATGAGCCACTGCACCTGTCCCCCAGTATTATTTCAAAAAAAAATTATTAACATAAAACAAGTTTGTGTCTGCCCATAGGAGAGGGCTGCCGGATGCTGGAGGAAACTCCTCATGAGGAATTAACATGGAGACAGGAGATTGGGGATTAACACCATCAGAGTCTTACTGGATCCAGTTTTTCTTCTGAGAGTTTTTAAGATTCAAGTTTTGGGTTTGTTTTACTCTATTTTTAAAGCTCATGACTTTTTCTAGTCATTGAAGGTGTTTTGCTCATACCCCAATAGACGTGAAACCACTTACTGGATACCTTCAAGTTGCTGCATCATTGAGAACCCTGAGGGGGCCTAAGGAGATAACTCCATGTTTCCGAGAGGACAGATGATAAACTGTGCCTCTCCAACACGTGGTTTATCTCCAGACAGTGATTGAGGCAATGAGGAAATGAAAGCCCAGTAGGTTACTGGAGGCATCCGCCCTTCCTAAGAAGCAGTTCTGAGATCTCATAAGTCAAGGCCTTCATTTTTCCATGTATCAAGATCAGTGTGGTGCTCAGCTTATTCTGGTAGCAAATGCTTATCCAGGAGCTGCTTCCTCTTGGAAAATGCCTAGACACCACAGGATGGTGGCCCAGAAACCATCCCCCAATTTCCCAAACCCCATCGCTTGGTGGAGAAGTCCTTTCAGTGTCTGAGGCAATCTCTCATCCCCCTTCAAGACTGGCTCAGCAGACGAAGCTCATGCAACCAAGGCCACAAGGCCGTCAGATGGCACATGGCAAAGGGTACCCAGTGGAGGTGTTCTGGTCCCCTGTCCCATACCCCCGAAGTGAATATGGAAATACTGATTCACTTCCAGAGCTGTGAAGCTGCAAAGGCTCCCTTTCAATTTGACTTCTCCAGAAATTACCAGGTAAATGTATAACCAAGAAGCATCTTATCAGTTGCTATTTAAGGACTGAAATCGTTTAAAGTTGACATCAGCAGAGTGCAATAAGGAAGATCGACACGTAACAGAACCCGTAGTTAAACAGAAGGTTATATGTAATTGCCCCCATGTTGCATTGTGCATTTAAACTCGGGAGATAAGGTTTGTCTTGAGCTGTGGGCCACCCTTGTTGATTCACTCCTGCCTCTACTGTCCACAAAGCGCTCTGTCTCTACGGTGTGTGGACTTTGAAAAATTCCACTTCCTGATGTTGGCTAAGAGCAGTGAGACTTGAGCCAGAGCTCTTTTGCTGCTATGACGATTTGTTCTCAATTTCTCAGAACCAAAGATTCTCTGTCAAGGAGCTTCACCCCTGAAATGCACATGCCACATCATCTTAGAAGACAGCTTTAAATAAGAAAGCCACAGGAAGATCATTTCAGGAACAGGGGAGTTCTGCGAAGGGCAGCTTGAACCAGCTGGCAGTGCTGACCCCCTGGGGAATTTGGTTTTTACAAGTGTTTAAACTGTGGGGGGTGAGGGTTTTAGAGACGTTCTGAGGGATTTGGAAGGTAGGATGGGAGGGGAGAAGAATGGGAAGGAGGACAGATAGAGAAGGAAAGTGGCTTCGTATCAGAGGCATAGCAATGAAGTTTTAAGGAGAAGAGGAATAAGAAAGTAAGTAGGAAAAAAACCAGTTCCAGGTGACCCACAAGACTTCTGAGAGGGAGTCACAAACCAGAATTTATAAAGACCGTGTTCAGTGCAATGGAAGGAGTCTCAGTAAAAGCAGGACTCGATGCAGAACAACTCAGTGGCCCTGGCCGAGGCCTGGGGTCTGAGCCCTGCCCCTGTTTCCTGCAGTTATTTCTCTGGCCTTCCGAAGCTGTCACCAAGCTTCCCCCTCCACTCCCCCGCCCCTGCCCCCGTGTTTCCCCAGGCTACTCCTGTCCTCTGAATTCCCTGCCACTTCCTGCTCTTCTTCTCCATCTGCCATCACCCCACCCTTCCTGGAACGAAGCCTCGAATGAGGGGCAGATGGGTTCTCACAGACTTCACACTTTGCATCATGTTTGCAAATGGTCATTAACCGCTAAATATTGAAACTTAAAAATTATTTTAAATTAATTTAAATTACTTCTAATGGCAAAAACCACAGTTACTTTTGCACCATCCTAATAGCAGCAGTCAGTGAACTTTTCTTAAAACAACTATTGATTAGAAAGGACATTAAGCACACCACCATAGAGATCAGCATGACAAAATAGGCTGGGGCAGGACACCGCCCTTGCAGGCTGTGACTCTTCACCTGTCTTTCTATCTTTCCTCACCCCTCCCCAGGGGTGAGGAAGTTATCTTTGCAAGTCCATGTCCTGCTTTCCTGGCCTTCTCTCCCCACCAGGGCTGGCCTATCTTCCAGCATCCCTTGGATGGCTGCAGTCTGCTGTGTCCAGGCCATGCTTTCCGGATAGCTTGGCCTCAGCATAGCTTTTTGGGAGGCACAGTCTAACCCACAACAGGGTCAGGCAGCAGGCATGGCATAGACTGGACAGGAAAGGGGTGAGAAGCTCATGCTGGCCAAAGTGATGGTCTGTGGCAAAGACGTGGTTGCAATTGTTGATCCTAAGTGAGACCATAACACACTGAGCAAAATCAAAGTTCTGACTATGCAGGGTAAGAAAATAGTGATACGTTGCATGACCCTACAATTTTATGGCTTATCTAGAGACACAGAGAGGGGCCTGTTAATAGTTGTACCAGGACAAGAGGTGCAACTGGGGACTGTCCCCGGCAGACTGGGAAATAGGGTGACTACAGTGATATTTCCAGACCGAGAATGGAGGTGGCCCACAGAAGATCTCAGGGGCAGGGAAGCTTCAGAGGCTCAGGGTGTTGGTTTGAATGTCCTGGCTATTTTGGGCTGAAAGGAGCTTTGAGGAAAACACTCCATGTGCTAAGCTTAAAAAGAGTTAAAAAGATAAAATGGGCAACTGGGTTAAGTCTGATCTAATTATTCTAGAAGAGACTGAGAAAAAGGTTCTGCTTTCTCCTGCTGGCTGTCCAGATGAGGCGGGACACTGCTTGCTACTGCATACTGAGGAAATCTGGGTTTCCAAGGACCTGAGTCGGGTCTCTCTTTGCAGGGATTGAGACCATGTGTCAGTGACCTGCCCCCATTTAAACCTGGGGAACTCTTGTTGGGTTGGTGGTTGTATCTTTTACATATTAAGATTTGCTATAAAATAGTATTTTGGGGGAAAAAAAGTTTGTATTGCTTTGAAAACCACTGATCTAGGACAAGTCTAAGTGTGGTTCCACCAACCAGGTAGTGAGAGAGTGGGTACCACCTGTCCCTCTGCAGCGTGGTACACATACACATACTCATTATCGATGGCATCACTTACACCACGTGCATAGATGCTCATCTGATCTTTTGATTTTTGTTTCAGTGTTTTTTTGTCCGTTTGATCTAGAAGAAAAATGTTTTCTTCCACTTTGTTCCAGAAATATCTTGGGTTTGATACTAGTTTCATACCCTTTTTTCACGTTTGCAAAGTGCATAATACATACTCTGAATTTTCCTGGGCAACAAATTCTGTATTGGTGACATTGGGAGTGTTGGGTGGGCTATGGGAGGTGGAGATGGGGGAATTCTTAGACGCTTCAGTCAGTGGGTGGAGGGTTTGCTTCAATTTTCTTTCTAGTATTCTTTCAGCCAACACATTTTTTTTTTCTTACCAAACAGTCAGCTTTAGGTGTCAAGAAAGGTGAACATTTGGCTTTGAACTGGCAGTGATTTTCTAGGGCATACTATATGATGAAATTGCAAAGGAGAATAAAAATGCTCATTTAAAGTATATTACTGATATTAAATGGACATACATTTGGAAGGAGAATATAAACAGGAAAATTTAAAATGTGAAGGTGTTTGCCCCTTTGGGCTTCTGTAGCATGTGTGGGCTCTGCAGGAGTGGAAGGACACCCAGCCAAGGCATAGCAACCTGGAGGTGATTCCTGGCTCTGTCACCCACAAGTCACCTGCTTTGCTGTGCCAGTTTCAGCATCTAAAAATCTTGGTGATCACTTCAGTGGCACTCAGGATCTCTCCCACATCTGAATTCTGTGAGTCCTTAAGTTCTGGATGTCTGGTAGATTTCAGGTCAGCAACAATGAGGAAACCCTTAGCACCTTAGTCTCCAGCAGGGTGAAAGGTGCCATCTGGGTGAAGAAGCCATTTTAGGCCTTCAGTGGGGGGGGACACTTGTCACTTGTGTAGCTACACTCGAGGTCTGTTACCTGTGCTGTCCTTGTTTTCCCTCCCATGCGGTTTGGATCTGTGTCCCTACTAAATCTCATACTGAATTGTGATCCCCAGTGTTGGAGCTGGGGCCTGCTGGGAGGTGATGGGATCGTGGGGCTGGAGTTCTCATGAATGGTTTAGCACCATCCCCCCCTGCATACTGTCCTAGCGAGTGAGTCCTCACGGGATCTGGTTGTTTAATGGTGTGTGGCCCCTTCCCCTCACTCTCTTGCTCCAGCTTTGGCCATGTGATGTGCCTGCTCTCCCTTCCCCTTCTGCCTTGATTATAAATTTCCTGAGGCCTCCCCAAAAGCTGAGCAGATGCCAGCCATGCTTCCTGTACAGCCTGCAGATCCAGGAGCCAATTAAACCTCTTTTCTTTATAAATTACCCTTCTCAGGTATTTCTTTATAGTAATATGAGGCTGGACTAATACAGATAACGACACATATACGTAAAGGGGACTCCATGGTTGGAACGAGCAATTTTAACATGCATGAAAGAGCACTAAAACAAAGTATTGGTGCTCCTTGACCTACCGTGGAGTTACGGCCTGAGAAACCCATCCTAGGTTGAAAATATAGGTTGAAAGTACATTTAATTCACCTAGCCTACTGAACATCAAAGCGTAACCCAGCCTACCTTGAACATGCTCAGAACACTTACATCAGCCTATGGTTGGGCAGAACCAGCCAGCAACACAGCTCACTGCAGAGTGCCGGCTGCCCACCCTCGTGATCGTGGGGCTGACCAGGAGCTGTGGCTCTTGGCTGCTGCCCAGCTTCACAAGAGATACCCCACCACATGTCGCTAGCCCAGAAAAACATCAAAATTCAAAATTTGTTGCGCAGTTTCTGCTGAAAGTGTATTGTTTTTGCACCACCGTAAAATCAAACAATCACAAGGTGAGCCATCCTAAGTTGAGGGCTGTCTGTAATAGTAAATATTTCCTGTTGGTAATAGCTAATTCATCTGTTACAGCACTGAGTCAGTTCATCAATCTCTACAATTGAGAGGCAGGTCTCAGGGATACATTCAGTTCTGTGGTAACCAGTAGCTAAGATCAACGACAGTTATGTTCAAGTATTCAAGAAATAACAAACTTTAGAAGCTTAGGAGAAAGAAAAGGTAAAATTCATGGGACAGAATGATCAGAACTGAAAGTTAGAGAATTAGCCTTTTGTGTTGATAAGGTTTTTTTTTGAGACAGTGTCTTGCTCTGTTGCCCAGACTGGAGTACAGTGGTGGAATCTTGGCTCATTGCAACCTCCGCCTCCCAGCCTCAAGCGATTCTCCTGCCTCAGCCTCCTGAGTAGCTGGACTTACAGGCATTAACCACCATGTCTGGCTAATTTTTGTATTTTTAGTAGACTCGGGATTTCACCATGCTGGCCAGGCTGGTCTCGATCTCCTGACCTCAGGCCATCCACCTGCCTCGGCCTCCCAAAGTGCTGGGATTACAGGTGTGAGCCACTGCACCCAGCTGATAAGGTTTTATTCAAGTGCCAAAATGTTATCATTGATAATATTTTCGGCATTTCAACTTTTCAGTTGTTTAAAAACATAGAATTTCTAATAAGTATAGCACACTGCTCTGCCTCTGAGAGGCTCTCACACACCCCCATCTTCAGAACTCAGCCTATGACTGTTTTCTTTCAAGTTCCTGGTATTTCAGGTGTGTGTCTGAGTAACCACACCTACTTCCCTTAGACTTTGAAGTGTCTTGTGTAAAGTATTAAATGCTTTAAGGAATTATTACTTCTGAGATGCATACATCGCAGAATAACTAAGGCTATCCAAAAGAAAGCAGATAAGTATATTATTTGTTTTGATGTTTCATTTATTTAATGTAGTAGAAAGTCTCTGACAAATATAAATGGTAAAATAAGCTGGGTGTGGTGGCTCATCCCTGTAATCCCAGCACTTTGGGTGGCTGAGGCAGGTGGATCGCCTGAGGTCAGGAGTTTGAGACCAGCCTGGCCACCATAGTGAAACCGTGTCTCTACTAAAAATACAAAAAATTAGCCGGGCGTGGTGGTGGGCACCTGTAATCCCCAACTACTAGGGAGTCTGGGCAGGAGAATCACTAGAACCCAGGAGGCGGAGGTTGCAGTGAGCTGAGATCACGCCATTGCACTCCAGCCTTGGCAACAAGAGGGAAACTCTGTCTCAAAAACAAAAACTAAAAAAAGTAAAATATACATTAGATACAGATAGCATGCTAGGATTAGCTATAATATAACAACAGAATACACAAACTTTTATTTTTATTTTTTTTTAAATTTATTTTATTTTAGTTTTTTAAAGAAACGGGGCCCTGCTGTGTCACCCAGGCTGGAATGCAGAGGCACGATCTTGGCTTATTCCAGCCTCCACCTCCTGGGGTTCAAGCAATTGTCTTACCTCAGCCTCCCAAGTATCTGGGATCACAGGAACATGCCATCAGGCCCAGCTAATTTTATTTTTTGTAGAGATGGGGTCTCACTGTGTTGTCCAGGCTGGTCTTGAACTTTTGGGCTCAAATGATCCTCTTACCTCAGCCTCCCACAGTGCTAGGACAACAGGCCTGAGCCAGAGCACCTGACAACACATTTTGAAAAGAATATTGTTTCTTAATAATTAGATCTTGCTTTCTGCCTTCCCGAATATTCCTAGTCAAGAAAAAAAATAGCTTCAACTTTTTGTCCAAAGCTTTCAGGATATATTCCTAAAGGAATCTCAATAATATTTCTTTTGGCCTTTTTGAGAGCAAGACTTGAAGTGATTTTTGTCGTACTCTTTAAAAAAGCAAATGAAGGATTGCCCCTCTTCAGTGACAACCAAGCAATGAAAACATCCAGACCCGCAGTCCTCCCTATGCCAGTGTCAGGCTGCCCTTGAGGACACAGAAGTCCTTGGGAAAAGCATTTTGTCCGGATGAACACATGAACATTCGTGTGCATGCTTCTGGTGAGCTGAGAAATCTACATGACCCGAAGAAAGATTTTCTTGCAAAACAGTATCCCTCAAAACCCCATTGCATAATGGCTTTTGTTTTGAACTTTTCTGAGTAAGGGATCTTTTTGCTGAGTGGCTAGAGGTTCCCCAAACAAAGCCCTAACGCTCACAGGTACAGCCCATTTTGCTCTCTGCTCTCCAAGTCCCTCCTGTGACTTGAAGGAGGAGATTTGATAGCCCAGGGTGAAGTTTCAACCTCCTGTGGCCACTCCACCCTTAGGTGGGTGCCTGGTCATGCCAGGAAAAAAAAAAAAAGCTGGGGGAAGAGAAAGGGCAGGCAGGCCTAGGTGAAGTCATTCAATGAAGGTTACTGGCTGAGCAGGGACATCTTCTCACACGACCAGAGCGAGAATGCGGGGCAGCTGGGCAGAGCTCCCTTCCAGCCGCCTGTCACGGTACTGGGAGTAAGAGGTGACCTATTTATTTTTAGAAGGGGGCAGTGATAATAACCCAGCTCCTAGCTTCATTGAAGGCAGGCAGGCGCTTTGGAAGTTTGTAAACACCAACTTTCTGAGTAAGGGAGGAGCACTTTTTTTCCGAAAAGGAAAGAACGTCTCTACTGGGTTTCTCTCCTTCCTGATATTCAGCATTAGAGTAGAAAGAAACAATTGTTTGACCACATTAGCTGCGGTGGGCAGGTGCCGCAGCCCTCACCACTGTTATATCTTTAAAGGGCAGAAATGCCTGAAGGTGAAGACTTTGGACCAGGCAAAAGGTAATTGTGATATATGCGTACTTACTTGTTCTTCAGTCTGTTTCATTGGCTAGTTATCTTTTAAAAAATATTATGACTAATTTAAAAAGTAGTTTAACATGTAAAAATATTAAGGATGTAATCCTTTAATTCCAGGAAACAATTTTCTTTGGCATGAACTAACTCCAGAGACAAATAACTTAGTGTGCTCTTAAAAACTTACGCCAGTAAGTGCTTTTCTTGAATCAGAAAGTGATGGCCTGAAATTAAAAAAAAAAAAAATGTTTCCTGGTACATAATGTAGAATCTACTTGAATGTTTTGATGTGGATTTTTAACATTAGAGGATAGTTGTTGAAAATCTAAGCTATTGAACATTTTTTAAAAACCTTTTGCATTTGAAAGATCTGTTAAGCATTTCTAAAGGTTAAACATTGGACCAGTATACCATTTTGATATTGTAAAGCTTGTTAAAGCCATAGTTCTTATTGTTGAAAATGTGATTACTTGGGCTCCCTTTACAGCACATTAATTGTATCACTGTTTATATTAATTTCTAACTCTAAGAAGGGGGAGATCAAGAGAAGGGAAAGGAAGCAGGCAATTAATTCCTAGTCATATGAGCATAACTGTGTGCCCAAAGTGAAAGTCTACATTTTAGCCCCATTGCTGTGAACATTTATATGAGTCAGTTAGATGCCTTAACTGGAATTTAAATTGGGGCCATTGAAATTTGGATATGAAGTAGACAGAAAATGATTAAATAAGAAAAGGAGTCAGACAATTTTCTTGCCAGAGAAAGTAGAAGCTGGTAACTCTCTAGGAACAAGGGCACCAAAATATATTTTTGGTCATTGTATTAAAGACAAGCATCCCCTTTCAGCCATGGGTATATGGGGCATGTTTTTGTGTGCGGTGATTGTAATCAATTGTGATAAAGTCCGTTAAAGCCACTTTTCTCTAGTTTTCTAGTTTCATGTTTTCTTACAGATTCCTTCCTAATACATCAACATAATATTGACATTTAATTGAACAGTGAAACAGCTTCCTACATAAAATGACACAGTAAATCAAGTACTTAAAGGTGACATTTATAGAAGTGCCTAGAGTAGGATATGGGTTAACTGGTTAAGAAAACATTTCCACAAAAATGTAAATGGCAGATTTGGTTGGAGATGATGGGTTGATTTACTTGTATTGTATTATATGTATCCCCCTCCATGACATTTAGACATTTCTAGAAGCAGGACCTTTATTTTTCTCTTGGCACCTAGGCATTCCCACCAGCTCTCTGCATAGAATTTTGCACAGAACAGGCATTTTGAATACATACTTGTAGGATGGAATGTATTGATAAGTTATTCCATATGTGCAATAAATATTTATTCGGCCTACTCATTTTAGAGGTTGAAAGGAGGGAGAGATTTGGCAGAAATGTGATTAAGGTTGCTTTAATGAAATGCCATATTATCACAATTAAGTAGTAGTTAATTACTGATAAATATTTTGAACTAACAGTTTGTGATATATACTAAACAAAAGGATTTCTAAGAATGCTTTGCTGGTCAAAAAGGGTAAACAGGTAAGAGTGTGTAGATATTATTTAGCTATATATACACACATAACTGTATTTTATACACACATATAATGATGGTTATTACCAAGGATTAGTAATATAGTGGATTGAAAATGGGAGAGTCCCCTCTCCCTTTGAGGTAGCATATTCCTGTGCCACCTTCCCCTGCTACCTGTAGTTTTTATTTTGATGAGATAACTTAGGCTCTTACCAGTTGGTGGTTTTCTATACAATATACTTTGCCTTACCTCATATATTTGTTTTTTCTCCTATCTTAGCAGAAAGAAGGGGCATCCCAGACAGGGGGGAAAGTTTAGACTTAGGCTAGAAATAAAAGATTACAACTGGCCAGGTGCCATGGCACATGCCTGTAATCCCAGCACTTTGGAAGGCCAAGGCAGGAGAATCCCGTGGGTCCAAGGGTTTGAGACCAGCCTGGGCAACATAGGGAGACTCTGTTCCTCCAAAAACTACAAAAAATTAGCTGGGTGTGTGCACCAGGGGGGCTGAGGTGGATCACCTGAGCCCGGGAAGTGAGACTGCAGTGAGCTGTAGTCAGACCACTGCACTCCAACCTGGGTGACAGAGAGAACCCTGTCTCAAAAAAAAAAAAAAAAGATTGCAATGGAAAAGGCATTTTACTCTTGCTAAGTGTGAGAGGAAATGCCATTGGACAAGTCTTTTGGTGCCTTGTCTGAAAGAGAAACAGCTGTTGGAAGTTGTTTACTGACAAGCATGTTCTTAGAGCTGGATTGCAGCAGGTTCTAGTTGACTCTCACACGGAGACTTTTTCACGTTACTTTAGTCCCATTTTGGCACTTGGTGACCCGGATTGCTCTGCAACCACCAATGAGCTAAATCTGAGTTTGGGTTTTAAAAAATCAGTGGAAGCTGAATCTCGGCAGCTTCATAAGTGTATCTGGGTGTAGGGCATAGGCATCCAGGGCAGACTGCTCTGTGTGCCCTGGTCTGATGGCCCCAAGGCACCATTTCATATTCACCAAATGGACTTGGTGAACCAATGGCCAGAGAGAGGGCAGGTCCAGGAGAAATCCTCGCTTTTTGTGGTTTATCTTTTGTCAGCAATATGTGTTCTTAGTAAGAGCCTCTGGAGACACCATGCCCTTTTCCAAGGTCGAGAGGCGAGGGGAGAGGGTGAGCCCGAATGGAACTTGGAAGCAGGTGAGGAAGACAGAAGCCCAAACAGGGAGCCTCAGGTACCCGAGAAGAAGGAAAGAACAGTGGGGCAGTGACTAGGGCAGCAGGCAAGGTCAAGAAATAGGAGGAAGCCTGTACTCTGGCCAGCATGTACCAGCTGGCTGTGCAATGGTTCCTTGGCCCACCTTGGAGCCCGGGCCTGGAAGGGCCTCTAATGTCTTTAGCAGCCCGAACTCAGGGGTATGGAAAAGGGGACGGTACTCTGTTCCAGCTGTCCTAAAGGGAGAGGGACCTTGGGCACCAAGACGGAACTCTTCATGCATCTTCTTGTGGAAGCACTTCCCCGGATCATTGTAGTCACACGTTCATTGCTTCACTTGGTAGGGCTTTATGGCGCCCCCAGTGTCAGCCTGCTGCTGTGCCAGGAGCTAGGGTGATGTCAGGCCCCTGCTCTCACGGAGTACACAGCCCGGGTGTGGAGACAGACCCCAATGTGAAAAAGAAGTAAGCAAGAGTATTTCAGATAATAGGGGCTGAGGAAATGAAACTTAAAATGGTCAGATGGGAGAGTACCTGGCGTGCAGCCTGGGGCTAGGGGGAGGGGACTAACAGCAGAATGTCCCCTGCAAGTCCAGGCCCCTGGGAAACATCCTACTGGACTGTCATGCAGTAAGGGCTGAAAAGTTTGTCTGCAAAGGCCACTGAGCCCATACAACTGGAACTTAGTAATACGAGTTTTGGCTTTTTGTGATTGCTTGTCTCTGGAGTGGTTGGGCAGCCATACATTCGTGTTCTGGATATACGAAGAGTTACTGTTTTTAAGACCCCCAAAGCACTTTTACAGCCGAACGTCATTCGTAATTGCACTAAATTTTATTCTTGCAAGGTTTAAAAGAAATTGACTTAAATATATCCAGATGTTTTAATAATTCAGATTAGCCAGACTTTAGGTTTAATTTTACATTGTTGACAAAGCCTATTGTCGATAATACTATTTCTTTAAAAAATGGAGTGGGGGAGGAGAAAAGCCTTGTGCAGGAGTCTGACAGGTGCAGCTGGGATCCCTGTGAGCCAGAGTATTTCAGCTTTTGCATGTTTGAAAAGGTCGTAAGTGGCCTTTGGTTTTGAAACAGGTACGGAGAGGTGAAGTAAACAAAGTTCACACAGCCGTGAAGTGAGGGAGTTGTGATTCGAAGGCAAGTGGCTGACTACTGAGGAGCCTGTGCAGTTAGACACGTATATAGCTGTTATGTGGTGATGATGCACCGGGTGTGTTTAGCACTTAAGAAAGAGCAGTGTGGGCGCAGAAAGGTCAGGATTGGCACCCAGGAGAAAGGAGAGAGTGGCTGAAGTAGGAGAAGTACATACGAGTCCTTCACTGGGCCTTGTAGGAAGCGGTGTGTGTGAATGTCATGCAGTCTGCTCTCTGAGGTAGGGAAGCCCTAATCTTTAGCATTTGCAGATTCCTTTGGTGTAAATACTCCCATTGTGGTTGATTTCACATCACCATGTGAGGTCACTAAAAGTGGAGCTGGAACTATTGACAATAGCAAAGACATGGAATCAACCCAAATGCCCATCAACGATAGACTGGATAAAGAAAATGTGGTATGTATACACCATGGAATACTATGCAGCCATAAAAAGGCATGAGATTGTGTCCTTTGCAGGGACATGGATGGAGCTGGAAGCCATTATCCCCAGCAAACTAATGCAGGAACAGAAAATCAAACACCACATATTTTCACTTATAAGCTCATTAGTGAGAACATGTGGACACAGGGAGGGGAACAACCCGCACTGGGGCCTGTTGGGGATGGGTTGGGGAGAGGAGGAGCATTAGGAAAAGTAGCTAATGCATGCTGGGCTTAATACCTAGGTGATGGGTTGATAGTTTTAGCAAACCACCATGGCACACATTTACCTATATAACAAACCTGCACATCCTGCACGTGTACTCCAGAACGAAAAAATAAAAATTAAAATAATAAAAAAAGTGAAGCTGGAAAGAGAATCAAAATATTGGCTCTCATGAGCCTGCAGAGTTCAGTCTCATGAGAGACTGATAACGGGCCAAGATAAGAGTGAGCATTTAATTCTAACTGTGCCGTGGCTCCTTCATTTATGTATCTCTAAGGCATAACAGATATTCAGTAAATATTTGTGGAAGGAATTATTTATTTTTCTTTTATTTGAGACAGAGTCTTGCTCTGTCACCCAGGCTGGAGTGCAGTGGCATGATTTTGGTTCACTACAACCTCCACCTCCCAGGTTCTAGTGATTCTCTACCTCAGCCTCCTGAGTAGCTGGGATTACAGGCACCTGCTACCATGCCTGGCTATTTTTTTTTGTATTTTTAGTAGAGACTGGGTTTCACCGTCTTGGCCACTGGTCTTGAACTCCTGACCTCGTGATCCACCTGCCTCAGCCTCCCAAAGCGCTGGGATTACAGGCGTGAGCCACTGTGCCTGGCCTATGGAATTATTTATTTTTCTTCCACTCTCTACCATAGTCATGGAAAATATCTCTTAGTTATGGAAAATGTTTACCACTTTTTTTAAAATCCTACTTTGACCCAGCTGGGCTAATATTTAAAATTGATTAAGAATATGTAGAACAATGCAGTCTGTTTTTGATGCAAGAGAGTTTGTTGAGTTTGTTTTGTGTGAGATATCTGAATCACCGGTTAATAAGTAGTGTGCTTCCTAAACCCCTGCAGCGTCCTAGTGAGTTTCCTGTAATCACACCTCTGTGAAAGCTGATCGCTGTTTTATAAACACAGAGTGACTAATGCTCTGCTGCTGTTCCTAAAATGTGCTGAAGGTCTCTCTTGTTTACCATACCCAAGGAGGGCTGCAGCTGCTATGAGTGGCCATGGGGAGGGTCTGTGCCTGGTGACTGACAGGACAGAAGCCAAATTGTATGGGCTTCCCCTTATTCCCAGCCTCTCGTCTCTTTATGGCAAATCTGTCTAAATCCATCCGAGCGTCTTGCTGCTTCTCTACACTGGGCTAATCTGGGTCCTGCAGAAGCTATGTGGGCATGAAGTCTTCCCTAAGGGGCAAGTCTGATCTGCTGCTGTTCGTATATTTTAAAAACAATGTCTCTTTAAACAATTTTCCCTCTAAAGGATGCTATAGCTGTTCATTTGGGAAGATAAAAATAGTACTAGGAAAAAATATAAAGGCAAAGAGATCGACTGTAATCTAAATGCCCTGAAAAAATTCTGTTATGCTGTCTTCTGGTTCTTCCTGGATGTATTTTCTTGGCGAAGTTATAATAAGCATCTCACATGTACAATTTAATCTGCTGCTTTTCTCTCACCAGCATTTTTCAGTAGCATCTAGACATTTCGGAAGCATTTTTAAATGCCTGCAAAAATATCCTATCCTTTGGGTTGACTCACCTTTATGATCGCCTGTTTCTTAAGGCCTGGTCCCAGAAGCTGGGACAGCACCACTCCCACCATATTCAACTGGTCTGGCAGCCCAAGAGCACTGATTACAGGGAGGAGACATACAGCCCACTCTTCCCTTGGGAAGAATGTTGAAGAAATTAGGCTTGAATTTACAACTAATTGAAAGAGAAAAAAATTTGTACTGAATATTTATGGCTGTAAAGTTTTATCCGTTGTTAGTGGAAAGGACCTCTCTGGTAGTACTTGCCATCTGGTGCTCCCTCATGCTCTTAAAAAAATTGCAGGCCAGGCTGGGCGTGGTGGCTCACACCTGTAATCCCAGCATTTTGGGAGGCTGAGGCAGCAGATCATTTGAGGTTAGGAGTTCAAAACCAGCCTGACTAACGTGGTGAAACCCCGTCTCTACTAAAAATACAAAAAAATTAGCCGGGTGTGGTGGCACATGCCTGTAGTCCCGGATACCCAGGAGACTGAGGCAGGAGAATCGCTTAAACCTGGGAGGTGGAGGTTGGAGTGAGCCGAGATCGTGCCACTGCACTCCAGCCTGGGCAACAGAGAGAGAGTTCATCTCAAAAAAAAAAAAAAAAAAAAGAATTTCAGGCCAGTAACCTCTCTCTGTAACAGAATGATGTGTAGTCTCTTGATGAATAAGCTCTTTTACATGAATAACTTTCTAGTTAATTGAAGCTTGCATTTTAAAGCATAAACACTGAATGTTTGAACCATTTTAGCCATTCTCTTGGTTGACTGTGAGCATGAGTTTTAGAATGATGCAATGCTGTTTTTACTCCTGCCTGCAAATCTCAGCCTCACCAGGCACTAGCTAGGCGACCTGGGGTAAGCTACTAACTTCTCTGAATTTCATTTTGTCATCTGCCCTACTTTATAGGTTGTATAGATTCAATATGGTAAGCCACGTTAAATATTCACTTTAGTGAATGGCTCATTATTAAGTCCTCAGAAGTAGTTGTTAACAATAATAATAATAATACATAAATTATACATTTCCTTAAGCAATATGAAATAGGTCACGTCGAGTGAAAACACCTCAAACCGTCTGTGGTTTACCTTTTGAGAAAATCCCGATTGCCAGACATAATATATAGGGCAGGTCCTTAACATGCTGTCTACCCAATCTCTCTAGGAGGTGGTCTCCTCTAGTGGGTGTGCAGAGTTACCTGGGGTCCCTTATCAGGAGAGGCCCCAAGTCCCTGAACAGCCTCTGGATACCTCTCTGGTTAGTCTGGTCTAGAGGGTCTGTGGGCTGTTTGTGGTTGGTGCATCTTGTTTTGACCCTTCCTAGGATTGCTTTAACCCAGGTGAACATTGATATTATGCCATGGACTGTGCTGAGTGAAAGTATTTACTCTTTAGGGGGAAAGCAAGGATGTCTGCCCAGTGCATCTTACAGAGAAATGAATATCCACATGGTGAATTTCAGGCTCAGGACGTGTGTATGTCTTTTGTGTGGTTGGTTTGGTTTAGTCTTTTGAGCACTCTGAATCTTCTAACTGGTCCTATTTCCATTTCTGATTGAGCCATTTGGAGGTTTGGAGCTAAAATTTCAGCTCTCCTCTAGCAAGTGAGTAGGACCCTCTGGAATGCGCTCCTGTATGGTCTTCTTCCACATGATGTTATTCTTCTTCCCTTCAGGTTCTTTCGCCTCAGACCCTCATAGTCCCTTTCTCTGTGTTTGTGTAGGTTGTGTACTCAGGCACCCAGCTGAGAGAGCCAGCTGGAGCTGCCATCCATCCCAGGCTCTGACCTTGGAGCTGAGTGCCCTGCGTAGGGGCATATCTCCTGGATGAGGGGGTACCATTTTGTATGTTGCACAAATGCATCCCGTGGCTGAGACAATAGCGTTTGCCACACACAGATACATACAGACACACACACCTTTGAAGAAACAGAGAAAAGTAAATGTCCCATTTGCCTAGTTTTTAACTTAAGACTAGGGTACCAAAAGTAATTCTGTTCCAGAGAAGGTCAGTTGAGAGTTGGAGATACAGAGAAAAATCCACTGCCTCAGTTTCGCATTTGAGAAAGCAGGGCAGCCACCTGCAATGCTTATCTGTTGCTTTGAAAATCAGTATTTTCTTCAGCAATCGAATGTCTCTTTCTACTAAAATCCAGGGAGTTTGGTGTGTTTCTGTGGCTGGTTGGTCCTCTTGCAACCAATATTCTTAATGTACAAAAAGAGCTGCCAAGACTCAGAACACAGACCTTCAGGCAGCAGTCTGAAAGTTTAAAAACTGTTTACATATTGTCAGCTGTTCTTGTGAAACCACTAGTGAACTCTGAATGGGAAAACAAACATAACCTCCTGCAGGAATATTGGCTTCATTATCTTAGGCCTGAGTGGGAATAACCTCATCCAATGTCTTCTTGTGAAGGAGATGAAATTAGGCCAGACAATTCTACCCTAATAGGCCCTTTTCTGTGTTTTTTTTCAAATTTCTGTTTCATACTCTTGTTCATCCTCACAGTCTCTCATTCACCCATTCTCTCATCTCTCTCTTTGCTCTCCTTGTACTGTCTCACTAGTGAACTGCCTTCTTAAAACCATGGCACCTGCTGTCTCTGAATCCCAAATTGATAAGCCACGAGGCAAAACCTGGATATAGTAATGCGTTGCAGTTCATCTAGGTCACAAAGCATCCTGAGGCAGAAGCTGGGAAACGGTGGTGTAGGGAATGTCCCAGCGTCCCTGAGAGAGGCCCATGGGCTCTCTGTAGATGTCAAGAGGACAGTTGTGTTGCTCCACTTCATACGGACAAAGTCACCCTCTCATTAGGGAGATGGATGAAATGATCATCTTAAAGGGAGGCTCCCATGGTCTTTCAGGCCAGGCCACAACCTCTGTCCTGCTTCAGCCTCACTTTTGCAGAGGTGGCCTGCCCTAGGTGTAATTGTTACCCACTGGGTAACTACCATGGAGGGTATAAAAGATGTTGCTCCGTGGCCCTTAGTTGTGTCAGTGGGGGGTGGGGGTGGGGGCATTACCAGAGTACAGATTCTTTGCTTTGGAAGGGAGAATTGCAGTTGTTAAGTGCCTGATATGGGAACAGATGATGGAAGAGGTCAAAGCCCAGAATGTTCTCTCTCACTGATAGCAGTGATTTCTGAAGGGTTGCTATGTCCTCAACATGCAAGTGTTTCATGGGTAAAGACTGGCACTCACGGAGGTGGGCAGACACCCACACATGATGGTGGTGGTGGTGAATGAGTGTCACATAGTAATTGCCATCAGGAATGGCCTCCTTGCTAGCCACATACACAAAACAGAAGTAGCTGCACACAAATATCACTCTGACTCAAGAAGTGACTTTGCATGGTGATAGTTTGGTTGAATTGTAAGCAAGTACTTCATTTTGAAAAGAAAACAAACCCATCTATCAGTGCAGAATTTTAAAATTATTCCTGTAAAAACTGTAAACTTTAATTTTAGATAAGGTAAGGGGGTTCTCAATGTGTTTGTGTTTCTTAGAAATTACTGGTTTCTGGGCTGAGCATGGTGGCTCATGCCTGTAATCACAGCACTTTGGGAGGCTGAGGGCGGATCATGACGTCAGGAGTTCGAGACCAGCCTGGTCAATATGGTGAAACCCCGTCTCTACTAAAAATATATATAAAAAAATTAGCTGGGCATGGTGGCGCATGCTTGTAATCCCAGCCACTCAGGAGGCTGAGGCAGGAGAGCTGCTTGAAACCGGAAGGTGGAAGTTGCAGTAAGCCGAGATCGCATCATTGCACTCCAGCCTAGGTGACAGAGGGAGACTCCATCTCAAAAAAAAAAAGAAAAAAAGAAATTACTAGTTTCTACTGCTTAGAACATTCTCTCCAGGAATCACAAATTATGTGGCACATATATGTTTCTGGAGTAGCTTATGACATTAGTGGTGGATAACTTTCCCTCCAGAGTAACTGGAGTAGACTCCACGATTGACGTAAATGGAACATCAATTCTAAATATGGTCACACGCTGCATTAGGACATGGCTGCATATATGACAGTGGTCCCATAGATTACACTGGAGTGGAGAAACCCGTGTCGCCTGGTGATGTCTTCATCATCCCGTCCCTGGGTAGGCCTAGGCTAATGTGTGTGTTTGTGTCCTAGTTTTTAACAAAAAAGTTTAAAAAGTAAAAACAAAAATAAAAAATTAAAAATAGTAAAAAGCTTATAAAATAAAGATATAAAAGAAAGAAAGTATTTTTGTGCAGCTATACAATGTGTATTTTAGGCTAAGTGTTATTACAACAGTCAAAAAGTTAAAAAAGTTTATAAAGTAAATAAGTTAAAGTAAGCTAAGGGAACTATTAAAGAAACTTTTAAAGAATTTAACTCAGCAAGTGCACAGTGTTTATAAAGTCTACGGTAGTGAACAGTAATGTCCTAGGCCTTCACATTCACTTACCACTGACTCACTCAGAGAAAGTTCCAATCCTACAAGCTCCATCCATGATAAGTATACTATAAGGTGCACCTTTTTTTTTTTTTTTTTTTTTGAGACAGGGTCTCGCTGTGTTGCCTAGGCTGGAGTGCAGTGGCACGATCTTGGCTCACTGCAGCCTCAACCTCCTGGTCTCAAGTGATCCTCCTGCTTCAGCCTCCTGAGTAGCTGCAACTACAGGCATGCACCACCAGGCCTGGCTAATCTTTGTATCTTCTGTAGAGATAGGGTTTCGCCATGTTGTCTAGGCTGGTCTTGAACTCCTGAGCCCAAGCAATCCATCCGCCTTGACTTTCCAAAGTATTGGGATTACAGGTGTGAGTCACTGCGCCTGGCTCCATTTTGTATCTTTTATTCTGTATTTTTATTGTACCTTTTCTATGTTTAGATGCACAGACACTTACCATTGTGTTATAATTGCCTGCAGTATTCAGTGCACTAGTGTGCTGTACAGGTGTGTAGCCTAGAAGCAATAGGCTGTACCCTATAGCCTTGGTGTGTAGTAGGCTAGCCCATCCAGGTTTGTGTAAGTACACTCTGTGGTGTCAACACAATGACGGAATAGCCTAATGACACATTTCTTACAACATATCCCGACTGGTAAATGATGCATGACTTTAGTCATAGTTTCTCCATTCTGAAATATTGTGAAAACTTCTTTTTGGAAGCATATTTGTTTGTGCTCAGGAAGGCTTTGAGATAAACTTCATTATAAAATGAATGCAGAAATGATAAACCTAGAATGAATTGACTTGCTTGCTGAAACAAGAAGAGATTTGCTCAATAAACTCAGGTACAATAAACACTGGCACTGATGATAAAGGAGATAACTGATAATCCTTTTTTGGGGGGCACAGTGGAGGGGAAAGTTGGAAGCTGTTGTGTCTCATAAGGCAAGTGTTGAGAGTTTGATGACTTCATTCTCTCATGCCAACTCCTATAAACTGGAAATAGTGCCTGGAGCTCTTATTAGGTTCATGAGGCCTTGTTGGGAAGTTTCTGGAAAGAGTGCTACGACACATGTGGTCTGCCATGCGTGGCAAGGGTGGAATGGTACATGCCTGTCCCAAGACGAGGGCAGAGGGTGATAATCTTTCTCTTTATTTAGATAAACTTTCAAAGACCTTGTAAGTGGTCAGTGATGTTGATGGCACCTCGACTTTGATCCCCTCCTCCTGTTGTGAAGCTTATGACCTTGGCAACTTTACCTGGGAAAATCTGAAGGCTAGGTGCTTCCTTGCTAAAGCCCTGGTAAACTGCTAGGCAGGGGCTATTTTAAGATCAGAGGAAAGCTTTTGTCATTGTAATACCTTACATGTCCAATCTGACATAGCAGCTTTGCTGGTGGTGTGACAAGAAATTGTGTGCATTTATTCCACTTATTGTTAGCTAAAGGACAATTTTTCATCCAACTTCTGAGAAGAACTTTTTTTTTTTTCAAGTCTTTAAATACCTTTATTAAAATATAATTTCAAAGGAACTTCTTTCATCTGGCAGAGAACAGGCTTTGGAAGCTGGTGGGGTGAGGCCGGAAAGACTGGGTTCTGACCCTGGTGGCCTCCTCTCGGCTGTGTCTGCTTTCTCATCTGGAAAATGGAGGCATTCACCCACCTTGTCAGACTGTTGTGAGGATTAGCGGTATTAACAAAGCTCCTAATGTCATGCCTAGCACGTGGTGTGTGCTTAGTAAATAGGAGGTGCTATTAGAGTAGACGCCCTCTTAATAGTTCCTAGTAGCTTGCTGAATTCGTGATTTTCATCACCTTTGTACAGCCATGTGTCTGAACCTAGGACACCCTGAACTAGCAGGCTCCTGTGCCTGGGCCCAAATCCACCCTGCAGCCTGATTTTGTAAATGAAGTTTGATTGGATCATAACCATATTCTTTCATTTTCATATTGTCTATGGCTGCCTTCTTGCTACAGAGGCAGAGCTGTATAGCCAACAAAGCCAACAATAGTTACTGTCTGGCTCTTTACAGAAAGTGTTTGCCTACTCCTGCTCTACTGCTTCTACCATTTGAGTTGTGTGCTTACTAAGTCAGTTGTGTTTATTCTCAGATCTCTTTGTGCTGGTTGTTTCCATTGTAATTGCATAATTTAATTATAATTTATGTAAACTGATGAAATAAGGGATCAAAAAGAGAAATGTTGGGGCAGATTCTGTTGGTTGTTCTCAAATACTCAGTTTCCCTTTCTTTTTTTGGTTGATAGAATTCTGAGTTTCAGCTGGGTGGTCACCAGCAATTGAATTATGTTTCCTAGGCTCTCTGGCAGGTAGGCATGGCCATGTTTCCATGCTCCAGCCAGTGGGAGGTGAATGGAAGTTGTATAGGCAACTTGCAGGCCATGACTTTAAAGAGAAAGGGGAATTCTCTCAGCTTCCCTTTACCCCCTTCCTGCTGGTGGCAGTGTGGATGGGGCAAAGTCCATGGGGTGGCAGTGTGATTCGACAGTGTCTGAGCAATGAGATGGAAAGGGCCTAGGTCTCCAACATTATGGATGTCTCATATTAGCCGGGGACCTCTATGCTGTGCTGTCACGTGAGGGAGAAATGAACTGCTCTCTTGTTTAGACCACTGTTGCTTTGACATTGGATATGTTAGGTAAACCTATATTGTAATACATACAGCTGTTTATGAAAATTAAGTCAAATGCATTGGAGAGAGTAAGAGCAAGTTGCTAATACTACTTTTTTTTTTTTAAGTATGGACAAAACTAAAAAAGTTTGTAGGAGATGAGTAGAAAAGTTTAGAATGATCTTTTACTTGGGTTTGACTTCTGTCATTAAATTCTTGCTCCTTTTATAAACAGGTAAAACTAGAAATCATGCCTAATACATCAATTTGTTTGAAGCCCTAAATCAATTGGCAGTTCTATAACCCCCTAAGTACCTACACCTAAGTGAGTTGAATCAAATACTGCAGGGTTGTACTGCTAGGTTTGTTAATCCCCAGTCAGCATTCAAGTTATACCCTGAGTCTAAGAATATTCATACCTGTCTCTTTCTTAAAATTTTTTGTCTTGTCACACCTGACTCAAATACCAGTTTCTTTTAAAATATGCTTTGGAATTAATAACTAATCTATATCATGCTAGATAAGGGAAGGAGGATGTTAACTGATACTAAAAAAGTAGCTTGAAAGTGACCATTATTTGCAGTATATAAGGAAAGGTTATAATAGCCTTGTTATGCCCAATGATAAAAATGAGAAAGGAAGATTTAATTACTCCCAAGTAATTAGGCCCTGACATCCAGCAGCACCCATTGTTTCTCATAAATTAGCCTTTGCATTTTAACCCCCATTTTTGTTTCCAGTAAAATCAGAAATCCTTGCCTTGATTAAACACAGAATTTCTAGTTCTATATTTTACTGGCTTTGCTAAAGAAAGATAACATCAGTGAAGATTGCAGCCATAAAAATCCACAGATATTTTAAAGGGGGCCATGATCCAAAAAGGGTTAACATTCAGCTTCTTGTTTCGCAAGCAGAGAAACACAGATTCCTCATGTGGACTAGTCAGACCCTCGAATGGCCTCCCCGTATCATCTGTGGTGGCCATGCTACTGTGTATTACTATATTACTATATCCCTACATTCTTGATTACAAGAATATTAATTTCATTTGCTCTTATGATTCCAATGAGTTGATTAATAACAGAATTCAGAGTTGCTCCATTGCATTATATAGAAGATATTTTTAATACATAGCAAGACAGCAGCTGCTGTGCTTCTTGTATAGCCTGCAGAACTGTATAAACCAAGTAAACCTATTTTCTTTATAAATTATCTAGCCTTAGGTGTTTGATCCAATCACTTCTCACTAGGCCCCACATCATACACTGGAGATTAAAATTCAGCATGAGATTTGGGCAGATCCAAACTGTATCATTTGGTCCCTGGCTCCCCAAATCTCATGTCTGTCTCCCATTTCAAAATATAATCATGCTTCCAGTCTCCCCAAAGTCTTAACTTATTCCAGCATTAACTCAAAAGTCAAAAGTTCAGAGTTCCACCTGAGAGAAGGTTAGTCTCTTCCACCCACGAGCCTGTAGAATACAGCACAAGTTAGTTACTTCCAAGATACAATGGGGTGCAGGCATTGGGTGAATTTTCCCATTCCAAATGGGAGAAATTGGTCAAAATAAAGGGGCAAAGGGCCCCTGCAAGTTTGAAACATGGCTGGTCAGTCATTAAATCTTAAAGCTCCAAAACAGCCTCCTTTGACTCTATGTCCCATATTCCAGGCACACGTGTGTGAAGGGTGGGTTCCCAGGGCCTGGGGCATCTCTTTCCAGGGTTTAGCCCCTGCAGCTGTTCTCATGGGCTGGTGCTGAGTGTCTGTGGCTTTCCAGGCTGAGGGTGCAAGCTGCTGGTGGAGCTACCATTCTGTAGGCTGGAGGATGGTGGCCCTCTTCTCACGGGTGCACTAGGCAGTGGCCCAGTGTGGACTCCATGTGGGGCCTCCAACTATATGTTTCCCCTCTGCACTGCCCTAGTAGAGATTGGAGGGTGCTGCCCTTGCAGCAGGCTTCTGCCTGAAGATGCAGGCTTTTCCATATAGCCTCTGAAATCTAGGCAGAAGCTGCCAAGCCTCAACTTTTGCACTCTGTGTACCTACAGGCTTAACACCATGTGGAAGCTGCCAAGGCTTATGGCTTGCACCCTTTGTAGCAGCAGCCGGAGCTATACCTGGGCCTCTTTGAGCCATAGCTGGAGCTGGAGCAACTGGGATGTAGGGAGCAGTGTCCCAAGGCTGTTCAGGGCAGAGGTGGCCTGGGCCTGCCCCACGAAACCATTCTGTCTTCCTAGGGCTCTGGGCCTGTGATGGGAGAGGTTGCTCGATGGTCTCTGAAATGCCTTTGACAATGGGGCTTTTCCCCATTGACTTGGCTGTTTGGACTTGGCTCCTTTTTACTTATGTAAATATCTGCAGTGTGGTTGAATTCCTCCCCTAAAAATAGGCTTTTCTTTCTACCATATGACCAGGTTGTAAATTTTTCAAACTTATGGTCTTTTTTCCTTTTAAATATAAGTTCCAGTGTCACATCATTTCTTTGCTCACACATATGAGCATAGGTTGTTAGAAGCAGCTAGGCTACATCTTGAATGCCTTGCTACTTAGAAATTTCTTCCACCACCAGACACGGTGGCTCACGCCTGTAATCCCAACACTTTGGGAGGCCGAGGTGGGTGGATCATGAGGTCAGGAGATTGAGACCATCCTGGCCAACATAGTGAAACCCCATCTCTACTAAAAATACAAAAATTAGCTGGGTGTGGTGGTGCGTGCCTATAATCGCAGCTACTCGGGAGGCTGAGGTAGGAGAATCACTTGAACTAGGGAGTTGGAGGTTGCAGTGAGCTGAAATGGCGTCACTGCATTCCACCCTGGTGACAGAGCGAGACTCCATCTCAAAAAAAAAAAAAAAAGAAATTTCTTCCATCAGATACCCTAAATCATCACTCTCAAGTTCAAAGTTTCACAGGGCAGGGGCACAATGCAGCCAGATGCCTTCCTTAAGGCATAGTAAAAGTGACCTTTGCTCCAGTTCCCAATAAGATCCTCATTTCCATCTGAGACCTCATCAGCCTGGCCTTCACTTTCCATATCGCTACCAGCATTTTGGTCATAATCATCCAAGTCTCTAGGACATTCCAAATTTTCCTTCATCGCTCTGTCTTCTTTTGAGCTCTCCAAACTCTTCCAACTTCTGCCTTTTACCCAGTCTCAAAGCTGCTTTCACATTATCAGGTATCCTTATAGCAATGCCCCCACTCTTCTGTACCAATTTTCTGTATTAGTCCATTCTTGGACTGCTATAAAGAAATACTAGAGACTGGGTAATGCATAAGGAAAAGAGGTTTAATTGGCTCATGGTTCTGCAGGCTGTACAGGAAGCATAGTGGCTTCTGCTTCTGGGGAGGCCTCAGGAAGCCTCCAGTCATGGCAGAAGGCAAAGGGGAAGCAGGCATGTCTTACATAGCCAGAGCAGGAATAAGAGAGAGAGGGGGGAGGTGCCACATGCTTTTTAAACAACCAGATCTCTTAGAACACACTCACCATCACGAGCACAGCACCAAGGAGATGGTGCTAAACCATTCATGAGAAACTGCCCCGATTCAACCACCTCCCACCAGGCCCCCGCTGCAACACTTGGGACTACAATGCGACATGAGATTTGGTGAGGACACAGATTCAGACCGTATCAGTAACTTTCCACCATTTCCTGTTTCTGTCATCTATAACCCCAAATGCATACCCATACCCATCTTCCCTGCATGCCGTTGTTGAATATTGTGTTATATTAATTTGGAATTAATGTACTATTTACATAATAGCTTATTCTCAAAATCTGCTATTCAGGGAGGCTGAGGACAAGTTAAGCAAGCATTGAGACATGATAGTAAGTTTGTCATTTTTTTCTGTGACTGATAAGGGTCTGATTCTCTTGGTGAGCATATATTCCTTTAAAAGCCTCTGATTATTTATGTGAAGATAAATGGGAGATACACTCTTTAAAGGACTAAGTTGGGAATATGACCTAATTAAATAGCCCAGCAGCTTGACTGAATATCTCAATGTGTGATAATCACCCCAGGTTTGCCATCTTCCAGGTCGTTGCTTTTTATTACAAAGGCTGATTCTCCAAACAACAGTAATTTGAATTGGGCTTTACAATAAAATCACTTTGGAGAAACTTGAGAATTCAGTGTTCGAGCTGTATATACCTAGTGCTCGGGCCCGGTGTCATGGGTACCATCTCTAAAAAGCAAAATTAGGAACAATATTGCTAATGACTTTTTTTGTGCTGTAGGAAACATATATTTTAGCGTCGTCACAGGTTTCACATAAGCAGGTTAAATGTTACAACACAGGGAAGGGACATTTACTTTTGATTCCAACTACAGTAAACCCTGGGTTGAAAATCATTGGAAATTGTGGGTCCTAAGTGGAATGCAAGAAAAGGCTTATATCTAAATTAGCAAACCTGCTTCACAGAAACAGTTTTGTTTTCCTTGAGGAGTGTTTCTTGACTATCTGATATTATCTGTCCTTCAGGAATAAAGTCGAAATCTTTTCTGCCCTCAGGGACAGTGATTGAAGCAAATCTTGGCCTTCACAAATGAAAGGGTGTTTAATCTCCTGCAGGTCTCAAGTAGGTGCTTGTCCTGTGCTAATAATGGAATTTGCATTACTCATACCCTGGGCTTATGAAAGTCTAGTTATTAAAATATTAAAATTAAAAATGCTGAAAAATGACTTACATTTGGCATCTTGTTCATAGAAACCTGAAACTGTAATAACATAAATAATACGATGGGTAGTTGAGTGTCAGCCTTCCAGAAGCTCTAGGTGGACTGGATAATTGATGATCACCTGGAGAGGTAGCAGTGCTCAGTTTGAGATGAGAGGTGGAAAGGGTCAATCTGAAAAAGTACGTGGCTGCCTCTGAGTCATTTTAAACTTGGCATAAGAAAAGGGAGAGCCCCAAATAGAACACTAAGTTGCCCTGAGGAAGGTGGGGCTCTCCAGGCAGAAGCAGCCGGCACTCACTGGCGCCTTCTGGTCCTTGGCTTTGGGAGTTGTTCACGTGGCAAATTGGCCTGAGAAAGCTAATGCTTCAAGTTGAGTGCTATGTAATTTCTTAATCTTGTGTTTGCTTATTTAATCCTCCAGTTGACAAATCTTATTTGCTTTGTCATGGTTCTAATTCTGTGAGTGCTCATGCAGAGAAATATAGCCCTGTTTTTATTTTGTTTCTCTGCCTACATACACTCAGATGCAAGTACCCACACGCCGAGGAACATAATAAGTGTCCACAGGATTAAAAAAAATTCTAACACATTACCCTAAGAAATGTTAAAATCTCTAACCAGGTACTGACTGACCTTTCTAAGAAAAATTTGACAGGAATTAGCATCAACAGATGTCCACTACCAGTAGAGAGCATGAGACCTTTAGTCACTAGCTGAGAATGAAAGTCTCCAAGCCAAAGCGTATTTATAGGTCTGATGGTTGCAGCAACTGTTTGTCATGGTTGCCAGGTGACAACTTAGGTTTAACAAATCCTTTTTTTTTTTAATAGTTTGTCAATATGGAATGGTGACATAGCGAACTTTCTGAAAAAGTTTGGCTTAAACTTCCATTTCTTATAAATTAAAAATAAAATGAGTAGTGAAATAATGTGTACTTGCTGGAGGTATTATAGCAGAAAGCAAAACATCTGTGGAAATGGTGATTGCACTATAAATTCATAAGGATGTGAAAAAGTTAAAACCTAACTAGAATGGTGTGTGTGTGTTTGAGAGAAGACACCACTATCTGAAAATGTTCTCCAGTGGGGTGCAGTTGCCCCACAACTTGAAAAGCAAAACAAAAAAGGGAGTCATTTTTCTCTGATATTCCATCCGAAGGTTGGATATTCGTTGATCTTTCCATTCTGCCCTACCCAAGTTATCAGGGCCCAGTCCTGTTCTCTACGGGTATCACCAGCGCTGGGGGGGCCCTGTGGGAAGAGTGCCTGGAGGAGATACTCATAATCCAGGGATCCGCAAGTCACACATTAAGGCTCAAGTTTTGCCAGCAGAAATCCCATATGAAATACTGATTTTCAGTTCCAGAAAGTCTTGAAATATATGAAGCATATTTCTTTCTTTTTTTTTTAAAGTAGAGACAGGGTCTTGCCATGTTGCCCAGGCTTATTGTGAACTCTGGGGCTCAAGGGATCCTCCCACCTTGGTCTCCCAAAGTGCTGGGATTACAGCGCCTGGCCTGTATTTCCTAATTACCTAATTTGGAAGGCAGTTTAAAGCCTATTTGCAAAAAAGAACAAACCAAAACTCTTCCATATAGATGACAGTTGTTTTCCAGATTTTTAAGAGGACTTTTTATATGTTATTTTGTATATTTTTATACATGTAAAGAAATGCATGCTAATTATTACCAACATACAATATATAGAAACATTCAGATAAGTGAATTAGAAATATGGTGCCACTAAATAACCACCGTTAATTATTTTTGATATTTTCTTCTTTGGATGTTTACTGTTTATATTCATTTATTCATTCAGTATTTTTATGTGCCTCATAGATGTCAAGCTCTGTTAGCTGCTGAAGACAGAGCACTGTCCAAGAATTCCTTCATGGAATTTAAAGTCTAATAGGGAGTCAGTATTACAAATGTCATAAATTAATTGCACTTGATAATTACCATGAAAAAACATTATCAGATGCGATGGTCGTGGTGAGTAACCAGGAGATCTGCTGTGTTTCAAGCCCCCTTCAGCCTCTGTTTTCTTTTGGGTAAAATGGAAATAACCCTACCTTGCAGGGTATTGTAATGGGCTTGGGGTCATAAGGGGATTGCGTGGAGGACACTGGGACAACGCAGGCGGGTGCTTCACGTCGTGCCTGGCACGCAGGGAGAGCTCGCAGATAGTTGCCATGGTCATGACTATTAAGGGAACGTGTTGTAATTTAGGTTTGAGAAGTTGGATTCATGATTATGGAATCACTTTGTGGATACTAATTTAGGAACAGCTGAAGGGGTTCAGAGAGAAAGAGGAATCTAGACTCCTAGGACCAAGGAGTTTCACCTGGGAACCAAAGCCGCTTTTTAGCTATTTTGATTTCTATTTGTGTAGCTTGGCATTTAGGGATCCATAATCCTGCCCATGGCACTGCCCGAATGTGCTTTCCTACATATCTTTGCAATGGTGCCCGTGTTCCAATCCAGAGAGTGTTTTTTCTGTATCTCGCCTCACATTAGGAGCATTCCCAGTTCCATGTATTACTTCCCCCCCTTCCATCATGTATTAGTTCTCTGACCTTGAGCAAGACAGCTAATGTATCTGGGCCTCAACTTCCTCAATCTGTTGAACAGGAATAATATATAATAGTTCACTCACAGGTTGGTTCTAAGGATTGAACAAGCTAGAGAGTTTACAAGATGCTGTTCAGTACCTGACCCCTGCTGTCAGCTATTCTTATTTCATGCTGCCTGTAACATCCTTTATTTGAATTGTTAATAAACTACCTTTGCTTGATTTATTATACAACCTAATTGCATCTTTTCTACTAAAAATTGCCACCTAAATAAAACTGTCATACTAATCTGTGTAATCTTATAACTCTTTTTTATAGTTACATTTACTTGTAATTTAAAATATTTTAGACAATTTTCCATTGCTTCCACTGAAACATGTGGCACTTTATTTTGTGTTACAAATGTCAGAAACCAGCTTAAGGCACAAGGGAATTGGCTCCTTCATGGGGGATGTCCATGGGGGGATTTGCTTTGCACCTTGCCTCTTGGCCCAACAGAACCCAAGAATTCAAACCAGACTATCAGGATTCATTCATATTCTCTCCCTGCCTCCCATATACTCTTTTCCTTCCCTCTCTTGTTCTGTCCACTCCAGGTTTCCTATCTCTGGTTGGTAGTTATCTTCTCAAATCTAAAGCTCAAGAAATATGTGAAAAGATATGAGCTTTGATATATTAAAAAGTATATATTTTTTTGCTTTCAAAAATAACTGAGTTGTAAAAATACTTTTAAGTTTATAGGTATATGCTAAAACATTTTATTGTCCTGTGAAATGTACAATCATGAAAATATCTTACATTTAACAAGTTCTTCTCATATATCCAATCCCCAACTGAGTTTTCAAATTCATGTATGTCCAATAGCCCTAGATACAATTAAATGCCATTTTACAAAGGTGAGTTTCATGTATCACGAGTGTGTGTATGCTATGAATCATTCTTGGGTCACATGTACTCTTTAACTTATTGGTTAGGGGCTATACCTTAGTCACCTCTCAGTCCTGGAGCCAGGAATGGTGACAGTTAATGTACATTCACTGCGTATTTATTAAAACGAACAGAAGTTAAATGATAATGAGATACGATTTCTTCTATGCCAAGATTCATTTTATTTCAGCATTATTTTTTCTAGTGCTCAAAGACACTATTGGTGAAAGAGATGAAATAGGCTGCCAGCACATGTTCTCTCTTACAGAATTACAATCTATTTTTAAAGAGCAGAGTGTCGTATTTCTTTGTCTTACAGAACCCCCTACTGGAGAATGCTGTGTGCTGCATTCTGAAACTATTGGCAAAGTGCATTAGAATTCCGTTTGTGCAGGCTTTAAACTATACAAAGACAAATCTTATAATATTTAAACATTGTTTTTGATAAGTATATTTTAAGGGAACAAAGGTACACAATAATTTAAAGTATATACATGAAACTAAAATAAGTAAACTGCTTCAGATCCCAGTTTGACTGAGTTATTTGGTTCATAACAAAACTCACCACTTTGTATTTCTGCAGATGGCGGTTGAATCACTTAAAATCAGTTTGATTCTTTTAAGGTCTGCTTTTAAGACTTGTTAGGACCAGAGCCGCATTTAGTTCAGGACTGATTATTATTTGCTACTGAGGCAAGACCCTTCTGAGTATTCTACCTGTGTCTGTGAATTTTGAGGTTGTTTAGTCTAGTTGCTGGGACCAGATGTCATTCCTGGCAAAAGACATTGTTCCTTCCAGTTCTTTCTGAGGACTCTTTCCTGGCCTCTGGGCTCCTCACATGCCTGTGCCAGCCAAGCTTCAGCTGAAGACTCTGGAATCCCCCACAGCAGACCTCTCCCTTTGTCTCCCTCTGCACTGTGCTCTACTCTCCAGCACTGGGTCCTGCAAACTCTGGCCCCTTGGATCTCCTTTGGACCCCCAGCTCTGTCTCCTCAACTCAGGGAGTTGCCAGGGGGCACTGGAGTTGCTGCTCCTGCTCCCAGTCCAGCAAACACTCAAGGCAGTGAGCTGAGTGATCACATAACTCCCTTATTGGTTTCTCATCCCTTAGGAGTCACTGTCCTTCCTTGCCTAATGCCCAGTTTTGAAAATCATTGTTACATAGATTTTGTCTTTATTTCCTTTTGATTGTTTCAGGTGGGTTGGGTATATCAGCTCCCTCTCACACCATCTTACCCAGAAGCAGAAGTCTCTCTCCTCTTTATTTGTAGGACAGGAATTCAATGTTACTTTCTCAAGGATATTTCTCACAGTGACTCTTAGTGTAAGAAGCATCTGCCTCAGAGTCATCTAGGACACCTGTTAAAATGTAGCTTTCTGAGCTTCATCCAGGTCTGCTCCATCTCCATTTCTTCAGTAAGGCCCAGACAGCTGCTGCTTAAACACTGCCCTTGGTGTCTCACAACTACATCTGTAGGAACTGCACGAAGGGCTTATTTGGCCAAATCACCCAATGTATATGACAAACTGTAATCTAATAGGGACAGGGAGGAAGAAAGAAGGGATGTTGGCTTGAAATTCTACTGGGAAGCCAAAGCTCCTTTCTGTGGACGAAGTGAGGCTGCTTGTCCGAGGAGCCATCTTCCATAATTTGTTCCCTTAGAGTTTCACTGGCAGGTGAAACCATAAATTCTTCAGCTGCTGAAAAAGCACTTTGCCCTGGCTTAGGGTTCTTTGATAAATAATTGCTTGATTACAGAGTGGCTTTCATCAAAACACCTGACTAGTTTTCCTGTAAGAAGGAAAACTTAACCAGATGGCATCTGCTGGGGCTTTTTAGGGAGTCATTTACAGCTACAGATCCTTGAGCAAAGCCTGTTTGAAAGATGGCATGGCCATGCAGAGGCTGGGATTTGTAGTGACTTCTCCCTGGGAACCACTTGGACTGGCCTGGCTGCGAGTATGGGAAGATGGGGATGATGGTCATCGCGGGTGACTCTTAAATGGTCTTTATCTTGTGGCTGGAGTGTGTTGAGTTCACTCCTTACTGAAGGCAAGAGTGAGGAAAGCTGGAAGGCTGGGGAGAGAGAGGGAGGGAAGATGGATAGAAAGATGAACCAAAAAACCTGTTTCCCTTTGAACTTGGAAAGTGCATGTTCTCTCAGAAACTAAGGAGGAAATATTAATAAAGCTACTGGTAACAAATTTTCTCCCTTAGTTGAATGTCAGTCACAGAAGACTTGTATTGTTTGGTTAGGAGCTTTGGTTAGGAACTTAGTACAAACTCAAAATGTTTTGAAGCCTTAGGTATTTTCATTCCTTTTTATGTTAGTTGGGCCTTATGTTGCATGGTGATCAGTGCCAAGGATGGTGGGAAGACAGCCACACACTGTGGAAAAGATCTGTTCCCCAAGCCTTGCCCAGCAGTCACAGGAGATCTTTTTTCTCGTTATGTGTTTCCCAAATAAGGCTCTCTAGGAAAACCTAGAGTTTCATTATTGAGCAACCAGTGTGTGTGTGTGTGTGTGTGTGTGTGTGTGTGTGTGTGTGTGTGTGTGCGCGTGCGCGCGCGCAGATGACACCTGTGTTAAATGTCAACCAACCATGGATCTTGGTTTCTGCTGAGTATTTGGATTCTGCATGTGAAGTGCTCTGTTTTCCTGGAAAGGATTGGTCCTACATGGTGACACGTTGGTATTGGTCAATCACATCTCATTTCTTTTGATTCTAGGAAGGAGTGGGGAGGAGTAAGACATGTTCCTTCTCATTCTGAATTGCCACGTGGTCTCTTCAAAGGATGTTATTGAATTTATTCACCCTTTAAAGAGGGCACGCATTTTAAAGGATTAGAACTGTATTGGAAACTCAGAGTTCTGGCCTTGGGTCTTGGCTCTGCCTCACACTAGCTGCAAAAACTTGAATTTCACATTCTTCACCTATAAAATAAGGGAATTTGAAAAGCTGACATCAGATGTCCCCACTCATGCCAAATTATCTAATTCTGTATAACCTAAATTGAACTGTGGTGACATAAGTTAATGGTAAATTCACTGGAAGACTATAGAAATGTTAGTTCCTATGGTACTCAGAATTAATTACTGGGCAATTTAAAACTATTATTAAACTCCCAGAGAGCACCTGTTTTTGGTCCATTTCTCATTTAAAGAAGTGTGGAATGACATCTTTTCTTTACCATGGAACTCATATTTTCTTTTTAAATCATATATATTGCCATTAAATTTTATTCAGCGTAGTCTGAACATTTATTTTTATCTCAAACACTTACTACTCTTTACAAACCCATTTGGTTAGAGATTATTTTCAAATTGTACACAGTGAATTTTCCATTTCTGTTTGTGATTATAACAATTCAAATATCAATTATAATTTATTGTGTTAATAAAAATATAAGTAATGATGAAATTTATTGTCCCAAAAACTGTTACATAGGCTTTTTAAAAGGGGAAAAATGTAATTAAGAATGTTTTCTTATGACTATGGAAAGTAGTCAAAGGTTGAGTATTTTTTTCTTTCTTTCCAGCACATAGTGTTTATCTATAGACAGAAAGAGAGGAATAGTGCTACCAGCATTCAAGTTTTTGAAATAACAATATTTTCCACATTTGGTGTAATACAAGACACAAAGTGGGAACTTAATAACTTTTTATTGAATAAATGGATAAATTAATGGATGGTGTCTATTTGAAGTTCACTGTGGAAAACCCTTACATGCAAAAGAGAGTTTTAAATTATTTCAATGTCATCTCTGTAAAACACCTTAAGTTATATGAAGTCTTTGCTCTAACATTATCTCTATAGTGACAATTTAGTATTATACTAGGCTCTTTTACAGTTTGGGGACATTTACTTCAGTAATAAAAAATGTGTATACAAATGTGATGTCACTTCCAAGGCATGAATCGTAAAGATGATATATTAGAACAAAGTTCCAGCTGTACAAAGTACCATTCATTCAAAAATTATTTTTTTGTCCTCATACAGTGGTTCATGCCTGTAATCCCAGCACTTGGGAAGGCCAAGGGGGGAGGACTGTTTGAGGCCAGGAGTTATGAACTGTTTATTTATTCTACCTTAATCTTTAAAATAAAATAACAGATCTTTCCATTATAGCTTTTCATTGATATTTGTTAGAATTATATTTGGCAAATAGTTCACACAAATCCTTAAATAATTATTCAATATGCATAGAGAGCAGAAATTAAGATGTTTTGTGTCATCTTCATGGTCCCATTAAACAATAGCCTAGCCTGTCTGTGCCAATTTGCAGCAAATCTTTGTTGTTCTGAGAAACAGACTGCATTTTAATAATCTTATATTTGCTTTGCCATGTACCCTTTGCTCTGCTGTGCAAAATCTTTTCCCACTAGGCAGATACATTGGTAAGATTTTGCTACAGATGTCTGCGTCTTAGCTATGCACTTAGTGTTTAATAGATGTGGAATCATGGGGTATGCAAACCTGGTGCCAGGTATGGTCATGAATGAAAACAGATTTGCTCGGTGATTCAAGAGTGGGTAGAGTTAATGGACACATAAACCACTACCTGATAGCTTGACATCCCCCAAAAGTTCATTTCTTATGACAGGAAATCTACCTGTAGGAATAACATCAGCCTGGACAACTGGTAGCTCAGTGACTCTCCATAGCATTAGTTGAGGCTGAAAGAACAAAGAGGAAGGAAAATGGTATACTTCCCCCCTTTTTAAATGCTATTTCACTCACTTAAACTTGGATTAAAATTTATATTTTAAAAAGGAATTTTAATTTACAAATTGCCTTACTATGCAAAATATATTAAAAGTCACAGAATCTGTATGCACACAAATTTCTGTATAGTTGAGCATCTAAGGGTGAAGGTAGTTTGATCTTAGGGCTACTGGAGTTGAATCGAGAGATCAGCCTCACCCTGGTACCCTACCATAGCTCAGATGATAGTTCACTAACAATTCTTGTCTTCTGCTAGAAACTTTGCAGCTTTTGTTATTGCCATAACCATAGCTCTGTGGCAGTGCCTTCAACATGATAGGCACTTATCTCTTAATTATCTCTTGAATGAATTTGAGGATCCTTAACAGGCTTGTTTGAACTGGTATGTTTTTATGAGTTAGGATTGCCAAGAGTGGGAATTAAGCTTTATGTCATTGTAATGTTAGGGAATGACATGTATTTGCATGTGTCTTCCTCCTGCAGTGACTGTTTCTAGTTTTTAGCTCACTGAGGTTCCTGTGGAAAATGAGGGCAGGGAGAAAGCTCATTGCTGGCCTATGCATCACACTCAACACATTCTAGATGATGATTAGGAAAATGTACTCTAGAAAAATAGAGGGGTCTTGTAAGATCCTTTTAACAGTTTTCTATAGAGTTGTCCAACCATGGTATATATTGAAAATACATTGTTGGTGTTTATTCTTAAAATTATATGCTTAATTCCAAGGTTTCTCTAAAAGTACTATGGTTTCCCAATCTTAGAGGTTTAAGAAGTTTTTAACAAATTCCTACAAGGCCTTCCATGATCCAGTCTCCTCCTACCTCTCCAGCTTCAACTGTTCTTCTGGTTGACTTTGCTGGAGCCATGTTGGGACTCAACAGGACAGCACATTTAAGCTTCTTCCCATGCTAGGGCCTCTACATATATTGCATATTGTTCTATCTGGAACCCTATGATTAAACTGCTGATCCATCCCATATCTGAGTTTAAAAATGACTCTTCATTAAAGATATCCCTAAGCCTCACCCTGTTCTCCCTTAATGTTTCCCTGGTTGTAAACAGATAATTAATTAGACAACTAATTGTTTCTTTTGGCATGTGAGTTTCTTGAAGCAGGTGTATGATGTTTCACTTTTGAATTCAGGGCTTTTCCAGAGGGTGTGGCAGCCATAGATGCTCAGTAAGTATTTGCCAAAGCCATAAATGTTGAACGAATAATCTAAAGTTTGGTAATATTTTTTTCTTTTTGTCTCTTTAGCTGGGAAGTTATCAATTCCCAACCAGATGAAAGACCCAGGCTCAGCCACTGTATTGCAGAATCATGGATGAATTTCAGCATATTTCTTCAAGAAATGTCTCTTTTTAAACAGCAGAGCCCTGGCAAGGCAAGTTTTCCAGTAAAGGAGTATGTTTTAAAATGTTCAGTTACTTGGAAACAAATGAACTAACCTATTTTTATCAGCTTATGAGATTTCTCCGATTTTAAAGATAATATACTAAGAACATATACCATAAAAGCTGGTATCGGCAAGGTTCAGAACTATGAGTGTGAGAACACTAGAAAATCCTCAGCCTCACATTTTGAAACTGGATTGGTTTTACATTTTATACATATTTATCTAGCTCATTAGCTAGAATGAATAGTGATTGGTCTTATCAACCAGACTAGGGAGAAAAAAAAGTCTTCGGTTATCTTATTTAGCCTGGTGCTGAAGTCAAAGGGATATGAAATGAATATGTAAGTAGTTCTTTGTGCTTTTGGAGATAACTGAATCTTATTTTCAAGCTAAAAAGTGGAGATTCTTGTATGATTTATTTATTTAAGAAAGAAAACTTTTGGCAAAAACATAGTGATTATATAAACAAAATGAGTATTTTTCCAATTAAGATAAAACCCATGAGGGGGAAGTGTCTTACGTGGTCGGAAAGGGATTACATGGAGTGGCGCACATACTTGTATTATTTTATGTGTAGAGGCAGCTTTAATTCTGATTGACTGTCTTGATAGCTTGGGTGAGGTGCAGAACCATCAACAGACTTTGTCTCTTCCAGTGTTGCTTTCAAGTTTCTTGAATATCCACCTGTGGATAGAATGAAGAGCTAGGAATGTCAGCATTGAAAATCTCTGTCTTTGTACCTTGTATGGGCAATCTCATAACTTCAATAGTATTAAATAATAGAACTATGCTTGGAGACATTTTGAGTGTATTAAAGTGGCTGTATGGCATTTGGATGCACTTTTTAAAATCACTGAAGGCATTTTTTTGCATAGATAAGTATATTTGGGGCATGATGTTCTGTTGATGTCGATGAAGTGGTTAAATATATTTTTGGAAGATTCTAAACTTCCAACTTCTGCATTGGGTTGCATTAATGTGCCCAAGTCAATGAGCTTAAAATGATGATGCTACAAATGTAGGGCATAATATGAAATCCCTTTGTAAAACTAGATTCTGGATATAGTAATGCTTTTTTTTTTTTTTCTGAGACAGAGTCTCGCTCTGTCTCCAGGTGCCAGACTGGAGTGCAGTGGCGTGATCTCGGCTCACTGCAACCTCTGCCTCCCAGGTTCAAGCAATTCTCCTGCCTCAGCCTCCCAGGTAGCTGGGACTACAGGCACACGCCACCATGCCCAGCTAATTTTTTTTGTATTTTTAGTAGAGACGGGGTTTCACCATGTTGGCCAGGATGGTCTCGATCTCTTGACCTCGTGATCTGCGTGCCTTGGCCTCCCAAAGTGCTGGGAATAGTAATGCTTTTATTGGCTTATTTATTCCTTTCACTTTTATGGCCTTTCCATTTCATTTATAGAATTCCAGATTCTTTCAAGGGCCCTTGCTGTTTTAGAAACAGCTCTTAATTTTGTTCCACAGTTCCTCTATTCTACTTTTGACTAGTTAATTTATGAACTGTACTAAAGAATGAAAAATCAAAATTAAACTTACATTTAGACCCCTTTGCTCTTTATAATAATCAGTTATTGGTCAGAGGTATATATTCCTTCCTCCTGTGTCTTTAAGAAACTCCCTTAATGAATTTCCTTTGCTTACTTATCAGTTTAATTTACTATCACCATTTAAAGATGATGCAAAAATGTAAGACAGTTTAAGACTGGAGTGTGAAAAATCAAGTGATGACTTTATGGGAAAATTTTCTACCTGGGTGTTTCTAAAGGGAATTAAGGAAATTTTTTGATTGTTTTTAAATTTCTTAAAACAACCAAGATTTTTTTTAACCGTAAATGACAGAGAGAAGGAAAATAAACAGATGTCACTGTAGGAGTTTCATTTCAATGACAGTTTGTTTCTAGGTGACTTAGAAATGGGGTCAATTTGAGGGGTACGTATGGTTAGGAAAGAGGCTAGTGATGGCCATAAATTTATCCTGTCAGCTTAGCAGCTATAAATTATCTTAGATTTGTGTAAACTACATTAGATTTGTATAGATACCTCTAATTTCTGTAACATGGGTTTTGCCGTGTTTGATGAATTCCAGGGGGCCTACAATGGTAGTTTGAACTTTCAGATGTAGTTACCAGGCCACAATAATTTCCTTAAATGAGCGAAGTAACAGAAGTTTCTGGGGACATAATAGCTTTCTGTTCTCTTACACCTGGCAGTAATATAGCCACAGGCATGAGTAATGGAAGTTGTCACTATCTGTGCCAGAAATTAGTTCCTGTGTCTTCAAAATGATTATTACCGAGTGTTGAAATGGACTAAGGCTGGTTGAATGCAGCAGTCATTAGTCAGCCCTTAGTACACAATAATGCTTTTTGGAAAAAATCTGTAATAACCTGAGAGGTCATATATAGATTTACAATTGTGTGTGTATCCTGTGCTCTAAAATATCTTGGTGTTATGCATAACTATCCCATGTTATTTCTATTATTTCTAGTTTTGTCTCCTGGTCTGTAGTGTGTGCACATTTTTTACAATCTTGGGAAGTTACATTCCTGGGGTTATACTCAGCTATCTACTGTGTAAGTATACTAGAACATGTGGCTAATTTTTGTGATGCATATGGTTTCATTTATGGTCAACAGGCCTTCGGTAGTTTGAGGAGGACGGATGAGTTCTTAACTATAATATAAGTTGATTATTCTTTAATCTCCTGCTGTACAAAGTTTCTCCATTTTCCTAGAGACATGTCTATATTTTAAAATTGCAAGAATAGCTGCAAAAGGTAGAATTATAATTTAATGTTAAATTTTGTCAGTAAAACTATCCATAAAGCTATATGCCCCCACCTCCCTAAAACACACCAACACCTTTGCCTTCATGCATGTTCTTTGGCTCAAAAAAAATAATTACAACCACAATGAAATACCATTACATCCCTACCGAATGGCTAAAATTAAAAATACCGATATGAAGTATTAGGAAGGATACAGAGCAAGTGGAATTCTCACATACTGTTGGAGGGTAGGTAGAATGTTAAAATCACTTTGGATAACAGTTTGGCAGTTTCTTAAAAACTAGTACATGACAAATCCATCTCACAACCAGGTGCTTACCCAAGAGAAGTGAAAAGTACAAAGACACAGATGTTCACAACATATTTATTTTTAGTAGCCAAAAGCAGAATATAATCCATACATCCATTAATAGGATGAACGAGTAAGCAAACTGTGGTATATCCATATAATGGATTACTACTTAGCACTAAAAATGGATACATACAACACTAAAGAGAAATCTCAAAATAATTAGACTGAGTAGAAGAAGCCAGATGAAAGAGTATGATTCCATTTATATATTATTCTAGAAAATTCAAACTAATCTTTAGTGACAAAGCAGATCAGCAGTTGCCTGGCGATGAGGTGGGAGGGGGCAGGGAGAAGAGGCAGGAGACCGGAAGGAAGGATGAATACGAACATGAGAAAACTTCTGGGGGTGGTAGACATGTTCACTATCTTGATTATGGTGATGGCCTCTTAGTTGTACGCATATGGCAAAATTTATCAAATTGTACACTTTAAATACATGTATTTTATTATACATCAACAGTCACTCAAAAATGTTATTAAAAAGTGTGGCTTTTCTGCTTCACCTGAAAACTATGATACTGTGATCTGGCACTGCTACCTTTCGATGGGACGGCACTCTCCACTTAAAATACTCCCATATTTTCCAATTTTTCTTACAAAGTTTACATACAATTTCTTGGCCTCTACAGATATTTGAATTTGCAACTCCTATTTCAAAATATAATAGGGGACATTTCCTAAAAAGAACAAAGAAATAAATGTTAGGAGTACAAGACCTAGAGAATGGCAATCTTTGTTTCTTTTTGTATTCTTAATGCATAATGCAAATGGCAAATGGTCGGAGCTCAAATCCATTCTCCCCAAAAGAACTCATATGTAACATCAGCCTCTTGATTACATTGCTTAGGAGGTGAAGGAGAAGTGGAGTGGGGGGATGAGAGAATAATTTGGGCAAGGCATTATTCAGATGGTTTGCTTTGATCTCATTTCTACTTTACAGCAACCCCAAGAAATAATATTATCCTAATATTATTGAGAGGCTAATAACTTTCCCATGGTGAAATGGCATTGAATACATAGTTAAACCAGGTCTGTTGTCTGGAAGGCATGTAGTTTTTCTATAGATTTTGAGAGTAAAAGGAGGGAGCTGATCTAATTGCATCTGAAAACAGTGACTGTGAGCATTGTGTGTGTGTGGGTATGCATGTGTGTGTCTGTGAGTGGTGGCAGAAAATGTTCACCTTATAGAAAAAGAATGGAAATTATAAACTTATTTCACAGAGGCATTTACCTTTAAAAAAGCTTAAATTTTTCAGTAAAGAAACAGTATTTTGAAATGTATGTAGCCTTTTGAAAGGAAAGGCATTTTACCTATACTCTCTTTCTTCTTCCAGTACTGTGTGCATTTTTGTGTCCATTGTTTAAATGTAATGATATTGGACAAAAAATATATAGCAAAATTAAGTCAGTTCTGCTGAAACTAGATTTTGGAATCGGAGAATATATTAATCAGAAGAAACGTGAGAGAGCTGGTAGGTAAAGTTTTATATTTTAGATTCTATGCATGAAATGAGACATTAGTGGGCTATTTTTAGGAAATTCCTTTATACATTTGAGGATACTTTTAGCCTTTTACTAAATATTATTATAGAAGCTAATCTCCCTCAAGGTAATATATACATATATATGTAGTCTTTTCCTATTTAGGCTTTCATTCTTTTCTCAAATATACAATTAAACAAGCTGACTTTTTAATCCAGACTGTCACGGTAGAAAGAAAAGGCTTCAATACTCTTTATTTTGCTATTTATGATTCACTTAACTTTGTTTTATTTTATTTACTTAACTTTGTTGGACTATCACAAATATAAAATTACACAAGCAGTGCTAACAGCGTGAAAGCTGTGTAAGAAGTGATTGAAAGCACAGGGGAAGGAAAAGAAAACACAGGAAAAGCCAGTATATTCACCTTTTACTTTTTAACGTGGCTTATGACCTTCTAGGTTCTCAAACTAGAATGAATCAGAGTCACCTGGAGGGCTTATTAAAGGATAAACTGCTTGGCCCCAGCCCAGAGTTTCTGATTCAGTAGGTCTAGGGTAGGGCCTGAGAATTTGCATTTCTAAAAAGTTCCCAGGGAGGATGCTTTTGCTGTTTCATGGACAATATTAAAAGAACCACTAATGTGTATCGTTTCTTTTGCAAATATGTGAAGCTTGTTATGTGCAAACATTTAATTTTATGGAGGCATTTTAGACTATGAGAAATGTGGGGTAAGAATACATAATAAAATAAATGTACTATGTCTAAGTTGGCTAGGAAACTGAAAGCTTCCAAATTTTTTCTCAACAGAAGCAGATAAAGAAAAAAGTCACAAAGATGACAGTGAATTAGACTTTTCAGCTCTTTGTCCTAAGGTATTTTTTGTTTAGTTTACAATTTGCTCCTGTGTGGTTTGATTGTAAAGGTATTTACTATTAAAAAGCCAAAGCTTAATGAGCTTCCTAATAGACTCCTTATATTTCTGTAAGATGATTGAATGATTTCAAAAGAAAAATATCCATCTGGTTTTTATTACTCTGAAATTTTGGGGGTTTGCATAGATTTTTCAAAATATTCCCTTCAGCAGCTTAAAATGTACTGCTGGTATTTATTTATATTAACACAGATTAGCCTCACGGTTGCTGCTAAAGAGTTATCCGTGTCTGACACAGATGTCTCAGAGGTTTCCTGGACTGATAATGGGACCTTCAACCTTTCAGAAGGATATACTCCACAGACAGACACTTCTGATGGTATGCTAATATTTCTGGATACGTTTATTTTTTATAAGTGCATACAAAGCTATTTAACTTCTGTCAAAATACTAATGGGTAAATAAAATGTTACCACCGTATCTATACAGTGAAATTTTACTTGGCTATTGTGGGAAGTAGAAAAGTTCCTTTTTAAAGTGTTCTAGGATTAGATAGTAATGCTGCTTGTACAGCTTTGTGAATATACTAAAAAACACTGAATTGTACACTTTAGAAGGGTGATTTTTTTGGGGCGTATGAATTACCAAAAGCTGTTCATAAAAAGGTATGAGGGAAAAAAATCTAAATTAGCTAATGTCCAAATCTGCCTTTATTAAAAAAAATAAAAAAATTAGAAAAATTACCTGCTGAAATGTCTTTGAAATGTCCTAAGCAACAATGGTGGGAGAGAAAGAGAGAAGCTAATCCTATACATTTAGGCCAAGTCCTCATTAAAAGGGGCTGAAGTATGGAGGGCAAATTCCCTGAGTCCAAAGCTGACTCCAGAGTTTCTCACATTTGTCTTCAAAGTTAAAAAAGCTTTTTAATTTTAATTTTTTTTTTATTTCCAACTTTTAAGTTCAGGGCTACATGTGCAGGATGTGCAGGTCTGTTACATAGGTAAACATGTCCCACGGTGGTTTGCTGCACAGGTCATCACCTAGTTATTAAGCCCAGCATCTATTAGCTGTTCTTCCTGATGCTCTCCCTCCTCCCACCCCTAACTCTGACAGGCCCCAGTGTGCGCTGTTCCCCACCATTGTGTGCTATTCCCCCCCCCATTGTGTCCATGTGTTCTCAGTATTCAGCTCTCACTTATAAGTGAGAACATGCAGTGTTTGGTTTTCTATTCCTGTATTAGTTTGCTAAGGATAATGATTTCCAGCTCCATCCATGTCCCTGCAAAGGACATGATCTTGTTCCTTTGTTATGGCTGCATAGTATTCCATGGTGTATGTGTGCCACATTTTCTTTATCCAGTATATTCTTTGTTTATAATAATTAAGTACAATTAAAAACAGGAGAGCACAATATTCTTTATAATGCAAATTACGTCCATAACTCAAATTGAGGGTCAGTGCTTGTGTAGCAACTTAACTTTTGCTAGTCTCACTGGATTAACTTTGTTTTGGCCATATACTGAACATATGAGCAGATTATAAAGGAGGAGGGTGAATGAACTATTTTATAGTTATGTTCTAAACACACATTTTTCTAAAGGAAAGAGGGAGGGAGGCTGTGCAGTGTTTGAAAAAAGATAGGTTTGGAAGGTGGAAGACCCAAATAGAGTCTTACCTTTGTCACTACCTACCTCTATGACTTTGAATAGGTGACATAATTTTTGTGGATCTCAATTTCCTTACCTTTAAAGTACATTAGAGCATTGCTGAAGGTCATTCAGGCTCTACAAACTTTCAGTACCTACAATTTGAGGTCATATTTTAAAGAACAACAATAACAAGTACCTTATTCTTAAGCATCCCATCTCAGATTTATTCAACAAAAGAGGCAATAATAATCCAAGCCACACATAAGGCTTTTCATTAATTGAAGATTTCAAATAACTATTGCAGGGAGTTAACTGTTATAATGTTTTATTTGAAAAGTAAAAACAATAAAATCTATCAGCCTTCTAATCTGACATTGCTTTCAAATGTCCTAAATCTTGGTCTGGTCAGTTTCAGCTATACTTACAGAGAGCCAATGTTTCCATAAACTCTTGGGTTATATGGAATATAAGGAGCAGTATCTTCTTTTCATTGCTTAAAACAAACACAGGTTACAGACACTGAAATAGATCTCTATATATGAAAATGCTGAGGCTGGATAACATTAACCAAAACCCAAGGAAACTTCCAATTATAGTATTTTTAATTTCATGTCCATATACCCATTGGCTTAAGATAATTCCCACTGTAGGAGCAGGATGGGGAATTTTTATAGTAAATGCTTAAACTTTAGTCAAAACCTCAAGCTAATATCAGACAAAGGTGAGTTTTAGGTCAGTACATAAATTGTTTTGTGCTTAAGAGGAAACTAAATATAGAGAGGGACGTGTAGTATTTGTGTCCCTGTGAAGAAGAGTGTTGCAGAATTAGGAGGAGTTCAGTATGTGGTTAAATGGATTCAAGTTGACTCAGGAGGCTAGTGAACGCCAAGCTTGCCCAGAGGGTTCAGATAAAAGTGCTATCATTTAGACAGCACTTTTATTTCAAATTTGTCATGGTGCTTAAGTCTGAACTTCTGTTATGCATTTCACAGATCTTGACCGACCTAGTGAGGAAGTTTTCTCTAGAGATCTTTCAGATTTTCCATCTCTAGAAAATGGCATGGGAACAAATGATGAAGATGAATTAAGCCTTGGCTTGCCCACTGAGCTTAAGAGAAAGAAGGAACAGTTGGATAGCGGTCACAGACCAAGCAAAGAGATGCAATCAGCAGCTGGTCTCACTCTTCCTCTGAACAGTGACCAAACCTTTCGCTTGATGAGCAACCTGGCTGGGGATGTCATCACAGCTGCAGTGACTGCAGCTATCAAAGACCAGTTAGAGGGTGTGCAGCAAGCACTTTCTCAGGCTGCCCCCAGCCCAGAAGAGGACACAGACAGTGAAGAAGGTGATGATTTTGAACTACTTGACCAGTCAGAGCTGGATCAAATAGAGAGTGAATTGGGACTTACACAAGATCAGGAAGCAGAAGCACAGCAAAATAAGAAGTCTTCAGGTTTCCTTTCAAATCTACTTGGAGGCCATTAATATAGGAATCAGCTTGCAACAGAGCACAAAAAATACCAAAAAAATTTTAAACGAGAAAAAAAGAAAAAGAAAAACATTTTGAACTGTAAGCTTTAATGATTACTTTAGATTTGTTTTATTTTCCCTCCTGCAGTGAATTAATTCGATATATATCAGCTGACACTGATAGACTGATCGTTATTTTTGTGTAGTAAGCATGGAAATGAACTTTATACACACCACTGTGTTGTCAGAGATAAATATTAGGGGTTGTTTTTAAAGCAAAAAGAAACAAAAACCAAATTATTAAAATCCTTCTATATATTTTTCTTTTTACAGTTTTTCAAGCATGCAAAACAGTTTATTGTAACTCACTGAAAAATATTAACAATTAATTGTGAATACATGCTGTTATCAGCTTCCTTATTCCTAATACCTGGAAAGTTTTTTTAAACTGATAGATTCTGATGTAAAAAGACAGAAATTATCAAGGTATCTCAGTTGAAGGACTTGGGAAATACTATCAAAATTAATTTCTTAGAAAAAAATTAAAAGTATATTTAAGTACTCTGGATAGACTGAAACATTTCCATGTTATTTCTGCAGTTGTAGACTTAAGTTTATTTGTAAAGCAGCATGCTTCATTGACTGCCATCTCTAGTCTTGCAATGGGTAGTATTAACCCATAGAGAGCAAGCAGTTGTATATCACATAGACAATGGTTATGATGTAAACAGGTTCAGTTGTTTTGTGGTTCATTTGTCATATGTTTGTGATAGGGATGTTGGGAGCACAGCTCTATTCTGCCTGCTCAGACTTAAGTTAGACCCTTATCTTTTATATTATGTCATGAAAAAGTCGCCTAAAATTGTGAAACTATTTCTTGATATGAGTGATGTGATCATCAGCAATAAAGACATAATAACTCTTGTTTTCTTAGTCTGTATAGAGGAGAGGAACTTGCTTGGCTTTAAAATATATTTATTTGCCATTTAAATATAAATATTAAATCTGTTTCTTATTGGGTAGAATATATATATTTTCCTTTATTTTAAACTTTTTAAGATCACTTTTAAATAACCAAATTTGATTCGTGGTTTTTAAAAAAGGACTAAAAAGCTGAAACCAAGCTAGTTTTGTTTTTTGTGATATAAACTTTATGTGTTGAGGGACCATGCCAGCAGCTACCAAAAATCTCTTAAATCTTCACGTACAGCTGGCATTTTGGCAGATGCGTAGAGACATCTGAGACCCTCAGAAAGGAAGGCTAATCCAAGAATATAGGAAATCTGTGTTCTCTTCCTTTCATTTTATCCCTTTTATTTCTAAAGACTAATTATAGGTAATCTGACATTTTAATATTTATTTTTTCTTTCTGAGGTATTAAAATATCTAGACTGAATTTTGCTAAATGTTAAAGGGAGAAGAGTTACTGAAGACTTTGAAGACTTGCTTTTTGTGATTGCTTATGTCATTAGTGCCTCATGACTGTGTTTGATGTCCTTTATTGATACGAAGTGAGCCTGTGCCTTCATTATCTTGCCCATTTTAATACAAATGGAAACCTGGTGTTTGAAATTCTCTGAACTGTGTGGGTTTTGGAGGAATATACCTGAATTTTATTCAATAACAGTTTCTGGAGAGGAAGAAAAATACAGTTACATATTTATAAAATAGTCGTTACCAGTATTCTTTATGTGTATGTTTCTTTCTTTCAAACCATATTCTTGGTTGTAAAGTCGAAAAGTTTAAAGGTCATTTCTATTTCTTCACTGAGGGGAAGACAAGTTAAATAATCCAAGTAATCAAAGAATGTAAGTCACTAGATGACCTTACAAGAAGATTCACTCAATGGCTGATAATCTGTGATGGTATGAACAATCAATCTAGAATAAAATGTTAATAACTACAGATTAAAAGGTGTGGAGATGGGAGGAAGTTGGTAAAGTAGAAAAATGTGCTTTCACCACTACAGAGGAGACATGCCAGCTCTCTACGGGCAGCAGTATTATAATTATATATGAATTGTATTTGTATATGGCTGTGTGACTACAAATTTATGCAATACAGTAATGGTACTTTCTCACAGCTATTAATTCAAACAAACACAAGGATGTTGAAGGTTTTTGTTGGTGCCTATGTGTATGCTTTGGTGTGTCTGGTTTTAAAAGATGAAGTAGCAGATAAACCATGTGATTGATCCAGTATAATAGAGGACTACATATTCTTTAGCATGAGAATTAATATCAATAGCAATATTTCCCCAAAATCTGAAAGAACTGATAATGAGTGGTTTGTAAAATCTAAGTGGACTGAAGTATTTAAAATGTGAACCATGGATATATATTTTTTAAATTGAAAGCTGTAGAAAAGTTTTGCTTACTTCCTATAGAAAGTACTAAGCAAAATCACACAATGGCAATAGCCATACATTGAGCATGTATTTTAATCTGAAGCAATAAGCAGTGCTCAAGAAGTTGAAGCTTGCTTTGGAGATCAATCCAGGCTTGAATATTCTCATTCTGAAATACCTTTTTTTCCTTACCCTACATAGCTTCAAAATGTTTTTTTTTTTTTAAACTGCCTGCTCCCCAGTTTAATAAAATAATAGGAAAAGAAACTTTTATAAGATTTTGTAATTGGCAAATATATTCAACATATTTAGGCATCTCTTATATTTGAAATAAATGTGACTTTCTTCCATTTAAAAAAGTGGCAAATGGCAGCATGCTACTAATTTTAGTCAAGAAGCAAATCCACATTTAAGAAAAAAAAGTGATTTTAACATTTACATTATCTGTTTATAATCTACATGGGTATACTTCTGTACACTGCTCCAGCTGTGTTCATTGCAAGATAGGAAATTATTCTGAAAACCTTTACTGAACTACTGTTGTCTTAGATCATTTGTATTATGATGAAATTAGAAAGCCTCAGAACTATATTTTTGTGTATTATTCCTCCATTTCCATTGTAGCATTTATACTAAGATGTTGAAAATATGAGTTCTGGTTCTAATGTTAACATTATGGCCCCAAGACACAGTGTCAAAGTCACATAACGTCCCCAAGCCTCAGCCTGTTTCCCCCAAACATTAAATAGGGATGTTAATTCTTACCTTCTCGCACAAGGATGTCTTAAGAATGAATGAAAAAAAGTATCTGAAGCACATTTGGTGTGGGTAGAAATGCTGCATAAAACCCAGATACTGATTTCTTTACTGCCTGTGTTTCAACTGAGTCATTCTTTTAAACATTAAAACAAAGGTAATCAACAAGCAACAGCTTAGAAGAACCATAAGGTTCTTTTAATGGGTCTAGCACTGTATCAGCCTCATAGTGCAATAAATCCTTGTGGAATTAACGGATGGAAGTGTTGCAAAAATGTCTACTATTTCAGTTGATTCTGTGGACCAAGCATAAAGTTCCTGAATAGTAATTTTTATGGTTGTAACACCTACTGGCTACGGGACTCTGAGAAAGTCACCTAATAACTCCATACCTATTTACCTCATCTAGAAAATAAAGCTAGTACCATTTACCTCATAGAGTGTTGCAAGGATTAAGTGTCTTAAGGCCGGGGGTTGGCAGACTATGGTCCATGGGCCAAATCCGGCCTGCCACCTGTTTTTGTAGGGGCTGCAAGCTAAGAATGATTTTCATATCTTGAAGTAGTTGAAAAAAATCAGAAGACTATTTTGTGACATGAGAATAAATGAAAATCAGTTTTCAGCATCTGTAAATAATGTTGAATTAGAACACAGCTATGCTCATTTATGTATCATCTATAGCTGCTTTTATGCTATAACAATGAAGCTGATTAGTTGTGACAGAGACTCCAGGCCTACAAAGCATATTTACTCTCTGGCCATTTATGGGAAAAGTATGCTAACTCTTGGTCTAATACATAGAAAACAGGATCCTGTTTAATCCTCATGACTCTACAGTTAAGTGGTATTACAAACATTTTGCCAAAGAAAAGGGTAAATAAGTTGTCCAAGGTCACATAGTCAGGGAAAAAGCCAGCCTGACCCCAAAAACCATTCTCTTTTTTATGTATCACACTAGTATATTGGTTTTATTTTTTGATACATTAACAATGATCATAATTTTAAGTGGTTTAACAGAATTTCACTAAGTATTAAATACTGATTTTATTTTAGATTTTTTTTCCAAAGGCTGTAGAAACCAGTTGATCTGTACTGTTTTAAATGCTGTGATAAATATGCTTTGCTGTAAATTTCAATTTCTTAATAAATTAAGAGAAGACTCTGCATTTGTAGATAGCCAAAACAATTGGGGATCGAAAATCTCTCACAGCATTTAGCATTTTTATGAACACAGAATTCACAGAAACTGTAAACCATGTGATAAGTGTACATTAGCTTTTATATTTCGATATTTGTTACCCCTACCAAAGGTTACCCTCAACCAACCCAATCGCCTTTGTAGTCTGCCTTTTAAAAACCAAGATGCCACTGCAATATAGGAATGTCAAAAGCAGTAAACCTGTCATAAGAGAATATTGTGATCAGTATACAAACTGACTTGAAGGCAACTTTATTAGCTTTTAAATTATGTAATGATCAAAGATGAATATCCCAAAGTCTTCCAAGACTGAAACGAGAACCATGTTACTGTGTGTACTGTCACTTTTACAGTGTGCACCATAACTCTAGTAGTTTGAGAATTACGTGAACTATTTTAAGGGCTATGTCATGGTATCCAGAAGGAATTCTAATTTTCAGTACTTTCAAATTAATTTTGTCATTGGTGGTTTTATTAGTCCATTCTCACATTGCTATAAAGAAATACCTGAGACTGGGTAATTTATAAGAGGTTTAATTGTTTCAGGGTACTGCAGGCTGTACAGGAAGCATGGTGGCCTCTGCTTTTGGAGAGACCTCAAGGAGCAGACTCAAGGCAGAAGGTAAAGTGGGAGCAGGCAGTTCACATGCCAAAATCAGGAGCAAGAGACAGTGAGGGGGGAGATGATACACACTTTTAAACAACCACACCTTGAGAGAACTCACTGTTGCAAGAACAGCACCAAGGGCGTGATGCTAAACCATTCAAGAGAAATCCACACCCATGATCCAATCACTCCCACCAGGGCCCGCTTCCAACATTGGGATTACATTATGACATGAGATTTGGGTGGGGACAACAACAAACTATATCAGTGATCTGAAGATCTAAATTCTTCAGAGAGTGAGCAATTTGGTAATATTTTTTTGATAGCAGTAACATCAGCAGAGGTTAGACACATTTAGAGTGCAGAGGATGTACGGCAGAGAGATTTTACTCAACAGTCCCTCGCAGTCAGCTTGCATTTACCAAGGAGCTATTGGCTGTAGACATACTCTTTTTTTTTTTTTCCCAATTAGTTTCAGAGATTGCTGCTGGATCTGCTCAAGACCCATTTCTATTCCTGATGCCATATAAGCGGAAACATTTTGTGACTCTCTACTGTTTACCAAATGAAGAATGAACAGTAAACATAAGAATCCAAGTCTCTAGCCAATGATATCATGCTCTCTCTAGTCTCATTTTCCCTTGTCTGTATCCTATGCTTCATCCAACCTAGACAGACTTCTTAAATATGTCCTTCATTTTCCTCCCTCCACAGTATTTCTTCTACCTGTTCCACCTCCCTTTTCACTTGCAAAGTCCACAATCGTCTCCTTTAGGACCCATCTGAAATGCTTAATCCTTAATGAAAACTTTTCTGATCTCTCAAATGGGATGAGATTTCTCTATCCTAAATACTCATTATCCCTTTCTTTATATTTCATTGTACTAGATCCAGCTTCATTCTATTATAGTTAACTGTAAATATTTATCATCTCTAAGAAATGATAAAAGAAAACTCTTGAGGGTAGGAATGGCTTAATCAATTTAGAACCAGGAGAATGTTACAAAAAATATGTAGCATGTGGGAGAGATTATGGGAGATACGAAAGCCAGGTGAAGGAATTTAAACTATCTTATGGGCAATGGACAATGATTCTTGAACAGAAAAAGTGACATATGAAAAAAATGCTACAGGAAAATTACTGATTACCGTATTTACTGTAGAGGGAGGCTACAGGGAAACGGTAAGGTTGTCTTGGAGACTGCAGAAGAATAGTACATTGGAAAATTAGTGTGGCAGAGGACACAACACCCCTTTAAAAAAGAAAAGTAAACTGGAGAGTTCAATGATGCTGAAATAGGAGGATCATATAAACAGATTAAAGGAAGCAGGGAGGAAATAATGACCTGAAGAACAGATGCTGGAATGATAATAGGCAAAAGTAAAACCAGAAGTTCTTTACTTTTATAGCCATCTTCTGCTTTACTTTTTAGGGAAGCCTGAAAATATACACTGCCTTGCTTATTACAGTTAACAACTAATACTAGCTACATTTCTCAAAGTGAGCATCCAGACGGCTCAGGTATTTTAAGATACTGATAATTTCAAAATAAGTTTTCTAGAAATAAAAATCATCTGACAACTTTTGCACTGCAAAAGATTCATTTAACAAATACTGAACAGTTGATCTGCTGGCACTGTTCTGGCATTAGTGTATACAACAAAGAAGTGCTTGTTCTCATGCAGCTTATGCTCTATCTAGATGTAGATGATAACACATGCAGTGTGACTAGACATCCTGGTTTGCCCAGGATTGAGGGGGTTTCCTGGGATGTAGGACTTCCAGTGCTTGGCCCGGGAAATCGGTGACAAACAACAAATGCTAGTGGTAGTCGATCTCCCAATGATCCCCTCAAACCACCCTGCCCCTCACTTCCTGGCATTCATGCCCTTATGTAAACCCTTCTCACATTAAATAGGGCTGACCTGCATAAGTAACAACACATTGTGGAAACGACTGTGTGTGACTTCCAAGGCTAGGTCATGAAAGAAGTTCATGACCATGAATTTCATGTGGCTCTCCACTGCACTCAAGCAGCCCTATGGAGAGGCCCACTTCTCAAGGAACCAAAACCTCTTGCTATCAGTTTATGTAAATGAACCATCTTTAAGGGAGATTTCCCCCATTCACAGTCAAATATAGTCAGACTTTCAGATGACTTCAGCCTTGGACAGCATGTTCACTGCAACCTCTTATGAGATCTTAGAACCACACAGCTAAGCCACTCAAATGCCTGATATACAGAAACCGAAATAAAGCTTGAGGCTAAATTTGGGCGTGATTTAATTCAGAGTAGTAGATAACTAATACAGTGCTAGAGAAAAGTTACACCTGGTAAGGAAATTAGGAAGGTAGGCATTATTTTTGATAAGAGGGTTTGGATAAGCCTCTCTTACAAAAGCATTTGGGCAGAGATCCAAAAAGTAAGGAAGCAAGCTAGTAAAAGGATGTTTCCAGCAGAAGAGTAATGGGTTTCTGACTTACTACCAACCAAAGATGCTTGTTAGAACATCAAACGTGTCATTGCTACTGAAGCGGAGTGAGCAGGGTAGAGAAGGGGGTGTGGCAGGACATCAGAGGTAGGGGTAGAGCCTCACAGAATAAAAAGTAAGGTGTTTAAATTTTGTTGGGTCAAGGGAAGCCACAGGAAGGTTTTGAGCAAAAAGCCCAGCATGACTTGACCCGTATTTTTTAAAACACCATCTTCTTTTGGTGTGCTATTGGCGGCTTGGATTCTGAGCATGCAACATTCGACTCTGTAACAAGGCTGATTGGATGAAATCTATGACCTCCCCAATCATTTGAAGTTCATTTCCTTTTCCTTTTTCCTCTCCTCTTTCCTTTCCTTCTCTCTTTTTCTCTTGAGATGGAGTCTTGCTCTGTTGCCCAGGCTGGAGTGCAGTGGCACAATCTCGGCTCACCACAACCTGGCTTCCTGGGTTCAAACAATTCTCCTGCCTTAGCCTACCGAGTAGTTGGGCTTATAGGTGCACACCACTGCACCGGACTAATTTTTTTTTTTTTTTTTTTAGTAGAGACGGGTTTCGCCATGTTGGCCAGGCTGGTCTTGAACTCCTGACCTCAGGTGATCCACCTGCCTTGGCCTCCGAAAGTGCCGAGATTATAGGCGTGAACCACCGCTCTCGGCCTGAAGTTCATGTATTCTACAGAACTTTGCTGTCCCATATACATGAGGCTACACAACCAACTGGGTACCTGACATGGGGCTAGTCCAAATTGAGATGGGCTATTAACTCTAAAACACATATGGGATTTCCAAGACTTAGAACCAATGACAGAGCATAAAAGATCTCATTAATTGTTTTAGACTGATTACAGGCTGAAATGATAGGATGCGCTAAATTAAATATATCATTAAAAGCAGTTTCACCGATTTCTCTTTACTCTTTAAAAAATATGGCTACATTCTGTTGGTTGCCGATTCACTCTAATGATGTTTTTTTTTGCTGTACAGAAGCTCTGGAGTTTAATTAGATCCCATTTGTCTATTCTGGCTTTTATTGCCATTGCTTTTGGTGTTTTAGTTACGAAGTCCTTGCCTATGCCTATGTCCTGGATGGTTCTGCCTACGTTTTCTTGTAGTGGTTTTATGGTATTAGGTTTTATGTTTAAATCTTTGATCCATCTGGAGTTAATTTTAGTGTAAGGTGACAGGTAGGGGTCCAGTTTCTGCTTTCTGCACATTGCTAGCCAGTTTTCCCAACACCATTTATTAAACATGGAGTCCTCTCCCCCATTGCTTGTTTTTGCTGGGTTTGTCAAAGATCAGATGGTTGTAGATGTGTGGTGTTTCTTCTGGCAAAGGGGTAATATCCAGAATCTACAAAGAACTAAAACAGATATACAAGAAAACAACAACCCCATTCAAAAGTGGGCAAAGGATATGAACAGTCACTTTTCAAAAGAGGATATATATGAGGCCAACAAACATATAAAAAAATGCTCATCATCACTGGTCATTAGAGAAAGGCAAATCAAAACCACACTGAGATATCATCTCATGCCACTTATAATGGTGATCATTAAAAAATCTGGAGACAACAGATGCTGGAGAGGATGTGGAGAAATAAGAACACTCTTACACAGTTGGTGGGAGTGTAAATTAGTTCAACTATTGTGGAAGACAGTGTGGCGATTTCTCAAGGATCTAGAAATACAAATTCCATTTGACCCAGCAATCCCACTGTTGGGTATATGCCCAAAGAACTATAAATCGTTCTACTATAAAGACACATGCACACGTATGTTCATTGCAGCCCTGTGTACAATAGCAAAGACCTGGAACCAACCCAAATGCCCATCAATGATAGACTGGACGAAGAAAATGTGGTACATATACACCATGGAATACTGCGCAGCCAGGAGTTCGTGTCCTTTGTAGGGACTTGGATGAATCTGGAAACCATCATTCTCAGCAAACTGACCCAAGAACAGAAAGTCAAGCACCGTATGTTCTCACTCATAGGTGGGTGTTGAATAACCAGAACACGTGGACTCAGGGAGAGGAGCATCACACACGGGACGGTTGAGCGGGGGTAGGGGAGAGACAACGGGGGGGGTGGGAAGGGAGGGGCGGTGGGGAGGGATAACATGGGGAGAAATGCCAGATATAGTATGCACCAAAAGTAAAATAAATTAAAAAAAAAATGTGGCTACTATTAGAATTACCTAGGCGGCTTGGACTGTATGTCTACAGGGAGCCCCGCTAGGCACTGTGAGCACTCAAGTTTCGCCCGTGTCCTCTGCAGAAAGGGCCGCCTCAGAAAGGCCGAGATCCGGCCTGGCCTCTCCGGTTTCCCGGGGAAGCGGTCCAACCACAGGCGAGGGCTCCGAGGTCCGCCGAGAGGGTTATGGAGCAGCCCTCGCCATCGCGACATCCATTCCCCCGACTCCGCGGGCGAAGCGCGCTGTACTCAGAGAAACCACGACCCCCGCGTCGCCGACCGGACCATTCATAATCGCGGGCTTCCTAGGGCCCGGGAGCAGCTTCGGGCGACCCACTCCCCCATTCTCGCGGAGCAGTCTCCTCGACCGCATCACGCCATGCCGCAGAGCCTCCAGAGAAGGCAACTGGGAGGAGCTGACCTCCCTCAATCAACACCCACCTCGGGCTGACTGGGCGGAACCAAGTGTCGTTCGGCCACCTAGTTCTCTCGCCTTCCCGGGCCTCACCGCGGCGGGGGCGTGGCCACAGCCTGAGAGGCGGGTTTCCTGTGCCGCTGAAAATAACTTCCGACGTGTGCCGGAAGTTTCCTCAGTGACAATCAGGGAGTCGGCTCGTCCGGTGGCTGTTCGTGGCCGCTGAGGCGGGTTAAGGTCTGAGGGTCTTGTGGGGCCAGGGTGCTGATCAGTAGGTGTTTGGCTTGGTCCGCTCTTATTTCTCGCCTGGCAATGGCGACGTACACCTGCATAACTTGCCGGGTGGCGTTCTGCGACGCGGACATGCAGCGGGCCCACTATAAGACAGACTGGCACCGCTACAACCTGCGGCGGAAGGTGGCCAGCATGGCCCCAGTGACCGCCGAGGGCTTCCAGGAGCGAGTGCGGGCGCAGCGGGCCGTCGCCGAGGAGGAGAGCAAGGGCTCGGCCACCTACTGCACCGTTTGCAGTAAGAAGTTTGCCTCTTTCAACGCCTACGAGAACCACCTCAAGTCCCGGCGGCACGTTGAGCTGGAGAAGAAGGCCGTGCAGGCCGTGAATCGGAAAGTGGAGATGATGAATGAAAAGAACTTGGAGAAAGGACTGGGCGTGGACGGTGTGGACAAGGATGCCATGAACGCGGCCATCCAGCAGGCTATCAAGGCCCAGCCGTCCATGTCTCCCAAGAAGGCGCCCCCAGCGCCTGCAAAGGAGGCCAGGAGTGACGTGGCCGTGGGTACTGGTGGCCGTAGGACCCACGACCGAGACCCGAGCGAGAAACCGCCCCGGCTCCAGTGGTTTGAACAGCAGGCGAAGAAGTTGGCAAAGCAGCAGGAGGAGGGCAGTGAAGAGGAGGAAGAGGACCTGGATGAAGACGGTGATGGCTCTGGCTGGGCGGGGAGCGGGGGAGCGGGGGAGAGGAACTTGGCCCCCTTAAGTTTCCAGATTTATACTCGAAATGGGTGTGTGTGTGTGTGAGTGGGAGGGAGACAGCGAGAGGGAGAGTGTGCTTTTAAGTAAAATGATGAGCGCCGCTTGTTTAGACGCTTTCAGAAGTGCCTTATCTGGCCAGCAGGTTTGGCTGTTTAGTTCACTGTTGTAGAATCAGGGCCTAAAACCTTGTCTGGAAAAAGAAGTGCTTAATACATATTTAGAGAATGAATTGATGCCTTCTGTGTTTTGGATGGGGCAGCTTTTAACATATGCACAGGGGGACATGCTATCGTCATACCAGCTACCGTGTAATTTGCGATTCTAGTGGATTTCCAGTTATGATGGTTTTGCGCTTAATTTAGTTGAGTAAAACAGAATGAAAGGATCAAAATCAACTCAGCCAGAAATGTGGAGCTGGAGCCAGCAGCGTCGCCTCTTTGACTTTATGAGCTGTTTATTCCTTCCTTCCCTCATCCCACATCCTATTAACAGTGCTGGTGTATGCGTTTACGTCTTAGTCTGTTCTTTCTGCTCTGATGAAGTACCAGAGACTGGGTAATTTATGAACAGCGTCAATGTATTTTCCCATAGTTCTGGAAGTTGGGAAGCCCAAAATCAAGGTGCTGGCAGAGTCTGGCGAGGGCCTGTTCCAGAGATGAAGTTTTCTCATGGTATCATCATGTGGTGGAAGAAGCAGAAGGCAAAAAAGGGGCTAGCCAGTTTCCTCTGCAATAATCCATTCATTGGGGATTAGCGCTCACCTAACCTAATCACCTCCTAAAAGCCCCACCTCTTAATGCTATTTCGTTGATGATTAAGTTTCAACATTTGAATTTTGGAGGGAAACATGCATTCAAATCATAGCTGTTCATAGAGCACCCCACCAGCACATACACACACCCCATCGTACTTTTGTGAAATAGCAGATAGAGGCGTTGTTTTAGCAGTTTATAAAAAATAGCCAGATAAGAGACTCCCTAACTATATGTTCAGCACTGGGCTAGGTGCTGTAAGGCATAGGAAAGAAGCAAAAGACTCCTGTTACCTGGAAAAGAAAGACTAAGGAATTTCACAGTCATACAGATGAGTCTGTGGTAAACAAATATCTAAAATTAACATCTTGAAAGAGTTGTCCCTGGGAGTTGGGGGTGGGGCTGCTTATCCAAATATAGGACTGTATCACCTTGTGAATTTTTGTGATATCTTTGCTTTCTACCACTTTTCTTAAACTTTGTTTTTCAAAATTCTGGCTTGCAGATTGGGAAGATATTGATTCTGACGAAGCAGTGGAATGTGAGGATACTGAAGCAATGAACGATGTGGTGGAACAGAAAGCAGAGGAGGAAGAGGCTGGGGAAAAACCACCCCTTGGTGCCATCCTTATTACAGACTGCTTATTTTGTTCCCATCATTCCAGCTCGCTCATGAAGAATGTGGCTCATATGACCAAAGTCCACAGTTTCTTTATTCCTGATATAGAATATCTTTCAGATATTAAGGGACTGATTACATACTTGGGTAAGTACAATAGTTTTCCTTTTAATGAGGAAATATCACATTATTGGGGGACTGGTCTCAAGGGAACATTAGTTTTGCATTTTTCATCAATCTTTGATATAATTACTTGCTTATTTTGTGAATGATTTTTGAATTGTGACAAATAATGAGATTTAATCTGGTTGCTAAAAGCTTTTCTCATATTTTTTCCTTACATTATTTTTTAGGAGAGAAAGTTGGTGTTGGAAAGATTTGCTTGTGGTGCAATGAGAAAGGGAAGTCCTTCTACTCCACAGAAGCTGTACAGGCGCATATGAATGACAAAAGCCACTGTAAGCTCTTCACAGATGGCGATGCTGCTTTGGAATTTGCAGACTTCTATGATTTTAGGTAAGCATAGTTTGTAACATGAAGTGAAGTGAGGTCGTATTTGCTTTGAAGTGTTATTAGGTGGGCCAGGGCTGGGTATGTGTTTGGCACTGTACAACATATTCTTAATAACACTTATAACACCTCTGTATTAGGTAGTTCTTTCCTTGTAGTTGAGAAACTCAGTTTAACAGAGTTTAACACATATAGTAAAGAGAAGACCTTAGACCCAAACTGAAGTTTGACTTGTTTTTGTTCTGGTTAAATCATCAAGAGTTCAGTTTTGCCAGTTACCTCTTGAATAGAGGTACAGAAATTAGGTTTCACATGTTGGGTTCCTGGAGAGTCCTTGAATCACCAGCTGTCTTCTGAGGGAGTTGAGAGGGTTGCTAAACCTGGCCAAAATCAGGCATCTGATGGTGAGATTATCCCATTGGTGGTTCACCCGTGACTAGACTCTTTTTCTTTTTTTTGAGAAAGATTCTTGCTGTCACCCAGGCTGGAGGGCAGTGGCATGATCATGGCCGACTGCAGCCTCAACTTCCCTGGGCTCAGGCGATCCTCCCACCACAGCCTCCCCGGCAGCTAGTGTTCACCATGATGCCTGGCTAATTTTTGTATTTTTTGTAGAGATGGGGTTTCGCCATGTTACCCAGGCTGGTCTTGAACTCCTGGGCTCAAGTGATCCACCCACCTCAGCCTCCCAAAGTGCAGGGATTACAGGTGTGAGATACCTTGCCCGGCCCTAACTAGGATCTTGAATAATTTATATGTCATTTAACAAATGTACGTTAAGTACTTGTGAACAACTAGTTGTAAAAATTCCTGTCACCTAGCACAGGAGATAAGCAGATATGTATAATTACCATGCCAGGCATGCATAGTCCAAGTGATGCAATGTTCAGTAAAGTTTCAGTCTTCTAAGTCTTCTTTTGCATTTTCTCTCTGAGTTTTCATTTTGCAGCTGGAGACTAGCAGTTGGTGGACATGACGGGGTGGAGGTAGAGGGAAGGATCAGAGGTTGTGGCAGTGGGAGAAGACAATGACTGGTGGTGGTGGGAAGCACCTTCTTTCAGGCAAAGGACAGTATTTATCCCTCTCAAGTTTCCTTTTAGACAGCAGTGTTTATGACCTTTTGACTGATGTTGTAATCAGAGTGGTCAAAGCAAATTCCATGGATAGAGTCAAGCGGCTGCCATCAGCAGCAGGCTTGGAATGCCCAGCATTCAGTCTCTCATCCTGCGGTTATATTCAGGATCCTGCCCAGTCTTATAGATTTCAATATCTTCTGTAGGCTCATGACCCACCACACTTATATCTCTAATATAGCCTTCCCCTCAGCTGCAGACTGAAGATATCCGACTACCTCCTTGATATTTCTACTTGTGTTCAAAAGGGATCATTAACTTCACCTGTCTGAAATCAACTCCTGCCATGCATCCTAATGTGCTCCCTGCTAAGTAAATGTCATCTCTGCTCTTCTAGTTACTTAAGCCAAATGCCATGCAGTCTTCCTTTATTCTGTTTGCTTTCATGCTCACACTACAATCTATCACCATATCCTGCTTTATCTACCTTTGCACTATCTATTTTCAGGTCTGGCTGCTTCTCACTAATTCTACTACTACTACCCAGGACCAGGGCGCCATCATCTTTCACCTGACTTCCTACAGTAGTCTCCTGCTGCCTGCTCTCTATACTTACATTCTTTCTATCCCCTGCATTCTGTTCTCAAAACTGAAACTGTAGAGAGATCCTTTTAAAACATTAAGTCAGGTTAAACTCTGCTCAGATTCTTTCAAAGACTACCTGTCTTATTTAAAGAAAAAGCCAAAGTATACTGGCCTGCAAGGCCCTGCACATGATCTGGAGCATCTGTGGTTCTTTTGTTTTGTATGAGTTGCTCTCTGGATTCCTAACTCTTCCTCTAATGCATCAAGTGTGTTTCTCAGGACCTTTGCATTTGCTATTGTATTTGTCTATAGTATTCACTCAGATATTCACATGACTTGTCCCTCACTTCTTGAAGGCATTGACACAAATTTCACCTTCTTAGTGTGGCCTTTTTTGACCACCTTCCATAAAATAACACCTACCCAATCCTTTTTATCCTGTTCTATTTTTCCTTATAGCCCCTACTGCCATTGTACCTATTATATATTATTTGTTTATTGTCTCCTCCTTCTAGAATCTAAGCTTCAAGCCCTAGCCTTTTGTTGTTACTGTTGTTGTTTACTGGGTGTTGCTCCAACTGTTAGTTTGAATTAAAATATGTAACTGATGGAAATGGTTCTCCCTTAGTCCAAATGATGCATTTTTCATTCCATGCATAGTTTTATTCTGTTGGTGCCTAGAAATGAGAAATCGTGAGCTTTCTTCCTAAAAATGAATATTAAAATGATTTGTTTTCCTTAAAAAAATAAAAGCCAAGTGTGGTGGCATGAGCCTGTAGTCCCATTTGCTCAGGAGGCTGAGGTAAGAGGATCACTAGAGACCAGGAGTTTCAGGCCAGCATAGGTGACATAGTGAGACCCTGTCTCTAGGAAAAAAAATAATAATAATAAGTTGACAATGTTTAATAAAGAAAACTTGGAAAACAGAAAGCCTTCATTTACAAAGCTAGCTTTTATGGAGTGCTTACCTGCCAGACACTGTTCTAATAAGCAGTTTATGTGGATTCACTCAGCTAAAGAATGACAAATTACCTATAATTTCACTCTCCTTCACAAGGTAACTTATTTACTTATTTTGGACCTGAAACTTTTTATTGTAGAATAAACTTACAGAAAAGTACATATATGTATACAGCTGGCCTTCTGTAGTTACAGGTTCTCCATCCGTGGATCCAAACTATAGTATTAGAAAAAAATTTTGTGTTTACTGAACATGCGCAGACTTACTTTTCTTGTCATTATTCTTTTATTATTTTTGTCATTTAAATCATCTCTATATTACTTATGATATCTAATACAATGTAAATAGTTGTTACAGTACTGTGTAACAACTATTTACATAGCATTTACATTGTATTAGGTTACAGTACTGTGTAACAACTATCTACATAGCATTTACATTGTATTAGGTATTACAAGTAATATAGAGGTGATTTAGAGTATATAGGAGAATGTGCTTAGATTATATGCAAATATTACACCCTTTTATATCAGGGACTCGAACATCTGCAAATTTTAGTATCCTAGGGAGGTCCTGGAACCAATCCCCTGTGGATACAAAGGGATGACCGTACTTGTGATATCATGATTCAGTTCAGTAAAATTTTAAATGTAACTAGCACGTAGATCAAGAAACAGCATGTTAATAATACCCTGACATTTCCCTGTGTCCTTATAGGAACTACCCCTCCTTTCACCAAGAGTAACCGCTATTCTGACTTATAACTGAATAGATCAGTTTTGCCTGTTTTTGTACTTTATATAAATGAAAAGTACTCTTGGGTCTGGCTTCTTTTGCTCACTCAATGTTTGGGAGACCCATTCATACTGTTTTATATGACTGTAGATAGTTGATTCTTATTGTTATAGAGTATTCTGTTCATTGCTCCACAACATCTAGTCTACTGTTGATATACATTTGAGTGGTTTCTAATCTAGGGCTATTACAAACAGTGCTGCCACGTCATTCTGGTGTGTATCTTTTGGCAAATGTTTATATGTTATCTGTTGTGTGCTTATGTAGGAGTTGGTCCAGAGGATATACATATGTTCAATTTTAGAAAATACTGTCAAATTGTTTTCCAAAGTGGTTTTCTATACTCCCACTTGCAGTGAGGGAGAGTTTTTCATTTTAGCAACTTTGGTGGGTGTATAGTGGCTTTAATTTGCATCTCCCTGATGATGATTAATGCAATCAGAGAGCCTTTTTGTGTATTCATAGGTCATCTGGATATCTTTTTGTGAGGTATCTGAACAAGTATTTTGTCTATTTTCTTATTAGATTGTCGGCTTTACTGTTAATAATTTAATGTGCACTTTTCCAATTATTTTTCATGTGTATCTATGAATAGAATTTATTAGCATTTTTAGGAATATAGAGATTCTTCTGGAACTGCACTGTCCAATATAGTAATTACTAAGTATACCCATATAGCTATTTAAATAAATTGAAAGTTTAATAAAAAATTTAAAAATTCAGTTCTTCAGTCAGACTACCTGCATTTCAAAGTTCAGTGCTTTGAACTGGAGTTACTGGATCAGACACAGCATTGATAGTTCTGTGTATCTATTGATAGAACGTTTTCTGTCATCACAGAGTTCTGTTGGACAGCACTGTTCTAGAACTTGTTTTTATAAGGTTAAATTGAGTATCGCTGCATGTCCAGTTGTGCATTCTCCTTCTGTTCCTCTCCATCAGGCAGCATTTCTAGGGAAAAACAAATAGAATTCTGTTATAGGGCATTTGCTCACTTCTACTACAGATAAAATGCTAACAAGTTGTTTTATCCCCAAACCTTTTAGCCGGTAGTCCCTATAGCTGCTTCTTTCCTCTCCCTTTTAGGTAGCTTAGGAAGTTTGCCACATTTGCAAATAAAGTTTATGTCTTTTAGTTCAAGTTGAGATATTAGTCTGTTTATTAGTGTGATTTCTCTGTTACAGGAGTAGCTACCCAGATCACAAGGAAGGGGAGGACCCTAATGAGACTGAGGAGTTGCCTTCAGAAAAGAACTTGGAATATGATGATGAAACCATGGAATTGATTCTGCCTTCTGGTAAGTGCATTTGTCAAAAATAAATAGCTTAATGCCAGTGGGGTTGAGGGAGCAGCATATCTCCATCAATTACCTTCCATACTGAGGGAAATAGATGATAAAGCTTTAAGTTTATGTTTGGGTTCTCATGTATGGTGTAAATCCTGAAGGTTGCTGCTCAGCTCTAAGTTGGCTGTTTTGTTTAAATTTGATTAGTGTTTCTGTTCACTTCTGGGTTATGACTCAGAATGTTTGATCAGGCATTTCTTTTTTCTTTTTTTTTTTTTTAAGATATAGACCATTTCTGTTCTGTTCATCTTTTTTTTTTTTTTTTTTGGTTCTATTTAGATTTCTCTTGTTAATTGTAACCTTACTGTTATTCTTTGAACTGATTCCTGTTTCCTTTTGTTGCTCAGACTTCCAAATGGTAGTTTGGTGTGGGTGTATGTGACTCATGGTGGAAATTTATCCACCATGAAGTATGAAAAGATGAAGAATAACCATGAATGTGAGCAGCATACATGGTTGTTTATTGTGCAGGAAGAAAGAATCGTGATTAACTGATAAGAATTGGAGAAGCTACAGAAGACATGTTTGAGAAGTGACAGGGGACGGTAAAGTAGACATGATAGTAAGATCTTAATACCTGGTATTTGCTGAGCAGTTAGCACATTCAGGCAGATGTATTTATCTTTACAGGCCAACGTGAGTTAGATTCGAGCATCTTCATTTTACATATGAAGCTTGGAAAGGTGGAATAATTTATCAAGATCTCTCACACATACAATCAGTAAAGCCTTTTTCCAATATCCCTACACTGCCTCGGGAGATTTGCAGTAATGGTGCAGGCAGGAACAGCACAGCCTGCTGGTGGAGATGTCTGCAGTGAAGCAACCTTGTCTTAGGGCTTTTTACATAGAGTGTCACTGCTTAGGTACAGATGGCGATCCTTAACTCAGAATGATAACCTTGTAAAGCCAAGAGCAGTGTTAGAGTGTGGCAGCAGGAGGAAAGGTCAGGCAGAACCAGTTTTGAAGATGACGGTTCTTCCTACAGTGATAAGAAAGTTATAATGCCTAATACACAGTGGTAAAACCTAAATCCCAGAAAACCTTTTCTGTCTTTCTCTGGTGACAGTAACCATATAGAACACCAGAAATATGTTTAATAACTTATTTTCTAGTACTGTATGTTTAACTTGTTGTCTGCTTAGCTTCTGTTTCTGAAATGGTGGAATCAGGTGATAACAGACCTTAAGGAAACTGAAGAAGATAATCCTAGTGCAGCGGTGTCTGCCTGTGTGTAGTAGGCTCACCATAGCGTTGGCTTCATTTTGCATCTACTTTAGCGCAATATATTACAGAACTTAGCACAACAATGAACATATCTATTTAAGAAATCTAGAGTGTTTAAGAGAAGTTTTCATCTGGACTTTAAATTTTTGAAACTTATAAAAAGTAAAGAATACTCATCTTTGTCCTGGGTGATTGAGTTTTTAAGGTTAGCCACAGCCAAAAATGGGTATCTAAAAAGATACCCATTTTGACTGCCAGAGCCAAACCCATTTTTGTCTTTGGCTAGCCTTAGAAAGATCTTAGAGCGATCTTTCTCTCCCACATCCAGATGACTTAGCAACTCCTAAATGTCTTTTGAAAATTTTTTAATATTCATATGTCTGTGTCACCATTACAGCTTCCTGTCTGATCATTTCTAATCTGGCTTCCACATGACCACCAAAACATTCTTTCTAAAAGACCAGTATATTTTCTTAACCGTCTGTAGTTCCTCCTCTGGGAGCCATTGCCTTGAGGAACTCTGAGTTTCTCTCACACCTGGTCTCTCAGGTGTATAGTGCTATTCCTCTACCCACCCACAGGGAGTTTTCTTCCTCTGGGCGTTGCATGTGGGGGTGCCTCTATTATTCCTACTTTTCTTGTAAGACTCAATTTCCTTAGATTCAACTCTCTGGTAAGCCTTCCTGAACTCAGCTCCTGTTCATTTACTGGTGATGAGTCTCCCCTGCTGCTGGGACGCTGAATCTAGTTACTCAGATTGGACTTTAATAGCATCAAGTAGGCAATCTCAAAGCCAATGACAGACAGGGCACCGTGAGCATTTATTTTGAAAATTGTGGTCTGGCATGGTATTTTTGGGTGTCCTTCATTACTCTTCAACTCATATGGAGTAAGTTGGCATGAAAGGCCCATTCAGTTGGGTGTCATAAATTGTAAGGCCGTTTGTTAAGAAGGAGCAGACTTTAGCCTGCTGTGATGGTGTGTGCCTGTAGTTCCAGTTAAGGCAGGCGAATCACTTGAGCCCAGGAAGTCAACAGTCAAGGCTGCAGTGAGTCATGATTGTGCCACTGCACTCCAGCCTGGGTGATAGAATAAGACCCTGTCTCCAAAAAAAAAAAAAAGGCGTGGACAGTTTGTAAGCAGTTACTGCTGTGTCAAAAGCTAGATGGATAGGTCGTATGCTTCACCATGACTTAGATATAACCAATCCCTTATTTATTGGGTAGTTGCACTGTATTCTAGAAAATACTTTTCCTTGATGAGGTCCTTCAAGTTGAGCTGTCCTTAGCCCATCATACTTGGTGCTAATATCAGGTGGTCACTGTTGTTGGCACAGGACAGGAATAGCTGTAAACGCTATTTTCAGTTCTTTTTTACCAGCTGTTGGAAACCTTGGCATTGAGTAATGAAGCCATTTCAAGGATGCTTTAAAAGGCCAACCTGCTGTAAGATGTATTTCCACATGTTGCTTAAGAATATAAATATATTGATTTCTTATGTATTAATGACCAGCAGTATCATTTAATGGGTTGAGATAAACCTTGCAAACCTGGAGCGTCCAGACCTAACGTTATGAATAGAACATCACAGTAAACAGTGCTGGGGTTTGCTTTAGACTCTCCATTTAAGCTTGTGTTTTTATCTGTCAACTACATCTCACTTATTTCTTGTGGTCTGAGAGCTTTGTTAACTCTTACGCTGCCAAAACAGTCAGTTTCAGGGGAAATGTTTTTATCCACATTGGTATCCAAAGACTATGTCTTTGAATTGAAAGGTTCTTTTTGCCGTCTCTCGAGTATGATAACAAAACAAGCAACTGAAAGTAACGACTTTTCCACGTCTGTGTAGCGAGCAAATTATTTTCCAGTAGTTTTGCCGGGTATAGGGACTTAAATTAACCAAAATAATTTTCTCATGCAAATTAAAAGTCTGGATCCTAAAAGCAAATACGGACTTCCACAATATTTATAGTATCTTGTTCATGGTCTTTTTACACAAAAGGTTCTGAAAGAAATGGTTTGACATATGTAAATAGAAAACCTTTCCTGGAAACTGTATACAGGGTTCTATCCTAGCCACATATCTTTTATTCATTTTCAGTGGAAATGGCTATTTCGTGTCTTATGTATATGCTGTTGTTAAATATCTGCTTGGTTATGTCCCTCTGGGAAGGTATTTGATTGGTTTTGTCCTAATTAATATTCTTGTGAAAGGATAGCTTGCCTTTAGTAAGCTTTTAGATAATGCTGATGACACTAGCCTGGGAACCACCTTTGGAGAGCCACTGCTCTGATGAAGCCTGGAATTAGTCCTTTCTAAAGCCAGACCCCTTCAGGTCATCTCCTGTGAGCCTATGACACAGGGGTTGGGACATTTTCCCTAGAAAGGGCCAGAGGTGATCGTTTAGGCTTTGTGTGCTATTCTGTCTCTGCAGCAGCTTCCCACCTCTGCCATTGTAGCAAGCACCAAAGCAGCTAGAGATGATACCCACACAGATGAGCATGGCTGTGTTGCAGTCATACTATCCAAAACAGGCGGTTGGCCAGATTTGGTTCTGTAGCTGTAGTTTGCCACCTGCTAGATGAATATATCACATGTGCCTCACCCTTAAATAAGAAGCTTGAATTGTTCCTTTAGTAGGTATCTTTGCTTACCTCAGGTTTTTATTAGCCCAGCTACAGAATTTCCAATCGGTGGCCAATACCTTTTTCTTATAGTTTTTTATTTTAAATATGCAGAATCTGTTTTCTTTTTCTCACTCTGTTACAAGTTAATGGGCCTATAAGATAATGAAATATACAATCATATGTTGTAAAGACATCAGCATACTTTGAAATTAAATTTAGAAATTCATTTCTGAAAGCATGATTGACTCACATAGTTTTACTAGATCCTACTAAATAAGCAAAAGTTATAGACAGAATTCAGCTTAATCATCTTTTAAAATTTGAATTCACCAGGTGGTTTCCATCATTTAGAAGCAGTAGGCAGGTTTTCTCAGCCCTGGCACTACTGACATTTTGGATGAGGTAATTCTTTGTTATGGGAGGCTGTCCTGTGCATTTAAAGAAGTTTAATAGCATCTCTAGCCTCTACCCACTAGGTGCCAGTAGTACCCCTCTAGCTGTAACAACCAAAAATGTCTTCAATCAGTGCCAAATGTCCCTTGCTGGGTGAAATCCTCATTGCAGAATCACTGCAATAGAGAATTTAAGCAAAGGAAAGATGGATTGATTTCTGTTTCGATCCTGGCCCTGGCTTGTAGACCTAAACATCAGAACTACTCTCTGTACTTAATCTTCTTCCCATACATATAGGTATAATTTTTATTTATATATATAAAACACTAAAAATCTCTTATCTTCTAGGGCCCTGTTACCTGCATTAGTAGGGGTTTCTATGTGAATTTTTGGGGGAGGCATATTGTATGTAAGTAAGTACACAATGCTAAGTTTTTCACTTAACAGTGACTTGCCATTCTCTTTTAAAAAATCTAGTGTTTGGTTTTCTTTTTCTTGGATGCTTTCTTTCTTTCACTTTTTCATTTTTATTTTACGTGCTGCTTCATCTTTCTTTAGAAGGTAGAACAGCTGTTTCTTCTGGTATATGAGTTTTCCATCTAGATATACTAAAAGATCTGATTTGGAAAGCCCTTGCTTTATAGCTCTGCCTTGAAAAACCTATCCAGCTCAGTGTTTCAGTATTGCTCTTTTGAAATACAGGTGCCAGAGTGGGTCATCGCTCCTTGATGAGATACTACAAACAGCGATTTGGCTTGTCAAGAGCTGTGGCAGTTGCTTAAAACTGGAAGGCAGTGGGCCGAGTACTTCAGCAGTACAGAGCCCTGGGATGGACTGGCAGCACAGGTACGTTGATGTTTACAACTACAGACAGTCTAAGAGCTTGTATTTCTAGAAGGGATCTGGGGAAAGTTGTTTCCATTTATGTTGTCCTGTGGATTCTCTGTAGGGGAAACTTAACCTCTTGGCTCCAGGGACTTCTGTTACCATTTGATATGTTTAAGGCAATAAGGCCAAAGCTCTGTGACTTAAAAATTTCATATTCCTGCCACAGTAATTTTATATACTATTAACTTTTTCAGAAGATAATAGTTACAGAAAGAATTATTTAGTAGTCACCAAAGGTTGAAATTATCCTGGAGGCTATGCAGAGGAATTAGATAGTATCCCAGCGGTTAATAGCTTGAGCTGTGGAGTCAAATGTGACTTATGTGATGTACTTAGAAGTTCTTATATGATGAGCATGAGTAATTTAATTAATATAAGCTTCTGTTTCCTCATTTATAAAACAGATGATAATAATAAGACCTACCTCTTAGAGTTGAGTGGATTGAATGCCATGCATGTGTGATATAATGCATGCCCATAGTCAAGGTTAGCTGTCAGTCCCCTTTTTTGTAATTTTCCCATAGAAAATTTAATAAAAGTCAGTAGAGTCAAGAATGCCACTGCAATTGTTGAGCTTTGAAACCTCATCAATATGATACTTTTAAAATCTATTCTGATGTGTCTGCTGGATGAAGCTGATTTTCCTTAGATCTTCAGGGGAAAACATCTCTCCAACTAGAGGACTGTGGAGAAGATAAGAGGAGGGCTGCCTTCTGATGGCCTGGAAAGCTCCAGGCAACTAAAATGCATTTTAAATGCCACTGTGTGTATATGTGATTTCCTTCACTGTGGCTGCCTGTGAGCTGTGTGGCCCCTTGAATCTGGCAGAGACTTGACTTCATCTTACTCTTACCAGGAAGTATTTTCTGACTTGATTTACAGTTTCTGCCTTTCTGATTAATGGGGCTTCATCTTTTGGGCTTATAGACTCTTCCAGATGATGAAAACTAAAGATGCTAATCCCAGAGAAATGTATATATATGCAAGTTCTGTTATGCAATTTTGGGGCCCACAGAGACCCCTGAGGCCCATTGCTTAGAGACCCTAAGTTAGCAACTCTGTTTTGAATACAGGAACCCAGTTATCTCAAACTAACCTTTTGAATTCTCTGCCAAAGTTGGATTTCTCTGATCACAAATAACAGACCTTTTTCTAATTTCTTAACCCCCTTCCAACCACAGAAGCGGCTCTTATGCGAGAGCGAGAGCATGCAGTATGTCCAAAGGATGAAATCAAAATGGATGCTGAAGACAGGAATGAAGAACAACGCCACCAAGCAGATGCATTTTCGGGTCCAAGTGAGATTCTGAGAGTCTGCTGGGACTGAGCGATCGTCTCCTGCCCAGGTTACCTCCTTGCCCTGAGGACCAGTGAAAGCCAGATCATATGAGAGACCCTTTTGCTGCTACTTCATTCATTCTGACCTAATAAAGTTAGAATCCTATGTGTTTTCAGATGTCATTTTTGAATAGTGCTTAAAGGTTATGTTTTTACAAGGTAAGTCTTGTGTCTACTGGACCCTGGGACTTGCGCTGCTGCCTGACAGAATTAAATGACTTATGGTTGTCAGAATAATGTGAGAAATCAGTAGTGACTTGTGTGCCCCAAACTTAGTTAACTCTCAGAGTAACTCACCATGTCATGGCACTGGGACCTACGTAAGGCGGCTTGAAGGCTCATTTAGGGGCAAAGTTTAATGTCACTCATCGAATGTATCATGGCACAGGAGGTGGTGAATATCTCTGGGCACTCGCATTAAATCCAGGCTGAGGTAAATAGCACATGAAGAGATATAAAGTGATCTTCCCACCTCAGCCTCCCCAGTAGTTGGGACTACAGGTCTGTGCCACCATGGCTGGCTAATTTTTTTCTTTTTTTTTTGCAGAGAGAGAGAGTCTCACTATGTTGCCCAGGCTGGTCTTGAACTCCTGGGCTGAAGCAATCCTCATGCCTCAGCGTCCCAAAGTGCTAGGATTTACAGGCATGAGCTACCACACCCCAGACTCTTCATTTATTTAGCTACTTCTTTCAGGCTTCAAGAGATACCTTAGTTTTGATTTTGGGTTTGTGGAACAATCCATTGTCTCACTTCTGTACACACTGTAATTTTAGAAAATTCAATTTATTTGTTTTTCTAGAGTAGAATTCTATTTGCAGGATGGAGGGGGGGGGCGTGGCAAACAAAAAGAGATTTAAACCTTACCTCCTGATAGTGAAGTGACAAGACAAGGAATATGACAAATGGACTTGTTATTTTGGGGGGAGCCTCTTGGTGGTACAAGAAAGTGTGGAGATGTCTTTGATATTTTATTTGCTTGTCGTTCCTTTGGGTGTGTTTATCTTTCTTTCTCTGGGTACACCCTGTTCCCCACTCTCTGTTTGCTGTATTAGGATTCCTTGGACTTCCTGGTCCATTCACACATAGTCATTTACTATCAGTTCTCCCTGTTTTGGTGTTTTCACAGCTGCATGTCCCTTTTCGGGTATCTTATGCCTATCACACTGGAGAAATGAACACATGTGTAGGCAAAACCTGCCAAAGATACGAGCATAAAGCCTAGCGAATGCTTCCGTTCTCACATTTCCCTACCCTTACTGTGGTATTGACATAGTGCTTTTGTTCCTCCGATTTTTAAAACACTTTTGTGGCTGCATAGGAGGTGTATATGCTTATGGGGTACATGAGGTGTTTTGATACAGGCATGACATCATTGTTTCTCTAAAGTTTTATTCTTCACATTTCTTTTTGATGAAAATATTTAATCCAATCTGTATTAACATACACCCCTCATCCTGCCACAGCACCTATTGTTCATAAAACAGTTGTCTAAACGGATGCCACAGCCGTCATGTTAAAGGTCTTTCTTCATCAGTACCAAGCCAGCGCTGGCTGCCGCAGAGCGATTTGTGTGGAGTCTTTCCTCCTGGGAGGCATCGCAGGACCAGATGGTGCTGGGAAGTGTTTGTGTCTTTAACTTGACTGGGATCAAACGTGAGAGAACGTAAAGTGAGAACATAATCTTGTCCCTTTCCATGCATGTTACAGAAGCCCTTAGCTGCTTTGCTGCCTGTCTGCAGACTGGACAGTGTCAGTGTAAACTTTCTGCTTTGTGTAGCATGCATTTGTGTTTTGCTGAGTGTGAAGTGCTGTTTTATGATTCTCCACTGTGGGGTATAGATAGTATTCCTATTTTGCAGATGAGGAAATATACTCAGAGGAGTTCAGTAACTTTTTTTAAGGAGACCCAGAAGGAAGCCAGAGATGACGATTTCTTGTCCTGCATTTTTTTTTTTTTTTTTTTTTTTTTTTTTTGAGACAGAGTCTCACTCTGTTGCCCAGACTGGAGTGCAGTCTCAGATTTCTCAACTTTAAAATAAGGCTCATTGCCAATCCTTTCCAGGGTCATCACAGGCTTTCCAAAAAATATGTGATAAGGTACCTAACAGGTGGTGTGACACAAGAGGATGTCTGAGTAAGTGTGGCCTTTATTTCAGATAGACTAATGATGGCCAGGGAGGAAGGAGAGGGGCACGACCAGCGAAAAGGAAGAAGAGAGCCACCAAGGACAGAGCCACAGACCTTCAGCTAAAAGCCTTTCAAGCCAGAGTGTAGAGGCTCATATATTTGGAGTTTTAGGAATTTATTGGGGTGCATATACTGTAGATAATGTCAGGCTGCCATAAGACCTGAAGGACCATCTGATAATCAAACATATTTATACTTCTAGAGAGGGATACATTCCATTCATACTAAGGCCTAGAAATAGCCTTCTGTCTGGACAGGTTTTGATGCCAAAGGATTTACCAAAAATGTTTCAGTGTTCAGAGCTCTGGGATTTGGGACTGTAGGTGAGGGATTGTGGACCTTATTGAGCTTCTGTGCCAGCACCAAGCTAGGGATTGTGCCCACATGCTTTCATTTCATCCTTTCAACTTTATGAGCAAGAAGCAGACATCTAGAGATCTGGAAACATCTTTGCCTAGCATTTGCCTTGCAATCAACTTTAGAGGACCCCAGGGTTGGAGCAGTGGCCTCTAGCTTTCTGCCTGTGGCTGTTGCCTGCCATTTAAAGTCCTAATGTTCATTTTGTTTGAAGAGGGATGGAGGAGGTGTTAGATGTATGGAATGTGTGTGTGTTTCAAGATGAACCCCCAGAGCATCAACAAACATGTTAATGAAGGTACAGAAAGTTTGTATTTAACTTGTTGAAAATCCACTTAGCCATGAGCCTAATTTCCTGAAGACTAAATGTAAGGTGAGATGATATGTTTTGTATACCAATAAGATCCATTACCTACTACATTTATAGTGATAGAAATTGAACAAATGGCAACATTTCAAAATCTGCCAAAAAGAGCCCCAACTGATTGTTTTCATGTTTCTAATCTCCAACTTACAGAATTTCACAGAGAAACAAGCCCTAAAGTTGCCTGAAGATAAGTCCTGGCTATGAATTAATGTTGAACAACATGAAAAGATTACAGGTACTTGGAAATAAACTTCTGAAGAATTCATCAGAATTTCAAATTCTGCAAGTATTATGACAATACTTGAGAATCTCAAAATCATTTCAACTATCAGTTTCCGTGGGATGTTATAATAATTTGCAGCTTCAACCACAATGATTTTTTTCTAACTCTACCTACACAATTATTCTGACTTTATGGGAAATAAATTACATTTATTTGGACACCTATACATGTCACATTAATAGGTATTTTGTTGATTCCAACTTAAAAACTTATGTATTTCAAAATTGTAACCTCTTTAAGTTTGTCACTGTCACAGACTTGACTTCATAGTACTTTAAATATCCTCTCCCCAGCCAAAAAGCAGAAAATGTTATTTGTTAAAAGGCAGGGAAGTAGAAAAACAACTTTTTTAATACCTGTATCCAGTTAAGTAGATATGGCTGCTCTAGTGAGTTGAGAGGACTTGATTTTTCTTTTTTTTCCTTTTTCCCCCGTCCCCTTCCCCTTTCCCCTTTCTCTTTTCCCTTTTTCCTCCCCTTCCCTTCCCTCCCCTCCCTTCCCCTTCCCTCCCCCTCCCCCTTCTTTTCTTTTCTTCATTCTTTTCTTCCTCTTTCTCGTTACTTTACCCTTCTAAAGTGGATTTGAAAGTTTCTGTATACAATAAATCACTGCTACTTTATTGCCTTTATCATCTAGAATTCCTTAGGAACAACAATTACAATCGCAACTAGGGCTTCTCCCAGGATTCCTGGTAACTAGATTGTGACAGTAAAACTGGGACCAAGGATGCTTATCTGACGTGCTTACTGTGGACATGAACTCAACAACTCCATGTGCTTATAGTGGATGTGGGGGTGTGCAACCCCCATCTCCCCCTCCAGGACTCAGGCACTCATTTCCCCAGTTGCCAGGAGTGCTGGCTTCTGTTGTCTCACAGATGAGTCTGTTTTTGAGCATCCCTCCCTTAGCAGAAGAGAGCTGCCCTGCCCAAGGTGATATCCCCCTCTGTAGTTGGGGTTTGGAGGGCAGCGTGCATCCTGTGGCTGGCTCACCCCTTGCCTTGTCTAGACAATTCTGACAGCAGTCCATGGGATTGCCACAGCCTTTATTGCAACTGAATCATAATTCGATTTCTCCCTCTATGGAATCATTTTTCTTTTACTTCCCTATAGGTACTGATCCTGAAAGCACCCCCAAATAAAAGTTCTGCATGTAAATCTCCACCTCAGACCTTGTTTCTCAGGTAAGCATAGTTAAAACCACTGGTGCTAAGAATGGTCCAAGGAAGGAGACTCTAAAATAGGATCTGGAGCTGGGTCACCAGCTCACCAGCCAGCAGGGAAGGCACCATCACTAGGAGTAGGTGGATGGATTACCTACAGCCCCTGGCAGGCTGTAACTATGCAATGGTTGCAATTTTCACTGTGGTGTGGTTGCTGGAAGGCCATGCATTGGTAGGTCTAGTATCTGAGGTATCTAGAGGTTCAGGGGAAGTGGTAATTATAAGTGCAGTGGAATTGGATGGCTGTTTCTGAGTGCTATAAAGTGAATTAGAGAAAGGGGATGAAAGGATGCAATGATTAATTACCAATTTAAGGGTAAGTGTGAAAGCCGAGGGCGTATGGCAGTTTATAAAGATATTCTCATCTCCTGCAGCCAAAAGCAGAAAAAAGCCAGGATCAAGCCTAGGACTTAATTATAAGGCCAAGAGGGCTCCAGAGAAGGTTAAAATGTTCAACCCCATCAAGCGTGCTATGCCAAGGTCAGGACCCTGACTGGGAAGGAGCGAGATGCTGAGATTTGGGATAAAGATATGTGTTCCTGCACCAAAAATCTCGAAGCCTCAGATTCCCCTGAATGCTCTGGGCCTACTGCCCCCTATTAACAGCTAGTGCTACTCTTGCTTGAAGTGTGCAGGAGCTTTTTGTTCCAAGACAGTGTGTTCTTAATGCAGGGTTGATCCTAACTCCTTTCCTGGACACACCAGGTCAGTAAGTGCAATGGGGATCAGCAACTGCAGTCTCCTGGCCAAATTCAGCCTCCAGTCTATTTTGGTAAATAAAGTTTTCTTGGAATACAACCACATTCATTCAATGACACATTGCCTATGGCTGCCTTCATGCTACAATGGGAGAATTGAGTAGTCATGACAAAGTGTATATGGCCCACAAAACCTAAAATGTTTATTATCGGGCTCTTTACAGGCAAAGTTTGCTGACCCCTGAACTAGAGTCAAATAAAATAAAACTTAACAGGAGAAGTGCTGATTGTGATAAGGAAGGAAAAAATGGCACTAAAGAAGATGCAAGAGTGAGCCAGCAAGTACTAGCAGGAGTGAAGGAATATACATGGGATGAATCCTAAAGGGTCTGAGTTAAGAAGGACACAATATATAGTTGGATACTGGAAAATATATCTACATGGGTGCACCCCCTGAGATAGAGAATTTAGCATTCTGCTTGGTTGACTCTTGAAGTCTCTTGGCTCTTTTCTTTCCTAGAAATGCAATGATCAACCATGTGGAGGAGATGTGTGAGAAATGCCTTAGCAGATGACGAAGAGAGTGAAAGGCTCAGAGAAGCAGGAATGCTATGACGGATATGCAGTCAGCTCTCTGTATCTGTGGGTTCAACCAACCAGGGATTGAAAATATTCAGTATTTGGGGAAAATGTAGCATCCCATACTCAACGTGTACAGACATTTTTTCCCTTGTCACAATTCCCTAGTCAATACAGTATAGTAACTATTTACATAGAATCCACATGGTATCAGGTATTATAAGTAATCTAGAGGCGATTTAAAGTATATGGGAGGGTGTGTGTAAGTTATATGCAAATCCTAGGCCATTTTATATCACAGACTTGAGCATCTACAGATTTTGGTATCCAAGGTAGGCTCTGGAACCAATCCTTTATGGATACTGAGGGACTACTGTACACTGGATCTCCCTATCCATGGTTTTGCTTTCCACAGTTTGTTATCCTCCATCAACTGTGGGCTAAAAATGTTAAATAGAAGGTTCCAGAAAGAAACAATTCATAAGTTTTAAATTGCACCTTGTTCTGAGTAGTGTGATGAAGTCTTGCACTGTTTCACTCTGTCTCCCCCAGGATGTGAATCGTCCTTTGTCCAGCGGATACACACCATCTACACCTCTTCACGGTCTACACTTCCCCTCCACCATCTACACTTCCCCTCCAGTTAGCCTCTTCACCATCTCAGTGATCAGATCGACCATCAAGGTATCGCAGTGCTTGTGTTCAAGACACCCTCATTTTTCCTAATAATGGCTCCAAAGCACAAGAGGGGTGATGCTGGCGATTCAAATATGGCAAAGGGAAGCCAAAAAGGTGAAAGTTCTTAAGGAAAAAAAAATTGTATGCTGAGGTTACTAAGATGGTAAGAACAAATTTTTTACCTGCGAAATTGTGAAGACGGACAAAGAAGTGTGTGCTAGTTTTGCTGTTGTACCTCAAACTACAAAAGTACCACAGTGCATGTATAGGAAAAAACATCATGTATATGGGGTTTGGTACTATTCACAGTTTCAGGCATCCACCTGTGGGGTGGTCTTGGGACGTGTTCCCCCACAGATAATGAGGAGCCTACTGTACTTTGTAAGACCAAACAATCCACCAGTTCACTGTGTTTCACAGGGGCGCCCAGAAGGCAGACCACTTACCAAAGCTGTAAGGAATGAGCTGGTGACAAGGGCAATGTGTCAATGAGAAACTCACTGGTGGCTGTCCCTCTAGGTGAGGGCTGATGCTGTAGACTGTGCTGTTATAGAACTGGGATCTCTAAAACAAGGGGGATGGTAAGATCCCAGATTGATAGAAGCGGGGGGGGGCAGAACATAGGTAGTAGAGCAAGAGGGCGCCATTATTATCATTGAATGGAAAGGTTGGAGTGGCAGCCTGGTTGGGCCTCACCCACAGAGAGCTATGGAGATGGTTACTAGACCACAGTGTGCTTAAGGGCAAGATACAGGGACAGATAAGAAAATAATGCCAACACTTCACTGAAGAGTCATGGTTAATTTCCAGATCTGTGCTGTCCTTTGACCCAGAACCTGTTGACTGGAGAGGCTGGTTTGAGGAAGGAGCCTGCTATACTGTGGCAAGTGCATATGATAACAATTCCCCCAGTCTTTACTCAAAGGGATCCGTGGCCATTTACTTGGGTAACAGTTCAGTGGGAAAAAGGGCAATCCTAGATATTTCGAGGACTCTTGGGCGTGGTCCAAACTCCACTGATATTCAGGAAGTTTTGTTTCATCCAGGCCCCTTGCAGAAGTGGGAGTTTATGAGGAGTAAGAAATAAGAAGTCCAGACCCAGTCTATTTCACAAGGGATTCTTTGGCTCTGTGGATCCACCTGGTGGTCATTTGTTCAGTCCCTGGATGTATAATTGAAATCCATTGTAGTCAGCAGAATCTTCTCATTAGCTCCTTGGTTTGTAGGGCCAACCAGTATGGTCTGTAGTGAAGACAGCTATACAGAAGCCTCTGAAACTTTCTTACCATGGCCTAGAGAATAAATAAATAACAATAGCACATCCAGGGGAATGACCAGGAATCTGCTACTCTAAACATGCTCAACACTACGAGGGTAGTGGTCCCCATTGTGTCCCCATTTAATCATCATTCTGTCCCCCCTTCAAAATCAGAGGTCCTGATAATTGACAGTGGATCTCCATGAAGTTAACTAATTACTTAATATATCTATTACCACTGCCAAATGTCCAACTAGCCAGCAACAGAAGCCAATACCAAGCTCTTTAACAAACACAGTCCCTTGAGGAGACTAGCCAGCCACTTGTTAGCAGCTTGATTACATCGGATCCCTTTCAATCTGGAAATGGCAGTAATTTATTTGGACTGGAACTGATACATATTCCAGAGATGGCTTTACCTTTTCTACCCACAGGGACTCAGGCAGCATGACCACCTGCAGGATTACATGATTATTTGATAAACTGACATGGAATCCTGCAAAATGTGACTGTTGACTACTGGTCCCCCATTTTATAGCAAAGGAAGAACAACAATGGACATAGGATGATAGGATCTACTGGTCTCATCACATAACACCATCCAGAAACTGCCTTTTATATATATACTAGAGTATACTAGAGTCTTTTGAAAGCCCAGCTAAGGTGCTAGCCTGGAGATGCTATATTATAAGGACAGGGTGGCATTGAACCAATGCCCATTCTATAGTGCTACATTCCCAATGGGTGGGATTGAAGGGCCCAGAAAACAATAATTGGGGCCTGGTGTGGTAGCTCATGCCTATAATCCCAGCACTTGCGGAGGCCAAGGCAGGTGGATCACTTGAGGCCAGAAGTTTGAGACCAACCTGGCCAACATGGTGAAACCACATCTCTACAAAAAATACAAAAATTAGCTGGGCATGGTGGAGTGTGCCTGTAGTCCCAGCTACTCCAGAGGCCGAGGCAGAGAATCTCTTGAACTGGGAGGTGGAGGTTGCAGTGAGCCAAGATTGCATGACTGCACTCTAGCCTGTGTGACAGAGCAAGATTCTGTCTCAAAAAAAAAAAACAAAGAAAAGAAAAGAATGATTGGAAGTAGGTCTGGCTCCACTACCATTACTCCCAATGACCTGCTTGAGGAATTTGTGCTTTCTTGGAGAAAGACATTTAGTCCCTCCTGGATCCTTATTTCCAAGGGGACAATGCTGCTACCAGGAAACACAGCAAGAATTCCATTACACTTTAAGCTATAGCTACTGTCCAGTTGCGACCACAGCCACTCAGGTGACTCACTATGTTGTCTCTTGGTACCCCCTTGCCAGATCTTGATGGTAAATTAGCAAGTGCAGTAGCCATGGCTGGAACTTGGTTATGCCACCAAGCCACGCTTTCATGGTGACCCAGGGCTCAGGGTCCCTTGGGATGAAAATCATGGTCACCCCACCAGGTAAGCCACCCAGACCACAGCAGTGCTGTTTAAAAGTATGGTAGCAGAGGAGGGAGATCATGACACAAGCTGTAGTCACTGAAAGGGGTGAGATTTGTCCCAATAACCTTCCTCTTATCAGTTTCCAAAGAAAAGAGATCATTGGGAATCCTATGGAGCTAATCTCAGAGGGGATGAAGTTACTACATGAAGGAGTAAGGCTAAGGTGGGGACTGCAATGCGAGGGGGAGATACACTCCCAACATGTCTCCTTCGGGAACAAAGCGTTCATTTTCAGGCAGTCAGAAGAATTGGCTTCTGACTCCTGCAAACGAGTCCTGCAAAGATACTCATTCATGAGTCCCTCTTGGGATTGACTCTTGGCCAAAGGAGCTACTTTGTCCAATATTTATTTCCACTGGCATTGAGTTTATGTGAGAATACCATGGCCTGGCCTCCTTGCCTAGATTAAGAAAGCTCTTAAGGGCCTTTCTGCTCTGGTCTTCTCATTGTATCTGCTGAGGCCTCTTGCAACGCATCACAGTTCTACTTCTCCATATGCCCAAGTCTGCCTTCCTCACCCCTCCCAGGTGATGCTTCTGAGAACATTCCTCAATGAAGCTCCTGCATGTAACCTTCCGTCTCAGATTCTGGTTCCTGGGAACCTGTCCTGAGAGTGTGTCCTGCTTTGAGCATCTTATAAATGCCTTTATTTTCCTAATTGTTATAATTCTGGGGATAAAAACAAACCAGTGATGAAGTATAATGATTTGTCCCTCACAAACTGAAAATTAAAATATTCAGTAGTTCATTCAGCTGAAAATATTTTGCCGGCCCAGAAGGGCTTCGTTTCTTTGGGGAGTCAACTCCACAGAGTGTCTTCTGTTTAATGAGCTTTTGGCATTTCAATCACTTATTTTTAATCAAGTTCTAATCCACTGTTTAGTTAGATGTTTCCAAAGTATTTTTACAATGTAGCATGTTTTTAAAATTAGATCTCCATCTGTCATTATATGGAATGTGTGTGGGCATTCGTGAATGGACTTATTTTTACCCTCTGAAGGCTATTAGCTTGCTTAACTGTATCCCTGGAAAAGAAGTGTCATTACAAGTGATCTTTTCTTCCCTTTATTCACAATTCATTTTGCTTTGTTTTGTGATCCACAGCTTCAGATTTTCAGAAAACCAAGTCAGTACCTTAACCTATTTAAAGAGGAGCACAGAAAATTATTCTGCAGAATTTATGTTCTCTTTCCATCTTCAAATTATTTCATTGCCACAACAAAGATATGTTTACTGAGCATATCACACACCTCTTCATTCACTGAATTTCTTAGATTGATAGTTTTGATGCTCCTTCTATTAATACTTTAAATCGGTGATAGTGTAAGGTACCAAAAAATGTAGAAGGTGATTAATCTTTTAATCATCAATTTCAAAGCTAATCAGATAATATTGGAGTGATTCCACTTCAAATATAGATCAGAAATCAGCATATAGCATATGGAATAGGATTTCCTCAGAGATACTTTTTATAGTTATCTATTCCATATCTTTCTAGTCCTGGTATATATGGAATTTCATTTTTACAGGTTTTGATGTACTCATAGGCATAATTTTTAGGGTTTTTAAAATTATGGAATGTTCCAAACATACAGAAAGTAGAGAGAATACGATAATGAACTTTCATAGGCTCATCTCTCAGCTTCAACAGCTGTCAACAATTTGCAACGCTTGTTTCATCTACTCACCTCCACCTCCTCCCTCTCACCATGTGCATAAACACACACACACACACAGACACACACTTTTTATCCTGGAATATTTGAGGCAAATACTAGATATTATATTATTTTCTTTGTAAATTCTTTACATGCATTTAAGCATTAAGACAAAAAATAACCACCTAGGTATTATCATACCAAACAAATAACAAAAATATCAAAAGTATTCTAATCCCCATTCATATTCAAATGTCTTTAATTGTCTTAAATAGTTCTTTTACAGTTGGTCTATTGGAATAATATTAATAATAATATCTCTTAGCTATTGTAGTCTACATTGTCCCTCCTCCTCACTCCTCGATTGTTTTCATGCCATTGAATTTGTTAGAAAAATCACATTATCCTTTAGATCTACATTCTAGATTTGCATAATTGTTTCTCTGTGATGTTTTTAACTTGTTCCTCTGTTTTTTTCTATTTTTATCTATAAACTGATAGGTCTGAGCCTTGAAATCATTAAGTTTAAAATGCTTTTTGGGTTATAATATTTCTGATGCTGTGCATTTCATGTGGAATCACACCATGGACTCTTGACGTCTGTTTGCTCCACTTTGGTAATGTCAGGAATCAGTCCAGGTGATGTCAGAAGATTCCGTCTTCTAAAAGTCTCCCAGAAGTGTTTCACCTGTGTTTTTAACATTCACTGACAACCATTGCCAGATCCAGCGTTTCACAAGGGATTGAAATGGCAATTTTCTTAATCTGTCCTTCCTTCTGCATTAGTTACACATAATTCTTCTATAAAAACTTATCCTCATCAAGTATTTGGCTGCCCTGAATTGCAGTTTGTACAAGAAAGACAGGATAGATTCTTGATTCTTTCTATACATTTATCAGTTTTCAGAGTAATGAGTTGGTGTTCTCATAAATAAATTTTTTAACAAATATCATTATGATCTCATTGATTTTTATGTTTGATGATTGAACTGAGAGTGATTATTATTTTTTTAGGTAGTCACATTTTGTCATTTGGATCTGTTTCAAGTTGGCTTCCGTTTGACGTGACCTATTTAGTCTTTAATAGCTTCTTGCCTTCTTGCATCTCAAGATGTCCCAGGCTCATCTCATACATTTCAGATTCCATATAGATTCCCAAAAGGTGACTTACTGAGCCAAAAGGAATAACTATTTTTAAAGTAGTTTGATGTAGTGGAAAGAGTATGGTCTTTGGATATAGGTAGATCAGGGTTAGAGCTCCATTTTTTTTTTTTTTGAAGTTATAGCATTTATTCATTTCCATGTGCTTCCCCATCCTTCCTGTTCTCTTTGTGTCCTCAGGACTTAGAGCAGTACCTGGTGCACGCTGTGAGTCCAGGGGTTGCTATCTGGGGCTCCTTCTGCATTTCAGTGGTCTGGAGCTTCTATCTTTCCTCCAGGATATGTTCTGCCTGCTGTTCTTGATCCAATTTTCTTGAAGTTGTTGTAATCAGACCTGTTTTGATACTGATGGCAAAAAAATTCTGAGGATTTCCACTTGTAATCCTGTATGTCAGTTTTTCATTGGAACTGGAGTCAGAGCTCCATTGCTTATGAGCCCTGGGGTTTAGAAAAAGCTTAACCTTTGAACATGTTGATAATAGGAATCCCTATTGGTAAGAGAAAGGTAATAACAGAAAATTATTCTACTACAGTGTAAGTGAAAAAAGCAGAATTCAAAATGATAAAAAATGCATAGAGAAACTGTTGTGATCGAACCTGCTCCAATGTTAATGATGGCAGATGATGGTGGGGCTACAGGTTATGTTTCTCTTTTCATGCCTTACACTGTATTTTTCTGCATAACACAGAATAGAAAAAAAAAAGATATGTTTGTTCAAAGAAAAATAAGCCTCTACTGCAAATCCTATAGTGTTGATTAAAATTCGTTTAAGATATGATTCATGGCATACAACTTTTGTATCTCTCATGGTCAATTTAATCCACTTGTCCTTTAACAAAATTTAATGCAAATTCTGTAATAAAGGAAAATATTGACGTAAGTATACTCTGCCATCTGCTTCCTTTCTCTATGCCATGCCGTATTGATTTCAATAGACCAGGTCAAAGCTGAGTGTTTCCTGCTTTCAAGGCTGACCTCTGATGGCCTCCTACTGTTTCGCCTCCTTGCCCCCTGGGGAGAGCCGCTAAGTTCTTGGTTGACAGCTGAAGGCAGGATAAAATAAAATCTCCATTTGACATGCTTATAAATCAGTTTTCCTAGGGGACAGGATCACTGGTGTTGGGTGCTCATTGAAAATAGTCTTATTGATCAGAAAACTAAGCCAATTGGTTCTTTATTCACCTGAGGATTCAGATTGAATAGTCAAAGATGAATTCATCTTGTAATCTTTAAAAAATACGGCAAATGATTTAAAAAAAAACTTTTGTGGAAGAAGTCTGCAGAAGTTTCTAATCTAAAATTCAATCTGATTTTCAGAAATGATATTTTGATCTTGGGGTTGAGGGTCATAATTTCCTCTTTAAAATGGACATTAAAATTCACACATTTGGAGTACAGGGAGTGTGATGATCACAGACAAGTCTTTCTTTATAATTTTTTTCTATTTGAATATATCTTATTTCAAAAGAGAATTCTTGATTTTAATTTTGGATACAATGCAGGCTAAGTCCAACATTGTGGCATCTTGACTATGGTGGCCTGCTCAATTAATTATGAATAATAAATTGCCTTTGACAGGTCTGCAGGTAGCTGTGTACGAAGCAGCAAGGAAAACAAAGGGTCCTTGTAATTGAAAACAACTGGTAAGGGCTGTTTTCTCTTTCTTTTCCTTCGTGTTCTTCCTAATTGATGTGCTAATTTGGATATGAACCTACAGAGGAGTCGAACCGAAGCATTCAGCATGGAGAGCACTGTCACTAAAAGTGCAGCCTCATTCAACAACACATCCTTATTGAGCACTCGCAGGTACTCCGTTGAATGTTAGAAATACACTGATGATGAATGATAGACTGGATAAAGAAAATGTGGCACATATACACCATGGAATACTATGCAGCCGTAAAAAGAGATGAGTTCATGTCCTTTGCAGGGACATGGATGAAGCTGGAAACCATCATTCTTAGCAAACTAACACAAGAAAAGAAAACGAAACACTGCATGTTCTCACTCACACGTGGGAGTTGAAAAATGAGAACATGTGGACACAGTAAGGGAAACATCACACACTGGAACCTGTCGGGGGTGAGGGGTTGCCTGGAGGAGGGATAGCATTAGGAGAAATACCTAATGTAGATGATGGGTTGATGAGTGCAGCAACCTACTATGGCACGTGTATACCTATGTAATAAAGCTGCATGTTCTGCACATGTATCTTAGAACTTAAAGTACAATAATAGTAATAATAGTACAAGAAATACATTGATGATGGAGACATAGCACCGGCTCACAAGGACCTTACAGCCTAGGCAGCAGGATGGGACATATGCACTTTGGTAGGTAGGAGAATAGCAGAGGCTTCACCAAGTATGATGTGGAATGTGGGATGCATGACGGTGGGGAGCCATTCCTATGGATGGCATATCAGTCAGGGTTCCCAGAGAAACAGAATCAACAGTGTCTTTCTCTCTCCTCTTTTACTCTTTCTTGCTCTCTCTCTTCCTCTTTCTCTCTTGAGATTTATTTTTAGAAGTTAGCTTATGCAACTGTGGGGCTGGCAAGTCTAACAACTGCAGGGCAGGTCAGCAGGCTGGAGACCCAGGGGAAGAGTCGATGCTGCAGTCTCTAGTCTGAAGGCAGAATTCCCTCTTTCTCGGAGGATCTCAGACTTTTTCTCTTAAGTCCTTCAGCTGACTGATGAGGCCATCCACATTAGGGAGGGTATGTCTACTTTCCTCAAAGTTTACTGACGCAAAAATTTATCTCATCTAGACACTGCCTTCACAGCAACATCTAGGCTGATGTTTGATCATGCATCTGGGCACCGTAGCCCAGCCGAGCCGGTACATAAAATGAATCATCACAGATGGGGAGAGGCTTCATGGGGGAAAGCTGGTTAGGAAACATAACAGTACTCAAAGAAGCCTGAAAACAGGTCTTTAGCTGCTCCCAAAGTATCCAAATTTATGGCCCATCAGAAATTAGGAAGCCATCCAGTGGAAAAATCTTTTCCCCAGCAACACGTACATGAGTATGTGCCATCTATGAACAGAAGACCGAGCTCCCACCAGAGGGTCCAAGGAATGTGATTAGTTTAGTCCTGGTCTCACCATTTCCCTTCAAAATGCCAGCTTATTTCTTTGCATATTTACCTTATTATTTTTTCATTATCCTCTGCAGATTTATGATTTTCTATTGGTTCTTTGCTTTTTTTTGAGATGGAGTGCAGTGGCGTAATCTCAGCTCAATGCAACCTCTGCCTCCTGAGTTCAAGTGATTCTCCTGCCTCAGCCTCCCGAGTAGCTGGGATTATAGGTGTGGGCCACGACGCCTGGCTAATTTTTTGTATTTTTTAGTAGAGATGAGGTTTCACCATGTTGGTCAGGCTGGTCTCAAACTGCTGACCTCAGGTGATCCACCCACCTCGGCCTCCCAAAGTGCTGGGATTACAGGTGTGAGCCACTGCGCCTGGCCCAATTGGTTCTTTCCTTTCTTTCCCTTTTTATTTTTATTTTTAAAGAGATAGGTCCTGCTCTGTCACCCAGGCTAGAGTACAGTGGTGACACCACTGCTCACTGCAGACTCGACCCCCCTGGGTTCAAGCGATCCTGTTGCCTCAGCCTCCCAGTTGCTGGGACTGCAGGTCTGTGTCACCAAACCTGGCTACTTTTTTTTTTTTTTTTTTTTTTAAGGGAGTCTCACTATGTTGCCCAGGCTGGTCTTGAACTCCTGGGCTCAAGCAATCCTCCGGCCTCAGCCTCCCAATGTGCTGGAATTACAGGTGTGAGCTACCACACCTGGACTCTTTCCCCTTTTAAAAATATAAACAAAATAAAAATAAATAATAAGCATTTTATCTAAACATCAATATTTTAAATATTTTAATTACATACTGTTTGCTTCTTGAATATGTAATCCATTCCTGTGGCATAAACTCAAGATTCAAAAAGGTATACAGTGAAAGTACTTCTCTCTCTCAATCCTGACTTCAAGCCACCTGAAGTGTTTCCTCAGAGGCAGCAACTATGACCAGACTGTTGGTTTTGTTTTAGAGACATTCTATGATATATAAACAACTGAGTATAAATACTTAAAAAAATGTACAATAACACCTTGATTTTTTTTTCACTTAAAACATTTTGAAGATGGTTTCACTTGAATTTAATTAAAGCTGCCTTATTTTTTTATGGCTACATAATATTGCATTGTGCAAATATACCATAATTTATTTAGTCAGTCCTCATCCAAATTTTTCCAGGCTTTTGCTAATAAGACAATACGGACATAAATATCCTTGAACACACACTTTCTCCCACCAACCCCATTTTTTAGGATACATTCCTAGAAGTAGAATTGCTAGGTGAAAGGGGATGTACATTTGAGATTCTTACATATTGGCAAATTGTCCTCCATAGAGGCCATGCCAGTTAACACACCTACCACTGATTATTTTCAGCTCCAACTTGCAAATTTAGAAATGTGACATCACATGGCATTTTTTCCCAAGGATTTTGGCTGACTCATTCTCTCCTTTTCCCTCATGCCCCTGGTGGCCGATCACAAGTATTTGGAAGTCAGCTGCCTGGGAATGGTCTGAGGAAAGAGAACAAAGGGAAGGCAACTTGTCCATAGAGGCACTGACCCCAGAGATTCACCTTACTACTACCTGGATCTGGTTTAAGTACAAAACTGTGGGTGTCCTCTTGGTGACTTGCCCATGTTCACACAGCTCATACATAGGTGTCAGGAGCAGAACTTGAACTCTGCTCCAGAATGTGCTTGTGACCCTGGAGGTCGTAGATTTGTAAGCATGCCCGCATAAGCTAAGCCATGTGCCTCGTTTACTGCACCCGGCACACAGCATGTACGCAGCAGCGTCACTTATGGTCGTCCTCACTCATTAGGAGGCCAGTGTGGAATGAGTGAGGCAGGAGGTGCTGGAGGAGATTTGCAGTCTGCATGTTGCTGGGGCTGGGGGCTGAGCATCAGAGACGGCTTGGATGACCTCTCCAGTCTCTCCAGCTGTGGAATTCAAACAGTTCCAGCTAGGAAGCTGTGATTGAGTCACGGGGGCAGATGAGCATTTTTCTTAATTGAGCAGGAGCTAATGAGAGCTGTATTTCTTTGAATCTGCCCATTAGATGAGAACAAACATTAATGACCACTGAGCTGGAAAGGCCAGATACAATTTATCAAATGAGAGAGCATCTTCCCCCATCAGTTATAAATCAGTGTGCAGAGGACTGGGGCAGGCTTTCCAACAGCGAAAGACCATCAGCAGCTACGGTGTTAAATGCAGAGCGAAGGACCCATAAACTGGCAGCCATGTGTGAAGCAATTAGATGTGGCACTGCCCCTGCAGCCATGTTCCAGCAGCCGCCTCTGTTGGAGCTTTCAAGGCTCAGCAACTTGTAGGATGACAGAGGAATAATAATGTGCTGGTTTTATTTGCAGACACAAAGCAGGCTGTATTGGGGGAGCTCCTCTCTCCTAATTGCAGGAAGATTCAGAAGCCATCCTCACCTGGGTCCCGAGGGATGGGCGGAGCTAAGCTCTCCCTGGGTGGCACCTCTGGCCAGCTCCCTCTGCCAAAACAGACTCCATAATCTGCTGATGGTGAAAATGAAGGACACTGGGCACACCTGGTGGGAAACCCAGACTCCAGCAGAAGCAATGGTGGTCTGGCTGGCTTCTCCTTTTTTTTTTTTTTTTTTTTTTTAAAGAGAAGCCATCTCACTATGTTGCTTAGGCTGGCCTCAAACTTCTTTGCCCAAGCAATCCTCCTTCCTCAGCCTCCCAAGGAGCTGGGACTACAGGCGTTTGCCCAGCTTCCTTGTTTTTAATGGTGCACACAATCTACCATTTCCCGTTTTACATCTCCCATTCCACCAAGTGCCCAATTTTTTTACTCTAGCTTGGTAGCCCAGAGAGTATCCCTAAGTCACTGGGGCTCAGTGAGGTTGGTGGTTATTTGAATGGGTTTCTGAGGTGTTACAGTTAGCTTGGTTAATTCCTTCCCTTAACTGCCCATAATTTGAGGTATTAATGATATTGACATTAGCCCAGAAAAGAACTGGTTAGGGTAATGTGTGGGCATGGAGGAAGAATGAAGGCAGAATATTATGGGGTTTCTCCTTCTCCTTTTTCTGACTATATCCTTCGAGAGCTTGGAGGGTGAGTGAGTCCCATGGACTTGCTTGGCTCTGGGTATGTGGTGTAAGTGTGTCTGAGTGGGGGGCACCTTCTCATCAGGAGCAAGCCTGCCTGCCCTGTCTATTGCATGTTCTTGGCCAAGGGGACACTGCCATCCCTGCCCCAAGGCCTCTGTGAGATCCTGCTCTACTCCACATCCTGAAAGCTGCTTACCTTCAGGGTCCTAATGGTGCCAGATATCCTCTGAGGTTTCTGGGAAGAGTGGGTTGGAAAGGGGTGAGGGGCGCCTGTGTTACCCAGGCACCGGGAGCTTGGTCGCCTGTGTGGTGATGCAGCATTGCTCAGTGGTTGAGTTGACCATCTCTCCTAGAATCTTGGCTCCACCTCTTACTCTGTGTCTTTGGGGAACCTACTTACCCTCTCTGTGCCTTGGTTTCCATATCTGTAAAATATGGATAATAATAGTACTTACTATTATTATGTCATGAAAATTAAGTGATAGCATGTATGTAAAATGATTAGAAGGGTGCCTTCGGTGCCTTCCATAGAAGGAGACCCCATCTCCCGCCACCATAACTGCCCATGCTCTTTTTGTTTTCTTTTTCTTTGAGACGGAGTTTTGCTCTTATTGCCCAGGCTCACTGCAACCTCCACCTCCTGGATTCAAATGATTCTCCTGCCTCAGCCTCCTGAGTAGCTGGGATTTACAGGCGCCTGCCACCATGCTCAGCTAATTTTTGTATTTATAGTAGAAATGGGGTTTCACATGTTGGCCAGGCTGGTCTCGAACTCCTGACCTCGTGATCTGCCCGCCTCGGCCTCTCAAAGTGCTGGGAGCCACCGCACCGAGCCTTACCTCATGCTCTTATCTGACTTCTTTCGAAGGCTCAAATCTGGCCTGGGTGAGATGGGCTGGGGCAGGGAGGAAGTGGGAGGACAGCTGCCAGGTTGCCTCAAGCTCAGCCTCCTTTCTTCCTCTTGCACACATCATTTCCCTCTCCTCATTCTGACACGAAAACCATTGATCAGTTCCCAAGCCTATCAGTGTATGGACCTGGGTGCCCACAGGGGTCACCGCTCTGCAAACCGCATGTAAGAATCCAGCTGGGTCTTGCTGGGCCCCTCTGAACTGTCCTTGCAGGTCCATTTTACACCATCGCAGCGTTTTGGGGCTTTCTCACCCACTACAGCCGTCCTGTCATCTAAAGCCAGTGCCTCACGTTCGAATTTCTCTCCTAAGCGTGTGTCATGATCACCAAAATGACTCCCAGGCATTTGCAGATATTCTCAGTGCTACAATCAGTTTTCTGCAGGACATTGTCAGGCCCAGTCCAGTATTTATCAGCTATGCCTCAAATGGCTGTTTCCTTCCAGAAGGCCTGTGTGCAGGCAACACCCATTTCCCCCTCAGTGTTGTGTGCACGATGGTGCTTGCAGCAGCAGAGCTGTGGAATCTCCTCTTTAGGGGACCGTGGGCACTTTTGTCCTCTCTGTGCTCTATTTTGTCCCTGGGCGTTTTCTAGTCCTGCCCTGGTAGATGGAGGTGAGGACTATGGTTTTTGCCATTATTTATGGGAGGTGGATGTCAGTTATAATAATTTACTTTTTTATTAAGCAATCGTGGTTTCCTTCTGTTTCATCTTCAAATGAGATGCCCTTTTATCTTTCCCTTTGACTTATAGCTTCTTCCTCAACTTTCCCCTCTCCTTTTACATTGAAATATTTATTGGTCATTCATTTCACAGTATGTGATTGTACTCTTGGTTTCAGTTGAATGAAACTGGTTCACCAAATAAAAGTGGTCAATAATTTATATACATTTACAAAAATATATCTTTTATTTAAAAAAAATAGAAGTTTTTTTTTTTAAACTTGTTAACTGAGCATTCCCTTTACTTTAAAGGGGTGAGTCCTACAGTTTGGAGAAATCCACTCCAATTTCACAGCACAATTGAACAACATGGGGGCTACAACGACATCTCTCTCTCTCTCTCTCTCTCTCTCTCTACTCACACACATACACACACACACACACACACACACAGAATAATTGATGGCAATCAGAGACCTATGACTTTTTTTCAGCTGAACTGGGGTTTGTTACATAGAGATAAAAATATGGGCTATGATGATCTAAATTTTGGGACTGACTGCACTCACTAGTAATAGGCACCCGGGAAATCCACTCGGTCGCTCTTAGCCCCACTTTCCTCATCTTTAAAATGAAGACATTTGGCTTCTGATTCTGTGAAGTCCCCTCCACCCCTTATATTCCACAGCTTTCTGGATTCTCAAGACCACGGCTCCAATTCGCAGCGTCCATTCATCCAGGAGCGACAAAGGCAAGCGCTATTTGCATAGAAATAGAATACTAATCAGGTGAAGACAAAGCTAATCAAAATCAATGCGGCTGTCGGGACAACACCCTTCCAAAGGTACCCAGACAAGGGGGAGCAGAAGCAGGAGAAATTAAATTTAGCCTGAGTAGTAGAGTGCTATCAGTTATCGGCGGCCCCAGTCACATTAAATGGCATCTGGCTTCCGAGTGCTTGGCAGGGGAGCTCTTATCACTCCAGTCCTGGAATTTGGAACCATTATCTGTTACAGCAGAGGGATTAAAAATAATGTCTAGGCCTGATGGACAGCGGTGAACAGCCAGCCACACGGTGCCACTTACTGCTGGTGGAAAAGGAGTCTTGGCCAAGCATAGTCAGGAGGCTGAGGTAGGGAGATTCTGAATCACCAGCAGATGACCAAGGTCACTCAGGAAAGTCCAGCCAACTTCTCTGTAGCTAAGTTCTTGTCTTCATTTTGTGAACAGTTATCATCTGACTCCTGTTATTAGAATAAAATGCCATAAGGTGGCAACAGCCCTTTGGAAAATTATAAATACCCTTGAGATGAGTTTGAAGAGTAGGGTCCATTTATATGTGAATTTTCTTCCACTTCTGTTATCCATGAGATAGCAAGACTAGCCCCTCCTCTCCCCTCCTCTTCCTGCTCAGCCTTCTCAAGGTGAAGACAACAAGGATGAAGCCCTTCAGGACTATCCACTTCCACTTAACGAACAGGACACAGATGTTCTTTTCTGTGTGATTTTCTTAATAACATTTTCTTTTCTCTAGCTTATTGTCAAGAATACAGTGTATAATACATATAAAGTACAAAATATGTGGGTAATTGACTGGTTGTGTTACTGGTAAGGCTTTGGTCCACAGTAGCATGTTAGTTAAGTTTTTGGTGCGTTAAAAGTTATCCATGGATTTTCAAGTGCACAGAGGGTCAGCCCCCTCAGCCCCCCACGTTGTTCAAGGGTCAATTGTGCTGTGAAAGTTGTTGTAACAAAAGTGGAGTCTCTTGTGTCAAATCCTAGCATATGGAGCTGGGAAAGGCCATGGAGGGCTCTCATGCACAATTTTCCTGATAATGGGAACTATCGCAAGAAATTTTTTCAAACTGCAGCTTCCTGCATGAGTCACTCAAGGAAAGTTAGCAGCACAAGGACAGCTAGCCACTTATACAAGAACACCTGCTTCTTTCCAAAGCTGTCTCACAAGCCCAGTCCAAAACTACAAGGGCTTAACCATAACTCCAAGATTACAATCCCAACCTAGCAATTACTGACACTTGTCCATCAGAATTTGGCAGCTCTTATTAGATGATGCCAACACCAATGAGCTGTCTTTCCAAACAACTTGTGTACCCTCCTCTCTCCCCAGTAAAACTCTAACTTTCCTTTGTTTTCTGGACACGCCAGAGACCACCCTAGTCTCTGTATCTGTCTGAAATTGCAATCCTATTTCTTTGGTTATTCCTAAATAAATCCTTTTTGCTTGGAGGCTCATCTCTATGTATTTTTATTTCAAGTTGACAGTACGATCCATACAAAGAATCAATTTTCAGGCAACCAATACTCAGCATTTATTATATGCTTGATACTGGGACTGGCAATAATAGCCAAGATGTATTAAGCACTTATTAGGTAGACGCTTTGTAAGTACTATCATTATCCTCATTGGGGAGTTTAGAAAATGGAGGCAAAGTAATTTGCCTGAGATCATAGCTGTTGCGTGGCTGGGCTGAGGCTCCAATTCACTCTAGATCCTGCAATCTTAACTGTAATTATACATGCCCTTTAATCATCATCATGACCTTATTTAGAAATAAATCCAGTCTTTTATGTAATATAGATTTCACTTATTTGAGATATTATAATCTTTTTTTTTTTTTTAATTGCATTTTAGGTTTGGGGGTACATGTGAAGAACATGGAAGATTGTTGCATAGGTACACACATGGCAGTGTGATTTGCTGCCTTCCTCCCTATCACCTATATCTGGCATTTCTCCCCATGCTATCCCTCCCCAACTCCCCACCCCCCCACTATCCCTCCCCTTTTTCTCCCCCGACAGACCCCAGTGTGTGATACTCCCCCTCCCTGTGTCCATGTGTTCCCATTGTTCAACACCCGCCTATGAGTGAGAACATGCGGTGTTTGATTTTCTGTTCCTGTGTCAGTTTGCTGAGAATGATGGTTTCCAGGTTCATTCATGTCCCTACAAAGGACACGAACTCATCGTTTTTGATGGCTGCATAATATTTCATGGTGTATATGTGCCACATTTTCCCTGTCCAGTCTATCATCGATGGGCATTTGGGTTGGTGAGATATTATAATCTTGACATATATTTTAGTTAATAAAGAATAAGCACATTTGCATGTCTTTAAAAATTACTCCTTGACATAATCAAAGGGTACATATTATAATGAAAGAAATTACTATAATCGAAATAGAAACACAGTTTCTGTTATAAATAATTTTAAAAGGAAAATTTGTCTATAATTCATATCATTTCTCAAAAGTGGAATTATGTAGAAGATTATGTATATTTATTTTAAATTTTAAAAATTACAGTCCAAATTTCTTTTTTTTTTTTTTGAGACAAATTCTCACTCTTGTAGCCTAGGCTGGCGTGCAATGGTGTGATCTTGGCTCACTGCAACCTCTGCCTCCTAGGTTCAGGCAATTCTCTGGTCTCAGCTTCCTAAGTAGCTGGGATTACAGGCTCCAGCCACCACGCCTGGCTAATTTTTGTATTTTTAGTAGAGACAGGGTTTCACCATGTTGGCTAGGCTGGTCCTGAACCCCTGACCTCAAGTGACCTGCCTGCCTCAGCCTCCCAAATTGCTGGGATTATAGGCATGAACCACCATGCCCAGCCCCAAATTTCAAGTATATCTAAAAGTAGGGAGAATTATTTAATGAATCCAGTGTTCTCATCACCAGCTTCAGCAATTATCAACACCCAGCCAATCTTCTTTCATCTATTCCCTTCCCTCAGAGCAATTATTTTGAAGTGAATCCCGGATGCTATCTCATCTATAGCGATTCCATTTTGTATTTCTAAAGGATTAAGACTCTTTTAAAAAATACCTACAATATCATTGTCACATCTAAAAAAATTAACAATAATTCTTTAATATTGCCAAGTGACTTGTCAGTTTCCTTTTCTTTGATTGTATTATAAGCAGTCATGTGCCATATAATGATGTTTCAGCTGATGAAGGATCGCATATATGATGGGTGGTACTATAAGATTATAACATCATATTTTGACTTACCATCATGTTACAATTTCCTACAGTATTCAGTACAGTAATATGCTGTGCAAATTTGCATCCTAGAAGCAATAGGCCATACCATGTAGCCTAGGTGTGTAGTAGGCTATCCTATCTAGGTTTGTGTAAGTACACTCTATGATGTTTACACAATGACAAAATCTCCTAACAATGTGTTTCTCAGAACGAATCCTGTTAAGCAACACGTGACCGTATTTGAATCTGTATCCAAATAAGTTCTATACACTGTGATTGGTTAACAGGTTTTCTAGGTCTCTTTCTATCTAGCTCACTTCCCCATCTCCACCCTCACCATTTTCTTTTTTGAGGAAACTGGGTCATTTTTTCTATGGAGTTCAACAGTTGCTAATTGCATCCCTAAAGTACTTGATATGTTATTTTTTCCCTCATATTTTTTATAGATTGATAATTACATCTAGAAACAACCAGACTCATATCCTCCAGGTTCAAGTCTTCTTAACTTCCAGAAAAGTTATCCTGAAAAGTAGGAGGGTTCACTTTGATTGAATAAACTTTTAGGTACTCATATTGACAAATCAAACATGGCGGCTAAACTATGGAATAATTCTGATTGGTTTGCAGGAGGAGGACTCTCATCCAAACCACATGGACTGGGAACGGGGGAGGAAGATGGATTATCAACAAAAATGGAAAGTTTTAAATAAAATGATAGAACATAGTGTGCATGGATGCAAAAAGGACTAAAGCAGCGAATGTGCGCGACATTTACCTTGGAGGCTCAACTGTAAGTCTCATGTCTGAGGGATCAGCTCACCGTGGAAGAGGGAGCCTATTTCTGATGAAGAGGGGGTGTGGATCACGTAATTTTAGCAAATTTAAGCTGGAAGAACCTTTAAAGAGCTGCTTGTTAAGGTCTTCCATTAGAGAACTTAGGGAATGGGAGTCCCACAGAGGCTGTGACATGCCCAAGACCGTGTTCCTCGTCAGTTGTGGGGTTTGAACGGGAGTCTTTTGATTCCTTCTTCTGATCATTGTCATTCTCATCTCTGAGATAAATAATGTAGTCCTGCTCAAAAATAAGGAAAGTCAAATGTTCTCATTGCATACTCATCATGTCGTCCACTAAGTAACCCTTTTCCTGCAAGGAAATAATAGACAATGTTTTTGAAAAAATAAGCCAAACATGTATGTTTGTCTAGGTATGTATGTGAGAGTGGCTTTTAACTGATATTCTCCAATTTTCTGTATGTCAAAAGCTCAAATACAATTTACTTTCATATCCCTTCTCCAATTCACCTGTGCTAAAATAAACTGTTTATTAAATATTTCCATTTCATTTCCATCTTCCTTCCAGAGGACACATATACCCTCCACATTTTCTTTTTACAAAGAAGTCTACCTTGATGGTAATATGGCCACTGACCTGTCACTAACTGATGAAAAGAACCAGGCAGTATTTGTTTTGATTGACTTGTTGGTGTAATGAGCAACATTTATTTAAAAATTCCATATATTTTTTCCATCTCATTTTCGTTTTTCTCCCCTTTTGTTCTTTGTTCATATTTATTTGTCATCTCCCAGATTTTCCCAAGGATCAGAGGCACGAGGCAGGCAGATCTCAGCATCACATCAGCTATCTCTGGGTGGGGGAGAGTTGGGGGTGGGTAAGAAAAGGGAAAAGTGCCTGGTGCAGAAGACACTTTGAGGATGATTTTTCACATAAATGTTTCACAGAGTATTCTGTGCAGGCTGTTCAGAGAAGCATCAAATTGTATTGAGGGACTCTCAGGTGGAGAGGTGCTGATATAAGTTCTGCCCAAAGTTAAAACACATTGTTTTAGGGAAGTAAAAGGTAAACAAATGAAAAGCAGTCCCTGCCATCTGGGAGCCTTATACTCCTAGCTGGACCTCAGTGTTATTGCAAGCTGGCTTGGAGCTCATAGCTGGGCCTCGTTCTCCTGCTCACATAAACAAGCTCACAGAGCAACCAGCACCAAGCAAGGTCACTCTTAGACCATGATGAAGTGAGACAAAACAAGGCCATGTGCAACCCATAAAATACCAAACATCCCCGCTCTTGGCTAAAATGAGTGACTGCTGTTTCTTTATCAACAGAGTTTTATCCTTGCTCTAGTCTGCCCTATCCATGGAAAAGCCCAAATAATACAATTCTCCCCCACATTCTGGCACCATCCAATCTAGACCAGCTCCTACATCCTTAGGCCTTCTCCACCGCCAATGATCTAACCAAAGCCCCAATCCTATGATAGGCTCCTTCTAACACTCTCTTTGTGGTTCCTCGTGAAGAACCCTCTTCCTTGCTGCAATGAATAATAAACCCAATTTCAATGATGGAATGTTTCTGATAGGCTTTGGCTGAAGGGCATTGACAGAGGGTAAATTTACAAACCATACCATTTTCTTTTCATTTAATCATTGACTAGTGACAATGAAAGGCAGATTTGAGACCATTTATTCCTACCTTTTTAATTTCCTTTTACTTTGCTTTATTACCAACAGCAGAGCTCTTTTTTTAGACAAAATCTTAATCGTATCCCAATACAGGAAGCAGATGAAAGGGAAACTGCTCTGGCATAAACATGGGAGCTCCTGGGCCCCATTAGCTTGGGTCCCCTATGCCTATTCCCACCGTGGCCTGAAGGCACTTCCATTTGTTGGAGGGACCCATGCAGAAAACCATTGATCTAGTCTAAATTCCTTATAATCTGTATTAAGCATCCAAGATCCAACTTTGCGAGTTCCTCAAAGTCACCCTGCTTGTTAGGCAGACATCTTAGATGAAGATTCTGGTTTCCTGACTCCCCAGGCCAGGGCCAGAATTCTGCAGGAGTCCATTTTTGGTTCACAGCAGTTCAGGGCCAGCTCACCCCCTCCAGTGACCTGTTCTGGGCTGTTCATATGGACATGGTTGTCTGACTGTCTCCCCCAAAGATGCCCACCGCATCAGGACTCTGGCCTCCTCCAATGTCCAATGTCTGCACTTTCCCTTTTCTACTTTCTTGACCAATAGCCACAATAATGACAATGGTGGTGCCACGATTATCATATAACGATTACCTTTAATGCATGCCTGTGGGGAAGTGTTCTACCAACTGTGGAATCAATATGAGGCTTACAAATGGGATTCCCAGTTAAAAAGATTTGGTCCTTTTTGCTAACTCTAAATAAACTCTAAATACTTTAATCCTTGAGATAAAAACACTAGTGAGGAGAGGAAGATGAACTTGGAAGATTCAGGAAAAGAAGACCCAGAATCATGGCCTCAGAAAATAGCTAGAACAATCTCATTCTGCAGCAATGAGATGAGGCATAGTCTGCTTTACGCAGCATTTGCTCTTACCAAGAAGAGGAAATCATGTCTCTTTCTTGCCTCGTGCACAGGAATGCTATACAGATACTAGAAAGTGATCTACACTCCCTGAAAGAAAGGGGCCATAGAAATCCAGGGGGAACATATAAAAACATTTTTTTGTGATGTTTTTCATGATGTTTCTCATATTCAGAAGCGATGTCTATTGTGGTTGACTGAAATGTCATATGAAGCAAGAAATGTTCTTGTCAGCCCCAGTTCAGTAGACAGGGTAAGCAGTCAGCCCTAATGAGACCAATGGGACTAAGAGACAAAAAGGACCACGCTGAGCTTGTTCCGTGTCTAAGACAAGGATCCAGATGGAGATTGATGATCTGGCCAGACCTCTTCCACATGAATTTAGGCTGGTTCCATTATTACAAGTCATACATCTTTCTGAGTCAGGCAGTGGCACAACTCAGGCTAGTTTTTAAAAAAAATCACATTCTGAACTGTTCATAAGCCACAGTGCAAAGTAATGACCCAGAAACACCAGGAAAGGGATATGTAAATAGATTTTCTCAACAGACCAATTAGAAAACAAACACCAATAAATTTTTGTGTAAAAACATTATTAATATATACATTTTTATCCTTAAGCTGCCCCATAAATAACAAATAACTGGCCTTGAGCACTTACCAAGTGTCAGGGAGAGTAACCAGGGCTAGAAGTAGGTGAGACGAGGAAGGCACTTGTGTTGGGTACATTTAATGGGGCACCCACAAACTCAGCAATCAAGATAAATAATATTTAGATGCAATATTTAAAAAAAATCATCAAACTCTGTCCCTCTTGTTATTGCCGATAAGGCTCTAGCTTCTCACTGGTGCCTCCAAGTGCTTCCACACATCAGTGCCTTCTGTTGTATTCTATTTCTATGCGTTAACTCTTTGTCTAAGTTGGTTTGGGCTGCCAGAACAAAAGCTTGTAGACTGGGTGGCTTAAATAATAGACATTCATTTCTTACATTTCTGGAGGCTGAAAGTCCAAGTTTAGGATGCCAGTCTGGTTGAGTTCAGGTGAGGGCTCTCTTTCTGCTTACGGATGTCCACTTTCTCACTGTGTCCTCACTGGGTGGAGAGAGTGAGCTCTGGTGTCTCTTCCTCTTATAAGGACATTAATCTCATCATGGGGACCCCACTCTTATAACCTCATTGAAACCTAATTACCTCCCGAAGGCCCTACCTTCAAATACCCTACCTTCAAATGTTTGTATACTAAAGACCTAAATTTGTACATTGAAGGCTTAAGCTTTCAATGTTTAGTATACAAACATTCAGTTTATTAACACTCATTAAAACTTCAATCAATCCAATGAAGTATTTACTATCAACCTTTTTTACTCTATCTCTGTCTCTCTTCTTTCCTGTGTAAACATTTAGGCAAAGAAATGTTAAATAGCTTGACAGTGTTTACACAGATGGTAGAACAAGTGCTATGGTTTGAATATGTCTCTCAAAGTCCGTGTGTTGAAAACTTAAATGTCAATGCATCAGTATTGAGATGTGGAACCTTTAAGAGGTGATTAAAGGTGAGGGAGGAGCTCTCATGAATGAACTAACGTCATTATCATGGGAACGGGTTTGTTATAAAAGTGAGTTCTCTTGGTTGCTCCCGTGTGTTTTTCACCACCTGATTCCTTCCACCATGTTGTAATGCAGATGCAGCAAGAAGGTCCTCAGCACATGCAGTTTCTGGATCTTAGACTTCCCATCCTCCAGAAACCATGAGCCCGATAAACTGCTAGGGTTTATAAATTAGCAGTCTGCAGTATTGTTACGGCAGCACAAAATGGACTAACACAATCAAGATTTGAACTCAGTGACTCCTACTTTGGAGCCTGCACTTCTATCCACTTTGCTACACTGCGTCTAAAGCAAAAGAATGATAACTTCGCAAGAGAAATCTTGCCTTAGCTACAGACAGAACAGAGTAATGATTTCAAGGACAGTAGATGTCTTCACATGATTGAATTTCCTATATGTAGACAGAAGGCCCCTATAAAGGGAAAATACCCCATGGAAGATATTTCATTGCAGAGGGAGGGGATGTTGGGGGCACTTCTTGACCCTGAATCAACCAGTAGCACCCCCTGCTTGACAGCATTTTGGTGACCTCTCAGCCCCAGAAGTAATGGTAGGCAGGAGAGGTAAGTTTTGAAGAAGCACAAGGATTAGAGAAGGGCAGGGCACTGGAAAGAGTCCCAAGATGCTGAAGTGCTTCAGGGGGGTGACGGAGCAAGACTGGGGCGTCCTGACCCCATAAAATTATCGGATACATGAGAGTCGTGTGTGAGCGCAGAGAAGGACTAAGCGGAGCATGTGAGGAGGCCAGTGGAGTCCAGAAGGCTCCGTAGAAGTAGCACTGCTGGGAAAGTTTGTAGAATCGTCAAACACTGTAATGTCTTGCCCGATTTTCACTGTTGGCAATGAGCATTAGACTTTTGAGCTAATTAATTAGACTTTTGACCTAAGTTTTGAGCTGCCAGCATGTGTCAGCATCCTCTATCTGTAAATAATGCCTGTTTCCTCTCACTGCAAACTCAGAACATGCCTCACATCATTTACATGACATTCCGGCAGCCCCATGCCATCCAGAGGGCCTTGTCCAAGGTTGCACCATGATCCAGGGCCAGGGTTTGGACTCAAGCCCAGATTCTGACTTCCAAGCTCCTGCTTCAGCTATTACTTGCTGACATTCCTTGTTAATTTTCTTTATCCACAAATTTGCAGGCTTCACAAGTTCTGGATTGAAATTAATTCCGTTAATAGTTGGTGCCCTCATTCATTTTCTTTCGGTTTAACTGGAAGCCCAGGTGAGCCTCAGACACGACTCAGTGTACTTGGCAGGCTCTTCCCACTATTAACCAGAACGTGGCTGTGAGTCCAGGCACTGCCTACCACCTCCTTTCCTCTTTTTACTTTGACCTTGGTAGAGACTGAATGTGTCCCTCCAAAGCTATCTGTTGGAACCCTAATCTCCAATGTAATGGTGTGCGGAGATGGAGCCTTTGGGAGGTGATTAGTTCATGACGGGAGAGTCCTTATGAATGAAATTAGTGCCCTTTGGGAAGAGGCCAGAGAGTTAGTTCTTCCTCTTTTTGCCAGGTGGGGACACAGCAAGAAGGTGACTGTTGAAACCAGGAGGAGGATTCTCACCAGAACCTAACCATACTGGCACCCTGAACTCAGACTTCCCAGCCTCCAGAACTGGGAGAAATATCTATCATTTAAGAGCCCAATGAATGGTATTTTTGCTGTAGCAGCCTGAGCTGAGGCAGAGCTTTATAGAGATTGTGTGTCTGTGTCAGAATGCCTTCCCAGGTTTCTTTTGGTGCCTAGAAAGATGTGAAATGTTTTTGACGTCCTTAGGTAGTGACCAAAAATGGTAAGGCCTGAGTATCTGGACCTTCACCTCTAAGATATGTCTGGATATGTAGAGACTACTGGAATGCTTTATGGTTTCTGGAGCAGTAGAAAGAGAGACCATCCAAGTTTCAGGCAGGAAAAATGCTTCCATTCTTCTCTTCATTCATTCCTGAGTCCCTGAGTCATCCAGTGTGGGCTGTTACTGACCAGCCATTCTGCCCCTACCTCCTCCCTGCAGCTGCTTCCTTCCTGGTGGATCCAGCTTCCTGCTAGGGATACACACTTGCTGGATATTCACATTCCCAGATTTGCTTCAAGCTAGGACTTTTGTTTGTGGTCCAGTCCTGGGAGAAGGGAACACGAGGGGGAAGGGGTGCTGCGTGTGTGTGTCTGCTTGGGGGGGTCTAGGTTGACTTCCTAAGGAAAAGGGAGCCATGGAGGAAGCACCAGTATTTTTCACTGGATGTGGTCAGGACTGTAAATGATGCCGGGATCGGCAGCAGACATCTCATAGCCCGGAGAGTAGATATTACCACGCCGGAAAGCGGCAGAGCAAAAAAGCAGACAGAACCTGGATGCCGTCAAGGAAATGCTGCAGCAAATGAGCAATCATCCTTTCTCTGACCTTGTTTTATATCTTTATTGCTTGAGCTATTTGAATTGAATATTTACTAACTCACAACTGAAAACATCCGAATACCCGCTTACCCCCCAACTTCCCTTGCTCACTCGTTATCCTTAGAGATGTGCCCGAGGCAGCTCCCTCCCCACAACTACTGACATAGTTTCTGGTGCACGTCTCTTTGGGCACCAGGTTCACGAGCTGCACACACGTACACACGCATACGTATGCACATATATACACACACAATGCCTTCATGCGCTTCCTTTCCATTCAGTATGTCCGTGTGTGTGTGTCTCTGTGTGTGTGTGTGTGTGTGTGTGTGTGTGTGTGTGGTGTGTGTGTGTGATGTATTTTTAACCACACAGGGAATACTGCTTAGAGGAACAAAATATCAAAGTTGAAAGTGGCAGTGGCGATGGCTGGCTCTGGAACGTGGAGAGGTCTGGTAGTGAATGAGGTGCTCCACTGTTGTGTGGGCACAGCCTGTCGCCTCTATTCAGGGATTGCTCGTGCTTTTCCTGAGGCACTTGCCAAGACAGCATTTGCATTCCATTGACTCAGCACTTGCAGGAAAACCCAGAAAAGGCTGGATTTGCTTTTCAGGGTTAAAGATGCCTGAAAACTGGGTTCCTGCAAAAAGATGGAAGGCATTTATAGTGGGGTCAGGAAAGGTGAACCAATACTCTGGATTAACATGACTTATTAGAAGGACTGCTTGATGCCCTGCAAAGAACAGAAGTCTTGGAAGTAACCATTCAAACTTGGAGTTAAGAGCTAAGCATGGGACCTCTAGATGTAGTCAGAGATGAACCTTGGATGTTACGATATCAGATGTCTGAAGTCCAGAGGAGGACATATATAAGAGGCGGAGGTTGTTTGACATATGGAAAAGCTGGGCTTGAGAGAGTTAAATGCAGAGGCTGAGACGGTTTGGGAAGAGCAAGGCTGGGAGCAGGCTTGAGACATGTGCAATGAGGAAGAAGAGGACTCAGCCAACTGCAGTGAGAGAAAGAAGTTCACCAAGGTGGACTTCTAGAACATCACTGGTTACCCAGGGGTCTGGTGCAGGGAGCAGGCGTCAGTCTAGGCTGTTTTCCATACTGGAAAATAGAACTTGAACATGGCCCAAGCCTGGTGACATATCAGAATTCTTGGACTGAAAACTTCTGTAAAAAATGAATGCAGACACTCCAATTCCCACCCTACTTCCACCCCTGAGATTCTGATGCAATTGTTTGAGAAATTCTAACTTAAATGGTCCCTGAAATTTATATTTTTTGAAAGATCTCCAAGTGATTCTGATGAGTAGACAGGTTTAGGAACTTCAGAAATAAGCAGTGTCAGTGTTGACAGAAGGGTGTGGAGCAGGTGGTAAATGAGCTCAAGTTGACAAGCAGTCAGGCCTCAAGGATCAGGGGTCAAGATGTAAACTCCATTCCTGGCCAACGCAATTTCCCCTGGAAACACACAACTGTGGGCTGACATAAACAATCCTGGGAAATTATGAAATGTCCTCGTCATATGAGGTGTGTGCTGGTGTTCCTATTTTACACATGATCAAACTAAGGTACAGAGAGGGTAATAGATTTGCCCAAGATCACAAGTCCAGTAAATGGTGGAACTGGGGAGTGGAATCAAGTGTTCGTTCATCCAGTGAATGTGGGAGAGTGATCTCAAAAGTCAATGAGGAACTGATCTTGTGCAACCAAGAGAAATGGAAACTGGAGAGAAGAAAAGAACAGAACAATACACTGGGCTTAATTAGAATGACAGCAAGCAAGGCAGGTATCTTGTTTGTGTTGCTGTAACAAAATAACACAGATTGGGTCATTTATAAACACTGGAAACATATTTCCCCACAGTTCTGGAGGCTGGAAAGTCCAAGATCACAGTGTTGGTGTTTGGTGTCTGGTGAGGGCCTTCTTGCTGCGTCTTCAGATGGCAGAAGGGAGAAAAGGCAAAGAGGGCCTAAGCTTCTTCTCTCCAGACCTTTATAAGGCCTTAACCCATTGATGAGAACAGAGCCCTTGTGATTTCATCACTTCCCAAATGGCCCCACCTCTTAATACCACGACAGTAGGGATTATGTTCCAACATGAATTTTGGAAGGAACACATTCAAACTATAGCATGGCAGAAGGACAGAATGTTACTAGAAATGAGAGAGCTCTTATTTTCTTCATTTGGCTTCATTCACTCATTACGTATTTATTATTATTTCCACAAATACAGTTTGTCCTTCCTCTGAATTCCAGCTTCCTAATTGTGTGAACCCCCCACCTCATCTTTCTCCAATGCCCTAAATGATCCCTTATTCTCAAACCCTTTTTACCATGCCTTTCTTGTCACTTGGCTGGAGGTCATGTAATATGGCAGGCAGCTCTCTAGCCTTCTTTGTATATACACTTCTTTCCAACTTGATAACCTCGGGGCATTGAGAGAGTAAAGTGGACTGTTGGCTTCTGAAAGGAGTTATGAATCACTGTGTAGGGGTATTGGTTTCTTCCACTTTGTAAATAATGCATCAGCAGCAGCCAAATATAGAAATGACCCATTTGTCTGAAAGTAGGCAAAACAAATCCATGACTAATTGGTTTTTACGATCCTTTTTGGATCTTTTGATACTTTGTGCTAAGAACCACAGAAACATTTAGGTCTCTAAAAGAGGAAAATTCAACATATCAATATATATTTATGAGAGCCAATGAAACATTGGAAGAATCTGCCTTTCCAACCATGAATAACGGGGATCCCAGGACAACTGAGTGCATGAGCTTTCCAAGGCAGGAGGAAAATGCCATTTACTAGGGATAGTCCACAAAACACTTTATGATCTTCTGTTGTTCAGTTGGAAGAGTAGAAAAAATAAACTCCATGCCATCTTCTCTCAGGAAAGAACTATGTTCAGCAATAGACATTTTGGACAGCTATATATTAGACCTTAAATTAAAATAGCAATTAAAATATTATGCTAAGCCATTTTCTTATTTATAAGACACTAATTTATTGTAAAGTAGTTTACTTTCTTCCATGGCTGAGTTTAATAAGTTTCTTTCAGAAGAACCATAAAAGCATGCTCGGAGAAAGGAGTCTGTGTTACTTTTTTAAATAAACAATGTAGCTGTCACTGGATGTTATGAAGATTGATTACTAATGCATTTTTAATGCAGATAATTTATTAGATAATAAGAGATTTTTTCCCTCTAAATTTTCAGTAGGAGGAAATCATTGAGTTTTTCCATTTTAAATTAAAGGCTTTCTACAATTGGTTTTTCACTAAGCCTTAAAATGGATGATCAAATTCAATTATGTAGCAAAGATGCTCAGGATGAAGCTTATGCTACTCTCTCATACTTTTATGTCTGCTTGAATACCAAGAAACCTCCTGACAGCAAGAACCAAACTAGACATATATCGCGACCAAGGTGCCTAGTAGAATGCTATTGATGTGTAACAGGTGCTCCATGAATGTTTATTGGATGAATAATGTCTTAGGCTGTTTTTCTTCCTGCAGAATATGCTTGTGCTAAGCTTGTATGTCAGTGATGGATTGCTACATAGTATTCATACTTCCTCCTGTCTCTCTTTGTCACCTTCCAGCAGCCAGGACAGGAGGCAGGGTGCAGAGGTGAAGAATGAATTAGCTCAACTGTGTCCCTGTTTTCTTCACTGAAGGGGGACTGAAACTGTCTTGTCCTGGCAATGCCAAATGGTCAGGCTGTGGTCCAGCTTCATAAGACAGCCAGTGGGAAATTTTCTGTTCTAGGTGACTAAAAGCTCTAAGATGACCAAGGTGAAGCTGTCTCAGAAATTCTTCTTAAATTTTTGTGTCTAATGACAAGGAAGTGTAAGTGGAAGGATTGTCTCTGAGAGAGACTGGGACACATAGTCCAAAGGGAACTATGGGCCAGGCATTGTGGCTCACGCCTGTAATCTCAGCACTTTGGGAGGCCGAGCCAGGTGGATCACCTGGGTCAGGAGTTTAAGACCAGCCTGGCCGACATGGTGAAACTTCATCTCTACTAAAAATACAAAAATTAGCTGGGCGTGGTGGCTCAAGACTATAATCCCAGCTACTCGGGAGGCTGAGGCAGGAGAATAGGATGAACCTGGGAGGCAGAGGTTGCAATGAGCCAAGATCGTACCACTGCACTCCAACCTAGGTCATCTCAAAGAAAGAAAAAAGGAATTATGAAAAGAAAAACTTTTTCCTGAAGTCTCTTATTTTATCTGAAAAATGCATGCAAGTTTGCGTTGCAAGCCATAATATACCTCTTTGTTAAAGAGGTTAGTCTCTAACTGTTATTCTCCATAAATGTAATAAAGATTTCAAATAATCTTGATTTCAGCCAATGGAACTAATTGATTGTGTCGTATCTAGACTACAAGGTTCTTGTTTATAAATCTTTATATCCCCTCAGCTCCTCACCCATCTTTGTTAAGGAGGTATATTGTAATAAAATAAACAAAGGAGGCTGGGCGTGGTGGCTTACACATGTAATCCCAGCACTTTGGAAAGCCGAGGTGGGCGAATCATAAGGTCAAGAGATCAAGACCATCCTGGCCAACATGGTGAAATCCCATCTCTATTAAAAATACAAAAAAAATTAGCTGGGCATGGTGGTGCATGCCTGTAGTCCAAGCTACTTGGGAGGCTGAGGCAGGAGAATCAGTTGAACCCGGGAGGTAGAGGTTGCAGTGAGCCGAGATCGCGCCACTGCACTCCAGCCTGGTGACAGAGTGAGACTCCACCTCAAAAAAAAAAAAGCAAAGGAAAAGAGATGTATTATGATTATAAAGAAGTATATGTGATAAAATATAACAAAGGAAACTGAGCATAAGTCTTTGGTTAATACTGAGTTGAGTATAATTTCTGGAAAAGTAGACTGAGTTGGAAAGGGCTGATGTTGAGTTCAGAACCCCTACTTCATGTTTTCTTCTGACTTGGGTTTACACAATTTTGGAAACATAGGCCCCCATAAAAATGGTGACAGCGTCTTCACTGCTTGCCAAGCTATATCAAGGTAATCACCAAGGACAGATGCCTGAATGAGCCACAGAGTTGGCATGGTGCCACATTTTCAGCCATAGTCCCTGAAACCTTGAATAAGTGTCTTTTACTGAGAAATTAAGCTGTGTGGGTCCTGTGATGATTAATTTTAAAAAATTTTTATTTTCATAGGTTTTGGGGGAACAAGTGGTATTTGGTTACATGAGTAAGTTCTTTACTGATGAATGTGATTATGTGTGTCATAATAAATTTGGAGGCCATGGTATCCAGATAATTGGCCAAACATCATTCTAGATGTTTCTGTGAAGTTATTATTAACATTTAAATCAGTAGACTTTGAGTAAAGCTTATGACCTCTCATAACCTGAGTGGGTGAGCCCTACCCAATCAGTTAAAGGCCTTAAGAGAAAAACACTGATGTCCCTGGGGTAGGAGGGAATTCTGTCAGCAGGCAGCCTTCAGACTCAAGCTACAATTCTTTCCTGAGTCTCCAGCCTGCCTGCCTACCTGCAGATTTTGGATTGACCAGCCTCTATAGTCACATGAGCCAATTTCTTAAAATATATCTCTCTATACACATCAAATTGGTTCTATTTCTCTGGTGAACCCTGACTCATACAGGTCATGTGGTGAACTGAGAGTGGACCTGCCAGACCTGCTTCCAGATGCCCCAGGCCTGACAGCCAGGCCTACTTACATAATTTATTCCATCTCCTGGACTGCCCCCCCAAATAATAGGAATCTCATCCAGTTCCCTGGTAATGCAAGAGAGTCAAATGATGCAATCATTCTCAGCATAGCAGCACTATATATATAGTGTGTATATATGTAGTGTGTATATATATAGTGTGTGTATATAGTGTGTGTGTGTGTATATATATATATATGCATATATACACATATATATAGTGTATATAGTGTATATATATAGTGTGTATATATATAGTGTATGTGTATATGTATATATACACATACATATACAGTGTATATATATGTGTATATATATACGTATATATATGTACACTGTATATGTATGTGTATATATAAGCATATATATACACACGCACTATATACACACTATATATATGTATATGTATACATACATACATTTTACCTCTAGCCTTACAAAAAACAGTATATTCTCCAACATGGAAAAGTAAGAGATTTTTCACATTTTATTTGCATATGGTATGTATTCTTGGAGACGTGTGATATGTTTAAAGAGGTTAGACCAAAGCATTTAGAGTGGCTTTCAAGGACAATGGCCCTTGCTGTCTGTTTTGTTATCCTCAAGGTTAAAGAAGAGATGAAACAAAACATCTTTTGAACTAGGATACAAAAATAACTGGATCTGTGGCTAAGATGTATGAACCGGGTGTGTGTAATATATTAGTAGGTCCAGTTAATGAAAAGGCTGAACGCAAGAGAGACAAAAGAGGATTAACAATTCTGTTAGTCTCCAAAAATGTAACAAAGATTTCAAATAGTCGTAATTCAACCAATGGAACTAATTGATTGTGTTGTGTCTAGACTACAAGGTTCTTGTTTACACATCTTTATATCCCCTCGGCTCCTCACCCAGTGCCCTGTACTAAAGAGATGTTCAGTAATAGTGGTTGACATACTGCCAGCAGCTTTAACTTGTACAAATTAATGAAAGGAAATGTTAGGTCTACTGTCGCAGTTCTTTTGTGTGCTGTATGTACCCAAGAGAGTGAGGCTATTATGATATCAATGTCCTGGAAATGTGTTCAAACAAACACAAAAGTTTTCTTACTGTCCAGCCTGTTCTTTTCCATATAAAGCCATAGTGAAGCTTCATTTAATTAGCAAAATGTCAGTAAGAAAACATAACCAGTTAAAAGGGTGAATGCAATAATCTAGGAGAGAGAGTGTGATATGAAAATAGACATATGAACGGGTTTGTTGCAGGAAGAGATACATGTTCACCATCATGGTAAGATTGGGGGACCAGGCCGGGCAGTGGCTCACGCCTATAATTCCGGCACTTTGGGAGGCCGAGGCGGGTGGATCACAAGATCAAGAGATCGAAACCAGCCTGGCCAACATGGTGAAACCCTGTCTCTACTAAAAATAAAAAAATTAGCTGGGCGTGGTGGCGCACGCCTATAGTCCCAGCTATTTGGGAGCCTGAGGCAGGAGAATTGCTTAAACCCGGGAGGCGGAGATTGCAGTGAGCCGAAATCCCATCACTGCATTCCAGCCTGGCAACAGAGGGAGACTCTGTCTCAAAAAAAAAAAAAGAAGAAAAACAAAACAAAACATAAAAACATTAGGGACTCAATAGGATTTTGGAGTAAAGGAGAAGACAGAGTCTAAAATGATACCAAGGTTTCAAGCAATGCTGTGTTGACATTAAAAACTGCTTTGTTCTTTTGCTGGAGAAGGTGGTATTTTATGTTTTAGTTATAATTAGTTTGGAGATTTAGTGGGGGTACTTAGATGGGCACTAGCAGTTGGGGAATGTACTCTTATTCTTTGGCAAGAGAATATGGGAATGTATAGAAAACAATTAGACTCAATAACAGATACAGTGTTCAGATTGTTCCACAGCCCAGTCATACCTTTATCTTTGCTGTAAGTTATTTAGGTATACGGTGGTGAGATACAGGGTGGCACTACAAGGAGTGCTGTTAACTGCGATGAATATTCTATGTTGAAATCAGAAACGAGTCAAGCATGCCTATATCATCGCTTTCACACAACATTGCCCTGGAGGTCTAGCCAATGGACAAAAGATTAGGTAAAAATTACATGTAAAAATTAGAAAGGAAGAAACAAAGCCATTATTAGTTGCAGATGGAAACTTCAAAACCACAAAAGACAAATTATTTGAGTAAAATAGAATATTAAAACAAAAAATTAATTGCACTTTTATATGTCAGTAATAAGAAGTTAGAAAAGCAACATTTTTAATAATAAAAATAAAAGGCACAAAAAACTAAAACTAATAGACTTGCAAGATATTTATGGATCAATTTTTTAAACTTTATTTTAAAAATGTAATGATTTATATGTCATTAAAGAAGATATATAAATGAAGAGATATACCATATTCATGGTTGCTGCTTCTTGGTAAATTGGCCTATGAATTTAATGCAATTCTTATCAAAATTCTGATAGCATTTGTGGTAGATCTGACAAGTTGGCTATAGAATTAAAGGAAGAACAATACAATAAATGGTGCTAAGACATTGGTTGCTGTGTGAAAAAGAAAAGAAAATAGGAAAGTGCTTCACATCATATAAAAATCAATTTTGTTTAAGAATGAAAATGTAGAAATCAAAATTAGAACTCTATGAAGAAAACTGAAAAATAATTTTATGAACTTGAAATAGGAGTGATATTTTTTAAAAGCCACACCTCAAACAAGAGATTGGTAAGTAAGCTATATTAATTACTTGAATTTCTTTTCATCAAAAGAGAAGTAAAAAATAAGCTATAATTATATAAGGGAAGATATTTTAAATGCACATAATTTAATAAAGACTTTGTATCTGGAATGTACCCAACAAATAATAAAAATATCACCAAAGAGAAAAATATCTCAAAAGAAAAATACTTTTTCTGTCTCAATATTTTTAGATAATATGTAGACAGCAATATCTGTATAAATATTTTTATTTCCCCCAGTAGAAAAATGGGCAAAGGAAAATATGAAAAGATAATTTATAGAAAAAGAAACAAAAATGACCAATACGTTTATGAAAAGACGCTCATTCTCACTAGCAATCAAAAAAAATGTAAATGCAATGAGATGTCATTTTTTTTCACTTACCAAACTTGCAAAAACTAGACTAACAATATAAGGGATTGTGAGAATATGGTCAATGGCATCATTTATGCATTGATGGAGGCGTACACTGGTCCAAACAAACTGGAAAACAATGTGGCATCATCTACTAAATTTGATGATGCACAGCTTTTAAGACCTAATAATTCAGCTAGCTATATATTCTCAAGAAACCACTTGCTTATGTGCACAAGGGGACATAAGTGCATGTGTCTCCAATTTAAAGCAGTCTGTGATATGGTTTGGAGCTGTGTCCTCACCAAATCTCACACTGAATTGTATAGTCCCCAGAGTTGAAGGTGGGGCCTGGTGGGAGGTGATTGGCTCATGGAGGTGGCTTTCTCATGAATGGCTTACCACTATCCCCCTTGGTACTGTCCTTGTGAAAGTGAGTGAGTTCTCATAAGATCAGTTGCTTTAAAAGTGTGTAGCACTTCCCCTCACCGCCCTGTCCTGCTCCCACCATGCAAGTTGCCTCACTCCCCCTTTGCCTTCCATATGATTGGAAGCTTCTTGAGGTGTCCCCGCTAGGCTTCTTGTACAGCCTGCAGAATCATGAGTCAATTAGACCTCTTTTCTCAATAAATTACCCAGTACCCGTTATTTCTTTATAGCAGTGCGAGATTGCCCTAATACAATCTGCAGGTTAAAGCAAAAATTATGAAAATGACCATCAACAAAAATCTGGATAAAGAGTGACAGTACATTCATACACTGGGATATAGCAAGGTATGTGAAAATAAGTGATCTGTAGTTATATACATCAACATAGATGAATTTTACAGCCGTATGGTGGAAAAAAATTGTTTGGATATATATTGGAATGCATGTGCCTATTTAAAAATAATTTCATATCTATTATAAAATCTATAAAACTAATTGAATGTAATGCTTAGGGATATATAGATAGAGTTGATTCTCATTATTTGCAACAGTTATGTCCTAGAAATCAATGGAAACACTGAATTAGCGTGTATAATACCATTACTCTGAGGGAAAATAAAGGGTTAGGTTGCTGTGAGCATCTAGTCATAATATTTCTGTCAACTGGTCTATATATAACTTTGCTTTATGTATGATTGCTTTTAAAACACCATATTTAATATAATGGCATACTTAGTTTTATTATACTTTGTTTTATTGCCCTTTGCAGATTCTGCATGTTTTGCAAATTGAAGACTTGTGGCAATCCTGCACTGGGTAAGTCTTTTGGAGCTGTTTTTCAAATATCAGGGACTCACTTCATGTCTCTGTGTCACATTTTGGTAATTCTCACACTATTTCAAACTTTTCCATTATTATTACATCTGTTATGGTGATCTGTGATTAGTGATCTTTAATACTACTATTGTAAGTGTTTTGGGGTTCCATAAATGGTGTCCATATAAGACTGAATTGATAAATGTGTGTGTGTCCTGACCGTTTCACCAACAGGCCTTTTCCCTGTCTCTCTTCTTTTCCTTGGGCCTCCCTATTCCCTGTGACATGACAATATTGAAATTAAGCCAATTAATAAGCCTACAATGGCCTCTAAGTGTTCAGGTGAAAGAATGAGTCACATTTCTTCCACTTTAAATAAAAGGCTAGAAAAAAATTAAGCTCAGTAGCAAGGCATGTCAAAAGCTGAGACAGGCCAAAAGTTAGGCCCTGTGAAAAACAGCCAAGTTGTGAATGCAAAGGGAAAGGTCTTGAAGAAAATTTACAGTGCTACTTCATGGACACCCAAATGATAAGAAAACAACACAGCTTATAGCTGATATGAAGAAAGTTTGTGATCTGGATAGATGATCAAACCAGCTACAACATCTTCTTAAGCCAAAGCCTAATCCAGAGCCAGGCCCTCACTCTCTTCAATTCTATGAAGCCTGAGAGAGGTGAGGAAGCTGCAGAAGAAAAGTTGGATGCTAATAGAGGTTGGTTCATGATGTTTAAGGACAGAAGGCACTTTGCACTTTTGCAAAGTGCAAAGTGAAGCAGCAGGTGGAAACTGCAGCAAGTTATCTGGAAGATCTATCTAAGGTCATTGATGATTATGGCTACACTAAACAACAAAAAATCAGCCTTGTATTGCAAGAAGATGCCATTTCAGACTTTCATAGCTAGAGGGGGAGAAGTCAATGTCTGGCTTCAAAGCTTTAAAGATCAGGCTGACTCTCTTGCTGGGGGCTAATGCAGTTGGTGACTTTAAGTAGAAGCCATTTGCTCATTTACCAGAGCCTCAAGAATTATGCTAGGTCCACTCTGCCTATGCTCTATTAATGGAACAATAAAGCCTTGTTGACAGTCCATCTGCTAATGGCATGGCTTATCAAATATTTTAAGCCCATTGTTGAGACCTACTGCTCAGAAGAAATGATTCCTTTCAAAATATTACTGTTCATTGACAATGCATCTCTTCTCCCAAGAGTCTGATGGAGAGGTACAAGGAGAATAATGTTGTTTTCATGCCTGCTAACACAGCATCCATTCTGCAGCCTACGGACCAAAGAGTAATTTTGATTTCCAAGTATTATTATTTGAGAAACACATTTTGTAAGGCTATAACTGCTATAGATCATGATTCTTCTGATGGATCTGGGCAAAGTAAGTTGAAAATCTTTGGATAGGAATTACCACTCTTTATGTCTTTAAGAACATTTGTGATTCATAGGAGGAAGTCAAAATATTAACAATAACAGGAATTTAGAAAAATTTGATTCCAGCCCTCATGGATGATTTTGAAGGGTTTAAGACTTCAGTGGAGGAAGTCATTGCATAGGTAGTTGAAATAGCAAGAGAACTAGAATTAAGAGTTGATCCCGAAGAGGTGATTGCCTTGCTGCGATCTCATGATAAAACTTTAACTGATGGGTTGCTTCTCATGGATGAGCAAAGAAAGTCGTTTCTTGAGATGGAGTCTACTCCTGGTGAAGACATTGAAATGACAATAAATGATTTAGCTGATAAAACAGTGGCAGAGTTTGAGAGAATTGACTCCAGTTGGAAGTTTTACTGTGGGTAAAATGCTTTCAAACAATATTGCATACTACGGATAAATCTTTTATGAAAGGAAGAACCAATCAGTGTAGCATACTTTGATTTTAAGAAATCTTATATTGTCTTAATTTAAGAAATTTCCACAGCCACCCCAACTTTCAGCAACCAACACCTTCATCAATCAGCAGCCATCAACATTGAGACAAGACGCTCCACCAGCAAAGATTGCGACTTTCTAAAGGCTCATTAGCATTTTTAGCAGGTTTTTTTTTTTTTTTTTGAGAGAGTCTCACACTCTATCGCCCAGGCTGGATATCTATCGTCCATCTCGGCTCACTGCAACCTCCATCACCTGGGTTTAAGCAATTCTCCTGCCTCAGCCTCCCGAGCAGCTGGAATTACAGGTGCTGCCACCGCACTGGGCCAATTTTTGTATTTTTTTAGTAGAGACAGGGTTTCACCATCTTGACCAGGATGGTCTTGAACTCCTGACCTCTTGAACACCCACCTCGGCCTCCCAACATGCTCAGATTACAGGCGTGAGCCACTGTGCTTGGCCACTTTAGCAGGTATTTTTCACTTCAGGTGTATAAATTTTTTTTTAGATATAATACTATTGCCCACTTAATAGATTATAGTATAATAGTAAATACAATTTTATATGCTCCAGAAAACCAAAAACTTTGTGTGATGGCTTTATTGTGATTGTGACATTCACTTTACTCTGGTGGTCTGGAACTGCACCTACAGTATCTCTGAGGAGTGCCTGTACATTGTTGCTTTGCTAACATTACACTCACTGCCAACAGCACTGCTCATATTTGGACTCGGGCAATTCAAATGTTCAAGATGTTTTGGAAGTTATGTTGCTGAATTAGGAAAGAGATGTTTGTTTCTTATGTACAAGTGACCCAGGGACTAAACTGGTATTAGATTACAGGTTAGGTCACATGCCCTTGTGTCACCAGTCTGGTGGTGATGCAATTCTGATGTGAAAAAGGGTTAGAAATATTGAAGCTTTTCCAGCTATTTGGAAAATACATTTATGACATTTATGTTCTACCAGGCTCCTCATGGATTTTAGGTTTCCATCACCTTTTCTTTCTTTTTTCTTTTTCTGTTTTTTGACAGTCTCTCTCTGTTACCCAGGCTGGACTGCAGTGGTGTAATCTCGGCTCACTGCAACCTCTGCTTCCCAGGTTCAAGTGATTCTCCTGCCTCAGCCTCAAGAGCAGCTGGTATTATAGGCATGCGCTACCACACCCCACTAATTTTTGTATTTTTAGTAGAGACGGGATTTCGCCATATTGGCCAGGCTGGTCTGGAATGCCTGACTTCAAATGATTCACCTGCCTCAGCCTCCCGAAGTGCTGGGATTACAGGTATGAGCCACCACGCCCAGCCCATCATCTTGCTTTTACTCGTCTGTTGCCAAGAAGAGGTGAGTTAAGCAAGAAACTTAGAGGGCATAATTTTATCCTTAAAGATCTGCTCCTTGCCTCGAAAAGCAGCAGTTGTAAATAGCTTAAGTTCATTTAACCTCAAAATCATGTTGCTTCTGTGCCCTTGGTGCTTGGTTTGAGAACACATCCTCAACACTTAAAATCCTTTCCTCTCCCCCTTCCTTGAATAGATGGTCATCTTCCTCTCTTTCTATTCTGATCAAAAACTAAAACTGGCGGAACACATTTGTTTGCATAAAACCCATTTGCTCTGCTGGTGGGGACATGCAACCTGCTGCCTTCAAGTAAAAAAGTTTCCAGAAATATTAAGACAAATGCTTAACAGTTAGAGGATTGGCAATAAAAACTTTAAAAATAATCAAGCCATTTCTTCGGCATTTCTGAATGTAGGGCACTTAGGGAAGGGGCAGCATTCTAAAGACAAATCATTCAGTCCTATTTAGCTGGAGTTACAGCCCGCTGCCCCCTAAACAACAGTGGGATAGTGGTGTATGTCAGAGACTGGGGAGAAATCTTAAACAAGAACCCATTGCTGCTCTGGAATATTCATTTTCTTCCTGACCATTTTCAGTTAATAGAGTGAAAGTTAAAAGCATCAAACTCATGCAAGAGCTTTTATGAAAATGAATGTATCAAACAAATGGATCTTTAAAAAAATCCGAGAGTTGATGCAGGCTAATACTATTAGCTTCAATTATATTTAGGCTTTTTCAAATAAAGCCCTTGCAAATAGATAAGAGAGAACTGCTTCCATTTCCGCTCCTCCCACCCCCATCCTCCTTCTCTATGCGGAATGACTCACGGATTAGTCTGAGACCCAAACAGCAAGCAAATAAATTGACAAAAGCACACAGGAAAGATGGTGCCTCTCTTTTCCTTCCTTTAAGTGCTGACAGAAAGGTCTCCCAAGAGATGCTGAAATTGGTCAGGATGTTGGATTCTTCCTATCTGGCAAATTTCATTCTTTATACTTACTGTCTTCCTCTCCCCATTGTCATTCTCTGCGATTAAGTAAAAATAAATGTTAGCATCATTGGGAAGCTGAGATAATTCCGAGGTGCATTCTAATTTGCCCTGGTCTGTCTGCAGTGTGTTTTCAAATCCCAAGCCCAGCTCATTTCGTTTCTGGATCTTTAGAAAACACTTTATAACATTAGTTGTCATCCCTATTGAAGACACTTTCTGGAAGTGATAATGAACCTTGCCATGCTTATACAAGAGGGTATGTCTCAGTAAATCACAGGCTTTCCTTTGCATATCTTTAGTGTTTTCAAGCCAGGCTGGAATACCTGCAGATTGGGTGGGGAGGAGGGGAAAAACAGTTTACAGATGCCTGATAACTAACCACAGAGGCTTCATAGTTTTTCCCCTAGACTGAATCACTTGTCAGAGGAAATTATGTTGATAACTTTCATGCAGTTACGTTGATAACAAATTAACACCCAGAATCACCTTATGCATTAATTGTAGTGATGCAAGTCAGCTTTCCTGCTGTTTGTAAATATCCATCTGGGTAATAACAATTTCCATCATGGAGCAGAGGCTATAGGGAGGCCTCTCTCACTGTCTTAAAACTGACGCCTTTACTCCCTATTTTCATCTTTCATTCCTAACCTGAGATTTCTGGTTGCAGTGTCTCATAGCAGTTTATGACATTACTACTGATTACAACGTAATGATTCTTCATTGATTACATGTGGTTTATGTGGGATTGTCAGAGATGGATCAGGGAGCATGCAAACAGAAAATCGTAACCACTAACGAATGCTAGGCCTAACCGTACCTATCCTGGAAGGCAATGACAGTGTAGAGAGAAGCAATTCAAGTCCTGGATATGGGGCCAACTTACTCACTTTCTAAAATGAATTAGCAATCAATTCAGTGAAACAATGGATGTGATGAATTTTCAAGTTTGAATCAGCTGATGTAATCATTGGAGTCTGCAAATCATCGAACTTGTTCCTTGTGTGACCATAAGATCAAGAATTTTTGTTTTTAGTGATGTCATTTGGTTTTATGTACAGGTCAAACTGACAGTTACTTTAACAACTGTAAACTCAGTTAACAGCTTGGCAAAAAAGCCCTGTTCTTTAGTCATTCTATTCATAAATCTGCAATTGGCATTCAGCTAGTAATTGTATGTATACAAAACCAAACTGTACTATCCAGAATATTCTTAATAAAGAGGTTAAACTCCAGGTTCCTCTTCCTCTTGACTCTGTGATGAAGGATGAAGTTAAGAATATTAAAAATTTTTTTTGGTTGGGCGCAGTGGCTCACGCCTATAATCCCAGCACTTTGGGAGGCCCAGGCGGGCGGATCATGAGGTCAAGAGATGGAGACCAGCCTGGCCAACATGGTGAAACCCTGTCTCTACTAAAAATACAAAAATTAGCTGGGCATAGTGGCGCACACCTGTAGTCCCAGCTACTCTGGAGGCTGAGGCAGGAGAATCACGTGAACCTGGGAAGCAGAGGCTGCAGTGAGCCGAGATTGCTCCACTGCACTCCAGCCTGGTGACAGAGTGAGACCCTGTCATAAAAAAATTTTTTTTCTTTTTTTTAGACTCTCAACGTACTTGAAATCGCTAATTATAGGAAATGTTATTTAGGGCAAGTTAGTATCACATTAACTAACTTGGAGGAGAGAAAAGGTTTTTGTTTTTACTTTTGTCTTTTAATTTTGTGGAGCTTAGGCCTTTGTGGAAAAAAGTCATCAAAGTTTGGCACACACTTAACTTAATTAACATATTGAGTTAAGCTAAACTATACATTAAGAGAATATATCAAATACTTCACAAGCTAGGAGTTGGCCCAATTTGTGGAAGATGATTTGTTGTAAATTTATGGGGCAGTCCTCTTAGGGGAGGGTAGGAGCAGGGACAATGGGACAAAGAATGCCCAAGAATTCAATTACCTGATGTCATAAATATGGAATTTATGATAATTGGTCTAGAGTCCGGGCTGAGGTTTATCCTCATATATTAATCACTAAATATTTGACTAAGATAAGGAACAATATGAAAACTGTTTCAGTTCCTAAAACTAAAAATAATTCAAATCATTCATTAAGTATAAACACTTCATATTTTCTGATTATATGTGATTCTTAAATAGTGATTAAAACAAAGTTAACTGAACTGCTACTAGCCTATGTTTTGTTCGTCTGTTTCTAGTTATTGCCTGTCCCTGAAAGACAGAAACTCTACTTTCGAAGTCTTCTGAAATCCTAACATGCCTTTCTCTCCAATAATCTATATTATTAGACTGTACCATGATAATTCTTCTCTGCTTCAGGATGAGAGTGGAGCAGAGTTCAGCACATTCGTTTTAGGGTGACTTCCATGGATTTCTGGATTTCATTGCACATTTTCTGTCAACAGAACCAGGGGGAGAGTTACTTGTGAATTTCCTTATAAGACCACTTTACCAAGGGACCCCTTCATTGTTTTGGAAGAATATTTTAGATTTTCTAGGATCACCTTAAAGGCTATTTGGCTCTCAGCTGTTTTTACATATTGATGCTAAAAAAACACTCCACCAAACAGGCTCATCTGTCATTGAACCATAACCCACATTAAATTTCTCAAGTCACCATCAGGTGGTCAATGTGTTCCTCTTCTTGTCTTCCTTCCCTGCCCCATCCAGGCAAATTTATGTGCTGCTCTCCTTCTACCTTTCTGACTCTAAACCATGCTTTTATTCCAGCTGTCTCCACCTCTCACTGAAATGGTAAGTCTCTTTTGACAGCACTACAGAGTTAGGTTAAGACCTCTAAAGAGAAAAAGAATGAGTCAAAACCAATATTCTCATTTAATGTAGTGAATTACAGTCTGGCACCCCAAATAGCAAATGTTCCCCTGCTCTTACTTGATGTAATGGATGAGGTGAAATAAATTATTTTCACTCCTCAAGCTGTAATTTATCCATGTGCTGTTGAAAAACTGTACATGGCTTCCACTCAATGGAGGATGGTATATTTCCCCTAGTTTAGAAGTAAGGCAAGCTGTTAATAGTTAATATTTCAGATGAGATATGAGATCCAAAACTGTGCTTGGAATTGCGTTCTTTTCTTAGTGGGCAAATTTTAATTAAAAAAGAAAAAGAATCCCCAGTGAGTGCTTTATTGAGCAGCAGCCATGCCCAGGCTTCGATCTTAGTGCTAGGGTGTATAGTAAGTGGTGAGTAAATGTTAGCCACTATTATTTCTTAGCATTTATTAATTTATTTTGGTCCATGTTATGGTTTAAGTGTTTGGCCCCTCTAAACTCATGCTGAAATTTGATCCCCAGTGTTGGAGGTGGGGCCTAACAGGAGGTGTTTGGGTCATTGAAGAGACCTCATGAATAGATTAATGCCCTCCCTTGGGAATGAGTGAGCTGTCAATCTATTCATTATTGCAAGAGCTGGTTCCTCTCTCATCAGGTGATATCTGCACCTCCCTGCTCCTCTTTGCCTTCTGCCATGAAGCCCTCACCAAATGCAGATGACCAATCTTTCTGAACTTTTCAGCCATCAGAATCATAAGTCAAATAAACTTAAAAAAAAAATATATATATATATATATATATAAAAATTACCCAGACTTAGGTATTCCTTTTTTGCAACGCAAAATTGACTAAGACACCTCTCAATTACTATGTGAATTTAATATCATCTCATTTAACAGATGTATTAGTTTGGTAAGGATGGCATGACAAAATGCCATAGATGGGGGTGCCTTCAACAATAGAAATTAATTTTCTCATGGTTCTGAAGGCAGGAAGTCCAAAATCAAGGTGTCAGCAGGATTGATTTCTTCTGAAGCCTCTCTCCTTGGCTTGCAGATGGCCACCTTCTTGCTGTGTCCTCACATGGCTATTCATCTGTGTGTGTCTAGGTCCTAATCTCATCTTCATACAAGGACAATAGTTATATTGAACGAGGGCCCACCCTAACAACCTCATTTAATCTTAATTTACCTTTGTAAATATCCTTTATCTAAATAGCTACATTCTAAGGTACTGGAGGTTAGGACTTCAACATATAAATCTTGGGGGGACATGATTTAGTCCAAATAGCAGGTGAGAATACAGAGAGATGTGCAGAGCCAATCACGTGCCTGTGATTCCAGGCAATGAGGCTCGAGGCTGTGTTCTTAATCACTACGCGATAGTGTGTTTTGAGTAAAATGTAATGCCAGCATATGTACTCTTGGCGTCTCTTACTAGTTATCTCAATGCAGTTTTAATTTCTATGTAATCGACATGAATCAAAATAGGAAATTAGATGTCTAAGTTCATTTTTTTCTAATTCATTAAGCATTAAGCATAATGTTTAAAACTCTTCTAGGCTGCATATCTCCTTTCACCCTTTACTATATGGACTTTGTAACAATGACTGAAATCCTATTTTGTGATTGAGTACTTTATGATCTGTGAACGGGATGGATATTCTGAATATTACTTTGAATGTACAGTGCTGTTGCCACTGAAGGTGTGAGAGGCTGAGTCAACCAAGGGCACAGTGTTTTCTTGCCATTGCCTTTTTCTCATAGAAGGAATAGGTACATATATACACATATGTGGTTAATAAGGCAGTGGTAGGTTAATGCTAATTTGAAGATTTTAGCATTATCTAAAAATACAGAGATTTTGTTGAGATTAAGTTCTACAAATTATTACGTATTTTTCTCGATGACATTTTCTGTTGCCAACAAAAAAGTTTCCATAATCCTAGGAAAAGACTAATTATTCTGTAGCCATAGTAACAGGTAACCACCAAAATAGATTTTACACCTGTTTATTTGTAATAAGACAATTTCATAGTAACGAAGCATGAGAACTCATTGTAAACATATTTAATCCATCAACAACTCCCCTCAGTGAATATGCTTCTGAACGCCAACTAATCAGCATCAGCCTTTTGCTTTGGAAAGTCAGCCAATAGGGAATGGACTCCCTCCAATGAACAGCCTTGTAGCAGTGAACCCATCCACAACAGTTTCACCTGAGTAACTACGCTCCTACAGCTCACACCATCCCCCCACTCCTCCTGAAAGCTCATCAGTTACCTACTCTTCTTCAAGAGATCATGCCCATCCATCGTAACTCTTCCTCACTTGAGGAAATCACAACTTCAGTTTTGTGTTTTTTTGTTGTTGTGTTTGTTTGTTTAAGACACTGAGCAGTGGTCTCATACGCTGACACTTTATTGCTTCTTAGCAGCACTCAACTATTGACTGGTCTAAGGCCCATCTGGCTCTCCTTTACGTCCTTCTCTCGTAGAACATGTGGAAAAATGACAACGTGGCTTTCTTTCCTTCTTTATTCCAACTGTCTTTTTTATTGATTGAATTTCAAGAATAAAGCAGAAGTAAATGATCTGTCTTTCTTGTGGCATGATATGAGATTACCTCTAACTTTCAATGTCTACAAAGTAGCAGATTAGATATGCAGAAAGACCTTTTCCAGTACAGCATACCTAAATATGCTACATAAAAAATCAGCCTCTTACAGGGACAGTGCAGGTAGAGTGAGGAGAAAGTAAAGGAATTTCTCCAAATTTCAGGAAAATACAAATCCAAAAGGGCAGGTTAGTAGTTCTAGAGCCAGTGTTTGTCCTCTAGTAAAACCTGGAGATGGCTTTCTGGGTTTTAACAAGACAAAGGCACAGGGACAGGTGACAGAGCCTGAACCCCAAACAGGGAAAGGGTGGCATCCAGAGTTCCTGTATCAATCTAACACCCATCAAGTAGACAAATAGAAAAAAATTTTCACTGCTGATAAAGAGGTTGGAGACACACACCAGAGATACATGTCTGTCTTAATCTTGACTTTCAAAAAATTGGATGAAAAAGATTTTCCACTTACTTCTCATCATAGGCCTGTAATCACAAGGTTGGGAACCAAAATCCCTCTGCCTGTTCGGTTGTAGAAGAATTAACTTACAGTAATCTTGTATTGGTAGTGCTTTTGGAAGTTTGACAGAAGCAAATGCAAATACTCCCTAGATGAACACAGTTTCAACTATGGCCTCAGAAATTTCTCATACAAAAACCGCTAAAGGAAATAGGTTCATAATTTCTTAAAAGAAATTAAGCAAAACCAAGCCGTTATAAACAAAAGTCAGCAGCAAAAAAAAAAAAAAAACAAAGCACAGAAGTAGACTTGCAAAGCCAGCAGACATTAAAATGATAAGAAACAGAATGTAAAGAGAGTGTGTTTGATATGTTTTCAGAAAACAAAGTATTGAAAATATAATGAGAAACAATAGATCAACATTTACTAGGTGGATTTGGAAAAGAACCAAATAGAACTTTCCGATAGGAAAATACAATAATTGGAAGGCAGAGATGTCATGCTCTGAGGAGGTGGTAAGGCTGTCTCTTTAGTTGAAAGAATGCTGGGTCTCCCTGTGTACATTCCCTGCAGGTGAAACAGGAAAATTAGGGACACTGATGTATAAGGAAAAATCCTGATGCTTAATTTATACGAAGAGTCAGAACTCAGTGGCAGTCCACAGATGTTCTGTGGTTTGATTTTTACTGTCAGTCAGTTTTTCTTTCCTCTTTTAGTTGTTGTGTGGCCCTTTGAGAATCTAGGTGGTCACAACTGGGCTCATTTTTCCAAGACTGATAGGCTAGCAAACTGGACCTTCTATAGTGAAAACGACCAACCTTTGAAATATCCCATCTCCCAAGCTTGGAATACAGACCACCAGAATAATTTCCCCTCTCTTTATCATACTTTACTTACTGTACTTTGCCTTACTACTGGAAAATCTTATTATTTTTTGCTGGATGATGAATTCATTATTAATTAACAAATATGTCTTTTCATTTCCTTGCCTATTTTTATTGCCCTAATTCTGGTCCTCATTACCCCATTTGTTTCTTCAGCAAATGTTTTCTAATTGATCTATCGGTCCATAATCTTGTTTTGCTCAAATTCTTTCTATACAAAGCTGCTAGAATGATCCATCTCAAATGAGACCTGACCATACCACGCCTCTTGACAATAGAAGTCAAAGATTTCCCATAGTTTATTATCTAAAAGACCCAACTCCTGGTTCTCTCTGAGTGGGCCTGCCTACTTCTCCAACTCTGTGTTCTTCAAATCCCTGCTTTCTTCATCACCACCCTACCTTCATTCTCTTACACATTCCATGCTGTTTCTCACCTTCATAACTTTTCTCATGCTCTTTGTGCTATCCTGAATGCTTGGCTAATTCTAAGTTATCATTTGAGATTGAGATTATATGTCACTCCTTCCAGTAAATCTTTTCTGATACCACCTCTCTGTGTCTTGCTGAGTTAGCAGCTCTCCTTAATACTTCCATGTGTGAAGCATATATTTCTAGATCAGTGTCTTACAACATTATACTAGGATTTTGTATTCACATGTTTGATTTCCTCATTGTAGTGTGAGCTCCACATTTATCTAAGGGTCTACAGAGCCAGTCTGGTAGCCAGCATTTACTAATGAATTTTGTTCAATGGATAAATTATTACCCTTCCTCTAAGGTTCAATTTTCTGAGATGGAACCTTTTTGAATTAATCATTCCTGGGAATTTAGTTTAACTTCAAACCTTGGATATTCTCAATGTCTGCAATGTAGCAGCCAAGTACAGAAAAGAAGGACCTGTCATTGGACACCCCATGTGTTGCAACCACATAATTATTCATTCACTTTTCATGAGCTTAGTTTTTCTTCATGATAAAACTAGAGAAACTGATAGAGACTGTGGTAGCCAGTATCCAAATGCTTCCCAATGATCCTCATTCCTGTCACTTATGCATTGTGTAGTCCCCTCCTATATTAAATAGAATGACCTATGTAACCAATAGGATATTGTGAAAATAACTATGTGACTTCCAAAGCCAGAGTGTTCATAAAAAACGTTGTGGTTCCATTGGTCTTGAATCAGTCACTCTGGGGAAAGCCAGCTGATATGTCATGAAGACATCTGAGCAGCCCCAGGGAGAAGTCCCTGTGGAAGGAACTGAGGCCTCTTGCTACTGGTTATGTGAGTGAACTATCTTGGAAGCAGATCCTCCAGCCTGGTTGATCCTTTGAATGACTGCAGCCCCAGCTGCCATCTCATCTACAACAGCATGAGAAACTCCAAACTAGACTCCCTCATCCCAGGTAAGCTGCAAATAACATCACATAACAATAGCCACTTATTGTCTTCCCTAGAAACTGTGCAAGGTAATAAATGGCTATTGTTACATTAAACCACTAAGTTTTGGGGTAATTTGTTAAGCAACAATAGATAACTACTATAGGAACCATACATTAAACTTTGGGATTCTCCTGTGTATCTTATCAACATATCTTTGTAGATAGCAAGTAATTACTAAATACGATTTTTAGTATAAAAATATGCATGCAGTGAGCCAATTATCTGGCTGGGATGAAGCTTTATTTTCCTTGGATTGTGGCTAAGGAAAAAACACACACTGCCACAAAAGCAACAGATGTAGGATTCAGATGGTCTGTGGATGCCTGAGCGTTTTCCATCACAGATCTATTTCTCATTTAAGTGAAGTTAATGAATTTGGGGTGAAGCGATGTAACTCTCACAGCTACTTTTATCTAACCTCAGTACACTATGCTGTCCTACCTCTCAAGACTATACACCCCCTCAATGTGAAAAAAAAAGCACTAAGTTTTAGCAAATCACAGCATTTACTTTATAAGCTAGTCAGCACTTGAAATAAGAGAAATATTCTGCCTAATTTTCAGTACTAATCCACACAGTGGGACACAATGCTGTGCTGGCATATTGTTCATGAATGAACATTCATTCATTCATTCATGTGTTCATTCATCATGCATTTCACAAATACTTATTAGTGAGGTATTGGTTTTAATGCTATGGGAAAACACAAAGTAGAAGCAGAGTAATGCAGTGGAAAGAGCACGGCCTCAGGAATCAAATGGATCTAAGTTCAGTCTCTTATGGTATTTGAGGCAACCCAGTAAGTAACTTCTGCTTTCCAACCTGATTTTTCAATCCTTGGAGAGATATGATAAAAAGTAAGATAACAGACGGAAGCCAGTATATCACTACTTTTACTGATGAGATGATTTTGGTGAATGTGGCTTATCTGAAGTAAGTTGACTTCTTAATTTTGAACTTGAGAATTAGGCAGTCTTTTATGCCAATCACTCATTGAGAGCTGGGACAGAAGAGAAATTGTGCTCTCTGGGCACTCCCAGGAGAAGGTACAGGAGCAACAACAGAACAGTTCCTTACTCCAAAACCACCACAGATAATTACATTGCCTCCCTGAGGCACAGTGAATGACAGGGTGATGGAAGGCAGAGGGTGTGCCAAGGGCACTCCATCTTCAGGAAGGGAAACTCCAGTAGTGGAAAAGGAGCATTTGGCCCTGGAGTCCATGAGAATTATGACCATTCCCTACCCAGGAGGAGACCAGCTGGCTCTCAGGAGAGATCCACTCTCATGTTCCTGATGCTGCTCCTAATACCAACCACTGTCTTTTGGGCATTGCCCTGATATCTCCAGGGCAGTAGATTTTGCTCCCAGAGGTTTCTAGAATGAGCCAGAAAAGTGAATTAGTGAAATCAAAGCCAAGGCCAGTCTGAAATCAGTAAAATCAAAGGCAAGGCTGAAAAAGCAATCCTTCTTCCATTTCCATTTCAAATTAGTATCAGCTACACTGTCCAATGCAGGTCATTCTAGTGTCTTCAATTCAGAGGTTCAGAGATGAAATTAAATGATATATAACAACAAAGTACAATAATACAGTATAACAACATAGATATCTAAAATTTGATTCCAAATGCTCTTCCATTTTAAATTTCCTAGCAAAAAATTAGAGTTTAATGATTAAAATCCCCATGCAGGTGAAAGTTCAAACATACACAACAAGCAACATCTGGAAGTAAGTTCTGTTTCCCTATGTGTTAAAAATGCAAAGATACTGCCATCCATGCATCCCTCAATTTATTATTCTGGCTGTTTTAGCTAAAGGGTTCTCATTGTCTGTGTCGGCAGTTTTCAAACTTTTTAATCTCAGGATTTCTTGAAACTCTGAGTAATTGCTGAGAACACCAAAGTACTTATTAATATTTATTATATTATAAATTAAAACTGAGGTATTTAAAAATATTCATTTAAATATAACAAAATAAACCCATCACAACTTCACATAGATAGCATGTATTTATGAAATGGGATATGACAAGATGCTGGTCAAAGGTGCAAAATTTCAGTCATGCATGAGAAATATTTTAGGGATCATTGAACAGCATGATGAGTACAATTAATCATAATTCAAAACTGTACATTTCAAAATTGCTAAAAGAGGAGATTTCATTTCTGCTAACCACAAAATATGTTGGGTATGAGAGATGATAAATATGTTAATTAGTTAGATTTAATTATTCTACCTATATATGATAGATTATGTATATATATAAAATATTTGATATATGTGATATATAGCAACACATCACATTTTACCTCATAAATATTTAAAATTATTTATCAATTAAAAATAAATTTAAAAATACAGTGAAAAAGTGTCACATTTTAATTTTCATGTTGGCAAATCCTTCTCGTGTTTGCTTTAATAGAAGGCAGCTGGATTCTGCTGTTGCATTCAGTCTGTTGCAATGTGTTCTTTTGGTTGAAGAATCTGAAGAAAATTCAGCCTTATACCAACGTGCAGGTGGAAAAGGCAGGCGTATTTTTATACCTGTTTGAGATAATGGTGGGTTTTTCTTATTTGATGTTATGCTGATGATTGACAAGCGGCAGTTTCTGAAAGGTTAGTGCAATGTGTTGAATGTGAAACCACTTCAGAGAACTTTTCACACTTCGCTGTATTAAAATCCATCACAGGACCTTGCATTTTGAAAGAATGTTTTATCCATGCATGATTTTGTTAACATCATACGCTGGCCATTTGGGAAACACTGGTTCGCTGAGTTAGGCAGATCTCCCAAATCTTGACACATTTCATTATGCAATACCCTCAAAAAATCACATTTGTTAATATTACCGTGCACCTCATCAAAAAAGCCTTTAAGTATTAAGAAACTGTCAAGTTCATGGTGCTGGACACATGTTTTTAAAAATCCTCATTTTCACTTGAAAGCTTGAATTTTATTATTGGTGGCAATTATCGTCGGCTGTTTTCCTTGAACTGACAGGCTTTCCTTGTTTATTTTTGAGCAAATAGTTGTCAAATACTCAGTTTTGAAAAATCATAGTAGTTCCATTAAGAGAAAAGAAATGCTCATTTTAAAAAAGAAAAGAAAAGGGCTAGTTCAGCTCTTAATCTAAACAATTGCACAGTGCTTGCCCTTGCAACAACCTTTAGACTTTGGTACGTTGCAAATGTAATCTATTCAAACTTCCCATTCTGTCACACAGACTATTAAAATGACATGTCCTCAATCGATGAGATTTAATAAAATTCATAATTTTTACAGTTTCATTAAGGACATTCTTAAGTGAAAGTGGCTTAGTTTTTTTTTTTTGTGTGTGTGTGTGCTTGGTGGTGAATAATTCAATGACTACTAGTGTAGTTGAGTGTTGTAGTGGAGAGAAGAGAGAAGGTAGTGTCTTTTCTTCCTCCCGGAGCAAGGTTCATGGCTGGTCCCTAAAACAAAAGACAGATTATGTGACACAGGAGCCTTCATAAAGAAATAAAGAAACAAAGGAATAGGGAAACCTGTGTCTTTTTATGCTAAGTTTGGGGAAGAAGTGAATACTTGTGGAAAAGCATGGTTGGACAAAAGGGATATGGTTCAGCGGTAATAAGTTGGGGGAAACTGAGCAAGACCTGTTTGTCTACATTGTTCTTTGTGTTTCTTTCCTCTGGGTATAGGGTGGGCATCTCTCACATGAGGGTCTTACGACCTGTTTTAGAAGAAGGTCAGAGAATTCTTTCTAGGTTTTATGGCTTGCTTTAGGGGTGAACTTCCTCTGCTGTTTCTGCTGTTTTCTCAAATGTCAGGGTACCATATTTCAGGGTAGCATGTCCTGAAGCCCATCAGTGCTCTGTCTTGATATATGCCAAGGGCAAGCTCTTTACCTACCCATGCTTTTGCACCACCAGTGCAAGTGTTCACAAATGAAAAAAACACACAAATCCCAACTTACTTTTATTATGAACATAGTTTTGACATGGCAGAGCCCCTGAAAATATCTGTAGAACCGATAATGGCCAATGGAGCCATACTCTGAGGACTGTAGTCTAGGGAGGTACCTAGTTTGGTTCTATCTGGAATGGGCATTGTTCTTTTTAGGTCTCAGAAGTGATATTAATTCAGTCAAAAGTTCTTAAATGCATTTCTTCCCCCCAACCTGCCACCCAATTTTTCCACATCCGTACCAACGCTTGCTATTTTCTGGTTTCCTTAATATTAAAAAAAAAATTCTTTTAAAAGAATTTAAAGAGTTAATATAACATATATCAGAACCCTGACCCCCACATCTACCAAATTGAGCAAAGCAGCTCATTCCTAACTCCAGGGGTAACTATTTTCAGCGAATCAGGTTTCTAGAACCCAGGTAAGTAGTTTGTCACAAAAAACAGCAGAGAATCAGATGAATCAGGGATAACATAGCTGGGGAAAAATGCCCAGCTACCGTCTTCTCCAGATGATGCTAGTTGTCCAAAATTCACAAGCTTTGAAAAACATAATGAGGGCTGGTCGCGGTGGCGCATGCATGTAATTCCAGCACTTTGGGAGGCCGAGGCGGGCGGATCACAAGGTCAAGAGATCGAGATCATCTAGACCAACATGGTGAAACCCTGTCTCTACTAAAAATACAAAAATTAGCCAGGTGTGGTGGTGCATGCCTGTAGTCCCAGCTACTTGGGAGACTGAGGCAGGAGAATTGCTTGAACCTGCGAGGCAGAGGTTGTAGTGAGCCGAGATTGTGCCACTGCACTCCAGCCTGGGCGACAGAGTAAGATTCTGTCTCAACAAAAAAAAAAAAAGAAAAGAAAAATGTAATGGGGAGAAACATTCTCCAAGCAAGGGCAGGCACCATGTCTGGGAGGAAAATCCACACATGTGCATGCATCTCCACTTCATAGGGTGGCATTTGAGGCATTGCTGCCTCGTTGCAAACTAGAAATTTGCCACGATGGTCACCCTTATGACCAGCAACCGATCTTTCTATTTTTGCCATCCACCGTATTCATCACCTCCTAATTTGCATTTTCCATTTGCTTTGCCTTCTTATGCTTGGCATTAACAGTTCAAATCTAGAACCTTACTTAGTGCTCTGCAGTGCAAATGCAATTCTCTAGCACTATAATTTAAAAACAGCAAATAGGTTCTGAACCTTAATGTCTCAGAGCTCTGTTCTCTATGGATGAATCATTGCTTTACCTGTGCCTGCTTAGGAAATCTTGCACCTGTGTAGATCAAGGGCATCCTGGGGCACCTGTATGCAGAGGCCACCTTCACATCCTAACAGCCCACACCTGTGTTGAGGTCTGTAGGGCCAGCATTGGCTCACAAGCTCCAGGAGACACCAATCTATGGAGGACACCTTTGTGAACTATGTTTAGCTTTTTGTTGGCTGTGTGGTCCCCTATGCTATTGCTAATCCTTGAACTGCCTTGCCCTTTTGATGAGGCCTAGATGCCTTATCAGCTTTTGCATTGTGCAAGAAACCCTGTCTCTCTGAAAGCTGTCAATGGCCTGTGAACAAAGGCATAAGCCACAGCCGCTTACCAAGGTCAAGTACTATGTAGCTCAAGGCTTAAAGCATTTGCCCAGGCTGTAGTGGTTAAAATCCAATTTCACAATTGTCGTAACTATTGCATATGACCCTTAAGAACTTCCAAGGTTAAAACACCTCCTCATATACTAAGACCCAGTGCTCAAATCCACTTTGCTGCCTCAGATGCTCTACATACATTTTATTCCTCTGAAATTTTATTTCTGGTCTCTTTTCTAAGATTGCTGACATATTGTACGAGGTATTAGTGAGTCTGAGGTTAGGTCTCCCAAACTACAATCCCCCGTGCCTTTGGCTACAAGAACTGAGGCTTCTCCCAAAAGACTTACTTACAGTGATTAGAAGCTGAGGAGGACTTGTGTTCTGTGCACAAGCAAAACAGAAGGGAAAGGAAGAGAAGAGGAAAGTGCCTCTAGTTTCTCCTTCCAGAAAAATCCATCACACTGAGACAGCTTTTCGGCTTTCTGAGGAGGAAGGAGGAAGGGGACAGGGAGAAGCCTGGAGCCTTAGGGAATAAGAACGCTGCGCCCTTCTCTACAGGAAACAGGGGGAGAAGCAGAAGTATGACCTTGCGAAAAACATCACAGCTCAGCCTCTTACCCACTGTGTATTCCTTCCAACTCTATAAGCTACAGTTTCCTCATCTTTGAAATGGAGATATTGGCCAGGTGCAGTGGCTCAGGCCTGTAGTCCCAGCACTTTGGGAGCCAAGGCAGGTGGATCATGAGGTTAGGAAATCGAGACCATTCTGGTTAACACGGTGAAAACCCATCTCTACTAAAAATACAAAAAATTAGCCAGGTGTGGTGGCACAGACCTGTAGTCCCAGCTACTTGAATGCTGAGGCAGGAGAATCGCTTGAACCCACGAGAGGGAGGTTGTGGTGAGCCAAGACTGCGCCACTGCCCTCCAGCCTGGGCAACAGAGCAAGATTCCATCTCAAAAAAAAAAATGGAGTTATTAATATCGACAGAGAATGGTCGTTATATGAATTAGAGATACACATGTCAAGCTGCTATCATGCACACAGTAGGTCCTTAGCAATTACGGTTCCTGATCTCAATGCAGTCAGCCGAGAGGGGGACAAAACATACGCAAATAGGTTGTTTTTGTCGAGACAGGGTATGTGCTCAAGTGCTAAAAGGAAAAAGCCAAGCTCTCTAAGAGCTCAGATGAAGGAGCATCTATTTAATTCTAACATGGGCTAGGTGGTGGGTGGGGATATTGTGGATGACTTCATGAGAAGGATGGCTCTGGAGTTGAATTTTTAAATTTCATGAGGGGATCTTCCTTCTCTCAGTTCATTTGATGAGCACATTGTTTTGATCATCTACCACCTCCGAGGATCTGGGGAAGCAGAAATGTAAAATATAAATAATAGAATTCCAGAATCTGTAGAGCTGGTTGGAGAAACATCACACACACACACTAGCACATGTGCATGCGTGCACACACACACACAGACACACAGCTCTAGTATGAATGTTTATGCCCCCTATTTATATGTTGAAATCCTAACCCCCATGTGAGAATACCAGAAGGTGGGGTTTTTGGGAGGTGCTTAGGTCATGAGGGCAAAACCTTCATGAGTGGGCTTAGTGCTGGTATAAAGGAGGTCCCAGAGAGCTGCCTGCTCCTTCCACTGTGTGAGGACACAGTGAGAAGATGCCATTTGTGAACCAGGAAGCAGGTCTTCACCAGAATCTGCTGGGGACTTCATCTACGCCTCCCCAAACTCCAGAAACATAAGAAGTAAATTTCTGTTGCCTGTAAGTCACCCAGTCTATGGTAATTTGTTTCAGCAGCCCAAAGTGATTAAGACACACACACACACACACACACACACACACACACACACACACAGAGTGTGCACAGCACAGACACAAGAATAAGCCAAAGTACTGTATCTGTAAGCAAAGTGGTGCAAAGCATACATGCCAGGTTTGGGTGGAGAATGCCGGAGGGACAGTGTAGAAGAGCTCATTTGAGATGTTCTCCTAGAAGCTGGGAGCTGAATGATAAGAAAAAATAAGATGAGGATGGGAAAAATGTTTGGAAGCAAGGTTATTTAAGGCCTATGGCAAGAAAGCAACGCAACGAAAGTGGTCAGAATAAAGAAGGCTATTGGAAGAGGTTCTCTGGAGAAGTTTGGTCCCACAGACACCCAAGTTAGGTTGAAGAATTTGGCTGTGAACGAAATGGCAGTAGGGAGCAGGTGGTTTGGAAACAAGCCATTTTCTAGCTCTGTGGGGCCATTTCCTTCCCAGCAGGATATTCCTTTTTGTATTTAAGATCTTTAAGATCACAGGTGCTAGATGCGGTGGCTCATGCTTGTAATACCAGCACTTGGGAAGCTGAGCAGGGTGGATCGCCTGAGGTCAGGAGTTTAAGACCAGCCTGGCCAACATGGTGAAACCCCATCTCTACTAAAATACAAAAATTAGCCAGGTGTGGTGGCAGGTGCCTGTAATCCCAGCTATTTGGGAGGCTGAGGCAGGGGATCGCTTGAGTGCAGGAGGCGGAGGTTGCAGTGAGCCAAGATTATGCCACTGCACTCCAGCCTGGGTGGAGTGAGACCCTGTCTCAAAAAAAAAAAAAAAAAAAAAAACACCCAACCCCTAAATCACAGTCTTATCACAAATGTATTCATGTAGAAAGCCTGCCAATGATACAGCATACATTTCTCTTAAGGAGAGAAAGAGACCACAACATGATGTTCCAATAATGTATCATTTATGTTTGAGTATGAACATTATGAATACGTTTTCAAGCAGGTAAAGTTGAAAGCCAATGTTATTTCATGATCTACATTTATGCCTATTTTCTTTAATTTTTTTTTTTTGAGACGGAGTCTTGGTCTGTTGCCCAGGCTGGAGCGCAGTGGTGCAATCTCGGCTCACTGCAACCTCCATCTCCCAGGTTCAAGCCATTCTCCTGCCTCAGCCTCCCAGATAGCTGGAACTACAGGCATTGCCACCATGCCTGGGTAATTTTTTATATTTTTAGTAGACATGGGGTTTCACCATGCTGGCCAGGCTGGTCTTGAACTCCTGACCTCAAGTGATCCACCTGCCTCAGCCTCCCAAAGTGCTGAGATTACAGATGTGAACCACTGTGCCTGGCCCATTTATGCATATTTTCTGAGTATTTCATTCTATGTAGAGAAGTTCAGTGAAAAGAATAAATAATTTCCTTGCCTACTTAATGAATGGGAATATGTTTAGTGGCTTCAATGTCCTGGGTTTCATCAGATTTCTCAGAAACTCAAAAGAAAGTAAATTGCATGGTTTCAACTCAGCAAACTCTGGACAGTGGTCAGTGCTATACACAATTAAGCTTGTGACTAGGAACACAACCAGGGAATGGGCAAAGAATTCTCACACTGTGAGAGAAGAACCTTCTCCTCCCAGCTTGGCAATGCTCCCCAGTAGAGAGCTTGCATCATTTAACAGCTTATTGACCATCATAAACTTAAGATAAATAAATTAGTATCTTGAAAGTACATAACAGGAAAAGGACGTAGAAAATAGCTACAGGATGAAGAGTGCCCTAAAGTACAACAGTCTGGATAGTGCAAGTGTTGAATCATATCTTTCCCTGCTCTGATGTTTCCCTAATAATAATATGGACCCTCTGTACAGATGCCAGTTCCACTGACCCACCAGTATTTGGGAAGGAGGTCATGGGGAGTTATTTCTGCCACTCTTTAAAAAAAATAATTTGCTTATGTGATAGAGGTAGAAATTCTCAGAGAATTGACAGATGTGGGTTATCTCCAGTGGGGCCTCAGGATAGAGCAATGCCAAGGACCCACTGGGGTCCTGGTCTTGTACTATTGACCTTACTCGTCTTCCAGAAGGGCTGCTCTCATCAGCTCTTGGGTACAATGGTAAATTTGCTAACCCAGGTTCACTGCACCTTCCCTTCACAAAGGAGTGTATATGCCTGGAGTAGCTCCATTACTAGGCTCCATTTCCAGCACCTACCAATTGGCACTGTGTATTTTCCAACAAATAACATTGAGTGTTATGTGTAAATTTTTGGTGCTGCAAAAGAAACAGCACTCAAATATAAATTTTCTCAGCAAGGCAGTTTATATCTATAGAAGGGTGGGTCTTATGGATGGAGCAATAGCGAGCCCACACCCGAACAGGGGGAGAGAAAGGGGTTCTTATCCCTGACACAGGTAGCCCCTACTGCTGTGTCATTTCCCTATTGGCTAGGGTTGGATTGCACAGTCGAAGCTAATTCTGATTGGCTATTTTAAAGGCAGCAGTGGTACCAGCAAGAGTGAGGGGGTGAGCAGTTTGACGGGAAGGATGGTTATGGAACAGTTAACTAAAGGTGACTCAGGTTAGAGCAGGTGCCAGGGGGAACAGATGTCAACTACTAATTAGAACTGACTGGAAAGTTGTTTACTGAAACTAGAGGCAAGGGGGGTGAAGAGAACCAGGAAGTTAAACTTTAAAATGGAGAACAAAGAATAAGAGGGCTGAACATACTGACATACTGATTCTTTGAAGAGAAACTTGGAGCTCGCTATATTTAACATTGAGGCTCCTTGCCTCCTTTCAAACTGTGAGAGAGAGTACGTTTCTATTCAGTGTTCTAAATGCTATCTGCTTAGTTTGATAGGGTTGTAGTGACGATCATGGATGTTTTATTGAAGTCCAAAGTATTCCAGAAAATGTACATTCCTCTCTTTTCTTATTAAATGGTGCATAGGAACAAGTTCATCATCATCCTTATTTGATTGCAAATTGGTCTGTTGAATTATTTATTCTTTCTTTATCCCTATTTCCCCCATCTGACCTTGAAGCCCACTCCCTCCACCAAATGGCAAACATTCTACCCAAAGGCAGAAAGCAAGGTGTTAGAAATGTGGCTAATTGGATGTCTGGGGCAGCATCATTTCCATACACTGATTTTCCCCACACTTGAGCAGTTATACAGGAAGCAAATTGGCAATTAAAGTAACCACAAAATCCTGTAGCTGATACTGTATTCTAATTATTTCCATTATTCAGATGTGCTGGCAGAGCTTGCAAGGAGACAGCCAGGTCAGCTTGCTCCAATTCTTCCTTTACCGGCAAGTTCTCCCCAGGTGATTTTGGATGACGTAACAGCAGGGAAGGACTACGCAAACGGAGCTCAGCTTTCCAAATCTTCGTCAGGCTCAGGAGGAGTTGTACAGGCTGTTGTCAGGACTGATTGTCACAGGAACCTCCCTTGCTGGCAGGTACTCCCTTCTTGTACTATGGGATGCCCAGGTTCTTCCACAGCTACAGTTGTCAACAGGTGCTATCAGGGAGAGCTTCTGGCAAGAGGGGGAGGAATGTGAAACTGCAATGCCACTGATCAAGCAAATCTCCATCTTCCTGGGTGCCTTTGCTGGGTGCAATAAATCACAGGCTCATTTTTGCCCCCATGGGCAGAGGGCCATCTTGACAGATGGTAAGGTGGGTCAGCAGCTGCCCAGGGATGGAGACTGTATCTAGAGAATTGCACTGGGGAAGGGCAGGCTGCCTGTTTATTCAACCTGAGCTCTTCTGCAAAGGTTAGATGATACATAGTTGAAGCAGCTTGTCGCTAACCAAACACGTTAGTATGGAGGCTGGAGGCATTCTGATTTGGTGTGTTGGCCTCGCTTAATTCCAAGGGGAAGCAGGCATTGCAGTAAAGTGATTCTTGATCTTCATTATGATTCTCGTCTTCATTGGGGAGGTTCGACTGGGGAGGCGGACTTCGTTGAGACAGGGCACGAATGGGCAGGGTGAATGTGAACTAAAGCATATTTCAAAGCAGGTTGCATGCATGTCCTTGTGGATTCGCTAAAATGGAGCATCAGGTTCATTTTATGTCAGGTATTGTCCTGGGGGCAATGATTGGAGAGCAAAGGTTTCATAGATACTGTGGGGTCCCCAAAATAGAGCTCAAATGGCTTTCTGGCCAATGAGGTTAAAGAAAAGGACAGTTGGAAGGGACAGAGTATGATGCTGGTGTGTGTTTGTATGTGCACATGCTGATGGCCTGGGAAGACGATTCCCATTCACCCGGGCTTCCCAGTTCTGGAATGACTACACACCTCTGAGACTAAGTGCTGAGAAGTGGCTTTTCCTGTATTTCAGGGCTGGCCCTGAGAAAGAGATGAAAGCTGACACGTAGCTCTCAGAATCACCCTTGCTGTCAGGTTTGGCTTCTGGAGCAGATGGGAGTCTGAGAGATTTCAGGGTAGAAGCTGTCTGTCTTGGTGAGCTTCCCATGCGTGTCTGGCTTGGGAAAGACTCTCGGCCTCATTTGCGTATCCTCCATCACTGGCCAAGCTCCTGGTTTGCAAATGAGGGGCCCTTGGCATTTACTGTTGTGTTCTTGGCCTTCAGGGCCTTGGCCAAGAGTCAGGTGGAAAGAGTTCCACCCTAACATCCACTCTCATGCTTCCTCCCAGAGCAGGGGTTGGGGGAGTATGGGGAGAAAAAGGCTCCTTAGAGATTTACTTCATGTTAACAAATATTTACTAGGCACTTAACAGGTATGCAGAAATTTACCAGGGGCTGAAGTGGGTAATAGGGATGTATCAATTAACGAGTAAACTAATTAATTAGACAAATATATTAGACATTGACTGTGGGTCAGGCACAGTGCTGAGCATTGGGGATATAGCAATTAAAAAAAAAAAGCCATGGCTGGACTCAGTGGCTCACGCCTGTAATCCCAGCACTTTCAGAGACCAAGGCAGTGGATCACCTAGGGTCAAGAGTTCAAGACCAGCCTGGGCAACATGGTGAAACCTGGCCTCTACTAAAATATAAAAAATTAGCCAGGTGTGTTGACGGGTGCCTGGAATCCCAGCTACTCAGTAGGCTGAGGCAGGAGAATTGCTAGAACCTGGGAGGCAGAGGTTGCAGTGAGCCAAGACGGCACCATTGCACTCCAGCCTGGGTGACAGAGTGAGACTGACTCAAAAAAAAAAAAAAAAAAGAAAAAAGCCCGAATTCCTGCCCTCACAGAGCTTACTGCATAGAGGAAGAGACTCAAAATAAATAGAATGGATAGGCTAGGTAAGGAAAGCATAGTGGGTAGGACCGTGCACTCTCCATGTCGACCTCTTGGTGCTTCAGTCCTGGCTCCGCTACTCGGCCATTTTGTAATCTCGGCCAAGTTACTTAATTTCTCTGTGGCTCGGTTTCCTCATCTGTTAAATGGGATCAACAGGTGACCCACTCTGCTACGCTGCTGTGAGGGTTAAATGAAATAGTGCATGCAAAGCTCTTAGAACAGGTCCAGCATGTAGCGAGCCTTCCAGAAGGGTTTGCTGTGATTTTGTTGATGTTAGATGGTGGTAAGTGCTCTGGAGAGAAATGAAAGGAAAGGATCGAGGAGGGCGGGGATAGTTTAAGTTTCAGATAGGGCCATCAGGGAAGGTATCATTGAGAGGGGCTCATTGGAGCCAGGACTGAGGAGGTCAGAAATTTGAGGATGCTTGGAGGAAGAGTCCACCAGGTAGAGGTGGCTGCTAGGGCAAACACCCTTGCTCAGAGGAGGGGAGGAATATTAGGAAAAACAGCAAGACGCCGATGTGGCTGGGGTGGGAAACAGGAGGGTGTGAAGGTGAAGGATTGGTGGAGATGAGTCATGTCGGACCTTGTACATCACTGTGAAGGTAGATATCTAGAAAGATCTCCTAACCTCAATAAGTTGATTGCTTTCTTGGCAAAGGTGACAGCTTAGAGGCTATGGTTGACAATATTCCTGGGGTTTTCTATTTGAAGGCTGGGGGATGTCATTCAAAATTTCTCCTCTGTGGTCTTGATATTTGATCTCTATTCTGTGATGGACAGGATACGTCCTTGAGTTTCCTAATGAGTCTATTCTTTTTCTATGAACAATCATTTAACCTTAATAAGGAGAAAAGATAAAAGAAAAAAATTACCCATGATTCTATCACCTTGGTAATAAAACTGTCTTGATTTTACCACATTTCGGACTGAAAGCTTTTAAATAAAATGGGGATGATAATATCTGCTTGCAAGGTTGCTGATGATGGAATAAATGTTGTTGAACTATGAATGGGGGTGGAGTGGACACTGGCTACACCCCTTCAGAATCTCCATACGCACAGGCTGGAGGTTGGGTACTTCTGGAGGATGAGAGAACATCCACTCTGTGCTGCCACTGATCCAAATTCAGGGCCAACGGTGGAGATGGAAGATGGGGAAATGATTGGACAAATCATGTGAGGTTAAAGTTTTATGATTTGGTAAACAATTGCCTAAAGAAGGAGGGAGAAGAAGGCAAGGACAACTCCAGGGTTTTGGTTATGGGCTCCTGAGAGGTAGTGGATTTAATAACAGAAACAGGAAAATTAGGAAAAAAAAACCAACCCTGAATTGTGGGGGTTCCATTTTGGACATGCAGAGTTGAGGAGACTAAAACAGTGTTTCTTAAGTCTGAGACACATTGGAATTTCCTAAATTGTTAAAAAATGTGGATGGCTAGGCCCCCCACTCTAACCTACTAAATCAGTAGTTCTGGGGTGGAGCCAGGGTGCTGGTATTTTGTAAAAGCTACAGTGAATGCAATGTGCCATCAGGGCTGAGGACACTTGCACTGGAAAATAAGTTCAGGTGCTGATGCTGTCAAGAAACTTAAGAGCTAGGAAGAAACATCTGGGAATTGGTTGCACAGTGGCCATTGGACAAGAAGTTTGAGAAAGCATAAATAAAAAAAATAAGAGCGGCCTATCGCTGTCTCAAAGGAAACTGGGGCAAACAGCATGAACAGAGCCACACAAATCCTTCCACAATTGTGGGAAATCTGCTCAAAATCTATGCTATGGTCACAAAAAACATAAAGGCAGAAGTGCAGGATTGAAAGCTGGGAAATTTGCCTTTTACTCACAGTGGGTACTGGTGGTGTGATCGTAACCATTCATTCCACAAACATTTATTGAGCACCTGTTATGTGTAAGGCGTTATCCCAATAGCAATGAACAAAACTAGACAAAAATTCTCACCCTCCTTGAGCTTACATTTTAGTTAAAGGGATTGGACTAGATTGACTCTTATATTCCATCTTGAAATTTTCCAGTGTGCCCAGACATTGTGATAACAGGGATAAGAGTAAAGTGCAGATCTCTTTGCTTTCCAAGACCACTCTATGCTTCTCTGCACTCCAAGAGGTGATCTACATAGGCTGATCAATGGGTCTCTTGTCCTCTGGCTTCTGGGTTGCTTTGACCAACAGGAGTGCAGGCGTTGCTAGGAGACTGAAGGGTGGGAGGCGAAGGAGGTGCAGGCATTTATTCCTTTACCTCTCTCTCTGTCTACCAGGTTACCACAGGTCTGCTCCTACTGAAGTCACCACTCCTGGAAGGTGGCCCTCATGACTTCCTCTCAGGAATCTCATAACTGGTTCCTCCCCTTGCCCATTTTAGGTCTTAGAGTGATACAACATTGTCCCTTGTTGCTTTCCGTAAACTCTACCCACATCCTTGTGAACAGACCCTTTGCTGAGCTCTTCCAATGCACTGGTTTGAGTATGCCATTTATTTCCTGCTGGGCACCGAATGATCGATTTTGATGACTGCCCCAAAACGTGTACTTAACTCTAAACATTTCTGAGTAATGCTAACATCACGGGAGTACGTGAAAACTTGCTGAAATGCTTCAATGTGAGCTGATAAAGCAGTCTTTTCCCTTTGTGTTCCTTCGCCGGACACGGGATTAAGGGCACGCCTTACAGATCTCCACACCTTTAAGTTTTGGGGATCATGGAGGCTGACTAGGAATGGACTGCTTTTGGTTCTTGGAAGATTCCAGCAGGGCTTAGGCACTGACCATACTTCCGAGCCTTTTCATACTGTGTGAAAGGTGTTTTTCTCAGCATCTCCAGCTCTAGGCAACACAGATCGTGATAGATCTGAATGGAGATAATGTCAAGGGAGGACAAGCACTGAGAAGGGTTATACCTTCCTAAAAGCATGGGAAGTAGAGACTGATCACCCTGAAGTAAGAGGGGGAAGAGACTGCTTGCAGAAAAGCACATGACCGTCGTACAGGCCAGTGGATGATCAAAGCCATCCCCCCTTCAGGTTTCTTGTCTTCAGGGATTCAAGAGAGCAAAGAACAAACCCCAGCTCTACAGAGAGGCCATTTGAAACTGCTCGTTGGAGACTTTGTATTAAAATCTTTGAGTTAATGTTGAAGAACCACCAACACACGGTTCTCCTTACCATGACATCAGCCACACCTCACAAACATCCCAAATGTGTTGGAGTGTGCTGTGTGTCAGCAGTCAGCAGTGGCCAGCAATTACACAAGTCAACTGCCCCTAACATCAACTGGGGAGAAAGCCAGGGAACAAACTGGAGGTGAGATTCCAGTTTTTTTTTCTTTTTTCGCTTTTCCCAAGAACAGGGCAGGAGAAGCTCATGAAATGGAGGGACAGCCTACCTTGGTTTGTCCAGAACTTGCCTGATTTTGGTGGTGAAAGTCCTGGTTTTCAGCAACTGGATAGTTGGTTGTTGAGAGATGTCATAACAATGGCTGTGTATTGATTGCTCTTAAATATGCGTATTTGGATACTTGACTGGATGACTTACACTCATTGTTAGTATATCTTCACAACGCAGTGGGATGTTTTCTTTTCTTTTTTTTTTTTTTGAGATGGAGTCTCACTCTGTCGCCAGGCTGGAGTGAAGTGGTGCGATCTCGGCTCACTGCAACTTCTGCCTCTCGGGCTCAAGCGATTCTCCTGCCTCTGTCTCTCAAGTAGCTGGGACTACAGGTGCACACCACCACACCCAGCTAATTTTTTGTACTTTTAATGGAGATGGGATTTCACCATGTTGGCCAGGTGTTGGTCTCAGTCTCTTGACCTTGTGATCTGCCCACCTCGGCCTCTCAAAGTGCTGGGATTACAGGTGTGACCCTCCGCGCCCAGCCTTGCCGTGGGACGTGTTTGCTAGTGGCAAATTTGAAATTAGACCTTTTAATCCTAGATTTGAGGAACTTCGTGACAAGAAAGCATAATTTGTCTTTCCATGAAGGATCTAACAAAATACTTTGAAAAGATTGATAAAACTCATAAATGGCTGATACCACTTTTGAACTACCAATTTGTAGACTTTTTTTCGCCAGTTGATATTGTTTGGGGCTTATTTATGGGTCTTTATAGATATTAATTAGAAAGTGTTGCTGATATTCTTTTCTGGCTCCTAAGAATCTTTTTCAATTTCAAAGCAGAACTTATTTCAAAATCAATTAATATTTTTCTCCCTTTTGCTCACTTCGAAAGTTACCCTTCCAGTGGGATCTGGCTTGACTTTCCCTGTTGGGAGAAAATAAACAAACAAAATATCCTGGAACTTGACTTTGCTGGTGTTGGTGAGGGACAAGAACTCTTCAGTGAGATGCTGAGAGAAGTCCCTCCCTAAGTGCACGAGAGAACTCTTGGTCCCTGCATCCCAGCTATGGCCGCAGGATAGAAGCACTTGGTGCCTGGGCAGCACCACTGGAGACCCCAATATGACTCTTCTGGGGGTTGCTTGAGCTACTCCCCAGCAACATCCCTGAGCAACTTGTAATGGGAAGCCAAGGTTGAAAACCTCTGCCCTAGCAACATTAAACCCTTGTAGATTTTCAAGTTTACCCTTTTGTTCCATGTCTTTGTGTCTTTTCCCACATTCCTTCCACCTGTTCATTTAAACTCAGCTTCCCCTTTGAAGCTTTCCCTGACCCCCTTGGCCAGGTGTCTGTCCTTTGCCATTACAGTACTAGGCACTTTACACGAGTGTATATATGTGTTGTCAACTTAAAAATCATATAATCTGTACATTTGGAAAGGAGACTTTATTTCTTATAAAGGGTTACAGCCTGCAAGGTAGCCATTCTGACAGGCTAGGAAGCATAGCCTCTGTTCAAAGCCTAAAAGCAGGTACTTCGAGGGAAACAGGGGGCAAAACAGGAATTTAAGCTGAATGGGTTGGCTAAGTATACATATTCAACAGGTTACAGGGGGAGTTATGAATATTTATGAAGGATGTCCTGATGCATATGTACCAAACAGGCATGTAACAGATGACCCATGTTTACTTTTGGGTGGAAACTTAACATTTAAACGTATTACAGTTAGGACATATTTGTCAAAAGGTCTTTTCAGAACACAGAGGCATTCAGGCACTCAGCCTCTAAAAACTTGTCACATTCAGTCCACAGTCAGTGGCCTTCTTATCAGAAGAAAGTGACTGAAATCAGAGTGTTGTCTGATCAAAGCTGTAGTTATGGCTGGAGGAACAGAGGGGTGGGAGTTAGCACCTGGCAGTGGGTGAGCTACTAATTGTTTTAATATTGCTTATCTCAGGCCAGTGCTTGTCTAGCTGCTAAGGAAGAAGAAAAACCGGTGGCAGTTAGAATATAGCTTGCTTAAGTGTAGGGGTGTGCGATTTAACCCTTGCGTGGCATGGTCTTAGGTCCTGTTTACCCTTTGTTCATTCTTTGTGTCTTTTCCCACATTCCTTCCATCGCCACAGAGTGTGTTCTGTCCATCTGATGATCTGTATTTTAACATTAATGCTGGCCAGTTGTTGAGTCTAAACCAGCGAAGGGAGGGCATGTGGTGAGGTGTGTCTGACCTGTCAAGTTGTGGCTGGAAACTCAGTTTTTAAGGTTTCTCTGGGGTCCCCTTAGCTATAGGGGAATCTGTCCAGTCAGTTGGTGGAGGGAGCTTAGGAGTTTATTTTTAGTTTACAGTGTCTGTATGTATTCAAAGAAGAATCATATCTTCCATCCTGCAGCCAGGGTTGGGATACAGGGACCAATCGTGCTTCTCTCCTTGATGGATTCTTAAGAGGAAGTGATGAGGGACACCTGCACTTAGAGCAGCCCTCTCTCTGCCTTTCACTGAAGAGTTCTTGTCCCTCAAAACACCATCATCATCATCATCATGTTCCAGGATATTTTTGTTTCTTGTTTTCTTTTCTTTCCACAGGGAAAGTCAAGTCCATTTATAGTGTCTATGTGCCTTTATATTCATCCATGTTTAGTTTTTTTGACTGGAAGCATCCATTGCCCCTTACTGCTGGGGGTGGAAGCCCTACTGTGTATGTCTGATGAAGCTGTTGGGGCAGAAACACACTAGGTTGGACTTGGGCTTTTAATCTCAGGATACCAAGAAAAAGTCATAGTGAGAGTTCAGAATTCATCTGCTGTCCACATACTTTTTGTGGATATAGTTTTGTTTTGTTTTTTTTTCAATGGTGCTGAAAGATCTTTGAAATCTGATATTTACCCTCTGACCAAGCCAAGTGTTTCTGGGTGAGATGTGCTGAGTTAGAGGCAAATACTACTGAAGCTCAATGCACATCCTCTCTCTCCCCCCTTGTATGCCTCTCTTGCGCTCTCCATCTCTCTCCACCTTTCTCTGTCCCTCCTCCTGCTGTTGCTTTGATGGATTGCTGACTTCACAGCAGCCACTGCCAAGTCCTGGACTCCTGGCTCCCTCAGGGCACCACACCCTGCTAGACTGCTCACCCATTACCAGGTGTGCTAAGGCTATCCACATTGATATCAGGTTTCATTTTATGCCCATGAGACCCTATAATGCACGTCACCTCAATGAGATGTTCTTGTACCAGGAATAAGGAGAATTACTCCCTGCTCTCAGGGGGGTGATTTCTCTGTTTCCAAAAGACAGTGCCCACTTCTCTGTCTCTCTCTTTCCCCATTGTCTTTCAGCTCCATAGCAGATGGGAAAAATAGCTATTGGTTGGTAGCACAAAGGTAAAGAAGAATGGGGATGGGATGGGGAGGAGAGAGGAATGATGAAGATGGAAAATGGCAAGGAGGAAATAAAGGCAAAGTACACCAACTGGATTAGAACTTGTGACATAAAAGGAGAGGGCCGGCAGTGTGCCAGGAGATGACATGGGAAAACAGGGAGGAACTGGAAGAATCTTCTTCACAGGATTAACTGATGACAAAACTATAATTTGCATATTCTACCCGCTTTTCTCCTTGTCTTCTTCCAGTTTTGAGCAAATGCTACCAATGACATGGGTACATTATTATGCTATCAATCAGTGGAAAACTTACTCTTCTGTTCTAAGCATTGGTCACCTCATTGATCTAATGCTCGATGAAGATTTCTCAAATCCTCATTCAGAGAAGCAGCTGAATTTCACTGTGGGGGAGAAGTCTCTTGTACTCCTAAAGCTTGATATATAAAAAGATAAACTGTGAGAGTTGGCAGGCTATAAAAACATTTAATCCAACCCTTCCCTTCACAGATAAAGGAACGAGACACAAATATTTTGAGTGCACAGCTGTTTGACAGAATAGAGACTTTTCTACTGAGTCATGACGAGAGGGGCGAGGGAGATAAAGTCAAAAAGGAAGAGAAAATGATTAGGTTGGGGAAGCTTGTGTTAATAATTCATTTGGTATTTGTGTTGTTCAGAGTTTGAGAATGGTTTTGGATAAATTATTCATGGAGGAAGGTAAAGAAAACATCAGATGCTATAGTATATCTGATCTGATCCTTTTGAGAAGCACTATTTCCTGGGTCCAGTGTAGTATAATGAAATTAGTCCATCAAGGATCTTTGAATATATTCAGTGATCATCTTCTGTAGACATCCTGACATATCCTAGAAAATAAAAACAGCATCCTCCTCAAGTGACTATTATGCATTCACGTGCAAAATAAGCCTGAAGAAATGTTTGCTTCTTGAAGTTGGCTGATTACTCCTTTCTGACACATTGGTTAGGTGAATATGAAACACTGGGTTTCTGTACATGACAAAGATGAGAGACTGTGCCTCCCAGGTGAGACGACATTGGTGAAAACAAGGCAGGGACTCATTCCTGATGATTGTACTGTTTCAGCACCTAGTACACTCCCATATCATTTGCAGGGACTTACGAAAAGGCTTAATGAATGAAGTGTGAATGAGTGAGAGAATTGATGAATGAAAGCTACTGGCCACTTTCAAAGTACAGAAGATGCATCTCCCACCATGTAGGGCAAGATATCTGAAATGCCAGACACATATTTTGCCTTCTTTTTCTTCTAAGGCTTTTATTCGTGGAAGATTGTGGACTATATTTGAGAGAGAAGAAAGTCAACTTCAAGTTCTATCAGATTAAAATTGTGCATTTAGCGCCTCCATTACTTGGGTAAGCTCAGGAGTCCACCACAGGGCTGTGTGTCAAAGACGTGGATTAAAATCTTGAAAACAAGTTGTAAATCTTTTGATAAATAGAAATCTTAATGAGAGAGTACAAATGGTAACTCAGGTAGCTGGTTGGGCATGATATCTTGAATAGAGGTGAATGTTATTTTAATTTTGACTTTTATGAAATTTACCTTTTAGGTTGCCCCAAACTAGACGAAATAATTCCAAAAGAGCATTTTTTGATTTCTGTCCAAGTAGAGGCCCAAAGACCTGGTATAAAAGAATGGAGCAATATCTTGGGGTTGAGTGAATTATATGTAATGCATGTTTAGAAATGAATAGACAGACACATGTCTATGCATATTAATACCACAAAGCTAGCAGTGTCATCCTCCGAAAGGTAAAATGGAAAATAAGCAATAGGGAAGTAGTGCAATTTCTGAAATGGAGCTGCAGTTATAGTTTATTTCTAGGTCTGCACAACAAATGGAAGTAGTACGTCAGCTTTTTCACTTTGGCCTCTGTGTCCACCCCTCCCCCACCCCACCTCAACGTCCTTCCTTTTTCCCCCAACCAAATCAATGAATTTGTGAATATTGGGTTGGAATTCCACCAGGAATATCTGAAAATGCTGTCTCATGTTGCCTGAATCTATAAGGAGGAAACTATTCAGACGACTGATGTTCCTTAGCGCAGAACATTAAATTGATCCTTTGGCAAGGAAAGCCTCATGGAACTTAACACAGTAATTCCCATACATATCAATGTGACGATCAACCAGAAGCGAGACTTACCTATTTCTCAGAACCAAACAAGAAGGATACATGGGTATATTTTTGTGTAGTTGTTATTTTAAGATGTGTGTATCTTGACATGCTCAAACTCATTATTACATAAATCACACTAATGAAACTACTTTGTCAAGCATGCCGTGTGCTTGATGAAACACTTCCATCACAAGACTTGTTTTCAAGTACTTACCTTTCAAATAAAATTATCCTCTGGACTCTCATTTCTTCTAGTTTTTCTAGCTAAGTGGAATTCTCTTTTAAACAGAGTTTTATTTCAGCCCCTTCTGTGACTATTACTGTATTTTAATGACAGTCTTGCAGAAAATATTTTTTAAATGATTGTTTTCTTGTTATGAACTGAAAACATTCCTTAAAACTTGTTCTCTCCCCAGAATGATATGTTTTGTATTCATTTGTTCCATCATGCACTCACCTGTTCTTTCATTCAATAAATGTTTACTAAGTGACTGCTTTGTGCCAGATCCAGGGCTCTAGGCATTGAGTGTTCACTAGTGACCAAAGCAGACAAAGTAATGATAAAAAAATTCAACAGAGCAGTTAAATAGGCTGTAGGAGCATTGCAGGGTTGCCAGGACAGGCCTCTCTGCTGACATAACATTTGATTAGAGACCCGAATGAAGTAAGAAATGAGCTGAGCAGATGTCTGAGGAGAGACGGCTCCAGGCAGACCAAACAATGTGTGCAAAGACCTTGGAGAGAGAACATGATGGACATTTCTAAATAAAACATCTACTCTTTATCTCTTGAGAATGTGTTTAAAAAATAACTCTCTGAATTGTTTGCCATATGAAATTTAAGTGCTTCCTGATTTTGAATAGAACTCCTGTTCCATTGACCATTAATTTTGGTAAGTGTGGCCGTTTCAGGGCATGAGTAATGGATATTCCAAATTTGGAGGGAGAAGCGGTAGATGAGAACATTGGCACGGGCTTGCCCTGGCAAAACTTATCACTGGAACAAAGAGATGAATAATTAAAGGATATACAAAAATGGTTTCATGAGGAGGCTTTGAAAATGTTTCATATGAAAATAATTAAAATAACACTTTCCCCAACCATTATCAAGCATTTGAAGATTTGGCTTGTGAAATATGTCACAGGGTTTTGGGAAAGGCTATGCTCATTCCCAAACACTAACAAATGAGCTAGCTGTTCATTTTACTCTGTGGATTTGTGTGTTTTGTCAACCAAATAAAAAGCAACATCATAACCCACTTTTAGTGGTCAGAATTTTACAGGTGGCTCTCTGTGCAGATATGCCACAGGAAAGAAAACTAGATGGATTCAGGTTGTATCAATCCTGAGACCAAGTTTATGCAGCGGGAACAGCTGGCTGCTGTGTGGCTAAATCATGTGGTTGAGTTTGGCACATGTCATCCACTCTATCTCTGACTGCACATGCAGCAGCTGAACCGACCCAACCATTGTCCTCTTGGGACAGTTAGCTATGTCCCTCTCCTCATCACAGCCATCGCCTTTTCTCCATTCTTAAAGATTTTGCTCCTGGCTTACTCTCTTTGATTCTACTGTCTTAATTCTTGGGGATTTCAATACCTACGTATCCTTGCATTTCCTTTAGTTTCATCTGCTAACGATCTTGTCCTCCTCCATCTCAGACCCTCACTCCTTCTTTGTCATTTAATCACTACAAACTCTGCATCTCTCCCACCTCCTACCTTTAGAACTCTTTCCTCTAGTCTCTTAATTTTTTTTTCTTTTGAGACTAAGTCTTGCTCTGTTGCCCAGGCTCTAGTGCAGTGGTGTGATCTCAGCTGACTGCAACCTCCACCTCCCAGGTTCAAGTGATTCTTCTGCCTCAGCCTCCTAAGTAACTGGGATTACAGGCATCCACCACCATACCCGGCTATGATCTGCCCGTCTCGGTCTCCCAAAGTGCTGCGATTATAGGCATGAGCCACCAGGCCCAGCCAGTATCCTGATTTGAAAATTCAACAACTCCGCTACCCACAAGGGTCCTAACATTATTTCACTGTCCCTCACTTCTCTCATGTCCTCACTTCTTAAAGGTAAGGACTTTGACCCTTAACTTCCAGGGTCAATCATTAAAATCTCTTCTTTGCCTATATAGTCAAATCCATTGCCTTGTTTGGATTAGTGGAATTTCCTGGGCTTCCTGATCGTGGTTGGAAAATACTCAGCGATGAGCACAGTTCTTACTCTAACATCCCGTTTACAAACATCAAATCAGCCCATGCCTGCTGCTTGGCAATCACGCTGTTTTCTGAGATCATCACTCTCTGTCTTTCCAGAGGACAATTTCATTCGTTTTCCTCCCTCCTCAGACCTCCAAATCTCAGCTTATTCCCTCTTGCCCATTTTTAAGAAAAAATTTGAAAAACCAGAAAGGAACTTCCATAAGCTCCCGTCATTATACCTACCCACTTACCTGTGTCTGCGTCCATGTCATCTTACTTCTTTCACCCTTATCATGGGTGAACAAACTCTCCATGAACAGCCTACCCATTGCTATTCAACAACAATGTTGGACATTGCTCCAATAATTTTAATCCTTCTCTAATACATGGGCAGTTTCTGCCAATCATATCCATCGGTACAAGCTGCTTCTATTTCTCCATTATAAGATTTAAAAAAACCTCTTTGATCCTATTTCATCTCCCAGTGATTTCCTCGTTTATTGACTCCACATTACAACAAAACTTTTTGGCTGCTTTGTCTGCACTCTCCATCTCCAATTTTACTCCTTCAATTGAATGCCTTCAGCCAGGTTTTCACTCCTAGGAAAGCACCCAGATTACTCCTACCAAGAATATCAATGACATCAACATTGGTTAAGTCCAGTGGTCCTTTCTGGGGTTATATAACTTGACCTTCAGTATTTGTTGCAGTTGATTTCTCTCTCCTCTTGTCACACATTCTTTACTTGGTTTCTAGGATACCCCATTTGCCTTGTTTCCTCCTTCTCAGGCCCCCTTTTCAGTCCTTCACCTTCTATCTCTGAATATTGAAGTTCCCTCAGGCTCAGTTCTGGTATTCAGCTTTTCTACTTATACTCACCACTTAGGCAATTTCCCACGTCTCATAGTGTTACTAAAACAGCAGGGGTTCGGTCTAGGTCCCATTGCTTTTCACAAAGGAAGCCATTCACTGAGACAACAAGTATTGCCAGTGAAGAATATTTTATCTGGGTGCTGCAGCTGAGGAGAACAGGAGATGAGTCTGAAATCCAACTCCTCAATTGACTATAAAACTAAAAGTTTATAGATCAGATGATGTAAGCACGTGTAGGAAGACAGGAATTAGAGAGGAGTAAGGAGAAAGAGTTGTCGACTGACAACTGATGAGGAAGCTGCCACCATTAGAATCTTCAAACCAATACACATTTTGTTTTCAAATACACACATGAAGGCCCAACAGTGATAAAAGGGTTAGAATCAAAAACCACTAGAGAGTCTCACTTCTTTAATTACTACTTAATCCAAGTGAAGGTCATTTAATTTTAAAAATAGTAGACACGACTAAAACAATTTGGAGCAATTCTAATCAATATAATTTCCTGAAGGACAATGTCACTCTTTCTTGAACATTAGAACTTTGTACCCATATCACAGTTTTCTTCATTACCCAAAGGAAAAGATCTGAAACCAACTCTAATTATTGATTCAACTGAACCACCTTAAAAATGAACACTATTTACACATTTCTACTCTCCCCTACTTTTCTGAATAACAGTGAGATGCTAGAACTCTCACCCATCATGATCGTCTAGCCAAAAACCTGCTTTCTGTTGGCCAGTTCCTCTTCCTTATCCTTCCCTAATCCCTGTTTTCCCATGCATAATTAATTTCCTCCCTGTTCTGTAAATCTCTAATTTTAGTTGGCTGCAGAGATAAATTTGAGACTGATCTTTCATCTTCTCAGCTGCAGCACCTAAATAAAGCCTTCTTTCCTGGCAATGCTTGTTGTCTCAGTGGTTGGCTTTCTGTGTGGTGAGCAACAGGACCTAGACAAAATCCTTGGTGTTTTGGTAACAGTGGCTTAAAATGTCACCTCTCTCAGGGGTGCATAACCTTTTCTATATTATGAACTCCTTTGGCAGACTGGTAAAACCTGTGAACTCCCCTCCTCAGAATAACATTTTAAAATAAAATACAATATATAGGATTTAAAAAGAAACCAATTACATTGAATATGTATATCCAAATAGTTCTTAAAAGGTTCAATAATAATTATACATGTGCTTATCAACACATTAAATAACAAGATCTAGCAGGGGTCTAAATAGCCATGGTAATTTTGAATTCATAATGAGCGTAAATGATATTTCAAGAAATTATAGCAGCTGTCATGTAATATGAAAATAATCTGTGATTTCTATCAGTGCCAAAGTCACAACTTTTCTAATGCTATGGGAATTGTGCCTAGTGTCACAAAGGAAGGGTATGCTAAATTTCAGTGTGGTTAATAAAGATAAAGATGTAATTTATTTCCCCATCTGAGTTCCCACACCCTTTAAATATGCCATGGGTTAATAAATTTAATCCATGTAAATAACTCATCTATTGATATGCTTATGTCACCTAAATTTGTATCTGGTGGATTTCAAACTTCTATGTTCAGCCATCTATTTTGGCACCTCAGCTGGATATCTGATAACCATCTCCAACTTATCTTGTCTCAAACCAAACTCCTGGTTTTCCTACACTGCTTCTCTGTACTTGGGAAAATTACCTTACTGGCCCTATTCAGTGCCAACTTGGTCATAGGGGAGATGTTCTCGTTTTTTATTTCATTTATATGCAAGTTTTCCAAGACCTTACTCTCTATTCAGAGGGAACTAAACATTCCAGAAATGTTCCCTTTATCCAAATGGTTCCGCTGCAGTCTTTCTGTTTTCAGTTGTTATCAATCCACCAGACCGGGTGCTAAGATCACACACCCTGCAGTCTCAAGACATGAATCTGATCCAGAGTAAATCCCGGTGGATCTCTCTACCTTCAAATTATACAGAGAATCTGGCCACATCTCACCGCCCTAATGCCACCATCATCTTGTCCTTGGAATGTTGTAAGAGCCTCCTAACTGTTGCCCACTTGAGTCTATTCTCAGCATGGCAACCAGAAGTATCCTGTTAAAATGTAGGTCATGTCATGGCACTTCACTGTTAAAAGTCATCCTAAGCCTTCTTATCGCACTCAGAGTAAAAATAAAAATTCTTTCTTGTGACTGCACTGTACCACTTCATCACCTCTCTGACCTCCCCCTACTTCTCTCCCCTAGTTTTCCCCCTCTTGCTGTATTAGCTCTGCTCTTCCCGTTGGCAGGCATTCTTCTGCCTCAGAGCCTTTGCACTTACTCTTTCCTTTTTTTCCCATTTACTTTTCCTTCTGATATTTACATGGCTTGCTCTTCAAATTCCTTCGGGTTTTACATAAATACCATTTTTTCATCACAAACCCTTCTCAATCCTCAACTAAATATTCCTTTTGCCTACTTTCTCTTCTTTCCTTGACCATTATCATTATCTCCCAGACTATTTCTTTTACTCATTCAACCTGCTTATTTTTGTCTCCACTACAAAAATACAAGCTTCTTCACAGAAGATATTTTGCTTTTTTCATTCACTATTTGATGTGATTTGGATCGGTGTCCCTGCCCAAATCTCATGTTAAATTGTAAACCCCAAGGTTGGAAGTGAGGCCTGATGGGAGGTGACTGGATCATGGGGATGGTTTCTTATGAAGAGGTTAGTACCATCACCTTTAGTACTGCATAGTGTGAGTGAGACATCATGAGATCCAGTCGATTAAAAGTGTGTGGTACCCCCAACCCCCCTCTTGGTCCTGCTCCTGCCATGTAAATTCTGGCTCCTGCTTTGTTTTCTGCCATGAGTAAAAGCTCCCTGAGGCCTCCCCCAGAAGCAGATGCTTCCATGCTTCCTATAAACCCTGCAGAACTGTGAGCCAATTAAACCTCTTTTTTTTTTTAATTAAATTACCCAGTCTCAGGTATTTCATTATTGGAATGTGAAACAGACTAATACACTATTGTGTACCAGCCACTTAGTAAGCATTTGATAAATATTTGTTGAATGAATCCATCGATGTGCTGTCTTATAGAAATACAATGTGAACCCCATGTATAATTTAAAATTTTCTAGTAGCCACATTAAAAATAAAAAGAACACATATGAGATTGACTTTAATAATATAGTCTACTTTACTTAACTTAGCCATATTACGTCTTTATAATCCAGTGGGTATTTGACACATATAGCACATTTTAATTCACAGAAATGCTTGATAGCTACCTGAAGTTAGTAGTTACTGAATTTGGATAGTGCAAATCCAGAGGGATCATTTATATGACTAGTGTCATGATTAAGTAGGCTCTGAGTTGGAGTGCCTGATTTTGAAATTAGGTCCTCAAACACACACACACACACGATATTTTACTCTTTCCAAGTTAGTTGAAAGTAATATTAGTAGCTATTTTATAGAAGTGTTTTCTGAATTAAAAGATATAATTTATGTAAAGAGGCCAGCACATAGTAAGAACACGACAGGAATAAGCTATTATTAATATGGCTGAAATGGTGAGTTTTCAGTCTATTAAGCCCTTGGGGCTTTAAGTAAGGCTGGGAAACCATACTTTGCCTACTCTTCTATGCTAGAATAATAAAACAATTGTAACACAAACTTTTTTTTTTAATTTAGTATGTCTTTTTAAAAAATTTTATTTAAGATCTGGGATACATGTACTGAATGTACACATTTGTTACATAGGTATACATGTGCCGTGATGGTTTGCTGCACCTATCAACTTGTCATCTAGGTTTTAAGCCCCACATGCATTAGATATTTGTCCTAATGCTCTCGCTCCTCTTACCGCCTACCCCTGCAACAGGCCCCAGTGTGTGATGTTCCCTTCCCTGTGTCCATGTGCTCTCATTGTTCAACTCCCACTTATGAGTGAGAACATGTGGTGTTTGGTTGTCTGTTCTTGTGTTATTTTGCTAAGAATGATGGTTTCTAGCTTCATCCATGTCCCTGCAAAGGAGATAAACTTATTCTTTTTTATGACTGCATAGTATTCCATGGTGTATATGTGCTGCATTTTCTTTGCCCAGTCTATTGTTGATGGGCATTTGGGATGGTTCCAGATCTTTGCTATTGTAAATAGTGCTGAAGTAAACATACATGTGCATATGTCTTTATAGTAGAATTATTTATAATCCTTTGGATATATACCCAGTAAGGGGATTGCTGGGTCAAATGGTATTTCTGGTTCTATATCTTTGAGGAATTGCCACACTGTCTTCCATAATGGTTGAACTAGTTTAAATCCCACCAACAGTGTAAAAGTGTTCCTATTTCTCCACATCCTTGCCAGCATCTGTTGTTTCAAGACTTTTTGATGATTGCCATTCTAACTGGCATGTGGTTTTGATATGGATTTCTCTAATGACCAGTTATGATGAGCTTTTTTTCATATGTTTTTTGGCCAGTTAAATGTCTTCTTTTGAGAAGTGTTTACATCCTTTGCCCACTTTTTGATGAGGTTGTTTTTTTTCTTGTAAATTTGTTTAAGTTTCTTGTAGATTCTAGATATTAACCCTTTGTTAGATGGATAGATTGCAAAAATTTTCTCCCATTCTGTAGATTGCCTGTTTACTATGATGATATTGAGGCAGTAATTAATAGCCTACCAACCAAAAAAAGCCCAGGACCAGATAGATTCACAGCGGAATTCTACCAGAGGTACAAAGAGGAGCTGGTACCATTCCTTCTGAATCTATTCCAAACAATAGAAAAGAGGGTCTCCTCCCTAACTGATTTTATTAGGCCAGCATAATCCTGATTCCAAAACTTGGCAGGGACACAACAAAAAAAGAACATTTCAGGCCAATATTCCTGATGAACATCGATGCAAAAATCCTCAATAACATAGTGGCAAACTGAATCCCGCAGTACATCCAAAAGCTTATCCACCATGACCAAGTCAGCTTCATCCCTGGGATGCAAGGTTAGTTCAGTATATACAAATCAATAAACATAATCCATCCCATAAACAGAACCAATGGCAAAAACCACATAATTATCTCAATAGATGCAGAAAAGGCTTTAAATAAAATTCAACAGCTTTCATGCTAAAACCTTTCAATAAACTTGATATTGATGGAACATATCTCAAAATAATAAGAGATATTTATGAGAAACACATAGCCAATGTCATGCTGAATGGGCAAAAGCTGGAAGCATTCCCTTTGCAAACTGGCACAAAACAAGGATGCCCCTCTCTCACCACTCCTATTCAACATAGTATTAGATGTTCTGGCCAGGGAAATCAGGCAAGAGAAAGAAATAAAACATATTGAAATAGGAAGAGAGGAAGTCAAATTGTCTCTGTTTGCAGATGACATGATTGCATGTTTAGAAAACCCCATCATCTCAGCCCCAAAATTCCTTAAACTGATAAACAATTTCAGCAAAGTCTCAGGATACAAAATCTATGTGCTAAAATCACAAGCATTCCTATACACCAATAATAGACAAGCAGAGAGCTAATTGTGATCTCCCATTCACAATTGCTACAAAGAAAATAAAATACTTAGAAATACAGCTTACAAGGGAAGTGAAAGACCTCTTCAAGGAGAACTACAAACCACTGTTCAAGGAAATCAGACAGGACACAAACAAATGGAAATACAAACCATACTCATGGATAGGAAGAATCAATATTGTGAAAAGTAATCTATAGATTCAATGCTATTCCCATGAAGCTACCACTGACTTTCTTCACAAACTAGAAAAAAACTACTTTAAATTTCATATGGAACCAAAAAAGAACCCATGTAGCCAAGAGAATCCTAAGCAAAAAAACAAAACAAAACAAAACCAAAAAACAAAAAAAAACAAAGCTGGAGGCATCGTGTTACCTGACTTCAAACTATACTGCAAGGCTACAGTAATCAAAACAGCATGGTAATGGTACCAAAACAGATATATAGACAAATGCAACAGAACAGAGTCCTCAGAGATAACACTACACATCTACAGCCATCTAATCTTTGACAAACCTGACAAAAACAACCAATAGGAAAAGGACTCCCTATTTAATAAATGGTGCTGGGAAAAATGGCTAGCCATATGCAGAAAACAGAAACTTGACCCCTTCCTTACACCTTATACAAAAATTAATTCAAGATGTATTGAAGACTTATGTGTAAAACCTAAAACCATAAAAACTCTAGAAGAAAACCTAGGCAATATCATCCAGGATATAGGCATGGGCAAAGACTTCATGACTAAAACACCAAAATTGCAATGAAAACTAAAATTGACAAATGGGATCTAATTAAACTAAAGAGCTTCTGCTCAGCAACAGAAACCTTTTATTGGAATTAACGAAATGATGAATGTTGTTTCTGATTAGAAGCTAGTGGAGGTGATTATACTAAATTATACTTAAAAGCCCCAATGCAAATGTGTATAAACATGAATGCCACAAAAGATTGTTCCACTGAACACCTGGAGATTCACTGGAACCCTTACTCCTGTTCCCTCTGTTGCAACTCAAGTTTCTCACATGTCCAGTTGCTCTCGTATATGCTTGTTTACAATAGAGCTAGTGAGAAGAGTGTTTTCCAAAGAATATTTTGCCAAAGAGTGATTGGTTTCACAGGTGTATGAGATACGTCTAAACTCATCAAATTGTATACAATAAACATGTTGCTATGGTATGAATACTCATATCACCTCCAAAATGCATGTTGAAACTTATTCCCCAATACAATGAGATTATGACATGGGCCTTTTAGGAGGTGGTTAGACCATGAGGGCTCTGCCCTCATGGATGGGATTAGTGCCTTACAAAAGAGCTCAATGGAGCAAGTTCACCCCTTCAGTCCATGCTGCCATTTGAGGACACATTGTTAGTCTCCTCCAGAGAAATTAGCATTCAAAGAATTATCCTGGAAACAGAGAGCAGGCCTCACCACACACTAAACCTGTTGACACTTTGATCTTGGACTTTCCAGACTCCAGAACTATGTGAAATAAATTTCTGTTGTTTCTAAGTTACCCGGTCTTAGGTATTTTGTTATAGCAGCATGAATGAACTAAGACATATGTACAACTTTTTGTATATCAATTATACCTCAATAAAACTGTCAGTGTAAAAGTATTTGTTTGATAAATGAAATATGAGCAATGTTTTCCCATCTTTAAAGTCATATGTCAAAAAATTGGTCATTCATGAACATTCATAATATGATCACTGTTCTTGGATAGTTACTGATATAAGCAATTCCTTTGACTTTCCCAAACCAAAGCTAATCATAAAGTGATCCTGCAGGAGAATTAGATATTTAAATGTAGGGACAAAAAGATTTCAATAATCAATTTGTGGTTTAAAACAAACTTCCTGGAACTTACACGTGATCGTTATTGCTTTAAATAAGTGGCTTTGAAAAAAATGTATACTTCATTCCTCACAGGTTTACACTAGATGGCCATGAGGTAGATCATTCATTCATCCATTCATTCATTCAACAGGTGTGCACCTATAATGAGTCAGGCACTGTTCCAGGCATTGGAGATCCAGAGCAGAGCAAAGCTGGTGAGGTATGTGTTTTTCTTTGGCTCACAGTCTAGTGGAGAAAAGGGGAGCGTGCAGATAATGAACAAAATTGAGATAACTGTTGTAAAGGCAACAGAACAGAAGTGAAGCAGGAGAGAGCCAGGGTGTAGGAAACCAGCCAGGGACCAGAGAAAGCACAAGGATAAGAAAGGAGCCCAGGCAGGACATGACCATTGGAGATGAAATAAAAGTCTGAGCATCACAACCGTAGTTTGGTTTGAAACCCTTGGAGAGTCAATGAATGACGACAAAAGGGAATGGGCTGGGCCTGCCACATGGAGATGGCCAGAACCTGAGAGCTGCCAGAGATGAGGTGTGGCCGAGCAGGAACAGTACCTCCATGCAGAAAGAGGATGTGCAAAGGGCTGGGTGCGGTGGCTCACACCTGTAATCCCAGCACTTTGGGAGGCTGAGGCAGGTGGATCACAAGGTCAGGAGTTTGAGACCAGCCTGGACAATATGGTGAAACCCCGTCTCTACTAAAAATACAAAAATTAGCCAGGCATGATAGCGCGTGCCTGTAGTCCCAGCTACTCGGGAGGCTGAGGAGGGAGAATCGCTTGAACCCGGGAGGCGGAAGTTGTAGTGAGTGGAGATCACACCACTGTACTCCAGCCTGGGTGACAGAGACTCTGTCTCAAAAAGAGGTTGTGCAAGGAAGAGTTACATAAGTGAACCAAAGATGGCCTCTGCATATGGACCCTAGGGCTGTCTGCCAGTTCACAATTCACAGAAGGCTGAGACCTGTTAGCTCAAAAGCCTACCAACAGCAAACTCAAACTGTTACACATCCAATCGTTTTACACATAGCCCCAATATGCATATTTTTAGTTAATTAAAACTTGCTTGCTTTGCACACCCCATAAAGCTCTGCCCACCATCTACTAGCCATACACAAGATAAATCCTGGGGCTATAAAGATCCCACACAGCTGCTTGTTGCCCTCTGGAGTTCTCTGACCCAGAGACCCCCTGCTAGACTGATGTCACCTAGATGTGTAAATCTTCTCTCCAATTGCCCTCTTCCCCAGGAGTTCATCCCCCCAACTCCTAGTGGCCCTTGCACTATAGCCTCTGGATAGTCACATGCTGAGAGGGACTTGTCCTTTCTGGAAACCTGTCAAAGTGACACCCAAATAAGGCTTGTGTATGGGTTGCTCCCATATATTTTTTTTCCTTCACCTTTTAAGAACTGGGGTACATGTGCAGGATGAGCAGGTTTGTTCCATTGGTAAATGTGTGCCATCATGGTCTGCTGCACAGATCAACCCATCAACTAGGTATTAAGCCCAGCATCCATTAGCTATTCTTCCTGATGCTGTTTTTCCCACAACCCCCCACAATCACAAGTCCCAGTGTGTGTTGTTCCCCTCAACGTGTCTATTTGTTCTCATCATTCTGCTTCCACTTATAAGTGAGAACATGCAATATTTGGTTTTCTGTACCTGCATTAGTTTGCTGAAGATAATGGCTTCCAGATCCAATAAGGTCCTTACAAAAGGACATGGTCTTGCTCCTTTTATTCCATGGTGTATACGTACCACAATTCCTTTACCTTGTCTATCATTGATGAGCATTTGTGTTGATTCCGTGTCTTTGCTATTGTGAATAGCGCTGCAATGAACATACATGTACATGTATCTTTATAATAGAGTAATTATATTCCTTTGGGTATATACCCAGTAATGCGATTTCTGTGTCAAATGGCATTTCTACCTCCACATTTGTGAGGAATTGCCACACTGTCTTCCACAATGCTTGAACTAATTTACACTCCCACCAACAGTGTCAAAGCATTCCATTTTCTCTGCAACATTGTCAGCATCTGTTGCTTTCTTAACTTTTTAATAATCACCATTCTGACTGGTGTGAGATGGTATATCATTGTGGTTTTGATTTGCATTTATCTAATGATCTGTGGTGAGGTTTTTTTCATGTTTGTTGGCCACATGAATGCCTGCTTTTGAGAAGTGTCTGTTCATGTCCTTTGCTGACTTTTTAATTGGATTGTTTTTTACTGTACTTTAGATTCTGGGGTACATGTGCAGATCATGCAAGATTGTTGCATAGGTACATTCATGGCAAGGTGGTTTGTTGCCACCATCCCCCCATCACCTATACCTGACATTTCTCCCCATGTTATCCCCTCCCCCAACCCTCCCTCCCACTAGCCCTCCTGTAGCCCCTCCATGGACCCCAGTGTGTGATGCTCCCCTCTTTGTGTCCAAGTGTTCTCATTGTTCAACACTTGCCTATGAGTGAGAACATGCAGTGTTTGATTTTCTGTTCTTGTGTCAGTTTGCTGAGAAAGATGGTTTCCAGGTTCATCCATGTCCCTACAAAGGACACAAACTCATCGTTTTTTATGGCTGCATAGTATTCCATGGTGTATATGTGCTACATTTTCTTTGTCCAGTCTATCATCAATGGGCATTTGGGTTGGTTCCATGTCTTTGCTATTGTAAACAGTGCCTCGATGAACATGTGTGTGCATGTGTCTTTATAATAGAATGATTTATAGTCTTTTGGGTATATGCCCAGTAATGGGATTGCTGGATCAAATGAAATTTCTATTTATAGGTCCTTGAGGAATTGCCACACTGTCTTCCACAATGTTTGAATTAATTTACACTCCACCAACAGTGTAAAAGTGATCCTATTTCTCCACATCCTCTCCAGCATCTGTTGTCTCCAGATTTTTTAATGATCACCATTCTAACTAGCGTGAGATGGTATCTCAATGTGGTTTTGATTTGCATTTCTCTAATGACCAGTGATGATGAGCATTTTTTCATAAGTTTGTTGGCCTCATATATGTCTTCTTTTGAAAAGTGTCTATTCATATCATTTGCTCACTTTGGATGGATTTGTTTGTTTTTTTCTGATAACTCTGTTTAAGTTCTTTGTTCTTCTTAAACTCTGTTTAAGTTCTGGATATTAGCCCTTTGTCAGATGGGTAGATTGCAAAAATTTTTTCCCATTCTGTTGGTTGCTGGTTTGCTCTAATGATTATTTCTTTTGCTGTACAGAAGCTCTGGAGTTTAATTAGATCCCATTTGTCTATTTCAGCTTTTGTTGCCATTGCTTTCGGTGTTTTAGTCATAAAATCCTTGCCTATGCCTATGTCCTGAATGGTTTTGCCTAGGTTTTCTTCTAGGGTTTTTATGGTGTTAGGTCTTATGTTTAAGTCCTTAATCCATCTGGAGTTAATTTTAGTGTAAGATGTCAGGAAGGGGTCCAGTTTCTGCTTTCTGCACAGTGCTAGCCAATTTTCCCAACACCATTTATTAAACAGGGGGATCCTTTCCCCATTGCTTGTTTTTGTCAGGTTTGTCAAAGATCAGATGGTTGTAGATGTGTGGTGTTGCTCCAGAGGCCTCTTTTCTGTTTTGATACCAGTACCATGCTGTTTTGCTTACTGTTGCCTTGTAGTATAACTTGAAGTCTGGCAGCGTGATGCTGCCAGCTTTGTTCTTTTTGCTCAGGATTGTCTTGGCTATGCAGGCTCCTTTTTGGTTCCATATGAAGTTTAAAGTGGTTTTTTCCAGTTCTGTGAAGAAGGTCATTGGTAGTTTGATGGGAATAGCATTAAATCTATAATTACTTTGGCCAGTATGGCCATTTTCACAATATTGATTCTTCTTAACCATGAGCATGGAATGTTTTTCCATCTGTTTGTGTCTTCTCTTATTTCCTTGAGCAGCAGTTTGTAGTTCTCCTTGAAGAGGTCTTTTACCTCCTTTGTTAGTTGTATTCCTAGGTATTTTATTCTTCTTCTAGCAATTGTGAATGGGAGTTTGCTCTTGATTTGGCTCTCTGCTTGTCTGTTGTTGATGTATAGGAATGCTTGTGATTTCTGCACATTGATTTTGTATCCTGAGACTTTGCTGAAGTAGCTTATAAGCTTAAAGAGAGTTTGGGCTGAGACAATGGGGCCTTGTAAATATACAATCATGTTGTCTGCAAATAGAGACAATTTGACTTCCTCCTTTCCTAATTGAATAGCCTTTATTTCTTTTTCTTGCCTGATTGTTCTGGCTAAAACTTCCAATACTATATTGAATAAGAGTGGAGAGAGAGGGCATCCTTGTCTAGTGCCAGATTTCAAAGGGAATGCTTCCTGTTTTTGCCCATTCAATATGATATTGGCAGTCGGTTTGTCATAAATAGCTTTTATTATTTTGTGATATGCTCCATTGATACCTAATTTATTGAGAGTTTTTAGCATAAAGGGCTGTTGAATTTTGTCAAAGGCCTTCTCTGCATCTATTGAGATAATCATGTGGTTTTTGTCTTTGGTTCTGTTTAAGTGGTGGATTATGTTTACGGACTTGCGTATGTTGAACCTGCCTTGCATCCCTGGGATGAAGCCTACTTGATCATGATGGATAAGCTTTTTGATGTGCTGTTGCAATCAGTTTGCCAGTATTTTATTGAAGATTTTTGCATCTATGTTCATCATGGATATTGGCCTGAAGTTTTCTTTTCTTGTTGAGTCTCTGCCGGGTTTTGATATCAGGATGATGTTGGTCTCATAAAATGAGTTGGGGAGGATTCCCTCTTATTGTATTGTTTGGAATAGTTTCAGAATGGTTGGTAACAGCTCCTCTTTGTAGGTCTGGTAGAATTTGGCTGTGAACCCGTCTGGACCTGGACTCTTTTTGGTTGGTGGGCTGTTAATTTCTGCCTCAACTTCAGCCCTTGTTATTGGTCTATTCAGGGTTTCAACTTCTTCCTGGTTTAGTTTTGGTAGGGTGCAAGTGTCCATGAATTTATCCATTTCTTCCAGGTTTACTGGTTTATGTGCATAGAGTTGTTTGTAGTAATCTTTGATTGTAGTTTGTATTTCTGTGGGATCAGTGGTGATATCCCCTTTATTGTTTTTTATTGCATGTATTTGATTCTTCTCTCTTTTCTTTTTATTAATCTGGCTAGTGGTCTATTTTGTTGATCTTTTCAAAAAACTAGCTCCTGGATTTATTGATTTTTTGAAGGTTTTTTGTGTCTCTGTCTCTCCTTCATTTCTGCTCTGATCTTAGTTATTTCTTGTCTTCTGCTAGCTTTTGAGTTTTTTTGATCTTGATCCTCTAGCTCTTTCAGTTTTGACGATGGGATGTCAATTTTAGATCTTTCCTCATTTCTCATGTGAGCATTTATTGCTGTAAATTTCCCTCTAGACACTGATTTAAATGTGTCCCAGAGACTCTGGTATGTTGTGTCCTTGTTCTCCTTGGTTTCGAAGAACATCTTTATTTCTGCCTTCATTTCATTATTTATCCAGTCAACATTCAGGAGCCAGTTGTTCAGTTTCCATGAAGTTGTGCGGTTTTCAGTTAGTTTCTTAATCCTGAGGTCTAACTTGATTGCACTGTGGTCTGAGAGACTGTTTGTTATGATTTCCGGTTTTTCATTTGCTGAGGAGTGATTTACTTCCAATTATGTGATCAATTTTAGAGTAAGTGCGATGTGGTGCTGAGAAGAATGTATATTCTGTGGATTTGCGGTGGAGAGTTCTGTAGATGTCTATTAGGTCCGCTTGTTCCAATTCTGCATTCAATTCCTATATATCGTTGATTTTCTGTTTTGTTGATCTGACTAATGTTGACAGTGGCATGTTAAAGTCTCCCACTATTATTGTGTGGGAGTCTAAGTCTCTTTGTAGGTCACTAAGAACTTGCTTTATGTATCTGGGTGCTCCTGTATTGGGTGCATATATATTTAGGATAGTTAACTCTTCTTGTTGTATTGATTCTTTCACCATTATGTAGTGTCCTTCTTTGTCTCTTCTGATCTTTGTTAGTTTAAAGTCGATTGTATCAGAGACTAAAATTGAACCCCTGCTTTTTTTTTTGCTCTCCATTTGCTTGATAGATATTCCATCCCTTTATTTTGAGTCTACGTGTGTCTTTGCATGTGAGATGGGTTTCCTGAATACAGCTCTCCGATGGGTTTTGACTTTTTACCCAGTTTGCCAGTCTGTGTCTTTCAATTGGGGCATTTAGGCCATTTATATTTAATGTTAATATTGTTATGTGTGAATTTGATCCTGCCATTTTGTTACTGGTTGTTTGCTTTGCCCGTTGGTCGATGCAGTTTCCTCATTGCATCGTTGGTCTTTACCATTTGGTTCGTGTTTGCAGTGGCTGATACTGGATGCTTTTTCTGTGTTTAGTGCTTCCTTCAGGAGCTCTTGTAGGGCAGGTCTGGTGGTGATGAAATTTATCAGTAATTGCTTGTCTATAAAGGTTTTTATTTATTTCTCCTTCATTTATGAAGTTTAGTTTGGCTGGATATGAGATTCTGGGTTGAAAATTCTTTCTTTAAGGATGTTGAATATTGGTCCCCACTCTCTTCTGGCTTGTAGGGTTTCTGCTGAGAGATCCCCTGTGAGTCTGATGGGCTTTCCTTTGTGGGTGATCTGAACTTTCTTTCTGGCTGCCCTTAGCATTTTTTCCTTCATTTCAACCCTGGTGAATCTGATGATTATGTGCCTTGGGGTTGTTCTTCTTGAGGAGTATCTCTGCAGTGTTCTTTGTATTTCCTGTATTTGAATGTTGGCCTGCTTTGCTATGTTGGGGAAGTTCTCCTGGATAATATTTTGAAGAGTGTTTTCCAGCTTAATTCATTTTTCCTGTCCCCTTCAGGTACACCGATCAAGCGTAGATTAGGTCTTTTCATATAATCCTATATTTCTTGGAGGCTTTGTTCATTTCTTTTCACTCTTTTTTCTCTTTTCTTTTCTTCTCTTTTTATTTCATTGAGTTGATCTTCAATCTCTGATATCCTTTCTTCTGCTTGATGGACTTAGCTATTGATACTTGTGTATGATTCATGAAGTTCTCGTGCTGTGTTTTTCAGCTCCATCAAGTCATTTATGTTCTTTCCTAGGCTGGTTATTCTAGTTCGCATTTCATCTAAACTTTTTTCAAGGTTCTTAGTTTCTTTGCATTGGGTTAAAACATGTTCTTTTAGCTCAGAGAAGTTTGTTATTACCCATCTTCTGAAGCCTGCTTCTGTCAGCTCATCAAAATCATTTTCTGACCTGTTTTGTTACTATGCTGGTGAGTTGCTGTGATCTCTCTGAGTAGAAGAGGCATTCTGGATGTTGATGTTTTCATCCTTTTTGCGCTGGTTTCTTCCCATCTTCTCCGGTGGATGTCCTTTCTGTTAAAGTTAGGGTTATTTCTCCTGTGTGAGGCTTTTTTTTTTAAACGCAGATGTCAGTGGGCCACTTGAGACAATCTGTCCATTGTCTGCCTGCGGAGGCGCTGCTGGGCTGCCTCAGTCTCAACCAGGCTGCTGTTTATTCTTCGCCTGATTTCCGTACTGGTGGGGTTAGCTCCGCCTTCCCAATGGCAGGCTTTTTCCCTATGCTGAGCCCGCTGTTCCCTGGTGGAGGACATGTTAACTGAGAAATTCTCCCGAGAGAGGGACTGCGGTTGCTGGATCTTGCTGGGGAGGGGCTTGTCTGGTCGTATCCCCCCTCCCTGCTTTCAACTCTCCCTTCTGTGGGACGGGCAGTTCCTCTTCACAAGCTTTCTCAGTATTAGTCCAAATCTCCACCCTGGTCTGAGCTAACAAGTCACCAGTCTGACCGAGGCTGCTGGCCTGGGTTGTCACCTGGGTCTGTGACTCCAGGTGGTTCTCAGCAAGGCGGCATTTTCCTTGTCTGTGTGTTGCTGAAGTCTTGGAGTGAATTGCTGTATCAGATTCAGAGAACAGAGGAGGTGATGCCCCATTGCCCCATCCTCCGTGCCTGATACACTTTCCAGGTCGGGCAGTGCCCCACCTTGCCTCGGCTGGATGCCTTTGGGCTGCTTTTATTGCCTTTTTTGGGGGTTAATCCCACTGTTCAACCTGTCTCTTTAAAACAAAACTGGTTCCTCTCTCGGAGATGTGGATATTGCTCTGGTTCTGTCTCACTGGGTGGTAGCTGCACTCTGGAGAAACTTCCTTTGGCCATCTTCCCCTCTCCAATTCCAGATTTTTTTTTTCTCATAAATTTGTTTAAGTTCCTTGTAGCCTCTGGATATTAGACCTTTGTCAGATGAATAGATTGCAAAAATTTTCTTCCATTCTGTAGTTTGTCTGTTTACTCTGTTGATAGTTTTTTTTGTTTGTTTAATTAGATCCCATTTGTCAAATTTCCCTTTGTTGCATTGCTTTTGGTGTTTTTGTCATGAAATCTTTGCCTGTTCCTATATCCTGAATGATATTGCTTAGATTTTCTTCTAGGGTTTTTATGGTTGTGAGTTTTACATTTAAGTCTTTAATACATCTTGAGTTAATTTTTGTGTAAGGTGTAAGGAAGGGTCTAGTTGCAGTTTTATGCATATGGCTAGTTCTCCCGGCACCATTTATTACATAGGGAATCCTTTCCCCATTGCTTATTTTTGTCAGGCTTGTCTAAAATCAGATGGTTGTAGGTGTGTGATCTTATATCTGAACTATCTATTCTGTTCCAAGGGTATATGTGTCTGTTTTTGTACCAGTACCATGCTGTTATGGTTACTCTAGCCTTGCAGTATAGTTGAAGTTGGGTGGCAGCTTTGTTTTTTTTGTTTTTTTGTTTTTTTTGCTTAGGATTCTCTTAGATATTTGGGCTATTTTCTTGTTTCATTTAAATTTTAACATCATCATTTCTAATTCTGTGAAGAATGCCAATAGTAGTTTAATAGGAATAACATTGAATCTATAAATTACTTTGGGCAGTATGGCCATTTTCAGGATATTGATTATTTCTATCCATGAGCATAAAATATTTTTCCAATTGTTTTTATTCTCTCTGATTTCCTTGAGAAGTGGTTTGTAGTTCTTGAGGATATCCTTCACTTCCCTTGTTAGTTGTATTCCTACGTATTTTATTTTATTCTGTTAGTAGCAATTGCAAATGGAAGTTCATTCATAATTTGGCTTTCTGCTTGCCTTTTGTTGGTGTATAGGAATGCTAGCAATTTTTGCACATTGATTTTGTATCCTGAGACTTTGCTGAAGTTGCTTATCAGCTTGAGGAGCTCTTGGGCTAAGATGATGGGGTTTTCTAGATATAGGATTATGTCATCTGAAAAGATAATTTGACTTTCTTTCTATTTGAATATCTTTTATTTTTCTCTCTTGCCTAATTGCCCTGGCCAGAGCTTCCAACACTATGTCAAGTAGGAGTGATGAGAGAGGACATCCTTGTCTTATGCCAGTTTTCAGTGGGAATGCTTCCACTTTTGCTGATTCAGTATGATATTGGCTGTGGGTTTGTCATATATGGCTCTGATTATTTTGAGGTATGTTCCTTCAAACCTTGTTTATTGAGAGTTTTTAACATAAAGGAATGTTGAATTTTATTTAAGGCCTTTTCTGCATCTATTGAGAAAATTTTGTGTTTTTTGTCTTTGGTTCTTTTTATGTGATGAATGAATTAGGGAGGAGTCCCCTCTGATATGGTTTGATTCTGTGTCCCCACCCAAATCTCATCTCATTGCTCTCATAATTCCCATATGTTGTGGGAGGGACCCAGTGGGAGATGACTGAATCCTGGGGGTGGGTCTTTGTCTTGCAGTTCTTGTGATAGTAAATGGGTCTCATGAGAGCTGATGGTTTTAATAACAGCAGTTTAGCCATTCTAACTTGTGTGAGATAGCATCTCAATGCAGTTTGAATTTGCATTTCTCTAATGATTACTGATGTTGAGCATTTTTTAATATGCTGTGAGGTGCATGTATGTTTTCTTTTGAAAATTGTTCTTTATGTACTTTGCCCATTTTTTAATGGGGTTATTTGCTTGTAAACTTGTTTAAGTTCCTTATGGCTTCTGGATATTAGACCTTTGTTGGAGGCATAGGTTGCATATATTTTCTCCCATTCTGTAGGTTGTCTGTTTACTCTGTTGATAGATTCTTTTGTTGTTCAGAAGCTCTTTAGTTTAATTAGGTCCTATTTGTCAGTTTTCGTTTTTGTTGCAATTGCTTTTGGCATCTTTGTCATAAAATTTTTGCCAGGGCCTATGTCCTGAATGGTATTTCCTAGGTTATCTTCCGGAGTTTTTATAGTTTTAGGTTTTACATTTAAGTCTTTAATCCATCTTGAGTTGATTTTTGTATATGGTATGAGGAAGAGACCCAGTTTCAATCTTCTACATATGGCTAGTGAATTAGCTCAGCATCATTTATTGAATAAGGAATCCATTGCCCATTGTTTGTTTTTGCTGACTGTGTTGAAGATCAGATGGTTGTAGGTGTGTGTCTTTATTTCTAGGCTCTCTGTTCTGCTCCATTGATCTATGTGTGTTTTTTCAGTTTTGTATAGTGACCCTAGTAAACTAATATACTCTTTTTACCTGAGATATCTTTTTTCCTTAGCTTTATCTGAGGTATCTTTTCCTCATTCCTCATATGAGAAATTCCTCTTCCTTTTCCAAAATCTAGTTCAAATGGTGCTACAGTGATTATTTTTCTGACTCCTTCAGGAAGAAGTTATCCATTCTGTTGTTCCCACAGAATTTTGCTACTGCATATACGCTGAAATTTATCTCTTTACCATCTTCAAAGTTCAGTTTATTGAAGGCAGATTTTTTTTCACTTATGGCTTCTCCCTTGTTTAAAACATGCAAATCCAGAAGTCGTGACATGTTATTTGGTTGACAAATATGCTTAGTTCACTCTTCCAACCATTAACTTTTCAGAAATTGAGATAATATCTTAAGACCAGGAAAATTTTTTTTTTTTTTGAGGCAAAGTCTTGCTCTGCCGCCCAGGCTGGAGTGCAGTGGTGCAATCTCGGCTTACTGCAACCTCTGCTTCCTTGGTTCAAGCAATTCTCTGCCTCAGCCTCCTGAGTAGCTGGGACTACAGGCATCTGCCACCAAGCCCAGCTAATTTTTTGTGTTTTTAGCAGAGATTGGGTTTCACTGTCTTGCTCAGGCTGGTCTTGAACTCCTGACCTCATGATCCACCCACGTTGACCTCCCAAAGTGCTGGGATTACAGGCATGAGCCACTGCACCTGGCCAGAATCAGGAAATTTTACATAAAAATTATCTTGGAGATTAAAATAATCTGGAAACATGGGCTGAATTGTTTATAATGCAAACACTGATGAGCTGAACAGCTACCTCTCTTTATTCTTTATGGATGTTATGTTACCTACCTGAACCTGTAGATAGGAGTTTGTTACTGAAATAAAACTGTTTTTTCTATACTCATACTTCTGACACCAAGTGTACAGGTATTTTACAAGTAATTTTCTAATTTTTTGTGGGTACTAATAAGGTGTTCTACAATTTAATTCAATTTTGACTACTTGGAGTTTGTGCAGATGCCAACGTTTAAGGATGCAATCCCATGAGGCTGCCCCCAATATGCCAATTGCAAATAGTGGGTCTCTAGGTTACCCACACTTCTCTGTGATTTGCCTACAAACCAGGGGTTCCCACAACTCACTCCTCAGGTTCAATAATTTACCATAACAGCTCACAAGAAAACCCTTTACTCACTACTATAGGTTTATTATAGAGACTTTTTTATAAAGGATAAAAATAAATAATCGGATGAAGTGGTAATAGGGTGATACCCAAAAGAGTCCTAAGCACAGGAGCTTCTGTCCCCATGGAGTTAGGGTGTCCCACCCTCCTGGCATGTTTGTGTGTTTATCAGCCTGGTAAATACCATTGTTTAGGGTTTTCATGGAGGTTCTATTATGTAGGCATGCGTTATTAAATAATTGACTGCTGATGATCAACTCAAATGGAGCATCTTTTCTTTTCCCTGGCGATCGGGGGGTGCAGCTGAAAGTTCTTCTAGTTCAAATGGTGCCCCAGTGATTATTTTTGGTCACATGATTGGTTGTTCTGGTGACCTCTTACTTCCTCAAATAAACCAGTACCTCTTGAAATCTGGGACTTTCTTTCTTTTCCCTTCATCCTGAAGCTATTCAGGGGCTCTGTCAAGAGTCATCTCATTAGCATAAACAGGTATGACTGAAAGGGGCTTATTATGAATAATGAAACATGTTTCTATCACCTCCATCTACCCAGGAAATTTCAAGAATTTAGAACTCTGTGCCAGAAACTGAGGATGAAGACGAAATATACATTTCTTGTTATCACCACATCACAGTGCTCCTGTCCCCTCCTTTGCTTTTTTATTTTCCTTACATGTGTGTGTCAAAAACTGCTTCAATGTCTTCCTGCCCCAGTCACTGATGGTACTTATCTGTCCACCAGCTGCTAAACATCAAGAGTTCCTCAGAAGTACATGTGATAACTTCTGGGATCCAGAGTGCTGAAGGAGGAATACATTGAACAATAATGGCCTATCAAAAACCTGTGCGCGCGCGTGTGTGTGTGTGTGTGTGTGTGTGTGTATGATTGGCAATGGACAAGGGACTGTAGAGGTTGTGGAATTCAGGCAGCTCCGCCACTCTGGACTGTTGTTGAGATTCTCAAGTAGGTAAATATTACTTAGGAGCTCATGAAGCCTATAATGAAATCAAATGATGGTCTCTTCTTACTTCCTCAAATAAACCAGTACCTCTTGAAGCCTGGGACTTTCTTTTAATTTTCACATCCACTACTTTTTATCTAATGGAATAACTCCCAAGAAAAATTAAAAATGTCTACATATATATTAACATATATTAACAAAACTATAAAGTACCAGTACAATGTGTAAGTTATGGGTATATATCATATATAATTTTTTATATGATATACTTACTTGATTTATAATACTTATGCACACAGTATACAATTCTTTTTTGATATGAATACCTATATGTGTGTGTGTGTATGTATGTATATACATGTGTGTGTGTGTGTGTGTGTGTGTGTGTGTGTAGAGAAAAAAGTGACTCCATCTTGGATGCTGCTAATCTACCATGATGACTTCTGATTAACCTGTCCTGTGAATGCTTCCCAATTCCTACTTTATTTACTGTCCTTAATGTAAGAACATGTACTCACTATAAATACTGCCTGTAGATCAAAGCATCCCTGATGTGTGCACAAATTATAGACTATGACTCATATAGTACTCTTGCCTGTTTTGGAAAGTTGCTCTTAATTGTCTCCCACACAGCATGTATTCCCTTTCCCTGTGGTCTGGGAGTAACAAGAGTGGAGGACTATCCGTCTTGCAGCTGTCTAAGGCCACATTTTTGTCCGTAAATTCCCCCAATAAGACACTCTTTACCAGAAAACTGAATTTGTCTGCCTCATTCTTTGGTTTCTCAGCTCCTTTCTCATCTGGGGGCTGATTTGCATATACAGCCTCTTCAGGGAACAGACTAGTTATTACTATGTTTATGATTCTGCTGAAATTCAAGACATGCTATCCCAAATATGGTGCTTTGGCATATTGCATATTTTAAGCTGAAGAAATCTGATAAAAAGCAGGTGCAGGAAGGACTCTCTGATCTTGCCCTGAGCATGTCATAAGATTGTGAAAGTTATCAGTATCAAGACAGAGTCACTAATGTCAAATCCTAACTAAAGGGAGCTGGGAGGCTGTGAAGGAGGAGCCCCTCGTGCACCCACGCCTGTGATGGGACCTATGCAAGAAGTTCCGTAAAATCTCAGGATACTCGGTACAGATATTTGCCTAACAATTATTGTTTCCACCCATGAGCTAATGTTAATTTCTGCAACAAGCCCCTATAAACAACGGTCTTTGTTTCAAAACAGCTTACACGGACTTCTTTTTGTCTTTAAAAGCTTCCCCTTCCCCCAACATAGATGCACCTATCATCCGTCATGACACGCGTAGTCCAGATTGCAATCCCCCCCATTCCTGAATAAACTCTTTGCTTTGGAAAGTTAGTCTTTGTTACTTATTTTAGGTTGAGAAGACCATGTGCGAGAGGTGTCCCTCTCTATACCCAGAGAAACAAAGCATTCTAGTCTCTGAAGAAGGAGGGAGACTGGCTGGAATCTGAATGCACAGGACTTGCTCAGTCTCCCTAGTTTACTCCTGTTAGTTCGTACCCCTGTTTGTCCTGTCATGTTTTCCCACAACTTTCTGCTCTTTATCCAACCTAGTATGAAAACACTTAGGGTTGACCGGGTGCAGTGACTCACGCCTGTAATCCCAGCACTTTGGGAGGGTCAGGTGGGTGGATTACCTGAGATCGGGAGCTCGCGACCAGCCTGACCAACATGGAGAAACCCCGTCTCTACTAAAAATACAAAATTAGCCGGGCGTGGTGGTGCATAATCCCAGCTATTCTGGAGGCTAGGGCAGGAGGATCACTTGAACCTGGGAGGCAGGTTGCGGTGAGCCAAGATCCGCCATTGCACTCCAGCCTGAGCAACAGGAGCAAAACGCCGTCTCAAAAAAAAAAAAAAAAACCCAAAAGAAAAAAACGTTCAGGGTTGGGCCAGGCACTGTGGCTCACGTCTGTAATCCCAGCACTTTGGGAAGTCGAGGCAGGTGGATCATGAGGTCAGGAGTTCGAGACCAGCCTGAAAAACATGGTGAAACCCCGTGTCTACTAAAAATACAAAAATTAGCGGGGTGTGGTGGAGTGCACCTGTAATCCCCACTACTCAGGATGCTGAGGCAGGAGAATCACTTGAACTTGGGAGGCTGAAGTTGCAGTGAGCCAAGATCGTGTCACTGTACCCCAGCCTGGGCGACAGAGCAAGACTCTGTCTCAAAAACAAACAAACAACCACTCAGGGTTAACTGTTTCTTCTGGTCTTTACTTCTTTACGAAGGCTCCAATGTCATGTGAAACTTGTATTAAATAAATTTCTATAAAAATGCAAAAAAAAAAATAAATTTCTATGTTTTTCTCTTGTTTATATGTTTTATTACAAGGGTACAATCCAGCTACATTAGTTGGTCATTTCAAAATTACAATATACTGGCTTATTCATTTTTTAAAAAATTACCTTTAAAAATACAAATTTATGTTTCTTTGTGCAGAAAACTTTGGAAACAAAATAAGCAAAAAGAAAAACAACGTAGATAACCACTGTTCACATTCTGATGTATCTTATTTTATCTGATTTAAAGAGTCATTGATTATAAGATATACCACTAAGAGAGAGAAAAACAGTCATTATGGGGAATCCAGCTGAAGTGCCCCCCTCAATAAATCTGGGACACAAAAGATCCACACGCAATACAGAAAGAAACAGAAGGAAACTTTTATTCTTAAGTTAGTACTGGCAGAAGAAGAAAAAGACTCTCACTTGAGAATTTGTATCACAAGCTGGTACTTAAATGCAGGTTTGTGGTCTGAATTTACAGCTCTTATGTGGTCCAAAAGTGTTAAAGAAAATTTAATTTAATTAAAAATCTCCCAGGAGCAATTCCACATCTTTAGAAGAATTCAATGTCTTTACTCCAGACTGTCAACAATTATATGACACACTTGGTTTTAGGATGCAGCCAGATCATAAAAAAAGTGCATCTTAGAGTAGATAAAACAGTTTGCTTTGATTGCATATTTTAAGTTTTTTTCTTAATAATTATATTGTCTATTTTTCTGTATAGTGGTTTGGGGCATGAGTTCTAGAGTCAGCCAGAACCCTGTCCAAACCATAGCATTGCTTTCCTTTTACTGGGGCTGTGACTTTATACAAAGTATTTAACCACTTTTAGGCTCAGTTTCCTTATGCAAAATTAGGTACCAATACCATGTGCATCCCAGAGGCTTGTTACAGGGGTTGCAATGAAAAAAGCCCAGTAACTAGCACACAGTAGGCATGCAGGACATTTTGTAAAATATTGTTCTGATTTCTTTCTCGTTTGGTAATGGGTCACAAACATCTTTTCATGACAATAGAAGTAGATCTAGACGTTTCTACGTGAGAGCTGCCTGATATGCTGAGAGGGAGAATAGGATGTTCCTCTTGTTTACTATTTAGAGCGTTTCCAATTTTGTAAATGTATAATCAAAGCTGGAAAGAAATCCTTATACACACATTTTGGTATAATGTAACTTTAAAAAGCAATTTCTAGATGAACGCTACTCACTTTTAAAATTATCTCTATTTTAAATGATCTTTGTAGCTACATTTGTAGCTTGACTGCTCTTTTTAAATTGTTTTTAATTAAAAATTTTTTGAGACAGGATCTGGCTCTGTCACCAGGCTCTGGAGTGCAATGGCATGATCATGGCTCACTGCAGCCTCTACTTCCAGGGCTCAAGCAATCCTCCCGTCTCAGCTTCTTGAATAGCTAGCATTACAGCTGTGAGACACCATACTTAGTTATATACTTCTAAATTTTTTTTGTAGAGATGGGTCTCACTTGTCCAGGCTAATATTAAACTCCTGGCCTCCCAAAGTGTGGAGATTACAGGCTCAATCCACTGCACCTGGCCCTGCTCTGCTTTTAAAATTGCTCCTCATTTCCTTTGAATAGCAGCATATACCCCTCAATTTGTTCCTTTATTTGAGCTCTTAGAGACCCTCTCCAACTTCCTTCAGACTCAGGCTGCGTTCACTATCTTCAAACTGTTTTGGTAGGACTGTGTGTTCAAGGCTTTCTTTCATCTGCAAATTTTCATTATATATATATATATATATATATATATATATATATAATTATTATTATGCTTTAAGTTCTGGGGTACATATGCAGATCGTGCAGGATTGTTACATAGGTACACACATGCCATGGTGGTTTGCTGCATCTATTCCCCCATCATCTACATTGGGTGTCTCTCCTAATGTTATCCCTCCCCAATCCCTACACTCCCTGCTATCCCTCCCCTAGCCCCCCCGCCCCCAAACAGGCCCGGGTGTGTGATGTTCCTCTCCCTGTGTCCACGTGTTCTCATTTTTCAACACTCACTTATGAGTGAGAATATGCAGTGTTTGGTTTTCTGTTCTTGTGTCATTTTGCTGAGAATGATGATTTACAACTTTACCCAGGTCCCTGCAAAGGACATGAACTTATCCTTTTCTATGGCTGCATAGTATTCCATGGTGTATTTGTGCCACATTTTCTTTATACAGTCTATCATTGGTGGACATTTGGGTTGGTTCCAAGTCTTTGCTATTGTAAACAGTGCTGCAATAAACATACATGTACATGTGTCTTTATAACAGAATGACTTATAATCCTTTGGGTACATACCCAGTAATGGGATTGCTGAGTCAAATGGTATTTCTATTTCTAGATCCTTAAGGAATCGCCACACTGTCTTCCACAATGGTTGAACTAATTTACACTCCCATCAACAGTGTAAAAGTGTTCCTATTTCTCCACATCCTCTCCAGCATCTGTTGTCTCCTGATTTTTTAATGATCGCCATTCTAACTGGCATGAGGTGGTATCTCAATGTGGTTTTGATTTACATTTCTCTAATGACCAGTGATGACGAGCATTTTTTCATATGTTTGTTGGCTGCATAAATGTCTTCCTTTGAAAAGTGTCTGTTCGTATCCTTTGCCCACTTTTTGATGGGGTTGTTTGTTTTTTTTTCTTTGCAAATTTGTTTAAGTTCTTAGTAGATTCTGGCTATTAACCCTTTGTCAGATGGGTAGATCAATGGTATCTCAATGTGGTTTTGATTTACATTTCTCTAATGACCAGTGATGACGAGCATTTTTTCATATGTTTGTTGGCTGCATAAATGTCTTCCTTTGAAAAGTGTCTGTTCGTATCCTTTGCCCACTTTTTGATGGGGTTGTTTGTTTTTTTTTTCTTGCAAATTTGTTTAAGTTCTTAGTAGATTCTGGCTATTAGCCCTTTGTCAGATGGGTAGATCGCAAAAATTTTTTTCCATTCTATTGGTTGCTGGTTCACTCTGATCATAGTTTCTTTTGCTGTACAGAAGCTCTTAAGTTTAATTACATCCCATTTATCTATTTTGGCTTTTGTTGCCAATGCTTTTGGTGTTTTAGTCAAGAAGTCCTTGCCCATGCCTGTCTCCTGAATGGTATTGCCTAGGTTTTCTTCTAGTGTTTTTATGGTGTTAGGTCTTATATTTAAATCTTTAATCCATCTGAAGTTAATTTTTGTATATAAGGAAGGGGTCCAATTTCAGCTTTCTGCAGATGGCTAGCCAGTTTTCCCAACACCATTTATTAAATTGGGAATCTTTCCCCATTGCTTGTTTTTGTCAGGTTTGTCAAAGATCAGATGGTTGTAGATAATGTGGCATTAATTCCAAGGCCTCTGTTCTGTTCCATTGTTCTATATCTCTGTTTTGGTACCAGTACCATGCTGTTTTGATTACAGTAGCCTTGTAGTATAGTTTGAAGTCAGGTAGTGTGATGCCTCCAGCTTTTTTTTTTTTTTTTTTTTTTTGCTTAGGACTGTCTTGGCTATGTGGACTCTTTTTTGGTTCCATATGAAGTTTAAGGTGTTTTTTTCCAATTCTGTGAAGAAAGTCAATGGGGATAGCATTAAATCTATAAATTACTTTGGGCAGTAAGGCCATTTTCATGATATTGAGTCTTCCTAACCATGAGCATGGAATGGTTTTGCATCTGTTTGTGTCCTCTCTTATCTCATTGAGCAGTGGTATGTAGTTCTCCTCGAAGAGGTCCTTCACATCCCTTGTTAGTTGTATTCCTAGGTATTTTATTCTCTTCGTAGCAGTTGTGAATGGGAGTTCACTCATGATTTGGCTCTTTGTTTGTCTGTCATTGGTGTATAGGAATGCTTGCGATTTCTGCACGTTTATTTTGTATCCTGAGACTGCTGAAACTGCTTATCAGCTTAAGGAGATTTTGGGCTGAGACGATGGGGTCTTCTAGATATGCAATCATGCTGTCTGCAAATAGAGACAATTTAACTTCCTCTTTTTCTAATTGACTATCATTTATTTCTTTTTCTTGCTTGATTGCTCTGGCCAGAACTTCCAATACTATGCTGAATAGGAGTGGTAATAGAGGGCACCCCATCTTGTGCCAGTTTTCAAAGGGAATGCTTCCAGTTTTTGCCTATTCAGTATGATATTAGCTGTGGGTTTGTCATAAATAGCTTTTATTATTTTGTGGCACGTTCTATCGATACCTAGTTTATTGAGAGTTTTTTAGCATAAAGGGCTGTTGAATTTTGTCAAAGGCCTTTTCTGCATCTATTGAGATAATCATGTGGTTTTTGTCTTTGGTTCTGTTTATGTGATGGGTTACATTGATGAATTTGTGTATGTTAAACCAGCCTTGCATCCCAGGAATGAAGCTGACTTGATTGTGATGGATAAGCTTTTTGATATGCTGTTGGATTTGGTTTGCCGGTATTTTATCCCTCCAGGTTTAATTTGCTAGTTTTAATTCTTAGGCATCCTTTTCTACTGGACTGAAATCTGCTTCCATTCTACCCAGTGACCTTCCTCTTTGCAGCTGGAGATCCTTGTACAAGGGAAACTTAAGTGGAGTTTGTAGCCCCCACAGGCTGGTCACTCTGTTTGAAAAGAAGAGTGAATTTTCATACAGTTAGATCATGCATCATAAAGTTTTGCAAGAGATCCTGGTATTTTCATATTTTACTGAGATTGAGAAGTAAGCCACACATTGTAGCAGCAATGACTACCAGATTCCAATAATGAGTGTGAGGCTGCCAGTGTTCTTCAACTTGCTGATGCTGCAACCTACGAAGTATCAAAACAACAGTCAATTTTATAATTAAAATGATAAGTATGTGAGGAATAAAACTAATTCCACTGGTAGTTTGACTGCTTTGATTTATTACACTTTGGTTAAAATGGGAGAACTGTAGATACAGGCAAAGATTGCTGAAAGAATGGTAGGGCCAGGCTAACAAAATTTCAAGCATCCTCAGCTAACACAACAAACAATGCCCTCAGTAATGCAGAGCACAACGTGACACTGAGAAAGGATCTGTCACTAATGAATGGATACTGTATCAGTGCGAGAGGAAAACAACACCAGCAAAGAAAAGACAAACAAAGTCGAAGTAGTAGGAACAGAATAACACTGTTTTCAATACTGTGACAAGTGGTTCAGCTGGGTGAATCCGGAAGAAACAGTCCTAACAACAGAAACTGAAACTGTTTAGAGACATTTGCCAGGGCATAGGATAAGTGGATGTATTGGTTTTTTTTTTTTTTTTTTAATGCTGCCTTAATTACTGCAAACTTAGGGCTTTTGGACAATACTATTTATTAATTCTCAGTTCTGTAGGTCAGAAGTCTTGGGAGGCTTGGCTGGATTCTCTGCTCCAGAATCTCACAAGGCTAAAATCAAAGCTAGCAACATAGCACGGTTACATTTTTTTCCATGGACTCTGGAGAAAAACTGGCTTCCAAGCTCCTTCAGGCTGTTGGCAGGATTCAGTTTCTTACAGTTGTAGGACTGAAGTCCCCCTCTATGCAGCCCTCCATCTTCAGCCAGTGATGATGATATGTTAAATCCCTCTCATGCCTCAGATATTCCTGAATTTCCCTTCTGTCTTCTTATGCCACCATCAGGAGAAATTTCTCTGCTGTTAAGGAGTAATGGGATTGGATTAGTCCACCCAAATAATCTGCCCGTTTTTAAGGTCAACTGTGCTGTACAACATAACACAATCATAGGAGTGACTTCACATTCTCAGGTTCTGGGAATCAGGGTATGAAATCTTCCAAGAAATTCTGCCTAGAAATTCAGTGGGGTACTGGAAACACATAGAAGTCTCCAGCCTTATGGACACAGAAATCAAAGACTCCTTTAAAAGACGTATTTGTGGAGAGATTTTGTTGTAGGGCTTCCTTTTAAAGAATATTTCTACCTGGAAAATAATTTCAGTTCAAGTTTTTATGTTATTTCAGAATTTTTAAGGTTTATTTCTCCTCTCTAAGTATTTAGCCACTGGACTTTTCAAACAATGTTTTTAAATATCAAGGTCACTGTGGATTCAAAAAAGAAGGGGCTAGGCTTTTAATGAATATAAATTTTGTATATAATAATACCTTGGAAAAAATACGCATACATGCAATGATTATTGTTAGAGTGGATAGCTAGGCTGACATGAGCATGGCAGGAAAGCTCCCCGCACCAACCTCAGGGATGTCAGGCAATCATCAGGTGATGATCAGGTGATTGTTAAACTGTCTCTCTGAAATAATAATTGGTCATAGCTGGAGCCAGGGGAAAGGCAGTTTCCCAGTGCATAAGAAAACACCTGAAGCTGGTGATCAGCAGCTTCCCACTAGGATCTCAGGAGTTGGGCAAGTGGGCTCAAGCATGCACACCAAGCGGCAAAACGGTGGCGTTTAACTGGACTTTCCTCTAGGAATACTTGACTGGTAAGGGAAAATGCCTCAAATGAGCATGTACACAATTTTAGTAAACACACCACACGTATGGCTCCTCCCAAGTGTTGGGAGGCCACTGTGCATGCAGACAACCCACCCTAAGGGAAAAATCAAGGGAGGAGAGACACAAAATCCCTGAAGCACACCAACAAACAAAATTCCAAGATAAAGGTCAAACAGGGCACTTGGATCTCTCAAGTCGCCCCTCTCAAGTCACCCTCTTCCAAGTGTACTTTGCTTCCTTTCATTCCTGCTCTGAAACTTTGTAATAAACACGCTCCTGCTTAAAAACATGCCTCAGCCTCTCACTCTACCTTATGTCGCTTTCCCTCAAGGAGGCAAGAATCAAGTTGCTGCAGACCCATATGGATTCGTCACCGCTAACATTATTTTAATGAGCTATGTCTTCATATTCATAAAGATAACGTCTCCTTATGAGGTAGCATAGTCTACTAGAATTTTCTTATATGTAAGCTTTTGTAGTGGTCATGATTTGATCTGAGAAATACCAGAGTATATGTAATATTGTGACAAAGTTTAATTATAGAACTACGGAATTTTATTATTTGGAAAAGCACCTGCTTTTTTCTCTGTTCATAAATACACTTTTCATTATTTTTCTCCTTGATTTACATCTTCTCCTGATATATATTTGTTTATTGTATATCTCTCCCCCTGCCCACCAGCTAGAATGTGAGTCCATGAGAGCAGGGCCTCTATTTTATTGCTTCTATAATCCCTGTGCCTAGAATTATGCCTGCTACTATATAGTAGGCACCCAATAATATTCGTTGAATGAATGAATAAATGAAAATTAGATGGGACTCCAATTTTCCTAAAGGTAGTTCAAGCACATGAAACTATTTTATTAGAAGCTTATGTTAGTGTAGGGATGAGGAGAATTTTCCTTCTACCTTCTGAAGGTTTGATAATTTAAGTCTCTGGAATAAACTAGCAGTAGGCAGATTAACAGGAGAAAAGGCATATAAATTGATTACATGTGTACTCACAGGAGTCTTGCAAAATAAAACTCAAAGGAGGGCCAGATGGTTGAAATTTTTATAGTATCCTGAGCTACAGAAATAAATAGGGGTTGTGGTTTCTCAGGGGAGGTGGTAACAAGTTATAGGAGGCTGAGGGAAAGAAAAGCATGGTAAATGAAGTTTGTCTTGTATTCAGATAGTCTCTCAGGTATGAGTCCTCAGAAGAATAGGTGGTATGAACCTTCCCTTTAGTCTCCTTCCCTGTGAGTTAATCTGTTTGAGGAGATCATAGGAAGGGGTATCATGACGATGGCATTTCTTCTGGAAGAACTTTTCCTTAGGCAGATAAGGGAATGGCAGAATTCTGCATTTACTACCTCCAAGGTGTTCTCAGTTTGAAGTCCAAAGCAGCATTTTGGGGATATCATCTTCTGAGCCCCAACATTAGGAAAAGTGAGATGTTTCTGATGACTTAAGTGCCAAATGGGAATGTATGTGAAGTTTGACTCTTGGCTACTGAAATAAGAATGGAGCTGGAGGACATTATCCTTAGCAAACTAACACAGGAACAGAAAACCAAATACCGCACATTCTTATTTATAAGTGGGAGCTAAATGATGAGAACTCTTGGACGCACAGAGGGGGAACAACACACAATGGGGCATTTTGGAGGATGGAGGGTGGGAGGAGGAAGAGAATCAGGAAAAATAACTAGTGAGTATTAGGCTTAATATCTTGATGATGAACTAATCTGTAAAACATCCCTCCTGCCATCCACATGACACAATTTACCTATGTAACAAACTTGCACTTGTACTTGTACCTTGAACTTAAAAGTAAAAAGAAAAAAAAAAAGAAAGAAGAAGAGTCACCTCTAGAGGATACTTAAGGGAAAGAGGCAGAAAGGTTTTCAGGGAATTTCAACTTTAAGACAACCAGTGGACAGCCAGAGGTGGGGGTCACCTGGCTGCCAGGATTAATACCTAGGACATTTTTAGTGACCCAGAGACATAGACCCAGAGCACCAGGATTAAAAGGACTCTGGAATCAAAGAGTCTAGAGTAAAATTCCAGTACAGCTGTGCATATTCAGGTAAATTTCTCAGCTATCTTGTGCCTTGATTTCCTCATCTATTAAATGGGGAAATATAATAGTATCTTCCAAAGTTATTAAATGAGTTGACATACAAACAGGTGTTAGACCAGTGCCTGGCACAGAGTGAGGAATTTCTGTTACTTACTGTTGCTGTTGCTGTTATTAACTTCTGTTTCACTGGGTCTTGACTTTCCTGTTAGGATGTAGAATCTGAGTTTCCTGAATGGAAATACTGCATAGTATTTCTCAGTGTTCTGGATACCAACTTAACTCCACAGGTATAAAACTTGCTTGGTTTTCTATGATGTGCTTTTGCTCATGCTCACGGGTCAATATGTCAGTTGTGATGTAGCTGATCTTGGCTCTGCTTGATTGGGCTTGGCTAATCTCCACGCTCCGGTTGGATTCAAATGTTCTTCAATCTGGTACCCAGGCTGAAGGAGCAATGGAGAGTAAGACATGCTTTCCTTACGGTAAAGAGAACAGGCAGAATAAATTGATGCTTAAGGCTAGAATCTAGACTCCAGAGCAATAGAAAATAACAGCGACAATTAGAAACTAGGAGCCTGAGCAGATGGCCCGCAAACTAAGTTGAGGGGAAAAGCTCATAGCACATCACTCAGCCTTAATCCCTTTAAATTGGGACTTGATTTCAGCTGAATCTGCATGTGGTTCAAGGGGTTGGACAGGGAAGGAATTAATAGTGGCAGAACAATAAGAGCCCTGGAGAAGCCATATAATAGCCTAAGCATCAAGGATACTGCCTTAGTCCATTTGGGCTGCTATAACAAAATGCCATAGGTGAGGTGGCTTATGAACACCAGAAATGTATTTCTCACCATGTTGGAGGCTGGAGAGTCTAAGATTAATCACAGATTCATTACCTGGCGAGGGTCAATTTCCTTGTTCACACACTCCCATCTTCTCACTGTAACCTCATATGGTGGAAGGGGTAAAAGGAGCAAGGGATCCCCTTGGAATTTCTTTTATAAAGCTACGAATCCCATTCATGAGATCTCTGCCTTCATAACCTAACTACCTCCAAAAGACCCCACCTCCAAATATGTTCGCAGTGCAGATTAGGTTTTAACATATGAATTTTGGAGGGGACACAGTCAGTCTATAGCAGGTGCTGAAAAGAAAAAACAAAACAAAGTTCAATGAAGATGACTCAGAAAGCAATTTTTTTTTTTCAGTAACAAAGACTAGTTTGTAGTTAAATTATCACTGACAATTAGCTACTGCAGTGGGTTCTGAGATGGTTCCATGGTTTCCTTCCTAATTGCTGCAGTTTTTCTTTATAACAAAATCAATCCAATTTGTTTAGAATAATCTAAGTGAAGAATCTGCAGACTCCCCCCTCCATTAAGGAGTTTATGAATAAAATTCAGAGACCCTAAACTTAGATGAAATAAAGTTTATATTATGTGGCTTATGCCTGTAATCCCAGCACTTTGGGAGGCTGAAGCAGGTGGATCACAAGGTCAGGAGTTTGAGACCAGCCTGGCCAACAGAGTAAAACCCTGTCTCTACTAAAAAAATACAAAAAATTAACTGGGCATGGTGGCAGGTGCCTGTAATCCCAGCTACTTGGGAGGCTGAGGCAGGAGAATTGCTTGAACCCAGGAGGCAGAGGTTGCAGTGAGCTGAGATTGTGTCACTGCACTCTAGCCTGGGTAACAGTGGGAGACTCAGTTTCAAAAAAAATAAAATAATGTTTATATCTTCATTTTCATTAACTTTTAGCCAAGATGTAGCATTTCCTTTAATTATAAATATTAACAACAAATCACAATAGTATTAGTTTTATTTGTGACTTTATCACCAAAAAAATCATTGAGAAGTTTATACTGTATTATATTTGTTACAAATATCTTAAAATACTGTTCATAGTCAATACACTGAAGTTTTTGTCATTAGACTTGTGATTATTTTCTTAATATCATATGAATTTAATTTATTTTTAAACTAGTATTTTTTAAATATAAAAACTAATTATTTTTATTGTTTTAGACCAGTTTTAGGTTTATAGAAAAATCGAGTGGAAAGTTTAAGGAGTTCCCATACCCCTCTACCTCCACACATGTACAACCTCCTCTGCTATGAACATCCTACACCTGAGTAGTACATTTGTTAAAATTGATGAACTTACTTTGATACACCATTATCTCACAAAGTCCATAGTGTACATGTCTTCACTCTTGATGTACATTCTATGGGTTTTGACAAATGTATAATGATGTGTATCCATCACTGACGTATCATATAGAAGTTTCACTGCCCTAAAATCTTTGTGCTCTGCCTGTATTCTTCCTTCTCTTCCCACTAAATCCTGGCAACCACTGGCCTTTTTTTTTTTTCTTTTGAGGCAGAGTCTTGCTCTGTCACCTAGGCTGGAGTGCAAAGATGCGATCTCAGCTCACTGCAACCTCTGCCTCCTGGGTTCAAGCAATTATTCTGCCTCAGCTTCCCAGGTAGCTGGGATTACAGGTGCCCACCTCTACGCCCAGCTAATTTTTGTATTTTTAGTAGAGATGGGGTTTCACCGTGTTAGTCTCTTTATCGTTTTCACAGATTTGTCTTTTCAGAATGTCATATAGTTGGAATCATACAGTATGTAGCCTTTTCAGATTTGCTTCTTTCACTTAGTACTGTCCATTTAAGTTTCTTCCATGTCTTTTTATGACTTGATAGCTCATTTCTGTTTAATGCTGAATAATATTTCATTGCCTGGATGTGCCATGGTTTATCTATCTATTCACCTATTCAAGAAGTGATTGGTTGCTTCCAAATTTTGACAATTATGAATAAAGATGATATAAACATTTGTGTGCAGGTTTTTGTGTGGACATAAGTTTTCAATTCATTAGGTAAATACCAAGGAACATGCTTGCTGGATAGTATAGTAAGACTGTGTTTGGTTTTGTAAGACACTACCAAACTGTCTTTCAAAGTGGCATTTTGCATTCCCACTATCAATGAATGAGAGTTCCTTAGGCTCCACACCTTCACTAGCATTTGGTGATGTCAGTGTTTTAGATTTTGGCCATTCTAATAGATGTGTAATGATAGCTCATTGTTGTTTTAATTTTCAATTCCCTAATGACACGTGATATTGAACACCTTTTCATATATTTATTTGCCATCTTTCTATCTTCTTTAGTGGGGTGTCCCTTCAGGTCTTTTGCCCTTCAGGTCTTTTTCAATCCAGTCGTTTCTTATTGTTGAGTTTTAAGAGTCCTGTGTGTATGTTAGATAACAGTCCTTTATTACATATATCTTTTGCAAATATTTTCTCCAAGTCTGCAGCTTGTCTTCTTACTCACTTGACACTGTCTTTCATAGAGCAGAAATTTTAGTTCTAATGTAGTCCAGATTATCAACTTTTTTTTGATGTATCATGGCTTTGGTGTTCTAGCTAAAATGTCATTGCCTAACCCAAGGTCATATAGATTTGCTCTTATGTTATCTTCTAGGAATTCTATAGTTTTGTGTTTGACACTTAGGTCTAAGGTCCATTTTGGGTTAGTTTTTGTGATAGGTGTAAAGTTTGTATCTAGATTCATTTTTTTTTTTTTTGCACATGGATTTCCAGTTGTTCCAGAAAATTTGTTGAAAAGACTATCTTTGCTGCATTGTATTGCCTTGCTTCATCATACTGTTTTTGCTTTTATATAGTCAAAGACCAGTTGACCGTATTTGTGTGGGTCTGTTTCTGGGCCTCTATTCTGTTCTATTGATCTGTTTGCCTACTTTGACCACACTGTATTGATTAGTGTAGCTTTATAGTAAGTCTTGAAGTTGGAAAGTGTCAGTCCTTCAACTTTGTCTCTCTCTTTCAATATTGTGTTGTCAGAGTTTTGTAGTTTTCCTCTTAAAGATCTTGTACATATTTTGTTAGATTTATTCCTACGGATTTATTTTTTGGCGGATGCTAACATAAATGGTAATGTGTTTTAAATTTCAATTTCCTCTTGTTTGTTGCTAGTACAATCAACCCTCTATGTCTGTGGGTTTCACATCTGCAGTGGATAAAAAGTATCTGAAAAACAAAAACCCAATAATAATAATAATAATAATACAGCAGTGAAAATAGTACAAATAAAAACAATGCAGTATGACAATTATTTTTATAGCATTTATAGTGTATTAAGTTATAGGTAATCTAGAGATAAAGTGTATGGAAAGATGTGCATAGATTAAATGCAAATATTATGTCATTTTATATAAGGAGCTTGAGTATTTTCACATTTTGGTATCTTCATGGAGTTCTGGAAGCAATCATCTATGGATACCAAGGGATGATTGTATACAGGAAAGCAATTAACTTTGTAATATTAATCTTACATTCTGACACCTCACAGTAATTGCTTATTAGTTCCAGGAGTGTTTTTGTCAATTCTTTTGGACTTTCTAAATAGATGATCTATGTTACCTGCAAATAAAGACAGTTTTATTTCTTCTTTCTAATCTGTATACGTTTTATGTCTTTGTTTTGTCTTTTTACATGAGCTAGGACTTCCAATATGATGTTGAAAAGCAGTGGTAAGAGGAAGCATCCTGGCCTTATTTTTGATCTTAGTGGGAAAGCCTCAAAATTCTCACCCCTCAGTATGATGTCAGCTGTAGATTTTTTTGTAGATGTTACTTACCAAGTTGGGGAAGTTCTCCTCTGTTCCTAGTTTTCTGAGAGTTTTTTTTTAAATCATAAATGGGTGTTGTATTTTGTTAAATGGTTTTTCTGTACTGATTGACATAATGTGATTTTTCTTCTTTAGCCTATTGATGTGATGTATTACATTAACTGATATTCTAATGTTAAACCTGCCCTGTATACCTGGGATAAATCCCACTTGGTAATAGTGTATAATTCTTTTTATACATTGTAGAATGTGATCTTTAATATTTTGTTACGGCTTTTTGCATCTATACTTGTGAGAAATATTGGCCTGCAGTCTTCTTTTCTTGTAATGTCTTTGTCTGGTTTTGGTAATAAAATAATGTTGGCCACATAGAATGAATTAGAAAGTATTTCTTCTGCTTCTATTTTCTAAAAGAGATTTTAGAAAATTGGTATATATATTTTTAAATGTTTGGTAGAATTCACCACTGAATTCATCTGGGCCTGGAACTTTCTGTTTTGGAAGGTTATAAATTATTGATTCAACTTAATAGTTGAATCAATACTGTCTACTTCTTCTTGTATGAGTTTTGGCAAATTGCGTTTTTCAAGGAATTGGTCCATTTTATTAAGGTTGTCAAATTTTTGGGCATAGGTTTGTTCATAATATTCCTTTATTAACCTTTTAATGTCCGTGGAATTGGTAGTGATGTCACCGGTTCCTTTACTATATTAGCAATTTGTGTTTTCTCTCTTTTCTTTGTTAGCTTGGCTAAAGGCTTATTGGTTTTATCCATTTATTCCCCCCCAAAGAACAAGCTTTTTTGTTTTGTTGATTTTTCTCTACTGATTTTCTGTTTCCAATTTCATTAAGTTCTGCTCTAATTTTTATTATTTCTTTTCTTCTGCTTACTTTGGATTTAATTTGCTTTTCTTTTTCTAATTTCCTAAAGGAAGAAAGTTTTATTAGCGATTTTAGATCTTTCTTTAATATATGTGTTCAATGGTACATATTTCTTTCTAAGCACTGTTTTCACTGCACTCACAAATTTTGGTAAGTTGTGTTTTCTTTTTAGTTCAAAATATTTTAACATTTCATTGAGGTTTCTCCTTTGACAAATGTGTAATTTAGAAGTGCATCATTTAATCTACAAGCATTTGGGGGATTTTCCAACTATCATTCTGTTATTGATATCTAGTTTAATTCCATTGTTGTCTGAGAGGAGATATATGACTCCTTTTAAATTTGTGATGGTATATTTTATAACTCACAATATGATCTATCTTGTTGAATATTCCATGAGAGCTTGAGGAGACTGTGTAATCTGCTGTTATTGAATGGAGTAGTCTATAGATATCAATTATATCCAACTGTTTGAGGATGCCTTTAAATTCAATTATATTCTTAGTAATTTTCTGTCTTCTGCTGTCCATTTTTGATAGGGGGATCTTGAAGTGTCCAAGTATATTAGTAGATTTATTTATTGTACGTGATTCCATTTTCTCTCCTTAGCATATCAAACATATTTTAAAAAATTTAAGTAGTTACTCTAGAGTTTGCTGTATACACTTAACAGCTAATCCAAGTGCATCATCAAATAACACTATAGCACTTCATGGGTAGTGCAAGTACCTTATAATAACAACATTTCCCCAATTCTTCTCTCCAGTCTCTGTATCATTGTTATCATTCATTTCACATGTACAGAAGCATACACAGTTGAATGCATTGTTGATATTATTATTTTGAACAAATTGTCATCTATTAGATCAATTAAGAATAAGAAAAATAAAGTTTTGGGTCAGGCATGGTGTCTCATGCCTGTAATGCCAGCATTTTGGGAGGGTGAAGGAGGTAGATCACTTTGAGCTCAGGAGTTCGAGACCAGCCTGGGCAACATGGTGAAACCCTGTCTCTACTAAAAATACAAAAATTAGACAGGCATGATGATGGACGCCTGTGATCCCAGCTACTTGGGAGGCTGAGGCTAGAGAATCGCTTGAACCCAGTAGGTAGAGGTTGTGGTGAGCTGAGATCATGCCACTGCACTCCAGCCTGGGTGACAGAGTAAGACTGTTTCCAAAAAAAAAAAAAGAAAAAGAAAAAAATGTTGTATTTTATCTTCACTTATTTATTCTCCAATGCTAATGTTCTTTTTCTATGTGGGTCTGAATTTCTGACCAATATAATTTTCCTTCATCAGAACAACTTTTAACATTTCTTACAAGGCAAGTCTACTGGCAATAAATTCCCTTAATTTTTGTTTGTTTGAGAAATACTTTATTTCTCCTTCACTTTTGAAGGATAATTTTGCAGAATAGAGAATTTAGGTTTTTTTTTTTTCTCTCAATACTTTAAATATTTCACTCCCCTGTCTCTTACTTGTATGACTTTGTGGAACAATTGGATGTAATCTTACCCTTGCTTCTCTACGGGTAATGGGTTTTTTTCCTCCTTTTGGCTTCTTTTAGGAATTTTTTTTTCTTTATCTTTGATTTTCTGAAGATCAAATAAGGATATGCCTAGGTGTAAAGTTTTTTTTGTTTTTTGTTTGTTTGGCATGCATCCTCCTTGGTGTCCTCTCAGTTTTCTGGATCTGTGGTTTGGTATCTGACATTAATTTTCTCAGTCATTGTTGGTTCAGATATTGCTTCTGTTTCTTTCTCTCTTTCTTCTCCTTCTGAAATTCTTGACATGTATAACTTTTGTCACTATTCCACTGTTCTTGGATAATTTGTTCCTCTTTTCTCTGTTCTTCAGTTTTGGGCATTTCTACTGTCTTAGCCTCAAGTTCAGAGATTCTTCTCCTAGCCATGTTCAGTCTACTAAAAGCCCTCTAAAGGCATTCTGCATTTCTCTTATAATGTTTTTGATGTCTAGTGTTTCTTTTGGATGATTTCTTAGAGTTTCCATCTCTCTCCTTATTATCTGTCTGTTCTTGCATGTTGTCTAATTTTTCCATTGGAACTCTTAGCATACCCATCATAGTTATTTTAAATTACCACTTTGATAATTCAAACATCCCTGCCATATCTGATTCTGGTTCCAATGCTTGTTCAGTCTTTTCAAACTGTGGGTTTTTTGTTGTTTGTTTTTGCCTTTTAGTGTGCATTGTAATTTTTTGTTACAATCTGGACATGAGGTGCTGGTAGAAAGAAATTCTGGCAAATAGGCCTTTAGTTGTGTGGGCAAGGTGTCAGAGAGGGGACGCATTCTACAGTTTCATGAGTAGGTCTCAATCTTTTGGTGTACTTGTGCCTGGGACTGTGAATTCACCAGTGCTTCTCAGTTTTGTTCTTCCTTAGATGGGACAGGATACATAGAGGAGGCTGGAGTTTGGGTATTCTTTTTCCCCCTGGTCAGCTAGGCTAAAATAAAACCCCAACAGGTTAGGCTCTGGTAAGACAGATTCTTCTAAGGGCAGGCCTTGTTAAGAATAAAATATTATGGTGTATTTCAGCATGGTAATTTTTATACTCCTCTGCTGGAAGCATGAGAAGATTTTTCTATGATATTCACTGTGAGGACCTGGTAGAACTCCTGGAGGTAAAACCCACAAAAGTGTGGAGGCCCAACTCTGACTGTGTTCCACTGTAGTTTGTAACTCTCTGACTTGTCCACAAGGAGCCTCCAGCAATTCATAAATTGCAATTAAGATTTTCCTGCTTTCGTACTGGTTCTTGCAAAAGTTTTTGGTTTTAGGTTCCTGCTCTGGAAGCTAAGTTGTATTGGGCTGTCTGTCTCTCCAATTTTGGGAGAAGTGGTTTTCCCTGTGTCCTTGCTTCTCCAACAGATCTAAAGAGAGTTGTTGATGTTCTGTCTCTAAAAAGTTCAGCTTTTTACTTGTTGCTAAGATTGAGTGGTGACTTCTAAGCTCCTCATGTGCCAGACTGGAAGCCCAAAGTCCTACATGTTTATTTTAAAATAGTTCACTAATGATATTTCCATAGTATTGGTTTCCTCTATAATACTGTTTACTGTGTTTTATACTTACAAAAAAACCCAAAGCGCTTATCTGAGTGCACAGACTTCACCAAAATGCCAGAGGGTTTCATGGTATACAAGAGTTTAAGAAGCCTTGATCTAAATGAGCAGGAAATGAAAGAAACCTTATGTTTGAATATATTTTGCTGTGTAGTAGGATATTTCAATTTTGGTAGAGACTTCATTGAGTTTTAAGGCAATGGGTGACAATCAATATGAAGCAGATTCTTGAAATAAATTAATTCTGTAGCAACAGATACTTATTAAGCCCTTTTGTACATGAAACTTATTCTCCACCTGTGCTGAGGCCTGGCTCAGAGCTGCTATAGCCTGACCAAGGTCTCTCTCAGACAATGTTTGGAGCGTCAGTGAGAATGGGAAGAGAAAACAGTGGATGAAACGAAACGTGATAAAAATCTGTTAAACAACTTATTCTGCAGCCTGGGTTTGTAAGCCATTTAGCAACAGTTTCCAGATACAGAACAGAACACTTGATCTTTCCACAGAAGCCACTCCAATTTTAACACAGATTCTGACTTGATGTAGTCTGAGATCCAGAGTGCTGTTTAAAGCAGTTTTCAAAATCTCATTGCCAGAATAGGCACTAGGTTATGAATCTGGCCAGCCTCTCTTTCCCAACAGCTGCTCCCAGCTAATGAAGAAATGAAATGTCTCAGTGTTGGCTAGAACCTGGAGAGAGGCACGTGGTGGATAACTCCAGACAGGGAGTTTTCATTGTTGGAAAGCCCGGTATCCTCTGTTTTTGGCTACGCCTGCTGCTCCTGTTTGTGAACCTGATGGCATGCTATAGGGGCATTACTCCATTAAGACTGCTGGCAGAGCCCAGGATGCTGCCACTTTCCAGAAAGGCCAGAGCAAATTAAATGTCTAGCAGGGAAAAATGTGTGTTGACAAAATGGCCCAAGCACAGTTTTCAAAGTAAAAACTAAAGCTGCGCTGTTGGAAGGATATTGACGTGGATCACTGAAAGAAGGTTTAGTTTAAAGAGAAAAAAAGTAATAAAAGGGCACATTCTGTTTCCTGCTTTAGCTTGTCTATTTCTAAAAAGACTAATACAAGAATACACTTCTAAGGAAATGGCTTAGTTCCCACCCACCCCCCAACTACATAAGTTATATAACAGCGAGGCTTGTATCTTTTGTGAAAAAGAAGTCACCAAAAATTTTCATGATTTCTTTATTCAAATTATGTTCTTGTAAAAATAGTTGGGCAGAAGAATTTTAGAGTTTTTTTTTTTTTTTTTTAAACCAAAAAACGTAAACAATCTTCAATGATCTTTGAGCTCTTCTTTCTCACTAACCCTTTGTTTCCTGGCCACCAACAGAGACAAAAGTCAACAGAGCTAAAAAGGTCCAAATAATTCTGAGATCTTCTAGCATATTCTCAGTCTATGATAAAAGAATCTTCCTAAGTGAACCTGCATATGTTAAAGAGAAAGAAGAGAAAAACTGAGGAACTGATTCATGCATAACTAAAAGATTGTATTTAGGATTTTGTTTTGGTTCAGGTGTGTGTTGTAAGCACTGTTGAGAAGAGAAAGGCCAAACGGTTGTTATAGACACAGAGTAATACTATGGTTCATCATTCTACCTTCCCAGCTTAAAAAATGTGGCTGATTAAAAGAAAAGGAAGAGAAAAGCATAGAGATTCAGGTACTCAATAACTTCATTTTCATCTTACTTGCATGGGAATATTCTACTTGGTGTTACCAATTTGGGTAAAAGACCATGTAAAATTATTTAAAATTAATTATTTATGATAAACTTTTATTTTCCAAAAATATTTGGAAGAGTAGAAGACTTATGTGCAAGGCAGAGGGGAAAATATGCAATAGATCTGGCAAATTGTTTAAAAATTAAAAAGCTAGAAAAAGAAGACATTGTTTGCATCGTAGACATAACATATATACTTAAGACTGGTTTTATCAGGGCTTTACGTGGTGTCCACGTACCATAATATTCAGGGAAGCTACAAACATGGATGGGAAAAAGTGACTTTATTTTATCAAAACTCTATCTGAAATTCAGCTTTTCCTTCAGTTATGAAGGTAGCTTTTATTGGGTTTTAAAGGGATTTATGGCACCGAAAAGGTTAAAACCTCTGGAATATTGGCATCTTCACCAGCAGAAGGGAAAATAAGAGCTTCTCCTGTTTGGGTCAAAATATCAGTGTATTGAACTAGTAAATACACGAATTTAGTAAGAGACGTTTTAGGATCTAAACATCTGATAATGTTACTCTCTACATCCTAAGTATATATCATTTTAATCTCTACAAATGATATTTTCCATTTTCTTCTATTTGTTTACTGAGTGTCTACTATAAAGCAGGCATTACACAAGGATTTGGGGGCTACAGTGATTGCAAAAGCTTCAGCGTTTGGGAGGATGATGCTGTGTACATGGTGACTAATAAAAGAAGTGATTTTTTTTTTTTTAGAAATGAAGAGCAATGATTCAGTGACTGAATATTTGGCAAGGAGCTTAGATCCTCATAATGTTCATGTATGCTTTCCATTTCTTTATAGACGATGTTTTTGAGCACCCACCCTATATAAGGCATGAAGCCGAGGTAGGGGATAGTATTTTAATAGGTAAGTGGAGATACCCACAGTCACACTTCCCCACCCCTCCCCCTAAACTAACACACTCTTCCTGGAAATCTCATGCAACCTTACCCAGGTAAAGTAATTTTATCTCCTTAAATCCCTCATCCAGTTCTCCAGGTCACTTGGACCAATGCATAGGAGACTGTAGAGCGATGATCACAACCCGTTCAGTCTTCCAGATAAATGTAAGCTTGTCTCCCAAAAATGGTGGGCCAGAAGTGTCATCTGGGTCTTCATTATATACTGCTTTGAAATATCAAGACTTTGCCAGGGTTGCATAAGAATGATTCATTTGATTCATGGTTCTTATTCAAAATGACATACTTAATGGGCAGATATTGAACCTTTTACTCGATACGCTGAGTCTCCTGACTTATTGCTGAGATAGCTAGTTTAACTTACTTTTCAAATGAAAGTATAAAAGTTGACATTCTGAAGGACCAGTTCAACTATGACAATATTTTCAAAATAATCGGCTGTGGCGATAGAAACTTAAGGTCAATTACCATTTAAGCCTTATATAAGCTATGCCATTTTCATATTATGCTTGTTAGCAAATGGGATACATTTTTTTAAGCCCTTAAGTTATTTGTCACTTAGCATCCCTTGCCCAGGTGAGGCTGTATATCTCTTTCCAATACCATGAGGAAGTTCTCCAAGCCCTGGTTCTCATGTTCTTTCTCAAGCTAAGACATAGATCAGTGGAACCAGGCCTTTTGTTGCCTTCAAGTTTCAGTGTTGTGCTGATGATTAGGCCCTTATCAGTTCTCTGCTAGCCACATGATCTTGGTCAAGCGAATTTATCTAAACCTCAATTTTCTCATCTGCAAAAGGGCATAATAATAATGGTATTTACTTCTCAGTGTTGTTAATGTTATCAAATGTGGTAATTCTGGTAAATAATGAGTAGATTGCCTTCCCTTTATGCCTTATCATAAATCACTGCCTTCAATATTGTCATCATAATTGTTATTATGCACTCTAAAAATAAAGCCATCAGCATGTACTTTACCAATTTCCCAGTCTTTTCCCCCATCTGTAAATTTATTTTTTCCGTAGTACAGTTACATGATTCAGTTCAATGCCAGAATGAGGTGTATTTCCTCCTGATGAGGTTCATCTTTCCATCTGTATACTTGACTTTATCTTCTCACACCTCTTTTCTCTAGATCTCAGTGTTTTCTGCTTTTTGGCTTTCTTTAGTCTGTAAACACAGGAAAATCCATTTTAATCTGAACCAAATAGAAAAAAACACCTCCTTTGATCCTATAGCCTATACTCACATGCCCAACTGCCCTATCTCCTTTTCCATATAAATTTCTTAAACTTTAGGGTGCATAATCACTGTGTCTTAACTATTCTGAGCTTTTCACTTTGCCCTCTGAGCACACTATCTTACCTTGAGTATTTGTACAAGTTCTTTTCTTGATAGGAAAGTGCATACTTCACTTCTTAGTCTGGGTGTCTTTTCCTCACTATGAAAGATTCATCTGAGTGGTGACACTAACAGGAAGTACTTCCTGACTCTCTATGGGCAGTTGGCATTGGAACCTCCTTTGTGAACCTTTGTGCTTCCACCTCTCTGCTATAGTATTTATCCAATGTCTTTTAGCCCTTGTGCCCCTAAAACATGCTTTCTAGACTTAACTGACCTAAAATACTGTATTGAACACCTAACCTTCATGATATCTTTTCTGGGGTGTCAAATTAACTAAAAAATTCGATAAATGAACAAGTAAAAATTCCCTCTCTTTTCTTCCTCAGAGAAAGTACCCTTTGGTTAAATATGAAAACCTTTAGCCGAGAAATGTTAACATAAGTACATTTCACCAATCTAGTCATCATTAATAAACTTGACTTATTACATGTGTTCAGTAGATTAATTGATAAATGGATGGATGTAGTAGATTGAGAAATGGTCTGCCAAAACAGAGAACTGAGGTCTAGTCAACTGTATGAGTCAACTCTGCGTTCTTGGAGAGTATATTTTCTTGACTTGTTAATTAATTTTAATTAATTTCTTAATTTCTCCATACTAATGCCTTTCTTTATTATTATTATTATTATTATTACTATTATTATTTTTAAAGACGGGGTTTCACCATGTTGGTCAGGCTGGTCTTGAACTCCCGACCTCAGGTGATCCACCCGCCTTGGCCTCCAAAGTGCTTGGATTACAGGCGTGAGCCACCACGCCTGGCCACTAATTCCTTTCTTAATGTCACCATCTACAAATACAGAAATAAAATCATTTGCCCTATATAGTGACAAAATTGTTAAGAGGTTTAAATGAGGCAATATATGTGAGACCTCTGTGTAAATGGTCACGTTGTCTATAATTGCACAGTATTGATAGTGCAGATGGTTATTATTCCCAAATAGTTTTATTTTCTAAAAATTTATAATTAATTGGGTGATTCTTTCTGTCACTACAGTGAAATCATACCAAGACATTCCACTGCTTCTGTGACTATATTTCCCTTTTTATGTTTATATTTTCAGGGTCATTTAAATTTACACCTTGTATGTTGGAGATATCTGGGCTATAGATTTATTTCTAGTCCCAGTCATTATTCTTAGGTATAAATAAATCCCTATTACGTTTTTCAATTAAAATTAAAATTAAATTTGAAACTCAATTTAGAGTTGTTAATGGAGTTTTTGGTCTCATTTTACCCTCAAATCTCATCACTTGAAAGGAAGTAGTGTGGTTGGTTGCCCAGCCAACAGACATTTTCCTTTCTTTATTCTTGGTCCTTATTCTTTATTCATGGTCCTTATATACAAAATACCAGGTTTTTTAAGGAACCTAACACAGTATAATTTGCTAGCCCCTTTCCTAGCCCGAGGAGCTGGATCATGATTGCTTTAAGCCAATCATACCAATCCCATTTGTCTTTGTCAGTGATTGGTTTAAAGTTCACCTTGTGACTAAGATCTGGATGATGAAACCTAAAAAGTCTGTTGTTGAGGAAATTGAGGATGTTCTGAGAAATATTTTCTTCCCCAATAAAAAAAAAAAATAGACATGCAAGGAGAAGTCTGCCTCCTCATTCCTTCTTGTTTTTCCATATCACTATGAGAGGATGTCTTGATTGGCACTGTGGCAGTCGTCCTGAAACCATGGAGGAAAAGTCGGGGGACTTCAGAAGAGCTGACATTGGCAAGCTGCTGACTTAATCAAACCTGGAACTGCGTACCCCTGACTTTTTATTATTTTAGACCTTAAGCCCCTATTATTTAACAGGAATAATAATGGAAATAATAATGATAGCATCAGTGATAGGAATGGTCTCCTATCTTCTAACAACAATTCTATAACAAACATCTGAAAACACCCCAACTGATACAGTCAGGTTAGCAAGGTTCCTGTCAGACAGTCTTCCAGTTTTTGTGAGATTCGCCTATCACCAGTCCATAATTTTAGAAATCTCAAAGCATAATTTAGAAATAATTCAGAACTCTTAAAATATCATTGATGTGATTTGTTGCTCACTTCTAATATTTTATTTCATTGTTGAACATTTAGATATTCAATTGGATAAAAGAAATGGATATTAACATTGGAAATTATTTTTACGTATTAATTATTATGCAGTCTTAACCCTGAGTAGGAGAATCAGTATTGTCTTCAACAGAGAGTAGTAACATGGCGTAATGATGCTAGTGTTTGTTCTAATTGTTAAAACACAATTTTTAACAGTTTTGTTCCATAATTTAACAAACCTTAAAAAATTATTAAAATAAATGCTTCTGAGGCAATTGGACACTCACATACAGAAAACTGAATACTGACTTCTATCTTATGCCATACATGGAGTGTAGATATAAATGGAAAAGGTAAAATTATGAACCTCTTAGAAAAGAACAGAAGGCTTTGTGGTAGGCAAAGATTTATACAACAGGACACAAAAAACAATAATCAGACAGAAAAAACTGGGTAAGTAGACATTAAAATGTAGAATTTATCTTCAGCAAAAGACATGTTAAACGTGTAAAAAAACAAGCCAAAGTGTGGGAGAAGATATTTCCAACAAAGATTGTAGAAAACTCTTAAAAGTCAATAAGAAAAAGAGATGAAAAATGGGTAAAAGACTTTGAATAGGCATTTTACACAATAGCATATGCAAATTGCCTACAAATATATGAGATAGTGGTCAGTATCATTAGCTTGTATAAAAAATGCAAATTAAAACTGCAGTGAGATACCACTGTATACCCAGCAGAACAAATGCAATTAAAAAGACTAACAAAATCAAGTGGTGGTGAAGATTTCAAGAAACTAGAATTCTCATAGACTGCTGCTAAAAGGGTAAATTGGTACAATCATTCTTGGAAACTCTTTGACAATATCTGTTAAAACTGAACAACACATACCTGTTGAACCAGCAATTCTACTCTGGGGTGTCACCAGCATAAATGTAGACCTATGTTTACAAAGAATATTTTGTAGCAGAGCTCTTTTTAAAAACACCCAAATTGGAAACAGCCCAGATATTCATCAGCAGTAGAATGGATGCATATATTATAGTATATTCATACAATGGGATAGTAAACAAAAATGTAATGTACAAACTACAGCTGCACACAGCAACAGATTAATTTCATAAACAATTTTGAGCAAAGGAAGCCAAACATACTGTATGAATCTATTTATATAAAGTTCAAAAACAAGCAAAATTAATCTCTGGTCTTAAGAGTTAGAGTAATGACTTGAAGGGAACACAAAAGAGATTTTCAGGTGCTGGCAATGTTCTTTTCCTAGAGGTGGGTTTTGGTTATGAAGAGTCATGGAATATGCCACTTCAAAATGTGCCACTCTTGCATAGGGAATATTTTGGACTGAAGGCAATTGAGAAAAAGTAGATATAAGAAGAGCTCTCTGCCTTCCCACTACTTGCCTAAAATCAAGCTGTAAACTTACAAACATGTCCCTCCTCCCCCACTCTACCAGGAAGGACAAAAGTTGATCACCAGAGATGACCTTAGACCCTTATCAAACTAGAGAAGGTACCAGAGGAATCTATATAACAAACTTTATTTACCATTAGCTTCCCATATTTTTGCCTTTCCACAATTTACTACCCCTAAAGACTCAAGATTTTTTTCATTGTCTAATTTCTCTCTAAAAATGTATTTTTTATTGTAAACGGAGAGTAAGTTGGAGTGCTAACCCATGTCTTTGCCAGTTACTCTTTTCCTAAATGTTCTTCCATCTATAGAAAATATACATGTTAGTAAACTATTTTTTAAATGTTTTTCTTTTTCTCTTTAAAATTAATTTATATCTTAATTGAAAAATAAAAATTATATATATTTATGGTGTACAGGTTTTAAAAAATTACGTATACAATGTGGAATGGTTAAATGGATCTAATAACATAGGCATTACCGTACATATTTATCATTTTTTTGTGGTGAGAACAATTTAAAATTTACTCTCTGTGATTTTCAAAAATACAATACATTGTTATTTACTACAGTCACCATGTTGTACTCTAGATTTCATGAACATATTTCTCTTGTCTAACTAAAGTTTTGTATCCTTGACTAACAGTTTCCAAGCAAACACCACCTCACCTGCACCCCCCAGTTCCTGGTAACCACCATTCTACTCTCTGCCTCTATGAGTTTGACTCAGCTTCTAGATTCCACATATCAGTTAGATTATGCATGTCTTAGTCTGTTTTGTTCTGTTATAACAGCATAGCTGAGATTGGGCAATTTATAAAGAACAGAGATTTATTCCACGTAGTTATAAAGACTGAGAAATCTAAGGTCAAGCGGCCTCCCATCTGTCAAGGGCCTTTTTTGCTGTGTTATAGTGGAGGGCAGAGGGCAAGAGAACATGGGAGAGAAAGGGGAACAGGTGGTTAGACTCATCCTTTTATCAGGAATCCACTCCCCACGATAACTAATCCACTCTGTCAATGACAGCATTAAGCTAGGGCAGAACCCTCAGACCTTAATCATCTCTTAAAGGCCCCGTCTCAACACTGTTGCATTGGAAAGTAAGCCTCCAATGTAAAAACTCTGGAGGATACATTCAAACCACAGCAATGCAGTATTTGTCTTTCTACGTCTGGCTTATTTCACTTTACATAATTTCCTTCAGGTTCATCCATGTTGTCACACATGACAGGATTTTCTTGTTTTTTAATGCTGAATCATATTCCATTGTGTTTATATATTATATTTTTTAAATCCATTCATCCACTGATGGACACAGATTGATCCATATTTTGGCTATTGTGAATAATGCTACAATAAACATTGGAGCACAGCTGTCTGCTTGACATACTGATTTGATTTCCTTTGGCTATGTTTCCAGAAGTGAGATTACTGGGTCATATGGTAGTTCTATTTTTAAGTTTTTCAGAAATTTCCATACTGTTTCCCATTGTGGCTGTACTAATTTACATTCCCTCCAACAGTGAGTAAGGATTCGCTTTTCTCCATGTCCTCAACCAACACTTATCTTTCCTCTTTTTGATAATAGCCATTCTAACAGGTCAGAGGTGATATGTCATTGTAGTTTTAATTTGCATTTTCCTAATGATTAGTGATGTCAAGCATTTTTTCATATACCTTTGGCCATTTGTATGTCTTCTTGTGACAAATGTTTATTCAGGTCCTTTGTTCACTTTGTAACTGATTTATTTGTTTTCCTACTGTTGAGTTATTTGAATGTCCTATATACTTTGGATATGAACTCCTTATCAGAGGCGTGGTTTGCAAATATTTTCTCTCATTCCATAGATTGTCTGTTCACTCTGTTGCTTGTTTCTTTTACTGCCCAAAAATGGTTTAGTTTGATGTAATCTCAATCATCTATTTTTGATTTTGTTTTTTGTGCTCTTGGAGTTATGTTGAAAATATCATTTTCCAGATCAATGTCATGGGGGTTTTCCTCTATGTTTTCTTCTAGTACTTTTACAGTTTCAGATACTATATTTAAGGCTTTAATACATTTTGAGTTGATTTTTGTATACGGCATGAGATAAGGTTCTAACCTCATTCTTCTGCATGTGGATTTCCTTTTTCCCAGCATCATTCATTGAAGATGTCGTTTGCCAAGTGTGTGTTCTTGGCATTTTTGTCCAAAATCAATTGACTGTAAATGCATGGACTTATTTCTGGGTTTTAAATTCTGTTTTAATCTGTGCTTTGTTACAGGGATCACAGCTAAGAACTCAGAAGAGTAGTAGAAAAAGTATTTTCTCCCTTACAATTATATGTTGTGTTCCCTTTATGTATGAAAATTAACTGAATTATTTGCTTACATCCATAACCTATTTCTGAATGTATGTTTACCTCAACACAAATAACATTTTAAAAATAATTGGAGTAGAAGGAAAATAAGATAGAAAGAAATATCAGCATTGAAAAAGGAGTGGAAATAAGTGGAAGAGTGTCAAGGGAAAGTAGTCTGGGAGGGCATACGGCATCTAGGTATCTGCTATCTAAGGCATGCTGGGTGAGGGCTCTGTGGTATCACTTGGTACTTTTCATACCTTTTGTAGATTAAATGCTCCCAGAATCTTTCACCTGGACTTCGGCTGTATTTTGCTATTGTTGAGAATAAAAAGTAATTTAGAATTAGGACAATTTTGAGCTATTTATCAGCCAGTAGTAGTCAAATGTTTGACCTATTCTGGTCTTGGATTGTTTTATGGTTATAAGTCCCTTCTTTCTCTAGGTAGTACATAATCCTAGATGCATACATTTAATTTGTAATACTTGGAATGATTTGCTAATAAAATGGATGCATTCTCCTAATATATAAAAATATCATTTTAGATATAACATATATAGTCAATTTGGAATGTAAAGACTTTATTAATAAGATTTCTAAAAAAATGTCAGCCCTTGATGAATTTCTTTTCTTTGAACTCCTCCAATATTAGTCTTTAACTCTCATTATTTACCAATAAGTTATAGTCTATCTTGGGTTGTTGGCTGGTTTTGCTTTTCCCCCCAAAACATAGAAGTATAATAATCTTGACTCCTCATCTAGACCATGAACTATTTGGATGCAGGATCCATATCTTATAACCTTTCAAAAAATTCCCTAACCTTAGATTTTACTTATAGTAAGTGTCCAGTTTTCAGTGATTAGTGGCCAGCTACTCTCATGCTTAGTTCACATGAGGAAAGACTGTGGTCTTGGACAATTGGAAGCAAATTTTTTTTTGGCAGCATTTAAGAATAAAACAGCCATTCTTCTACCTATATTCTTAAAAAGAATCGAAGAAGTGAACTGGGAAAATCATGACAGTCTTTATGGGTTCTATGGCCTGTGTATGTGACAAAAATACAAGATTTAAATAATTAGGCAAATTATTGTTTGGCCTATCCAATAGCAAACAACCCATTTAATTTTTTTTAATTGACTAAATTGCCCCATTGTTTTGTCTCTGTGTAACCAGAGCCTGGGTTTCTATTGATGAAACTATATTTTATGCTCATGCTCTGAAAAAGCTGTAGTTCAGCAATTTGAAATCACTTAATGAGGTATTGATTGTGTCTGTTTAGCATGCACTGAAACAACTACCAAAATTGTGGATGGCAACATCATAAACCAAGAGGGAGAAGGAAAGCTGAATTTCTAATGAATACACTAGATGAGTTCCTATCAACTTGACTATTTGAATTAGGTGGTTTAGAATTAGAGAAATGAATTATTTAATTGTAGATGAAGAATGTGAGTTCATTTTGCTCATTTGGAATTTGGAATCAGAACTGAATCACATGAAGCTCAGGAAACATAAACGAAAAAAAAACTAGCTCAGAGATGAATTGTAGTGGCAAGTTTTCTCAAGCCAATTTTTAGTTGTTCAAACTAGAAGAAATGGAGAAACTTAGAGTAGAAATAAGGCTCTAGGGAAAGGAAATAAAAGAATTGTTCCTTTTGCATGTTTTCTAAATACTCTCTGTTGGCTCTTAATGAGATGCTTGATTGCACGTTGGCTCTGGAGTTGCATGAAGCTCTGCCATAAATTAGCGAGATGGAGAGAATTTGAATGAGGATATTGCAGAAGCAGGCACACTGGAAACCTCTCCCCCCACATTCCATTTGGCTAAACTCTGATTCTGTGGATGCATGGTTGGCACTCTCAGGGCTATCTTCAAGTTAATCAACTTTGCAAATAACTTTCTGCAATCACTGGGCCAACAACTATGCTAAACAGGTAGATTTACATTAACTGGGCACATTTACTTAAGCCACTTCCCCACTCCCTTCCCAGGCACCCCCATCTCCTTTCATTAAGAAAACTCAACCATTGATTATTTGTCTGAGTGAAATAAGTATGGTGTTTCCTATGAACATAAAGTACTTCTATTACAAAACAGATGAGAAACAGAAACGATGGTACAGTGGATCACAAGAGGAAATAGTCCTAAAGCAAAGCAGCAGAGATTAGAGGGTTGTAAGGAAGAATTTCCAGAGAAGTGCATATAAATAGGTTACCTGGGTGAAGGAAATTATTGAGGAGAAAATAAACAGCTCTCTATTATTTCAGGTGGTTTGACATCTCCTATGCTGAGGAAGAAGTCCTCTTAGGGCCCTTCAACTCTCAGTGAAAAAGGAGGGTTCCCTGGTCGCCCTTGCAGGACGTGCAACAGGAGTGTGGCTCTCTGTTCACCTTCCATGAGCTCAAACCCTTTATGGGAGGCAGAGCATGCAGATGGGCAGGTGCAGGAACTGTCTAGGACTAGGCGTCTGAGACTCTCAAAGCCCAAGTGGGCATGTGGGCTCTTTTAGCCTTGCAGTCCATGGATGGCTTAAGTGTTAACCAACTCAGTAGAACCTCCACATTTTTGCAAGTGCAGAGAGCCAGTGTGACAACTTTCTGTACCTCAAGTTCTCGTCCAGCATCCCAGAAGAATTGGGCCACACATGGCCTTGAAGGATGAATGCAGGGGTTTAATTGAGTAATGGAGGTGACTCTCAGCAGGATGGATGGGGGAGCTGAACAGGGGATGGAGGGGGAAGATGATCTTCTTCTGGAGTCTGGCGATCCAGTGGCCGATTTTCCAACTATCCCCAACCAAACCCCTCCAAACATTCCATCTCTTCTCTCCTTCTCTGCCACACCATTATGCCATTCATCTACTAGTCTCCTTGTCTCCCCATCTGCTTGTCTGCTTCTGGAGCCTGGGGTTCAGGGTTTATATGGGTATAAGATAGGAGACATCATGGGCCAAAAGGCAACTTTTTGGGTGCAAAAGCAGAAATGCCTGTTCTCACTTAGGGCCGCGAGTGTCCAGACTTGAGAGTGGGGCCTTTGCCAAGGAACCACCCTCTTCTACCCAGTATTTCCCTGTATCCTGTCCATATCGTTGGCTGCTTCCTCAAATTTAAATTTAATTTGGTTTCTTGGTTTCTGGCAGCTTCCTTAAAAATGGTGAAGCTCAACTTGGGACACCAGTGATTTTTTGCCTCCCAGAAACATTTAAGAAGGTCTAGAGACATTTTGGTTGTCACAGCTGGGGAGGGGAGAGGCGCTACTGCTATTTAGTAGAGACCAGGGATGCTGCTAACGTGCTAGAATGTACAGGACAGTCTCCACAACAAAGATTGATTGTGCCCCAAATCTCAAGAGTGACAAGGTTGAAAGGAGGAGCCATTTTTTTAAAATTGTACTTTAGGTTCTGGGGTACATGTGCAGTATTGTTGCATAGGTATACACATGGCAATGTGGCCTGCTGCCTCCATCCCCCTGTCACCCTCATCTGGCATTTCTCCCCATGTTATCCCTCCCCCGACCTCCCCCACCACCCCGCTGTCCCTCCCTTGGCACCGCCAACAGACCCCAGTGTGTGATGCTCCCCCTCCCTGTGTCCATGTGTTCTCATTGTTCAACACCCGCCTATGAGTGAGAACATGCAGTGTTTGATTTTCTGTTCTTGTGTCAGTTTGCTGAGAATGATGGTTTCCAGATTCATCCATGTCCCTACAAAGGACACGAACTCTTGTTTTTTATGGCTGCATAGTATTCTATGGTGTATATATGCCACATTTTCCTTGTCCTGTCTGTCGTCGATGGGCATTTGGGTTGGTTTCAGGTCTTTACTATTGTAAACCGTGCCGCTGTGAACATATGTGTACATGTGTCTTTATAATAGAATAATTTATAATCCTTCAGGTATATACCCAGTAATGGGATTGCTGGGTCAAATGGAATTTCTATTTCTAGGTCCTTGAGGAAGAGCCACACTGTCTTCAACAATGGTTGAACTAGTTTACACTCCCACCAACAGTGTAAAAGTGTCTTTTCTCCACATCCTCTCCAGCATCTGTTGTCTCCAGATTTTTTAATGCTTGCCATTCTAACTGGCGTGAAGTGGTATCTCAATGTGGTTTTGGTTTGTATTTCTCTAAAAATCAGTGATGATGAGCATTTTTTCATGTTTGTTGGCCTCATATATGTCTTCTTTTGAAAAGCGTCTGTTCTGGATCGCTTCTCCCACTTTTGGAAGGGTTTGTTTGTTTTTTCTTGTAAGTCTGTTTTAGTTCTTTGTAGATTCTGGATATTAGCCCTCTGTCAGATGGGTAGATTGAAAAAATTTTTTCCCATTCTGTTGGTTGCTGGTTAACTCTAATGTTTGTTTCTTTTGCTGTACAGAAGCTCTGGAGTTTAATTAGGTCCCATTTGTCTATTTTGGCTTTTGTTGCCAATGCTTTTGGTGTTTTAATTATGAGGTTCTTGCCTGTGCCTATGTTCTGAATGGTTTTGCCCAGATTTTCTTCTAGGGTTTTTATGATGTTAGGTCTTATGTTTTAGTCTTTAATCCATCTGGAGTTAATTTTAATGTAAGGTGTCAGGAGGGGGTCCAGTTTCTGCTTTCTCCACACAGCTTGCCAGTTTTCCCAACACCATTTATTAAACAGGGGAATCTTTCCTCATGGCTTGTTTTTGTCAGGTTTGTCAAAGATTGGATGGTTGTAGGTGTGTTGTGTTGCCTCCAAGGCCTCTGTTCTGTTCCATTGATCTGTATATCTGTTTTGATAACAGTACCATGTTGTTTTGATTACTGTAGCTTTGTAGTATAGTTTGAAATCAGATAGCGTGATGCATCCAGCTTTGTTCTTTTTGCTTAGGATTGTCTTGGCTATGCAGGCTCTCTTTTGGTTCCATATGAAGTTTAAGGTGGTTTTTTCCAGTTCTGTGAAGAAGATCATTGGTAGCTTGATGGGGATAGTATTGAATGTATAAATTACTTTGGGCAGTATGGCCATTTTCCTAACCAGGAGCATGGAATGTTTCTCCATTTTCTTGTGTCCTCTCTTATTTCCTTGAGCAGTGGTTTGTAGTTCTCCTTGAAGAGGTCCTTTACATCCTTTTTTAGCTGTATTCCTAGATATTTTATTCTCTTTGTAGCAATTGTGAATGGGAGTTCCCTCATGATTTGGCTCTCTGTTAGTCTGTTATTGGTGTATAGAAATGCTTGTGATTTCTGCACATTGATTTTGTATCCTGAGACTTTGCTGAAGTTCCTTATCAGTTTAAGGAGATTTGGGGCTGAGATGATAGGGTCTTCTAAATATACAATCATGTCATCGGCAAATAGAGACAATTTGACTTCCTCTTTTTCTAATTGAATACCCCCTTTTTTTTTCTTGCCTAATTGCTCTGTCTAGAACTTCCAATACTATACTGAATAGGAGTGGTGAGAGAGGGCATCCTTGTCTAGTGCTGGATTTCAAAGAGAATGCTTCCAGTTTTTGCCCATTCAGTATGATATTGGCAGTCAGTTTGTCATAAATAGCTTTTATTATTTTGAAAGACATTCCTTTGATACCTAGTTTTTTGAGAGTTTTTAGCATAAAGCATTGTTGAATTTTGTCGAAGGCCTTCTCTGTATCTATTGAGATAATCGTGTGGTTTTTGTCTTTGGTTCTATTTATGTGGTGGATTTCGTTTATAGACTTGCGTATGTTGAACCAGCCTTGAAGACTACTTGATCGTGATGGATAAGCTTTTTGATGTGCTGTTGCAATCAGTTTGCCAGTATTTTATTGAAGATTTTTGCATCTATGTTCATCATGGATATCGGCCTGAAGTTTTCTTTTTTTGTTAAGCCTCTGTCGGGTTTTGGTATCAGGATAATGTTGGTCTCATAAAATGATTTGGGAAGGATTCCCTCTTTTTGTATTGTTTGGAATAGTTTCGGAAGGAATGGTACCAGCTGGAGGAGACAATTTTTATGGTCAAGAAAAGAAAGACCAATTTATATGGTCATGAACAAACTAATAGGAAATTGGGAAGGATTTAATTTCTTCTGACTAAAGGAAAAGAAATGCAGGCAAGGAAAAACAAAGATGTGACAAGATGATTTAATGTCCTTGTCGGTATGTATGGTCATATGATGTAGAGGTCTGGTCTGTGTGGCTTAGAATCACTTTGGCTACCTGCCCAGAGCCTCAGGGTTATAACTGATTTGCATATAATGATGTTTACATAAAATGTGTAGTTGTAATAAATACAAACAATGGTGGGTTTTTAAAAGGTTTTTTAAATGTACCTCTTTCTTCCAGTGCTGGATGATTATCATTTACTGGGTACTTACTATACTCTGGCACTGTTCTTCAATATATTTAAACAAATATTTACATTTAGTTTCTTTTTGTTTTGAAATAGCAACCTACATCAGCTATCCTCACAAGAACAGGTTAATTGTTTCAGAAACAGAAGGAATTTATATTAGGTCCCTTGCTCTTCCACATATATTGTAAATGAGTACAGAGGAGGTACAGCTTGGGATGGAAAGACTTTCAGGGTTTCTGCAAGGGGGAAAATGGGCCTTATGGACTTACAATATTAACAATCCTAAGAAGCCTAAAGGGATTCACACATCAGAACCTTAAACAACTTTATTTGAGGTCTATTTCCTTAGTCTAAACTTTGAATTTGTTTCTAATGAGCTCTTCCTACTTAAGGGTCTGAATTCTGTCCTTTACTGCCAACCAGCTAGGGGTGAGTCATGCACTCATCTGAACAAGATGCAGGATTTGTTGATCATTTGTTTCGAGGAAACCAGGAACCTGGTAAAACTGGATTCCAAACTTTTTGAATATGGTAATAGGTGTGTCTTTCTGGATGAGTTTCTGTATCTGCATGATAATCTAAATAGTCTCTGGCTCTGAAGTGTTAGGAACCACTGCAGTGGTATGTGATGCTAATAAACCCAGGAATACAAGCTTCTACTCTCTATGGCTATCCGCTGTAAATAGAAGAATCTCCATGCTGTCATCCTGGACCTCACAATTAACCCTGAGAATTGCATGCAAATGTGTGTGCTGTTAGTCACTGAGAGATCAAGAAAAACAGTATACATGAATCAGAATCCCCCACTGCCTCCCCTTCACATGGTAGTTGCCAACAAGGAAGAGTTGTTATGAAACCTCGTCAATCAGACGTACATGTGGAGCTTCAGTAAATGACACTCATCTTTCCGTTCAGATGTTGGAGCCAGTAGAGAGGTGTGCTAGAGAAGGCAGACAGATGGGGAATAAAAGGAAAGTTGGCTTTATTATTGATAAAGCTGATGGGAAAACATGGTTTTAAATGTGGACTGAATTCCTCCTGAATTCAAAAGACTTACTCCAGCTGTCCCAAATTCAGCTGAACAACCAGAGGTGAGCTTCTTTCCATAGCCCATCAGAATGTCTGATTTGCAGAAGGGGACCTCATCTCTGAAGGGGCTGCACCTGGTGTTACTTCCTTCTAATCTTCTGATCTACTAGGTATTTTCTCCTTCCTGTAGGAGCAGTGAGTGAAGGGTAGAGGGCAGTTTCCCTCAGTAATTTTCCTTCTGGAGTATTGGATGCATATTTTCTGCTCTCGTGAGAATATAAAGAATTAGGAATAATTTTCTTTCCCAAATTTAAGTGAATCTCTGCATCAAATGCAATTGTAATACAATCTTGATGGAGAACGATCTTGAGTGGCTTGTTTCAAAAAGTAGAAATAAGAGTCTATCAAGACCATGCAAAACAGAAAATGTATTGATTAGAGAGGTTGCTGAGACACTTCCCATAGAAGGGTGGATCCCTTTTGCCGATATCTTGTAAAGCCAAATGATGAGAGCTAGACCTTTGTAAGGAGAACTGCAATTTGCTAGAATGAAGGGCTTCAAAGTGAGAGGCATAGAGTGAGCCTCAGAGAAGCAATCCCCCAGGAAAAATTGTGAGTTGAAGATGGGTCACATTCTGGGAAGGACGTTTACATGTGTTTTTCTTCTCTAATTTTATCTCCCTTGACTCTACGAAAAGTTCTCTGGCTTTCTATCAAGAATCCTGTGAAATTTAAATACTTTCAATTTGTCACCCTTCTTAAATAGTAACAGTAATTACCTTCGGGAAAGGTCAGAGAACCAGGCTTTGGAGGCATGGTGTTCTCAAGAGGCTTTAGGGTCCTTATCTGTGTGGTAACACAGTGTCCCAATTTGTCTGGCCTGTCTGTCTCAGTTTATACCTGATGTTCTGGTATAACTATTAATATCCTTCCATTCATTCTCAAGAGTGTCCCAGTTTGGATAATAAATCATATAGCCATTCCACTTTAATGTTTAATTTTTTCTTTTTTAAAAGAGGAATACATTTATTGTTACTTGTGTAATTAGAATTAGTTTTATAAAATGTTGTAACATGATTCTTGCCTTGCAGGGGAGTCAATTGGTTGTAGTAATAAAACAAGCATCAGTATGATGCTTTGCAGCTTACAGAAGACTTCTGCTAGTACAGCTAAAGAGTTAAATGGAAGGGGTTTAATATGTTCTGAATAGATGAGTGAATGGGTGAAGGTAGAGTGACAGGTGTAGCAGGCATTAATGCATTAGCTTCACAAAAATTGTCAACAGCATCTCATACTCATGTACTTTTGTTCCCACCCAATCTAGTGATGGTATTGTGTGGAACTTTTTCTTTCTTGCCTTTTTCTAGGACAGTTATACTTGGAATTGTGCTGGTCTTAACATAAAAAGTTGGCCCTTCTCCCCAACTCCTAATTTGTACTTTCTTTAACCTCTAATTTAAGCTAGTTTCTAACTTCCATTACAATGCCAATTATCATAGGCATTACTGTACAAAGTAGGATAAAACATCACCATTCTCAAAACAAACTACTGTGGGGAACTGTTTCCCAGTTTCTTTTGTTTGACATGGAGTTATTGAAGTCTCTCTTCGCATGAGACCCTCCAGCCCATCTTTCCTGCCGTGTTGTGGGACGCTGGCTGTTGTATCCCATTTATTAATATGTCACACAGAAGAGAAGGAAGAATCTAGAAAGTCAGAAGAGATCACCCCTTTTCCTCTTTCCTTCAAACTCGCTGTCAGGAAAGCGGATTAGTGGGTGGCAGTGGTGGTATTTGGATTCACGTTAGTAGTTGTTTCCAGGACTGATAGCCAACCCATGGTCTTCAAATATGGTAGTGTTGCTTTTTAAAATTAGAAAATATTTTGGAACCAGTTGATAGATAGCCATTGTCCCAAAGTCCTGTTAGTTGTCTTGTGTCCAGTTTTTTATTTGTTTTGACTCCAAGTCACCCATGGATGTCCCCGGATCTAGCAAATAAGGGTCAACATCTGGCACAGCAAGGGGTAGTGAGACCTTGCTCCAGCCCGTTCTGATTAGCTGGTGCCATGCAGGTTGTCAAATAACCACCCCACTTGTTCTCCTGAATCTCCTCGTTAAGGTGCCTAAACATGAATTGGGCGTGACTTTCCCAAGTTTAAAAGTAGGAAGCAAACTAGTGAGTTTAGATCAAGCTTACTTTTTTCCTGTTGTGTATGTGTGTGTGTGAATGTGAGTGTGTGTGTGAGTGTGTGTGTGAATGTGAGTGTGTGTGTGTGTGTGTGCATTCATGCATCAAATCGCCCTGACATTGTCTATCTTTTAGAGTGTCTCCAATTAAGATTGCTACTCAACAATTTGACTGTTTTGTTTTCATTGAAAACACCCTTTAGAGGTAGGTATTCCCTGCAAACAAAATATGAGCTCCTTTTGACAGATGGTCATCCAAATTTTGGATAACTTTGATAATGGAAGGTCACTACCTCAGAGCTCATTTCCCCTTCTGAAGTAAATTACACAGGACAGCCTATACTCATTTCTCAGAAATGTTCTTTATCACAAAGAGCCACATATGATCACCAGCAACAGGATTAGTCTGTCTTTGCTTAGGAAATATTTTTCTGGAAAATCTTCTCTTAGCCAATGTTTTCATATTCATATGCATGAGCACTTCATAATATTTGAGAAATGTTACAAACCTAAGGAGACCACATGATTATGGTTCCTATCTTGTGACTGAGAAGTATGCTTTGTGCATATTTAGGCAATCCATTATTGGATGAATCAGTCATTCCTATAAAAGGAATGAATGAATGAATGAATGAACAAAGGACCCCAGGCAGAGGTTTTTTTGGCTTTCGAAGAATATTTCCAAGGATGGAAACTTCCACTGTTCACAATAACAAAGACTTGGCACCAACCCAAATGCTCATCAGTGATAGACTGGATAAAAAAATGTAGCACATATACACCATGGAATACTACACAGCCATAAGAAAGGATGAGTTCATGTTCTTTGCAGGAACACGGATGAAGCTGGAAACCATCATTCTTAGCAAACTAAGATGAGAACAGAAAACCAAACACCACATGTTCTCACTCATAAATGGGAGTTGAACAATGAGAACACATGGACACAGGGAGGGGAACATCACACACTGGGGCCTGTTGAGGAGTGGGGGGCTAGGGGGAAGGATAACATTAGGATAAATACCTAATGTAGATGACTGGTTGATGGGTGCAGCAAACCACCATGGCATGTGTATACTTATGTAAAAAACCTGCACATTCTGTGCACGTACCTCAGAACTTAAACTATAATAATAATAAAAACGGAAACCTCATGAGCTCTGGTTGGCCTGTTTCAATATTTTATTATAGCAATGATGATGAGTTTCTCCTTATGTCCAATTGAAATCTCTGCAGCTTTATAATAATCAAATTTATTCCTTTTTAGCATTCCAGGTAGGTTTCCTTTGTCTGGTTCCATTCCAGGATCAGCCTTTGTTATTGATAAGGCAGGGGCAGAAGGAAGAAAGATTTAATATGTATTACAGGCATCTAGTGTTCTAGAGCAGGGGTCCCCAGGCCCTAGGCCACAGATGGTACCAGTCCATGGACTGTTAGGAACCGGACTGCACAGTAGGAGGTGAGTGGCCAGTGAGTGATTGACGCTTCATCTGGATTTACAGCCTCCCTGCATCACTTGCATTACCACCTGAGCTCTGCCTCCTGTCAAATCATCAGCAGCATTAGATTCTCACAGGAGTGTAAACCCTATTGTGAACTATGCATGCGAAGGATCTCGGTTGTGGGCTCCTTATGAGAATCTAATGCCTAATGATCTGTCACTATCTCCCATCACCCCCTTATGGGACTGTCTAGTTGCAGGAAAACAAGCTCAAGGCTCCCACTGATTCCACATTATGGTGAGTTGTGTAATTATTTCATTGTATATCATAATGTCATAATGAAAGTAAAGTACACAATAAATGTAATGTGCTTGAGTTATCCTGAAACTATCCCCCAGCCCCCGCTCCATGGATAGGATAACTCAAGTACATTACATTTATAAATTGTTTTCTATAAAACTGGTCCCTGGTGCCAAAAAGGTTGCGGACTGCTGTTCTATAGAATGCTATTACCAAATTTATCTCTCCATAAAATAAAGGGGAGCATTTTTCTTTATCATTCTGGATATCTAGTTGTTTTAATAAATAAAATGCTATTCACTTCCCCTACAGTAAGTGAGGCCAACTCTGTTTCTATATCAGGTGGTATTTCAGTTTTGGATATTCAGAAGAAAGGAAAAGGTTGTCATCATAAACATATAGGGAAGAATGTCTTCCAAATTTTCTAGAAAAGCTGTATGTTGTAATTAGTGCTCAAACATAAAAGAACGAATAATGTATTTTGCCTCTTGACACTCTCATTTCTAATTAAGCCAACTAGGATACCCATGCTAACCTTCCCAAAGTATAATCAGAAAAGCACAGAAAGAAATTTTATCATGGGACTTCTAGTGACAGGACTTTTAATTCTGGTTATACAGAGAACTATATTAATAAATTATTTAATGGCAAAGCTCATGATTTTTATTCAACCTTTAGCTTCTACTACTCTTGAAAGGATGCTTATCTAAAAGACATTAGAGAGCCTATAGCCTATCCTCTTGATCTGCAAAGAGGGAACTGAGGCTAATGTATTGCCTGTAAATAAATATCCTTCTGCAAAGGACTGAGCATTGAGGAGCAGTGCTGTACAACTTTGGACAACATTATTCACCTCTTTATTTACATCTGGGTCAGATCAATCTCCTGCCATCCTGCCTCCATGGCTCCTTCAGTTAGAAAAGAGGACCACACAGCATCCAATGACTCTGATTTGGTGGAAAGTGTCCCCTAAGACTTCCAACCCTTTTTAATTGAACTCTGTGGTTGCGAAATAACCTCCGGGTTTCTCAGCAGGCTTGCCTACACTAGGAGAGAGGTGGATCATTCTCCTGGTGCAAGATGACAAATAAATTGTCACCACTCTGATTTTTAAATGTTCCTGTGAATTTGATGGTTTTGAGGTTCTTTAAAAAGTACAAAAACCTTTGTGTAGATTTGAGTTTCCTTCATAGATTCTTTTTAGCATCCCAGGAGTAACAGGAGGTGTGGGGTGTTAGGAGAACAGAAGGCAGGGGATAGAGTGAAATGAATGGATTTGGGTAACATTTAGAGAGTAGAGACATGAGTGAGAAGAACAATTAGAGTGAATAGTTAGACACGTGTGAAAAGGACAATTCAAGGGTGGCTTGTTGAACTTTGGCTTCTGGATTCAACCAGGAAAAAATCTGAAGGCCAGACCCTGGACCTGTATAATTCCCCATCCTCTGTTTTTCTTCCTTTACTTAAAGCCCCGCCTCAATAGCCACTTCGCTTGCTGGTTAGGTATCTCTTGCAGGACTTAATTCAGCCCCTACATTACAAGAGAGACGGTGTTCCAATGGCACATTTTGTTAATAAAGCCATTGAACCTTCTAGATAGGTTTCGATGAGGGCTGACCATCTTCTGAATTTTACTCAAAAGTGAATATTGCTAAACTGAACATCTAGGGATTATTCTGTCAGGACTACTAATGGTTCTGTCTACATTATGCTAACAGTTGATCACTTAACTCATTCAAACAATTGTTCCACTCCGATAGCGGGCTTGAAATTCTGTTATCCCTTTCTGAATTGCCTGTGGTTTGAGGCCAAATTGCACGTCACCCGTTGCTTTCGTATTGTGAAAACTCAATATATCTACTTCCCTACTGAGTCAGAAGGGGACAATTTAGATTAATATTTTATATTTTAAAATGCCTCCAAGATACTATCTGATTCATTCTCATAACAATTTTGGGAGACAGGGAGGAAGCAGGTAAATGCACATTTCACGTACTTTTTACTTAGTGGCAAATTTAGTGCTGTTTGGTCAAAGATGAAAAATGAAGAAATTATTCATATGGAATCTAATTGAAGGTCATCATTCTTGATGACATTTATGACTTGCTTCTGGCAGGAACTTTGTTTGTTGTAGTAATATGAGGAATAGTCTACTCTGTATTTGAAGGTGACACCATTATCTCCCCCATTAGTTGTGTGTGGGCTTTGAAATGTTTTTGTAATAGAAAGGACAGATTTTCATTAAGCCATTTGCACTCTCTCTTGACATTGTGACAATTGACACACATTTCTGATGCCTGACTTGGGATAAGTATTACAGCTATCACCACACGCAGAGAAAAACAAGTTGCCTGCCTGGGGATTTGAACTTTTGCCACTGGCCTCATTAATACGATGTGCTAACCAACCGAGGTAGCCAGGGGCTATGCAATTATAAAACAGCGTGAATCAAACCTGGTCTAGGGTTCCGAGATTTAACCTTTGAATATATCCATTAGCTGTGACGTATCTCTATGGAAGAATGTGGCCTTTCTCCAAAGATATTTACTGCAAAATGATTTGCTGTGAGCCTTCATAGAAATTTATTTTTCAAATTTAATAAAGACAGAAACATTAGTGAATCTTGAGGAAATAAAACTTAGTGTTTTGCTAATGTTTTTAAATGACATTTATTAATATGTCATTCATCTATGATGACTGCTCTCAATAACTTTTTAATAATAAGAGCATACTTGAATGACATCTGAATTTATGTTCAGCTATTTACATCTCATTCACATGTAGGAGGAACTAGCATTTTAAAATTAGATCACAAATATCAAATACTACTCAAAATGGCAGCTTCATAGAAATGCTAGAATGTGGCAAAATATCCATGAATGCATTACTAGCAAAAAAGTAAAGTTTTTGTAGTCAATACATTCCTTCAAGCTACTTTAAAAATGAAGCACTTCATTTTATTGTAATTATTAATGATTTAAAACCAGTGGAGGTTATACGGATATAAAACCATTCTAGGAAGTGAAGATGCTATGGAAATGATGTTATTTTTATAAGCTGAAAGCAGCTTGACTATTGTGATTGGCAAACAAATCTCTGTGTCTCCCTCACTTCCCTTATTCAATTGGTTATCAGGTCTGGCTGATTCTACCACCCAAATATTTCTCTAATCCAAAGCTGGTGCCAGGGCCTTTGTGCTGGTCCAGACCACCCCCGTGTCTCACAGGAATGATGGCAACAGCTCCGATCTTGTCTTCTGCCCCCTAATCTTGCCTCCCTTTAATCCATTTTCTATAATTTATAAAATGCAAATGAGATTATCTTACTTCCTGATTCAATTCTTTCCAAATATTTTCTATGTTCTTATGATAAAGTCCCCCATTCTTATCATTCCTTCCAAGGAAGCCTTCCGACATGGGTGTTGTATGGGCAGTGGGTGTATGTGTGTGTCTGTGTTTGTGTGTACAGTGTTTTGGGGAGGTGGTCTCATATTAATAAAATACCTCACGTTTAGATTTCTTTATTTCTAAAAAGATTACCTCCACAGTCATTGAAATTTATATACTTGTGCTGAAACATTTATTTAAGTGCAAACATTTAAAATATCCAATTATTAAAATCCTTTTTTTGGCATTTATTTTTTGAGACACAGTCTTGCTCTGTCACCCAGACTGGGGTGCAATGGCACAATCTTGTCTCACCGTAGCCTCCACCTCCCGGACTCAAGTGATTCTCCAGCCTCCTAAGTAGCTAGGATTACAGGCACATGCCCCCACACCCAGCTAATTTTTGTATTTTTAGTAGAGACGGGGTTTCAACATATTGCCCAGGCTGGTCTTGAATTCCTGACCTCACATGATCCACCCGCCTTGGCCTCCCAAAGTGCTGAGATTACAGTGTGAACCACTGCACCTGGCCCATTTCTTTATTTTGTAATGTCCTGGTAGCCTAAGGGACAAACAGGTTGAACTGGCCTTGATTTCTCTCAAATGAGAGGCCCTGCTCACAAGCAACTGCATATTCCCCAGCCCTTCAGGAGGATTTCTTGCTTTGACTTCCAAATACTCACAAGTTCTGAGCTCTTTCGTGAATGTGTTTTGTTTTCATAACTGTCTGATGCTCTCTCTTGTCTGTGGAACTTCCCACAAAAGTGTTCTTAACAATGTTTTCACTTTTCTGGCTGAATTCTGCTCATATTTTGATCTTTCAGGTCTTAGTTTAAGACTTGAAACTTAAACTAAGACAAAAACTTTCTCTTTCTGGAACTTTCCTTGCTAAAGAAGGGTGCTGTTCTCGGGCATTCACGGGATACAAGGTTGAGCATGCCTAGCTTTCCCACCTCCCTCAATAACCATTAGGCTTTCTTCCCCGAGGGCTAAACAGAAACCATCCCTTTCAAAAGACTGCTCTGCTGTTATCAAGCAACCACCTGATGCTTCTCCTCCTTGTGCAGTTTTGGCACAATTTACCAGCATTCTTTCCTGAGGAGAGATCACCGCCCACAAAGTGGGTCTGGCCAGTCTACGGAAGATGTGTAGTGAGGGCTTTCACATCCTCTGGTTCACCTTTTGACATCAGAAGGCTGAAAACTCTACCCTCGGACTGCGTTAACGTTATCATTTTTTAAACATGGGTCCCAGGGAGAGGCATGAAACGCAGCTGGGCATGTGTGTATTTCTGTATTTCTCCTTTCATAAATATTCATGACTTTGCCTATAGCTTATGGAATATGTACATTCAGCCACCACACTCAGCATAAATTCCCATTTCCTTTTCCCTTCCCTCCAAGTGTCTGTTTCCAGCTTCTGGCCAGAAAACTGTACTTCCCAGCCTGTCTGAATGGCCACCCTGCTGGCTGCAACCCTTTTTGAGAAATAAAACTCTCCTTTCCAAGTTTTTAAAAAGATAGGTGCTGTTATCATATGCCTCTCACTCAAGCTTTGGACTCGCCTTACCTAATACCATATGCCCACCAGTTCTTACAGTTCTCCCCATCGAATTTGTAAGCTCTTAACATCCTTGCTCATACGGATATTCCTGATGTCTAGCAGAGAGCTAAGCATCTTACAGGTATTGAATGAATGTTAGTTCCATAGTTGCTGCATGGGGACAGGGACTTTGTGTAGTTCACTGCTATATTCCCCAGCACCCATGACAATGCCTGGCACATAGTAAATGCTCAATAAACATTTTATGAATAAATCTCACCTACATAATGGGACACATATGACACCACTGAGATCTTTGGTAAGTGCTATAAATGTACATTATTCGTGTCAGGAATCAGAGTATAAATGCATCCCATTGTAAACACTGACATAGGAAGGGACCAGCCTGCCATTTCTCTGGTCTATCCTTAGAATCTGTGGTTTGTCCTCAGAAAGCAGGAAGCCATGCTTGTCAGCCACCACATTTTTGAACATTTTTTTCTTTTTTAATAAATTAACAGTAACTTTCTTCAGTGGAAAAAAATAATGGATAACAATTATAAAAAAGAAAGCACAGTCTTTAACTTTGTCTCATGAAAACTTGGCTGCATTTTTGCCTAGATAACAAAAGGTTCAAATTATTGAAAAGACAGCGGCCCTAATTAGCTAAGAATACCAGTACAGCTTCATGTTTAAATTCTTCTACCATAGTTCTGAATTCATAACTAAGAAAAGAAGAAAGCCTTCCCAGATGGCTCTTAGTGCATTAAAAATGGGAATAACACTTAAATGTTTAAAAATGTTTTCCAAGGCTCGGTTTTTTGATATCTATGTCTATGATTTATAAAACTAGGAAATAAATCTAAACGTTTTTTCCACAATAAGCTATAACATAGACTTTCAATAAAAGTTATCCAAATTCTTAGAAGTTAAGGTTTTTATTGTGTAAGTGCTTAATAGGAATAACAGCTTATAACAACTATTAGTACTTGGACCTCTGTTTCTAATTTACTGTTACTTTTACATACATAAATATAATTTAATCCTTATGCTATTTTTTAAGCCAAGTATAATTATTATTTCTTTTTTTTTTTTTTTTTTTTGAGGTGGAGTTTCGCTCTTGTCTCCCAGGCTGGAGTACAATAGTGCAGTCTCAGCTCACTGCAACCTCCACATCCCAGGTTCAAGCAATTCTCCTGCCTTAGCCTCTTGAGTATCTGGGATATGGGTGTCTGCCATGACACCCAGCTGATTTTTGTGTCTTTAGTAGAAACAAGGTTTCACCATGTTGGCCAGGCTGGTCTTGAGCTCCTGACCTCAGGTGATCTGCCTGCCTTGGCCTCCCAAAGTGCTGAGATTATAGGCATGAACCACCCAACCCGGCCTATTTCAATTTTATAGAAAAAGAGTCTAAAGATTAGAATGGTTAAGTGGCTTTCCCAAGGGCACACAGGATGTGGTGGTGGAGTACAATGTCCTTTTTGTAGCTCAGCCCCTTCCTCTGAGTGTTTCTTGGACTCCAGAAAACGACTCTCCAAAAAGCTGTCTGAATTATTGCTGTGTAACTATTATTTTGTTGCATCAGGTATTCCGGGAGACAAGTGGACTGTTAGCGATAGTTAAAGAGTAGAGTTTCTCACCTTCTATTCAGCTTTCATGTCAATGTCTTTACCAGTTTCATGACTGACCTCCGGATTGGCAAATTTGATGAGAACATTCTGTTTTTCACTTGTGTTTGAAATTGCCCACTCAATTTCCTTTGAAGAACTTTTCCCTTCTGCTGCCACAATCCAGCAACCCCTCCGTGGTCTGTGACAGCCATGTATCAGTTGCTTCCTCCATAGCTTGTCTGAACCTGAACTCATTGTCCTTCTCAAGTATTTCCTTCCTGTGTTCTTGAGCTTAATGATCAGTGCCATCATAACCTTAGTTGCCTGTGATGGTTAATGTTATGGGTCAGCTTGGCTAGGTTGGTCAAATGCTAGTCTTGATGTTGCTAGCTTAGAAGGTATTTGGTAGATGTGATGAAATTTACAGTCATTTTAATTTAGGTAAGGTAGATTACTCTTCATAGTGTGGGTGGTCTCTTTGACTCAGTTGAAGACCTTAAGAGTAAAAATTGAGATTTTCCAGAGAAGAAGAAATTCTGTTTCAAGACTGTAACATAGAAATTCTGCATGGGTTTTCAGCCTACCTGGCCAGCCTAACGGATTTCCAACTAGCATCAACTCTTACATGAATTTCTAGCTGGCAGTCTTCTCTACTTAAAATATTTCTCTCTCTCTCTCTTTCTGTTCAATTATTTTCTGAACCATTGAATGATTGGAGGATAAGTTAAAGTTACAGTTTACTGCTAAATACTTCATGTGCGTTCCCTATGAACAAGGATGCGCCAGCTACCGAAATCACTGATGCAATGCTGTTAAGTCGCTGTCCATTTGACATTTTCTGATAGTCCCAACAGCGCCATTTATAGCCATTTTTGTTTCTGACTCAAGGTCGTGCATTGCTTTTTAGCTGTCATGTCTCTTTAGTCAGTTCCTCAGCAGCCCTTTGTCTTTTATGACCTTGGCAGTTTTTCAGAGTGCATGTCAGTTATTTTGTAGAATATCCCTCAATTTGTTTTTGTTGATGTTTCCTTATGATTAGATTCAGGTTATTTATTTTTGGCAATAACATGACAAATGTGATATTGATTATGTCCCAGAGCATTCCAATGAAGAGTTTGGAGCCCAACGCATAAGACTCCTTTGACCACCCTGATTCCTGTCCCTGACTCCTACATCCCCCCTACTTCCCATCCCAATTTGGAGATAACCATTGTTAAATATGAAGTCTCCAGTCTTTTAAAAATACATTTACAAACCTATGTATGTATTAAGAGACTGTCTATAGTACTGTTTTTTACTCCTAAAGTTACACAAGTAACTATACATACAAAATGTCTGCACGTGTCTAAGGCCCATCCCTGTTGATGCATACAGCCCTTATGTGATTCCTTTGACCAAATTCCAGATTGTACAGTTTCATGTGGGCAAGGGAATTTTTCCAGGTGGCTAGAATATAGATTCCACAAAATCATATCTATTTTGTTTATTACTATGTCACAAATCTAGGGTTTTTCCATCATACGTGCTCAATTAATGTCTGCTAGATGAACTGGAATAAAGCGCTTTGATCAGAGGGCTCTTCCAGGCCAAGTCTAGGGCAGCTTTCCACACAGGGCTCTATTATCAGTCAAGGGACTTATTGTTCCCAAAGGCTGTGACATTTGCTCTTGTGTTCTCATGATGATGACAGTTCTGGTAGATAAAGTCTCATTTTTCTGAAAGTTTCCTTAAATATTTATTTTTGAATTCACTCTGAGAGGGCAGAATTGGTAATCAAGATTAACGTAAGTTGCTGGATGCACGCACTTCTTTACTGTCGTAGGAGAACATTATTAGTATTTGAGAAGAGCAAGTCTCCATATATTGCGGCTATTAAAACTTCAACACAAAGCTTTTTCAGGATGTTTTAATGATAAGTGAATGACTTAATGAATGTTGAGCTGCAGGCTATTAACCCTGACTCTGACCTCTATTAGCTATGAATTAACGCAGAGATGCAGGCTGCTAAGAAGGGATCAGAGTAAGTATAGGGAGTAATTAAGCTTCAGTGGGTCCCTAGGTTTTTGCATTTCTCAATGTAGTAATCTGTGTAATTGCCAAAGAGAGTTGATCACTCTGAACTTGGGAAAAAAGATTTTTTATTCTTTGATTCTTAATTTGCATGTGAATGAAATGGGACACATCCTTTCTTCTCACTTTGAAGATAGTGGGAAAGAACGAGGCTTCAATAGAGTAAAACTCATGATAGAGGAAAGCAACCACATGCCTTCAACCATGTAATAGAATTGTCTGGGGGAAATGACTTAGTATTTATGTTTTCCCAAATAGACGTCTATAATTGGCCGAGTGCAAACACAGAGGTTTTCACCTTCCCACATGAAGCGGGTAAAGCATATTTCTTCTGATCAACAGAATATCCGATTAGGTAGCGTATTGTTCAACTCTGACATGTCATCAAATGCAATACTCTGAATATTTATGAAGCATCAGGAATTCTATTGGTCAACATATTTACTCTGTAAGATTTTACATTTGTAGTTTGTAGACTTTGAACAAAACAAAAGTCATTCCCCAAAGGTGATTATTTCAAAGCAAGTTTGCCTGTTTTATGAACCAAATGTAGCATTTTGATTACATTTTCTAACTTTTATCAGGTTTCCCAGTATAGGATTCTAGTATTCTGGAGACTTTTTATGCCATTTTTCATTAGGAAGACAGGAAGGAAGGAAAGAAGGAAAGAAAAAAGAGAAAGAACAAAAATAGACCTTTTCTATTTTTATAACTTTTAATTTCAAGGGTATATGTGCAGGTTTGTTCCATAGCTAAACTTGTGTCATGGGGGTTTGTTGTACATATTATTTCATCACCCAGTTATTAAGCCTAGTAGCCATTAATTATTTTTCCTAATCTCCCTCCTCCCAACCTCTGCCCTCAGGTAGGCCTAGTGTCTGTTGTTCCACTCTGTGTGTCCAAGGGGTCTCATCATTTAGCTCCCACTTATAATTGAGAACCTGTGGTATCTGGTTGTCTGTTCCATATCTGGTTGTCTGTTCCTGTGTTCATTTGCTAAGTAAAATGGCCTCCAGCTCCATCCACGTTCCTGCAAAGGACATAATCTTATTCTTCTTATGGCTGCATAGTATTCTAAGGTATATATATAATATATATACACCACATTTTCTTTATTCAGCCTAACATTGATGGGCATTTAGGTTGATTCCATGTCTTTTCTACTGTGACTAGTGGTGCAATAAACATATACTTTCAGGTGTCTTTATGATATAATGATTTATATTCCTTTGGATATGTACCCAGTAATGGGATTGCTGGGTCAAATGGTAGTTCTGTTTTAGGCACTTGGAGGAATCACCACACTGCTTTCCACAATGGTTGGACTAATTTACATTCCCATCAACAGTGTATAAGTGTTCCTTTTTCTCTACAGCCATGCCAGTATCTGTTATTTTTTGACTTTTTATTTTTAAAATTTATTTATTTATTATTATTATTTTTTGAGATAGAGTCTCGCTCTTGTTGCCTAGGCTGGAGTACAGTGGTACAATCTCAGCTCACTGCAACCTCCACCTCTTGGGTTCAAGTGATTTTGCTGCCTCAGCCTCGCAAGTAGCTGGAACTATCAGTACTTGCCACCATGCCTGGCTAATTTGTTTGTATTTTTAGTAGAGACAAGGTTTCACCATGTTAGCCAGGATGGTCTTGATCTCCTGACCTCATGATCCACCTGCCTCAGCCTCCCAAAGTGCTGGGATTACAGGTGTGAGTCACCGCGTCCGGCTGACTTTTTAATAATAGCCATTCTGACTGGTGTGACATGGTATCTCATTGTGGTTTAGATTTGCATTTCTCCAATGACCAGTGATGTTGAGCTTTCTTCATGTGCTTGTTTGCTGTGTGTATGTCTTCTTTTGCAAAATGTCCGTTTATGTCCTTTGCCTACTTTTTTTTACAGGGTTGTTTGTTTTCTTTTAAATTTGTTTAAGTTTCTTATACATGCTGGATATTAGACCTCTGTCATGTGTATAGTTTGCAAATTTTTTTCCCATTCTGTAGGTTGTCTGTTTACTCTGTTGGTAGTTTCTTCTGTTGTTTAGAAGCTCTTTAGTTTAATTAGATCCTATTTTTGTTTTTGTTGCAATTGCTTTTGGTGTCTTTGACATGAAATCTTTACTGTTCCTATGTCCAGAATAGTATTGCCTAGGTTGTCTTTCAAGGATTTTGTGGTTTGGGGTTTTATATTTTTTACATTTACGTTCCTAATTCATCTTGAGTTTATTTTTGTATTGGTTTAAGAAAGGGGTCCAGATAGTCTTCTGCATATAGCTACCCAGTCATCCCACCACCATTGAATAGGGAGTCCTTCCCCATTGCTTGTTTTTGTCAGCTTTGTGGAAGATCAGATGGTTGTAGGTGTGTGGTCTTATTTCTGGGCTTTCTATTCTGTTCCACTGGTCTATGTGTCTGTTTTTGTCCCAGCACTATGCTGTTTTGGTTAATGTAGCTCAGCAGTGTAGTTGGAAGGCAGGTAGCATGATGTCTACAGCTTTGTAGTAGCTTTGTAGTTTGAAGTCAGGTAGTATCACCATTTAATGATATTGATTCTTTATATCCATGAGCATGGAATGCTTTCGCATTTGTTTGTATCATCTCTGATTTCTTGGAACAGTGTTTCGTAGTTAACATTGCAGAGATCTTCGCCTCCATGATTAGCTATATTCCTAGGTATTTTATTCTTTTATGGGAATTGTGAGTAGGATTGCATTCCTGGATTGACTGTTGTTGGTGTATAAGAGTGCTAGTGATTTTTGTACGTTGACTTTGTATCCTCAGACTTTGCTGAAGTTGTTTATCATCTTAAGGAGTTATGGGGTTTTCTAGATATAGAATGTCATCTGCAAATGGATAGTTTGACTTCCTCTCTTCTTATTTGGATGCCTTTATTTCTTTCTGCTGCCTAATTGCTCCAGCCAGGATTTCTAATACTATGTTGAATAGAAGTGGTGAGAGAGGGCACCCTTGTCTTGTGCTGTTTTTCAAGGAAAATGCTTCCAGCTTTTGTCCATTCAGTATGATGTTGGCTGTGGATTTGTCATAGATGGCTCTTATTGTTCTGAGGTGTATTCCTTCATTTCCTAGTTTATTGACAGTTTTTACCATAATGAGGTGTTGAATTTTGTTGAAAGCCTTTTCTGCATCTATTGAGATAATCATGTTTTTTTTTTTTTTTTTTTTGTCTTGAGCTCTGTTTAATGTGAAATGTGATTCTGGTGAATTGCATTTATTGATTTGTATATGCTTAAAGAAACTTGAACCCTGGGGATGAAGCCTACTTGATAATGGTGGATTAGGATTAGCCCTCTCATGTGATGCTGGATTTGGTTTACAAGCATTTTTTTTTTTTTTTGAGGATTTTTACATCAATGCTCATCAATCATATTGGCCTGAAGTTTTCTTTTTATGTTGTGTCTCTGTCAGGTTTTGGTATCCAGATGATGCTGGCCTCAAAGAATGGAAAGGGAAGACTAGTACCAGACACTGCAAAAACATGCTTAAGTACACTGACTAGTGACATTATAAAGCAATCACATAAACAAGTCTGAATAATAACCAGCTAACATCATGATGACAGGATCAAACCCACACATATCAATACTAACCTTGAATATAAATGTGCCAAATGACCCAATTAAAAGGCCCAGAGTGGATAAAGGACCAAGACCCAATGATATGCTGTTTTCAAGAGACTCATTTCACATGCAACAACACCCAAAATAAAGGGATAGAAAGAAATCTACAAAGCAAATAGAAAAACAGAAAAAAGTGGGGTTGTAATCGTAATTTCAGACAAAATGGATTTAGACTAACAAAGATCAGAAAAAAACAAACAAGGGCATTATATACCTGTAAAGGATTCAATTCAACAAGAAGACCTAACTATCCTAAATATATATACACCCAACACAGGAACACCCAGATTCATCAAATAAGTTCTTAGAGAGCTGCAAAGAGACTTAGACTCCTATGCAATAATTGTGGGGACTTCAACACTCCACTCACAGTGTTAGACAGATTAGTAAGGCAGAAAATTGACAAAAATATTCAGGAAGTGAACTTAGTACTGGATCAAATGAACCTGAGACATCTACAGAGCTTTCCACCCAACATCAACGGAATATACATTCTTCTCATTGCCACATACACTAAAATTGACCGCATAATTGAACATAAAACAATCCTTAGCAAATGCAAAAGACTTGAAATCATACCAAGCACTCTCTCAGACCACAGCACACAACACAAAAAAATTAGAAATCAAGAGTAAGAAAATCACTCCAAACCATACAATTACATGGAAATTAAATAACCTGCTCCTGAGTGACTTTTGGATAAATAATGAAATTAAGGCAGAAATCAAGAAGTTCTTTAAAACTAATGAGAACAAGAATGTAACATACCAGAATCTCTGGAACACAGCTTAGGCAGTGTTAAGAGGGAAATTTATAGCACGAAACACCCACATCAAAAGGTTAGAAAGATCTCAATTTAACCACCTAACGTCACAACTAAAAGAACCGTAGAAACCAAGAGCAAATCAACCTCAAAGCTAACAGAAGACAAGAAATAACCCAAATCATAGCTGAACAGAACGAGACTAAGAAAAAACCATTCAAAAGATTGATGAATCCAGGAGTTGGTTTATTGAAAAAATTAATAAAATAGATAGAACACTAGCTAGAGTAATAAGGAAGAAAAGATCCAAATAAACACAATTAGAAATGACAAAGGGGATATAACACTGACTCCACAGAATTATAAATAACCTTCAGAGAATATTATGAACACCTCTTTGTACACAAACTAGAAAATACAGAAGAAATGGATGAATTCTTGGACATATACACCATCCCAAGACTGTACCAGAGTGAAATTGAATCCCTAAATAGACCAATAACAAGCTCTGAAATTGAATCAGTAATAAATAGCCTACCAACCAAAAAAAAAAAAAAAAGTTCAGGACCAGATGGATTCACAGCCAAATTCTATCAGATGTACAAATAAGGCCTTTTCATAAAATTAAATTCTTCTTTTCAAGGGCTATGAAACTTTGTTTGTAGGACACTCTAGTTCCCCCTAAACGACAGATATGATAACTCATGTGCAGAGTTGATTGTTAATGAGGAGGGGCATCTTTAGCAAGGAAAGGGGGAAACTGACTATTGACAAGTGCAGAAAACTTATAACAATATCTAACTCTTGGAGACCTAGTTTCCAACATGCATCTCTTAAAGAAACACATGGTAAGGGATCACAGGAAAGGAGCAATTCTTTGACAAAAATGCTTGGAAGACTCCACCTCCTCTCTACTCCTACCATACTTGAATAATTTTCCCAAAATATGTGTCATGAGAATGGTCTTTACAGAAGAAAATGAGAAGAGAAATGGAATATATGTGTGTGTATCTGCATTATATGTGTATACACATGTATATATGTATATTTGTGGGGTGTGTGTGTGTGTGTGTGTGTGTGTATATGTGTGTGTGTATTAAGCCTGGGATAGAGGCTGAATTAATACTGATGATATGAGCCATTTCAAAAATGGTGAAGATGTTTATCCAATTTTCTTAAGAAAGCAGGACAAGTCTAACTGTTTAGCCTCATTATGTTGTTCAATGAATAGATATTTACCAAATACCTCTGTTGAGATTGACTTAGGGTGGCGGCAAAATATTAAGGAGAATATTAGAGAAAGTTATAGATTATAGTCTCAAACCTTTTGGAAGGCTGAAAGGTTTTACTGGGGCAGGCTGAAGGCGGCCAGCTGGTCCATCACTGGGGAAGAGATAGGGACGATCAAAGTCCTTCTCAGTTTAAGTTTGTTTATCCCCACATCCCTTTGTCTCTACTCTAACTGTTTAGTCATGTAAACTTTGTGCTGGATGGTCCTTTCAGTGAGAGATCAAAGGGGAATTTTCTGTTAATAGTGTTTACTCTGAGCCCGGAACCTAAAGCTTTTAATCATTTGTAAAACCACTCTTTCAACCATGTTAATTATCCACAAGTGTGTTGACTTAGAACCTCTGTTGTAAAATCTTGATGGAATAAATGTGAATGGACAGAGGGTCTTGGTCGATGGGTTGCATTTCACCCTCTGAAAGCAGCCAATGGCCATCCCTAGGCAACTTGAATCACTGATCCAGGTGTGAGAGGCAGCAAATGTCATGCGTCCTCGAGTCAGGGTCTGCAGGCCACATTTCCGTAAGTGGTGGTTGATGTCTCATACCTCCAAGGTGCTGGTCACTGTTCCAAACACTGCAGATTCAAAAAAAAAGACAGACTAAATCTTTGTCCTCATTGAACTTATATTCTAGCGACAAAAAAGACAAGCTACAAGTTAACAGATAAATATCATTTCATATTGTACCAAGTGCCAGTAAGACAAAAGAGCAAGGTAAGGACATCAGAATCAAAGGGAAAGGCAATTGGCACAGGGTAGCCAGGGAAGACCTCACTGAGGCAAACCCTGATGATTTGAAAGAGTCAGTTTGTGAATATCTGAAGTGAGAGTATTTCATGGAAAGAAGGCAGCAAACGTCAAGGGGAAAGTTTGGAGCAAACATGCTATGTTTGAAGGAGAATGGAAAACCCAGTGACCCTGGCTTAGTGGCTAGGGGAGAGTGGTGGGGAGATAGGCTGGATAAGGCTGTGTTACGGTCAGTCTTACAGGCCATGATAAGGAGATAAGATTTTATTCTGAATGTGATACAAATTTTTGGATGGTTCAAAACAGAGATGTGACATGAACCTAGGTCTTCTTCCCCCACATTTTGCAGGCAATTTCCAAACTAAAATAATGATAAAGAGAATGGCTTTCATAAGACATGAGTTTAATTGGGCATGAGCAAGGGCTTATAATCCAGGATACACGTGCTATGACAGGTCATAGGCATATCTGGAGAGATGGGGGCAAAAGGAACTTTTTAAAAGCAAAATGAAGAAGCCTACACAAGTTGTTTTAAAACTGTTATCTTTGGCTGCAAGAATTAATAATGAGGGTGGCATCAGTCCAAGGTTGAACAGGCAGTTGCTGGGCAGATGTCCTCATGGAAGTATTCTTTGTGCAAGATTGCAGTTTTCAAAAAGTTCTTGTGATAGTTCTTGTAATCAGGCAAATATGTTTGAAGACTCTCTTTCATCACCTCCTGGCTCCATTTAGTTTGGGTTTAACATAAATGGCTCAATTTTGGTACTAACAACTCTCACATTTTCCCCTTTGATCAAAATCTTTCTCTGAAAGCAAAGCTGATCAGTCAACCTGCAGTTAGGTTTTGATTGTCCCTTGGTGCTGGGATGGACCTGTCCTGGTTGATTTGGTCCCATGTTGGAGGAAAGTGATTGACTACTAGGAATCAGTGTCAAAATCTTTTTAGCCAAGACAAGCAGGATTAGCAAGAGTGTCTCGTAGGCTGATTCTGCCTATAATATAGTGTTAGTTCAATTTTGTCAGCTTCACGGATGTTGGTTATCATTTTGAAATGTTGCACCAGCATTATCCTATTAAATGTTGCACTTCTGCAGAACTTTGACAAGCAAAGGGTACAAAGTTTAAAAACGATCTTGCAGAGTAAAAATAACAGCAGTAGGATTACACAAAACCCCAGTTTGAATAATGGTGCTGAGCTATGAATCTGGCCTGAAGGTAACCACTTAAACAAATCAAAAGATCACAGTGGGGTAATTGAATCAGAAGAACCTGGAAGAATTCAGAATTTAGTCCAGATTTTAAGTTAATAACAAAATCCCCAAAGCAATGAAGGATTCCAGTCTAATAACAGGTATACTATGGCTTTTTTTTTTTGAGACACAATTTTTCTCTCTAGTTACTCAATTTTTTTTTTAATTGCATTTTAGGTTTTGGGGTACATGTGAAGAACATGCAAGATTGTTGCATAGGTACACACATGGCAGTGTGATTTGCTGCCTTCTTCCCTGTTACCTATATCTGGCCTTTCTCCCCCATGCTATCTCTCCCCAACTCCCCACCCCCTGCTGTCCCTCCCCTATTTCCCCGCCAACAGACCCCAGTGTGTGATGCTCCCCTCCCTGTGTCCATGTGTTCTTATTGTTCAACACCCACCTATGAGTGAGAACATGTGGCGTTGATTTTCTGTTCTTGTGTCAGTTTGCTGAGAATGATGATTTCCAGGTTCATCCATGTCCCTACAAAGGACATGAACTCATCATTTATTATGGCTGTATAGTATTCCCTGGTGTATATGTGCCACATTTTCCCTGTCCAGTCTATCATTGATGGGCATTTGGGTTGGTTCCAGGTCTTTGCTATTGTAAATAGTCCTGCAATGAACATTTGTGTGCATGTGTCCTCACAGTAGAACGATTTATAATCCTTTGGATATATACCCAGTAATGGGATTGCTGGGTCAAGTGGAATTTCTATTTTTAGGTCCTTGAGGAATCGCCACACTGTCTTCCACAATGGTTGAACTAATTTACACTCCCACCAACAGTGTAAAAGTGTTCCTATTTCTCCACATCTAACTGGCGTGAGATGATATTTCAATGTAGTTTTGATTTGCATTTCTCTAATGACCAGTGATGATGAGCATTTTTTCATATGTTTGTTGGCCTCACATGTATGTCTTCTTTTGTAAAGTGTCTGTTCATATCCTTTGCCCACTTTTGAATGGGCTTGTTTGGTTTTTTCTTGTAAATCTGTTTTAGTTCTTTGTAGATTCTGGATATCAGCCCTTTGTCAGATGGGTAGATTGCAAAATTTTTTTCCCATTCTGTTGGTTGCCGATTTACTCTAATGACTGTTTCTTTTGCTGTGCAGCAGCTGGGGAGTTTGATTAGGTCCCATTTGTCTATTTTGGCTTTTGTTGCCAATGCTTTTGGTGTCTTGGTCACTACATCCTTGCCTATGCCTGTGTCCTGAATGGTTTTGCCTAGATTTTCTTCTAGGGTTTTTATGGTGTTAGGTCAAGATAATCAAAATAAGACCATTTGTTTGTGAAATAAGTTTAGTTTCACTGAAGTTGGGCCTGATTATGTACATAAATGGAGCAAGAATAGCAATTGGCCACATGGTAATCTCAGATTTTAAAACCTCTCAAAGTTTAGGGATTGTAAAGAGACTGAGGGAAACTGGCTACAATCGGCTTTGGTTTGGGGGAGGTGAAAACATTTGTCCCCATGCCATTTTTCAACTGGAAGAAAAGAAGGAGAAAACTAAGGAATGAAGGAAAGGAGAAAGAGAAAATAGGCCCCTTATGTAATCAGCAGTCATATAAGGACCTGTCTCTATGGCATGCATTGGTTTGGTTGAATGTGATATTTCTTAAGAATATTGATAGACTGGATTAAGAAAATGTGGCACAGATACACCATGGAATACTATGCAGCCATAAAAAGGATGAGTTCCTGTCCTTTGCAGGGACATGGATGAAGCTGGAAACCATCATTCTCAGCAAACTAACGTAAGAACAGAAAACCAAACACCGCATGTTCTCACTCATATGTGGGAGTTGATGAGAACATAAGTGGGAGTTGATGAGAGGAATGAGAACACATGGACACATGGAGGGGAACATCACACACTGGGGCCTATTGGGGGCCCTAGGAGAAGGATAGCATTAGGAGAAATACCTAATGTAGATGACGGGTTGATAGGTGCAGCCAACCACCATGGCACGTGTATACCTATGTAACAAGCCTGCGTATTCTGCACATCTATCCCAGAACTCAAAGTATAATATTCTTCACATGTATCCTAGAACTTAAAGTATAATAAAGAAAAGAATAATGACACTGAATTTTCCCTGTTATTTAAAGACACAAGACAGAGTAATTGTCAAAATCACCACCACTTAAATTTGATAGTGCAGCATGTGGCCCAGTGGCTTGTCAGTCTACTGAATTTAAGAAAGTGTTTTTCTTTGTCCTTATTAAAGTAACTACTCGAACAGCAAAGAATTAATACCAAATAACATAAAAATTTTAATAAACTAAGGATAAAAGTTGGACATATTGATTAAAATCTTCAGGGATATAATAATGTTATAATCAGAGCTTCTTTTTTTTTTCTGTCATCTTTGATTTTCAAAAAGCAAGGAGCAGCCCAGTGGCAACAGGCACAGCCAGCAGCCAGAACTTGGTTCCTAATAAATGACATTGTCAAATGAAAGGAACCAAGGCTTTGGAGAACTGGCTGATTCTAGGATTGAGGCAAGAAATAGACAAGATGAAGCTAGAGCATCTGGCAGCATTGGAAAGCAAGGAACTTCCTCCCTTCCCCCCAAAACCCCGCAATGACAGGATATGCCAAAGATGCACAGGAGCCAACTGAAATAGATCCCAATGGCCCAAACTGGAACAATTTGAAAAACAACAACAAAAAATAAAGCAATATTTGATTGTAATTCAAAGTATAAAATAAGTATGCATGAGTCCATACTGATATAAATAAAATGATGAAGTAAATTAACAAATGGGGGGAGAAAAGACAAATCTGTACAGAAGAATTCCAAATAAGTTACATGGATACTTCACCTTCAAGCAGGGAGAGCATAACTTCCCATTCCTCAGGTGTAGGCTGCAAATAGTGACGCCGTTCCGGTATGAAACGGTCAGTATGGAGAGGAATGGGTAAAAGAGCAAATTTACTATGGACAGATCTGGCGATCAGAGTCAATATCAATCGTAAAAAATCATGTTGATGGTATGTGATGTGATACAAACAGTACTTTACCTCTGTAGTCTTCCTCTCCAAAACCCAGAATCCCAGTCTTATTATGAGAAAAATATCAGACAAGTCCCAATAGTGGAGAAGTCTACCAAATACCTCATCAGTTCTCATACCTGTCAATGTCGTCAAAAATCAGGAAGGTCTGACAAACAGCCACAGACAAGGGACATTTAAGAAGGTGTGCTGGCTGTAGGCAATGATGTATTCTTGAACAGGAGAGGAACAAGAGGTTAAAACTGAGGAAATCTGAATAAAGTATGAACTTTAGTTAATAAGAGTGTATCAATATTGAATCATTAATTGTTAACAGATATACCATACTAATGTAAGATGTTAATTATAAAAAGAAACTGAGTGTGGTACATACAAAAGTCCTCTGTACTATTTCATTTTTCTATACATCCAAAACTGTTCTAAAAATAAAGTCCATTTTCATAGAAGGCAGGAGAGGTGTTTGTTAAGCTGCAAAATGACAGCAAGGCTGGGACCAGGGTGAGACAAGGGAAGCACTAGCTTCAAGTGTAAAATTAAAGACAGCACCAAAACCCCCATCAATCCACATAAATATTTCACTGTGATATTTTTAAAAACAAAATTAATGCAAAAAATTAGGATGAACCAAATGTCAAAAAATTAAATGAAGGCAGATCAGAATCAGTGGCAGGTGGACCCACAGTGCATCCTGAAACAAAAGGAAAAATCAGTAATATGGGTCAGATTCTAATTCTGTTTTCTTTTGAAATTTTGATATTTTGTCTATCCTGGATGATTTGCATTTGTTTGATTTGTAAAAATATTGCCATAAGATATTTATGTTCATTCCTGAGTTTTTGCTTAAAGTTTGTGCTCAGATGAGTGCCCTAAGTATCTGTCATGCTTAAACTGCATCATCTACCCCTCTGCATCAGCCACAATGCTTTCTTTTCTCTTCCTGGAACATCCTAGGCGTACTCCTTCATTAGGTCTTTTGCACTGGAATCCTTTCTGCCTGAATTGCATTTCTTCCTGGAAAACACGTAGGCTGGTTCCTCAGCTCTTCTCAGTTTATTGCTCAAACAGCACTTTATCTGAAATATCTCCTGTGGCCTCTCTACTCAAATACAATCTCTCTCTTCTCCTGTAGTTCTCAGTTTTTCCTTTTCGCTGTCTTTCTCTTTTAATCTCCATGGACTAATCACAATGTAAACTACTTTATATTTTACTTATTTTAAAAAATTTTTTGCCTGGCATCTACTAGATTGTAAGCGTAGTGGAGGCAGAAGTTTTGTTTACTGTATTTGTCTATTCTGTTTCCTGCCTGATGCATAGTAGTTTCTCAGCAAATATTTGTTGAATGAATAAGTAAGTAGTTTAACCACCAGCAGCTCCACTGAAAGCCTTGAAGGGGTCACATTTGACTCAGGTAGACATGGAATGTAAAACATTTAAGAATCTAGCAGAATAGACTCAGGTTAAGAGACTAATTGAAGTTAAGAAAAGTTTCTGGGAAATGACGTTGGGTGTCATCATTATTTTTTTTTTAATATTGAAAATCTTCATTTGTAATGACCTTCTGCAAGAAAACAGTATCTGACCAGGATGCTCTCAAATTGACTTGGAAAAAAGAGATGTCAAAATCTGTGCTAGAGAATTGCAATACATCTGAAATCTGAAAATACATTTAACTAATAGGAAGTGAGGAAAATATTGACTTATTGCTATTGGTGTCACTGATTTTACAGAATTCATCCAGCAAGGACACAAAGTTGCTAGAAATGTGAAAGTATCTGATTCTCTTGACTCAAAAAAAAAAAAGTCTCACTAATTATCTTCTTCCCCCTGCAACAATAATGTATTTCAAACAATTAGGAAAGTGTAAATTGTAATATGATAAGCATTCAGATTCTTCCCAGTCAGTATGTCAAATCATACTATTTTTTCATATTTGCTGACATTTTCCTTAGGGTTTTTTTTTTTCCCTAAGAAATAGAGCCTAATGGCTGTGATAGCCTCTGTACTTCTCTTCATTTCCCTGATTCTTACTAACTCTCCAGTTTTCTTTCCTAAATTTGCTTTTAATCATACTCCTGTATATTATTGTACTTTTATTACTATGTATGTATCCATAAACAATTTATAGTTGCTTTGCAGATTTTAACACTTTGTGTTAATTACATCATTCTGTACATGTTCATCAGAAACATTTTTCTCTTGTTAAAGACCATGTTTTTTTAGAGTCATCATGTTGATACATGTGGTTTTGTGTACTGTCAGTTTCTATTGTATAAATACATCTTTCACCATGATAAACAATGCTACCTGCATTGTTCCTTACACATATCTCCTTGTGTCCACAAATGAGAATTCTCTAAGATTGCTGCCCAGGTGTAGGTCTGTACATCCTCCACTTTACTATAAATTGACTGATTGTTCTCCAAAGTAGTTATGTCAATAATGGGCACTTTCCATTAGATCATGACATAGTTTCTATGAATTGCTTTTTGTACAAATACGATATCATCCAATCTGATTACTCACCTCATACTCCATTGTTTTTTTCTTAGTGACTTCTGACTCTATCCGGAAAGCTCATCATACTTAAAGGTTAAAGTTTTAGTACCATTGAACAGTCTCTAAAGAATTTGACATGGATCCTGAAAATAATTTCATCAGAGGAGCTCAACAAATATTTTAAGTAATAGTTTTATCACTTGGATAAGTATGTATTTTCCATAGCTTATAACTCTGATAGACTATGTCTCATGTTAAGGTGCAAATGTATTGTTTGTTCTAAAAAGTCATTGCTTAACAGACGTGTTAGGAGAGAAAGGTGTAGAAAAAGCTTGGAATAGAAGACAAATGAATATATCCTAAAACTGACTTAATCAGCATCCCTGTAGATCTTGCTTTTTACCTCAAGGGTTGTAAACTTGAGAAAGGGAAGAAAATGATTTGTGGTGCTCCAATTACAGCCAAGTTTATTGGGAGTATTCTTGGGAGAATTGGGAAAGCAAGAAGTTCATCGTTTGGTCAGTCTTCTTTGCCTCTGCTAACCTTCTCCCCATCCCCCCTCCAGCTGCCCATCCACCGATGCTTGAGGTGGAGACAGGTAGAAAGAAAAAATAAAGAAATAATAATAATGGTAATAATAATAACCAATTCTGCACTGCTTTTGGGGGACAACTTTTCTTATATTGCTTCATTTCAAATAAAAGTAAACTTTCTGATTCCTCTTTTAACCCTACCCCATACCATGCCATTTTTTTCTCCTGATATTCTCTGATTCTATCATCTTTCTCTTCTTTTCACTTTCACCTCAGTCCTCAAAATGAAAAATGACAGGCATAGGACAGGTAGGTGGAGGCACACTAGGATGAAGAGATTATATCCATCACCTGCTTGAATGAAGCTGGGAAGACAGTCTTTTCCTTCAGCCCAGTGTTTGCACCTCTGGAGGGCTGCAACATCCTTTGTCTCACCCCTTTTAGATCATTCAGCCTTATTTTATCCAATGTCTTTTGAATAAAGCAATGACTGTTGCCCTCCGAGTCTCCCCCTTTCCACCTACGAGAATATAATTCTTTCTGTGCCTTTTTGTATTGGGAGAGAACCTGCTTAGACAGCTGCTAAGAAAAAGGCTTTCAAATAATTCTTTCTCACTACAAAAGGCCTATTAGTGAACAAAGTAGTATAGTAAAAAGCATCACTTTAATTCAAAAGAACAGAGTCCAGCTGTCAACCTACAGCTGCTGCCATTTCCCACATCCGGAAAGAGATCCTGGAGGTCATTTGGTAGAAAATGACTTTGTCAATATCATGCTTAACACCACCACCATGGCCGAGTTCTATTCTCCTATTCTAAAGTACAGATGGACTTTGTAAAAAGGCTCAGGCGGATGGAGGCTAACATTTTCAGGACTTTAATGGAATTCCTGAACTCACTTTTCTCAAAGGAATGAGAGCACTTGACCTCAATGGACTAGCTGTTTAGAAATATACATGCAGGAGGAGGGGATAGCATTAGGAGACATACCTAATGTAGATGACAGGGTGATGGATGCAGCAAACCACCATGGCATGTGTACACCTATGTACAAACCTGCACGGTCTGCACATGTACCCAAGAACTTAAAGCATAATAAGAAAAGAAAATATACGCAGGCTCCTCAGCTCTGTAAACAGTAATGGAAGAAATGGGGTAAATTAAGAGATTTATCTTGGTGTGTTCAAATGGTTGAAACGATGTTGCTCAACTTTATGTCACTCACATAATGAGTAGGGAAGTTGCTTAAAGTTGCTCCCTGAATGTTTCTTGATATGAACAGTATAAGGGTCTTTGTATCCATAGACTTGAGAAGTGGTTGGGTTAATCAAAATACATTTATTAATTGCTGATGTTAATAAATGCCCCGCATCATGGGTGTCTCTCAGACAAAAAGCAACTCTGAAATCCTAGTCCTTTTACCTAGTAAGTGTTTTACCAGGTGTATTACTTTTCTAGGATGGAAGTATCAAATTAGCACAAATTGGAAAACTTAAAAAAAAAAACCAGAAATGTATTCATTCAGCGCTTAGAAGATTGGAAGTCCTAGATCAAGATGTAGCAGGACTGATTCCTTCAGGAGGCTCTGAGGAAGAAGCTGTCCACGCCTCTCTCTGAGCTGCTAGTGGCTGCTGGCAGTCCTTGGTGTTCTCTGGGTTGCACATGCATCACTACAGCCTCTGCCTCCATCTTCACGTTGCCTCCTTCTCTTTGTGTCTTTGTGTCCTCTCATCTTAAAAGGACAACAGTCATTCGGGACCACCCTAAATCCAGGGTGAAATCAACTTGGGATCTTTAATTATACCAGCAAATACCCTATTTCCAAATAAGGTTCCATTCTGATGTTCCAGGTAGATAGGAATTTTGAGTGGACACTAATCAACCCACTACACCAACCAAATATGCAAGAAACAACGTCAACAGCACTTCCTAAAATACAGCCTAGGGGCCAGTGGTAGTTCATAAAAATATTCTATGCATTTGCCCCCAGCTGTTCTGTGAGATGCTTGTGCTCATGGGAAGAACACATAATGATACCACCTCTGTCATCTGTACCAATACCAAGCTCAAGCCCAGGGGAGCTGATAAGTAGACTGGATCATCCATATACTTAATGAGAGCATCAGGTCTAATTACGATGCATTACAAGCTACCAGAGACCCAAGTGTCCCAGGACACTGATTCCCATCTATCTCCAAACCTAATGAATGACACAGTTCTCTGAATCTGCAACCCATTGGTAGTAATGGTCAGACATTAGCAATATCCCATATCCTCAACCTTTTCTCTGTATGACCCTTCACCTTCTTGATCCAACTGAAACTCATTCCCTAAGGATTCTTATTCCCCTATAAACTACTCAGAGGGTGCTTTTGTTTTTCTTGTACACACCGTGTGCCATGTGGCCTGGGGATAGGGTATATTGCTGCCTGAACACAATGTGTCCTCTCTTCTTCAAAATCCCTAAACCCCTCATCAGAATTCATCACCTGCTACCTTTCCTAGTTGTAGTCATCCACCAGGATGTACACATTCACATCCTCATTGAGGCTTTTATTCTCTGGTTCATAGACTTTTTTTCCAACACTGTTCCTGGTGATCTCAACATTCATATACATGATCCATCTAACATCCCAGCATCTCACTACCTTCACCTTACTTCCGGAGATTTTTTTCCCCCAACTCTTCTGAGTGCAGTACAGGGGAAATGAAATGTGAGCCACAAATACAAGCCATATGTATGATTTTTAATATTAGTGTAGCTGCATGTAAAAAGTAAAGAGACACAGGTAAGACCTACTTTTAGTGGAATATTTTATTTGACTCAATATATCCAAAATATTATTTAGACATATGATAAATATGAGTATTAATGATACATTTTAAATTTTTGTAGCAAGTCTTTGAAACTTAATGTGTATCTTACATTTGCAGCATATCCCAATTTGAACTGGCCATATTTTTTTCAATAGCCACGTGAAGTTAGTAGTCGCAGTATTATGTAGCTCAGCTCTAGAGAATGGTCATACACTAGGTCTTGTTATAACTGTTAAGTGAATACTGTCATCATCCTGACTTCAAGGGGCCTGAATCTGCACTTACCTCCTAACTTCCTTATTTGTTAACCCTAGAACTCCTAGCCCAAGAATTTTTATGCTCAATGAAGACCTCCCTTATCTTTCTAATGTCCATACTTTTTCTATTCTTTCCACTCCATCTACTCAATCTATAGAGCATTCTATAGATATGTACAGTTATATATACCATTCTAGCTATTCCTTTTTTAATCTGTATTCTGTCTATTCTAATAACTCTTTCACAAATAGCCTGTCCCTTGCCTCTCTCTTTTGTACTTGACCAGTAAAACTCTATCTCTAGTTAAACTCAACTCTTGACCTATTTGTTGTACGCCTGCACCAGAACAGCTGACCATGGCTAGAGAAAACATGACCACAAGAATCTCAAGAGGGTACTCAGAATTGCCTTGAAATATACTGCATTTAGCCACTCAGTGACTTCTCCCATTCTCAGAGACAGCTGTTGACATTTTCTCCTCTCTTCTCAAACTGATTAACTAACTCCTCATTTTAGTTAGAAAATAGAAGCAATCAGAGGAGAACAGCCTCGTTTTGCTACACCAAATCTACGAGTCTAACAACATCCAAATCCTGCTCCTCTGCTGGGTCTCCTGTTGACAGGATGGTGACCACCTGCTCCTATCTCAGGCCAACCTCTCTTCATGGATCCATTATTTCTTTTTTCCTCTTAATGCTGAAGTGCCCAATGGCTTAGATCTCAAAACTCTTCTCTCTAACTGACCCCATTAAATCTCTTGAATACCCCTATGTGGTGATGTTCCTAATATTTTTTCCTCTCTGAGCTCTCTCCTGAGTTCCAGACTCTTAAGTCCAGCCCCCCATCAACATCTTCTCCTTGAGGTCTGAAATGTATCTCAAATGTAACCTTTCCAGCTCAAACTTTTGATTCCACCTTCCCCAAACCACTTTTCCTCCAATGACTCACATAAAAAACAGAGAAACTCCTACAATTTGGCTCCTGATTCCTTATTTTCCCTCAGATGCCATTTCTAATCCTTCAGCAGAGCTTGTTGTGTCTACCACTAAAATTATATGAATCCAGCCCCAGTTCCTATCATTTCCCCCTTTAGCTCTCTGGCCCAAGTCACCAGGGTCTTCCTGCTCTATTGCCAGAACTCCCACAGGGTGAACCTTTGAAATGTAAGTCAGTTTCTTCCAACCCAATCCATGTCTTTCTATCACACATAAAATCAAATCCTAACACTATGATATGACCTGTAAGCCCCATCCATGTCACTGACCTTCTCACTTACTATTTTTCTCCTTTGCTTATTCCAGACCACCCACACTGATTTTCTTGCTGATATTTACATGTACCAAGGTTACTTCTGAATCAGGGATTTATACTTTCTAGTCCCTCTCACTTGTCCTCAAAGATTTTTCAGGTCTCTTCTCTTCTCCAGTGTTACCTCCTGACCACCATAGCTAACATGTAAACAAATGGCTGCCCCCACATTGATCTTTTTGTTTTAGTCTTGATTTATTTTGACTTGTAGCAGTTATTGGTACCCGAGATTACATTCTATACTTATTTGTTTACTTGTTTATGTTCACTATCCTCTTCTAAAATTTTAGTTACATACATGTGTGGACTTAATCTATTTTGTTTACTGATATATCCTTAGGATCTAGAATGAGACCTCAATGCTTGGAACATAATAGATGCTCAGTAAGTAACTGCAGAGCAAATGAATGACTCTAAGGCATATTTTTCTCATAAGGGTCCTTTATTCCATAAATTGTTACTATACCGTTTCACATAATCTATATGTCACATCATGTCTGACAAAATTACAATTCTGTAAGGGACAAGCTTGCTATCATAAAGTTAGCAAGTAAGATAGGCATCACTCTGCTTCAATCCAACCTAAAATTCTGTATTCTGCTCAATGCTTTAATGTGGCAGTGCTCATGTTTTAGTTTCTGACCTGAAAGAACAATGGACCAGTGATATTCCTTATTTTTTAGAAAATAAAGTTAAATTTTTGGTTATGTTATTTGACCTCATCTAAAAGGCAAAATTACACTGACTGAGGAAAATTGAGTCACAGGAAAAATTGTTCAGTGGCAAAGGAAAAGCAAACTGTGTAGCTATTTCTCTCTGTCTTTTTTTTTTTTTTTTTTTTGAGACGGAGTTTCACTCTTGTTGCCCAGGCTGGAGTTCAATGGCGTGATCTTGGCTCACCACAACCTCCACCTCCTGGGTTCAAGCGATTCTCCTACCTCAGCCTCCCAAGTAGCTGGGATTACAGGCATGCGCCACCACACTTGGCTATTTTTTTTTTTTTTTGTATTTTCAGTAGAGACGAAGTTTCTCCATGTTGGTCACTGTCTAGTTTTTGTGTTTGAGACAGATACACTGAAATATTTCAATGTGAAGTTATATGATTGCTTAAGATTTGCTTTAAAATAATCGGGAGCTCTGGAGTGATGTAGTGGTTATGGATGAAACAAAATTGCTGAAACAAAACATTTGTCAAATTACTTTCCCTACTTTTGTGTATGTTTGAAAGTTTCCATACTAAAAATGTGTAAATAGCAACAACAAAAATATCTAGGAGTTAAACCAAGTTTTCATGATACCCACAAACAAATAATTAAACAAAAACCTCCAAAATTACAAAAAACAAACAAACTCCTCTTACTCTGTATGCACTGTTTTCCCGAGAGGGCCTCAGATCCTATTTGAGGTCTGACTGTCCCTCCTGCTTGGACATAATTTTGGCACCATCATTGTGTGGCCTCAGAAATGGTCCCCCACTGGATCCTGAAAAGTCTGGCCAGGAGGTGTTTGCAGCCCACTTTATGCGTCTATCTCTGCGTTTGTTGCTGTTAGTGATGATTTGTTTGTTCATTTTTTTTTTTTTTTTTTTTTTTTTTTGACAGAGTCTTGCTCTGTTGCCCAGGCTGGAGTGCAGTGGTGAGATCGCAGCTCACTGCAACCCACCTCCCAGGTTCAAGTGATTCTACTGCCTCAGCCTCCTGAGCAGCTGGGACTACAGGCATGCACCACTATGCCCAGCTAATTTTTGTATTTTTAGTAGAGACGAGGTTTCACCATATTGACCAGGCTGCTCTCAAACTCCTGACCTCGTGATCCACCTGCCTTAGCCTCCCAAAGTGTTGAGATTACAGGCGTGAGCCACCACACCCAGCCTGTTTATTCATTTTTTGAGACAGGGTCTTGCTCTATTGCCCAGGCTGGAGAGCAGTGGTGCCATCATAGCTCACTGCAGCCTTCAACTCCTGGACTCAAGCCTTCCTCCCACTTCAGCCTCCTGAGTAGCCGGGATTACATGTTTAAGCCACTGCTCTTGCATCTCCATGTTCTTGCTTCTGATCAGCCTTCTCTCTTCCTCTCCAAGTGTTCTCCCTAGTGAAAACTTTTACCCTTCCCTCTAAGGTTATTTATTCCTCAGAAAGGCCACTGCCTTTCAACTGTGGCCCTGATAAACTCCTGGTTTGACAGACTATTTGCTATGGTTTAGCTGTGTCCCCACCTAAATCTCAACTTGACTTGTATCTCCCACAATTCCCATGTGTTGTGGGAGGGAACCTGTGGGGGAGGTAACTGAATCACAGTTGCTGGTCTTTCCCATGCTATTTTTGTGATAGTGAATAAGTCTCAGGAGATCCGATGGGTTTATCAGGGGTTTCCAGTTTTGCTTCGTCCTCATTTTTCTCTTGCCGCTGCCACTTAAGAAGTGCCTTTTGCCTCCCGCCATGATTCTCAGCCCTCCCAAGCCACGTGGAACTGTAAGTCCAATTAAACCTCTTTTGTTCCCAGTTTCAGGTATGTCTTTATCAGCAGTGTTAAAATGGACTAATACACTATTCCTTCACGGACTTTGTCTGATGTCATCTTAGGCAGCTGACTTCTCACCTCCCTCTGTTGCCTGGGTGAGAGGGGGAGTACACATTTGCTGGCTTGTTATAATTCCCCTCCATATTTCCAGCAGCTAGGACAGGAATAAAGCCTTATGGACAACTGTACATAAAACAGGTTTCCTAAAATACCTAGAAACTGGTGCCAAAGGACACCTATCACTACTTACCACTGGAACAGATGCCCACTGTCAACATCTGACCAAGACCTATCCACTGTGGACCCCATATCAGCCCCACTACTGGGATGCCCCAGATTTTCAAATGTAAAGCCCTGCTAGAAACTAAACTTCCCCTTTCAATTCATTCAACAGAGGACTTGAAGATATAAACAATCATAATCATATATGGGAAGGTAGCGATTTACCTTTGAGTAGGTTTAACAGTGCTTGGGGGCTTGATATATTCTAAATGGAACTTTCAACAGATTTTATGTGATTATGAAGAAAGTTCTGACATTTATGGGCCTCTATCTCCTTACCAATTAATGGAGGTGACCTGAATTCCTACCTACCTCACCTGTTCATAACAGGCATTCTAATACAGGTGTGATCAGATGTGCGATACACTGTTGGTCTACACTGGCTGAGAGGTGTCACTATATAGTTAAAAAGGAATGCAACTGATTCTTTTTAAACAAGTGCTGACATGCACGTTTCCACATAACTACTGTTCTTTTCACGTGGGTGCCATGCAACACAATGCAGGAGCTCGGGACATTTACCGTAGCTCTTTGGGAATGTTTTCCTATACTTTCTTTGGAATATTTGTGATCATCGTGTCAGGCTGATTTACCATGAGGACGGATTCAATTATTTTAAACAGCTCTATTAGGGTTGTGGTTTGGCCTTAACTGAATCCGGTCATACGACCTCATATGGTTTGGCTCTTTGTCTTCGCCAAAATCTCATCTCAAATTCTAATCCTCACATGTTGAAGGAGGAACCTGGTGGGAGGTGACTGGATCATGGGGGCTGTTTCCCCATGCTGTTCTCATGATAGTGAGTGAGCTCTCACTAGATCTGATGGTTTAAAAGTGAGGCACTTCCCCTTTGTGCCCTCTCTCTCCTGCCACCTTGTGTAGAAGGTGCTTGAATCTCTGCTTTCCGCCATGACTGTAAGTTTCCTGAGGCCTCCCCAGTCGTGTGGGACCATGAGTCAATTAAACCTCTTTTGCTTATAAATTACCCAGTCTCTGGTAGTATCTTTATAGTGGTGTGGAAACAGACTAATACAGACCAGTCCCAGCTAGTTCTATGGAAGGCAAACAAATTTATTCTTATTGTTTGTGGTCACGTACCATATACCAGCTAAATATCAGGAGGTTTATTATCACAGAAAAAAGGGTGAACTACTATTGGATGATGACAATGGGCTTGCGTCATCCTGTTGTGATTATAAATTTGGATAATATGCATTTGGTGAAAAATAATCATACAAAAATATCTAGAATAATCATATCATAATCAACTGGCTCTCATATACAGGTAGAGGTCTCTGTGTGTGTGAGAGAGAGACAGAGAAAGAGAAACTCTTGAATGACTGATAAACTCCCCCCAAAGATAGGTTCAAAAAGGTTTGGAGAGCATCACTGAGGTAAGTCCATAACCTCTTAGAAGAATGCCTTTAAGGAGGGTATCAGCAATCTGAGTTCTTAACACCTGCAATGTGCACTTCAAACAAATACATGGTGATGAACATCACACTTTGTGTACTAGGAACATAACATGATTTTCTTCTACCTGCATAATCAGATATGTGGCATAACAAATACCTTTTTAATTTCCTTCTTGAAATAAATATGTGATCATGACTATAATCAGATACTGGTATGACTGCAGGGTTTGGTAATACTTATGGACGATGCTGGGATGATTTGGGGTGTAATGATTTCTCCCTCCTTCTCCCCCATTAGCTTTGCCTTTGCTGCTGTTAAATGCTATCCTTTTCATCAGTCTTAATTGCTTTGCCTTGCACTAAGACTTGCTTAGGGACTCCTCAGAGGCACATTGTTTTGTGGGAGACAGCTGTTTTTACTAGCTCAGACTGACTGTAGTTAAATATAGTGATGATAATAATAAATTGTCTACACGTACACACACACCACATGGGGACCCACTGATGAAAATTAGTGTTTTATGTGTATGTGATGCTTCCTTTGCATTTACAAACATTCAGCTTAACTCTCCCCCCTCCAGCTGCTGCAATGAACCTGGTAAGCTCACAGAGGGGTCAAAAAGTTGCACCCTCAATTCCAAGATTCCCTTGTAATTTCCTAATGAACATATTGCTTCCAGTTCTATTTAACGGGAAACCGTACAGATTTCTAGGCTTTTAGTTCTGCTTTTATTCTGTGAATATAAAGCAATCCCCCACTTCCAAAAAGGCATTATGTGTGAAACCGATATGTTTAAGTTCAGCTACATTTTCTCTTCCTATGAGGCACTAGCGACTGTAAAAAATGAAGGAGCCCTTAGTTTAAAAATACTGATTTCCACTGGAAAGAAAAGTGGAATCAGATCCTTACTAATGTGTTTGATAATAGTTCTTCTTTGTTTAAAATTATCAATCAAAGTTTATTGACTGATTATATAGTATTTGAAATGAATATATACTAGAAACAGATCACTTATTTGAAATAACATATAATAGAGTCTCATTATAATATAGTCTTGTTTTAAATCTGCCTCTCATGAGCCATGTATGCCAATCTAATTAGATCTCTTAGTTACAGTGACACATATCCCCTGTCACTCTGTAGGAAGCATGTAAAGCAGAAACTACAATTGTTCGCACACTGGCATTTCAATGGCATTCTATGTTGACCTTGACAGTGGTATTAAAGGGCATTATATTTACATGATATAAAATACTCTTCAGAGCCTCTGGCTTTTATTTGTCTTTAGGTCTTTATATAAATATTATTTTTTCTATCGTTTTACATATCCTTATGCTAACTTTTCATTGGCATTGAAAATACCATTGATTTTCCTTTTTTTTTCATTTTGGACATTAGCATATTATGTCACCCTTCACTGCTACCATAATTTACCCTACAGGTTACCAGAGCAGTATAAATTGCAACTGTAATTTCTCTTTCTCCTGTTTGATTTCCACTGGGACCATTACAGCAGAGTGAACTGGACGGCCTTCCCCAAAAGACAGAGCAATTGGTGTCTCAGGTCAGAGGCAATCACACTGGCCCCATTGCATATGGTGCCCAAGGATGATGTGGCCAGTAATGAAGGGGAAAGTTGCTTCTCCTACTGAGAGCCTTCTCACTATTCTTCCAGGCTGGCCTTCCTCTTCCTGTATCTCTAGCATGTACCTCTATCCCTGGCAGTTTTCTCTGGATGTGGTGTAGTAGAGACTGCATTGGTGAAAGCTTCTGCTCTGGTCTCTATCTCTTCTTATGCCAATTTTGATATGATGGCATCTTTGAGCCTATTTACTCATCTTTAAAATGGGTGTAGTGTAATGGAAAGAATCTTGGGATCAGGCAGACGTAGGCTCTAATTTCGGTTTTTCCTGTGACTAGCTGTGTGACCTGGAGTAGTTTCCCTCCTCTCAGGGATGTGGACACAGTGTAGGAAGTGGGGCTTTTGAAGGGGCTTTCAGAGGTTTACATTTCTCCTCTGCTTTCTTGCCCTACTGACCTCCCACCACTTTTGTGAGTTTGGTGAAAAAACATGAGAGAATGCACTTTGAAAATTGCCTCGCAGTGTCAGATGGTTTTAAATGGTAGAAAACATAATCAGAAGCATATTTTGATCAGATAATGATAACTGATGACAATGGTCACATCAAAAGGTCACTCACCCCTGGCCTGTCACAGAGACTTTTAGAAGATTCAATGTGGGTCAAGTTCTTATGTGTATTTTATTCACTTCTATTTTCATTTTTTAAGAATCCCAAATAATCTGTGGCAATCATGGTGTGAAATTAAACCCAAATAACTCAAAGTTATACCATTTTAGAACTGACGGATCTGAGTTTGTCAAATGATGCCTGCACATGGCCAATAATACAATGGAAGCCACTTACTTCCAGCTGCTTGCCAACCAGTTGCCTCAGTGTGCTGTTGTGCTCGTGAGACTCTATTTGTCTCCCCAGTTATTCTCTAGCCTTCTCTGCCCTGCTCAGTCTTTGTTCTTCTCTGTCTCTCCCCTGGAAGGCAGGTCCCTGTGGATCACAACCAAGAACGCTCCTTTGCCTTTCCAGTTGGTTTTGGCCAAAGAGAGGCACTGGGAGGGATGTTAAGAGTGGGAAGAGGGGGAGGCCAGAGTGTTTCTTCTTTGCTTCCTCGAGTGGCCTGCCTCTCTCAGTAACTTTGTGACTTCAGCCATGGTCCCTCACTCAAGGCTGCAGGTGGGCTCCTTTGACACCAATTCCCGTCTCTAGCCCTCCAGCCAGAGGATTGGTCTCTGCTGTTGCTGTCCTCTCAGTGCCTCAGCGTCCCTTGTTTGTTCCCTTAGCTCTTCCCATATCTCTGTGAGTGGTCCCTTTCTTTGAGCCACTGTGTTTGGCGATCCAGGATGAATTCTGTTCCCTGCTGGGACTCTGATCTTCACTATTAGAGTCCTCAATTCATCAGAAGTCCACATAGTGAGTACCTAGTGCCTCAGCTTCCTAGTCTCAGCCCCTGAAACATGTGAGATCATGAGAAAGCCTCAGCCCCGAGCTGTATCTGATTGTTCCTGCTAGAAATGCCCCTAATTAATTATAGTTTCATATTTTCACTCAATTTGTGGGTAGTTAGGGGGAGGGTTGAAGCAAAACTACAAACATGAAAAACATTTCATCTTCTCTAAAATTGTTATTTAAGCAAATGTCCAAAGTAGTTTAGATAAGAATCTACATAGTAGATATAAACTTAATAAACTTCCACACCATGAAAAACTTTTTTCGTTGTTTCAATAAAATGTGATAGTTGAATATGTAATGCCTCTAAAAACTCCCTAAAGCATTTTAGGCAGTAGTGAGGGCATACACATACATAAAATGAGGTAATTTTTATTATGTGATAAAGTCAGGGGTCGTAACAGCCATCCTAGGAGGGTGTGACCTCCTCTCTGGCCAGGAGACTCTCCAGTTTTTAATGTTAAGAAAATAAGAACTAAAATGGAGAAATCATTTTAAAAAATTGAGGGGAATAAATATCAATACTAAACTCATCACAGCATGAAAAAAAGTTTTTATATTTAAAACATAGAAGAAAGAAAGAAAAGGGTAATAGGGATGCTCAGAGTTTTTAAGAAAACATAAAGCAAGGTGTAAAAAGACAAAACATTTCATAGATGGTGGAAGCTGAGAGTTTTACAAGATCTCATAATTTATGCTAAGCGACCTCCCAACCTTTTGAAAAACTGAATAAGAAAAAAATTAAAAATTACCCAAGGTTTCAAGGAGAAGTTAAATAAGTTAAATAAAAAAGACAAATAAGTAAAAAAAAAAAAAAAAAAAAGAAAAAGAAGTTAAACAAGTTTTCTTTTTAAAAAAAGACTAGAAATTGGCCAAGAAATTAGAGTTTAGAGAGAAAAGAATAAAAATATGTGGTTTAAAAAAATCAGAATACTAACATAAAGCAAAGTGGTTGCAACAATTTGAAATTTCCAGTAATATAGAAGTTAAAAAAAGAAGAAACTTCAGAAAATAAATGTTAATAAATGAGATATAATTCCATAACCCTTTTTCAAATGGCTTGGTGAAATAAATATTCAAGGTTTTTATTGTTTGTTTGTTTGTTACAAAAATATCTGTTTTATATAAAAAAGTGAGTGGATACACTCTCCAGTATATTGCCACTAAAAAGGAGCTAATATCTCAAATGAATCATCTGTAGAGTCAATGCAGAGCTACCCCAAGGGATCCTGGCACTAAAAAAAAAAAGCAAAATGTTTCACAGTGAATAAGCACTAAGAAATTGTCACTTTCTGTTATGGGTTGAATTATGTCTCCCCAAAAAATAGTTTGAAGCCCTAACCCAAGTACTTGTGACTGTGACCTATTTGGACCTAGAGATTTGCAGATATAATCAAGTTAAGATGAGGTCATTAGGGTGGGCCCTAATCCCATATTATTGGTGTCCTTATAAGAAGAGGGAAATTTGGATGGAAACAGACATACAGAGAACACCATGTGGCAACAGAAGCAGGGACTAGAGTGATGCAGCTGCAAGCCCAGGAACCCCAGGGATTGACAGCCACCATCACAAACTAGGAGGAGACAAGGAAGGATTCCACCCAGAGCCTCAGAACTGTGGGAGAATACATTTTGGCTGCTTAAGCCACCCAGTTTGTGGTTCTCTGTTACTGTAGCCCTAGCAAACTCATATAACTTCCTTTCCTTTTTCTTGTCTTTTATGACAGCAGAGTCCTGAAGGCAGGTGCTAAGTGGTATGTGTGCTCTATTCTGGGTGCAGGCAATAACGGGGTGCATTGTTTACAGAGAATTTGTAAGCAGTAGTAAATTGGGCTAAGAGGTGGCCTGCTCTTCATTATCACTATGTGTCAGCAATTCCAAACCACGTCAGTGATTGTCAATTACTTCTCCCCACAAGAGTGTTGTTGGTGTCAGATCTAAACATTTGCTGCAATTGTTGTTGAATTTTTAAAATATACATGTAAGCTTCAGATTGGCACATTTATATTCCATGTCCTTTCATAAAGAGTCCATTCTACTTGGAAGTTAATTTGAACTACCAGATACACAGTTGGCCTGCAACTCATACAGACTTGGCCACTCTCATTGCTTTTGGAGTAAATTTCTAAAGTTTCAGAAGTGCTTGAGTGCCCGTCAGGGCCAGCTTGTGTCTTCCACTCCTCTGATGCTACATATTCCTGTATTTAAACACTAAATTTACCCTTTTCAGGCACAGTACTGTAATTGTCAGGATGAAACTTGAGCTACTTTAATTCTACCTCCTTATGTAACCATTTGGAATTTTTATTGGTATTTAAAAGTTTTCAATGTCAGGGGAGAAGGAGAGGGAAAAATTGAAAGCTGCCAGCAAGGTCAGAAAAGACATGGATACTGACAGCATCAGGAGGCAGGGAAATACTGGGTAGAAGAGGGCGGTCCCTGGTGAAGGCCCCACCCTCAAGCCTGGACTCATGGCCCAAAGCAAGAACTTTATATCCCCGTTTCCCCCTTCAAATGTTGCCTTTTCCAAAACCATGCTGGCCTGCCCTGCCCACCATCCTGCACTTATAAAAACCCCAGGCTCCACTAATAGCAGAGTGGCTGAGAAGGAGAGACAATAAGAAGCAGACGTCGGAGAAGGAGACAAGAGAATAAGCAGATGCCAGAGAGAAGCAGCTTGACTTCAGAAGGACAGCTTGATGGTGGGACCTCAGGATGAGTTTAGGTGGGGATTGCCAAACTCCAGGAGAATACCTTCTCACTCCGTCCCTTTTCCAGCTCTCCAACCTGCTGAGAGCCACTTTCATTGGCAATAAAATTCCCACATTTACTATCTTCAATTTGTTTGTGTGACCTGATTCTTCCTGGGTACTGAACAAGAGCTCGGGATACCGAGGGCTGTCACACTGAGCTGTTAAACACTTAAGCTGCCTGTAGATAGCAAAGCTAAAAGAGCACACTGTAACACATGCCCCCTGGTCTCCAGGGGGCATGGGTACCACCCAGATGCTGCTGTGGGGTTGTGCAGAGTTCTGCTTCTGCTGGCACCCAGAAGCACTCATCTGGGCCCCTGTACCTGCTCACCTGTGTGCTCACCTTCCTGCAAGGGGTTGAGAGCTGCGGGCAGAGTAAAGGAGCTGCCCTGTTTATGAGTCCTGTGAAGGGGTCAGGGAAAATTTCCTGTTTTAATACTGTTGTGATTTCAGGAATTTATTGTGAAATAGGAGTTTTATGTGTCTCCACCAAACTTATTCTTGCATTTAAGACTTTTTAAAAACAATTATTTGTAGGTCTGTGGCTTAACGTGAAAGAAGCTTTTCTAAAATAAAACAAAGTGTGAGTCAATCAACTATGATTATGACTAGATGAATGAATTTTATTATATTGTGTATGGAACATGAATATGTGAAGATCAATATTGACTAAGTCATTGACAGATTTACAAAGTTAAGGCTGGAAAAAGAGAAACTGTTATGTTATTATTCATTGCAGAGATGGACAACTACATAGGCAATTTTTTGCCCTTTTCAAAAAAAAAATGCTTTCTATATAATTAAAAAGTGCCAATCCATATTGTATTAGTTTTCTAGGGTTGCTGTAACAGACTATGGCAAACTTTGTGGCTTAAAACAACAGAATAATTTTCTCTTACAATTCTGGAAACTGATAGCTCGAAATCAAGGTGTTGGCAGAGTTGGGTCCTTTTGAAGGTGCTAACAGAGGCTTCCTCTCATGCCCCTCTCAGACTCTGTTGGCAGCCTGGCATCCTTGGCATTCTTTATCTTGTAGACACATCAATCTGAAACAGGAGATTTCCCTGATCCCCTAGTTGGACTTGCAACAGGGGTATGGGAGCATGCAGAAAGGCAGGTGCAGATTTTTGGGCTCCAGCCCCACAGTGGCATCTAGGGATGTGTTACAATTAATGCTCTTTTAGCAGTTGCCACTTGTAGATGGCTAAGTGCTCAACCAGCTCGGTGGAGAGTCAGGGTGACAGCCATTTACACCCTGCCCTCTTGGTACCTGGGTCCTTGTCTGGCATCCAGGAAGAATCAGGTCACATGGACTTGAAGGATGGTGAATGCAAGGATTTTATTTAGTGCTGGAGGTGGCTGTCAGTGGGATGGATGGGGGAAATGGAAAGGGGATGGAGTGGGAAGATGAGTCCCACTAGAGTCCTGCTGTCCTGCAGCTGATCTCCTTTTCAAATGTCCCCAGCTGACCTCCTCTCAATGTTCAGACTCTTCTTTTCTTCTCTCCTTCTCTGCTGCACCACTCTGCCACTCTGCCACTCTGCTGCTCTTCTGCTCATAGAGCCTGAGGTTTGGTATTTATATGGGTACAAGATAGGGGGCATGGTGGGCCAAGAGGCAACATTTGGGCACAAAAACAAGAATGCCTGTTCCCATTCAGGGCCATGGGTTTCCATGCTTGAGGATGGGGCCTTTGTCAGGGACCTGCCCTCTTCTACCCAGTATTTTCCTGCCTTCTGTTGATATCAAATCTATGCTTTCATCCTCACATGTGTTCTCCTCTGTGAGTCTTTCTCCTCTTATAAGGACAAATCATTAGCTTTAGGGCTCACCCAGTTAATTCAGGATGATCTTATCTCATGATCCTTCACTTAATTATATCTAAAAGACTGTTATTAGAATGAGGAATGGGCTATATGTTTTGAAAGGCCAACTGATTGGTTTTCTATTTTTCACTATAATACTTACTTTATATTTTATTATTTTAATTTTTATTAGCATGACTTTTTAATACAAACTCCATAAAAGAAAAATTTCACTGTCTTTTTCTTTTGAGCCATTGTTATAATTTTAGTTTGTAATTATTACTAAAAATACTAAAGATAATTATGATGTATAGAGGAGAGGGGCGTTATAAAATTTATGGTCTGAATGTCAAATAGCTGGATGTGAATTGCTCATGGCCTGCAAGGTCAAAAGAACAAAACATAAAGAAGAGCACAAGCTGGAAATTGGAGGGTTGAGAGAAGCATTGAAGAATTCAGCAGCGTGTGAAGTGTGTGTAAGGCCTCTCTGTGTAGACCTTACAGACGGGCTTTAGAGTCTGCCAATCTGATTCATAACCCCAACATGCTGCCCTTACAATAAGATCTGACCTTAGCATCTGTGACAAAAATGTAAATACCCTTGAGTTCAACCAAGCACAGAGACTTTTCAGAAGAGGGTACAGTGTAGGAAATCATAATCATCTTTCTCTTGTGTATGTAGGTATGTCAGGATTCTCTAGGAAAAAAGAACCAATATACATATACATATATAAAATATATATGCACACACAATCATGTGTCACCTAACAACAGGAACATGTTCTGAGAAATGCATCATTAGGCAATTTCATCACTGTGTAAACCTCACAGTGTACTTACATGAACCTAGATGGAATAGCCTACTACACACCCTAGGCTATGTGGGGACAGCCTTTCACTTCTAGGCTAAAACCTATACAACATGTGACTTTGCCGAATATTCTAGGCAACTGTACCAGAATGGTAAGTATTTGTGCATCAAAAAGTATTTAAACCTAGAAAAAGTATGGTAAAAATAATAATACAATCTTATGGGACCACTGTCATATATGAAATCTTTCATTGACTGAAAGATTTATGCAGCACATGACTATATACATAAAAAGAGATTTACTATGAGGCATTAGTTCACATGACTGTGGAGGCTGACAAATCCCACGATTTTTAATCTGTGAGCTGGGAACCAAGGAAAGCCACTAGGGTAGTTTTAGTCCAAACATAAAAGGCTGAGAAGCAGGAGTGCCAATGTCTGAGGGCAGGAGAAGATGCATATCCACCTCAAGCACAGAGGGCAAATTTGCCCTTTCTCCATGCTTTCTACTTGAGCCCTCAATGGATTGGATAAGGCCCACCAAATTAGGGTGATCTTTTTTTTTTTTTTTTTCAAAAAAAAAAGAAATGGGCTCTCACTGTATTGTTCGGCTGGATTCAAGCTTCTGGGCTTACGTGATTCTCCTGCCTTAGCCTCCTGTGTAGCTGAGACTACAGGTACACTCCAGCTTCTTTCTCAGTCTACTTGTTCAAGTGCCAATATCTTCCAGAAACACCCTCACAGACAGACCCAGAAATAATATCATACCAGTTATCTGGGCTTCCCTTGGCTCAGTCAAGTTGATACATAAAAATTAATCATGGTAGTAGGTGTACAAATGTAGGAACTGTGTGGGCTCTGGAGTCCTGGCAAGAACAAAGCCAATCCTGGCTGCTTAGGGCAGAGGAACATTAGGGTTGAGAAAAGTGGTCTTGAAAAAAATAGAAGATAAGAGAGCACTGGGGTGAAGAAGGAAGGAGCCAGCTACCTTTGCTTATTGTAGCATTTTTCACCTCTGATGAGAAAAATGGAAGATGAAAAAACAATGAATGACACAAATGATTAGTAAGATATAACATGTCAGTAACAAATGGTCCTTTAATGAAGAAGTCATCCAAAACCCTTCATTTTTAAAGTGGAAATGGGAAGTCCACAGAAGTCAAAAGTGTTACCCAGGAAGGCTCATTGCATCAGTATGGAAGCCAATATTCCATGATGCTGGAAAGAAACTTTCAGTGCTTGTTCAGTATATTGTCATCCTCTGACCTGGAGATTTCCCTTAACTCTTTACCAGATATTTATGAAGAATATCTGGCCCCAAGCAAATATATTTATGCAAATATTTCATTTATACTCTCAAATTTTACTGTAGGAAAAATTCAAACTAAAGTAGAAAAAAAAATCAAAAGCTAGCTGAGTCAGATACCATACTATTCTCAAAAATACTTACCTCCTATAAATTTAGTCTGAGATATGTTAAATGACAACCACTTAGAAATGCATTACAGAATTCTTTTAATAAAATGTAAAATCCAGAGTTAATAGCTATATACATTTTAATGACACACATTTATTGCTACACATAATTCATTGCATACATTAAGTATGAAGTTTCCAGTGTGCAATAATAAATGTGATTTATGAGTTGCAAATTAGTGTTAAGTCTATTTCTTATTCTATTGAGGACAGTCTCAAAAACCATCAAAACTTAGAAAAAATTAAAAATAATAGAAGATTTCTGTATTTGTCAAATCATCTTTTTAGTTCTACAAAATATATTTTAAAATAAAATTTATGTTTACATTTCCATCATAGTTTACTAAAATGAAAGGTGTAATTTTAAGGCTTTTTAAATTTTAATCACCTGAGGTTTATCATTATTTTTTATGGTTTTGGGTAAATAACTGTCTTTGGTATTTTTTAAAATTAAAAATTAATTTTGCCTATTATAATATCTGTGAATGTACATTATAGAAAACTTAAAAATCAAAAATTAGAAAATTAAAAAATTTCCAACATGAACAGCACTTTAACAAATGTAGCTTTAAATTTTTTACATAAACACTTTTTAACAAATGAAATAGTATGTTACATAATGTCCAGTAATCTGCCTTTTGGTTAGTATTTTCTACTTTTTCATATAAATAAAATCGTGTCCCATCTAGTATACACACCATATGACAGTTGCCCCAATTATAACCAAAATGTCTTTACAGCTAGTTTGTTCCAAGACAAATCTACTTCAAGACTGTACGTTGTTTCTTGTCATCATGCTAATTGTCTGTAATCTAGAACAAGGGCTGCAGGCCCAATCCATCAGGCTGCCTGGATTTTTGTAAATAAAGTTTTTGAAAACACAAGCACTCTTATTTGTTTAAATATTGTCCATGGTTGCTTTTCTCTACAAAGGCAGAGTTGAGTAGTTGTGTCAGAGGCTGGGTAGCCCACAGATTTGTAAATATTTACATCCCGGCCCTTTTCAGAAAAGATTTGCTGACCTCTGATCTACAACAATCTTTTTTTATGACACTGAATTTTTGATGTGTCTGGGCCAGTTGTCCTTGAAAATGTCCCACTTTGTGGACTTGGCTGTTTCTTGCAGTATCTTAGTGTATTATTTTTATTGAATATTTTTGCTCATTCTGTTACAAAAATCTCAATACCTTTCTTATAGACTAAAAGGACACATTGAGTGGAATGAATACAGGCAATTCTCTGGTCCTGCCAATTTTTTTTAGTTTTTTTTTTTTTTTTTCTGACATTTCTTTAACTGGGGATAGGTCTTTTCAACTTATTAATAACAACAGAAGTTTTAGTATGAAAATGCCTTGGAAAAAGTGTAATGGAGGAGATAGCATAAGTAAATGGCTTGATTTTAAAGCAGGGGATCATGGGGGATGGAGGAGATAAAGCAGTGTTGGAAACTCCATCATACTAAGGTATGAATGACTAATAAAACCCAAGTCTATGAGCAATAGAATCCAGCAGCCTGCAGGACGTTTTTGGTTTCCTGAACGAGTAGAAAGAACAGCTATAAGGAAGAGAACTTTCTATTTCAAAATTGCCTATTTCAGAATTTTTCCTGGGGCCAGTTCTGAGCAGTAACTATTGAGCAGGTAAGACAATTGCCCATATTTCAATCTTCTCTGTAGGTGGCACTGAATAGTCATATAGAGAAATAAGGAAGCTGTATCACTTGCTTGGAAAAATTTTGATTAGATTTTTATAATTCTGTTATTTATAAACTCCAATTATCCTTTAAGAGTCTGTTTTCTTAAACTCATAACATTCTGTATTATTCAATGAATAATTTGAAAACTATCATAAAGTTGCTACAACGCCAGCTTTTCAAATACTAGATAGTTATTTTGTGACCTTGGATCATAGTACGTTGACTGACTTCTGTCCAAAGCCGAGTTTACTAAACTTCCTGCAGCAAGGGAGATCTTCACTTCATCTTAAAAGGAGGAAGTTAGGGAAGAATTTTTTCAAAATAGGGTTTGGAGATCTGAGCCAAGTGGTTTAACTGGGCAACATCAATGGCATAAAAATATAGGTTCGGTGAACAGAACAAAGCCAGGTCCTGAGGATGAGTTGTTTGCATAGGTGAGCACATTGTTGTTCTGATAGGAGAGCTGTTTGCCTAGATGAGCCAACTATTTGTCTTGATAAATTGGCTTGCAAGGATTTCCTGAAGCAAATGGTGCAGTTAATTATTGGTTTACAGTCTTATCTTCCTGGGTATGAATTACCTGAAACAGTTAGGTCATATTGACATCAGTGGTCTCTGTTCTCAGTCCCAGTGGCTGAGTTTTGTTGACTCAGGTGGTCTTATATCTCAAGCACTTCATAAAAACTGAAATTTAAAAAAAAAAACTATGATGTTAAATTATTGCCTTGTTTCTACACACTTATCAGAGGTATTTGTTTTGTGTTTATCAAAATTACATTGAGTGACCTGATTTGTTATTTATAAAAACAAATATTAAAGGTATGAAGATACTGCATGTTTTTCTTTAGTAATAAGCATAGCCTCCTTAGACAACTTTTTAACTTTTATTTTTAATCTTTGTGGGTACACAGTAGATGTATATATTTATGGGTACATGAGATATTTTGATACAGGCATGCAATGTGAGATAATCACATCATGGAGCGTGGGGTATCTATCCGCTCAAGTATTTATCATTTGAGTTAAAAACAATCCAATTACACGCTTTAAGTAATTTTAAAATGTACAATTAAGTTGTTATTGACTATAGTCCTTGTGTTTTGCTATCAAATAGTAGGTATTATTGATTCCTAGTATTTTTTGTACCTATGAGCCATCCTACTCCCCAACCTTCCAACTACCCTTCCCAGCCTCTGGTAACCATCCCTCTACTCTCTATGTCCATGAGTTCAATTGCTTTGATTTTTAGACCTCACAAATGAGTGAGAATATGTGATGTTTGTCTTTCTGTGCCTGGCTTATTTCACCTAACATAATAATCTCTGATTCCATCCATGTTTTGCAAATGACTGGATCTCATTCCTTTTATGGCTGAATAATACTCCAGTGCGTATATGCACCACATTTTCTTTATCCAGTCATCTGTTGATGAACACTTAGATTGCTTCCAAATCTTAGCTATTGTAAACAGTGCTGTAACAAACATGGGAGTGCAGGTATCTCTTCGATATACTGCTTTCCTTTCTTTGGGTTATGTGGGACATATGGTAGCTAAATTTTTAGCTTTTTGAGGAACCTCCAAACTGTTCTCCATAGTGGTTGTGCTAATTTACATTCCAACCAAGAGTGTACAAGGGTTCCCTTTTCTCTACATCCCTGCCAGCATTTGTTACTGCCTGACTTCTGGATATAAGCCATTTTAACTGGGGTGAGATGATTATCTCATTGTAGTTTTTATTTGTATTTCTCTGATGATCAAGGATGTTGAGCAGCTTTTCATATGTCTGCTTGCCATTTGTATGTCTTCTTTTGAGAAATGTCTATTCAAGTATTTTGCCCATTTTTAATTGGATTATTAGATTTTTTTCCTATAGAGTTGTTTGAGCTCCTTATGTGTTCTAGTTATTAATCCCTTGTCAGAGAATTAGTTTGCAAATATTTTCTTTCATCTGTCGGTTTTCCCTTCATTTTGTTGATTGTATCCTTTGCTGTGCAAAAGCTCTTTAACTTGATGTGATCCCAAACTTTTATAAAGTAAAAGACTATAGCAAAGCTAACATGCTCATCAAAGGCTTCTGAAGTGTTATTTCTAGTAAAATATGAAGATGAAATCTGTTTTTGAAGAAATATTTTAAAACAATTTTGCCAATTATTGCTTCTTTTTTATTATAAAAATTAATGATAAAACAATTTTGCCAATTATTATTTCTTTTATTATAAAAATTATTTCTTAATATACTTTCTATAAAAAATAAGCAGTTTTTCATTCACACTTTCTGTCACATTTAAAAGATATTTATTGGGTATCTACCATTTGCAAGGCACTGTATAAAGTCTCTAGAGAATATAAAGGGAAATTTTCCCAGGGCCTTGCCCCTCAAGAGCTAATAGTTTAACAAATGTGTGGCACAGAAAATTATAAATGAAGTGAGTGTTATGTAATTAATTGGAATAATACTAAGTACTTCCAAATGATGGTCTTTATGCATAATTTTCAAAAAATAAAAAATTTGGGATTCTCATGCAAATATAGAGTAACGTGAATCAGAAGTTTATTAATGCATTAATGAGGGAACCACTCAGATGAATAAGGTGATTCAAAGAGCATATTGAAGGACTGGATATTTATAGGCACTCTGAGAAAAGAATGTTAGAATGTAATGGGCAGGTTAGATACAAAATTAGTTAATGTCCTGCAGGGCAGCAAAGTCATAACCTTGAGGATGATCTTTTCTACCAGAATAAAATCAACAAGTACACATATAATTTCACAGAGCCTAAGCCCTTAATTAATAGTAAACAGTAACGTCAAATGTAGGCACTCCCCAGAGATAATTAAATAATCTTTTTATGAGCCAATTATATCCGACATTGAAAGTAGTGTTTTCATGTGGGAATTCCTAAACAACATTTCTTGAAAATGTTATTCTGAATCCTGAATCCCCTTCCAAAAATCAATCAAGATAATGGAAACAGGAGAAAGTATAATTCTCCTACAGGAATTAGAGCTTGATGGGTACAGTGGCTCATGCCTGGAAACCCAACACTTTGGGAGGCTGAGGCAAATGAATCATTTGAGGCCAGGAGTTTGAGACCAGTTTGGTCAACACAGTGAAATGCTGTCTCTACTAAAAATACAAAAATTAGCAGGGTGTGGTGGCACATGCCAGTAATCCCAGCTACTTGGGGGCACTGAGGCATGAGAATCACTTGAACCTGAAGGCAGATGTTGCAGTGAGCAGAGATTGTACCACTGCGCTCCAGTCTGGGAGACACAGCGAGACTCTATCAAAAAAAGAAAAAAAGAAAAGATTTAGGGTTTAGCAATCTATGTAGAGACATAATTGGTTCAGAAGAATCCACTGACGTCAAGCAGAATGCAAGTGTAGTGAAGTGAATGATTAATTATATGCAGAGTAGAAGGTTAAGGTCAACGCTTCTAGGAATCAGCAAAGTTTTAGACAATTTTCCTTAACAGTCATTAGCATGAGGATCAGAACCTCAACAGTGGAATTTCCCACACTTAGGTTCTCTTTCAGCTTGGCTGTGACTTGATCAATACCTATTGGCCATTGGCATTATGAACAGGCAAAAAGGGAAATGGGATCTTTTAGAGACAGGAAGAAAATTGATTGTGGGGGAGGAAGAGTTTGGGCAGAATAATTGTTTTTATCCTGAACTTGGACAGCATAAGAAGAAATAGATCAGACTCTATTATATATCCATGAAAAAGCCAAAACACTAAAATCAATACTAACCCTATTTACTCAGGAATTCATTCAGTCCTTTGTAATCAATTCTTATTCTCTAGAATCTTGGATCAGTAATTTGCTTTAATGAAGTTTTTTGCTTCTTCTGCACTAAAGAGATTCCTGGATATCTTGACTGTCCCTGTCCCTCTCTCTATAATCTCCTGACTCATACATATATAAACAAAATAAAGAGCAAAAGCATTTAGATACACACCGAGACTCTCCATTAATTAATTCAGTTTCATTATAGTCTAAGGTGTAAAGCTATCTAGGCATCTTGGAAATTAGGTTCAAGCTGACATAGTACAAAACATTATTACTGCTTAAGAATGTTTGTTAGAATTTTGTTTAAATTTATTTGAACACACGGTTTTGTTTTTTTCACATCCTAAGTATGATGTAGAAGTAATGTTAGCTACATTATCAATAGACTAATATTGATAGTTTAGAAAATAAGATTAACTGTTTCTGCATGAGAAAGCAAAACCAAATAAAATAAAACATACACTTGAATTACATGTCACACAGATAACCACAAGGAAAAGATACAGAGTTGCTATTTTTAAAATTAATTTTTTAAATTGACAAATAAAAATTGTATATATTTATCATGTACAACATGAGGTTTTGAAATATGTTTACATTGTGGCATAGTTAAATCAAGCTAATTAACATATCTATTATCTTATCTACTTAATTTTTCTGTGGTGAGAACACTTAAAAATCTACTGACTTGGTGATTTTCAAGGATACGATACATTGTTATTGAATATACTCACCAAGTTGTACAGTAGATCTCCTGAACTTATTTCTCTTGCCCAACTGAAATTTTTTATCCTTCTCTGTTTCTCATACCAAAATTATTACATCAGTCTGACTTGTCCAAAGATTCACCTTCAATATGTGAACCTGAATTCTTGTTTAAAAATAGCTTCTAGGCCAGCAGTTTCTGACATGAGTTACTTCTCTTATTTTCAATAGTTAAGTAATCAAAGTATTAGAAACTCAATTTCTTTATCTTCTGCGAATTGTAGTAAATAATTAATTTCTATAAGTACATATTTGTTTTTATAAACCAATCAAAAGTCCTTTAACTGAAGAGGTGTTACAATCTACTTTAATAATAACCTCTGGAAGTAGGAGGGCATTTAAGGAGAGGTAAAGGCCTTTCTCAGTCACAGACATCCAGGTATCCAAAAAGCTTGTGGTTGCAGTCATAAAACCACAGGGCTTACAGGTCAGGGTGAGCACAGACATGTGAAGACTTACCTGTCTGGGTCTCACAGAGCAATTTTTTTTTTTTCTGGATTTGAGATACATATAGATAAGAAAACAGAAAAGGCCAATGAATTGGAAACTCTGTCATCTTTCACCAGCTACAGCTTATCAAATGCTCAAACCTTAAACCAGATTCCCAATATTTATTTTCCTAAAGGGAATAATTTATCGGCTATGTGCAAACACACAGCCACAGAGACACAGTGAAAGCTTGCAGCTTTCTGCACAAACCAGAAACAGAACCAAATTTGGCCAAGAACTAGAAACAAAAGAAAAGATACAGATAGCATCAGGTTAAAAAAGGGAGAGAGAGGCCAGGCACTGTGGCTCACACTTGTAATCCCAGGATTTTGGGAGGCCAAGGCAGGCAGTTCACTTGAGGTCAGGAGTTCAACACTAGCCTGGCCAAAATGGTGAAACCCTGTCTCTACTAAATACCAAAAAAATTAGCTGGCATGGTGGTACATGCTTGTAATCCCAGCTATTTCGGAGGGTGAGGCAGGAGAATCGCTTGAACCCGGGAGGTGAAGGTTGCAGTGAGCCGAGACTGTGCCACTGCACTGCAGCCTGGGCCACAGAGCAAGACTCTGTCTCAGAGAGAGAGAGAGAGGGGAGAGAGAGAGAGAGAAGAAACAGCAAAGGTAAGGTTCTAGCACTGCTGGAGAGCCCCTCTGGGGTCCTAGAGGGGGATCAGCCCAACACTTTTTGGACCACACAGTTTAATTGATCCTGGCATGGGATTCCACTTGGGCAGCTTGAACTATCTTCAAAGCCAATTCTATTTTTTGAAAAGTCAAAAACATTTTCATTCAAATATAGAATAAGCACATGTCAAAATTGCAATTTTTTTCATGAATGAGACTACTCGCAGTATCATAAGGCTGATTCAAAGAAGGATTCCTTGAACAAAGATTTATATAATCAGAAAGTCAAAAGAAGGTAGAAATCATTTTCTAAAAGACACGAAATTGGTTAGTGTCCTGTAAGACAATACAAGCATAATAATTGGATTTATGTTTTCAACTGTACTGAAATCTACAAATAAAATTCTAACTTCATAATGTTTATGCTTAATCAAATAGTAAACAGTGAAATCTCACTTAGGGGCATTTCCCTAAATAATTAATTCTTGGGTAGGCCTGTCAAAGAATGGCATGTGGGCCTCAAAGACCTTGTATAGACTTTGGATTTTACCCAGAGTGCAATGTTTTCAAGACAGTGATGATGGTAGCTTAGATTAGGGTATTGGCAAGGGAAACTGAGAACCCTCTGTGGATTCAAGATATACCCAGGGTGATTGTCAGGTTACTGGCATGAGTGACTGGGGTATGTGGGTGTCAGTTACTGAGATAGAGAGAACTGGAGGGAGAGCAGATGGAGAGGAGGTGAGGGGTGGAATTTGGGAGACAGCAGGTTAAAGATGTCTATGAGACAATCAAGAGGTTATTTTAAGTAGACACTTGGAAATTTGGGTCTGGGGCTTGAAGGAGATGGCAAAATAAGGGATCATTGGCAGACTGGGACTGGAAACGTTTTTGGGCTTAGTTGACCTCAGCAAGGAGAGATTGCAGGTGAGATGTGTGTGCAGAACAGAGACCTTGGTGCTCCAATATTGGGAAAACAGGTCCAAGAGGAACGGTCAACATAGGAGGCAGAGAGCAAGAGGCTAGTGAGGTAGGAAGAGAACCTAGAGAAGAGAATGAGTTTTGAGGGTTTATGAAAGAAAACAGAAACTTAGTCACTGTTATGGGTTGAATTGTGTTCTCCCAAAAGTTATGTTGAAATCCTAACTCCTGGTACCTTGGACTATGAGCTTACTTGGACGTAAGGTCGTTGCCAATGTGATTAGTTAAGATGAGGTCATACTGGAACAGGGTGAGTCCTTAATCCAATATGATAGGCGACCTTGTAAGAAAAGGTCAATGCACACGAAAACACAGATACAGGGAGAATGTTATGTGACATCAAAGTAGGAACTGGAGCAATACAACTGCAAGCCAAGGAATGTCGAGGTTGGACAGCCACCATCATGAACTAGGAGGAGGCACAAAGGATTCCACCCAGAGCCTCACATCTGCAAGAGTGCATTTCTGTGGTTTTAAGCCATTCAGTGTGTGGTTGCAGCAGCCCTAGGAAGACAGTACATTTGCTGCTGGCTTCAAATCCAGCAAGATAAGGAAGGTAAATGTCCATTGGAGTAATATTATACTGAGCATTAGGGACTTGAGCAAGAGTGGCTTTGCTGAAGATAAGGCTGAACCAGGCTGGAGCGTGTGGAACAGAGAACAGAGACAGGTGAGCAAGTGGAGGCTGCCTCTGTAGAGCAGAGGTCCCCAAACTTGGCGTGCTCACATCAGCTCTGAGATGACTTGGAAGCCGTGTGCCCCAACACAGTTGTAAGCTGACAACTTTTTTCATCATAATTTTAAGTAATTTCAAAAGGGTGCTTTTTGGCATATTATAACCACTGAAACTTTAAGATAAAACTATCATACGATTATTTAAACTATACCTAGTGGAATCAATAAAAAAATATCACCATTTGATATCCAATAATTCACTTAAAATATTCATGAACAAGTTCTTAAACAGTTGGAAATTCTGTGCTGTTTTTTTCTCCTTGTAATCTTATTTTCATCTGATTTCTTCTATAGAATCTCATTGTAATATACGTCTATGTTTGGAAATTTTTTTGAGCAATCTATGCAACAAAATATAGAAATTAAAATTAAATTTTAAAAAAGTCTTCTGACCATAAATTTTAAATATTCAGTATTTTTTTTCTGGACTGGATTTGTTGTTATTAATATTTGTATTCAGTTGGTCAAAACAATATAGTGCATTATAAAATGATAAATAATTATTAAAAATATAAAAGTTGTTGGAAATACAAGTAGTTAATGAGATAGAGTTTTTAAAGGAGTTTAGTGTTCATGGATCAATATTATTTTTTGCAAGGATGAGATGTTTTGTATCAATAATTTTCCTACGTTTTCTTTTTATTAATATGCTGTCTGATGTTCTCATTTATAAGTGGGAGCTGAGTGATGAGAACACATGGACATACGGCAGAGAAAACACACACTGAGGCCTGTCGGAGGTTGGAGCGGGGGAGGGAGAGCATCAGGAAGAACAGCTAATGGATTCTGGGCTTAATACCTAAGTGATGGGATGATATGTGCAGCAAACCACCATGGCACGTATTTACCTGTATAACAAACCTGTACTTATACATGTACTCCTGAACTTAAAATAAGAGTTGAAATTTTTTTAAAAATGCTGTCTGAGAAACCTTTTCACACAAATAAGTAGATAAGAACAGAAGGACTTCTAGTAATGCCTTTCAAAAAATTTTTTTAAATTTTTTTTTGGAGACAAAGTCTTACTCTGTCACCAGGCTTGAGGTGGCATGATCATAGCTCATTGCAGCGTGGAACTCCTGGGCTCAAATGATCCTCCCACCTCAGCCTCCTGAGTAGCTGGAAATAGGCACATGCCACCATGGCTGGCTAATTTTTTTAATGTTATTTTAGTAGACACAAAATCACACTGTGTTGCCCAGGCTGATCTCAAACCCCTGGGCTCAAGCAGTCCTCCCGCCTTGGCCTCCTAAAGTGCTGAGATTTTAGGCATGAGCCAAATACCTTTGAGTATATGGCACAAATCAGAGTGTACATCATAAAGAATCATGAAGTGACCATTGATTGACATAAGAATGAGGTTCTCCTTTAGTTGTGGCAAAAGTAATCATTGGAAAAGGATCTGTTATCCAGCTACTACAGTTATTCCCTTTCTCCCCACCTATAGCATTTGTCCCTTTGTCTGGGAGGGGGGGGAGTGGGTGTTATGCCTGAAGGCAATGAAGCTGAGGAGGTTTAAGCCTCACCATTGCTTACTTGCACCTGACCCAGTAAGTGCTGGGGGTCGAGAGCTCTGTTACTTGAAGTACGGATTGTGTCTGGGCAATGCCAGCATCACTCAGGCATGCCCTGGGTATTGTCAAATATGTACAATCTCAGGTGCCACACAGACCTACTGAGTGAAGACCTACATCTTTTTTTTTTTTTCTACAGACATCCAGATAGAAAGGACCTACATCTTAATAAGTTCCCTGATACGCATGTGTATTTTAAGGTTTGAGAAGCACTGCTATCGGGTATTCTAAGTTAGAAGAAGCACCAGGTTGTAGTCCATACACATTTCTAGTAAATTGCCCAAAGATATCTCTGAAGAAAGGACCTGGATTCCCAAGATTCTGGTACTTAGTGTTTTCTTTGCTCATTCTAAGTGCATGTTCATTTTCATACCAAATTTTATAGTCAGAAATTTTTTCTTAAAGGGGACTTCCAACGTTGTCTAACTTCCAGGGCTCACAAAACCTGCTGCCGTTCCTGGCTAAGGCTGTGTGCTGCAAGTGGAGGGGCAGGGGAAGGTGAGGAGAGGCCCAGATGGAGAGGAAGCTCAGCAGAAGTGCACCAAGATTTGGAGTGGTGACTGCTGACTTGAGGTTGGTAGCATCAATATGGCTGTGGGATTTTCTTTTTTTTTAAAGCAAGAACTGGAGGCAGACAAGAGGAAGGTGGGTGGGTGCATCCTTCCTGCATAAGAGTGTTACTGGGTAGATGCAAGAGAGGAAGAAGAGGGATGAGAAAATTAAAGTTATGCTTCTCATTTTATCCTCAGATAATTAGCATTTTACAGCTGAAGGAACTGAGACTTGGGTCAAATGATTTTTTAGAATACCACACTGTCCCTGACCCAGTTTATCACCTGTGCAGATCCACTTAGCCTTGCTGCCTTCCAGGATGTGATGACTCACTCAGTGGAGACACCACTGCCCCTATGAGCCTGGAGGGGCAGGCGAGGTGGTCTTTGGCATGGCCTCTATCATGGCTCTGAGGGAAGAGCTGCTCCTCTCTGATGCTCAACCTGGCTTCGCAGTGGGTTCCATATCCTTCTACCACCTCTAGGCTCCTGCCAGGCACTGTGCTGTGGGTAATGCAATAGGGCTTCTCAATACTACTTAAGTGGTGTTCCCTGGCCCTGCTGGGCAGCTGTTGGGAAGCTCTATTGCATTGAGAGGCCACTGCCTCCTAAAGGGATAGTGGGAGCCACTGCCCATTGGGTAGATTGAGAGAAGAGACATAGGTAAGAACTGGCAAGCGGATTCCTCTCCCCTGATGGGTGGTTTTGAGGCTCAGGGCTTCCCCATGGTGTGACTAGGGAGCATCCTGTGCTGAGAACCAGCTGCGTCTTTCTTGGAAGCTCTGGCTGTCTCAGGAGCACACCACCTTCAATTTGCTTTCTACCTTTTCTCCCTCATTCCTGATGCTTTGGGATTGTGCCTCTCAAGGAAGCCTTAGCACACAGCCCTACCTCAGCTTTTGTTTCCAAGAAAGCCTGGGCTAGGACACTTTTCTGGGAGGCACAGAGCCAGCAGCAGAAGCAAATCCTCATTTTTGAGCACCCCACTATATGCCATGCACGAAGTTAAGCACTAGGAATGCACAGCAAAATAACAAAAAGATGATCTCCTTTTTTCAGGGGATACAAATCCAGGCTTTCCCATCTCCTGATCCTGTGCTTTTCAGACTCTATATAGTGATTGAAATGGACAGTTTTTCTCTGGAAACTGGATGGAATGGAAACTTTCACTAAATGGATCCTGCTGGAAAAAGTTAAATGCTTCCCTTCACACTTTTCAGAATTCATCAATTTTGTTTTCAGAGTGGATGTGAAAGTATAGCTTTCTCTTTCCATGTAAATATAAAACAGAAAGAGAGCAGCGAGCAATATGCCCTGCAAAAATAATTCACCTTAAATGGGGAGATTCTTCTTTCCCTAGAAGACATGCTTTTCCTTCACTCTATTGATATATCTGAGAAACCTTATGGTAATGTGGGTTAGAAGTCATTCTAACAATGAATGAATACATACCAGGCTTTTTATTTCTTGCCTTCCACATAAGTGCCATTATTTGCCCTTGATTCATTTGTTCACTTATTTTTTCATTCCGTAACTGAGAAAAGGTTTTGGCACCACATTCAATAAAATGAACAATTGACTCTGAAGGCATCTCAGCCTTTGGTGAAGAATTCAGCAGCCTGCTTTGCACAAAGAATTTGGACGTTTGGGAGAATTTGAAACTGGCATAGAATAGACCACAAAGATCAACATTTTACACAGGAGAAAACTAGGTCCCAGGGAGGGTAAGAGGATTTTCCAGCATTAGCTAGCAGTAGAACTGGGACCACAGCCTCCTCAGGCCCTCTTGCTATGGTGATGGTTGGGAACTATTGACTTGATCAGGAAAAAATTTTCTATTTTAATGTTCAAGTATTCATCCACCTACTACAATCCTCTCTTAAAAGCAAGCAACTGGAATGAAGTCTACTTCTTTAAGAAAGGGCCATAACCTTGGACTTAAACATTTATGAGGAAAGCATTCCTATTTGCAACTGTTATATAAGAATTTGGGAACAGCTGTAGCATAAGACCATAGCATATAATGCGTCTTCCTTCACTCTACTGGCAAAGCCAAGACTATCTTGAATACATTTTCTAGATATCTCCCTGGCCTTACATTTTGTCCAGATTAAATGTGTCCAGAACACCCTACATATAATTTTGAAGAACTGACAATATTTAGTGATGATAGCATCTTAGTAATCATTACTTTGAAAGTATACACCTAACTGCCTGGTCTAAATTGGAGAAAATGTTTACCTCATAAGAAGATTTAGTAGATTTTAAAAGTGGTTTCATCTACCACTTAAGAATTTATATAAAATGATTGTTTGTCTCCTTTAAGCAAATTTTTGAAATTTTGAAAATGCATAAGAATAATGAAATGAACTCCAATGAGATTAATTTAGTATAATGCTTTCTATAATTAAATCTTAAGATTAGTACTGCAAATACGAATAAGCAACCAAATGGATTTTTAACTAGGCCCTAAGAGTCTAACAGGAAAATCCAGGCTGAACAAAGAGCTCAGGTATTAGGTAAATTGAGTATCTTTTATATGACATCAAACCATAAGATGGAAAACTTTGTGAAAGTTTTCGCAGAAATCTAAATACTTTACATGCTACATTCTAAACAAATTCAGTCCTGCCCTCTGCAATTTTTCATACTATTTTAGAGTGAAAAATTGAGGGAATATCTTCATGTCAGTGTGTAGTTAAAAGAGTCCTAGATTTTGATTTAGGGAACTGGGGTTCTAGTCCCAACTCTCCAATGAAACAGCATCTTGACAAAGCTGCATAACCTCTATCATTGTTTGTAAAATGAGGGCTTTAGTCTATCAGACAATATCTGTGCTTTCTGTCTAGTTCAGTGACTCTAAATATCAGTCTTTGCTCCCGTACTTAAATACACATTTAGCTCTTGGTGTTCTTTTTATCATTACATGTTTAAGGAGCTTATGCTGGCTGAAGTAACTTTGAGAAATAATGCTATACAAGAAAGTCATTTTACACATACTCATGTTTTGTAATCAATCATGGCCCTTGAAATTGTTCAATGTCAATCAGATTCTAAACCTTTCAGAAACATCAGATTCTCAATTATAGCACAATATCTTCCGGGGGGATATTTTCTAAATGAAAGAACATACTGAATGTCTGCAGTCATTTGCAATTCATGAAGAATGCATCAGGTCTCTTATGGTTTACCACACTCAGGTGAAAGACTTAGTTGGCTAAATTGCTTATTTAGGATACACTTCATGATACAGCTTTCCAAGTTTTCATGTATTCAGTCAAAGATCTTAGGGGTCAAAGACACTCACGAGTAAAATCTTTCTGTCAAATAAAGCATAGTAGAAATATCACATTTGGTCACTGACCAACTGAAAATTACACAGGATCCATATTTGTATCCTAATTTTACAGAAGAAACTGAGTTTAGGAAAATTTGAGTAACTTGGCTAATATTACACAGCTATTGAGGTGAGACCAGAATCTAAGCCTTTCACTGATTTCTCTGTCCCCTACACAAAAGGTTCTTCTGATTTGCCTAAAATGAGAAGAAAGGGTAGACATGGAAGGTAAGAAATGCCATATTCCGTAAATGGATAAAGAGAGCAACAAAGCAAAGGCAGATGGTTTGCCCAATGAATGCCAGGAAATTTGAAAGCTGTCAAATGATTTATCTCACATACAATTTATCTTACTTCTCTGGCCCTTAATAGAGATGGAAGTTAATTGTTGAAAGGCTAGCTTGCAAAAATAGTTCTTTTTTTTTTTTTTCTTTTTGAGATGGAGTCTCACTGTGTTGCCCAGGTTGGAGGGCAGTGGTGGGATCTCGGCTTTCTGCAACCTCCTCCTCCCAGGTTCAAGTGATTATCCTGCCTCAGCCTCCTGAGTAGTTGGGATTACAGGCATGCACCACCACACATGGATAAATTTTGCATTTTTAGTAGAGACGGGGTTTCAACATGTTGGCCAGACTGGTTTCAAACTCTTGATCTCAAGTGATTCACCTGCCTCGACCTCCCAAAGTTCTGGGATTACAGGCGGGAGCCACTGTGCCTGGTAACAAATATAGTTGTTGTTTAACATGAGGAATATTAAGGCTTAAATTAGGCAGTAGCAGCTTTAAAAGCTCAACTAATGAAGGAAATATCTCTCTCTTTCATTCTTAGGATATAGGGGAAAAGACAACATGATAATAAAGATGCTGGTGAAGGTGGTTGGTTCTTCACAGAAAAGGTTCCCAGGGTAATGAATAAAATTGAACAAAAATAATTTGATTCACACATATGTAGATTAAAATACAGAGAGTTGCTAAATATATAATGATATATTCCAAGTCAAAGTATCAATAACTTATTGCAGGACAAATGTAGTCTGTTTGCTATATTAAAATTTCTTCAGAAAAGGACAAACAACTTATCTTTATATGAGTATTGTTCATGGAATTTGGTGTCATTCAGTCATCAGTGAACGATTATTCAAAAATAAATGCAAAGAACTCCATCTCTTTGTCCCACTATTTTGCCATTTGGCAAAATTTCCTCGAGAATGTAAAGGTTTGTTAACTCTGCATTTAATAAGAAATGTTAACAGAGGTAGTATAATTCAATGATTCTCAACCCCAAATGCCCATTTGGTGGTTCAAACATGCAACCAGGGTGGAGAATCCCTGCTGTAGTAGAAAAAGCATGGACCCTAATGTTAGATGCCTGGATGTGGGAACCAGTTTTCCGATTTATTTATTTAATTTGATGAATGAAAAATATCAAATTGATTTTATTAATCTGTTGTCTGTAACATTTGAACTGTAGTTCTTATTCAGGGTTGAATCCGGCTATGTGCAGCCTGCAGCTCATAGAATTTAGATAAGAATGCAATATAAAAAATCTTATCATTGCAACTATTGGCAAACTGTACAATCAAATAAACACAAGGTTAAGGGTCAACGGCTTCACAGTAAATCGCACTCTGGCTTTAGCATCAGATTAGTGAAGGTGTCTTGTCGGAGAGTAGGTATAAGATTGCATTATGGCTCTAAAAGACTTAGTATAGTATTATTATGACAATGAAAGAAAGAAGAATAAGGTTTTGTGAATGTCATTGTCTCAAAACCTTATTATTCTTCTGAAAGAACATATTGTAAAATTCCTAGACTGAAGTTGAATTATTATTGCTGAACATATGGTGCTACCCCATTAGTACGTGTACATTGAATAGTTTTTCCCCCCTAGAATTTCACAATCAAGAGATAATCATTTACTGTTTTTAGATTGTTGTTCAAAATAGTTTCCCTAATGACTAAATGAAGTAAGTCATCCTTGATATCACTGTGAGAAGTTAGGTATGTATAACTTCGGTCTGAAGCAAGAAAATTTGTTTGCTTACGTGAAAAATATGTATACGTATTTTACATGAAACTGCCTGTGCCACTTTTATGTAATGTCATTTTATATCTCCTGTAGATCCCATCTGTTCACATTCTTCAACATCGTCTAGATCTTTTATCTCATCATACATACGCCATGGTTGCATGTTCAATTCATGTGCTGAGGAAGATCAGGTCTCAGACTTCAGTCTTCCCTCCTGAGTTCGAGATATATACAGATGTTTTCTAGACCTCCGCATTCCACCCAAGTCTCACTATTCACAACTGTCAGCAGGGTAACTAACCCCCTCCCTGTCTGGGATCCCTCTCTTAGTGAAGGACACACTATCCACACAGCTACCTAGGAAGGAAACCTTGCAATTGGCCAGAGTCCTTCCTCTTCCTCACCCCTGACATTTGATGAACAACTAAGACTCATGGATTCTGCCCCCGTATCCATTATTTATCCCTTTCTCTCTCTCTCCATTGTCTCTCATTTTTCTTGCACTGAACCTTTGCAACATTCTATGAACAGGTCTCCCATCCTTCCCACTATTAGAGTATTCTTTCAGTAGTGTAAATTTGATAATGTTTTCAATTCTTCAATAGTTCACCATTTTTTAATGTAAAATTCTCAAGATCATGCCACATTTATGATGTGGCCTCTGACTTACTCTTTCTATTGCTCTTTGGTTCAATATGAAAGAGCTTCCTGCAGTTTTTTAACATGCCAGCATTCTGATTTCTGCACCTTTGGCCAAGGCTGCCTTTCCTGGTTTCTTTGCCTACTTCTTCTGCATACAACATGAGCATGTCTCTAGGGCTCAGCACAGACATTGCCTCCTGATAGCAGCTTCCCTGCTTCTCCCCCACATCCAGGCTGAGTTTGATGTCTCTTTGCTGAGCTTCCTTAGCAATCTGTGTGCACCTGTACTTCAGCAGTAATCAATCTCTGTTTTTCCTGTTGTCGTGTCTGGTTCTCTCACTAGACCATCAGCTCCTGTCCTTAACCTCAACATCTCTGATAAATGCCACATAGGCAATGTCAACACATATTTGTTGAATGCATGAAAGGAAGAATAAGTATTGTTATGTACCATGAAAGGAAGAATAAGTATTATTATTGTTATGTATTGGAGAAGCAAATTGACATGAGCCTGTATTGATGCCACCATGCAACCTTCTTTGGACATTCAAAGGGCCTGTTAGAAAGCCTTGTGGCATTTGCAAAAGCTAGTACATTCTGAGTACTCCAAGGGGCTTGAGAGCATTGACTCTAGGCAGTACAGTGAAGATGAAGATGCTTGCCTTCCAAGCTCCTCTCACCCATTTCTGCGTTGCCACCTCCTCTTTGGTATCTTTCCATTTCCTCTGGGGGACTTTTGGTTTCATCTGCTCATATCCTCGTGCTTGCTAAATATACCACCTTTGGGTCACACAGATAATAAAATTAAATGTGAAGTTAATATTTACATGAGGTGTACTAGTCCATTCTCACACTGCTATAAAGAACTACCTGAGACTGGGTAGTTTATGAAGAAAAGAGATTGAGGAACTCACAGTTCCACAGGCTGTACAGGAAGCATGGCTGGGAGGCCTCAGGAAACTCACAATCATGGCAGAAGGTGAAGGGGATGGAGGCGAGTATGTAGTCCTTTCCCCTTTCTCTCTCTCTCCTGCTCTATCATGGTAAGATAAAGCAGGAGAGAGAGAGAAAAAGGGAAAGGGCTACATACTTTTAAACAACCAGATCTTGTGAGAATTCACTCACTCATTATCATGAGAACAGCAAAGGGGGAATCCACCTCCATGATCCAATCACCTCCCCACCACGTCCCTCCCCTAACACTTGAGATTACAATTTGAGATGAGATTTGGGTGGGGACACAGAGCCAAATCCTATCATTCTGCTCCCCAGCTCCTCCAAAATCTCATGTCCTTCTCACATTTCAAAACCAATCATGCTTTCCCCACAGTCCCCCAAAGTCATAACTAATTTCATCATTAACTCAGAAGTCCAAGTCCAAAGTCTCATCTGAGATAAGGCAAGTCCCTTCCACCTATGAGCCTGTAAAATGAAGAGCAAGTTAGGATAGGCACAAGATGGACAAATAGGAACAGCTCTGGTCTGCAGTTCCCAGTTAGAGTGCGTCAGAAGACAAGTGAGCTCCACATTTCCAACTGACATACCAGGTTCATTTCATTTGGACTGGTTAGACGGTGGAATAACCCAAAGTGGGCAAGTGGAAGCAGGGTGGGGCATTGCCTCACCTGGGAGGCACAAGGGGCCAGAGAACTTGCTCTCCCAGCCAAGGGAAGCCATTAGGGACTTTTCTGGACACTCTGGCACTCCGGCTCAGATACTGCACTTTTCCCACAGTCCACACAACCTGCAGACCAGATGACTCCCCTCTGGCGCCTACAATGCCAAGCTAAAATCCACTGGCTTGAAATTCTTGCAGCCAGCACAGCAGCCTGAGCTCAACTTGGCACATTGGAGCTTGGTGGGGGAGGGGGGCGCCTGCCATTGCTGTGATAGGCATTTCAACATTGCCTGTATAAACAAAGCCACTGGAAAGTTTACACAGCAGCTGGGCAGAGCCCAGCATGCAGCTGAGTGAGGCCTCTGAAGGCAGACTTGTTGCTGGACAGGGCATCTCAGAAAAAAAAGATAGCAGGCCACCTTCCTGGGACAGAGCACCTGGGAAAAGGAGTGGTTGGGTGTTCCACTTCAGCAGACTTAAATGTCCCTGCCCAGCAACCTGGAAGGGCATGACGGATCCCCCAGCACAGTGCTTGAGCTCCATTAAGGGACAGGCTACCTCAGGTTGTTGCCTGACCCCTGTGTATCCTAACCTGGAGACACGTCATACAGGAGAGTTCTGGTTGACATATGGTAGGTACCATTTGGGAACAAAGCTACCAGAGGAAGGAACAGGCAGCAATCTATGCTGTTTTGCAGCTCCTGTGGGTGATTCCCAGGCAAGCAGGATCTCGAAGGACCTCCAGCAAACTCCAGCAGACCTGCAGCAGAGGAGCCTGACTGTTGGAAGGAAAACTAACAGACAGAAATAGCTTCAACATCAACAGAAAGGACGTCCACTCAGAAACTCCACCAAAAATCATCAACTTCAAAGACCAAAGGAAGACAAATCCATGAAGATGGAAAGAAACCAGTGCAAAAAGGCTGAAATTACCAAAAGCTAAAATGCCTCTTCTCCTCCAAGAGATCACAACTCCTCACCAGCAAGGGAACAAAACTGGAGGGATAATGAGTGTGAAGAATTGACAGAAGCAGGCTTCAGAAAGTGGGTAATAAACTTTTCCAAGGTAAAGGAGCATGTTCTAACCCAATGCAAGGAAAGTAAGAACCTTGAAAAAAGATTAGATGAAATGCTTACTAGAATAACCAGAGTGGAGAAGAACATAAACGACATGATGAAGCTGAAAAACACAGCATGAGAACTACATGAAGCATACACAAGTTTCAATAGCTGAATCGATCAAACAGAAGAAAGGATATCAGAGACTGAAGATCAACTCAATGAAATAAAGTGAGAAGCCAGGATTAGAGAAAAAAGAGTGAAAAGAAATGAACAAAGGCTCCCAGAAATATGGGATTGTGTGAAAAGACCTAATCTATGTTTGAGCAGTGTACCTGAAACTGATGGGGAGAATGAAAGCAAATTAGAAAACACTCTTCAGGATATTATCCAGGAGAACTTCCCCAACTTAGCAAGGCAGGCCAACATTCAAATACAGGAAATACAGAGAACACCACAAAGGTATTCCTCAAGAAAAGCAACCACATAGGCACATAATCATCGGATTCATCAGGGTTGAAATGAAGGGAAAAATGCTAAGGGCAGCCAGAGAGAAAAGTCGGGTTACCCACAAAGGGAAGCCCAGCAGACTCACAGCAGATCTCTCAGCAGAAATCCTATAAGCCAGAAGAGAGTGGGGACCAATATTCAACATCCTAAAAGAAAATAATTTTCAACCCAGAATTTCATATCTGGCCAAACCAAGCTTCATAAGAGAAGGATAAATAAGATCCTTTACAGACAAGCAATTGCTGAGAGATTTTGTCACCATCAGGCCTGCCCTATAAGAGCTCCTGAAGGAAGCACAGTCTACACAACCTGCAGACCAGATGGGAAGGAACAACAAGTACCAGCCACTGCAAAAATATATTAAACTGTAAAGACCATTGACACTATCAAGAAAATGCATCAACTAATGGGCAAAACAAGCAGCTAGCATCAAAATGGAAGGATCAAATTCACACATAACAATATTAACCTTAAATGTAAGTGGGCTAAATGCCCCAATCAAAAAATATAGACTGGCAAATTGGATAAAAAGTCAAGACCCATCAGTGTACTGTATTCAGGAAACCCATCTCATGTGCAAAGACACACATAGGCTCAAAATAAAGGGATGGAAGAAGATTTACCATGCAAATGGAGACCAAAAAAAAAAAAAAAAAAAAAAAAAAACCGGGGGGTTGCAATCCTAGTCTCTGATAAAACAGACCTTAAACCAACAAAGATCAAAAGAGACAAAGAAGGGCATTACATAATGGTAAAGGGATTAATGCAACAAGAGCTAACTATCCTAAATGTGTATGCACCCAATACAGGGAAACCCAGATACATAAAGCAAGTTCTTAATGACCTACAAAGAGACTTAGACTCCCACACAATAATAGTGGGAGAATTTAACACCCCATATTCAATACTAGACAGATCAACGAGACAGATAATTAACTAGGATGTCCTGGACTTGAACTCAGATCTGGACAAAGCAGACCTAATAGACATCTACAGAACTCCTCACCCCAAAACCACACAATGTACATTCTTCTCAGTACCACATTCCACTTATTCTAAAATTGACCACATAGTTGGAAGTAAAACACTCCTCAGCAAATGCAAAAGAACGGAAATCATAACAAACAGTCTTTCAGACCACAGTGAAATCAAATTAGAACTCAGGATTAAGAAACAAACTCAAAGCTACACAACTACATGGAAACTAAACAACCTGCTCCTGAATGACTACTGGATAAATAATGAAATGAAGGCAGAAGTAAAGATGTTCTTCAAAACCAATAAGAACAAAGACACAATGTACCGGAATCTCTGGGACACATTTAAAGCAGTGTCTAGAGGGAAATTTATAGCACTAAATGCCCACAAGAGAAGCGAGGAAAGACATAAAATCGACACCCTAATGTCATGATTAAAGGAACTAGAGGACCAAGATCAAACAAACTCAAAAGCTAGCAGAAGACAAGAAATAACTAAGATCAAAGCAGAAATGAAGGCAATAGAGACACAAAAAACCTTCAAAAAATCAATAAATCCAGGAGCTGGTTTTTTGAAAAGATCAACAAATTAGATAAGATCATTAGCCAAACTAATAAAAAAGAAAAGAGAAAAGATTCAAATAGATGCAATAAAAAATGATAAAGGGGATATCACCATCAATCCCACAGAAATACAAACTACCATCAGAGATTACTACAAACACCCCTATGCAAATGAACCAGTAAATCTAGAAGAAATGGATACATTCCTGGACACTGATACCCTCCCAAGACTAAACCATGAAGAAGTTGAATTCCTGAATAGTCCAATAACAAGGTCTGAAGTTGAGGCAGCAATTAATAGCCTACCAACCAAAACAAATCCAGGACCAGACGCATTCACAGCTGAATTCTACCAGAGGTACAAAGAGGAGCTAGTGCCATTCCTTCTGAAACTATTCCAAACAATACAAAAAGAGGGGAATCCTCGCTAACTCGTTTTATGAGACCAACATCATCCTGATACCAAAACCTGGCAGAGATGCAACTAAAAAAGAAAATTTCAGACCAATATCCATGATGAACATTGATGCAAAAATCTTCAATAAAATACTGGCAAACCAATTGCAACAGCACATCAAAAAGCTTATCCATCACAATTGAGTTGGCCTCATCCCAGGGATGCAAGTCTGGTTTAACATCTGCAAATCTATAAACATAATCCATCACATAAACAGAACCAAAGACAAAAACCCCATGATTATCTCAATAGATGCAGAGAAGGCCTTTGACAAAATTCAAGAGACCTTTATGCTAAAAACTCTCAATAAACTATCAATGGATCATATCTCAAAATAATAACTATTTATGACAAAACCACAGCCAATATCATACTGAATGAGCAAAAACTGGAAGCAGTCCCTTTGAAAAGTGGCACAAGCAAGGATGCCCTCTCTTACCACTCCTATTCAACATAGTATTGGAAGTTCTGGCAAGGGCCATCAGGCAAGAGAAAGAAATAAAGGGTATTTGAATATGAAGAGAGAACATCAAATTGTCCCTGTTTGCAGATGACATGGTTGTATATTTAGAAAACCCCATCGTCTCAGCCCAAAATCTCCTTAAGCTGATAAGCAACTTCAGCAAGGTCTCAGTTTGCAAAAATCACAAGCATTCCTATACACAAATGATAGAGAGCCAAATCATGAGTGAACTCCCATTCACAATTGCTAAAAAGTGAAGAAAATACCTAGGTATAAAACTAACAAGGGATGTGAAGGACCTCTTCAAGGAGAACTACAAACCACTGCTTAAGGAAATAAGAGAGGACACAAACAGATGGAAAACATTCCATGCTTATGGTTAGGAAGAATTAGTATCATGAAAATGGCCATACTGCCCAAAGTAATTTATAAATTCAATACTATCCCCAGCAAGCTACCAATGACTTTCTTCATAGAATTGGAAAAAACTACCTTAAACTTCTTGTGCAACCAAAAAAGAGCCTGCATAGCCAAGACGATCCTAAGCAAAAAAACAAAAAACAAAAAACAAAGCTGGAGGCATCAGGCTACCTGACTTCAAACTATATTACAAGGCTACTGTAATCAAACAGCATGGTACCGGTACCAAAACAGAGATATAGACCAATGGAACAGAACAGAGACCTCAGAAAGAATGCCAGACAACTACAACCATCTGATCTTTGACAAACCTGACAGAAACAAGCAATGGGGGAAAGGATTTTCTATTAAATGGTGTTCAGAAAACTGGCTAGCCATATATAGAAAGTTGAAACTGGATCCCTTCCTTACACCTTATACAAAAATTAACTCTAAATGGATTAAGGATTTAAACATGAGGCCCAACACCATAAAAACTCCAGAAGAAAACCTACCCAATACCATTCAGGACATAGGCATGGGAAAGGACTTCATGACTAAAACACCAAAAGTAATGGCAACAAAAGCCAAAATAGACAAATGGGATCTAATTAAGAGCTTCTGCAGAGCAAAAGAAACACAGCAAAAGAGTGAACCAACAACCAACAGAATGGAAAAAAATTTTTGCAATCTACCCATCTGACAAAGGGCTAATATCCAGAATCTAGGGAGAACTTAAACAAATTTACAAGAAACAACCCCATCAAAAAGTGGGCAAAGGATATGAGCAGACACTTTTCAAAAGAAGACATTTATGCAGCCAACAAACATATGAAAAAATGCTCATCATCACTGGTCATTAGAGAAATGCAAATCAAAACCACATTGAGATATCACCTCAAGCCAGTTAGAATGGCGATCATTAAAAAATCAGGAGACAACAGATGCTGGAGAGAATGTAGAGAAATAAGAACACTTTTACACTGTTGGTGGGAGTGTAAATTAATTCAACCATTGTAGAAGACAGTGTGGTGATTCCTTAAGGATTTAGAAATAGAAATACCATTTGACCCAGCAATCCCATTACTGGGTATATACCCAAAAGATTATAAATCATTTTATTATAAAGACACATGTACACGTATGTTCATTGCGGCACTGTTTACAATAGCAAAGACTTGGAACCAACCCAAATGCCCATCAACGACAGACTGGATAAAGAAAATGTGGCACATATACACCATGGAATACTATGCAGCCATAAAAAGGGATGAATTCATGTCCTTTGTAGGGACATGGATTAAGCTGGAAACCATCATTTTCAGCAAACTGACACAATAACAGAAGACAAAATACCGCATGTTCTCACTCATAAGTGTGTGTTGAAAAATGAGAACACAGGGACAGGGGGACACAGGGACACAGGGAGGGGAATATCACACACTGGGGCCTGGGGGGAGGGGTGCTAGGGGACGAATAGCAGGGGGTGGGGGGGGGATTGGGGAGGGATAGCATTAGGAGAAATACCCAATGTGGATGATGGGGCAATGAATGCAGCAAGCCACCACCATGGCACATATATACCTGTGTAACAAACCTGCATGATCTGCACATGTACCTCAGAACTTAAGATATAATAAAAAAGTAAAAATAAAAAATAAAAAGCAAGTTAGTTACTTCCAAGATACAAAGCAGGTACGGGTATTGGGTAAATGCTCCTGTTCCAAAAAAGGGAATTTGGCCAAAACAAAGGGGCTACAGGCCCCATGCAAGTCTGAAACCCCGCAGGGCAGTCATTAAATCTTAAAGCTCGGAAATAATCTTCTTTGAGTCCATGTTCCACATCCAGGGCATGCTGATGCAAAAGGTGGGCTTCCAAGGCCTTGGGCATGAGTACAAATGGTCAATCATTCACTCCACAAGTATATATTGAATGCTTCTTTTGTGCCAGGGACTATAGGTGCAGCAGCAAACAAAATAGTCAGAGCTCATGCTATTGTAACACAGTGCATAAGGAAAGTGACCATAAGCAAACAAGTGTATAATATAAAGTTGAGTAATGATAAATGCTATGTATAAAAGTAAAGCCGATAAACCACAAGGGCAAAGTTTAGCTCTTTTTTGTGGGATAGTCAGCAATGACCTCTTTAATTCCGAACTTCTATTAGAATCTGAGTGACAGAAGGTATGGAAAACTGTGTTCTCTGTGGAAGTAAGGTTCAGAGAGAAGAATCAGAATGTCCAAAGTCTTCCTGACAAGAGAAAGCCTAAGACTTTGAGAAACTGAAGAATCCAGCCTGGCTGAAATGGAAGAGTATTCAGAGTAGACGGAGGCCAGATCACAAGGCTCCATGGGCCCTGGAAGGTATTTGAGGTTTTATTCCAGTGTGATCTGAAGCCATTGTGACCTTCTGAACAGGGATATGTGATTAATATTTTAAAAGGATCATTCTGGTTACTATATGAAGTATGGATTTTAAAGGGATAAGAATGGAAGCAGGGAGACCAATAAAGAGGTTATTGTCATTCTTCAGGTGAGAGTTGATGATGAAAGATGGTCAAAATTAGAATACATTTTAAAGATAGAGCTGGCAGAATGTTTTTGCTGATATGATTGTGGATTTGAAAAAAAGAGATATCAAAAGTAATGCCAAGATTTTTACCCTCAGCAACTAAAACAAGGTAGATTGGCTGAAGAGAAGGGTTGGGAGAGCATATCGTAAGTTCTGTGTTAGACAAATTACATTTAAATTTTCTCGTGGACATTTACATGTAAATTTAGAATATGTTGTCAGCTATAAAAAGCCAGTGTTCCTGGAAGTTTCAGAGCTGGGGATATAGCTATGAAAAATTCCAATGTGTAAATGCTTTTAAAAATTGGAAAATTGGATGACTTAAACTGAGGAAAGAATGTGACTAGAGAAAAGTTTCAAAACCTGAGCACTGGGGCACTACAATCATCGGAGTAGAATTTTTCAAATGACAGGTTAGGAACCAGTAGAGGTCCTGAAATCAATTTAATGGTGGCAACAAGCATTAAAAAGAATCAGTCAATACCCTGTATACTGAAAATTCTGAGCTCCTCAATTGACTGAATGGAACCTTTCTCTCCAGCCAACGACATTCCAAAGTAAACCTAAAATACTAGTTCAGGCCATGATGGGAAGGAGAGGTTGGGCATGCCTCATTATGCACTCTTTCTTTTAAAATTCAGGCACAACTGATAAGCATTAATATTAAAACAGAGATTTTAAGACTGAGAAAACAGACTCTTTGTAGCAATAAGATACCAAATCCCAACATGATTCTAGTGACATCCCATGACAGCTAGCAGGCCCTAAAAGACATCAAGGTATTTTACCCCAAAATATATTTCTTTGATGTACTTTGAAGTGACTCTGGAAAGCTGTCTCTTGTGGGCAAAATCTATATTCTGTAGACAATCCCCTCTCCTTTCCAGGTCTTTTCCTGATCTAGGAGAGATTAACTAAGAGTCTAGCATTTTTTGGGGGGGGTCTAATTAGAGATATTCACCATCTATTCTCTGAAGTTTACTATCTGGATGTTTCATCTGCATAATTAAAACCATGGTCCCCATAATTCCTTATCTTAACCTGAACACTCCTTTCTATTGATTCTAGGTCCTTGGATAATAATTTAACTCCTTCAACCAACCAGTTGCCATTAAGAAAATCTTTGAATCCAGCTACAACCTATAACCAGCCCCCCAACAACCCCACAACCCCCACCCTGCTTCATGTTGTCCTGCCTTTCTGGACCAAATCAGTGCATAACCCATATGTATTGATTGATACCTTATGTCTCCCTAAAATGTATAAAGTGGTCAAGTTACAGCCTGACCACTTTAGGCACACGTTCTCAGGACCTCCTGGGGCTGTGTCATGGGTCATGGTCCTCCATATTTGGCTTAGAATAAATTTCTTTAGAAATTTTATAGAGTTTGACACTTTTCTGTCAACAAGGCTAAAACAGATCAGACAAATATGACCAGAATAGACAATTATCAACATATATCTCATGTAGTAAATGTAAATGCCATTTTATGAGACTTTTCTGTTTCTGGTTTGTGCACTAGGTTGCATTAAAAAATTTATGTCCTGGTATTTTGAGGTAGGAGCAGATGGAAAACTAGCAACAGAGACAAAGAAAGAATAGCCATTGAAGTAAGAGAAAAACCAAGAGAGTGTATGTCCCCAAATCCAGTAGAAAAAAACTGTTTCAAGGAGAAGGAAATATTCAGTGTAAAGACATAACAATTGGGTTTGGTAACAGGAGGTCATTGGTAACTTTATCAAGGGTAGTTTCCGTGAAGGAGTGGGGTGAAACCTTGATTAGAATGAGATAAAAAAAAATAGAAGAGGAAATAGAAACAGCAAGTTAAGTCATATGAAACAACAGAAAAATGAGGCAGTAACTAGAATTATGTAACTTCAACTCAGCATAATATAACTTTGTGGCAAAGCATAGTAAAACATGTCTCAGCTTTCTGACCTCCTGAGCTGGGAGGCAGTGGTACCCTCAGCCCACTGTCTCCAAGCTCAGGAAAGAATTACAATCATTGGTGTTTTGAATTTGAGTTCTTGTTTTGATGTAGTTCTGTTTCCTCAATCTAATTTTAAAGATTTTTTATAGTAGTCATATCATTTACAGATTGAACTGTTCTCTAAACCTAGTACTACTTTTAAAATCAAAGAGTAAAGACAAAAAACATATTTTGAACTCTAATTCATTTTATAAAATTGATATTATTTTTTCCTTAATTGTTTGATAGAATTCATGTATGAAGACATATGTGCCTGGCATTTTGTTGGGAAGGTTTTAAATAAAAATACATGTCTTTAATTATTATAGGACCATTCTAATTTTCTGTTTCCTCTTCTGTCAGTTTTAGTAATTCATATCATTCAAGTAATTAACCCTTTAAGTCTTGATATAAATGTTTATACATTTTATTATTCTTTTAATGTCTATAAATTGTTAGTGATACCGTCTCTTTCATTCTTGATATTAGTCATTTGGTTTTTTTTTCTGTTTTTATTTTGATCAATCTAGGTAGGGTGTTATTATTGATTTTGTTAATATTTTCAAAAAATCAAAATTCTGTTTCATGATTTTATTATTCATCTGTTTTTCTATTTCATTAATATCTACTGTTTCTATTATTATTTCTTTTCTTCTGCTTATTTTTGGGTTTTTACTTTTTTCTCTAGATTTTTAAGGTGAAAGCAATGACCATTTATTTTAATCCTTTCTTCTTTTTTATATAAGCAAGTCGAGACATAAAATTCTCCTTAAGTACTGCATTCCAAAAATTTGGATATGTATTATTTCAATTATCATCCATGTAAGAATATTTTCTAATTTCTTCTTTAACCCAGGAGTTATTAAGAAGACATAGATTTCTTGATTTCAAAATATTTGGGGATTTTCTGATAACTGTTTTAAAATCAAATCAAAGTAGTTAATTTGTTGTCAAAAGACATACTCCATATGATATTAATTGTTAAAATCTATTGTAGCTTGTTTTATGGTACAGCCTATGGTTGGTATTGGTAAGTGCTCTATGATTACTTGGACAAAAAGGTGAATTGTGTTAGTCAGGTCAGTTGATAGTGTTGCTCAAGTCTTCTATATCCATACAGAGTGTTTTTGTAATTATTCTGCCTATTACAGAGAAAGGAAAGTATACAATAAAAGGCAAACAATAAAAAGATAGGCAAAAATAGAAAAAAAGATAGTAAAAAAAGGCAAACAATAAAATACAATAAATAAATATAAAATGCAAGTATACAATAGTATACTTTCATTTTCCTCTGGAATTAAGCAATGAGAGAAATTATTCATACTTATTTAAACATTTATTTTTTTCTGGAAATTTCCATTCCTTTATGTGGACTGAATTTTCACCTGATATCATTTTCCATTAGTGTGAGGATTCCATATCTTAATATACCCTATAGTGCTTATCTGCTGGTAACAGATTCTTTTAGTATTTATTTGTCTGAAAATGACTTTATTTGTCCTTCATTTCTGAAGGATAGTTTTTTGAGATTTGGACTTTCTCTTTCAGTACTATAAAAATGTCATTCTAATGTAGTCTGATTTACATTGTTTCTAGTGAGGTTGGCAGTCTATCTAATGATATTAGAGTTATTGTTGCTTCCTTGTAAGTAGTTTGTCTTTTTTCTTCTGAGTCATTTTAAAAGATTTTTTTTGTTTATGACCTTATTTATTTTGGAATATAGTCTTTTCCAAAAACAAGCAGTCATACTTTTTGAAATCCTTAAAGACTGAAATTTATCCCATGTTGTTAAAAATAAACTATTTAAATTTACTATGGACTGACTTTCTTCCTGTTATGTATCACATTTTATTGCTTCTTCACCATGTCTAGTAATTTTTTATTATATGCTGGATATTATGAATGCCATGTTGCTGAATACCTGGCTTTTGTATTCTTCCTTAGTAGAATGTTGAGTTTTGTTCCAGCAGACAGTTAATTTACTTAAGCTTAATTAATTCAAACCTTGTGTTTAAGATATGCTAGGGAAATTTCAGAGTAGTTTTTACATAGAACTAGACTAGCATGACCTCTCCTGGGTCTCTACTGAATGTTAGAGTTATTTAATAAGATGTCTACACTCTGACTAGTTATTACTCAAATATATCCCAGCCTGGGTGTCTTCTAGTAGCTGTTCAACTCTGTTTCTAAGCAGTTTTTCTTTCATCAGCAGTTGTTTTTCTTTTTTTTGCCCCACATTATGGATTCTTGCCCCATGCATGGAGAATTTTGTATTGGATCTAAGACTAAGGAAAACCACATTCAGAATCCTGGAGGTCCTTTTCTGCACAGGTCTCCATTTCTGTTCCACAATGTCTATCTATCTCAGGACACTAAAGGTATGATATCTGCATCCTCAGGGCAGAGACCTCTGCCCTTTCTTGCCCTCCACCCCCCTGTATTTGTCAGTGCCTCCAGGCAGGAAGCTGGGGTAACTGGGAATCATCTTACATTTACTTTTCTTAGGAATCACAGATGTGTGCTGCCTGTTTTCTAACATCTAAAAAAAATTTCATATATTTTGTCCAGTTTTACTGTTGTTTATGGTGAGAGCGCTGGTCTGGTACAAGTTACTCTGTGATGACCACAGGCAGAAGACCTCTGATATGTTTTGAAATATAGCTTGTGAGGTTATAACATAGCCATCTTTGCAAGTCTTAAAAATTCATTTGTCTTATGAATATTGCATAAAGAACAGTTTTCTCTATTTTGACAAAATTGACTAGACTCTCTCAAGTCCCAGGAAGTAAAGTTTTCACTGCATAAAATTTGGACACCTTCCCAATGTTTGCCCTTTCAAAACTGAAATGGCAAAAAGGAAAGAGTAACCAAGAATCTACAAGTAATTTTATATTCTGGACATCCCAGTGCAATCCAAGTGCTGATTTATAAAAAGCAAAGGGATATTTACTTTTTGAGCTTGGAATGGTTGGTGAATTTCAAAGAGCACTAGACTAGATATCAGAAGAGTTGAGTCTTATCCTGGCTTTATTACTTACTAATCATCTGATCTTGGATAAATGTGACAGTTTCCTCATCTGTGAAATTACAACTGATTTATCTACCTCATGAGATTAATATGTAGCTTAGAAGTAGTTAAAAAGATTGAAAAGAACATTGTAGACCATAAAACATTATATAAATATAAAATATATGGTTCCTTATACCTTGAAAAATGTGAGCCAAATTTATGAGAAAAGATGACAATTTTTCTTAGTGCAAAACATTTAAAGTGCAAAACATTCAAGGCAAAAAGGTCAATAATGGAATGGAAATAAAAACTTAGAGGGGATAACATTTATTTTTTTGTTTATAAATTAATTGAAAACCACTGTGTGTTCTTAGAAGCAAAGAAAACTTCCCTCAGTCTAACACAAATGTTTAAATTTGGTGCGATCAATTGTTTTATAATACTTTAATTTTATCTTAGTTTTATTTATGGGAGTGTATTCCAGAAATAGTTATTACACTAAAAATTTCATAGAAGAAAGGAATACCTCAATAGTTATAATGTATTCCAGTACTTCTGATAAACCATAGATGCTATGCCTTCAACTTTTGACCCAAATTCAAAAGAATATTTTCCTACTCTCAAATAGCCTTTTCTAAAAAAACAATTATACTTTGAAACCTTCAAAGATTGAGACTTAGCTGATGTTAAAAATAAGCTATTTACATTTTTAAGCCAAACAGGACATCATCGGGGACAGAACTTTTCCTTCCCCTACTTAAAGGGCTTATTTATCTCAAAGTCACAAAATCATAAGACATAAGATCCAGAAGAGATTATGGATATCATCAGAGACATGATTGCATTTTATAAAATTAAGCACTGATGGTAACCCACTAGGGGGTCCATATGCAATACAGATGGATGGGGGCTCAATACAAAATGGAAAAATGAATTAATGCCACTTTTACTTATGACTATAGAACATGTCACTTTATTCTGAAAGGTTATTTGGCTTCTTAGTATTTTTGAACACTTTTGTCATCATTAGTAGAGAGTATTGTGCTCAGTATCTTGGGAAGTAACAAAGGAGGTGAACAATAGAGGTTCTTCCTGCAAATATCTTGCCCTGAGATGAGAAAGAAAGCCTAGTGCAGGGAGCTGTTATTATCATCTTGATATATATGAGTTTGGCCAACTGAATTGAACCTAGTTTCACAGGGCTTATCATATCCCAGGTTGATGTAGTTGTAATAGGTTCAAAAATAAAAAAGAGACGGTCCTTATCCTCTTGTACCTTAAAGTCTGGTAGTGATGAAAGATTCACAAAGACATAAAATCCAGTGCACTACATGCGTTAATACAAACGGGTCCAAGATTAAACACTTTAATAAGATGAAAGGGAGGTGATAAGCAGTAAAAGTAGAGGAGAAGCCAGTGACAGTGGAGATGCAAAGGCTACAGATGTGTGAGGTATTTAGGAAGTAGACAACAGTAATTGGTAACTAAGTGGATGCGGTAGGTAAGGGAGAAGGAGGTGTCTAAGATGGCAGTGATTTGTTTGTAGTTTTAGGTAGATGGTTATGAAATGGTGCCACTAATCAACAGACAAGATGCTAAGAGCTGTAAAAATGAGTGACACTGGGAACAGAAACAATGAGTTCCATTTTCTAACACGTTGACTTTAAATTTACTGTGGAAAATCCTGGTAGAAATGCCAGGAAGACCTTTGGAGATATGTATCACCATAAGCCAAGAAAAAAGGCATGAACTCAAGAAAAAGATTTGGAGATTTATGATGTTTAAGGCATAATGCAAACAGTGGACACAAGTTAGGTTATCTAAGAAAAGGGATAGAGAGAATATTAGTCCGATAAAGAAATCCTGGGAAAGACCAAAATTTAAGGGCTAATTGAAGTAAGAGGACATTATGAAGAAGGCTGAGAAAGGAGAGTCAGAAAGATAGAAGTGAATGTTGTCTTCTACACCTGCATGCATGGCTGACAGAACCCTGTGTGCTGTGGAATAACACCTTTCCATCATCCTTGGGGAGGTGGATAATCAATATTGTAGTCTAATCATAGACTAAGCCAATCACAGACATTCCGTCTTGCTAGGGTTGATGACCCAGGAGCATGTGATGCAGTCCCAGTCAGGAAGAAATAAGGGGAAATCTGAGGACTACCATTATTTTTCTTGCTTTTAGAAATGGACCAAGGACATGATTTTCCTGTTTTCAGTCTCTCAAGGGACATGTCTGATGAGATTATTATGACTACGGCATCCCTCTTGAGATTCTGAAGTAGTTGGCCTGGAAATAAAAGGCAAGAACTCACTGAGGAAATCAGAAGAGGAAGAGGGAAGCACCTGAGGGGTTTTGTTGAGCAAACCTGAAACCGCTGGTCTCTGCCTATTTTTTGTGTAACAAATTATATCCTGTACTTTGTTGAGAGAGAGAGAGAGAGAGAGAGAGAGAGAGAGAGAGAAAGAAAAGGGAGAGAAAGAAAAAGGAATGAAAGAAAGGAAATAAGGAAGGAAATTAGTCAAATTGGGAGAGAGTGATATGAAAATCAGGATAGTGTTATTTACAAAGGATGGAAATAATTGCAGAGATCATTGGTAACCCTAACAGCTGAAACCATGTGGTCAATATCCAGATGGTGGTAGAAAAGGAACAAAAGGGCATTGAGCAAGAGAAAAATAAATATTGACAACATTTTCCAGAGATTGGTTGAAAAGGGAAGGTAGGAAGACATCTAAAGAGGTGCAAGGAGAAGAAATAATTAATTTTTAGAGTGAGAAAAACTTTCCTAATGTTCATAAGTAGGGTCAAGAGTTAGGGAAGATGGAGTAGCTGAAGATATAGTAGAGAGAAAATGATTTATGAGGAAAGTCTCTAGAAAGTCAGAGGGGGCTGGCTTAAGAAGAAAGAGGAAGGTTGTTACTTTGAAGAATAAGGACATATAGCATTCTCAGATCCTGAGTGGAAGGGAATTTTGGTTTTGGAGAATGGAAGGGGTCAGTGTTGGTGTGGAAGCAGGAGTGGCCACATTCTGCATCTTTGAACGTGCTCAAGCAGCTGCCTCTTGGCTAACTGAAGAGTGGAATTAGTCCAAGAATGTGGCCCTGTTAAATCATGCATGTCATTGTATCCAAATGAATGACAGGTCAGTGGATTTGTTGCTATTATTAGGTTAAAATACATACCACAGAGCCTTACCAAGATTTGTATGAGTCCCAGGAGATAAGTGACTGTATCTATAAAGAAGCCAAAGGTGAATTAACGTGAAAGATAAGGAGGTGATTTTGTAAGATTACTCCTAAAAATGAATAGTATATCTAGATTTAATGTCTTGTGACCCAATTCTATTAGCCTAGTACCTAGACACATGGAATGATAAACAGTGTGTGTGTGTTCTTCAAATTTTAAAATTGAACACATGGATAGCAATTTGAGCATAAGCTGTATTATTTATTTATTTATTTATTTATTTGCCCATCTGGCTCATTTAGGCCATTTGCCTTGAAGAAAGCAGGATCCTGTCCATGTGGTAGCAGGCTTAGGAAAGGTGGAAAATAGCGTGGTTCCTGAAGGAGATCTAGGGCCACCTGTTCAACATGGTAAAACATTAACATAAGATACGGCATGATATTATTAACTGTTCTTTTCTATCCGCTTATTAAACGTTAACAACCACCCACTTGGGTTTCTCTTTTAGTAATCATGGTACTTATTTGGTAATCTATTGCTATGTAATTAATTGCACCAACACAACAAAAATTACTTCAGTATTTCCTCTCACTATTCTGGGTGTTGACTGGGCTCCATCAGGCAGTTTTGCTTGGGGACCTCCCATGATGTTGCAGCAAATGGTGTCTGGGGCTAGAGGTATCTTGGGGCTCATCTGCTCACATGTTGGGACTCTTGTATGGCTATTGGCTGGGATCCCAACTGAAGCTTTAGGCCAGAAACCTGGCCTCTCTGTGGTCTTGCCATATCCTCGTAGCATGGTGACTGGGTTCCAGAAATGAGTGTCCCGAGAGAATCAGGTGAAATCTGAATTGCCTTTTATGTTCCATTCTCAGAAGTTCCAGAGCATCCATTCTGCTGTCATCAGAGACCCTCCAAGATTCAAGGGGAAGGACAAAAACCTCACCTCTTTATAGAAGGTGTGTCAGCATCCACAGGGAGAAGGAATGGCGATGGGAGCTCTTTGGGCAGCCGTTTTGGAAAATAACACTTGCATACTGCCCAACAGACAGAGTGGCTCTCTGTCTAGACGGCAGTCTTCAGGCAAGCGCTTCACATCTCTTCCAACCCCACTATCCCATAAACCTTCTTGGGAGATTTTTGTCTTTGTGGATCTACGTCTGCTCAGGCTACAAATGGCACCCATGTATGACATCTGACAAGTCAAGGCTGAAGTTATTCCTTGACAGAGACATTTTGTAAAAAGTAGAATTTATTTTTTGCAGTGGATTTAAGTAAATAGCAAAACTGATCAGAAAGTACAGAGATTCTCATATACCCTTCCCAGCCATACATGCACAGTCTCCCCCACTATTGACGTACCCCACCAGAGAGGTATACTTGTTACAACTGATAAACTAGCAATGACACATCTTTATCACCCAAAGTACAGAGTTTACATTAGGATTCACCTCTTGGTGGTATATTCTTTGGGTTTTGACAAACATATAATGACGTATATCCACATTATAGTATCATACAGAGGAGATTTGCTGCCAGAAAAATCCTCTGTGCTTGACTTCTTCATCTTTTCCTTTCTTCTGCATCCTGGCAACCACTGGGACTTTTTTTTTTTTTTTTTTTTTGAGACAGAGTCTCGCACTGTCACCTGGGCTGGAGTGCAGTAATGCCATCTCAGATCACAGCAACCTCTGCCTCCCGGGTTCAAGCGACTCTCCTGCCTCAGCCTCCCAAGTAGCTGGGATTACAGGCGCCTGCCACCACGCCCAGCTAATTTTTTGTATTTTTAGTATAGATGGGATTTCACCATGTTGGTCAGGCTGGTCTCGAACTCCTGACCTCAGGTGATCCACCCGTCTCAGCCTCCCAAAGTGCTGGGATTAGAGGTGTGAGCCACCGTTCCCAGCCGAGACTTTTTAATTAAGATGTGCTGACTCTCTTCCTGAATCCAGTCCTTCTTTTTTATCTTCTTCAATCTATATTGTGCTTTGTTAGAATTATATTTCCTGTGAAAAAAAATTTAAACAGATTTCTCTCCAAATCAAAATGTCAATGATTTTTCATTGCATATCAATTAAGTTGCAAAGTTGCATTATTTGTCCTTATGGTACAATAATTAAAGAAAAGTCAGTGTATTGACAAATAGTTGGCATGCAATAACTTGGTTTGAGGATTACTAATATAGCAAAATAGTATTTTTCTTCAGCTTCTATTTCTCCATTCCTACCTGAGCTCCTTTCTGGGACACGGGATGTACCTAGCTCCATTCTCAATCCTCAGCCTGAATGAAGCTAAATTAGCAGAAAGATGTGTTTTGTAAAACCAGAAGTAAAGAGTCATACTTCAAGCACAGTAACACCCTAGAGTTATGATGAAAGCTCTGTCTGCTAGATGCTTCATCTTTGGGGTCATAGTAGAAAAGATGGACTTTTTTTCATCCTTGCTTTGAAAATCAGGCCCTGTCCCAGATTCATTAGTGGGGAGCATGGGGAGGGATCTGATACTTTTAAGTAACTAACAGTCTGGACTGAAGTCAGAGAGTAGGAGCAACTAGAATTCTTTGAAGAAGACAAGAAAAGTCCCTACACCTAGAGCAGAAGTTCACACATTACAACCAATGGTCCAAATCTAGTACACCATCTGTTTTATTTTCTTTAATTTTAAAATATGTAGTTGACAAATAATATATATTTTCAAGGTGTACCACATAATGACTTGATATACATTGTGTACTGATTACCACAGTCAAATTAATTGACACATCCATTGCCACCCATAGTACTATTTGTGTGTGTGTGGGGGGGGGGGGGCAAGGGCACTTAATATATACTCTCATCAAATTCCAAGTAAGCAAAACAGTATTATTATCTATAGTTACCATACCATCCATTAGATCCCTAAAACTTTTCATCTTATAACTGAAAGTTTGTACCCTTTGACCAATATTTTCTCATCCTGCCTGGCCCCCACCAGCAGCCCCTAGAAACTATCTTTTTACTCTACTTCTATGAGTTCAACATTTTTAGATTTCATACATAAGTGAGATCATATATGTGTTAGGGCATTCTTGCATTGCTATAAAGAAATATCTCAGATTGGGTAATTTATTACCCAATCGGTTTAATTGGCCCATGATTCTGCAGGCTGTACAGAAAGCACGGTGCTGGCATCTGCTCAGTTTCTAGGGAGGCTTCAGGAAGCTTTCATTCATGGTGGAAGGTGAAGTAGGAGCAGGCACATCACATGGCCAGAGCAGGAGCAAGACAGGGAGTGTAGGAGGAAGGTGCTTCACTTTACAACAACCAGATCTCATGAGAACTCACACTGTCATGAAGACAACACCGAAAGGATAATGCTAAACCATTCATGAGAAATCTGCCCTAATGATCCCTTCACCTTCCACCAGGCCCCACCTCTAACACTGAGGATTACAATTCCACATGAGATTTGAGCGGGGCAAATATTCAAACTAAATCAATACTGTATTTGTCTTTCTGTGGCTGTCTACTACTTTCATCTGGTGTAATGTCCTGTAGATGCATCCGTGCATCTACAGAATTTCCTTCTTTTATGGCTGAATAATATTCCATTGTGGATATGGATCACATTTTAAAAATCCATTCATCCATTGATGGACACTTAGGATAGTTTTCCATACGTCAGGTATTATGAATAGTACTGCAGTAAACATGGGGTGCAGACATGTATTTGAAGTGCTGATTTCATTTCCTTTGAACACGTATCCAGAAGTAGGATTGCTGCAGGGTATGGTAGTTCTATCTTTCATTTTTGGAGGCCATTCTATACTGCTTTCCATAATGTCTGTATCAATCAATCTATATTCCTACCAACAATGTACAAGGGTTCCCCTTTCTCCACACCCTCATCAACACCTATCTCTTGTTTTTCTTTAATGATAGCCATCCTTACAGATGTGAGTGACACCTCACTGTGGTTTTGATTTGCATTTCTCTGATGATTAGTGCTCTTCAACACCTTTTCATATACCTGTTGGCCATGTGTATATCTTTTTTGGAAAAATGTTTTTTCAGGTTCTCTGCCCATTTTTGAAATTGTGTTATTTGGAACTAGAATTATTTTGTGGCTCAACTTTTGTTTTGAGTTGTGTGAGTTCCTTATATATTTAGGGTATTCACCCCTTATCAGATACATGATTTGCAAATTTTCTCTCTCAATATTTAGGTTGTCTTTGTATTTTTGTGGATTATTTCATTTGATATGCAGAAGCTTTTCAGTGTGATGTAGTCCCACTTGATTATTTTTGCTTTCTTGCTGCCATCTGTTTTTTGAATAAAGTTTTATTGAAGCACAGCCATACCCTTCTTTTATGTATTGTCTATGACTGCTTCTGTGCTACAACAGCTCTATTGAGTAGGTGTGATAGAGATTGTTTGGCTTGTGAAACTTAAAATGTTTACTCTCTGGCCCTTTGAAGAAATGTTTTTGGCCTCTGATCTATAAAACCATGGTGAAGAGAAAAGGTATTAGAAGCTGCAGAAAGGAGACTGCCTTGGGACTTCCTGAATGGTCTCACTACAGGTGACAGATCATCAAGAGGAAATGCACAAACTGTTTGGCATCAAATTCTGAATTCTGCACCTTCTGGAGATGGACTAGACGTTCATGCGCTTCCAAATAGTGATGTCAAAAGCTGTTACACAAAGATGAGAACTTTCATCCTTTACAGTTTCACATCTCACTTCATCACATCACATTCTCTATCCATCCTTCACTGTAGTCTTCTTCCCACAATGAGACCTGAGGCTTCAGGTTGCTGGGACTTTGTTCAAGATTCTTCCTGGGTCCATAGTGCTTTTTCTCTTTGCTGAAGACTTTGCAGTTTCATCTGAATCACCATCTCTCCAGAAAGCTCCACATTCCTACCACCTCCAGGGCATTTGAGCTTCCTTGGTGCCTCTTGGCACAATTTGGTGTACACCAGATTATTAGTGCATGTTTTTCTCTCCCCAACCAGATCATCAGCAACTGGATAGCAGAAATGGGGCCCTTTTGTCTTAATTTTTCACAAAATTTCAATCTCCCCCAACTCCTCTAGTTCCTATCTTCCAATTAATACAGTGCCTTATAGATTGTAAATATTTAGCAAATATTTATTGACTTGAAATGAGAGTTTTGAAAATAAAACCATCTTAGTTCCATTCCTCTTTCTTGTAGAAATCTAAAGAAAGAGTACTTTGGCTCAAGAGTTTTTTGTGCAGTTGTTTTGAAAAGTAAAAATAATCTACCCATCTGACAAAGGGCTACTATCCAGAATCTACAAAGAACTAAAGCAGATTTATAAGAAAAAAACATTCAACCCCATCAAAAAGTGGGCAAAGGATATGAACAGACACTTTTCAAAAGAAGACATTTATGCGGCCAACAAACATATGAAAAAATGCTCATCATCACTGGTCATTAGAGGAATGCAAATTAAAACCACATTGAGATATCATCTCATGCCAGTTAGAATGGCGTTCATTAAAAAATCTGGAGACAGATGCTGGAGAGGATGTGGAGAAATAGGAACACTTTTACACTGTTGGTGGAAGTGTAAATTAATTCAACCATTGTGGATGACGGTGTGGTGATTCCTCAAGGATTTAGAAATAAAAATACCATTTGATCCAGCAATCCCATTATTGGTTATATACCCAAAGGATTATAAAGCTTTCTACTATAAAGACACATGCACACGTATGTTCACTGTGGCACTGTTTACAATAGTAAAAACCTGGAACCAACCCAAATGCCCATCAAAGATAGACTGGAAAAAGAAAATGTGGCACATACACACCATGGAATACTGTGCAGCCATAAAAAATGATGAGTTAGTGTCCTTTGTAGGGACATTGATTAACCTGGAAACCATCATTCTCAGCAAACTGACACAAGAACAGAAAACCAAACACCGCGTGTTCTCACTCATAGGCCGGTATTGAACAATGAGAACATATGGGCACAGGGAGGGGGAACATCACACACTGGGGTAGGTTGGGGTTGGGGGTTAGGGGAGGGACAGTGGGGGGGCAGGGAGGCTGGGGAGGAGAAACACTGGGAGAAATGCCTGATGTAGGCGATGGGGGGACAGAGACTGCAAACCACCATGGCATGTGTGTACTTATGCAACAACCCTGTGGGATGTGCACATGTACCCCAGAGCTTAAAGTACAATAAAAATAATTAAGATTTTTTTTTCAGTCTCTGTAAAGAATGTCATTGGTATTTTGATGAAAATTGCATTGAATCTGTAGATTGCTTTGTGTAGTGTGAGCATTTTAACAATATTGATGCTTCCAATCCATGAACAAGAAATATCTTTCCAAAAAAATTATTCTCTGAATAATTTTTAGAAGTTTAAAATCTGTCATCCAGTGAAGAAATGAAACCTACGTGTGAGTGATGCCATGTCCTGAAAACAGGGGCTAAATAGATATCATGACTGGAGAAGAAGACCACTTAGGCAGCAGCTACCATCTCTCTCGTCAGTGGAGAGATCAGCTGCACCTCCTTCACTCGCATCTACTCTGTGATTCTCACCTTCAGTTAAGATCAAACCAGATTGAAGGCTGAGCCCAGGAAGCCTGAATAAGATTTTTCTATCCCAGTGTGTACATTTTAGCTAAGATTGAAGAGAGTACCGATTTTGTTCCTGAAAGAAACTCATACCATTCAAATATAAATTAATTTCCTCTCTTCAGGGGTGGTTGCCATTATCCTCAAGTTGATATCGTCATTATAGTCATTTTGGGTTTTTAAATGGCATAGGAGAAAATGATTAAATCAATTATATAAAAATGTTCAAAAATAGCATTGTTTTAGATGAATGAATAATGAAAAGTTTAAATCCAAAGTAATTATTTACTTTATTTGTTTATTTTGTTTGTATTTTATAATTTTTTACTGATATGTCATCATTGCACCTATTCTGGGGGATAGACATGATGTTTTGATGTCTGTATACAATCTGAATTGATCAAATTCAGGTAATTGAGATATCCCTCACCTCAAACATTTTTTATCTTCTTTGTGTAGGGAGCATTACAATTCTTCTGGATACTTTGAAATACACAATAAATTATTATTAACTGTAATTTCCCTCCTGCACTCTCAAATAGTAGAACTTATCCTTAAATCTAACTGTGTCTTTGTACCTGTTAACCAACTTCTCTTCATCCTCTTCTTCCCTCTTCCCTTCCCAGCTCTGGTAACCACCATTGCACTCTACCTCCATGAGATAATTTTGTAGCTCTCACATATGAGTGAGAACACATGATATTTATCTTTTTGTGCCTGGCTTATTTCGCTTAATATAATGATCTTCAGTTTCATCCACATTGCTGAAATAACAGAATTTCATTATTTTTTATGGGTAAATAATATTTTATTGTATATATACATATATATATCACATTGTAAAAATCCATTTATCTGTTGATGAACACTTAGGTTGATCTATATTTTGGCTATTGTGAATAATGCTGTATAAACATGGGAGTGCATTTACCTCGCCAATAGAATGATTTCCTTTCTTTTGGATATGCAGATAGCAGTGAGATTGCTGGATCATATGGTGGTTCTATTTTTATTTTTTAAGGGTCCTCCATACTGTTTTCTGTAACGATAGTACCAATTTACATTCCTGCCAACGTTGTTTGAGGGCTCCCCAATCTCCATATCCTTGCCAGAATTTGTTATTCTTTTTTGTCTTTTTGATAAGTCATTCTAATTGGGGTGAGATAATACTTCATTGTTCTAATTTGCATTTCCCTGATGATTAGTGATGTTCAGCATTCTTTTATATAGCTGTTGGCCATTTGTGTGTCTTCTTTTGAAAAGTAGCCATTCAAATCTTTTGCCTATTTTTAATTGAATTATGTTATTGTTTTTTGTTTATTTTTTTGCTTTGAGTTGTTTGAGCTCCTTATATATTTTGGTTATTAATTTCTTGTCAGATGGATAGTTTGCAATTATTTCCTCCCATTCTGTGGGTTTTCTTTTTGCTTTGTTATTTCCTTTGCTGTGCAGAAGCTTAAAAACTAAAACAAGAATTGTATCATAAAAAGTGTATCTACTGACATGTATAATCTTTGTTGTTCTAAGTGACATATAGCTGATTTGTTACTCTGAGAGTGTAGTCTAATATCAAATGAGCCAATAAGGGCTAAACTGACAGCACTCAGAAGGATGGATATTAGAGGGATAGTTACAGCCAAGTTAGTTGCAGTAAGAGCAGTTGCAAGGGGCTTTTACTTTTTTTTTTTTCTAAAACGTGAGTAAATAGATTTTGTTTAGAAAGAATTAATATTTAATATAAAATTTACTTATATTTTTTAGAGGAATTTTTTTAATGAAATACATTTTGCTTCTAGGAGTCTACTATTTCAACATTGTTTACTATCCTCATACAGGTAGTCATAGAATATTCTCTATTCTTATTCTAGTAAGGAGTTGTAATGTTTATTTTGATATGAAGAATAGAAAAAAGCATACCATATGCAAAACTAAATCCCTAAATAAGACTACTGAAAACCATCATCTTGATGTACAATCAGTGTTTTCCTGGCTTAGCTCAATGAAGGCAGAGCTCAGTGTTTGGATCAAAGTCAAATTCTCTCTGATAGCCATGAACGTACAGACACTAAATTTCTCTTTACTCAGATATAAATCCACTGCCTAATGTTAAGCAATCTTCATTGAATTGATATCCTTCCTCTTAACTTATTTTACTTAATCATATTTATTAGAGAAGTTTAGTACATCAGAAGTGAATTTAAAAATATTTCCCATGATTAACCTTAGGGCAAAAAACTTAATGCAATGTATATTGCCAAGTTCATTAACTATCTTCTTGATAGGCTAACAGCTGCATGATGAAGACAGTGGCCATCAATTAAATGAACAGTGATTTTGAGACGATAGTTTTCAACAGGGAATAGTCAATTAGGCTGTGGGCACTGAGGAGCAGCCACTGGGCAGACATATTTCCAAGCATATTAGTTGCATACTTTATGGATAGTATTTGTAAGAGGAAAACCTAAGCAAATTTGTCAATTTTGTGAAAAAACAAACAAAACAAAACACATTTACATAGCTTGGAAGAATTTTCACAAAAGATTAATTTTTAGAATGGCATTTACAATATCATATGATTATATATTAGTATGCAAAAATTGTTATTTATTTAAGGTATAGGCAGATGTACATAATAAGAAGCATAAAGTATCAAGCTTGCAAGTATCTTTATTCCCTTAAGGAATGATGTCATTAAATACAAATACATTTAAAGGAGACTGCTAAAACTCACAGAACTGATATTTTCTGATGAAGCAAATGGTATCTTATTTTGGGGAACAGAGTTGACTAACATCTCAAAGTAAAAAGGAAATGCTGTGAATTTCATGTTTAAATTGATAAGGTAGTACGTTACATCATGGCTGACCCAGGGAAGGGATCATCCACCCATGAAAAGTAATATATTAAAGTACCTCTCTCTTGTTTTAGAGATTCAAGTAGATCAGGAGGGAAGTTGTTTAAATGGTGATACTTGTAAAAGGCATATTTCTGAGGGTCGGAAACACTTGCCCAAAAGCAGCAGAAGACTCTTCTCATCATAAGACTTAGGACAACCCCTGAACTAGTCCATGTGAAGTACATAGCCCAGGACCCAGCACAAAGCATCTGCTTAAGACATTTAGCTATTATCATTATTAACCCAATAAGAATAATGGCATAAAATCTCTATATTGCTTATTACCACCTTAAGATAAGGCTTCTTTAAGGATGTTGATTTACTATAACATTACACTATTGACAGAAAGAAAATGAAGGGTGTAATGTGAATATTATCCCTTGACTTTGCTCAGGGAAAATAAAGTTCTCTTTAGTCATTTATTGAAATTGAGAAGTTTCATGAAACCTCAGATTATTTTATACAGAAAAATCCAAAATGTTATTAGGAAGCAGAAATATTAATTTTATATTATATGTTCATCAAGAAATCTGTCATTCTGGAGAGATACATAAATAAATAAAATGTTCTAAAATTGCTATTCTCACCTAGGATAGAAAAAGACATTTGTTTTCACCAACCACATTTACTAGTGCTGGCTTTAGTCATATAAGAACTAGAGCTAGGTGTTCATTCATTCAGAAAGCATATTGAGTCCTCTCTTTCTCTGTTTTCTAGATGATGAGGAGTCTGCAGAGAATTAGAAAGCCAAGTTGCTTGCTATCAGGGAGCTTACATTCCAATAAGGAGTAGGGAAAGTTAAGGATAGACAATAAGCAAAAAATAAACAATATACAATAAGTAATTGCAATATGTAATAAACAAAAATCAGGAAATGCAACGAAGAAAGTAAAGTCAAAGTGATGGTAGGTTTATTTGAGATAGATGGGGTTGGTGATGGTCTTGGTAATGACGTTTATGCAGAGTCCTGAATAGTGAGAATAAGGCCAGGGACCATGTCAAGATCTTTGGAAATATTAAGAACATTTCAGGCAGAGGAGTAAGTATGGTAAAGTCTTCAAAGATGGCTTCCATCAAGTCCTTCCCTTCCTACATGGACACGTTATTCTGCTTATCAGGAGGGGGAGCATTTTTCAAACTTCACTGGAATCTGGACAGGCATTATGAATTGTTTTGGCAGATATGTAGCTGTGCCAGTTCCAGGCCTATCTTTTTAGAGGCCTGGCAGCTTCTGTTTTCCTTCTTTGAGGCCAGCTGCCTTTTAAAAAGTTTAACCACTCTGAAACTGTCATGCTGCCAGGAAGCCCAAGCTACAGGGAGGGCTATGTGGAGCAACATGTAAGTGCCAGACATGTGAGTAAAGCCTTCACCAACCTTCTAGCTTACCCTACCTGAAAGCAACCATGTGAGTGAACATAATCATTATTGAGGAGAAGAACCACCCAGCTGAGCCCAGTCAGTTCACAGAATTGTGAGAAATAACTTGTTAAGTCACTACTTTGAGGACTGGTTTTTCATACGGCAATGAATGACTGAAGCAATCAGAACACAATAGCCAAAAAAATGGGACTTTCCTTTTAGGTTGTCTAAATCCTCAGAATTGAGAGCAGTAAGTAATAAAGCCTCCTCAAGTTCTGAAGAGAGGTTCTAGAAATACTCCCTATATAACTTCCCAGGAGGCAGACAAGAAATTGCCAGATTGTTACCAAGCGCAACATGCTTTGAAGTGTGTTTGTAGGGAAGAAAGTGTGGTGGTATTTCCCGTTCCTTTCTCTGTTGGAGAAAAAGGAACGAATCCTGGTTCTTTTTCTAAGTTGTATGCAGGAGGCAGCAATTGAGTAACTTCCACAGGCCCAAGGGAGACTTTACTCTTACTTCCTCTCACAGAACTTGCTTATAGAAGCTAAGAGAACTGACTACTGCTGTCAGCACAAACGAAAAGGCAATTCTTGGAGAATCGGAGATTTAGTTGGCAAAGAGGCTGTTGCCCACCTTTTGGTTGGAGAAGTCTGAAGACAGAGGCTGGCTAAGGCTGGCAATGGTAGGATGAGGAGAGTATGCAGCAGTGAAAGATTCTGCATGCCTGGGGGAGGAAAAGGACCCACATGTGGGAATGTGCCCAACAGCATTTAGGCCTTATGGAGGCTGATTGAGAGTCCCACCCAAAGGCTACTTGCTAAAGGGAGGATCTCAAGCACATACCATGAGATGGATGAGCTGTGGAGGTGGGGGCTGAGTAGCTGGCCAGAGAATGCATTGCTCACATTGGGGAACATTGTGTGGAGCAGGGGCCTCTACAGCAGTGGCAGTGGGATGGAGGGTGTCTCTGAAGAATTCATGGTACCGTCCATACAAGGCAGAGCTAGCATTTGGATGTCAGTGATGGCAGAGCACATTTAAAAGCAAGAGATAACTCAAGTAGCTCCAGGTATGTAACCAGTTGTGGCATCTATTATTGCTAATCCCGCCTCACTCTCCCCCAACCAAGAGGAGCCAGATGCTGGAAAGGAGTAGATAATGCAAGGAGAGGGAAATAGAAGGACCCGAGCTGCCCACTTCTGCTGGTTTCCAAGCAGAGGACCAGACCTGAGCTGGGAAGGTGGGGAGCTGACAGTCTTTACACTGGGGGTGAGACCATATTTTTTATTTAGAAAGTGAGTGGAAAGCTAAGAGCACTGTCTGACATAGCTGGAAAGGGAAGGGAGGAGAGATTCAACAGAGCATCTTTTAGAACAGGGGTGGGTGAAGAATTAAGCTCTCTCCTGATGGAACCCTCCCAAAGTTAGCCCATTCAATAGACCAGTTACAAGTTTGAAAGCCCTATGGGAGGAGCAGGTTTATTATGTTTGAGGATCTGAAGGAAGGCAACTGTGGCACAAAAAGAAGGAGCAAAAAGCAAGGGGGAGAGTGGGAAGGTGAGGCTGGAGGGGGAGAGCAGAGAGCGGGGAAGGGGTGAAGTCATGTTGCTTTGCAGTCCAGGAGAAGCGTTTTGAATTTTACTCTGAGTGTTTTAGGAAACCACTGGAGAGTTTTAGGAAGAAAAATAATAGAATCTTATTTTCATTGTTTTTTTTAAAACCTCTGGCTACTCTGGGGAACGGGCAGTAGTGCAGAAGAGTAGAAGCACAGACCTGCGAGCAGCTGTTATAGTAATTGCAGGGAGAGATGGGAGATACTGAAGAGAAGGCTACCAGACGGAGGGGGTTAGTCAAGTATTTTTATAACTGAATGAGATAAGTAAGAGATTTATTTGATAATGTTATTTGACAAATTACAGGCCATCAAGACCGTTAGGGGTCGGACCAGTGCTATTTTTCAATGTGTTGGACTTAATATTTGAGCAGCTCTTAGATTTCATTGCACATATGAATCCCCTGGGACTTGGTTAACATGCAACTTCCTGGGTCTCCTCCTTAGCTCTTCTGATTCAGTAGGAAAGGCATGAGGCCCTGGAGCATGCACTGTAAAAAGCACCCAGGTAAGGTTTAGGGACTCTGAAAAACCCTGACTCATTGCTCCGAAAGACTCTCCACTTCCCTGTGATTTCGGCTTTTTCAGATGTCCAGTTAACTCTGCTCTCTATATTTCAATATTTATTAAACATTGTCTTACATTGGTTTCTTTTTCTTCATCTCATTTTTTGTAACCCTCGAGTATTAAATGCTTTGAGGGCCAGCTTTTTTCTCTTTCCTCCTTTTTTGTTTTAATTTCTCTTCTTATGGAACAGAATTCTGGGTGCATAAGGACTTTTTAACTGTTTTTTTTTTTTAATTATCATCTGACTTCAAGATTCAATTTTTTAACTGTTTTGAAAGCAACATAGCCTTCTCGATGTAAAAGCATTTAAAAGATAATGTATCAATTACAAGCTGAGCAATTTATAGAGACAGAAGAAGAAGCTTAGTGAAATAAATAAAGAACTCATTTTCTGTAGTATATAACAGAGAACTGTCTCCACCTTTCCCTTTCATAACCAAGGACAGTTTGAAAGAATACACTTTGAAGCCATAGGCAATAAATGGTAAATGAAAATATACAAATGCCTTTATCAGACATTTTAATCTGAAAAGTGAAGCATACCCCTAAGGTAGCAGACGTTTAATGCTGTGCTATCAGGCCTAATGGAGGACAGCTTGCTTTTACCTACAACAAAATGGAATTTGCTCCAGATATCTGGATAACCTTGATGCAGTAGAAATACATGATTCAATCATATGGGGCATAATTACTCAGATTGGTACAAGGCAAAGTTGTTAAATGTTCTAAACTGTCCCAGACAAGATAATCTAGAGGAAGATTGGATAGGCATTATCTTTTTGATGCTCGTGAAGAAAGGAAATCATCCAAGTCATTACGGAGACAGAAACAAAAGGCAACTGTTAGAAGAAGTCTATTCTTTTCTTCCAAATAATCAGCTTTTTGATTTTTATTTTTTACCAAAGGAAGTCCAAAGGACACTTTAGCAACAAAATATTTTTCTAACAAAATTTGTCTGGGAAAAATCAAAAATTGGTTATAGCTAGTAAAAGCTTTCTAACAAAATGTGTCTAAAAAAATCAAAAATTAGTTATATCTGGTAAAAACTAATAACTAATCCAAAGTGTGTGTTTATACCTAGTCAGATATAGACAATTTGATCATTGAATTATCACACTTATTTACCCCAAATTGAGGCCAAATCAACAGAAATCAGCTCACCAGAGTGTAGGCGTATTTGCCATACAGGAAGAGCAGGTGGGAAACTGTCATAAAAACCACTGGATTCAACTTTTTGTTTTACACAGCTTTACACAGCTTTATCTCAGACAGGGAAACACATGAAACTCTTTTCCCAAGCTGAAAAGAATTCAGTATGCCTCCTAATTGTTCAATTCTTATAACAGCATACAAGTGGAAAGTAAATAGGCACACTGTTGTTTCAATAAGCTAGAAAAATGTCAGCCTCAAACAAAACTAAGATAAGATTCTTTCAGCTGCAGATTAAGAGCTGGATAGTTAAGTGATACATGGCTGGACTATATATTAGCAACTTTTGTTTTTGGAAAAATACTTTTCCAAATAATAAGGTGTATTTAATGTCACTGAATTCTAAAGTAGAACATTGTATCACATTGTATCTTTTTGGTGCTCATGTTTACATAAAAGTAGAGCACCACTTTTCCCATTTCTTGAGGAAGACTTTTGACCCTTTTTTGGGCAAAGGAATGTTTGATAAAAGGAACTATAAACATTGAAATATTGTTGTTTCTGCCACAGTGTGGAGTCACAATGTTTAGGGAAGAAGTGAGGTATTTTTTTTTGTATTTTTTTTTTTATTGCATTTTAGGTTTGGGGGTACATGTGAAGAACATGGAAGATTGTTGCATAGGTACACACATGGCAGTGTGATTTGCTGCCTTCCTCCCCATCACCTATATCTGGCATTTCTCCCCATGCTATCCCTCCCCAACTCCCCCACCCCCCACTGTTGGTGGAAGTGAGGTATTTATCAAACTAATTAAGTTTTTTTTTTAAAAAACTCCAAAACTTCTTAATAATTATTTATAAAATATGGTTTTATGCCACCTTGGAAATAGCCTAAAGTACAGTAAGTTATTTCAATGGCATTAAAATCAAGATGATATAGAAAGGGTTGAGATGAATGTTCTGTTATCTCAAGGTAATATCTCTGCTAGAATCTACTTGATAGTTCTGACTCTTCAAAAAATATTCAATTTGGGAAAAAATTGGTATGTCTGGACTATGTCTGGAAGTATTATGTCATTCACCTATTTTTTCAAAAAGAAAGTCTTTGGGAGCAGAGTGATTTTTATTTTCGTGTTATCAGATTGATCAAGCCATTGGAGCACAAATTTTCAATCGAAAAAGGAATGTGTCCAGTCTTGTTAATTAACACAGCAGAGTCTATTACAATGGGCAAGCCAGGCTTCTAGCATCAGAAGAGGACCTTTACAGGAACACACTTCATTGACTCTCCTGTCTCTGGGAAGCATGTAAATCTGCAAGCGAACTTCAGTAAGAGGAAAACTATATTTAACCAGGTGATTTACAACATCTTCCTGCTGGAGTCCTCATGCTTTGTCCATTCTTATAGCCTTTAGTTCATGAGAAGTATTTCTCTTTTAGAAAGAATATCTCAATTTGCTCTTCAACCTGAATGTCAGAAGACTTGACATAAACAACAGGAAGAAACTACACATGAATGAGACTTTTAAAAATGTCACGACCAAAATACGTTCGAATTTTGATATGCTATGGTTTGAGATTATAGGGCTACATGAAGAGTGTATGGAATTTTTTTTGTCATCTAGAAAAGTTCAAGGAGATATTTGGCCAGGGAAATCAGCATATAAAAAGGAGAAACCACAGTTTAATTTTGTTTGTTTGCTTTTGTAGCTAAATAAAGTGATCGTCCTAGATATGCTCAAGTTTACCATCTGGTTCTCATTCCATATTCTCTTGGTTTAAAAAAACCCACTAGATCCAGGCCTGCCTATTAGGGCTATTCTGATTAGGAAGAGATGGGAGGACAGATGGTAGAATTAGGTGGTGGAGAAACTGATGGGACAGTGAACTACTTAACATTAACACTGTGCTTCCAGAGAAGCTGACGAATAGAGTTGGACGGAGCTCTAAGTTGAATGTCACACTTACAAAAATTCCTCTGCAAAAATTATCCCTAATTAAAAGTAAAATTTTGGCCAAACTGTATGTATATTAACATAAAAGCTTTTCCAATTATGTGTGAACCATCATTATGGTGGTTTGTTTTAGTCCACATTTATTGAGAATTTAATTTATCTCAGCATGCTCTGTCTCATTCACTTCTCAAATAACACTAAAAATAAGGTATTCCTACTATTTCTGATTTTCAGACCAAGAAACTGAGACTCTGAGAGTTACATAACTTGCTCAAGGTCAAACAACCAATAAACGGCAGAATGGGAGACTCAAAGTCAATCTGACTTTGAAGTTCTTACTATGCTATACTGCTTTCTGCAATCTTTAATAATTGCTAAAGCAGCCAGATCATATTTATCTGCTTTAATCCTCCATTCAACATGTTTCTGCCAATGTCAGTCCTTTCCTCCCACTCTTCTTTTGATATATGATTTTAACTTCTCTAGAGTTGAGAGAGTTTTCAAATAATAACACACCCAGTACAATATCGAATTCTGGATGCCATCTTGCCAATCCTTTACATTTTCTTTTTCATAGCATTTCCTTACTTGCTGTACAAAATAGCATTCATCATTGTCTAGCCCGTCTCAGTTCTGCTAACATGCACAATTAACTTTGCCATCAGCCTTAGGCCTTCTAGGACATTAATGTTTGACTGACTTCACTCAATTATTGACAGCCCATGTTTTGAATTCTTTTTTAGATATATTAGATTGTAATTTGCCAAGTTGAATTTCAGTTACTCTGTGGTTTCCTCCTCGACTTATTCCTCTGTCATTGCAGCAACTTTCAACTTAGAATCAGATTTTATTACAGTGGCGTTTTCACATTCTTCCAGATTGCTAATAAAGATGTTAAACCAGACCAGACCTTTGAAGTGACCCCTTGGTTTCTGTTTGTATGCTGTTTCAGGAAGACCATCCAGGAATAGCTGAAAGTGAATGCAAATTGTGAAACTGGATTGCAAGAAGCTTCTAAACTTGTTATCAAGGGTCAAAATAATTCCCCCATGTGACAATCAAATGGAAATGGCTTGGGATAGCGGGAATAAAACATGAAGTAAGAAGTGTAAGACACAGGGAAGTGGATGAAACAATTTCAGCTCTTGCTGCTAGAGATGACATGAAGAACACTGTGTATAATGCCAGGATATTGTTTTTTTTTAAGAATGATGGTTTCCCCAATGTTAAGAAATAATTAATATCATATGACTTTCACAGCACAGGTTTATTTTTCATCTCTTTGAGGTCACAATGCCATAATGTGAATATTATTTCCATTTGATGCCTAGAAATGGTGAAACACACAATGGCCCTACACAGCCACTCTCTCTTTCACATCAGATCAAAGTCTATTAATTTCCACTGGATTTTGTCAGGTGTCTGAAATTTAGCAATGCAACTAAGTGGCTTGTATATAATAAGGGCGCAATAAATATTTGTTTAACAGAAAATACTTTATAATCAAATCAGAAACTCTGCCATATTAAAGGGTTGTTCCTACAGGATGCAATACTACCTTGTTCCTTCCTTTCTCTCCCTTTCACCTTTATCTCTGTGGGGCATTTGACTTCTATGTATTATACCTAAAGTGGAGTCTTGCTGTCTTAGGCTGCTAGGGCTGCCGTAACAAAGCACCGCAAACTGGGTGCTTAAACAGCAGGAATTCACTTTCTTATAGTTCTGGAGGCTGAAAGTTCAAGTTAAGGTGCTGTCAGAGATGGTCTCTGGTGAAGCCTCTGTTCCTGGCTTGTAGATAGTAGCCTCTCTCTGTCCTCACAAGGCCTTTTCTCTGTGCCTGCAGGAGAGACAGAGCTCGCTGGTGTCTCTTTCTCTCCTAATAAGGACATCATTTCCTAGAATTAGGGCCCCCACCCTTATGACCTCATTTAATGTTAATTGCCTTCCTAACAACCCTATCTCCAAATACAGTCACATTGGAGATTAGGGGTTTAACACAGGAATTTACCCTAGTCCACAACATAATCAGTCTACCACACTTGCTGATGCTGTCTGTCTCCTCCACATTTGAGCTGGAATCTCAGTTGAGGTGTGCTCTATTTCCCCTCTTTTCACCTCTTGCTATTGCTCAAGCCACACCCCCACTCCCCAGAGTCTCTGTGTGCTTAGCCCTCCTTACCACCTTGCTGCAATGCCCTGCTTTGGAAGATGTGAGGCAGTCCTTAACCTCATGAGTCTGGGGCGACACCCTTGGCTGCTGTCCTGGGTTGAATAGTGTCTCCCTAAAATTCTTGCCCACCCAGAACCTGGGAACCTGTTACTTTATTTGGAAATGGGCTTCTTTGCTGATGTAACCAAGTTAAGATAAGGTCATACAGAGGTAAGGTGGGCCCTAAATCCCATGACTAGTGTCATTATGAGGAGAAGGAGATAGAGACACAGGGACATGAAGACACAGACACATACAGAGGAAAGGCAGCCATGTGAAGATGCAGGCAGAAGTACAGTGATTCAGTCACAAGCCAAGGAAAGCCAAGCATGGCTGGCAGCAGCAGCAGTGAGGAGAGAGGCATGGGACAGATTCTTCTCCAGAGCCTCCAGATGGAACCGACCCTGCTGACAGCTTGATTTTGGACTCCTGGTCTCCAGAACCGTGAGAATACATTTCTGTTATTTCAAGCTACCTGGTTTGTGGGACTGCTGTTCCAACAGTCCTAGGACACTAACGCCGTTGCTATGCAACCTGGAGCTGCAATCCTTCCTAACACATCTCATGCCCTGGTCCACACCCAATGGTCCAGCATCCCATGACCTGTGCACCCCACACTTCCCTGCACAGCCACTCATTGGAATGCATTTCTACCCCTGCCTGTCCCAACCCTTCTGCTGGGACCTGTTTTAAGTGTCCCTCATCAGTCGTGATCTACAGGAGCTATTTGATCAGATCACAATCACTCTGTTTAAATTCCCTACATTGCCTGAACAGTATCAGATTTGTTTTCGTGATTATTTGTTCATTTTTCCCCCTCCTCCATCCAGAATGCAAGTTCCTTGAGAGCGGAGACCATGACTGTCTTGTTCATCATTGTATTCACGACAGTACCCAGAACTCTTCCCAGACCAATGAGTATTTGTTGGACAATATAGAAAATGATCTGTATCTATCATCAAAACTTCCTTGGTATTATTTCTTAACCTTTTTCCTTCATCTTCTTTTTGCTCTGTGATACTGCTTTTCTAATAAACATGTTGAACAAAAGATTTTTAGTCATCCACATCCTGAAAAACTTGGGACTTGGCATGAGGAATATCTTGCATTTTCTTGGTTGTCACTTCTATACAATTTCTCCTTCCCTTCCTTCTAAACCTCCAGCTCCGTTGTGTCCCTGTCATTAGACTGTACTACCTGCATTCCTGCCTAATTGCTGCCCTTAACCAGTATCTGGTTACATCCCATTTTGTCGAATTGTTGATGACTTCACCAGACTCTCTCTTCATTTCAATCCCTCCCCATTCGTGATGACTTCAACATCCATGTCTAGGAGCTATCCCCACGTTTTGGTTTCTTAGGTCCTCACCTACTCACCTCTATTACTTATTCTCCATCCTATCCAGCAATTCATTCTTATGGTTTCACTCTTGACATTGTCATCGCCAATAAGGAGATTACTTAATAACCTTGACATCAAACACTGATTTCTAACTCCTATCTTCCAGTCAGCCATCTCTGTTCTTTCCACTCCAGCTATTTTTCTATCTCAATTCTTCCACGTATACTTCCAAAAATTTCTCATGACTGGTTACAAACTGTATTAGTCTGTTTTCATGCTTCTATGAAAAAATACCCAAGACAGGATAATTTATAAAGAAAAAGGGTTTAATTGACTCACAGTTCTGCATGGCTAGGAGACCTCAGGAAACGTATAATCATGGTAGAAGGCACTCTTCAAAGGGCAGCAGGAGAAGAATGAGTGCCCAGCGAAGGGGAAAGAGCCTTATAAAACCATCAGATCTCATGAGAACTCAGGCACTATCACAAGAACAGCGTAGGGGAAACTGGCCCCATGATTCAATTATCTCCACCTCATCCCACCCTTGACACATGGGGATTATTACAATTCAAGGTGAGATGTGGGTGGGGACACAGCCAAACCATATCATAAGCCTCATGCCATCACTTTCCCTCTTAACCACCCTTGATTTCAGATCTTTCATTTTAATTACTCCATCAGAAACTCTTACTTCTGTATGTTGCTCTTCTCTCCAAATCTCTCCTGCAATTCCAATTCAGCTATTTACTTTCTCCATGCTGAACTCAGGCAGCTAAACATTACTGGAGAAAATTATACAGTGATGTTGATTTGGCATACTATAAATGATTTTAACTAATTATCAACAAATCTTCAATGAATGATCAACATTGTCCCATAATCTCACTGCATTTCCTTAACATGTTTAATTTCTGCTTCACCCACCAACAAATCTGTCAATTTATCTCCATCTCTCTTGTATTTCTTGACTTCCCTCTTATTACTGTGGAGTAAGGACACTTGTCGCTATCTAATGCCACTTTGTCTACTTACACCCGGATCCCACACTTTTTGAGTTCTCAGACAGTTTGTACCTGCTGTTATCCACATCCAACTCCTGCATCAGTTTCTCTCTCCCTACAGGAACAATATTCCAATATCGTCTATCTAAAAAAATGCTTTGACTTCATATCCATCTCCAGTTATCTATTCATTTATTTTCTTTCCACATCTCAAATGGCTGTCAGTTGATGTTGACATGATATCTCTACGTCACACTGCAATATTCAACCCATGCTAACTGCACATTTATCAATACCACTCCACTGATACTCATTTGGTCAAGGAGGTCACTAATGACTACCATATTGCCATGTCCGATAGTTAGGTTTATGTTTTAACTTCCTTTATCTTTCAGCTGACTACTTCTTTCTAAAACAGTTTCTTCTCTTGGCTTCTATGATACCACACTCTCTTGGTTTGAGTTCTTTTCATAAACTTTTCCTTTTTAGACGAGTTCTCAGAGAACCCCAGGGATCTCTCCCATCTCTCTTGCTACAGATACTACTACAGATCTCATCTACTCCATGCAATTTAATACTATCTGTAAATCAGTGACTCTCTCTCACATAATTAGCTCTGACATCCTCCTAAGCTCTGGGCTGGCATATCTAACTATCTAATCGCCTTTTGGATGTATCATAAACATCTCAAACTTAATATGGCCAAGAGAACACATATCTCTACATCCCCTCAACAAACTCGTTTCTTCCTGATATCTCTGCTTCAATTAATGCACCCCAGTTCCTTGAGCAAAAAATTTATGATTTGTTTCCTCCACCTGCTTGGTACCTTTCTATGCAATTCATAAACAACAGCTGTTGAAAGCACTTCTAAGGTACGTCACGAGCTTCACCACTTCTGGATATCTCTATTCCTATTGCCCTAATCCAAGCTGTTGTCAGCTTTCATTTCGGCTGCTGTGATAGCTTCTGAACTTGTCTCTCTGCTTTTCCCCTTGACACTTTATGACCCATCCTGTGCACAGTGGCCAATATAATCTTATAAAATTTAAACATGATCTAATCACTCCACTTCTTAAAAGCCTGCAAGAGCTTTCTACAGCAATTGGGATAAAGCCCAATCATTTTTCCTCTTATGCTACCCACTTTCTCTGCCTACATTTCAAATTTCACCTCATGCCCTCACTACTGACCCAACATGCTCCCACCACGTGGGCCTCCTTCCCTGCTTAGGACACCTGTTTCCTCTGCTGGGAATGTTCTTCCTCCCAGATCTTCACTTAGCTGCCTCTTACTGCCACGCATGCTTGCTTAATTGAAATATTACCTATTTGGAGAGAACTTTGACCACACAACTTAAAATTGACACCTAGTTTTGATGTATCGCATCAGGTCTCTGTATAGCATTTTGTCACCAGCTGACATGTTCCCTGTGTGTGTGGTTTTTTTTTTTTTTTTTGCTTTCCTAGATCTCATTTGTAATGGAAGGCCCATGGAAACAGGTACCTTTTTGTCTTGTTCAGTTCAGAGAACAAATGCTATAAACATGGCCTGACACCAGAGTAGCTGCTCACTAAGTGTTTGCTGAAGGTGTGAATACATAAAGAGCTGAATAAATTGTTACCATGTTGTATTCATGGAGGTTTCCAAAGATCACCAAGGCGCAGACCACCTTCCTTTCTTTTGCTGAGATTTCCTGTAGCCCTCCGCTTGCTAATGGCCATGATATTATTCAGTTTTAGAATATGCTTATTCTTTTATTACCCTGAACGTTTCATTTATTCAGTTCTAATATGGATAAGTTATCAGTACTGTGAAGTTATAATTTTTGCCTGCATCAGAAACTACAAGATAATTAAAAATGTGTAGACTATACACAAGTGATAGTATATGATAGATTCCATAGGCTTGGGGGAAAAAAACTTTCCTGTTCAGTGATGCCTGAAATTGCTTTTCCTGGGCAAGACTTTTCATTCCAAATCAGAGATAAAGTTTAAAGATAAAAGACCTGGGAGAGGTCTTGGTGGGCAAGCATACAATTGGCACCTAAAGAGGGGGGATGGGAGAGGCCATCTAGCAGGACAAGAAGTAAAGTCACTTCTGCATCGGGCCTCCTTTGCAACTTTATTCTGGTGTGGAAGTAAAAACTTGAGTACTGAGAGCTGTATAATTCGAAACTGTTTGTAAGTAAAGATATAACACCATGGTATGCATCATAACTGTCTTTAAGTGCCTTCCTTTCCTTGTCTTAGTAAGTTTTTTTTTCTCTCTTGCTTATATATTTTATTTTCTTCATTTTCTCTAGGTCTTGATATTCTCTTTCTCCCTATAAATTTTCATAGGCTGCTCCCTATGTGTGAAAAACATATTTCTCTTAGGCTTTTCTCAGCAAAAGCCCTCTCTTGCAAATTTGTTTTCAGAATTACATTTCACCAAATCTTTTCAATGCAGTCCCCTAATAAAATTCTCCCCCCTAGGAGAAGGCATGAGAAATGGCTCAAGGAAGAAGAAAAATAAAACTGGATGTCAGTCATCTGGGAAGCTTGCCTTCCTTCAGATTCGTGTTTCTGATTTGCTCATTTAACCTGTTTCCTCTTTGTCCTTCAACCGCGGTCCCAGTGGACAAGGCTATCCCTTCTTTATGTTCTCAAAAGCACCCTTTAATAATAAGCATGCCTGTTTTGTTGTAGTTTTCTAATGTTATCTGAATTGCTTATCTCACACATATTTTTTTCACAATGATAAATATCCACACTTTCCTAATTCAACATCTATTTGCAGTGAGGGACATAGAGTTAATGGTAATTCAATTGTTCAGAGCACAGAACACAAACCCGAGATATGGATCTAAATGTAGTAGTTGCACATCCTTTCTTTGCACCTGAAATTGAAATTCAAGCCATAATTTATCTGAGAACTTCTGTTTTATATGTAAGTAAAAGCAAAAAGGCAAGATGAGAGTTGTATTGAGACTCTAAAGTAAAATAAAAATAGGTGTTAATAGACTCAGAAGATTAGAAGTATACATTCACTTTATAAAAAATATTTGTATACAAATATAAAGCAATAATATATTATACTGATGGTTGATTTTCTCATCTTCAGACTAACTGATTGTTCTAATCTTTCCGAGAAAAATGCTTCAAATTTTCTACCAAGTGTACCAGGAGGAGGGCATTAAAAGATAATTTTCTCCTCTCTATGATTCTGATTGGGGGTTGTTATAACTTGCTAAAGAAAATAGATGGAAAGTTTACTTATATGTGTAATATATTCTGAATATTGCTGTATTATCTTTATTTCCTCAAGGTATGCGTAAACCAGTCAAGTCTATGTCTAATCTATATTCTAGTCTCATGAAATTATTAATACATTAAACAATGCATCGTTAATAAATGATCATTGTTTAATTGAAATCAATTGACATTTATAATGTCAAAAATACTGAACATTTGACTAGTTTAAAATTTGCATGTTGTTTCCTGTTTATTTCAGTTAAATCTCAACATTTGTGACAAGAAAGGAAAGCAGAAGTATTCTGCCCCTGTAGGGATGGGCAAACTGAGGGCCAGGGAAAAGTAAACTAGGATTACAATCAGTGCTGTGCTGTGACGTATTTAAGAACGAAGTCTCCCGGTGAGGGGGAGGAGGTAGACCGCAGAACCCTGATTTGTGGCATTTGCCAATTCCTGTGATGTAAATATTCTCACTATGGTCGATTTGAAGTTGTCAATGTGAAGTTACTGAACATAAAGTGGGGAAGATATGGGCATAATTGGTTCTTGCAACTTCATCCCAGCACCCTGCTGCATCATGGGAGTTGAGTGCAGCACCTTGAGTGAAGAGGGAAGGATTCCCTGGGCAGCTACGGTGTATGATGGCATCTCATGGTACACAAAGAAAAGCTCACCTACGGGGTTTGTAGTGTGCGGGGACTTTGGTGGCTCTTGGGGCCTCTGCAATGGAATTTGAAGGCCTCCCCCTCTAGCGTGCTATTATTTACTTAGCACAGTTACTGGTTACTCCTAATCCTGTCATCTCGGTTCAAAGTGGTAACTCCAGGGGGAGAAAACCTGATTGGCCCAGTTGCATTCATTGTTCAGGACCAAGGGCATCCATGGCAGAGATGCTGCTGTTGGAGCCTCATCCTCATGTGACAGTTGCAGTTTCCAGAGAAGGAATCACAGTGCCTTCGGAACCCCCCTTAAATTACGTATTAGGTATCTAACATGTTTTATTGCTTGGTTATCCAGCACCCATGCACCCTCTCCCAGTAGACACAATGTCAATGCATCCCCCCCATTTGAGGCCAGGCTTTTCAGGATCTCTCATCTTAGGCTGAAATTGCAAATCTAACCACAACCAGTACTCCCTATATGCAACCACTGGGGAAGAGGGGAAAGAGAAAGAGAACTTCTGTTTTCAAATGGAGAAGGAAATAAAAAGAGAGACTTAAAATTATATATGTAGAACTGATTACATTCTACATATGTAATTTGTACCATTCTGACCCTTCCCAAACCCCATTAAGATGACAACTGTAGAGATTTGAAAAGCCAAAATCCCATAGGCTAAAGACCATAAGAGTGAAGAACAGTAACACAATTTTAGACGCTAGAAAGAAATCAGGTGAGGGGTAACTGCATTAGCAATGCAGAGGAAATGGACATATAAGCTGAGGTGAGGAAGCCGAGTCAGGTTACATCACAGAGGTCCCAAAATGGAAGTTTATTTTATTTTTATATTTTTTTATTTCCATAGGTTATTGGGGAATAGGTGGTGTTTGGTTACATGAGTAAGTTCTTTAGAGGTGATTTGTGAGATTTTGGTGCACTCATCACACTCCTGAAATGGAAGTTTTTGAAAACAGAAAGCATCATACACCTCTGAAAATGGGGCATGGGGCTAGACCCTGAAAGGTTGTCTGAAAGTTTTTATGAGAAGCAACTACCCCAAAACACCCCTCTCGTTCCATTTTAATCTGGATTCCAGATTGAATCCAAGTTGGATTCCCTTTCCCTGGCAAAAGACTAGAGGCTTATTCTATGGAGAATCTGAAGCAGAAGAAATCCAGGCTTGTGAATTCCTGGCTGAGAAACTGGGTACTGAAAAAAAAGGGCAATAAATGAAACACTACACAAACTTTGTGTGGGCAATGAGACCACCTAACCTCTTTCCAATACCTGGCTATGGAATTCCTACAGATAGATTTATTCCCCTAAGAAGAGAAAAGCAGCCCCTGGCAGCTGACAGCTGGCCTGGCCATGCCAGCGGGTTGTCGGCGTGGCCAAGAGCCAGGGTCAGCTGGGTGGTGTGCGACTAGGGTGGTCGCATAGGACCACATGCACAGAAAGGCCCCTTGCTAGAGGTTTAGTGTTATGCAGTTGCCATCTTGAAATTCTTTATTCTCAATTAGTGTGAATTTGTGTTTTGCAAGTGAAGCCCAGTGGAACAATGCAGCATACACCGTAGGCTTGGAGCCTCTACTCAGGTGTAGACCTGTGCTCGGAACAGGTGCTCTGAGCCCCTGTGTCCCATTCAGCCTCCCCCATCGTGTCTGTACCCCTCACCTGCTGCTGCCCTCACTAGGGGCTGAGTTGCATGGCGTCAGCTGGGAGAGGCCACTGTCCAGCTGCAGCAGGGGCCTGGGTGCAGGTGTGACGAGGGTCAGGCAGGGTAGGAGGCCTGAGCTGGCAGTGCTGTGTTATGTTGGAGGGAGTGGTGACTCTGCGGAACCTGTCTAAGCCACTCTTCAGGTACCAGTGCAGAAGCTGTAATGTCTCAGTCTCGGGCCTACTGTGGGTTGCACCTTATTTGCTTATTTTATTCAATTATTATTTTTTCATATGTATATATTTATGGGGTACAAGTGCAATGTTCTTATGTACATAGATTGTATAACAGTCAAGTCAGGGCTTCAGAGTATTTATCCCCCAAAGAATATAAATATTAATTATTCATCACCCTCCTACCCCTTCACCCTTCCCAGTCTCCATTGTCAATTACTCCATTCTCCACATCCATGTGTACACATGTTTTAGCACCCATGGCTGAGTGAGAACATGTGACATTTGCTTTTCTGTGTCTGCTTCTTTCACTTAAGATATTGACCTCCAGTTCCATCCACGTTGCTGCAAAATACATGATTTCATTCTCTTTATGGCCTGATAGTATTCCGTTGTGTATATGCCCCATTTTTAAATCTAATCATTTGTTGATGGACATTTAGCTTGATTCTATATTTTGGATATTGTGACTAGTCCTGTGATAAATATATGAGTCAGATATCTTTTTGGTATATTGCTTTCTTTTCCTTTGAGTAGATACCCAGTAGTGGAATTGCTAGACGGAATGGTAGTTGTATTTTTAGTTCTTTGAGAAAAAGTACTCCGTATTGTTTATTTTTGACCATGATTTTCTTATTTTCCTTTGAGAACTGTAAAAATGTTTTAAATCTGAGAAAAAGGTGGGTTTCACTGGGCAAATTTAGTGGTACTTTCTCAGGTGCCTAGGAGTGCGGCCCATTTATGTCAAATAAGTGTTTCTCAAGGAGTATATTAACATTTTGCGTAGGACATTTCTTTATTATGGAAGTTTCCTGTCTCTGTTTACTATCTGCAAATGTCTGTAGTGCACCCAGTAACTGTGAGAACCCCCAAACATCCCAAAATATTTCCAAATACCTCCTGTGTCAGGTGGTACCTCATTGGATGAAAATCCTCTTCTAAATTAAATTTTTGGCTTGAGGCATTCTGGATCTTATGAGGAGTTTGAATTAGGGCTTTATATACAAGAATCTACTGATAGGCTCCAAATTCTCCAGGGCATTTTTTCCTGCGAAATCTGCCCAGAGCCAAGGGTTGAGACAGTTGATCTTCCCTGCAGTAGCATGAGTCTGAAGGTGGAGTATTTATTTATTGTTTTTCCCTATCCTGTATTAGATTGTAACCCTTTGGGATCCCGTCTTCATCTGAGCCATCCCCTATTACATCCCACCTAGGGCTGGCCCTGGGGAGTTCTGTTTCCCATATCCCCGGAGGCTGTGAAAATTATCATTCAAGTACACCTGGCTTAGCAACAGACCCCAATGCAAAGCTGGATTTAGTGCTTGTCTGACCTCAGTTCCTTGCTTGAGAATTGATTTCTTGATTTGTATATTTTATCCAAGATTTTCTAGTTATTTTCAAAAGCTGGAGCAGGACAGCAATCTAAGTCTATATAAATCTTTTAAAGGAATCAGTAGTCACAAATTTTCTAGCAAGATTAGGAAAAGAATTGTTATAAAATATGTCATAGTAGCATTATAATAAAGAGAAGGAGAAAACATAGGATTTAATAATATATTTAATAACATATTAGTCTGTTCTCATGCTGCTGATAAAGACACAACTGAGACTAGATAATTTTATAAAGGAAAGAAGTTTCATTGATTCACAGTTCCACATGGCTGGAGAGGCCTCACAATCATGGTGGAAGGTAAATGAGGAGTAAAGTGATGTCTTACATGGTGGCACTGACAAGAGAGCTTGTACAGGGGATTGTCCATTTATAAAACCAGCAGATCTAATGAGACTTATTCACTACCATGAGAACAGTATGGAAAAATCCACCCCCATGATTGAGTCATCTCCCACCTGGCCCTGCCCTCAACACATGGAGATCATTATAATTCAAGGTGAGATTTGGGTGGGGACCCAGCCAAACCATATCACATGGTATAGTGTAAATGTGTTAGGCTATTCTTGCATTGCTACGATTAAATACCTGAGACCAAATAATTTATAAGAAAAGAGGTTTATTTGGCTCACGGTTCTGCAGGCTGTACAGGAAGCATAGCAGCATCTGTTTCTGGGGAGGCCTCAGGAAGTTTTTTTTTTTTTTAACACATGGTAGAAGATGAAGGGGGAGCTGGCACATCACATGGCAAGAAAGGACCATGAGAGAGAGAGAGAGACAGAGAGAGAGAGAGAGAGAGAGAGAGAGAGAGAGAGAGAATGAGGTGCCTCACTTTTAAATGACCAGCTCTCACAAGAACTCACTCACTATCGAAAAGACAGTTCCAAGCCAATGGTGCTAAACCGTTCATGAGAAATCCACCCCTATGATCCAATTACCTTCTACCAGACCCTACCTCCAGTACTGGGGATTGCAATTCAACATGAGATTTGGGCAGGGACACAGATCCAAACTATGTCAGTAAATATGAGCATGTGGGAGCCAGACACATCTGTGTTTGAATCCCCCACTGTACCACTTAACATCTCTGTGACCTTGGGGAAGTTACAGGATACCTTAAACTTCAGTTTCTTTCTCTATAAAATGGAGCTAAAATAACACTTGTCAAGGTGGTTGAGGGGATTAAAGAGATAGTGTATGTTAGTTATTTCCCTTTCCTTTCTGCTTCAGTTATCGGGGCTCCCAAAAACCATTTACCCTTTTTTTCTTTCTTTTATTTTTTCTTTTCATTAAAAAAAAATCTTGTTGTTTTGTTTTTGCAGGGGGTCTATCAATAAGAGCTAGACACACCTGGATGCAGATGGAATTTTAATTAAATTTGGAATTTCAGAACTCCAGAACCAAAATCAGACTTGTGGTGGTCAGAAATGGAGAACTGTTGTAATGAGATGAGTAGACAGAAATGCTCTTAGTTTCAGCTGCATTTGTGATAAGCTATTGAGAACAATTAAGAAAAGTTCCAGTGTAGTCACAGAACATGCACATTTGACTCCTATGAATTACCCTACTTGGGACAGGAAGAGGAGATGGGGGAGAGAGAGAAAGAGAGAGAGAGAGAGAGAGAGAGAGAAGAGAGAGAGAGAGGCAATACAGTGGTGATTCTACATGCTCTTCCACCAAAGACCATGTACTCCTAAGTGAGACTGAAATGGGAAGGGAATTTGTTGTCAACTCCAGTGATCCTGTGGGCCTTTGATTGTGTGAACATCTCAGGCTACTGAAAATGTCTTGCTTTATAGATATAGGCTATTCATATCAAGTGGCCCTTAAATGCAAGCCAGCAACTTCATTTGGTATCAAAGTCACAAAATAGCAGTCTCTGGTAACATGAGAAGAAATTTGGCCATGTGGCCCTTGGGAGAGAAGGGAGGGCTGTTTTTGTTTAAGTGATTGTCAAGGATCATTTTTTCTTACTTGGTTTTTGCCAAAAAGGCTGACTTTAGAACCTAACTAGGGTACAATACAACTCTATTGTGATTGAAATTTATATTCTTCACACAAAATCAGTCAATCACTTTGATTAGTAAAAGCAAACATGTTTTCATATGTATGAGAAACTATAAAAGACTAGACATAAATTAGATGAAATTAACCAACAGCTGAAGCCATCTGCCTTTAAAATCATAGGAAAACACTTTTTGTTTTCCAAATCTCAATCCAGGGCTTTTATCAAATACTGAGAAGATGAAGTTATAGCTACTATGAAATAAATTATAAATTTGTTGATTTATATAAACAAATAAATCTAATTGTAGCAGTTCATGGGTAATGTCTTACAAGATATGTGAAATCTCAGGAAAAATTCAGAATCAGAATTTTTCAGGGCAAACTAAACAGCATCCAGGGGTACAGCAAGGACATTTTTAATTTTCTATCATCCAACAGGTAAATAATGCATAGGCTTACTGTGCAAACAATTGTAGCAAAGAGTTGACTCATTCTGTAATCTATTTTGTCCAAGTTGGGTAGACTGGACACTCTGGCTATGGAAAATTATCCTCCTAGGAGGCCCTGATTGAAGATAGCAGGTACCTTGTACAAAATCCTAACAGAAACAATGCAAACTGCTAAGTATGGACTAGATGCCAAGAGATTCTGCAGCAATTTGCTGTTTGAGGGGATGTATCCCATATAATTATAAAAGTCACAGCTAACCATCTGTTTCAATATCATGGCACTATGTTCTTGGTCAGCACTGTAAACATGAACATTTTGTTATTTTTGATGAACACCATTTAGGTTTATCCTAACATACGAAACACAAATGGTGATATAACTCAACATTTATTGTATGTCTAGAATGTGAACAGTATGGTAGTAGACAGTGGGAGATAGATTTTTTTAAAAAAGAATTCTTATTCTCAAAATGTTTCCAGGCCAGCAGAGGAGACAAAGAATGCATACAAACTGCTCTCATATAAGGTTCAATGGGATTATTTACTTAAGACATTCATTGAGCAACTACTGTATACCTCTCGCTATGGTACAATATAGCTGCAAATACAGACAGAACAGGTGGAGTCCCTGTTCTCAAGGAGCTTGTGAGAAGGCTGCAGAGGCAGGCCTACAGAGAGCAACAATACACTTTTCTAAGTTCTGCAATGGAGAAAAATACAGGGTCTGCTGAGCATAAGGGGGAGGGATTTTACTGTATCCTCTGTGGGGGAGCATCAGGGAAGGCTATGCCAAGACTTGACAACTGGGCTGAGGTTTGAAAAGTTGAGCACAATTAGCCAACTAAGAAAGGAACAGGAAGGAAGAAAGATATGCCAGAAGAAGAAAAAGAAAATAATAGAGCAAAATATCTCATGGGCTAATTGTAGGTGTGAGAGAGTAAAATGTGCTCACAGGTCTGCCAATGTATTTAGTGTAGCCGATGTGTAGGGGGTGATACAGCCAGACACGGGATGAAAAGGTGAGCACGAGGCCCCGGCTGCCAACTCAAGGAACTTGGACTTTGTTCTCCAGTGGGACTTAATCTTGATCAAATGTGTATGTTAGGAAGGTGAACTTGGCAGCAGAGTAGATAAAGCCTGGCAGGGAGGGCTGAATTGGAGATGGTGGTGAGTTAGAAGGCTGCTGCCAGGGACAGGCGAGAAATGCTGAGGGTCTGAGCTATGGCAGAGCCGGTGTTAAAGGGCATTAGCCAAATAGCTGGAGGCTGAGTCCATAGACTTGGTGGCTCTTTTGGGGTGGCTCCATGGGAGTGGTGCCATCCTCCGAGATAGAGACCACAGGAGAGACTTACTTAATCACACAGTGGATGAGGCCAGTCCTGCACCCAGAAGGTTTGATGTGTCTGACCTCCAATACTCAGGCGGCACTGGAATCTGTGGGTTCAGAGCTCCCCAGAGTGGTTGGGACTGAGAAGCATTGAGTCAGGAGGTACCTGGGGTGACTGCAACTGTAAGAGTGTTGAGAGCACTTTTCTCTCCAAGGAGAGAAACAGGAACTAGGGAGAAGAGAGTCATAACATTTATGCACAGAGGGAGAGAAGAACCCCAAAGAGACTGAAGAGGAACTAGCTGCAGGGGAACGGTATCTTGGGAAGCCACAGGAATTGCAAGCAGGAGGGCACAGGCAGCTGTGTCAGTTGTAACAGAGAGAAGGGAAATGGAGACCGAAAACTGTCTGCTAGTTAGCAATTGTGACATGTGTGGTCACCTTCCCCAGTGATGCTTTAGGAGAATGCACGTAAGATGGGATGCGGCGGAGAGCTGTGTTTAGAGATGAGAAGGGAGGAGATTACAATGTTAGGTTAGAGAATGAATGAGGGAATCAAAAAGTGGAGACAGTGTTTGGAGATAACCCTTTCAAGAAAGTTGACTCTGAAAACAAGGAGAATGAGTAGAGCTAGTGAGAAAAAAAAAAAAAAAATAGAAGTTTTCTTTTTTTTTTCTCTACTTTCACACAGTCATTCAACATACAGAACACTTCCATGGCAGACGTTTAGGGATTTTCTTTCACATACCAACAATTCTCCAGCAGACATCAACTGAGTGTCCTGTAATTTAACTCAATTGTGATACTAACTACACGGAGATAGCAACAGACACACCGTGGGTTGAGGGCTCAGATGCCAGTGATTTCCTCAACTTCAGATGCCAGTCCCAAGTGGTATGTCGTCACCCACACTTCTGCCCAACTGCCTATGATTCGGTTCTGGCCAAGCACAGTGGCTCAGGCCTGTAGTCCCAGCATTTTGGGAGACCTGGGTGGGTGGATAGCTTGAGGGCAGGAGTTTGAGACCAGTCTGGACAACATGGTGAAACTCCAGGTCTACAAAAAATACAAAAATTAGCTGGGTGTGGTAGCATGCACCTATAGTCCCAGCTACTTGGGAGGCTGAGGTGGGAGGATCACTTGAGCCTGGGAGGTAGAGGTTACAGTGAGATTGTGCCACTGCACTCCAGCCTGGGAGACAGACAGAGTCCATTTTAAACAACAACAACAACAATAAGGGTTCCCACCACCCCTTCCTGGAGTTGGATTAATTTTCTAGAGTGGCCCATATACCTCAGGGAAACACTTTGCTTATTTTTACTGGCTTCCTAATAAAGAACATACTGAAGGATACAGATGAACAGTCAGATGGAAGAAATATATAGGGCAAGGGATACAGGAAGGGGCATAGAACTTCCATGCCCTTTCCAGGCACCACACGCCCAAGGAACCACTATGTGTTCAGCAATTCGGAAGTTCCCCTTGTGAGTTTTTATGGGAGCTTCATTACATACGCATGATTAATTATATCATTTACATCATTGGCCATTGGTGATCAATCCAATCTTTAGCCCCTTTCCCCTCCCTAGAGGTTGGCAGGTAGGGCTGCAAGTCTCACCCTTGAATCATGACTAAGTCGTTCTGGTGACCAGCCCGCCTACTTGAAGCTATCTAGGGACCCCCAGCCACATCATCTTATTAGCTTACAAAGGCACTGTTAACACTCCAGAGATTACAAGGGTTTTAAGACCTGTGTGCCAGGAACCAGGGGCAGAGACCAAATAGGTATTTCATATTATATCATAATATCACAGCTAAATATGGAATAAAGGAAGAAACTTCAGTTTATTATTATATGCTGAAGCTAATGAGGGAGGGGGAGAGACAGAGAGAATTTACCAGAAAAGGAGAATCTGGCTTCCAGAGTTGGGTGGGAAGGTGGCTGTGGGGATTGGGTCCAGAGTTGAGATGGAGTGTGATACAGTTTGGCTCTGTGTCCCCACCCAAATCTCAGTGTGTAGCTCCCATAATTTCCATGAGTTGTGGGAGAGACCCAGTGGGAGATAACTGAATAATGAGGGCATATCTTTCCCATGCTGTTCTCATGAAAGTGAATGAGTCTCATAACATCTGATGGTTATAAAAACGGGAGTTTCCCTGCACTCACTCTCTCTTTGCCTGCTCCCAACCATGTAAGATGTGACTTGCTCCTCCTTGCCCTCTGCCATGATTGTGGGGCCTCCCCAGCCATAAGGAACTGTAAGTCCAATAAACCTCTTTCTTTTGTAAATTGCCCAGTCTCAGCCATGTCTTTATCAGCAGCATGAAAATGGACTAATACAGTAAATTGGTACCAATAGAGTGGGTGTTGCTGAAAAGATACCAAAAAATGTGGAAGTGCTTTTGGAACTGGGTAACAGGCAGAGGTTGGAACAGTTTGGAGGGCTCAGAAGAAGAGAGGAAAATGTGGGAAAGTTTGGACTACCTAGAGACTCGTTGAATGGCTTTGCCCCAAAATGCTGATAGCAATATGGATAATGAAGTCCAAGCTGAGGTGGTTTCAGATGGAAGTGAGGAACTTGTTGGGAACTAGAGCAAAGGTGACTCTTGTTATGTTTTAGCAAAGAGACTGGTGGCATTTTGCCTTACAGATTTGGAGAACTTTTAACTTGAGAGAGATGATTTAGGGTATCTGGCATAATAAATTTCTAAGCAGCAAAGCATTTGAGAGGTGACTTGGGTGCTACCAAAGGCATTCAGTTTTAAAAGGGAAGCAAAGCATAAAAGTTCAGAAAATTTGCAGCCTGACAATATGATAGAAAAGAAAATTCCATTTTCTGAGGAGAAATTCAAGCCAGCTGTAGAAATTTGCATAAGTAATGAGGAACCAAATGTTAGTCTCCAAGATAATGGGGAAAATGTCTCCAGGGCATGTTAGAGGTCTTCAAGGCAGCCCCTTTCATCACAGGCCTAGAGGTTTCCTTGGCTGAGCCCAGGGTCCCTCTATTGTATGCAGTCTAGGAACTTGGTGCCATGAGTCCCAGCTGCCCCAGCCATGACTAAAAGGAGCCAATGTAGAGCTCAGGCAGTGGCTTCAGAGGGTGCAAGCCCCAAGCCTTGGCAGCTTCCACATGGTGTTGAGCCTGTGGTTGCATAGAAGTTAGGAACCGAGGTTTGGGAATCTCCGCCCAGATTTCAGAAGATGTATGGAAATGTCCAGACAGAAGTTTGCTGCAGGTGCAGGGCCCTTATGGAGAACCTCTGCTAGGGCAGTGCAGAAGGGAAATGTGGGGTGGGAGCCCCCCACACAGAGTCCCTACTGGGGCACCACCTGTGGACCTGTGAAGAGGGTCACTATCCTCCAGACCCCCGGAATGCTAAATCCACCAGCATCTAGCACTGTGCTCCTGGAAAAGCCGTAGACATTCAACACCAGTTGGTGAAAACAACCAGGAGGGAGGCTGTACCCTGCAAAGCCACAGGGGTGGAGCTGCTAAAGACCCTGGGAACCCACCTCTTGCATCAGGGTTACCTGGATGTGAGACATGGAGTCAAAGGAGATCATTTTGTAGCTTTAAGATTTGACTGCCCTGTTGGATTTTGAAATTGCATGGGGCCTGTAGACCCTTTGTTTGGCCAATTTCTCCCAAGTGGAATGGTTGTATTTACCTAATGCCTTTACCCACATTGTTTCTAGGAAGTAACTAATTTGCTTTTAATTTCACAGGCTCATAGGTGGAAGGGACTTGCCTTGTCTCAGATGAGACTTTGGATTGTGTACTTTTGAGTTAATACTGAAATAAGTTAAGACTCTGGGGGGCTGTTGGAAAGCCATGATTGGTTTTGAAATGTGAGGACGTGAGATTTGGGAGGGGCTACACAGAATAATGTGGTTTGGCTCTGTGTTCCTGCCCAAATCTCATCTTGTAGCTCCCATAATTCCCACATGTTGTGGGAGGGACCGAGTGGGAGATAACTGAATCATGAGGACAGATCTTTCTCATGCTGTTCTTGTGATAGTAAGTCTCAGGAGATCTGATGGTTTTAAAAATGGGACTTTCCCTATACTAGCTTTCTCTTTGCCTGCTGCCATCCATGTAAGATGTGACTTGCTCCTCCTTGAGTGCCACAATGACTGTGAGCCCCCCCCCAACCACCATGTGGAACTGTAAGTCCAATAAACCTCTTTCTTTTGTACATTGCAGAGTCTCATGTACATCTTTATCAGCAGCATGAAAATGCACTAATAAGAGTGGTTTTCAATTGAAGAAGGAACACCTTGTTCAATGCAAGTGGAGTTAAGAAGGTAAGGCAGGGTTGCTTACATCATGGGTGTGGATGAACGTGTCCGTGAGTTGGGCAGTCAATACTTATGGGTTCCATTTTCTCTATAAAGCAGGAAGAAATGCCAAATTCTGAGTAAGGATGATAATATGTCAAATTAGGAGTTGGAGAAAGGGGAGAAAAAGTGAAATGTCAAAGAAGGGATAAAAGTTATTTTGACTAATGCATCAAAGGTTTGTGGAGGAGGTGGTTTTGGATTTAGTGCTAATGTAGACAGAATTCAGGAAGATAAAGAGAAAATAAGTTTCAGGAGGGGGATTATCATGAGCAGAAGCAAAAAACAGAAGAGCGAGGTCATGTTTAGGTCAGTAATGCACAAAAATGAGAAATGTTGGTTAGACCACAGGGTACATGAAGAAAACTTCACAGATGTAATGATTTGTAAAATATCATATTTAGCTCTGTGTATCTAGGATCCAACATGGTTCTTGGCACAAAAATGGGTTCTCAGCAAATATTGGTTAAATGAATGAGAAGAAGAATGCATTTATAGTCATTTGCTCTATGGCAAGTTATAAAAATTAAAATAAGCATCCAAGGATAAACAACAAATACTATCTTTTTGTAGGAAAAAATTATTAAAATATCATTAGTTCACTGTTCTTCTGTATAGGTGCTGCAGTTCTTATTGTTGGATAATGAATCACCCCAAAAATTAATGGGGTTAAACAGCAGCCTTTTAAATATGAAATTTCACAGATTCTGTGGGTGAGGAATTTAGGCAGGGCTCAGTGGGAAATTATTCTGCTTTTGGTGGCATTGACTGATATCACTCAGTGATATTCAGCTGGCATATGTGCTAGTCTGGAGGATTCATTGTGGCTCCACTCATGAATCTTACACCCTGGTGATGGTGGCTGGAAGGCTGGACTCCAGCTGGGACTTTTGATGAAACACCTATATATGACTCTCCAGCATGGTGGTCTTAAGTACTTGGGATTCTTAAATGTTGTCTGGCTTCCTGTGGAGTGGTGGTTCTCAACAAGGAGTGATTTTGCCCACCCAGGAGATAGCAACTTCAATACCTAAAAATAGTTTGGTTGTTGCAACCCAGAGGGAGTGTGCTACTCTCAATGAATGGGTGGAGTCCTGGGATGCTACTAAACATCCTACAATGTACAGGACAAGCCCAGCTCGACTGCCAACGAATAATTATTCAGCTCAAAATGTTAATGAGAAACTCTGCAGTAGATCAAGAGGCCCAAAAGAAATAGGCAGAAGCTGCTGCAAGCCCTTCTCAAAGTCATCTGGAGTCACTTCCACCAAATTGTATTGGTTACAAGAGATTCATAATTGTATTGGTTATGAGAGATTCACAAAGCTGATCTACATTCACCGGGAAGGGAACTGTAATTCACCTCCTGGTGGCTAACTGGCAAGATCACATTGCATTAGAGCATATGAATGGCATATTTTTGAAAAATATCAGTTACCACAACAGGGATGGAAGCATAAAATAAATGTCTTGGGGATAGAAGGGGAAAGACTTTAATGGCAGAAAGGCTAGAATTGTGAATATACATAACATGCAGATGGCTAAAAGAGATGGGTCCAGTCAACATGCATCACAGAAAAATCCTACTTCTAATAGGAAAACGGAGAGGGGAAAGCTGCCTCTTATCTTTGGTCCAGTTGACAAGCAACAAATCAGTGATGGGTGGACCCATCGGGAAAAGTTAGACTTCTCCTCCTGCTGGTCCCTTGAGACACCAAGGCCTGTGGTTGTCAATCATGCTGAGAGCACTGAGCTGAGGTCACCAGCATCTTCCCCAGAGATACTCACTGAGCTCAGGGTGCCCATGGAGAACAGTTCTTATTCAATCTTTTATTGTCTTCCTCCCAGGACCTGGAGTCAGGTGTAAGTACTTGCCCACTGGGCTGAGAACAATCTGAGTGATGACCTCAGTCTTCAAAATCTCCCCCTTCCTTCTCTTCTACCTGATTCTGCCATCCTTTCATCAAACCTCTGAGCTCCACTCTGCCTTCCATTAGCAGGAATGTTTTCCCAAGAGGATCCTTGGTTCTATATATTGCTTTTAAAAAAATAGTTTATTGATAGGGAATCTTTAAAAGATATTTAAACAGATTATAATATCTAAAAATTAGGAAATTTATATAAAATGAAAAACCATTCTTACATCTCTGAATGCATTGGAAGTTCTGGAAATACTGGACCTACAGTCGTGGTAGCAATAATTGTCTGAAGTTGGGTTGTTTGCCTTAGGAGATAGATACATTTTATTCAAAAATGTTTGAAATACTGCATAGGAGATTCCCTTATAGGGATGCCTGTAGCACATTGGCATACTAAACTCCCTAAGAACCCCTAAATAATAATGATAATAAAGAAAATGGTAATAACAATGTTTAGATTTGTTTAATGAACCACTTTCCAATTAGCAAGCAAATGTTTCCTTTTCAAAAAAATGTACTTTGAGACGTGTGGAAACAAAACATCAGCAGGCCCCATGGTAGTCAGAGTTCCCAACCTGCACACAAATGCTGGAATCCGGGATCCTTGGCATATGACACATGACATATTTTTTAGCAAAAATGGCTACAAAAAATACCCTCCTTGTATATGTTTTCTTAGTCACCTTCCACAGTGACTTTGGCTTTGGCTTAATGATTTGCCTTGGCTAATAGGGCAATAACAATGATGACACAAGCACGGACTTAAAATTCCTCATAACTTAGGGCTTGTCTTCACTTGCTGGACTTAAAATTCTGAGACTGCCATTTGAGTAAGCCTGAGCTAACTTGCTAGAAAGGCCACAGGGAGGAGGACTGAGGTGTCCTACTTTAGAACCCAAGCCAAGAGGTAGGCATGTGGAAGGGTCTGTCTGAGATGAGACAGCCAAAGACAACTGTCCAACGAATTTCAAGTGTAATCAAAACAGCATGTTGTACACCTCAAAGATATGCAACAATTTTTTTAAGGGAGTGGAAACTACACAAAAGTAGAGAGGTTAATTTGATAAATGCCTCTGAACGTTGACTTCTCACTTCAAGAATTATAAATTAATTGTTAATATTGTTTCATCTATTCTGAGAGAAACTACTTCCAAAATATGTGAACATGGCCACTTTATTAGATCCAAGGTGTGTGTGTCTGTTTTTAAAATGTGATTAATTCTTAGTCTATTAGAGAGAAAAATGATTTAAAGGTTTTAATTTTTTCTGAGATACAATATTAAAATAAGGCAGACACTCTTACTCATAAAATTCCAATCATTTCAAAATATTGGCATATTATTTTAAAGACTGCCATAGATTAACTGCATATTATCAACTCAGTTCAATCTTAATGAAGATAAAACTTCAACTTGAATGAAAAAATGCAATTACATTTAACTGATAAAAAAAAACAGTGAAAGAAAATACATTATTAAAACCAAGATCATCTCCTTATGTGCCATTGGCAACGCATGTGAAATTATTTTGGAACAAAGATCAAAGGCCTGACATTTTGTGAGTAAGCCAAAGAAGGTACCAGATGTAGGTTGTGGATGTCCATCTAAATGTGTGGACATGTGAGCCTACCTGTTCTTGACTGGACAGGTTTCTTTTAATGTAATCATTTCAAGTTTTGAATCAAGTATAAGTTTCAAAGTCCAACATTTGAAGTGTGGATCCTTGAAACTATATTTTACTATTTAATGAACTTGCTATCAAGATGCCTCTGTAAATGATTTTACTTCCATTTTTTTAAAACAGACTTCATTCAGTTTATAAGATTGCTTGAGAATCTTAACATCAAAACCTGTGCAAAAGTTGCATTGTTTTTGCCTCAATTTTCACCATTAAAATGCAAAAGCAAAACAGTTGAAACAATACCTGTATATGAAAATGAGCAAATCTGTTGATGTAACCTCATTAAAACTTTAGTTCTATTTATGAAATTATGCATATAGTCAAATATCAAATATTACAGAAGGGTAGATGGTAAAAAAATGGTTCCATATTCCACCCTTGCTCACCTGTCCCCCCAGTACTTTTTTGAGGAGTCCACAACGTTAGTTGCTTCGTATATCGTTTTAGAGTTACTCAATGCACACTCAACCATTTAGGCAGGTGCCTCCTTTTTATTCCTTTCACTCAGGTGATAGCATGATATAAACACTACACCAAACTTGTGTTCTTTCCGTCCCTCCCTCCCTCCCTCCCTTCTTTCCTTCCTTGCTTTTTTTTCATGGAGTTTCTGTCCCCCAGGCTGGAGTGTAGTGGCATGATCTCAGCTCACTCCTGGGTTCAAGCTATTCTCCTGCCTCAGCCTCCCAAGTAGCTGGGATTACAGGCGTGTACCACCACACCCAGCTACTTTTTGTATTTTTAGTAGAGACGGGGTTTCACCATGTTATCCAGGCTGGTTTCAAACTCCTGACCTGAAGTGATCTGCCCACCCTAGCTGCAACACCAGTAGCAATGTGTGATGTCCCATTTCTCCAAACTCTTGTCCTGCACAAAACTCTTGTTTTGCACAATTTGCCAATAAGATAGGTAAGGATTAGTATCTTATTACAGTTTCAGTTTGAGAGTCTCATTTTAAGGTTAATATCTTTTCATAAATATAACGTATATAAATATATTTAAAATATATCTATATCTATATCTAGATTATATATCTATATCGAGATTATATCTATCTCTATATATAGACAAATTACATATGTCTAGATATAGATATGTTATATCTACATACAGTTATAATATATCTATATATTATATATAATATATAGATATCTATAGATCTATCTATAAAATACATCTATATCTATCTCTATATAGAGACATATATATCTATATATCTCTATAGAGAGATATATATCTATATAGAGATATCTCTCTATATAGAGATACATAGATATATATTTTATAGATATAGATATATCTCTATATTTTAGATATATCTCTGTATCTATAAAATATCTAGATATATAAATATAAAATCAGATATATCTAAATATATAAAATATATATAAATATAATATATATCTATATAAATATAGATATCTATAAAAATATATATGTATAAAATATATATATTATATATATCTATATTTATATAGATAGATATATCTAGATATATCTGATATAGACATATATAGATACCTCTATATAGAGATATATCTATATCTATAAAATACATATAGATATATCTCTATAGACATATATAGATATCTAGCCCACATTCAAGGCTTTTTCTATGATTGAGGAAAAATAGATTTTTCTATATCTCTATATAGATATATATATATCTATAAAATATATAGAGATAGATATCTATATATCCATATATATAGATACATAGAGAGATATATAGAGATCTATAGATATATAGGTATAGATATTTTTAAATATATTTATGTTATATATATATATATTTCTTTCTATATATAGATAACATATTTTTTTAAGAGGCAAGATCTTTCTCTGTTGTCCAGGCTGGATTGCAGTGGTGAAATCATGGCTCACTTCAGACTTAACTGATCTTCCCACCTCAGTCTCCATAGTAGCTGAGACTACAGGTGTGAGTCAACATGTTTTGTCTAAAACAAATATTTATATTTACTTTTCTGTGAACTACCTATTCATGACCTTTGCCCTCATATGTAAGGTTATTGATTTCTTCCTTATTGATGATTTATAATAAATCAGTAGTCTTTATTGTAAGTGTAGGGGAGGAAAAATGTTTTTTTTCTATCTTAGATGCATTGGTTGAGGCCCTGTGAATTACACTAACAAAAGACAGATTAACAAGAGAAAAACATACCAATTTATTTAATATAAGTTTTATGTGGCACAGGAGCCTTCATAAGGAAATAAGGATGTGAAGAAATGGTTAAACCTGGATGTTTTCTTTTTTTTCTTTTTTTTTTTATTGTGAGATGGAGTCTGTTGCCTAGGCTGAAGTGCAGTGGTGCAATCTGGGCTCACTGCAACCTCCGCCTCAGACCTGGGTGTATTCATTCTAGGTTTGATGAAGAATAGAAAGTCATTAAAAAATATGACAGGACAAAATGTTGTGAGCTGAGGGTGGTAAACCCGAGAGAAACAACATAGCAAGTCCTGTTCATTCAGATTCCTGCCATCATGGCTCTGTCTTCAGAGATAAGGATGTTCCTTTCCTGTGGGACTAGGGAGGCCACCTCTCACTTGAGGGTCTTATGGCCTGCTTCAGGGGACAGTCAGAGAGTCCTTCCTTGTACCTGCCATTTCTTAAATTCGTCCATCTTAAAATATCCTCTATGCCAAGAAGTCATACTAGTGAGTCCAGAACCCTGTCACAAGCACTGTGTATTTATGTAATTGAGGACGTTAAGCTCCACGTGAATACTGCCAGTTTTTTTGTTTGTTTTTGGCTGTTTGCTCTTTGTCAGTTGACTTTATTCACGTCACTGCAGAATTTTTAAAATATGGTTCACCTATTTTATAAACAACCTATTTTACCTTTAAGCTTTCTGTCTGGGAGTCAAAACTATAAAGGATATATTATATTTGTCCTGAGAATTTAGAATTAATCCACATTTTAAAAAATGTTTGCTAGGGGCCACACATACCAACATGCTTAACAGGTTATATCTCAGAAGATTCTAGCAGCAATCAGATAGACAGTGAGTATTCTCAAGTAGAATTTAGCCTCAAACAGTTCATCTTTGAAATAATTCTGCATCTTATATGAGAAAGAGCATAGCACTTAAGATATAATATGAGGCTGCATTTAAAAATATTTATATTGGAAAACAGGAAAATTTGGAGAAACGTTTGCTTTCATGTTCAATAAAATTTAAGTGTAAGTGAATTCTATCAAATTACAGATTGATGATGTGATTAAGATTACATGAATAGGCATACATCTGAGAGGTAAGAAATAAAATGATTACTGGATGAAATAAGAAAGATTAAAAACCATATGAAGATAAAGTTACAGAAGTCAGGTAGCCATTGAAACACCAGTTGATACTGCAAAAAACTAAAACGTTCAGCCAAAGCCTATCACAAATATCTTCAAATGTACAGGAAAAGGACAGTAATATGGCAAAAGAAAATGAAAACAGAGCATGGGGTGCAGAGATGGAGAGCTGCTATCTTTACAAAGACACTAGGGGAAAAAACGGAGTTAACACAATAATGAGAACATTACAACATTCAAATTTCTTAGCTGGAAGCTACAGAAAACAACTCTGGCTAATTTAACCAGAAAAAGGAGTTTACTTGAAAACATTGGTTAGCTCATAATGTCTCCAACAAGGTCCCACAATCATGTGTGGAGTCCAGGTTAGCAGGAACCAGGCAGACAATCAAGGCAGAGGTGTTCAGTTAGGACCACAGGAACAATGAATGCAGAATACGGAACATCTCCACTCCACTCTGGGGCTTGGATGTGTCTGTACCTGTGGCTACCACCACGCTTCCTTCATAAGGGGCTTTCATTTCGGTCTGCAGTGGTACCATCAAGTGGGCAAGTGTAGATTACATGACTGCATCCCAGCTGCTAGGCAGGCAATAAAAAGGTGGCATCTGTCATTTCCACTTTCTGTAGAGGAACAAGGGCTCTTCCTGGTTCAAAGGGGAAGTCTTCTATCATAGAAAAAGCCTTGAGTGTGGGCTAGACCTGAGGACTCACTTCTAACAAACTGAATACAGCAAATGGGATGGGGTACCACTTCCAAGATTGCTGTGCTGATGAAGCAAGTGGCAAGGAAACAAAGGCAGCCTCAGGCCAATATCCAGGCAGGAGCTGAGGCCCTCAGCCCAGCAATCTGAAGAAAAACTGAATCCTGCCAGCAACCACATGAGTGAGCTGGAAAGTAAATCCATTCCCAGTTGAGCTTTGAGTTCACTGCAATCCTGACTATCACCTTTAATTGCAGCCCGGGAGACCCTGATCCAGAGGTTCCTTGCTGAGCTGTGTCTAGATTCCTAACTCACAAAAATGGTAAGATAATAGATATTGTTTTATTCCACTAAGTTTTAGAGAATTTCCTATGCAGCATTAGAAAACTATTTTTAAAAAAGCCAACTTATTTCAGTGATTCTTATGAGGGTCAAGATTTAAGCTAAACTAAAATTATTGATTATTTAGCAAAAAATAGCAATAAAAAATCCCATATTAAAACATAGAGGTGAACTTTCACTTTTGATCTCAGTGGAGTACTTTGTAACTGATCAATGCTTCAACATGAACAACCAGAAAAGCTGCATATTGGAAAATTCAGAAACTTCTGAGGCAGCTCAGACTTGAGGAGCTAAGATCCTAGAGGTAAATGAGCTTACTGAACTGGATTTCTGCAAGGCTGGGAATTGAGAGGATGATATCCCAGAGCAAAGGAAGAAAGATGGAAGCTGGTAGATAAAATATTCCCTTTTCTTTCCCCTCCCTTCTCTCCATGCCAGGTATACCCCTCTGTTACAAGACCACCCTTAAGTGCAATTCATACAGCTCCTCAGAGTGTGTCCCATGCACTGAGCAAAGCTGATAGAGGCAGCCATCCTCACAGCCCATGCTCACACGTGGTGAGTGAGGCTCTGCTCTCTCCCCCTCTCCCACCTCCTCTACCTCCCCTACTCCCTCTGTGCCTCACTCCTGCTCCCTGGGATGGTAATTCCTAATAAGGAAGTAGCTTATAAGCTCTCTGCCTGAGGCTTTTCTCAGTATTAAAACTAAATTCAAATTAAAGGAACAGAAACTAACACATTTTTAAGACACTAGCAATAGCTAATTAGAAAACATAACGAAAAAAGTGCCCCATAAGTTTTATCATGTTGTGTTTTCAATATCAGTTCAAAATATTTTCTAATTTCCATTGTGATTTCTCCTTCTGGAGGCTGTGTTAATATAGGTGAGGTGCTTAAAAGGTAAATGGTGAGCACTACGTAAGTGCTAGCTATTATTATCGAAAAGCACAAAGATAAATATGCACACACACATACTTCTGTATCTCCACACACATAAACATACAGTATCACAAGTAAAGGACAATTTTTAAAATATTAAGATTTAACAATACACATGACACAGAAGAATAACAACTGGCATTTATGCAGTATCCTACACATGTCCCCTGTATGACAATTCTAGGGACTATGTACTACTGTCTACATTTTACAAATGAAGAAACTGAGGCACAGTAATTTGTCCAGATCATACATTTGAAAAGTGATGGAGCCTCATTTTGGACCTAGGCAATCTTTAGCCTCATTTTAGACTTAAAAATCCAACAGACTTATGGGGAGATTTTAACAGCCAACTTAAATACCAGCATGTCAAGTGGACTATATTAAGAGCTTTTAAATTCTGGTCAGTTTAAATAATGAAAAGCATGGGCATCACTTTGCTTTTGCAAGTCTTATTTAAATAAAATAAGAACTATCTAAGTAAATCTACACGATATTGGAAGTCAGTAGGGTGCCAGTGGTGCAATAAAACAGCAGATTCTGGAACATAGAAAGCAGCTGGATTGATAGCAAATGCTGACAGAGCTGAGAACGTACAACCTCACCACGTTATAACTTCAGCTCCCCTGAAAAATGGTTTCTTCTGAGAAATTTTGGAACTAGTAGCACTGGGAGAAAGCGTGGACTATGGGGCCTGCCGGGCACTGAAAAGGAAATGGCTGAGGAAGGACTGTTTTGTGCCCAACCTCACCCTTAGAGAAAGCTGGTTCTAGAATCGATTTCCAGGCTGTTGGCGAAAAGTGGCAGTTCGAACCCAGGAGGCCCTGGGAATGGGTCCTGGGTTGAAGATGCAAGGCTCCTGAAGATCCCATGATGCAAGGCTCCCAAGCTGCCAGATGTCAGCCTCTGCCCTCTTCCCTCTCCCACACTCATCCGACACAGCTACCAAAGCCTGGCCCTGTGTGATTCGTGTGCAGGTAGCTCTTCTCCCCAGGCTGCAGCGCAGTGTTGCCAAAGCTAGCCATCCAAATCCTCATCTCATAGGGTGAACAGACAGCTAAGAACACCAAATATTTGAGTAAGAGTATGTATTATTCCGTTCTCACACTGCTATAAAGAATTACCTGAGACTGGGTAATTCATGAAGAAAAGAGGTTTAATTGACTCACAGTTCCACATGGCTGGGGAGGTCTTAGGAAACTTACAATCATGGCAGAAGACGAAGGGGATGCAAGGCATGTCTTACCTGGTGGCAGGAGAGAGAGAGAGTGAAGGAAGCCACACACTTTAAACCCACCAGATCTCATGAGAACTCACTCACTTTCACAAGAACAGCATGGGGGAAACTGCCCCGGCCATGATCCAGTCATCTCCCACCAGGTCCCTCCTTCAACATGTGGGGATTACATTTAAACTATAATTCAAGATGAGATTTGGGTGGGGACACAGAGCCAAACTATATCAGAGTAACAACATGGAAATAAAATGTTAACTAAACAAATGAAAGTCAGCCCAACCCAAATTCTTACAGGCAACAGAATTAACTTAGCAATAATAATAATAACAATAATATTTATATTAAATTATATATTATACATAAATATTTATATCACATTATTGTCATTGTCATCTAGTTACTGTTAATCAAATATAAATGTATTCCACATATAATTATATAACACATAATTCATTAATATTATTTTAAATTGGAACATATGTATGTTAAATAAAATTTAAAATATAATAGTACTGATAAAATGAACTTAATAATAAGAATTAGTCTGTTTAGTGAGAGTCAATCTATAGCTAAATGAATAAAAATCCAACATACTTATGGGGAGATTTTAACGGCTAACTTAAATACCAGCATGTCAAGTGGACAAAACTTAAGTGATACTATATGTGACTTTCTACCAAACCAAACAAAAATGTGCCATGTTTTCAAGCATCCACAAAAATTTACAAATATTCTTCATAAATACCAGGCTGTCTAGAAAATCTTACATATTTTGAAGTATAAAAACTATGCTGGTTTCATTCTCCATGTGTATTTACATTTTAAAGAACAAACAAGGAAAAAAAATATGGTATTTTCTTAAGCATTTCATTTTTGGAAATTTTTGAATCATTAAAAAATAGTGTTAGAATGAAATAAAAAAAATAAAAATTACATTCCAGTTAGAATTCAATGAAAATACTCATTAAAGTGCAACCAAAGTGGTACTCCAGAGATGATTTACACTTAAAAAAATAGAACTAAATATATGTAAAGTAAAGTAAGAGCAATTAAATCAAAATTTTGATCTTTGAAAAGTGGCAAATAACACAAATAAAAAACATTAGGCTTGAGAAGAATATTTTTATAAATATTTAATTTTATTTTTTTAATTTCCAACTTTTATTTTAAGTTCAGGAGTACATGTGCAGTAAGTGCAGGTTTGTTGCATAAGTAAACATGTGCTATGGTGGTTTGCTGGACAGCACATCCCCATCACGCAGGTATTAAGCCCAACATCCATTAACTATTCTTTCTTATCCTCTCCCTTCTCCAACCCTCCACCCTCTGACAGGACCCAGTGTGTGCTGTTTCCCTCGAGGTGTCCACGTGTTCTCATCATTTAGCTCCCACTTATAAGTGAGAACATGCAGCATTTGGGTTTCTGTTCCTGCGTTAGTTTGCTAAGCTATCCATGGTTGGCCTCCAGCTCCATCCATGTCCTTGTAAAGGACATGATCTCATTCCTTTTTACGGCTACACAATATTCCATTATATATATATATGGAATAATATATATATTATATATAATATATATTATATATTTATTATATTATTCCATATATATGTAATATGTATTATGGAATTATATATATATATTACTCCATGGTGTGTGTGTGTATATATATATATAGTACACACATATATATATGTACACCATGGAATAATATATATATATAATTCCATAATACATATTATATACATATAATATATATGGAATAATATAATAAATATATAATATACATTCCATGGTGTGTGTGTGTATGTGTATATATAGGTACATACATGTACCTATATATACACATACACACACCATGGTATAATATATATATAGTATATATATACACACACATAGTATATAACATACATTCCATGGTGTGTGTGTATGTGTATATATAGGTACATATATGTACATATATATATACACATACACACACACCATGGAATAATATATATATATATAGTATATATATATACACACACACACATAGTATTCCATGGTGTATGTGTCTATCTATCTATCTATCTACCTATCTATCTATCATATTTTCTTTATCCAGTCTACAATTGATGGACATTTAAGTTGATTGTGTATCTTTGCTATTGTAAATAGTGCTGTAGTGAACATACGCATCCACATGTCTTTATACTAGAACAATTTATATTCCTCTGGGTAAATGCCCAGTAATGGGATTGCTGGGTTGAATGGTATTTCTGCCTCCAGATCATTGAGGAATTGCCACACTGTCGTCCACAATGGTTGAACAAATTTACTCTTCCACCAACAGTGTAGAAGTGTTCCTTTTTCCCCACAACCTTGCCAGAATCTGTTATTTTTTGACTTTTTAATAATAGTCATTCTGACTGGTGTGAGATGATATCTCATTGTGGTTTTGATTTGCATTTTTCTAATGTTCAGTGTCGTTGAGCTTTTTTTTTTTTCATTTTTTTATTGGCCATATGTATGTCTTCTTTTGAGAAGTGTTTGTTCATGTCTTCTGCTCACTTTTTATTGTTTTTTTTTTCTTGTAAATTTGTTTAAGTTCCTTATAGATGCTGGATACTAGACCTTTGTCAGATACATAGATTTCAAAAACTTTCTACCACTCTGTAGGTTGTCTGTTTACTTTGTTGACAGTTTCTTTTGCTGTGCAGAAGCCCTTTAGTTTAATTAGATCCCATTTGTCAATTTTTGCTTTTACTACAATTACTTTTTGTATCTGTGTCATAAAATCTTTGCCCATGCCTATGTCCTGAATGGTATTGCCTAGGTTTTTTCTTCTAGGGTTTTTTATAGTTTGGGGTTTCACATTGAAGTAAGCCATCTTGAATTGATTTCTGTATATGGTGTAAGGAGAGGTCCAGTTTCAATTTTCTGCATATGGCTAGCTTGTTCTCCCAGCACCATTTATTACACAGGGAATACTTTCCTCATTGCTTATTTTTTGTCAAGTTTGTATAAGATCAGATGGTTGTAGGTATACAGTTTTATTTCTGGGTCCCATATTCTGTTCCATTGGTCTATGTGTCTGTTCTTCTATGAGTACCATGCTGTTTTGGTTATTGTAGCCCTGTTGTATAGTTTGAAGTCGGATAGTGTGATGCTTCCAGTTTTGTTCTTTTTGCTTAGGATTGCCTTGGCCATTCAGGCTCTTTTTTGGTTCATATGAATTTTAAATTAGTATTTTCTAATTCTATGAAGAATGTCAATGGTAGTTTAATGGGAATAGCACTGAATCTATAAATTGCTTTGGACAGGGTGGCCATTTTCACAATATTGATTCTTCCTATTCATGAACATGGAATGTTTTTCCATTTGGTTGTGTCATCTCTAACTTCTTTGAACAGTGGTTTGTATTTCTCCCTGAACAGCTCCTTCACTTTCCTTGTTAGCTGTATTCCTAGGTATTTTATGCCTTTTATCGCATTTGTAAATGGAGTTTATTTGTGATTTGGCTCTGCACTTGCCTGTTGTTGAGGTATAGAAATGCTAGCGATTTTTTGCGCATTGATTTTGTATCCTGAGACTTTGCCAAAGTTACTTATCAGCTTAAGAAGCTTTTGGGCTGAGATGATGGAGTTTTCTAGATATAGGATCATATCATCTGCAAACATAGATAGTTCAACTTCTTTTCTTCACATCAGAATACACTTATTTCTTTCTCTTGCCTGATTGCCCTGGCAAGAAATTCCAATACTGTGTTGAATAGGAATGGTGAGAAAGGGCAACCTTGTCTTGTGCTGGTTTTCAAGGGGAATGCTTCCAGCTTTTGCCCATTCAGTATGATATTGGCTGTGGGTTTGTCATATATGGCTCTTGTTATTTTAAGGTGTGTTCCTTCAAACCTCATTTATTGAGAGTTTTTAACACGAAGGGACGTTCAATTTTATTGAAGGCCTTTCTGCATCTATTGAGATAATCATGTGGTTTTTGTCTTTATTTCTGTTTATGTGATGAATCACATTTATTGATTTGCATATGTTGATCCAAACTTGCATCCCAAGGATGAAGCCTACTTGAAGATGGTGGATAATAAGTTTTTTGATGTGCTGCTGGATTCAGTTTGTCAGTATTTTGTTAAGAATTTTTGCATAGATGTTCACCAAGGATATTGGTCTGAACTTTACCTTTTTTTTTGTTGTACCTCTGCCAGGTTTTGGTATCAAGATGATGCTAGCCTCATAGAATGAGTTAGGGAGGAACCCCCTCCTCTTCAGTTTTTTGGAATAGTTTCAGTAGAAATGATACCAGCTCTTTTTTGTACCTTTGGTAGAATTCAGCTGTGAATGCATCTGGTCCTGGGCCTTTTTTGGTTGGTAGGCTATTTATTATTGCCTCAATTTCAGAACTCATTATTGGTCTATTCAGGGATTCTATTTCTTCCTGGTTCAGTCTTGGGAGGGTGTATGTGTCCAGGAATTTATCTATTTCTTTTAGATCTTCTAGTTTTTATGCATAGAGGTGTTTATAATATTCTCTAATGGTTGTTTGTATTCCTGTGGGGTCAATGGTAATATCCCCCTTATCATTTCTGATTGCGTTTATTTAAATCTTATCTCTTATCTTCTGTATTAGTCTAGCTAGTGGTCTATTATATTAATTTTTTCAAAAATCCAACTCCCGAATTTGTTGATTTTTTAAAAGGGTTTTCTTGTCTCTATCTCTTTTAGTTCAGCTCTGTTACAGGTTATTTCTTGTCTTCTGCTACCTTTGGTGTTTGTTTGCTTTTGTTTTCTAGTTCTTTTATTTGTGATTTTTAGGTTGCTAACTTGAGATCTTTCTAGCTTTTTTGATATGGGTATTTAGTGCTGTAAATTTCCCTTTTATCACTGCTTTAGCTGTGTTCCAAAGACTCTGTCTGGTACACTGTACACTGTATGTTTCTTCTCATTGTTTTCAAAGAACTCCTTGATTTCTGCCTTAATTTTATTATTTAACCAAAAGTCTTTCAGGAGCAGGTTGTTCAATTTCCATGTAATTGTATGGTTTTGAGTGAATTTCTTAATCTCGAGTTCTAATTTGAGTGTGCTGTGGTCCAAGAGACTATTTGTTATCATTTCAGTTTTTATGCATTTGCTGAGGAGTGTTTTACTTCTGATTATGTGATCACTTTTAGAGTAAGTGCCATGTGGTAATGAGAAGAATGTATATTCTGTTGTTTTCTTGGTGAAGAGTTTTGTAGCTATGTATCAGGTCCACTTGATCCAGAGCTGAGTGCAAGTCCTAAATGTTTTTGTTAATTTTCTGTCTCAGTGATCTGTCTAATATTTTCAGTGGAGTGTTAAAGTCTCCTACTATTACTGTGTAGGAGTCTAAGTCTCTTTGAAGATCACTAAAAGCTTGCTTTATGAATCTGGGTGCTCCTGTGTGGGGTGCATATATATTTTGGATAATTAGCTCTTGTTGAATTGAACCCTTTACCATTATATAATGCCCTTGTTTGCCTTTGTTCATCTTTGTTAAAGTCTGTGTTCTCAGAAACTAGGATTATGACCCTTGTTTTTTTCTGTTTTTCATTTGCTTGGTAAATTTTCCTCCATCCCTTTATTTGAGCTATATATGTCTTTGCATGTGAGATTGGTCTCTTGAAGACAGCATACTGAAGGGTCCTGGTTTTTTAACAAGCTTGCCACTCTGTGTCTTTTAATCAGGGCATTTAGCCTATTTACATTTAAGGTTAGCATTGTTATGTCTGGATTTGATCTTGTCATCATGATGCAAGCTGGTTATTTTGCAGGCTTATGTGGTTGCTTCATAGTATCACTGGTCTGTGTTTTTGTAGTGGCCGGTATCAGATTTTCCTTTCCATATTCACGTCCATTTCCCGAAGTGCTTCCTTCAGTAGTTCTTGTAAGGTAGGTCTGATAGTGACAAATTCCCTCAGCACTTGCTCGTCTGAAAAGGATTTTATTTTTCCTTTGCTTTTGAAGCTTAGTTTGACTGGATATGAAATTCTGGGTTAGAATTTCTTTTATTTAGGAATGTTGAATATTGGCCCCCAATCTCTTCTGGCATGTAGGGTTTCCACTGAGATGTCTGCTGTTAGTCTGATGGTCTTCCCTTTGTTGGTGACCTGGCCTTTCTCTCTGGCTGCCCTTTACATTTTTTCTTTCATTTAGACCTTGAAGAATATGATTATTATGTGTCTTGGGGTTGATCTTCCCATGGAGTATCTTCCTGGGGTTCTCTGCATTTCCTGAATTTGAATGTTGGCCTCTTTAGCTAGGTTGGAAAAGTTCTCCTGGATGATATCCTGAAATATGTTTTCCAAATTGGTTGCATTCTTCCCATTTCTTTCAGATACCCCAGTCAGTTGTAGGTTTGGTCTCTTTACAAAATCCCATGTTTCTAGGAGGTTTTGGTCATTCCTTTTTATCAATTTTTCTCTATTCTTGTCTGCCTGTCTTATTTCAGAAAGACAGTTTTCAAGCTCTGTGATTCTTTCCTCGCTTCATCTATTCTATTAGTATTTGTGATTGCATTGTGAAATTCTTGCAGTGTGTTTTTCAGCTCTATTAGGTCAGCTATGTTCCTCTCAATACTGGGTATTTTGACTGTCAGCTTGATATGGTTTGGCTGTGTCCCCCTGTATCTTGCAGAAGAAATTTCTAAGCAGTAAAGTGTTCAAGATATGACTTGGGTGCTGTTAAAGGCATTCAGTTTTACAAGGGAAGCAGAGCATAAACATTCAGAAATTTGCAGCCTGACAATGTGATAGAAATTCTATTTTCTGAGGAGAAATTCAAGTTGGTTGCAGAAATTTGCATAAATAGCAAGAAGCTGAATGTTAATCCCCAAGACAATGGGAAAGAAAATGTCTCCAGGGCATGTCAGTTGCCTTCATAGCAGCCACTTCCATCACAGGTCTGGAGGCCTAGGAGGAAAAATGGTTTCATAGGCCAGGCCCAGGGTCCTCGTGCTGTGTGCAGCCCAGGGACTTGGCCTGGAGCCCCCCCCCACAGAGTCCCTACAGGGACATTGCCTAGTGGATCTGTAAGAAGAGGGCCACCATCCTCCAGACCCCAAAATGGTAGATCCACTGACATCTTGCACCGTGTGCCTGGAAACACCACAGACACTCAATGCCAGCCCAAGAAAGCAGCCAGCAGGGGGACTATACCCTGCAAAGCCACAGGAGTGGAGCCGCCCAAGGCCATGGGATCCCACATCTTACAGCCATGTGACCTAGTTGTGAGACATGGAGTCAAAAGATATCATTTTGGAACTTTAAGATTTGACTGCCCTGCTGGATTTTGGATGTGCACAGGGCCTGTAGCCCCTTTGTTTTGGCCAATTTCTCCCATTTGGAATGGCTGTACGTACACAATGCCTGTACTCCCATTGTATCTAGGAAGTAACTAACTTGCTTTTGATTTTACAGGACCACAGGTGGAAGGAATTTGCCTTGTCTCAGATGCGACTTCGGACGGTGGGCTTTTGAGTTAATGCTGAAATGAGTTAAAACTTTGGGGGACTGTTGGGAAGGCATGATTGGTTTTAAAATGTGAGGACATGAGATTTGGAGGGGCTAGGGGTAGAATGACATGGTTTGACTGTGTCCCCATCCAAATCTCATCTTGAATTCCCATGTAGTGTGGGAGGGGCCCCATGGAAGGTAATTGAATTATGGGAGTGGTCTTTTCTGTGCTGTTCTCGTGATAGTGAATGAGTCTCATGAGATCTGATGGTTTTAAAATGGGAGTTTCCCTGCACAAACTCTCTCTTTGCCTGCTACCATCCACGTAAGATGTGATTTGTGCCTTCTTGCCTTCGACCATGATTGTGAGGCCTTCCCAGCCATGTGAAACTGTAAGTCCATTAGACTTCTTCTTCTTCCCAGTCTCTGGTAAGTTTTTATCGGCAGCATGAAACAGACTAATACATAGCTCCTATGTTGTTTTATCACAATTCTTAGCTTCCTTGCATTGGGTTACACCATGCTCCTTTAGCTTAGCAAAGTTTGTTTCCTTCACATTCTGAAGACTCCTTCTGTCATTTCAGCCATCTCTGCCTCAGTCCAATTTTAAACCCTTGCTGGAGAGGTGTTGCCTGCCATTTGTAGGAAAGGGGGCACTCTGAATTTTTGAGTTTTCAGCATTTTTGTTTTGATTCTGTCTCATCTTTGTGGGTTTATCTACTTGTGATCTTTGAGGTTACTGATCTTTAGATGCAGTTCTTGTTTCTTGTTTTTCAGTCTGGCCACTCTTCCCTAGGGCTACCGTGGTTTGCTGTGGGTCCACTCCAGACCCTAGTTACCCTGTTTTTTTTCAGTTACCTGGAAGTATCATCAGTGAAGGCTGTGGAACAGCAAAGATGGCAGCCTGCCCCCTACCTCTCGGAGCTCTGTCACAGGGGAGTACTGACCTATTGCTGGCCTGAGTGCACCTGTAGGTGGTGGCTGGAGACCCTAGCTGGGGCGTTCTCACCTAGTCAGGAAGAATGGAATCAGAGTCCTGGTTAAAAAGGCAGTCTGGCTGCGTGTTGATAGAGCAGCTACTCCCAGGAACTCCATTTAGGGAGAAATTAGGATCTGCCCAGTGAGGAGGAATTGATCAGGATCCCATTTAAAGAAGCAGGCTGGCCATAGCAGACTGTGCTATGCTGTGTCATGCTTGGAAACTGTGTCAAAACAGTGGTTCCATGTTTGGAAAGCACCTCTGTTCCAGTTGGATTGTACTCTCCAAATCTGCAGGCTGGAATGGTTGAGTCACCCAAATGCAAAGACGGTGGCCCATCCTTTCCCCTGGGCACTCTGTCCCAAGGAGATATCAGAACTCTGTCTGTAGAATACGGGTAGGGGTGGCCAGAGGCCCTGGGGCTGGGAGAACCCACCCAGTAAGGAGGAATAGATCGGGGTCCCACTTAAGCCATCTGGCCTCACCTTGACAAAACAGCCATGCCAAGCTGGGGAACCACATTTGCTCCAGTCTTCTTGGGTTCTCCAAAGCTCATGAGCTGGAACAGCTGATTTCTCCAAACAACAAAGATGGTAGCCTGATCCTCCTCCACCTCCACCTGCATTCCATCCCTGGGAGCGATGAGAGCTCTGTCCGTAGTATGTGGGCAGGTGGGGGGTGGCTAGAGGTCCCTGCTGGGAGATCTCACCCAGTGAGGAGGAACGGATAGGGAGCCCACTTAAAGAAAGCAGTCTGGACAGGTTCTGGCAAAGTCACTGTGCTATGCTGGTAGAACCCTTCCTCCTCTGGACCATTTGGACTTTCTAAAGCCTGCAGGCTGGAATAGCTGAGTTGTCCAAACAACAAAGATGGTGACCCACCCCTCTGCCCAGGGACTCTGTCTCATCTCAGGAAGGATCTACCCTGTTGCCAGTGGCTGGCTAGGATTCTAAGCCAATAGGTCTTATCTTTTGAGGTGCCATGGAAGTGGGGCCCACAGACTGATGCTGCTTGGCCCCCTGGATTCAGCCCCCCTCCTAAGGGTATGTACAGACTTCCCGCCTTGCCTGAGTCCCAGTCACCTTTGTCATTCCTCATGGGTGGAGTTGTTTTGCTGATCAGTTCCAATGTGAGTACTTGGATATTTCAGTTGAAGATGCTGTATTCACTCACCTTTCATCCGTCTGAGTACCACATACTGCAAGTGCTTCTAATCAGCCCTCTTGGTCCCCTAGTATAAGCATTTTAAAAACAAGATGTGTAACTTTAAAAAAAATAAATTGTATTGTGTATATTTGAGCTTTACAACATGATGTTATGTGATACATGTAGATATTAGAAGAGTTACTTTAGTAAAGCAAATGACCATATCTATCATCTTACAAAGTTACTTTTTGTGTGTGTGACAAAAGCATGAGCGTGGTGGTGCTTGCTGTAGTCTCAGCTACTTGGGAGGCTGAGGCAGGAGGATGGATTGAGCCTGGGTGTAAAGGTTGCAGTGAACCTTGATCATGCCACTGCACTCTAGCCTGAGCAACAGAGTGAGACCCTGTCTCAGAAAAAGAAGAGCAAACAAAAAGCCAGCTTTCTAAAAAAATACAAATAATCCATGTTAAATGGGACAAAAACTGAAATAACTGAAATTATCTCACAGAGAGCAAAAAAATGCTTGCTATATAAGTAGCATTAAAGTTTAGTATCCAACCTAGACAAAGCGCCCTCAAAAAATGTAAATAGGCTATTCACAGAAAAGGGAAAAAATAAATAACAAGCAGATGGAAATGATGGGGTGCAGGAAGTGCTACTCCAAATATGGCACCTTGGAAATTAAGAAAAGAGCAGAGGCAGGAAGGTAATTGCTATGGTGTCTGAATGTATCCTCCCAAATTCACACGTTGAGTTGTAATGGCCAATGTGATAGTATTAAGAGGTGGGGCCTTTAGGAAGTGATTAAGTCATGGATGGAATTTGGGTCCTTATAAAAAGGCTTGAAGAAATGAGGTCACTCTCTTCTCTTCCATCATGTATTCTCCTTCCATTTCTTCCACCATGTGAGGCACCGAGACAGGGCCATCTATGAGATATAGGCCTTCACCAGATGCTGAACCTGCTGGAGTCTTAACCTGGTACTTACAAGCCTCTGGAACTGTAAGAAAATAAATTTCTGTTCTTTATAAATTACCTAGATATTTTGTTATGGCAGCACAAACAAACAAAGACAGTCACTCTCTGACTTTCTCCCACCTTTCTCTCCTGAAAGTTGTCCGTAAAAGAATCCACTGAAAATAAATCAAGACCCTCATTCTTGAGGGAGTTTTCTGCCCTATACTGGAGGGAAGTGGAGAGGCCAAGAAAAATCTGAACAAATAGGCCTTGCTCAGTTTCCCATTTATTTCCATTTTACCTCCAATCATACTTCTGCACAACTGTCTGGAAAAATACAGTTTCCCTTGGGTCTTTGGTCCTTCATTTCTGAAAGCTCTCAGGTCACATAAAACTTTTATTAAATATATTTGCTATGCTTTCCTCTTGTTTATCTATCTTTTGTTATAGAGGTTTCAGCCATGAGCCTTAAAATGGTTAGGAGAATATACAACTTTATCTCCACTACAGAAAGTAGAAAACCTTACTGGTCATTAGGATTATACAAATTAAAACAGGAAGATCCTATTTATATGCCTTCCCTGCCCACATCAGTTTTTCAAAAATTCAAAAGATTGATTACATCCTGTTCTGTGGAAAGTGGAGGAAAAAAATTGTAGGTGAAAGACAAATTAATAAAAATGTTTACAATGTAATTGGCCAGCATCTATAAAAAATTAAACTATACCACTCATCTTTTGCTTTAGATTTCCACTTCTAGAAACCTTTGCATGAAAATAGCCACACTAAGATATATAAGTAGAAACATCCTGTAAGAAACAATGGGCACAACCTGAATTATTTCCGATGTACCTAAATTAAGATACATTCACAATGTGGACAACTTTGCAGATTTAAAAAGGCTGATATTCAGATCAGTGCAGTGGCTCTTGTCTGTAATCTCAGCACTTTGGGAGGCCAAGGCAGGAGGAACACTTGAGGCCAGAAGTTCTAGGTGGCATCAAATTATGATTGCATCACTGCACTCCAGCCTGCAGAATGAAAACCTTCCTCAAAAAATGAAAACCAAAAAGAGGACAATACTCACGTATTTTGGAGACATCTTGATTCTGTGTTCCCTTTCACAAAATGCCCTGTGAAGCCACAGAAACCGCCCCTGCCACAGAGCACAAGTTTCCAAAGCCCAGGTGGAGACAAGGTGGGAACAGAATCTGACATCGATGAATCGGTAGCAGAGCAGAAGGAGCAGGATCCATACAGCGAGCCCCACCGGCAGCAGCAACAAAAGCAGATGAAGAACCAGCTGGGAAAGTGAAGCAAGATGAAGTGGTAGACCACATCCAAACTATTCCACCGAGTGGTCACAGAGGTTACTACAATCACCACCAGAAAACCTAAAAATACCCTCTTCGTCATCCCAAGGCCAGATGTCTACAAGAGCCCAGCTTCAGATACCTCCCTATTTTGGGGGAAGCCAAGAGCAAGGACCCATCTCAGCAAGTAGAGCTACCAGATGCTGAGAAATTCAAAGGTCAAGGTGAAACCAACTGGAGCATATTAAAAAGCAGACTCTGATAGTGCAAGAGGAGATGAAGAGGTGGAGTTTAATGAAACAAATGTGGACATAGAATTGGTTATGTCACAAGCAAAGGGGTGAAGAGCAAAGATAGTCCGAGTCATAAGAAACAACAGTAATGACACTGTAAAGGCTATAATGGGACTAAAAATGGAACCATCTGAAAATGAGGACTCTTGTTTATTCATTTATTCATTTTGGTATTTCAAAAGAGTAATTGCAGCTTGTTTTAAAATTTGGCTGTTTCTGTGTGTTAATACAATTTAACTTCTTGGCAGTTTGCTGCTGCTTGGCCTTACACCTTGGGAGAGGGTGGAAGCTGAGGAACCTCATCAGACATCGATGTGATCAGATATCCAAGGCAGGCTCTCACTAAACTGACTTAGCAGGGGGTTTTGTTAAAAAAGGATTTTACAAGGAAGCGCGCAGAAGGGCATAGGGGAAGGTTCAGAAGCCTGATTAAAGTTTAGTCAAGTGAAGAATCTTTCATGAGTTACTATCCATGATCTCTTTGACTATTGGGAATTTCTTCTGCATGTGTTTTTGGTTTTTAAACCTTCTTGATTAGGATCCCATTTTCCTATATAAGTCACATTGTTCTTTTCACCATTACCTCTCGTAAAAATGCAGGCGCCGTTCCCATCGCTATCATCAAAAGTTTTGTTTTGTTCAATACGTGGATTTCAGCATATGTCCCTATATCCTAGGAGTTTTTAAATCTAAGTGACTAGGGGTTCATAATGTTTTAAGTCTAATTTTTAGCTTTCATAAAGCTAGTTTCAAAACCAAAACATCCTTTGAAGTCAGTGGGAAGTCTGTTCAGAGAGCATTGAAGAAAATGAAAAATAAGCTGAAAGAAAGGAACTGCCACCAGTTTGTGATGGCTTACCTCTTGCATATGCATGACTTTTAGCCTATTTCATATTAGTTAGCTTTTAATTTTATGTTCTTGTATTATGCATGGCCTGTCCAGTTAGTTTTGGGCACTGTCCTTCCTTCCTAATTGTTTCTACTTCTATCAAGTTAAAAAATATTCACATTCTCATTGCTATATATATTTTTTCCACTTCTTCTGAAACTTTTCTTTTTCAGAATTATCTTCTTTGTGTAGTTCACCCTTTTAGTGGTATTTAAAAATTTTTAACTATTTCTCCTATACTCATATCTTGGTAAGAGTTTTGCTGTTCCTCAGGGTGGAGTTTCTCTAACTTGGGCTGTTTTCTGTGCATTTCAGGATGTTTAACAGCATCCCGGCCTCTACCCATCTTGATGTCAGAACTGTCCCACTAATGTGACAACCAAAAATGTCTTCAGACATGGTGAGATGTCCCCTGGGGGTGATGGGGTAAAAGTGAGCAAAGCCACTACCATATAGGAAGCACAGACTTTGGATGAGTTTTACGTTATATTATCATTTTCCATCATTACTTGTAAAACATTATTGTCTGAAGCATGAAGGTGAACAGGCCTTTTACATTAGGATGCTGTTTTCAGACAGTACCCAGGTAAAAGCCTGGGAAATGTTACACTTTCTCAACTCAGTGGCTCTCACTCTTCTGCTATTTCTCCCTGCCAGTGCCATTCAAAGACCATTTTGAAAGGGTATAGCTATGACCCTTCATGCCATCCATCTCAAAAGATCAAGTAGGAAACCTCTTCTCCCCACTGCCACCTCCTTCCATCCTAGCTTTCCCTGTGACTCGGGGGTATAAAGGGGAAAATGCAGATGGAATCCAAGTTTACCTCCGAAGGACCCTTGCCTCTCCTTCTCCTACTGCTTAGCTTTCTTGGGTCTTAATTGTATGTCCTTTTGCTAGGTTGGCTCAGAAATGGAATGTCTTCCTTTCCGAGGCATGCCAATCTCCCCAAGTCTCAGATTCCCCCTTTGTAACCTAGGGACACTAATATACATCTTGCAGGGCTGTTTAAAACAGGGACCAGCAAACCTTTCCTGTCAAAAGCCAGATAGTAAGTATTTTAGGTTTTGCAGGCCACATACCATCTCTACTGCATGTTCTTTCTTTTGTTATTTCATCCCCTCTCCTAAGTCTTTCAAAATTTAAAACATTCTGGTTTCAAGGTTTGAGTACACTATTGTCATCGCCCTTGGGTACTGGCATCCAATTACAGGGTCCCGAGTGTCAGTGCTCGAACCCTGGCTTCCCTCCTGGGTGAGCATGTGCAGGTGGTAATACTGATGAGGTTCAGGAAAGCCTACCCCAAACTGTGGCACCTTGGCATCTGAGAGAACAGCAGAGGCAGGAAGGTCTCTGCCCTTCTCTCACCCTTCTCTGCAGAGGCAGTCCATAAAATAATTCTTAGAGCTTCCGCTAAAGAAGGTCATAACACCCTCATGTGAGTAGTACTCTCTATACCCAGATGAAAGGAACATCCTTATCTCTGAAGACACAGGGAGGCAGAGAAGAATCTGAACAAACAGGCCTTGCTAAATTCTCTGAGTCTATTACCATTAGATCCAGCCACTTTGTTTGAACATAGTTCTCCACAACTAGCCATCTCTTCATCCAACCTAAGCATAAAACACAGTTTCCCATGTTTCCTTAGGCCTTTATTCTAAAGGTTCCCCATGCCATATAAAACTTACATTAAAGAAATCGCTCTGCTTTCCTCTTGTTAACCTGTCCTTTGTTATAGGGGTCTTGGCTATGAACTTAGTGATGGGTGAGACAGGAACCCTATTTTCCCCTACAAGTCCCCATATCAACTTGTCTATTTTCTAGAAAATTACTTTTTTTGTAAATGGGGCTGGCACATAAGGCAAAAAAATGCCTGCAGAGTTCTAGGTATGAATTGTGACGACTGTTTTGTGTTTCACTTCCCCTGAACACTACTAGGGCAGTGGTGGTGAGTTGTTTCTACCCTAGATGAAAACGTGTTCAGGCCTCACGGTTTCTCTGCTTGTTCTCAGGTAATTACCCTACAGTCATTTTTATTTGCACAGTACTAGTTCAGGAATTAGAAACTTCAAACTCATTTAACCCAAACTGTCCTCTACTCTCTCGAGTGGGTTCACTTCCAGAAGGAAGTTTGCATGTGGAAGGAGAGGTGGGGTCTGCTGTGTTCCGCTCTCTTCCTGCTCGCCTCTTCCCCACCACCCTGCTCTCTCATGACCCAGATTTTGCCCTGGTCAAAGTTGGGGAGAAGACAGGAGAGGTGAGGATAGACAGCAGCTCTCACTTGCTGAATGGCTTTGTCCTTCTAGGCCTGATGTGTGCTTAGAGCTGGGGGTACCCCAGTGTGACAGCTAAGCTTACTTCTTCCTCCTCTTTTGAGCTCTCTGGAGGTTCTCTGCTTGGCTGATTTCTCCCTTGAATTTCAGGTCTGGATGTTCCCTATGATTCTCTTCTTAGTCCACTGGGCAGTCCATATTCGTATTTTTTTTTTTTTTTTAGGCACAGTCTTACTCTGTTGCTCAGCCTGGAGTGCAGTGGCACGATCTCAGATCACTGCCACCTTCACATCTGGATTCAAGCAATTCTCCTGCCTCAGCCTCCTGAGTAGCTGGGACTACAGGTGTGTGCCACGATGCCAGCTAATTTTTGTAGTTTTGTTTTTTTTTTAAGTAGAGACAAGGTTTTACCATGTTGGCCAGGCGGGTCTCGAACTTCTGACCTCAAGTGAGCCACCCACCTTGGCCTCCCAAAGTGTTGGGATTACAGGCATGAGCCACTGCACCCCACCCACATCCACATTCTTACTGTTGGAGTTTACTTGCTCCAACAAAATACCCAGCTGGGCGGCAGCCAAGAGGACACCCTGCTGACTCACTCTCCTGCCTGGCTCATGTTTTAGTGATGATCAATACTCAGGATCCTTTGATGTACAAACTGGAAGGGCAGGCAGACAGAAGATGGCAGCGGGCTCCTGCCTCCAGCACCAATGCCTGTGGCCCTCAGGATTTCCTGGGCAGGAGCGGATCCAGTTCACCACCTACCTCACATCTGTCCAGTGTCAGTCAGTCACCAACTAGCCCTTTGTGTCTCCAAATTTCCCAGAGGCTCTCTAAATGGAGGGGGGTCCCCCAAAGCTCCACTGGTAAGTTTTGGGGCTAGAGAAAGCAGCTTTCCCCCAAAGCAGGGAGTAGAGCAGACACAAAACCATGATTCCTTCCACACACATTTATTCAGCATCTGCTGCGTCTAGACGCTCCCGGTTGCATGTGCTGGGAATACAAACCCCTGCCTCATGATGGCTTCATTTCTCGTGCCAACAGCTCTGTATAAAGAAACCTTTCTCCAATCCTGCCTTTCTAATGATGGGGGAGTCAGTTCCACGGTTGCAGCATCAAGTCCGGTGTTCTTTTTGGTAAATTCTGCATATGGGAGTGGTCATTGGCCTCACACACACTCCAGAATCCCGGCGATCATACTGGGACTCAGGTGGAAAATGAGGGAGGATGAGCCCCACTGTAACACTTTCAACTTTAAAAGTGGCTCTAGTGCTGGGAACTTAGTTCTCATGGAAGGCTAATACAAGGGAGCTTTAGGAAGTGCCTAGAAACCTAGACTCTAGGTGCTCCTCATATACCAGTCACTCACGCAGGGAGGGCCTGGATATAACATTGCAGAAATATACCCCAGGATTTAAAAAGAAAAATTTTTATTGTGGTAAAATATACATAACACTAAAATGACCGTTGTAACTATTTTAAGTGTACAACTTAGTAGCATTACAGACATTCACAACGTGGTGCAACCACTAAGGTTTTTTTGTAAACTGGCGATGCTACATTGACGTTCTCAACCCCTTTTAGTAGCAGTGAGTTGCATGGGTTTCTTTTTTGATCTTCTATGAATAACATAACATGGGTGGCATATGACAGCGTGGATGGGGCATAGGCTTGGGAGCCAGCCTGCCAGAGTGTGAAGGCAGCCTCTGTCACTTACTGGCTGCCTGTGGGGGCACAGCACACTCTCTGGGCCTCACTGTCCTCCTTCGTAGAGGGAGCCTAATAGTGCCTGCTTTATAGCACCATGGTGAGGATTAAATTCCACATGTGTGAAATGCTTGGAATGGTGCCTGACCTAGTAAATGATCAATCAATTATAGTTTTCACTGGTAAGTGCAAAAGAATTGTTCCTGTAGTGAGAAGCTCATTCATTTTTTAATATAAATCTTCTTTAAAACTGTTACAATCACTTCATTCTCCTTTGTCCATTATATAAGCCTTTTTTGAATACCCATTATGTGCCAAGGCATTTGTACTAAGCACTGGGGACAAACTATAAATGTTACACGAATATAAATGACTTGCCCTCAAGTGACTTACGGTCGGCTGGAGGAGGGTGGTGAGGGCGCAGGCCCACAGAGGCACTGCAAGGTCTAACAGGTGCACCTTTCAAAGCTTGGAGGTGGAAGGAGGGGAGTATGGTATGAGAAAACATTTTAATCTGGTTATTTTACATGGCCAAAATCTGTAATTAACCATACTCAAAGGGAATCTCCTGAACAAGCCTCTCATCATCCTTCACTGTTTAATCAACAGGCTCTCAACTTTTCTTGGAGACTCAAATGCATGTTGAATATCAGTGACTGTATAGGATATAAGGCAAAATAATGCCTCTGGTGGCTACTCAGCTGTGTATAGAGCTGTTTGTTCTTAAATAAATGCTTCTTGCTGAGGTTTTAAAATTATAGGGTCTACATTCTTTGGGGCAAGAGCAGGAATATTAGCTATTATTTCTTCTTCTTTTTTTTTTTTTTTTGAGACGTAGTCTCCCTCTGTCATCCAGGCTGGAGTGAAGTGGTGCAATCTTGTCTCACTGCAACCTCCACCTCCCAGGTTCAAGCGATTCTCCTGCCTCAGCCTCCTGAGTAGCTGGAATTACAGGCACACGCCACCATGCCCAGCTAATTTTTATGTTTTTAGTAGAGACAGGGTTTCACCATGTTGGTCAGCCTGGTCTCAAACTCCTGACCTTGTGACCTGCCTGCCAGGGCCTCCCAAAGTGCTGGGATTATAGGGCTTAGCTGTTATTTCATAATGATGCTGCTCTGCTTACATTTCCAGGTTTGCTATTTGTAATTTGTTGTGGACAGGAAAATTAGGTGAGTGTGTTTATTAGAATTATATTTAAAATCATATACAGCATATCTTGCATCTCACTGGAGAGGAAAGTGGAAGTATTAAGTGGATTTTTAAAAATTATTTATTTATTTTACTTTAGGTGCATACTATATCTGGTATTTCTCCCCATGTTATCCCTCCTCACCCTCCCCTCCCTCCCCCAACCCCCATTGTCTCCCCTATGCCCCCCCCAGCTGTCCTCTGTGTGTGATGCTCCTCTCCCTGAGTCCACGTGTTCTTGTTGTTCAACACCCACCTATGAATGAGAACACATGGTGCTTGGCTTTCTGTTCTTGGGTCATTTTGCTGAGAATGATGGTTTCCAGATTCATCCAAGTCCCTACAAAGGACACGAACTCATCGTTTTTTATGGCTGTGGAGTATTCCATGGTGTATATGTACCACATTTTCTTTGTCCAGTCTATCATTGATGGGCATTTGTGTTGGTTCCAGGTCTTTGCTATTGTACACAGGGTTGCAATGAACATACATGTGCATGTGTCTTTATAGTAGAACAATTTATAGTTCTTTGGGTATATACCCAATAGTGGGATTGCTGGGTCAAATGGAATTTCTATTTCTACATCCTTGAGAAATCGCTACACTGTCTTCCACAATGGTTGAACTAATTTACACTCCCACCAACTGTGTAAGAGTGTTCCTATTTCTCCGCATCCTCTCCAGCATCTGTTGTCTCCAGATTTTTTAATGATCGCCATTCTAACTGGCGTGAGATGATACCTCAGTGTGGTTTTGATTTGCATTTCTCTAATGACCAGTGATGATGAGCATTTTTTCATGTTTGTTGGCCTTATATATGTTCCCTTTTGAAAAGTGTCTGTTCATATCCTTTGCCCACTTTTGAATGGGGTTGTTTGTTTTTTCTTGTATATCTGTTTTAGTTCTTTGTAGAGTCTGTATATTAGCCCTTTGTCAGATGGGTAGCTTGCAAAAATTTTTTTGCCAGTCTGTGTCTTTTGATTGGGGTGTTTAGGCCATTTACATTCAATGTTAATATTGTTATGTGTGAATTTGATCCTGCCATTTTGTTACTGGCTGGTTTTCTTTCTCATTAGTTGACTCATTTTCTTCATTGCATTTTTGGTCTTTGCCAACTGGTTTGCTTTTGCAGTGACTGGTACTTTTTCCTTTCCATGCTTGGTGTTTCTTTCAGGAGCTCTTGGAGGGCAGGTCTGGTGGTGACAAAATCTCTCATTAATTGCTTGTCTATAAAGGATTTTATTTCTCCTTCACTTATGAAGCTTAGTTTGGCTGGATACGAGATTCTGGGTTGAAAGTTCTTTTCTTTAAGGATGTTGAATATTGGCCCCCATTCTATTCTGGCTTGTAGAGTTTCTGCTCAGAGATCTGCTGTGAGTCTGACTGGCTTCCCTCTGTGGGTGACCCGACCTTTCTCTCTGGCTGCCCTTAGCATTTTTTTCCTTCATTTCGACCCTGGTGAATCTGACAATTATGTGCCTTGGGGTTGCTCTTCTTGAGGAATATCTTGATGGAGTTCTCTGTATTTCTTGAATTTGAAATTTGGACTGCCTTGCTAGGCTTGGGAAGTTCTCCTAGATAATATTTTTTTGGACTGTGTTTTCCAGCTTGGATTCATTCTCCCCGTCATATTCAGGTACACCGATCGAGCGTAGATTAGGTTTTTCCACATAATCCAATATTTTTTGGAGGCGTTGTTCATTTCTTTTCACTCTTTTTTCTCTTGTATTGCCTTCTCTTTTTACTTCATTAAGTTGATCTTCAGTCTCTGATATCCTTTCTTCTGCTTGATTGATTCGGCTATTAAAACTTGTGTTTGTTTGACATAGTTCTCGTGCTGTGTTCTTCAACTCCATCAAGTCGTTCATGTTCTTCTCTAAGTTGGTTATTCTAGTTAGCATTTCGTCTAACCTTTTTTCAAGGTTTTTGGTTTCTTTGCATTGAGTTAGAACGTGTTCCTTTAGCTCTGAGAAGTTTGTTATTATCCACCATCTGAATCCTGTTTCTGTGAATTCTTCGCACTCCTTCTCGGTCAAGTTGTGATCCTGTGTTGTTGAGGAATTGTGATCCCTTGAAGGAGAAGACGTGTTCTGGTCTTTGGTGGTTTCACCTTTTTTGCGCTGTTTTTTTCCCATCTTTGTGGATTTACCTGGCTGTGGTGTCAGAGAGCTGCTTGATGAGGTCACTTGTCTGCCTGTGGGGGGCGCTACTGGGTTTCTAGGGACTCCTTCAGGTTACTAGGGAAGCTTCCTGTGTCTTTTCTGTTTATGCTGGGAGATTAGGCCCGCCTCTTCCGCTGACCTGTAGGTGCTGCTGGGTTGTCGAGAATGCGGTCCTGTTGCTACGTAGGCTTCCTGTGTTTTTTCTTAAAAACAACCCTCTAGTGGTGGGTTGTGCCCTTCCTCCACTGGGCTGGATCATTCAGGGTTCCTCTCAGACTGTGGCACTGGCTATGCAACCCACTAGAGTCAGAGCTTCAGCCCTCTGGGGTTTGTGGGGGAGGTTAGGGACCCGCCCAGCCGCACCCGGCAGTCTCCCCCTTTCAGCTTTCTCTCTCTCCGGTCATGGGGTAGGAGCCACCCAACTGCTCCCGCTTACAGCTCCCTCTCTCTCCAGGCTGGGGGAGGGGGCGATAGCTCAGTCTGCAGACTCTTATTCAACTCCGCACTTGTAATTCCCGGCGCTTGTTTGGCAAAGATCCCGTTCTGTGTATTGCTGAGGCTTTGAGGGAAGCGCTGTATCTGGACGGGTGCGCCAGAGGTGGAGCCTCCGACTTGCCAGTCAGATGCACTTGCCGGGTGAAGCAGCACCCCTCCCCGCCTTGGTCTGCCCTGAGTGGGCTTTGCTCACCCTCGGACCAGACCTGTTGAAATGCACTTGGTACCTCCGTTGGAGCTAGGAGATCTCTGGGTTTCTGCGTCTCTTTCGCTGGGTGTTGTGCGCCGGGGTTGTGTCTAATCCGCCATATTGGATCCTCCCCCCATTAAGTGGATTTTTGTGTGATTGTGTGGGGTGGGCTGTGGTCTTTTAGAGGTAGATTTGTTTATTTCTTGGTACTTAGGTGGCTCTAGGTTGCATTTGATGGAATAGTGACTTCTTGGTAATTATATGGTTGAAATTCTTGCAGTGATGCTTTTCCAGCAGAAGGTGCTTGTCTTCTATTATTTCAATATGTGGTAGGTTTGTCCTAGTTATCATTTATACTTTTATGTCACTTATCTCTTCCTTTTTTTTTTTGGACAGAGTCGCCCTGTCGCTCAGGCTGGAGTGCAGTGGTACAATCACAGCTCACTGCACACTCAACCTTCTGGGCTCAAGTCATCCTCCAATGTCAGCACCCTTAAGTAGCTGGGACCACAGGGGTGTGTTACCATCTCTGGATAATTTTTGTAGTTTTTGTAGCGATGGGGTCATTTTAACAACTACAGCAGTTTCTCTGTCCCTTTGATTTCGTTAGTTGCTATTTAGCCTTCAAATCCCAGCTCAAATGACCCACTCTGAGGAGACTTTCTTATAATAAATCATCTTTCTTCTGCAGAACTGTTACATCTCTGTGCTTGCATAACACTTTTAATCCTCTTACTAGAACTCAAGCTATGTGACACGTTTATGTCTCTGTCCCTGTCTTCTTAGTTGTGCCATGGTTTTCTGAGGTCAAGTACAACCATGTATCACTCCAGTGTATTATTAAACACTTGCCACTTTCTAATTGTTAATTGTACAAATGAATGGTGGTTTTGTTTTTGCACTCCGTCTTTTTTGATGACACCCATCATTAGTGGGACTCCCCCATCCACCTACCCACTCACACACATATACACCAGCACATTGAGTTCTCATGCCCAAATATCAAATGCTATTTTTTTCTTAATTGTATTAACTTATGCCCACTTTTTCAAAACTGCCTGCATTTAAGAAGTCTTGGCTGTGGCTGCAGTTTATAACTCTTGGTTTTACATTTCAGTAAATATTCACTATCTTGTGGGGTGCAGTTTCATGTTGTTAGCTTAGCTGGGGGTGGGTTGGCAGGTTTAGGAGTTCAGCTGGACAGGAGGAAGGTGATGACAAGTATGGTCAATTGTGTAGGCTAGACATCAAATTCCAAGATGTGGGGGATACTTGTATCTTTTTATCTGTCAAGCAGTCATTCCCCTGGGAATAGCGTTTCTCTTCCTTCAAGGAATTACTCTTTACTCACATCAGCTATGTCATTTTGTTGAAGGGATTTTCAGTGATTTCTCAGCAGCTCACGGTCCAGGCTGGAGCATCATGATCCTTTTCTAGGATGTTTTAAAGTCTGGAAAAGGGTGAATTGGGAGTGTTGCGTGAGGCTGGTGGTTTGCTGTAAACTTGGAGTTGCCCCCTGTTCTTATCTGAAGGAAGACTCTTCTAAGGTCAGGAGCCCAAGAAAGAGGCAGGGATGCTCTAGCAGCCGGGATTCAGGCCAGCACCCCAACACTTTCCATAGAAAGATTTGTTTCAGTCTAGCAAATTCTCCATCTAGAAAACAAATCCTCTGTTCTCCACCCAGATTTCCTGGAAATACAGTGACCTGTAAGTTGTTATTTGTATGGAACTCATTGATAACTTTAAAAAGGTAATAGTTCTTTCAAATTAAGATGTCAGTATTTTCTCATTTAATCCACATTTACTGAGTTCTCACTGATGTCAGCCATCATACTAACTAAATGCTTCAGAGAAAAGGGTCACTGAAACAGACAGACCCAAATCAAGTGGCTTACTATCTAGCACAAGGGGATAAACCTGAATCGGTGCGTGCCTAACTCCACGATGCAAGGCATCACATAATAAATATCATAAACATCATGTTTAATGTTTGAGTTTGGTAGACGAATGGTTTTCAACTGAGGAAGCTCAGGGTTGGCTGTATTTGAGATTATTCTAAAGTGTGGGTGGCCGCATCATGTCAGGTTGATTCACCTGCATTCCAGATGTCAGGCAGGTTTAGGATATCCTGTGTACATGGTCATTCAGTGTGTTTTAATGCCTTCACATCTCTTATGTTAGAAGGAAGCACTTCTTAGCACTTGTTTCCAAGGTTCAAGGCAGAGACAACTAAGGGAGGAAAACAATGCTTGGCCATTACTTTTTAAAAAAGCAATATGATCCTTTACAAATCAAACATGCTCTTAATGTACTATTTTATTGTTTTGAAGGCCTTAAAACATTTTTGGGGAGGTTGAAATAAGTATTTTTGTAGGACTTAGCATTGAATGGTATTTGTATCCAGAATTTAGGTATTAGTGAGCTTTCAGAGAAGGTACTAGGTTCTTAGATAAATGCCAGGTTAATGTAAGTTGGTGAGGACCAAGGCACCCAGTAATGGAAGAGAGGGGACTGGCCGGCTGATGTAGATTGGAAGCCCTTATGAGTGGAAGAGACAGCAGGAACAGGAGGCAAAGCTAGAAAGATTGGCAGAAAGAATGGTACCAAACTTAAGGGTAAAACTGACAAATGCTGGAATTTCTGACGTGTCTTTGGTGAACATGAAATCGATGTGATCCAAGACATTGACTTCACTTACACATGATAACAAATGACTAATTACCCCATTAGGCAAGCAAACAACACATAATATATTCATATATAATGTCAAGTAGTAAAGTGAGATGAAAAAGAGTAAAACTGGGAAAATTACAGTGGAAAATTCTATATCAGATGGAAAGGTTATGGAAGATCTTTTCTTTTTTTCTGTTTTTGAGATGGAGTCTCACTCTTATCGCCCAGGCTGGAGTGCAATGGCGTGATGTCAGTTCACTGCAAGCTCTGCCTCCTGGGTTCAAGTGATTCTCCCGCCTCAGCCTCCCTAGTAGCTGGGATTACAGGCACCCACCACCATGCCTGACTAATTTGTTGTATTTTTAGTAGAGATGGGATTTCACCATGTTGGCCAGGCTGGTCTCGAACCCCTGACCTCAGGTGATCCACCCGTCTTGGTCTCCCAAAATTCTGGGATTACAGGTGTGAGCCACTGTGCCTGGCCAGAAGGTTTTTTGTTTGTTTGTTTTGTTTTGTTTTATGAAGTGCAGAGATCTGAGTGAAGTGAGGGAGTGAGCCATAATAATTGAAGATGGGTAGGAGGGGGTGCGTACTTGGGAAATAGCGAGGATCCCAATGTAGCAGAAATGAGTAGCAGGGAGGGTAGGGTTGGGTGGTGGGGGAAGAGTATGGAGAGGTCTTTAGAGAGGTAGTCAGAGGCTACACTGAGGACTTGCAGGGGATGCTAAGATTTTGGTATTACACTAAGTGTGATGAGAAGCCATTGGTGGGTACTGAGTAGAGGGATGACATGACTAGACTTAATACCTGAATCAGATCATCCTGACTGGTGTAGGATGTAAGCTCAAGAATGAGAAGCATGGAGACAGGAAGTTGTTTTGACAGTTTGGTGCAGTATAATAGTGGTTTGAATTGGGATGGTGGGGATGGAGGTGAAAAGCTGGAGTGAAATTTGCTGAATATTTTGAAAGTACATTTGAAAAGAAATTTTCATATACTGAACGTATGATGTAAATCCTAGGTGACATCTAGGATTTTGGCTTAAACAACTAAACGGATGAACAACTGGTTTACTGGCATCATGAAGATTTGATCATCCTTTCAATATTTGCTTAAATTTGATAAAGCTGTGTTTCCCCCTCATTCATTTCTCAGTTGGCAGATGCACCTTGCTAATGACGGTTGTCAGTAGCTGCTGGCGCACTTCTTTATCTGATGTCTGTGTCTCCATCTCTTCCACTTGGGTGCCAGCAGCTGAGAAGAATTCATCCTTTCTGCGTTCCACTATTTTATATTTTTATGACAGATGATGTGGTCAAAGTTACAAAGAAGGTGTTTTTCCTGGATCTATTGAAGACTCATTAGGTTAACTGAAGATCATGAACAAGTTTCCCTTCTTTAGGGGCGGTTCAGCTTTGGAGGTCATTGAAACTGGGAAAGAATCTTATGTGGCTACCGACCTTAGCAAAAAAACTTTAAAAAAATTTTTTTCAGAAACAATTAACTGAGAGGACACATCTAGCCTTGTGGCCCTTTTCTCCTTTATCCATGCCACGCTGCTGTCTGAATTATTCTACATCGTTTATACAAAACCCATAGCTTATATGCGGTCCTTTGAGTAGCGATGCACTTTATCACACCTGGTAGAGATTTACTAGTCATAAATGGAATTGCTTAGGGGATTCTGTACAAATCTAGACACCTTTAACTCAAGAACTTATGAAGAAGGTTTATGATGATCATAAGGCTTATGATTATCTTTTTTGACTGTGGCAATACACAAACTTGTGTTGTCATTTTGACAGGTGAAGACCAAAAATGAAAACATAGCTACAACCACATTTCTTGATTGTGATACGTTCCTGGAGATTTTGTGATTTTAAAAATGTGCTTGCTGCCTGCCACTCTGCTACCAAAAACAGCTAGTCTGAAGGGGCTAAGTGTTAGAGGACATTCCTGGAAACCAGTTCATCAGAGACCATTTGTGACAAAACATTCCTGAATTATTTTTCACAACCTTCTATCTCTGGTAAATGAGATTAATTTCTGTCAAAAGAGCCAGGTCTTCTTTAAGAATCAAATATACTTCTTACTGCCAAAATGTGAAATGAAAAAAAATGAACTTAAGCTGGTAGTTTATTGCAGCCATTCCAGAATATCTAACTATTAATGGGAGTCAATGGCACCAAACACACCATGTACAACAATGCTATTTTAGGAGGTAGAAGAAAGGATTGGAAGAAAAAATTATTGGCATTTAAACCAGAAAATCTGGAGTCAGAGAGCTCAGAAGTTCTTTGTGCATAGTTCTATAACCTTGAACAAGTTATTTTGCCTTTCTGATCCTGGGTCTTCGGCTATGAAACGCTGTCAAAAATGACTGCTCTGTGTCGTTTGTGTCAAAGACTGAAAGCATCACATCAGTGAAAATCTGGGTAGACGTACTGCCGCATATAAATCCGATGCTTTGTGATCTCACACTGCACGAATTTGGAAACTACCGCCATGTGCACGATTTTCCGCTTAGTTCCCTGCAGGTGAGGGAGTTTTTTTCGGAAAGATAACTGTAGCCCTGCCCTGAAGATGATGAGTACCACAGAGATTTTGCAGGGTGGAGTTATCCAGAAATTGACTTTTGGGTAAGTAAAACTAAGATCCGGGGGAAGGCTGCAGCCACTTTTCCAGGGTAAGGGGCAGTGTCATTTGGAGAGGACGCAAGTGATTATAAGCCACAAAACGTGGCGCCAGGTTCACCATTACGAACCATTTCAGGAAACGAAGCTCCGACCTCCGCACCAAGATCTTTACCAACAACCCGGGATGCTCCCTGCAGGAGGGAGCGGTTGAGGAGGACACAGATTCGAGGGCGGGCTACTCAGGGAGAGGACCCAGGTTTCAGAGACTTCTGTTTTAAGGCTCTCAGGGGATCCCTGAGAGTGCCCTTGAAGGCTCCGAGCGCGGGGAGCGTGCGCCGGGAAGTGGCGGTTACAGTCTCAGGTCCCGCGCCCTTTCCCGCGCCCCTCCTCTCCCATTCGGGCGCGCCCAGAGCACCAGCCTCGCGCGCCCCCAAGCCCACGGGGATCTCGGCTTAGACCGTCGCGCCGCACCCACTGGCACACCCAGTAACGGTTTCTGGACCCTCGGCCTCTCCCCCGCCCCCTCCTTCCCCCGCTCGCGAGATCCGCAGTGCTGCGCCTTTTGGAGAGGGGTCATCCGCCCCGGAACCGACGTGAGCTGCCGCGGCGCCGGCCCGCGGAGGCAGCTGCGGGATCCCCCACTTCCAGCCTGTCCCCCTCGGCGCTGCACCCCGAGCTCTCTCCCGCAGCTCTACGCCCGCCACCCTCCCCGCGCCCGCGCCCCCGCTGCCCCTGCCGCCCCCACCGCGCCGCTCTTCCCTCCCGCCCCCTCACTTCCCCGGCCCCCCCCCCTTCGCGGCGCGGCTCTCACGCGCAGCCGAATTCGGCGCCGCCTCCATCAGAGCCGAGCCGGCGGCTCCACCGAACGGCCGCCCCAGTCTCCGCCGCCCGGCCTTCCGCATCCCCTCCCCGTCCCGCCCCCCAGCCCCAGGCGCCCGGACCCCCTCCCCCCTCCTCCCCTGTCCCTCCCTCCGGCCCGCCCCCTCCGCGCTCTCTGCGCCTGCAGCCAGAGCCCGGCCCGCCAGCCGGGCGGGCAGGAGGGCGGCGGCAGCACAGCCATGAGCTTTGAGGGCGGCCACGGCGGCAGTCGGTGTCGCGGGGCGGAGAGTGGGGACGCCGAGCCGCCCCCGCTGCCTCCCCCCGTCGCCGCCGCCGCCGGGAGAGCCGGCCCAGGTCCCCGCGGACCCGGGCTACCTGCCGCCGCTGCCCGTGCCCCCCGAGACCCCCGAGCGCGCCGCCGGGCCAAGCGAGCCGCCCAGGGAAGTGGCCCCGCTGCGCAAGGGCGCGGACGAGCTGCCACCGCCGCCGCTGCCCCTGCAGCCCGCCAACCAGGAAGTGGCGGCGGCCGGCGACTCCGGGGAAGGTCCGAGGCGCCTCCCGGAGGCGGCGGCAGTGAAAGGCGGCCCCGGGGGAGTCTGAGGCCAACACGGGAGGCGAGGGCGAGCGGCGGGGCGCCGGCGACCAGCCCGAGACGCGCTCGGTGTGCAGCAGCCGCAGCAGCAGCAGTGGCGGCGGCGACCAACGTGCTGGGCACCAGCACCACCAGCCCATCTGCAAGATCTGCTTCCAGGGCGCGGAGCAGGTAAGGCCCGGGGGCACCCGGAGGCAGCCGGCGGCGGCTCTCACTCGCGCCGGTCCAGCTTTCAGCACCACGGACAGCGCACACCTCTTTCTCAGTTTGCCTCCAATGAGGCTCCTCTGGTTCTGCTCTGTGAGCGCTGGCTCCAGCGTGCCTTCTTTCCCCTTTCCCTTACTGTGAAGGCAAATAAAAATGTCCCAGTGGCGAATACTGAGTTTGATTTCATCTACACTTCTTTTTCCTTCCTGGCTTAGCAGCTACATGTTCCTCAGGTGCTTTAGTGATCATGCCAAAAGTATATTTTGTGAATTACTCGATGGATTTTGGTTTATGCATAGAAGCAAACCTGTCAGATGTAAGGTGAAGTCCGTTTTCTGCAAATGTATCTTGAGACGGATATCATATCACAGCCAGAAAGGGCAGGATCTTTCCTTACTGCAAATTTTGGTGACTTAATCTCACATATGTGAAAAGCATGTGATAGTTTTTGCAAGAGAAATAGGAATGTACTTTGAAAGAAAGGCTATTATGCCAACAATGCACTTTATATTCTGTCAGCAACACAATTCTAAAATTATAAACATCATTGTAGGTGCATGCAAACTTATATGAGAGTAATCATGCGGAAGAAAGAATAAGTTTATGTCCCTCACAAATGTCTAGTCTGAGAAAACATTAGGTGTAATATTTTTAAAAGTAAGGAAACTGCGTACGAATATACAGGCTTTCAGGAATATAGTGCCCTAAGTCAATATTTATGATGCTACATTTAGAAAAAAAGTAAAAGCATAATGCTGCTTTCTGGGATGCCGTGCGTTTCTTCTTTAGCAATGATTAAGAATAACGGCAGAGGAAATGCATCTGACCATCCACTTAAAAGTTATTAAAGAGATTTAATAGTACAGCTTTCCCCCACGGGTATTGGGAGCTATACCTTGCAGACATTTTGTATGTTGGTGGAACGTTTATGTCATAACTCTAAGCAATATCTTTGAAATAGTTTTAAGACTTTAGTTTCATTCCCATCAGAGGTATAAAATTTTAATTTCATTTTCTAGGATAGAGCTTGATGCTGTATCCTGAGTAAATGGCTTTGAAAGAAAAGAAAGGAAGCATTAGGTTTTTACAATAGATACACAGACATGAGTATTCACACTGAGCTGTTTTCTTTTTAGGGTGAACTGTTAAACCCCTGCCGATGTGATGGGTCAGTTCGGTATACACATCAGCTGTGCCTGCTAAAGTGGATCAGTGAGAGAGGTTCCTGGACCTGTGAACTCTGCTGTTATAGATACCATGTTATAGCCATTAAAATGAAACAACCTTGCCAGGTAAGCAGCTTCAACATTTATTTTTCCTGAAATAATTTTGTTAACATGAATGCACTTAAGCTTAGTTATTACTAAGGATACTTACTTATGCTACTTAAAAACATTTTGTGCAAATTACAGTAAAACCAAGATTTAGAATTTGTAAATGTGTTTTGAGAAAGCCGTGATATTTTATCTGAGAAACTCAAAAGACATTTTAATCAAATGGTTTCCCTTATTAATTTGTTACTTATTCATAAAATGATACTCATCTTATTTTCTAAAAAGGCAAATGGGTAACATGACTTATACCCCACTTAAATCAATTTTATTCATTAGAAATGTTACACAATTGATTTTATTAGTATTTTGGTAACTTAAGCATTTAAGTCCTAATGGGCTCCATTTATGGAAAACAGATATAAGTAAAGGAAAACTTTATTGGTATGAAAACTTTGGTTGAACCTATTAGTTTTAATCTGAATGCTCTTTCCACTTAACCAGGCTTTCTTTTTCATATGATGTTCTTTCGCAGTAAAATTTTGGCTGATTTTCTTCTTTGCTGTATTCAACTACAGAGTGGGTGCAGAAGTATTCCCAGCAGTTACTCTCAATAACACTACTGAAATAGTATTCTTACATAGTCTTAAACTTTTTGTGTACAATCACATAATAACACAATACGCATAAATCTACAAATGCCCTGGAAAATAGGCTTAAAAATTTATTGTTAAACAGATTCAGGTTCTTTGAACAGACAGGTAGAATACAAAATATTAAGAACAACATCTTAAGGAAAAGCAGAATATTATGTAGCTTATGATATCTGGTAGGCTGAAGTTAAGCAGACATAAAAGAATAGGGTTCAAAGCAGAGACAAAGGAGTAATGAAAGGAAAAATAATAGGGAATTGCAGAGTTGGGAGGGGGGAAAAAGTAATAAACTCTAGTGTTCCTTGTTGCTATCTAAATCACCCAGTTTGGTTTTTATTCAACAGTGTAATATCGGTGGAGACTATTAGTGTTTGCCGAAGGAACCTGGAAGCTGAATTACTAGTACATTAATAATTTAAATTTCATAGTTTAAAATTGTTGCCTCCTTTATATAGCTTGTAATTAATTTGCATCTCTGATAGTCTCCATTTAAGGCATGATTAGCAAGCACAAAATGAAAAAATGTATTTCTCGAGCTGACCTAAGACTTATGAATAATTTGGAAAGAGAAAGCATAAATAATATGGTTGAGTGATATTACCATGCTGAAGACAAGCGCAAACCTGACATCTTTTCCCAGAACCTCTGATTGAACTACTTGGGTATCAGTTTATGAATCCATCATAGTTGTCTTGAAAACCAGATGAAACCATTTTCAAAGACTGGTATATAGGTAGTACAATTGGATTTAAATCAGTTTTATCAATAAAAATATGTGAGAAAATAATAAGAGAGTTTTGGACTCTAGAGAAAAGTTCCCCAAGAAGAGCTATGGTCAGACTCTCATTGGCTGAAACAAAAGACTATTTCAGAAACTTGAACTTATGGCAACTATATGTTAATTCATTTGGAATGATTAATTTTGAAGTAAATAGAGATAAGCACTGAATGTACATTTTAAAATAGAGAAGAGATAAAGAGCTGGGCAAAAAAAAAAAAAAAAAACATATTTACTAATTTTAATCCTACAGCAAAAAGAATTGGTTACTATTGATTCATTTACAAAAGATTCAATAGTTATTTTTAAAAAGTAACTCCACAAACTTGCATATGATTTTCCTTTTCCCCAAAATAACTAAAAACCAAAAACTAATCCGGTATTACTAACCCAGTTAGGATTAATTTTATTATGACATCTATAAGTACTACTATTGTCTGTAACCTGATCTGATTGTTGTAGTGACCTACAAAATCATATTTAGAAACAAAGCTGATATGAATGTGATGATGATAGCTCAGAGCATGCTGGGGATGAAATAACTTTCCATGACTACATCAGATACACATCAAGCTTGATACTCTTAATGAACAGAAATCAGTTGTAAATTTCCCCAAGTTTGAATTCAAACATACAGGAGTAGCTTATGCTCAGATAAAGTTTAGTTGTTTGTCTGACATTTCTGTTATGGATGACTCATAAACTGAGCATTCACTCCGATTCTTAGTTTTCTCCCTTGCTGGTATGGAGCCAATCCCTTGTAAGCAGGTGGTTTCTTGGATGTATATATACAGAAAATAAACAATGATATTCACAAACATTTTGCCACGCACCATTCTAAATGCTTTACGTATATGGATATTGATACTTAATCTTCCTGACAAGTCTAGATGTGAGGAATATTATCATTTCTATTTTACTCAAAAGGAAACTGAGGCACAGTAAAGTTAAATAACATCTACTAGGTACCTATCTAATGAAAGGCAAAGCCAGGATTCAGGCTTAGTCAGTCTGGCCCAGGGTCCACTCTCTTAGCTGCCAGGTTGGCGAGTGTGCTTCTCAGTCCCATCCTAGCCTCCTTGATGTTTCTGGGTCTATCATGACTTGTCCTGGAAAAGGCTGTAGCAAGCAGGAACTAGTTTCAACCTGGGTCTCTAAGATGGTTTGGAAAGGTTTTGACTGTCTATTGTTGCATAACAATCCACCTCAATACTTGGTTCTTTAAACAACAACTGTCATTTATGATCTGTTAAGAGTCCATGGGTTGATGGAGGTCAGCTGAGAGGTCTTTCTCTGCATGCGGCATCACCTGGAACTGTCATCATCCAGAGGCTTAACCAGGTTGGAACATCCAAAAAGGCTTGCTCATTTGACCTGGTTTTGGTGCTGACTGGTGGCTGGAAGCTCAGTTGGGGCTGCCACCTGGTGTCTTAGTTCTCTCTCCATGTGGCTGCTGCTTCTCACTGTGATAGCTGCGTTCCAAGAGCATGAAAGTGAAAGTTACAAATGTCTTAAGTACCAGGCTTGGAAGTGACGTGGTTTCACATCTGCTGGATTCTTTTGTGTAAAGCTAGACACAGGCCCAACTCAGATTCAAGGGAAGGGAAAGTGACTCCACTTCTGGAGTCTGGCCCTTCTGCCATCTTTATCTATCATAGGAGGTAGCTTATAAAATGGCCCTGCCTTCCTGACCTACTCTGCATTTGGTCCTCATGAAGTCCAGGTAGATCAGCACATATCAATGTAACTTCGCTTCCAGGGCTCTGAACCAAAGGAGGTTAAAACGATGTATGCAAGCACTCAGCAGTGGTGCTTGTTGTATATCCTCAAGCACTTTCACAAGTGAGTATTACCATGTTGTATTTCCTTGTGCTCAGAGGAAGATGAGGACAGAGAAGGGCAAGGAGCAGTTACCAGGAAGCAGATGTGCGTGAGGAACGTGCTGCAGTGAGCCTAACACCTTAGTTTTACTTGTTATTCTCATTTGAATTCATTGAGAATTGGGGTCTAACTTCTCAATTTCATTGGATTTCAGTGACGCTCAGCAACATGACCCAATAGAAAGCTAGCAGATGTATCCTGTACAACATAGTTAAACCTGAATTACTGTATCATTAGCAGTAGGAATTAATTAAGACATTTGAGGTAATTAAAATGCATTTACTTTCCTATCTACTTGCAGAATCTATTTTATTTATTAACATATCCAAGATGATACATTAAGGACAATTTAAGAGTAAAGGCTAGTTCTGTTCTGAATCTGGTCTAAAATTAGTGAAACGGATGAACATATAAGATCGGTTTTATTTTGAGATGTTGGGAGCATTATACATTAATTAAGCCATATTCCAGCTTATGAATGGGTTCAGTATTTTTCCCAGATGCATGATGGATCTTTGAAGAGGTAACATTTATGGGATAAAGTATTGTATGTGAAATTTAAACTTTCTGTAAAAGACAGAGTGTATTGCCTAAACAAAGAAAGAGCTATGTAAATGGAACGTAGTATTTATGGTATTTTAGACAAACTACTTAAACTCTTTGCATCTCCACTGACTCATCTTCAGAAAGGAGATGACAATGGTACCTGTCTTATCCCTTATTTTGAGAATTAGTCACAAACTATGTATGAAATGCTTAGAATGACACCTGACCCATAGCAGTTTCCATTTAAATGCTGGCTCTGGATATTATGATCTGTTCAGTCAGCTAAGGGATGGGATCTTCACTTGCTCACTGCCACAGGTCCTTCTTGTTTACTTCTCATTGTGTCACCAAAGTGAAGTTAGTGGCTCCTCTTCCCATATCATTCTTTACCCTTGGATTTTTATTACCTGCTTTTTCTGGGATCCCACCTTGGTTTCTGACCAATCAGTTGACATCCATGATGAATGAATCAGCATTTTTAAAAGCAGGTGTAATGAGATATAATGATCTCAGTGCAGTGAGCATATTTACTCTCCAGATGTCCCTCACCATGGGTCTTATTTATGTCCTTACTGGAGTCTACTCATAATTGGAGCAATGAGAAGCTTTTAAATGTGGCCAAGCACAGGGCAGCACTCTTCAAGGTCAGGGAGCCATACTTTGTTTATGCTTTGGAACAGCTCCTGTCAGGTGGGATGCCTGTAACCTGTGAGTACGTGGGAGGTTAGAGAAGTCTGAGATCCCTGGGGGCAGTCACAGAAGGGGCCGTGGCTGAGCATCAGTCACAGGGAGTTGTGGTGTTCACCAGCTTTCCTTCTTCTTCCTCCTCCTGCATTTCTTGGAGCACCAGAGGAAGGGACCAGTGTGATATGCCTGCCTTGACTACTTGGGAAGGGATTGAGACTTGCATGTGGTCCATAGGCCTTTTCAGGGATTAGGCTTTGGCCGTTGTTATTGGCTTATAATATCTTTTATTAGCCTTTCCCTTACTGCTTTTCGTTTAAACTCTTCTAATGTGCTGTCAGCAGTAGATCTTCTTATAGCAGTAAGAATGACTGGGAAATCTCTTAGCAAGGAGAAGGACTTGAGATTTTTTTTTCATTTTTATCTATGTTCTTAAAACCCTGGGATTCATCATAGTGGATTTGAATCAGAGGGGGAATTAGATAGCAGGTGGGGGTTTATTTGGCTATCCTTCTTAGGTACAGTTTCTGGACCTTCTTGTAGGACATAAATAGAACTTTAATTAACTTTCCAAGGAACCCATGGTCAGGTTACTTTTCAAAATGGAGCTCCATCATGAAAGGGGCATTTCTGCCTTCAAAACTGACTGTTAGAAGGAGGTAGCTGACGCACTAGGAGGAGCTGACAAATTATCATTGAAAATTGACTTTGGTTTTGAAAATGTATGAAGAAAATATCAGAGCATGAACTATCAGCATTGCATGCTGTCACTTGAAATCATTCAAGACATTTGCATTTCATGGCTTAAAATTGCATATGTGCAACCTTGTGACACGTGAGCCACTCCTTTGACTTTTTCTCTAACTGCTGCTCTTGCTACCATTCTCTGTAGATTTAATAGCAAATGACAAGCTGAGGGCAGACTTTTTATTACCATATCTGAATAACTAAAAAAAAAAGATGCTCAGATGTAAGATTTAAATGTCTATCCTGGAATATTTTGTAGGTAACTAAAAATGTCAAAATCAACAGCACATCACAAGGCAGCTTTCTCACCTTAGGAGTTGTTTTTGTTTCATTTGCTTACTAATTTTCAAAACATAAGAATCTGCATTTTACTCACTAGAACAGATGAATGATTTTCTGCTGAATAAAATATGTAAATTTTACTTTGTATACTACTATAGCCATCTAATTTACTGTACAGACTACATGTACAGTGATTTTACAGTTTCTCCTAAGCCAGATGGTTCTGAGACAGTGGTAAAGGAGCTGAAGGCCATTTAGGGCATTGTGCTTTGGTATTTGCTTTTAAACTATTTAGAATGAGGCTTGTGGACAATATGGACCCTATAGGTGATACCCCTCAGGACTTCCTTCTCTACATATCTTCTGCTTTCCTACATCTTCTAGCCCTTTTAAGTGCGTTCCCCCCAGACACATTCCTCTTCTCTGCTTTCTTTGCCCCTCCACTCAGCTCCCTGTAGAAGAAAGAGCATATTCCTAGGCAGAAATGGGTTGGCTTATGGGTTATAGGAAGTCAGGATGGCAAGAAGATTTGGCAGTGGTTGAGTAGAGGAACTTTGTCATGGCTCCAACCTGTCTTCACTGGATAACATTTGTATTACTATTTAAATCAGCAGTAGTTAGAAGGCTTTTCCTTTGCAGGGTCAGACAGGAAGTATTTTAGGCTAGGAGGGTCATTATAAGCTGCTGTCATAGTATGAAAGCAGCCGTAGACACTGTATAAATAAATGAGCATGGCTGTGTTCCAGTAAAACTTTACTTAAAGAGACTGAAATTTGAATTTCATATCATCTTAATGTGTCAAGAAGTAGTATTCTTCTTTAAAAATGTTTTCCCCTGCCATTTAAAAATATAAAAACTCATGGGCCACACAAAAAACAGGGGCGAGCTGGGTTCATCCAGCTGCATTTGGTAGTAATTTAAACAGATGAAGTATTGATATGGACTTAGGACTTTTATGACCTCTTAGAAATTTCAATTGGGGGAATGTTTCTAAATTTCTATGTTAATTTGTGATTTTGAATGAACTCATTGTAAACTTACATTATTTAGAAATGGTGGCATTTTAGCTCCATAATGAAATGCTGTTAACTTCTAAATATTAAAACCATTGCTTCTTTGAAACAGTTTCTTGGTTGTGTCAGACTCAAATCCTGAATTCTGAGGAGTTGCTTTGGTTAAGTCAGGAGTGGAAAGCAGGGGCATCTCAGAGTAAAAGTGTCCTTGGAACAGGCCACTGTTCTTCTCTCATGAGTCCTGGAATACATTTTAGAGAATGCTCTTATGCACCACCCCCTAGGCTGTATGCAGCCCAGCAAATATCCTTGCAGTATTCCCTTCTGAATGTTTTGAAATGAGATTATTTTAATTTGCTTAGGGTTTCTGGGCTTATATTCTGAGGGACAAGCATAGCAATGAGTGGGACAGGTTTTAGAGCATATTATATAACCAAGCTCAATACTGCTGACATTCATTTTCTTGGCCAATTTGTGGGCATTGAATGAATATTTATGGTATGAATGAATAAATGAATGAATAGATGCCACATGAGTGTTTTTGTAAGGTGGCCAGAGCCATGGAGGTGATGTTATTTTTGCCGTGAGAATATGACTTAAGAAAATCAAATTGCATTAATTACTCATATATTAGCTATCTAATAGTCATTAATTTTCAACTTGTAAGTTGATCTTCTAATAATGTTATTCTGAAGTTTCCTGGGCAAGTATGTTTAGTTCTTCAGACCATAGGAAAAAGCCTTGAGAGTAACACAGGGATCTATTTTTTCAAACCTAGAATTTTTTTTTTTTTTTTTTTTATAAAAGCTTTCAGTGAGATGTATGTGCTCTTTTCAAAAAATAAAATGTCATGAAAAAGACTGTGAATGTGGAATTACCCATGTGTGACACCCTCGCTTTCTTGAGATTGTCATTGGTTGAAGGGTTTCTTCTAGCATTTGTTCAGGGAATTTGAATAACTTGTCAGAAATTTTACCGTATGATCATGGATATAGATGAGCTCCTAAGAGTGTCTACTGGATATACATTTTTGGTGTGAAATCTGCCACCTGGCTGAAAACAAGGTGACTCTTTTGATGAGCAGTCTGCACAGTTGTAACATAACTTCAAAAATGATTTTCCACTGGTGAATACAATACTCAAACCCAGGGAGATGTAGCCAGAGAACAGGCTATTTCCTCCTCACTAATTTCCTGCTTCGCCTTGGCATGTAGCTGTGCTGTGATGTGACTGATGTTTTGCTAAAGGGATTGGTATAAAGGAAACTCAGCTTCTTTCTATTTTGGGACCTTCTGAGAGTAGAATGGGATGACTCTGAGGGTAAAATGAGAGTGCTTCCGACCCTTCAGAATAGCAGGGAATGGACTGATGAGTACATAATCACCTACAATTACAAGTAAATGGATGGCAGACACAGAGGAGTTGGCCAAGAAAAACTGCACTGTGGTTTGTGCTTTCTGTACCCTTGGATATTTGACAACATCTTCCCTGTGAGCATAACTCATCATTCAAAAGCTGTTCCACATGATTTAGCCAAATAAAGCTGATGCAAGAAGAGGTGGACTGGAACCTGTTATTTGGGAGACATAACAAAAACCTGGAAACGTTTCTATAGGCAAAGTCAATAAGGGACCTTACTGAGGACACATTTCTTACTCCATCCTTCCCTTAGGAGTGGAATGCTTTGAAAACTACCATCTAAAAAGATGCTTTCTCTCTAGTTTCTACCTCTTTGAGTTGGTTCGTTTTGACTGATGATACCTGGACAATGTATCTTCGTTATAAGAACAGAGTTCCATTGCTGCCTTATTGGGTCTTTTAATTTTTCTTCTGTTTTCAGTATACTGATTTGGTACAGGTGGCCAAGTGCTTAATTTGGGCACGGGGTGTTTGTGGGGGGATACTGCCCATGAGGATCCAGCTCTTACTCCAGAAACCCTCCTGGCACTTTTATGTTTTATATGGTCTTGAGGTTGTGAAAGATTTCATCTCCCTACTCCATTTGTGTCTTGACTCTGAGCTGTAGAATAGTTCAAACGAATAAGGGATTATTTCAGAAAATTTACACAGGTTTGCCTTGGTTTGTTCAACCAGTTAAGAAGGAAACATCTTGCATGAAACATCAGGGGATTTTACTTAGATTCTTATTAACCAATTTCCAGAGACCACAGGAAATACTTTTGCCCTGTTTCCTCCCCTAGCTCTCGCCCCAGTAGTAACTTGTTTCCTATGCTACATTTGTAGATTTTTTAAAAAACATAAATATGTATACAAATGCCCTCTCTATTATTTTTTTAAATAAAGGAAATAAAAATCTTAGAGTAGTCAAGAGCACAGGATTTTCCAGGCCTGTATGGAGCATTTAGTAAATACCTGTTTTCTCCTTCTTCCACCTCTTTCCTCCTTTTCCTAACATTCCTAATGTCACCTGACTCTCATCTTTTGTGTGGGAATGAGTAGGTGGGAGATTTCCAGTGAGACCTCCAGCCCTATGGAGAGAAGGGCACAATGAGCAGGGTGGAAGTCTTTGCCTGCGTGGCATTCTCTAGGACCAACTATGCCAATCTTTCTTCCCCCTGGAAGCAGGAAGAAACTTTAAATGCGAAACCACCTTTCCATCTCCTCCTAAACAGTCCTTGCTTTCACAGTGGTCTCTCTCACTCATACTACCGTAGCTTGTATTAAATTCATTTTCAAATCTAGACAAGATTTTCAGCAATTCGAGAAGAAGTTGAAAGACATTAAAAAATGCTAAGCCAACAAGATTTCAACTAACTGTGCCAGAATTTTTTGGGTAGCTGTGGGTGACATGGTTCCTAGGCTACAGAGTGAAAGATGCTTTGGTATTGAAACATTTCTGAGTGATTTGGTGAAACATATAAGGATGGGTGATGAATCTCTCTGCCTCGTGTCTGCCTCCTCCCCCTCAACCGTGAATACTACTAAGACTGAAAGTAGTATCTGTTATAGAAAAGAAAACTTGAAAAAGAAATATGGTTCTCTGTTTTGAGCATGATTAAGCTCTACTACAATAAGCTTCAGGGGAAACACCAACCATCCCTTGAAGGGCCTGTAGGGAGAATTCCAGTATGAAGTGGTGATGGACGCGTGCTTATTCACATAACATGACACAGTGACGGATCAGTAAGTGTTTGCTTATTTTTTGGTCTGGAAGATGATTTACTCATGATCTGGAGGTAGCCTCAAAGTATTCTCTGTTATTTTTTACTATGAGTTATGTAATTGGTACTATTTCATTGATTCTTTTTCATTTATTCAACACATTAACCACTACTACATAGCAGACACTGTTCCAGGCCCTAGAGTTACAGAGCTGGTTAAAACAAGCAGGGCCTCTGCTTCTAGGACTTAAATTATTGAGGGTGAGAAACAGAAGAAAAACAAGTGAGCAAATAAATACAAGAAATATCTAATTATAGATTGTGTTAATGATGCTAATGAAAGTAAACTGGATGTGAGAGTTAATTTTATGTGTCATGGGGAGCCCAGGTATTTGGTCAGACAGTATTCTGGATGGGTCTGTGAGGGTGTTTCTGGGCAGATGAACATTGGAATTGGTAGACCTATAAAGCACATGGGAAAGGAGATGGCCTCCCTCATGTGGAGGAGCCGCAGCCCATCAGCTGAAAGCCTAACTAGATCAAAAAGGCTGGCCTTCCCTCGAATGAGAGGGAACTCAGCTTACCTGTTTCTAAGCTGGAACATCGTTATTTTCTTTGGACTTGAACTGAAACACTGGATCTTTCTGGGTCTTGAATGTATCAGCCTTTGGACTAGTAGGCTTTCAGATGTGTACTTTCAGCCCTCTCGATTCTCACGCCTTTGGGCTTGAACTGAAACACTGGATCTTTCTGGGTCTTGAATGTATCAGCCTTTGGACTAGTAGGCTTTCAGATGTGTACTTTCAGCCCTCTCGATTCTCACGCCTTTGGGCTTGAACTGAAACACTGGATCTTTCTGGGTCTTGAATGTATCAGCCTTTGGACTAGTAGGCTTTCAGATGTGTACTTTCAGCCCTCTCGATTCTCACGCCTTTGGGCTTGAACTGAAACACTGGATCTTTCTGGGTCTTGAATGTATCAGCCTTTGGACTAGTAGGCTTTCAGATGTGTACTTTCAGCCCTCTCGATTCTCACGCCTTTGGGCTTGAACTAGAACCACAACGTTGGCTCTTTTGAGTGTCCAGCTTGCTGATTGCAGATCTTGGGAACTTGTTAGCTTCCATAGTTGTGTGAACCAATTCCTTATAACTCTCTTTACACACATACACACACACATGCACACATACACACACACGTGTATATACAGGCAGTTGCCAACTTACAATGGTTTGACTTATAATTTTTCAATTTCATGATGGTGTGAAAGTGATATGCATTCAGCATGCCCCTCAGCTTACAGTGGGGGTAATGTTGGGACATAAACCCTTCATAAGTCAGTGAACATCTTTGTGTGTTCCTCACACTCATATGTATATGTACACACATACGTACACACACACACACACACACACACACACACATCCTATTGGTTTTGTTTCTCTGGTGAAACCTGACAAATACACTGGATTATTAGAAAGAGTATGCAAATACGAATCATGTGATACTTGATTAGAGTGTGGTACATTCTTATAAATTCATGCTTTGCTTAAGTATGACTTTATATAAACTACACATTTGTGACTATACTGACTATACATTTGTAATCATATCTATGTTTCATATATGTAACCATTTCTATATAAATGATTACATATAGAACTGTATATAACCATATAGAAATTTACATATCTATGAAATATATATAAATGTTACATATAGAAATTTCTATATGTATCTGTAAATGTTGCTATATGTAACCATTTCTATATTGATAGAAATGGTTTTTATAGTTTATATAAACTCAGGCTTAAGCAAAGCATGAGTTTATATCGATCTACTCCACTCTAATCAAGTATCGCGTGATCCATTTTATCTATATTGATATACATGGTTAAATATAGAAATATTTACACATATGTGCTTATACTTTGATTAGTGTACATATATATGTTTCCTAGCCTTTGTCTGTTGAGAGGGTTCGGTATTAGTGATACGTGAGTGAGAGAATAAGCTCACCTGGCACCAGACCTCAGTTTCTAACATCATTATCCAATTAAAAAAATAGTCACATGCAAGATGAGACTGGAGCTTCTTGTAGTGCCGGAATGCAAAGAAGTGCTCAAAAAAACAAAAGAATTGGGGATAAGTCATCAAAGGGACACAAGAGCCAACCTGGAAGAACCCCCAGTGACTAAAGCTGGAAAAATTTGAGCAACAGTGTAACTTGGATTGTAACTTGAACTATAATATAAAAATCTGTAGGTGAACACCAATATAAATAAAAGATCAACAAATAAATAAATGGGGGAGAAAAGACAAATCTGCCTTACAGAATTCCAAATAATTGCACTGGTGGTTCAATGGTACAAGTCTCACCTCCCAAATAATTTATGTATATAATCTCCCCTCCAGGAGGTAGCTCTCCATTCCCCCTATCCTTTGTACTTAGTGACTTGTTTCCAAAGAGTAAATTGGTAATAGAGTAGAAAGGATGTGGAATTTCTTTTACAATCGAGAAGGCTAGCAAATTCTATGTAGCCAAACAATCAAGTTAAATATTATCAGTGATAACTTATTATCAGTGATAAGTCATGTTGATAGCATGTGCCCCTGGTATATGATATGATGAGATTATTTCACCTCTGGGGTCTTCCTCTCTAAAACCCATAACTATAGTCTAACCACGAGAAAAACATCACACAAAACCAAATTGGGGGCAGTCTACCAAATAATTTGAGGAGTACATCTCAAAGCTGAAGAATAAACAGGGTAAGTCTCAGAAACTGTCACGAACCAGAGACTAAGGAGCTATGATGACTAAATGTAGTGTGGTTTCCTGAATAGGATCTTGGAAAGAAAAAGGCCATGAGAGAACTAAGTATGGAGCTTAGTCAATAGTAATGCACCAGCACTGATTTATTTGTTGTGACAAATAAGACTATAGCAATGGAAGATATGAACAATAGGGGAACTGGGTTCAGGGTGTATGGCAACTGTTTGTACAACCTTTGTAACTTTTATGTAAATAAAAAATTACTCTAAATGAAGTTTGTTAAAACAAACAAACAAGGATAACGTAGGGAAGGCCAAGGCTAGATAGAAGGGGTAGGGAAAGTCTTTCTGAGGAGGTGATGTCCACTGAGATTAGACCTAAAGGTTGATGACGGTCCTACCTTTGAAAAATTATTTGAAGAGCATTCTGGAAGAGGACGAGTGACACAAAAGACTCTAAGCAGAGAAGGGTTGGGTGTTTGAGGGAATAAAAGGACCATGTGGCTGGACTACTTTGAGTGAGGAGGTGTAGAAGATGTCATGAGGAATTGGAGTTTCCTTCTAAGAGCAGTGGGAAGGTATTGGAACATCTCAGGCAGAGAAACATTATTAACATGATAATGATAATAATAGTAGTAGATGCCTTCAGTTGCTTCGTGGAGACTGAACTGGAAAAGGCAGGCTAGAAGCATGGATGCTGTTAAAATGCTCCTTTGATGGACAAAGGGACAAAATGGTGACTTATGCTAGGATGATGGCAGAGATTAAGAAAAATGGATACGTTTGAAAAATATCTTTAAAGTGGAAGCAATGGGTTTTTAATTGTTTTTACAATTTATGTTTGGCAAAAACATTTGGACTTTAATTTCAAGTTATTTATGGTTTTTATCTCATTTATTGTCAATAGTTATGATATATTTTGCTGTAGAAATATTGTGATTGGTTACAGGGTGCGGGCCTGGCATCCTGATGAAACATTATTAACATGTCTGATGGTGACGTGGATGTTTTATAATATACTGAAAATGCACCATATTATATTTTAAAAATCCAGACAGTTTGGAATCCTGAAACACATATGCCCCAAAGTGTTTTGGGTAAGAGACTTTGGCCTAATATACACTAGAGAATGTTGTGTTCTGTAAATGTCTGATTTATAGTGTCAGGTGTAGTGGTTGGTAGTGTTGTTCAAGGCTTCCATTTCCTTGTTAATCTTCTGTCTATTGAAAGTGGGTATTGAAGTTTACAACTATTACTGTTGAGTTGTCCATTTCCCCATTCAATTCTGTCTATTTTCCTTCACATATTTTGTGACTTGGTTGTTAGGTGCAAATATATTTATTAAGTGTTCTCTCTTCCTGATGGATTGACCATTTTATCATTGCAGAGTATCCTTTGTATCTATATTATAGTTTGTTTCTGCTGCTATAACAAAATACCCCAGACTGGGCAATTTAATAAATAACAGACATGCATTTTCACAGTTCTGGAGGCTGGCAGGCCGGGATCAAGCCACTGGCAGGTTTGGTGTCTGGTGAGGGCCCAGTCTTCACTTCCAGTTAGCACTTTGTTGCTGCATCCTCTGGAGGGGACAGACATTGTGTCCTCACTTGATGGAAGGGACAGAAAGCCAAAAGCCAAAAGGGGGGATAAATGCCATGTTATCACATGGCAAAGAGCAGAAGAAAGCAAACCTACTCCCTCTAGCCCTTTCATAAAGGCCCCTAATCCCATCTTATGAGGGCTTTGCCCTCATGACTTAATTACCTCTTAAAGCTCCACTTCTTAATATTATTACATTGATGATTAAGTTTCAGCATACAAGTTTTAGAGGGAACATCATCATGCAAATCATAGCACTCTAATAACAAAGCTTTGTCTTAGTGTCTATTCCGTCTGATGTTAATATAGCTACTCCAGCTCTCTTTCATTTGCCATTTGTATGATTTACCTTTTTGGCCTTTTACTTTCAACCTATTTGGTTTTTGCATATAAAGTGTGGCTCTTAGAAAAAACATATAGTTGGATTATAGGGTAATGGATTTTGGACCCGTATGAAATTATTCCTGGAATACATCCTGATGAAAATCAGCAAATACTGTAGGAATTGCTTTCTGATTGTGATGTTATCAATTTAGCACAGTCTAAGATTCTCTAATCATGGTGAATGTGTGCTGTCTGAGATTATGTTTTTTTTAATCCCTAGATGGAATTGCTGTGAATATTCTGTTAACCTATGTATTTATGCAATTGTCCTCTTCCATAACTTGTGAAGGAACATTTTGTTTTTCCCTATTTTCTCCTTCCCCCCACTACCTGAGACCTGTTATGAGCAACCGAGGAGTTGTGGGAACCTGTTCTTTTCTAGTAAACAGGAGATTCTTATCGCCATTCAGAGTTAGTTGCTGCTTCTGCGTCTCTGGAGCACCTTGATTATGGAGTTAAGTTGACACAGTTAACTTTTGTTTAAGCACTGCTGTTAAAAATTTGTTACGCATCTTCTAGAAGAGTTGAGATAGTATGAGGATCAATGTAATATAATGAAAAAAGCATGGACTTTGACAATATGAAGACCAAAGTCCAGATTTCAGCCCAGCCACTTACTCAGCTGTATAAGCAACAGTGCAACTGTATGTTAAATTTCTTAATGTTGTTGGAAGGATGAAATCAAGTAGCATTTCCAAAGTGCTTGGCATTTGATGGTCTTCTATTGATTATCGACTCCTAGTTTTCTCAGAACAAGACTTGCAATACATAAAATTGTGTTAGATTTTGGATTTGTTGCGTATTCATTTATTTATTCATCCACTTAATATTTCAACAAATATGTATTAATCACCTACTAGATACCAGTATTTTAGGCACTGGGGATGAATGAAAGTAAACAAAACAGATAAAATCTCAGCCATTATGCTCATACTTTGCAAACAGACTGAAAATATATAAGCAGAAATTCCTAGTAAAAGAATTAATGATAAGAAATAAAAACATTGGGCAATGAAGGAGGATGTGAATTGTTGAGAGGTATTGTTAAAATTTTAGATAGAGTGATCAGTGAAGGCTACCAATCCATGATCTTTGATTTGACTGACAGATTTTAAAAAACATACTGCCTTCTAGAAATAGGGTATGCTAGTGAATATTTGCCATGGTTTGTTTTCCTACTGAAGTATATTTCATTCTGGGTTTTAGTTTTCCATGAGTTAACTGTAGAGGTCAATATTTATAGCATATAGTTTTATAGTTTGTATCAATATGTAAAAAGCCTTGATAAAGTTTCAGTTTTCTCAATCTATTTTATATCCAGTATATTATAGGGAAGACTCAAGACGTTGGTTTTAGGGACATGGAAAAATGAGTACAATCAGACAGACATTAAGAGAAAAAGAACAGTGAAAATGGATACTGGCTTCTGAGAAACAGGTGCTCAGTTTGCTCCTCCTGAGTTATTTAAAATATTTACTTATGTTGCCATTTTAAGCATTTAGTTTACAGAATTATCAAAGCATTAGGATTTCAAAAGCCTCTGTATATGATAAATTAGTTCTCCCTAGGATTATAGTTATTTTTAATATTGACTTTTATAAATACAGTGATAATACAGCAAGTGAAAAATAACTTTAGACCTGTTTTCTCCTTAGACAAGTACGGTGTTTCTGTTAAAAGCCCAGTTTCTGAGATGGATTATTTTGAAGAGAAGCTTCATCATCTCATTGATTGCCCTCTAGGAACTTGGCTATTTGGAGAATGAATATTTGAGGCTGTAATTTTCAAGATAATATAATTGAGAGATATTGAAGTGGCTTGTACATGACTTGACCACTAGAAAAGACACACAATGGCTTAAAAAGGGGAAATAACTTTTTATGTTGCTCCTGGAGCTACACAAATTGATATTTGGGCTTCCAGAATCCATTTGAAATAAATGGCTTCCATTTATCAGTTTGGTAAGATGCTAGGCAGCCCGTATTTTTGAATCTCTGCCATTGACGGTGGATATGAATATAAAGGAGTTTTGAAGGGTGAAGATTCCGTTCTCTGCAAAACCTTTAACAATCTGGAGACATTTTGTTTGAGCTTATGGTACTTAGTCAACCAAAATGCAATAATCCATTTCACAAATATGATGGGAAATGTCATCCATCACTTAAACCTTTAGCTCTCAGATTCCGTAAGCATAAGTGGGTTATTAAGAATCTTTTATTCAGGAGAAAAGTGATGGTCATTTCATGAGGCATAAGATGTGCAATTTATGAACACATGCAGGAAGGCAGAGCATTTTTAGGATAAGTGCTCTCCATGGAGCCCTTGTCCGGGTTTCCTGAATTTGGCTGATTGCTTTCATAGTGGACTAGTTTAGATCATCTGTCAAAAGTTTAAAACCTTTCAAAATAAGCCGATGAGTTCTGAGGGTTCATAGGAGCCAGCATCCTAAGTGTGGGTATCCATTTCCCCAGTTAGACATTAGAAGAGCTTCACTGTACAACTCTGCCCTCTAGTGTTTCACATGAACTACAGTTGTGTTCTTGGAATTTGACCCAGGGTGCACAGAGCTCCATTAGGTTAGAGACGTTTCTGTGTATTTTTTTTTTCACCTTTTTTGAAAGTAAATGTGACCCAGGTTCCGTTTACTTCAAAAGCTTTGCCATTTGTTACTGCTAACCTAATTTGCTTAAAACCAAGGTGTCTCTTTCTCTATTTGCTGACATTTTGATTTAATCAGTCATTGTCCATTTTCTTTATTCCACTTTGTAATTTGGGCATTTAAATCTTTACTCTGTTCAGATATTTTGAAACAACTACTTCTTAACTGTCTTAAGAATATAAAGCATGTGACCTCAGGCACAATGTTAAATCCATTTAAAGTTACCATAGTAAGTACATTCAAATTTTGATTGTCCATTATAGAGCTGGGTGCAACAAGTTCAAGTAAAAGATAATTATAACATCTAGTTGTCTCTGCCAAAATATTTGTAATATATTGATGATCAAATATTTTAGATATCTTTCTCAACTTAGAAAAAATTCTTTAGAGAATATCACTTATTTGGATTAATGTATCTAAAATCAACAACTGACCAATTATTGGGGAAGTGTTGTTACTTGAAAGGGAAACAGTGGTTGTGTTTTGGCTTCTTTTGTTTGGCTTTAGATTTTCAAAGATGGCATTTATTTTGCTTAGGGCAACATTTTTAAAGAGAATTAGATGAGAAACCATTTTCATGATGTAAAACTTAGGAACTATATTTGAAAATGAGATTTTTAATTACTAAGGATTATTTTACTAGTGGCATGCCATCCTGCTGGAGGGTGAATTTTTTTTTCCAAGCAGCTTAAGTTCTTAGTTAACAACCACAGGAATATTAATTAAGCAGTAACTATTGAGGCACCGACCATCTCCTGAGGATCAGTCATTAATTGGGAGGGTGTATGGAGAATGAGCCTCTCTGACTGGTTGTGAATCCCTGAAAATGGCTCTGTGCCCTGGAAATAGTTGAAAATAAAAAAATAAATAAAAGAAGAAAAAGAAGAGATAGAAATAATTTTCTTTTTCTAAATGGGAAATATAATTTTATTTCAGAGGCATAAAGCAATTCAAGAACATTAATAATGGGTATTAGACAAGTATGATTTGTCTGGAAGCACATACCTATCCTTTTCAGATCAATGAGGCCAAAATTGCTCTTGGTTTGATGCACAGAGAACATGACCTGTTAGTTACTGAAAATGAATGGTGTGCAAGTAGCTCTAAGGAACTTGATTTGTTGTACTGTCTCTGCCTTATCGTCTAACTCATATGCCAAGAACTATTTGAAAGTGTGGCAAAAGTTAGAAGGAATGCTGTGCTCTGTCAGGGAAAACCTTTTTAACTGTGCGTTTCAATGGTCTTTTGGGTGGAGCTGGGGCTTCTGGAACTGACTTTAGGAGTAGGAGGCTTCTGTCGTATGATGGTGTGTCCATAAAACTTACTAAATCTAATTTATTCATTTACATAACTTTTCAAGGTAGATCATTGAATTTTATTTAATGTTACTGAATATAATGTTTGTCAATATACTTTTATTATTATTTTTTAAAATAGTCACATAAATTGATGAATAGAAGTTGTGTTTATTTACTATGTACAGCATGATATTTTAGAACATGCATACATTGTGGAATGGCTAAACTGAGCTAGGTGACATATCCATTACCTCACATACTTACTGTTTGTTGGGGGAATCTACTCTCAGGAATTTTCAATAATGCAGTACATTGTTGAGAACACATGGACACAGGGAGGGAACAACACTCACTGGGGCCTGTGGGAGGGGTGTGGGGAGGAAGATCATCAGGAAAAATAGCTGATGTATGCTGGGCTTAATACCTAGGTGATGGATTGATAGATGCAGCAAACCACCATGGCACACTTTTACCTATGTAACAAACCTGCACATCCTACACATGTACCCTGAAACTTAAAATACAATTAAAAAAAAAGAATGCAATACATTGTTACTAACTATAGTCACCATGCTGTGCAATAATAGGTCTCCTGAGCTTCTTTCTGCTATCTAACCCTTATTTTATATTCTGTGACCAACATCTTCTCACCTTTGGCCCTTGGTAACCACCATTCTACCCTCTGCTTCATGAATTTGACTTACAGATTCCACATACAGGTGAGATTATGTGATATTTGTATTTTTTTGTGTCTGGATTATTTCACCTAACATAGTGTCCCTCAGGTTCATACATGTTGTAAATGAATAATATTCCATTATATATAGATGCCACATTTTCTTTATTCATTCATCTGTTGATGGACAGGCTGATTCTGTATTTGGCTTTTGTGAATAATGCTGCAATGTCTATGGGAGTGCAGATATCTATGGATCATTCAGTAGTCATGTTTTTAATTTTTGGGGTAACCATCATACTGTTTTCCATAACGTCTGTACTAATTTGCATTCCCACCAACAGTGTGTGAGCAGTCCCTTTTTCCACATCCTTGCCAGCACTTATCTTTTGTCTCTTTGATAATAGCCATTCTGACAGGTATGAGATGAAATCTCATTCTGGTTTTAATTTGCATTTTCCTAATGATTAGTAATGCTAAGCATTTTTTATATGCCTATTTTGTATGTCTTCCTTTGAGAAATGTCTGTTTAACAAATGTGCCCATTTTTATTTGGATTATTTGTTTTCTTATTATTGATTTGTTTGAATACCTCATGTATATTGGATATTAACTTCTTATCAGATAGATGGTTTGCAAATACTTTCTCTCATCTCCATAGGTTGTCTCTTCACTTTGTTGATTGTTTCCTTTGCTGTGTAGAAGCTTTTTAGTTTGATGTAAGTCCTATTTTTGCTTTGTTGCTTGTGCTTTTGGTATCATATCCAAAAAAATCATTGCCCAGATTAATGTCATGGAGCTTTTCTGCTGTGTTTTCTTCTAGCAGGTTTATAGATTAAGTTCTTACGTTTAACTTTTAATCCATTTGAGTTGATTTTTGTATATAGTATGAGCTAAGAGTCTGACTTCATTTTTTGCATGCAGATATTCACTGTCCCCAAAACCATTTATTGAAGAGACCATCTTTTCCTCATTGTGTGTTCTTGCACCTTTGTCAAAAACCAATTGATCATGAACACATTATTTCTGGGCTGTTCTATCCCATTGATCTATATGTCTGTTTTTATGCTAGCACCATGCTGTTCTGATTACTGTGGCTTTGTAGTATAATTTGATGTAAAGTAGTGTGATGCCTCTAGCTTTGTTCTTTTTTCTCAGGATTGCTTTAGCTATTCAGGGTCTTTCATGGTTCCATACAAATTTTAAGATTTTTTTTCTATTTAATTGAAGAATGACACTGGACTTTTGATAGGGTTTGCATTGGATTTATAGATTACTTTGTCTAGTATGGACATTTTAACAATAATAATTTTTTCCAATCCACAAACACAGGATATCTTTTCATTTTCTTGTGTTTTCTTCAATGTCTTTTATCAATGTTTTAGAGTTTTCAGTGCACATGTCTTTCACCTGTCTGGTCAAATGTATTTCTAAGTTTTTTTTTTTTTTTTTTTTTGTAGCTGTGGTAAATAGGATTGTTTTATTGATTTCTTTTCAAATAGTTCACTGTGTTTTGTATGGTCAATAACATGTTTTTTGCAGCTAAACATTTATCAAAATGCAGAGCATATTAATTTGTCTGGCAATAAAATAATTACAGTTATGCACCACCTGGCAAGGTTTACATCAGCAATGGACCACATAGACTATGGTGGTTCCGTAAGATCATAATACTGTATTTTTGCTGCAACTTGTCTATTTTAGATATACAAATACCATTTTGTTCCAATTACCTACAGTATTCAGTACAGTGATATATTGCATAGGTTTGTAGTCTAGGAACAATAGGCTATACCATATAACCAAGGTGTGTAGCAGGCTATACCATTTAGGTTTGGATAAGTACACTCTGATGTTCATAGAAGGACAAAATCACTTAATGACACATTTTTCAGATGATATCTTCATCATTAAGCAATGAGTGACCATATTATTATTAAATATTGCAGCAAAGTATTGGTACACAACTGCGACAATACTCAATGAAATGGCATAAAGTGTCATTGAGAGTGAGGAAAGAAATGCTTGCATTAACATATCTGAATTGCATGTTTGTATTAAAATATATTCATTGAATCATTTCGTAGTAGTTCTTCACTGACAAAAGATTAGGATAGTTGTAAACAACTATGAGAATATTGGCACTATTAAAGGCAGTTTTAGTTTATATTTTGAAGACAAAGTCTTAACTTAAAATAAGGTGCTAACTATGTATGGGTGACAGTCCTATGATATGAAAAGTAGCACAGAACTTCTTATCACTTGTGAGTCAGAATTTGGCCAGTACTTTAGAAGTAAGAGAGCTCATTTCTCATAACTCATCAGAGTCTAATAGTGGAATTTCTCTCAGATGTCTGATCAAAACCAAACAATGTCAACAAAGTGACCTTACAGTGATTAAATTATGCAGTTATTTATTCAGTAAATACATTCAGAATTCAGTACAAAGAATTTATTTCTTTACAAACTTACAGATATTCATGGATTAAAACTAACTTGATAGCATAGCAAACTACAGTGGAAGATGATGTAGACTAGACAAGCATTTACTTTAAGCTAATCCCAACATGTTATTTCCAAGACTGAAACATTTATTAAGTATGTTTGAGAGCCATCTGGAGTAGGAGGTTACGAGTGTGTTTGGACATTTTCCCGCAAAGCACAGTTTCTCAGGCTGACTAGGGCTGAACTTCTGGTGTGCTCAGAAAAGAAGCACATTTATTATCATTTGTGTTACAATACAATGGCTACTTCTAGAAATACTTACTGACAATAATAGCTGCCGTTTGTTTAGCTCTTACCCATCAGGCACCTTGCAAAGTGCTTAGTAGGAATGCGTGACTTAATTCTCAAAAACCTGGGCAAGAACAATCAGTTTAGGAAAATTCTATTTTACTTTTAGGTGCTTCAGTTGTACCAAGATTTGCAAGATCAGTCAGACCTCTGAAATTCAGAAAACCTTAAGTCAGGTGGGAAAATGGAAAGAATTCTGTCCAATCAGGGAGTCTGAATCCCATTTCATGCACCACTGAGCAACGCTGTGGGAGTTGGGGGTAAATCTAATAATTTACTTAACTATTTTAACTACATAAATAATTTAGGAAAACATAATATTGTTAAAAGGTATTTTAAAAGTTAAATAATTCAGGTAGTATAGATACCAATAGGGTAAAAATGGAAAATCCCTTCTCCCTTACCCCTCAGGCCCCACCCCAATTCATTTTGCCTACTGGTGGTAATTGCTATGAAAAACAAAACAGTCTATGGCCTTCTAAGAGGTTTGAAAAGTGCATTTACATGTATAGACATATGTGTCTGTGTTTACAGTATTTCTTTCCCCCAAATGAGAAACTTCTACCTGCATTGTTCTGTAGCATCTTTCACTTAATAGTCTAGTAGTAAACACATATGGCTCTCTAATATTTAACTGTTTCATTATATTCTTTAGAATGAATTCAACAGTTTATCTAACAGTTTTCCTATTTAGTAACATTAGATAGTTTCTAATTTTCCCCTACAAGAAAAATGATGTGCCGAACTCTGCACACACATCAGGTGCGTCACTGTAGGGTTGGGTCAGATGTGGTGGGAATGTTAGGTTTTGAATATGAGCCATTAAACTTTTGATAGATACTTCCAAATTGTCCACCATCAGCAGTGTGTTGGTGTGAACCTCCATCAGCATTGTAGGATAGTGCCCATTCCCCATCCTCAGTAATACAGACATTATGAATTGTTATTAATAAATTATGAATGTGGCATAAAAATTACATGTTTTTTAAAATTATACTTTACATTCTCGGGTACATGTGCAGAACATGCAGGTTGGTTACTTAGGTATATGGTGGTCTACTGCACCCATGAACCCATCGTCTACATCAGGTATTTGTCCTAATGCTATCCCTCTCCTAGCTCCTCACCACCCAATAGACCCTGGTGTGTGTCGGTCCCCTCCCTGTGTCCATGTGTTCTCATTGTTCAGCTCCCACTTATGAGTGAGAACATGTGGCATTTGGTTTTCTGTTCTTGTGTTAGTTTGCTGAGAATGATGGCTTCCAGCTTCATCCATGTCCCTGCAAAGGACATGAACTCATCGTTTTTTAGGGCTGCATAGTATAACATGGTGTATATGCACCACACTTTCTTTATTCAGTCTGTCATTAATGGGCATTTAGGTTGGTTCCAAGTCTTTGTTATTGTGAGCAGTGCCTCAGTAAACATACATGTGCATGTGTCTTTATAGTAGAATGATATATAATGCTTTGGGTATATACCCAGTAATGACATTGCTTGGTCAAATAGTATTTCTGTTTCTAGATCCTTGAGGAATCGCCACACTGTCTTCCACAATGGTTGAACTAATTTATACTCCCACTAACAGTGTAAAAGCGTTTCTATTTCTCCACATCCTCTCCAGCATCTGTTGTTTCCTGACTTTTTAATGATCACCATTCTAACTGGTATGAGATGGTTATCTCAGTGTGGTTTTGATTTGCATTTCGCTAATGAGAAATTGTGTATGTTGAACCAGCTTTGCATCCCAGGGATGAAGCTGACTTGATTGTGGTGGATAAGCTTTTTGATGTGCTGCTGGGTTCAGTTTGTCAGTATTTTATTGAGGATTTTCAGTTGAACGAGCTTTGCATCCCAGGGATGAAGCCGACTTGATCATGGTGGCTAAGCTTTTCGATGTGCTGCTGGATTCAGTTTGTCCATATTTTATTGAGGATTTTCACATTGATGTTCATCAGGGATATTGGCCTGAAATTTTCTTTTTTTGTTGTGTCTCTGCCAGGTTTTAGTATCAAGATGATGCTGGCCTCATAAAATGAGTTAGAGAGGATTCCCCTCCTTTTCTATTGTTTGAAATAATTTTGGAAGGAATGGTACCCGCTCCTCTTTGTACCTCTGGTAGAATTCAGCAGTGAATCCGTCTGGTCCTGGACTTTTTTTTGGTTGGTAGGCTATTAATTGCTGCCTCAATTTCAGAACTTGTTATTAGTTTATTCAGGGATTTGACTTCTTCCTGGTTTAGTCTTAGGGGGTGTATGTGTCCAGGAATTTATCCATTTCTTCTAGATTTTCTAGTTTATTTGCATAGAGGTGTTTATAGTATTCTCTGATGGTAGTTTGTGGTTTTGTGGGATTGGTAGTTATATCCCCTTTATCATTTTTTTATTGCATCTATTTGATTCTTCTCTGTCTCTCTTTTATTAGCCTGGCTAGCAGTCTATCTATTTTGTTCATCTTTTCAAAATAAAACAGCTCCTGGATTCATTGATTTTTTTGAAGGGTTTTCTATGTATCTATCACCTTCAGTTCTGCTCTGATCTTAGTTATTTCTTGTCTTTTGCTAGCTTTTGAATTTGTTTGCTCTTGCTTCTTTAGTTCTTTTAATTGCGATGTTAGGGTGTAGATTTTAGATCTCTCCCGCTTTCTCTTGTGGGCATTTGGTGCTATAAATTTCCCTCTACACACTGCTTTAAATGTGTCCCAGAGATTCTGGTACGATGTGTCTTTGTTTTCATTGGTTTCAAAGAACATCTTTATTTCTGCCTTAATTTTGTTATTTACCCACTAGTCATTCAGGAGCAGGTTGTTCAGTTTCCATGTAGTTGTATGGTTCTGAGTGAGTTTCTACATCCTGAGTTCTAATTTGATTGCACTGCGGTCTGAGAGACTGTTATGATTTCCATTCTTTTGGATTTGCTGAGGAGTATTTTTACTTCCAATTATGTGGTCAATTTTAGAATAAGTGTGATGTGGTGCTGAGAAGAATGTATATTCTGTGTATTTGGGGCAGAGAGTTCTGTAGATGTCTGTTAGGTCCTCTTGTTCCAGAGCTGAGTTCAAGTTCTGGATATTTTTGTTAATTTTCTGTCTTGTTGATCTGTCTAATGTTGACAGAGGGGTGTTAAAGTAGCCCACTATTATTGTGTAAGAGTCTAAGTCTTTTTGTAGGTCTCTAAGAACTTGCTTTATGTAGCTGGGTGCTCCTGTATTGGGTGCATATATATTTAGGATAGTTAGCTCTTCTTGTTCCATTAATTTCTTTACCATTGTGTAATGCCCTTCTTTGTCTCTTTTGATTTTTGTTAGTTTTAAGTCTGTTTTATCAGAGACTAGAATTGCAACCCCTGCTTTTTATTTTGCTTTCCATTTGCTTTTTAAATATTCCTCCATCCCTTTATTTTGAGCCTGTGTGTATCTTTGCATGCAAGATGAGTCTCCTGAATACAGCACACCAATGAGTCTTGACTCTTATCCAAGTTGCCAGTCTGTGTCTTTTAATTGGGGCATTTAGCTCATTTACATTTAAGGTTAATATTGTTATGTGTGAATTTGATCCTGTCGTCATGATACTAGTTGGTTATTTTGCCCATTAGTTGATGCAGTTTCTTCATTGCATTGATGGTCTTTACAATTTGGTATATTTTTGCATTGTCTGGTACCAGTTGTTCCTTTTGATGTTTAGTGCTTCCTTCAGAAGCTCTTGCAGGGCAGGCCTGGTGGTGACAAAAGCTCTCAGCATTTGCTTGTCTGTAAAGCATTTTATTTCTCCTTCGCTTATGAAGCTTTTTGGCTGGATATGAAATTCTGGGTTGAAAACTCTTTTCTTTAAGGACATTGAATATTGGTCCCCCACTCTCTTCTGGCTGGTAGGGTTTCTGTCAAGAGATCTGCTGTTAGTCTGATGGGCTTCCCTTTGAGGGTAACCTGACCTTTCTCTCTGGATGCCCTTAACACTTTTTCCTTCATTTCAACCCTGGTGAATCTGACAATTATGTGTCTTGGGCTTGCTCTTCTCAAGGAGTATCTTTGTGGTGTTCTCTGTATTTCCTGAATTTGAAATTTGGCCTGTCTTGCTGGGTTGGAGAAGTTCTCCTGGATAGTATCCCGAAGAGTGTTTTCTAACTTGGTTCCATTCTCCCATCACTTTCAGGTACACCAATCAAATGTAGATTTGGTCTTTTCACATAGTACCATATTTCTTGGAGGCTTTGTTAGTTTCTTTTTCATTCTTTTTTCTCTAATCTTGTCTTCTCACTTTATTTCATTGAGATATTCAATCTCTGATATTCTTTCTTCTACTTTATTGATTCAGCTATTGATACTTGTGTATGCTTCACGAAGTTCTCCTGCTGTGTTTTTCAGCTCCATCAGGTCATTTATGTTCTAAATCTAAACTGGTTATTCTAGGTAGCAATTTGTCTAACCTTTTTTCAAGGTTCTTTGTATTGGGTTAGAACATGCTCCTTTAGTTTGGAGGAGTTTGTTATTACCCACCTTCTGAAGCCTACTTCTGTCAATTTGTCAAACTCATTCTCCATCCAGTTTTGTTCCCTTGCTGGCGAGGAGTTGTGATCCTTTGGAGGAGAAGAGGCATTCTGGTTTTTGGAATTTTCAGCCTTTTTGAGCTTGTTTCTTCCCATCTTCATGGATTTATCTACCTTTGGTATTTGACGTTGGTGACCTTCGGATGGGGTCCCTGAGTGGAACTCCTTTTGTTGGTGTTGTTATTATTCCTTTCTTTTTGTTAGTTTTCCTTCTAACAGTCAGGCCCCTCTGCTGCAGGTCTGCTGGAGTTTGCTGGAGGTCCACTCCAGACTCTGTTTGCTTGGGTATTACCAGTGGAGGCTGCAGAACAGCTAAGATTGCTGCCTGTTCCTTCCTTTGGAAGCTTTGTCCCAGAGAGGCACCTGTCAGATGCCAGTCAGAGCTCTCCTGTATGAGGAGTCTGTCAGACCCTACTGGGAAGTGTCTCCCAGTCAGGATACATGGGGGTCAGAGAGCCACTTGAGGAGGTAGTCTGTCTCTTATCAGAGCTCGAACACTGTGCTGAGAGATCCACTGCTCCCTTCAGAGCTGTCAGGCAGGGACATTTAAGTCTGCTGAAGCTGTGCCCACAGCCACCTCCTCTCCCAGGTGCTCTGTCCCAGGGAGATGGGGATTTTATCTATAAGTCACTGACTGGGGCTACTGCATTTTTTTCAGAGATACCCTGCCCTGAAAGGAGGAATCTAGACAGGCAGTCTGGCTGCAGAGACCTTGCTGAGCTGTGGTGGAGGCTCCACCCAGTTTGAATTTCCCAGTGGCTTTGTTTACACTTTGAGGGGGAAAACCGCCTACTCAAGCCTCAGCAGTGACACCCCCCACCCCGACCAAACTCAGTAGTCCCATGTCAACCTCAGACTGCTGTGCTGGTAGTAAGAATTTCAAGCCAGTGAATCTTAGCTTGCTGTGCTCCATGCAGTTGGAGCTCACCAAGCCAGACCACTTGGCCCCCTGGCTTCAGCCCTGCTTCTGGGAGAATGAAGGGTTCTGTCTCACTGGTGTTTCTGGTGCCACTGGGATATGAAAAAAAAAAAAAACTCTTGTTGCTAGCTCTGTGTCTGCCCAAATGGCCGCCCAGTTTTGTGCTTGAAACCCAGGGGAAATCTCCTGGTCTGCTGGTTGCAAAGACCATGGGAAAAGCGCAGTATCTGGGGTGGAATGCACCATTCTTCCCAGTACAGTCTCTCATGGCTTCTGTTGGCTAGGGGAGAGAAATCCCCTGATCCCTTGGAGTTCCGGGGTGAGGCAACGCCCCACCCTGCTTTGTCTCACTCTTTGTGGGTTGTACCCACGGTCCAACCAGTCCCAATGAGATGAATCGGGTACCTCAGTTGGAAATGCAGAAATCACCCACCTTCTGCACCAATCTCGCTGGGGGCTGCAGACCAAAGCTGTTCCTATTCTGCCATCTTGCCAGCCGACTGTCCATGTTGTTAAATTGCATTTTGCTGATTACTAGTGAGGCTGAACATTGCTTTCTGTTTGCTGACCATTTGCAGATCAATGTATGTGTGAATTATATATTTATATTAATTTTGTGTTTTTGATTGAAATCAAACATTAATTTTTAAATGTATATTCACATCACTACAGAGTTCTCTCCCCATTTTGGGGGGTGGCAGCTTGGTCTGTCAATTGCTGTTACATAACTTAAAATGTAATTGGGAGATAGACATTAACAGATCATCACACAGTTACTTTTTGAACATCTTAGGATTACCTTTATATTATTAATTTCTAGCTTAATTGCCTTGTGATTAGAAAACATAAAATATATTTGGCATGAATTCAGTATTCCAGTATTTACTGAGACTTGAATTTTGGCCAAATACATGGATAATTTATGTAAATGTGGCCTGCATGCTTGAAAAGAATGTGTTCTTTTCAGTTGTTGGATGCAGTTTTTCGAGTTTAACTGGATTGTCCAGAATGGTTCACATTCTTCCTTACAGAATTCTGTGAGTTCCCAAGGTGAAACTAACAGATTTGCTAGACATGTAGCTACAGAAAACCCCTGGCATCACTTTCCCAAAAATACCAGATGGGTTTTGGTTTAGATGCTAGTGGTGGAAATCCAAATATCTGAATCTCAGAAAGGGTCATAATTTCTTTTTTTCATAACAGTATCAGGTAAGGTGCCCTGTGGCTGTGAAGTGCTCTGTGTTGTCAAGTCCACTCTCTCCTGTCTCGTTGTAATGATATGTGGCCTCCATTCCTAAGTTTATCTGTCTGCCTAAGATAGCTGCTTTAGCTCCAGACATCACATCCACATTCCCCATGTGAGAAAAAGAGGCACATGTCTTTAGAGATGTCTAGAAAAGTCTACAGGTCATCTCTCAGAAGTTGCACACAGCACTTTAGATTACATCACATGGACCACAGCCTAGTCATATGATCACATCAAACTGCAGGGCAAGCTAAAAAATGTCATATTTATTTTAGTTAGCCTGTGACCTGTTTACTTTTCAGATTTTTAAAATTTTTTACTAAGAAAAGGATAAATAGACATTGAGCCACAATTAGCATTCTCTGCTGTAACAAATTCTATCAATACGTAGATCCATCAATAAATAGTTTATTGAATACAGATGTCTTGCAGTGTAACAAATACTGCGCTTGACTGCATGTGATCTTTGTTAACATAATTAGAATTCCACCTTTTCTACATTCTAAAACACAGCACTGAGCATGCTATATCTTTCTAAAGAGCATCTTTGGCAGCTCCCAGTTGCCCAGCGTGGTAGTCAGGGTCATTATTGAGTTAGACCCTGAAGTTACTAGACATATGCCCACTTCCTGTGCTTCATGTAACCTGTGATCCTGACAAACCAGTTGTCTTATTTTCACAGAATAAACCAGAATCCCATTTTAGTTCCCGTGCTGGCAGCACTCTTTTCTCATCTAGGAAAGCCTTTTCTCTATTTTCTACATGGATAAATCTCCTCTTGCTTTTCAGGTCTAATCCAAAAGCCACTTGTCCTCCAAGCGATTTCTGGTCACATCACATTACCTGTCTGTAATCTTCTCTCTCCTGGAACATCCATGGCCCTTATCTTTCCTGTGCTTCTGCCATTGTGGACACCCTTTTATCTCTCCACTACACTGTGAAAAGCCCTTGAGGGCAAGATCAGTGCCTGATGTCTTTTTCGATTCTCTGCGGTAACTAGCTATGTGTGGAACCTTGGACAATGCATCTGTAAGGGAGGTCGAAGTGAGTGATTTATTGCTCTTAAAATGTTTGTGTTCAGTGCCATAATATTTACTTTATACAACCTAAATTATCATATTACATTAATGTAATTTATACTCTGTGATCTGGATGACGTTATTGGTGTTTAATCATAGTAATAAGCAGAGAGATATGTTTAGTTCAAAGACAGCGTAACTAGCTGCAGGTGGTGAGAGAACATTGCAGGTGGTGGCAATACCACTTACTGGAATATCTTAATATTTAAATAGTTTTATTCTTAGCCAAATAGAGGAAGCAGAATTTAGAAACAATGTCAATTCCTGCCATTGGATCATCAGGGGACACTTTATCCCATTAACTTTGGAGAGGGAGTGACGAAATGTCTTGGGCTCCAGTTGTGTCTCTAAATCAGGGTAAGAAATGAATGTCTGCTTTTGCTGTGAAAACCTTTCATAGATAATCTTATCCTTACACCTATTCTTCTTGTCTTAATCAGGCTTTCTTTGCATCAGACTGGATCCTGACAAAATTTGGCTTAGTTTCTTTAAGATGAATTAATTAGCAGGGTTTTATAAGGTTTGTAACATGGATATTGATAACGAGTTATTACTTTTATATTATAGATATACTTAGAACATGTGTTAAAACTATACTTTTGAGCCTTGTCCCAGAAACTTGGAACAAATCTCATCTTTAGAAATGGGAACAGTTCTTTGATAGACAGATGGGTGAGCAGGTAGAAACTGTCTGGTTTATAGCACACCCATCATAAGTCTAGCAGTTACTGTGTATTCTTCTTGAGAGATGCCAAAAAAAATGCATTTGGGAAAAGTCATTTATCAATAACTGTGAGTAAAATCGAAATAAAATAGAAAGCTTGACTAAAAAACCTTTGCATTCTTAATGAGTGAGATACTGGAAATATAGCTATTAATATTAGGATCAAAAACATGAGTTTCTGCTATACTCATTGCTATTTGAAATTGTTCTGGAAGTGCTAGCTAACAGAATTAGGAAAGAACAAAAGATGGGTATACGTTCTTTTTCAACACACTTGCATTGATAAAGAATATTACCTTTTGTCTTATCCCAAAACAACAACAACAACAACAAGAAAACTAAACTAAAAAACTCATTATTTTATTTGCATTACTTTGCTTAATGGGAGCTTGGATTTCTTTTCAAAGGTTTTTTGTCAATGTTAAGAGGAGATACTAAATATTTACTTGCAGCAGTAACTGGAGACAGGGAAGGAAGAATTGTGATTGACATCAGCTTTCAATAGTTCCAGACACACACACACACACACACACACACACACACACACACACACACACACACACACACACACACAAGCTCCTGCTGCAAAGATACAAGACTATAAGCTGTCAGGTATTTGTCCTGCTAGGAGACAGAAAAAGAAAAAAGAAAGGATCAGCCTGAAAGCTTGGGATGTGGCAAGGGAATGGTTTCTGGGAAAAGGATTTGGGGCCTGTGAGCTGATAACTGCGTTTGGAGATGGTCTAGGAATGTTTTTGTGAGTATAACATGTGCAACTTTTTGACTTGACAATGACACCTCAGGGGGCTTATGCTAAGGATATAATTATGCAAGTTTGAAATAATGTATGCATGAGGATATTGATGTTAGTCTTGCTTGTGATAGAGAAATATTGGAAAAGACCTAAATGCTCATCCCTAAAGGCTGGTGAATGATTATGTAAATTATGGCACCTGAATACAGTGGGTTACTGTGAAGCCAATCAAACTTATTGACTTGGAAAGATTTTTACATCCCTATTGTTCAGGGACAAAAATCAGGTTATGGAACACATATATGCTCCAAACTCTCTTAGTAGTTGAGTAGCTAGATAGCTGTTTATCTCTATATAGCTAAGCATGTCTATGAATATAGAGCAATAGCTAGAAAAAGCATTTACTAGAATATTGACATTCGCAATTAAAATTTAACTGGGAAGACCAAAGAAGGGTCTCATACAGTGGGAAGCACTTGAGTTTATTCATTTATCATAGTTAAGATATGAATGGGTGGAGAGGCAAGAACAGCATTTTAGGTAAGGGGAACAGCATTTTTTCCACAATGTTCTTTTGAAGCTGGTACTCAGAATTAATATAAGTTAGGTACTCAAGAAGCTTATAGAATAAAAGCTCATAAATTATAACCCAGTGTGGAAAATGCATCATGAAAGATGTGCCCAGGGTGCTGAGGGAGTCCTGAAAATGGGAACTTAACCTAAGCCTTGGGTATGGGGAATAGAGATGCAGGGCATGGGGCTACATGAGGGAAGTTTCTAGAAGAGGTGAGCATGAGAGGAAATTCAGAGGATGAGCTAGCTATGGGAGAGTAAATAATACTGGGGAAAAAACCATGAATGTACCACAGACTTGACATTACACTGATACAAAAGGCTGCCTCCAACTCATGAACAGGTGATGTGTTAAACCTGTTTGTAGATCCCAATTCTTTTCCCACTCACAGAGACAGTGCAGTCCTCTCAGGCTTGCCCACGGAGGCCATTTAGCCTGTCTTTTCGGAAGAACCACACACTACGTTTCTAAGGTGGATTGATTTTTGGATTTAGGTAGGCAGGAGCACATTTATCCTCAACTCTGCTCTTTCCAGCTTTGTGACAGACTTCCGAGTTCCGGAAAGGCAAGGCTCTCACACTGCATACTAGTTTTGAGCAGCACAGACTGCAGCAGGAATTGGCTCTCATAGCTCCCTGCTGTCCATTCTAAATTCTAAGAATTATATAATCTATTTGTAGTAATGTACTTTTTCATTAAGGAATGACCCACAGAGGATGAAGTGCGTAAATCTAAAGTGTATAACTTGATAAATCTTTCACACATGTGCCCCTGTGTCATCACCACCCAGATCAAGATAGAGGACGTTTCAGTTCCCAACAGGCTCCCTTGTATTTCTTCCCAGTAAACAGCCCCTCAAAGGTAACCCCTATCGAAATGGATTAGTTTTATCTGTTTATGGACTTTGTATAAATGGAATCTCATGTTTCAGTATTATGAGTAACCCAACTTGTCTTGGGCTTCCTTGGGTTGACATTATGTTTGGGAGATTCATCTGCATGGTTGAGTGCAGCAGTAGTTTGCTCCTTTTCATTGCTGTGTAGTGCTCCATTGTGCAGGTCCACTGGTCAGCTATGGAGCTGTCTTTCTTCTGGGACCAGTGGGCTTCTCAGAGCATGTTGTTCTTAAGGAGATGGCTGAAGCACAAGAGAAGACGACAAAGCAAGCAGATACACATCTGCTAACATTTCACTGGTCAAAGCAAATGTCATGGCTGGGTCCAAAGTCAAGGGGCAGGGACATAAAATTCTCCTATGGAAGCGGAAGAAACTGCAGGGTTACATGGTCAAGGGCATGAATACAGGGTGAAGTGAAGAATTTGGGCCATCAAGCAGTCAATGACAGTGGGTCTTAGGGTATATGTATGTATGGCTTTAGTAGATATTATCAGTTTCCCAAGTGCTTGTACCAGTTCGTATTCCCACCAGCACTGTAAGTGAGCTTTAGTAACTCCACGTTCTCGCCAACTCTAGGTATTGAATTCTTAACGATTTTTCATTCTGACCTCAGCAGCCAGGAAATATTCATAATATAAAAGGGTTCCCTCCTCATTGCAACTTTCCATTACCCTTCCTCTTCATTTAATTTAGGCCCTAGGTCTTTAAAACAAGATGCACTAGTGATTTTCCGAGAAGACCTCACATTTGAAGGAAAGCCTTGGAAGTTGAAGTTAGGGCCACACACTGGGTAAGGAGGACACTAGGTGAGAAAATGAGAGGGCATTTAGCAGTGATTTTTAAATAAAGGGCTTTATAGTTTGAGCATAAAGGGAGACTAAATACTGATTCTCAAGGTGTTCTTGGGACTCTCTACAGATTGACCAGTCAAAACCTGTTCCATTGTGGCTGTGTCCACTTCTAAATGCAGTCACCTCGAAGAAGGCATCCACATAACATCAAATGAAAGATCATTTTCCAAAATGCCCCTTTCTTTTGAGAAAACTTATCTAAGAACTATGGAGATACTTTCAGTATTTACATGCTGGTAAACTTAAATGCACTTAGCTGAGCATATCTGTCTGTCTGTTTTTCTCTCTCTGCCTTTCTCTTTCTGTTAGTCTCTGTATCAGTCTCTTTAAGATTTTTAGTGCAAAATAGCTAAGCTAGGACTTCTGGTTATGCCTCTTGCTAGCTACAGAGCACTATAATGGAGGACAAGTGTTGTCTTGCTTAAGAAGGGTGGCTGCTACAGCCTGTGTGTCTGCTTCTGCACTAGCTGACTTCCCTGAAAACTGCTAACAGGTGGCTGACAGTTGGCTGGAGGAAGATCTGTAGGTGGGGTGGCGACAGGCAAGGAAAGGATGGATGCTTATTTCCTCTTTCTCTGTCTCCATCATCAAACCTGCCATTCTGCACTTACTTTTGGACAAGGATCAATACTGATGATGTTTGGAAGTTGGTACCAGGGAAAGAATGCTAGATGTTAGTGGGTCTATGTAGGCCAGTGAGGAAAGAAGAAAAATGAAGAGGAAAATCCCATGTAGCCACTGAATTTGGTTAATTTCTAAGTAATCATTCTTTTGTAAGGGGTGTCTAAGAGGATTATGAAATAAGTTCCATTTATGATGTCTATATGTTTTTGCCCATTATATGTACTTTCTTCATTAATTTAATCCTACCAGCTAGTTTTCTTTTAACAAAACATAAATTCATGCCCTCTGTTTCCTAGCACTTTGTATACTTAATTCCTTCTCTGATCATTTATTAAATGAATATACTGTTGAAAGTTATACAGTCCACTCTCCTTAATTTTTTAAAAAATTTCCTCAAGTGCATAATATAAAAATGAGGCAGAAGATGAAGAAAAACATGCATTATGGAAATTTCCCCATGATGTGTTGCTGTCACGTAGCCTTCTTGGTGGGATAGATACTTTTGGAATATACAATTGTATGAACCATGAACCAGCAGTCTCTCCTCCATTCATTTCATTGGAGGTACACTCACTGAATGCATAGAACAGGCGAGGCAGTGGCTAGGCAGTGTGGGAGGAGTGCAATGATGATTATGTTTTCTGCTTTGAAGAATTTCTAGTAGCACATAGGCAATGGACCTAAATAACTGCAAACCAATGTGCAGAGTATTAGGATCGCTCTGTAAGCTGTAAAGTATTTAGTTGCTTGAACAGGTCCAGTAGATCCCACTGTCCAGGAATGACTCCTATGGAATAACTGAGGACAGATTCATGTTCACTCAACATATCTGAGAAATCCCAATTTGAGATTTCTGTCACACATTCAAGATCCTCTAGACCAAGCTTCTTTACTCAAAGAGGCAATGAGGTAGCCAAGCTCCCAGAAATAGTTAGTAGCTGGACCTGCTGTGTCTTACAAGTGATTTCATAGCTGAGGGCATGATTTCATAAGCCCACAGACCAGGTTTTGAGTCTCTTTGCGTTTACTTGCTTTGAAACCTTGGGCCAGTATTTTAACCTCTGAGTGTCCCAGTTTCTTCAGCTATTAAATGGAGATAATAATAGTAGTAACTGCGTCATGGGGTTTTGGGGGAGATTAAATGAAATGATACACATAATGCATTCAGCAGAGCGACACGTGGAAAAAGCACTGAGTAAATGTCACCTGGCTTTAGCAGTGATTTGTAAATAAACGGCCATATCGTTTGAGCATAGAGAGTAAGTACTGATTCTCAAGGTGTTCTTGGAACTCTCTACAGACTGACCAGGCAAAACCAGTGACTGTGCCCAGTTCTAAATGCAGTCACCTCAAAGATGGCATCTACTGTAATATCAAATGAAAGCTGGTCTTTTGAAAGGTTCCTTTCTTTTGATAAATTTGTGTGAGAACTGTTGAAATACTTCCAGTAGTTTCATCCTGGTGAACTTAAATGCAGTTAGTTAGTTGAGCATGTTTCTCTCTCTCTCCCTCCCTCCCTCCCTCTCTCTCTCTCTCTCCCCTCTCTGTCTGTCTCAGTCTCTTTAAGATTTTTAGCATAGGATAGCTAATCTAAGACTTCTGGTTATGTCTCTTGCTATCTTTTTTTTTTTTTTTTTTTTTTTTGTGAAAGATAATATTTATTTTGGAGATGTACACAAAGCATGCATAAAGGACATAATGGTGTGTGGTTCTTTAGAAGTTTTTAAAAACATCAAAAGAATATGACAGCTACTGCTCAATGTCTTTCATCTGTGAATATGCGGGGCTGCCTCCAAAATGGCCATTTCTTTTTTTTTTTTTTTGAGATGAAGTTTTGCTTTTGTTGCTCAGGCTGGAGTGCAATGGTGCAATCTTGGCTCACTGCAACCTCTGCCTCCTGGGTTCAAGTGATTCTCTTGTCTTGGCCTCTGGATTAGCTGGGATTATAGGCATGCACCACCATGCCTGGCTAATTTTGTATTTAAAAAAGTAGAGATGGGGTTTCACCATGTTGATCAGGCTGGTCTGGAACTCCTGACCTCAGATGATCCGCCCACCTCAGTGTCCCATAGTGCTGGAATTACAGGCGTGAGCCACTGTAACCTGCCCCCACATGTTCATTTCTATGTTTAAAAGTCAAAGGATTTGCTCAAGCTAATCTGCCTGCTGTTTCCTCCAAAGATTAATGAACTTCTTCAAAAATACACAATGAATGACAGTGACCTATAATTTCGGAGAATTACTACTTGAGCATAGTTTCACTAAAAATGCCTGCCAGAGTCCAGTTAAACAACCAGCTTGCAACATACAAACCATGGTCAGTTAGATATAGAAGGAAGACCCCTCTTCTAATTGGGAATCCACTGCTGCTATGAACCTGATTGTACAATGTCTCTTTGAGACCCTGTTTTCAACTCATTTGAGTATATACCCAGCAGTGAAATTGTTGAATCGTATGGTAATTCTATTTTTAAGTTTTCCACAGCAGCTGCAACGTTTTACATTTCCACTGACAGTGTACAAGGGTTCCAGTTTCTCTCCATCCTTAACATCCTAGTGGATGTGAGATGATTGGCACTTCAGTGTGGTTTTGATTTACTTCTTTTCTAATGATTAGTGATGTTGAGCATCTTTTTATATGCTTTTTGGCCATTCATATATCTTCTTTGGAAAAATGTTTTTTTTATTTTTATTTTTATTTTTTTTTATTTTTTCATGGACACAGGGAGGGGAGTATCACACACTGGGGTCTGTCGGGGGAAAAGGGGAGGGATAGTGGGGGGGTGGGGGAGTTGGGGAGGGATAGCATGGGGAGAAATGCCAGATATAGGTGATGGGGGAGGAAGGCAGCAAATCACACTGCCATGTGTGTACCTATGCAACAATCTTCCATGTTCTTCACATGTACCCCCAAACCTAAAATCAATTAAAAAAAAAAAAAAGATAACTTGAAAAGTCTCTTGCTATCTTATCTCCTGCAAAGTACTATAATGGAAGGCAAGAGTTGTTCTTCCTTAAGAAATGCGACTGCTACAGCCTGTATGTCTGCTTCTGCACTAGCTTGCCTGCCTTCAAATTGTGTTACAGTTGAAAGCTAAATTGAGATTATTGATTGTCCTCCCAGTTTAACTACTGTGCCACAGACTTAAAAACTTGGAAACAACCTACCCCAAACAGCTTATCTGTCTTCCGACAGCCTTTCAAACCAAAACTTTGAATTACTTTCAGGTCTTCAGCCCTTGGAGCTGAAGACATCATATACTCCAAACGATGTACCTTAGACATCATATACTGTAAACTCCGAAGGTCAGAGAACTGGAGGAGTAAATGAGCCCTAGAGTCCTGGTCCCTGAGTCCAATGGTCTTTCCTACTGTTCTCCAAGTGGTGATGAACCAGAGAGAATTCTATACCTTTGAGTTGAGATCATCCTCAACATGAATACTCGTTTTAAAACCATCAGTGGAAACAGAAGAAATAGAATGCTTTCAGCAAAGGAGACAGGCTTTGCTTAACTGCACCTTATTTTGCTTATTTTTGGTTTTAGTGGGAGCTAACTGATGAGTAACAGGTGTCGATCTCCATGTGTTTGAATGATTTGGTGTGACATGAAGGCCACCGCAAGAGGTTGTAGGGACACTGCCGGCTCCTTTATATTGATAAAATAGAAACAAAAACGTTCCTGACATCTGGACAGTGAGATTAACAAGATTATCACCCACTCGTGATTGAAGAGGTTGACATTATGCCTCAATTCTTTAAATTCTTTACAAAATCAAGCAATTTTCTTCTGTTTCTGACAATTATTGTGAGCTTTGGTTTAAAGTGTTCCCTAAATCAGTGACACTGAATGGTACACTCCATTTATGGAATTTGTGAGTGTTGGGGGCAGTGTTTGCATTGGCCATAAGGGATTTGAAATGCTTTCACATAAACCCTCTCAGAGGTTCAGTTCATAAAAAAGGTAAAGTTGTATCGAATTCTTTACTTTGGACAAATGTAGATAAATCTTACCTAGAAACATGAGGAAGTTTACTACTAGGACACCCATTTGAGAGCCATGTGTCATATCTATATTGAAATATGGAGATGGTGATTCTGTGAAAAGTAGCTCATCTTTTTGTATTTTTTTTCATAAAATCATGTACTGGAATGAGAAAAAAATGACATGGTTTATATTTTTCCAAAATCCATTTCTGTCATTATTGACAGACTGGTCTTTTCAACACATGTATCATATTATGTAGCACACATATGTTTTGTCCCTTATTCTAAAAGTACTTTTTTCTGCCATAAAGAACTGTATTAGTTTTCTTGGATTGCTATAATAAAATACTATAAACTGGAGGATTAAACAATAGAAATGTATTTCTCACAGTTCAAGAGGCTGGGAAGTCCAAGATCAAGGCACCGTCAGATTAGAGCCCAGTTTCTCTGATTCCAAAATGATGAGTTGGATGTTGTGTTTTCCAGAGGGCAGAAAGGTCCCCCACATGGTAGAAGAGCAAATGAGAGAGCAGATCCCCCTCTTGAATGCCCATTCTGTAGCAGTATTAACCAATTCCTGAGGACTCTGCCTTTCACCGGGCCCCATCTACCAACCCTGCTGTGTTGCGAATTCAGTTTCTAACACATGAATTTTGGGGGACACATTCAAACCATAGCATCTTGCTTGAGGTAGTGTTTGGCAGATTTCTCTACTGTAAAATTATTCCTTCCCTCCTATCTCTTTCCATAATCTGCTTTTTGAAATTATACAGTAAGTGCAGCCCAAACCCAAAGGGTGGAGGATCTTTGACTTTAAAAATGAACGTATTCAGCTCTGTTCTACTAACCTGTAATGTCTAAGTGAACCCCAATCCTATCCCTTATCCTATTTCTAATGAGAAGATTTTGTCTAATGATTTTCCCACAAGCCCTACATGCAACCTCTTTTTCTCATTTCTATCAGCTGTCACTTTTCCTTTTGCTGGTGTTCTATGGCATGCACATGGCATTTAAAATCCAGATTAAAACTAAAAAAGCGAGTTAGCGATCCCCGTGTTTCTACTTAATTTAAATGTTTGCTTAACAGCCTAAAAATTCAGATAATGAACTGAAAATGATTTTTTAATCACAGCATTTGCACTGTGAAGTGATATACTTGCTTTGGCACCATGACTTCCTCACTTGGCTAATACAGTTTGGTATAATTTCACTGGGTGTGGAGCCGTGTAACTCATATCTCTACATTCCTCTGTGTGTTAGATACACAGATTTCAATGTTTCTTTGATTAAGAATGAGAATGCATGCTTTAACGAAAAGTTAAAACCCCCAAATCCATCAAACCAGTGGATGAAGAGGGAGGATGATTGGATAGGAGACAGCATCAGTGAGCACATGTTGAATGGTAGTGCTGAGAAGAGACGCTCTGCAGAGGAATGCTGTTAGTGTTCTGCTACGTAAGAGGAGGGCCGGGAGGACCTGCTGATGGCTGAACGCCTCGGCAAATAACACTCCAGAAGAGTATGCATGGTCTGGGCATCAAGGAGCAATTAGTTAGAATCCATTTTCAAGGGTACTCACCATTATCTTAATCAATATTTGGAGACTACTCAAGGACGTATTCTTGACTTTTATGTTTTCTAAAGTTATTTCACAGTTTTCATTCTGAGTTTCTCTGAGAAATTATCATACAGATATTCTTACTGTTTTTCTGTGCATAAAGTGCTTTCATATGGTTAGCTCAGTAACTCTGTATTTCAAAAACCTGTGCTGTTCGTTTTATTAATAGTCCTACTTCAAAGATGGGTCCGTTGAGGCTTAGGGAGGGTAATCTGTTTATTCTGGATTACTTGGTCAGAGGTGAACAACTAAGAAATTCAGCTGGCTTCAGTGAAATGCAGTTGATTTTAACACAGATGGAGTGGGCATCGTCACTGCTAGGGACTGCTGAACCTGTGGGATCTCCTGACTACAGCCCTTAGAGTTTAAAGGGTAGTCCACTTAAATCAAACTACTTCTGCCAGTATTTTGAAGAGGTTTTGCTACATGGCTATCCAAGCAGAGACTGTCTCTGGGGGTGTCACCCAAACCCAGGCCTGGATTCTGACTGTACCTCCACTCCATGCCATACTCCCCAGGACCCAGAAAAAAATTTCTCAAAGATCTGCATTTTGCTCTTTCACTTTGCATATTTTTGCAATTAGTCTCTCTGGTTTTATGCAGAAAGACAGAATCAGATTTGAGGAAAAAATGCCTTTGTTCATTGGAATGCTGGCCAGGGCCTAGCCCTTGCTTAGGACAAGTCTCCTTGAAAGGCACATTCCAGCTGAACAGTGTATCAGATTAGCTGTTACACTGATGGAACACGAAAGAAATAGGTCGAAAGGTGTTCCTGTTGGATGGGGAGAATATTGACATCCAGCGCCCTAGTGAGCCAGCTCCTGGGACACAGTGAGGAGGAACAGGTCAGCCAGAGTGAGCCAGCGAAGCCGAATTGCCTTGGTCCAACGGCCCAGACCTAGCATTGTTAGAGAAACCGAGAATGACTGGAAAATGGGAAATGAGGTCAGGTCAAGACTTGTCTCCCTGTCAGCTGTCCTTTCCCACATGACTCTGCCTTCGTGACTCCAGCATATTCATGGTGGTCTCTGACTCCATACAACTCTATTTTAGGAGTCAAAACCAGAGCCAGAGCAAAGGGGTCATACACAAGGGCTTCACACAGAATGAAGAGTCAAGGACTGGTAAGAAAACTAAGGAACAGAGAAAGTAGAGGGGAGGAGATATGGACATAGGGTATTCTGCCCCGTTTAAGGTTTGATACTCTTTGCTTTCATCCATTAAAAGGTAAAATGTAAAAAGTGTACACAGGGCTTTCCCTTTAAGTGGAGCTAGCAAAAAAGAGGGAGGCCAGGATAATGGAAGCCAGAACTGTGGACTTCCCCTGGTTCACCAGATAGCACAGCTCACTGTGCTCCCTCAAAACCTGCATCCAGAACATGCAGGTGGTTTGATTCCTTGTGGGAAAACCAGCCTGCGTGGTGGGGCTCTAGAATACATTTTGTTATGTGGTTACCCTACGAACTGTCTACTTGGCTTAAGACACTACTGGGCTCAGAAGAAGGATTTTTGAAATCCATCCCAGTGCTCCTAGACTGGCATTACTTCCAGTGTTGCTATTTTTACAAAAGAGGTGAACATGAGTGGAGATGATGACAGAGGTCTCAGGTGGAACAGAAAACCATGTCATGGTTATGAGTTCTTAGATGCTTTTGCCTCTTAAAATCTTAACTTGGAAATGGCTTGCCTCTGAAACATGATACAGTATGATCTTCCCCCAATTTTAACCGCTTGTTGATAACTATTTTAGTTTTGGAAAGAGTGAAGCCAACCCTTCAAGTGAGGTTTTGTCATTTTGGCCTGAGTTGATACTCTGTGTGACTAAGATAGAATCTGCTGTTTTCCTCTTAAAAATGATCACAAGGCTGCCTTCTACATTTTTGGCAGTGACTCATGTGGAAACCATGGGTTGGCTCTGTTTTGCCTTTTAAAATCTTTGTATGAAAAGTGGTTTTCCAGAAAAATGGGAAGGAAACCCTTCCACGAATCTAGCAATGTCTTGATGATTAAGGGCCTTGAGGGGGTCCTCATCTCGCAAGGCAATGAATGTGAAGTACTTGGGTACTGAAAAGTGCTTTGCACAGAATACAGATTTTGGAGACGCAGGGTCAGCATATAGTGTTTTTTTTTTGCTTTTTTTTCCTTTGTTTTTTTTTGTTTTTGGCTCTTGAGTTTCAATTCACATTTTCAAGGTGAATGGAAAGTAGATTTTATTGGTTTTTTAAAAACATCAATTTTCTTCAAAATATTACAGTGATCGTGCTGTGTGGACAAGGTTGTCCCAAGCTGTTAGCTTCTAATGGCTGTGTTTCTCTCACATTTTCATTTGATGACTTTCCAAGGACATCCTTCTTTTATTTTGCCAACAGACGATGGCTGAGCTTTTTGCAGTTTATCAGTTTCCAGATGGCTTTCACATCCTAGTGGACGCTGTGCGCTCTTGGGAAAGGGCCACAGTTTTCCTTTTATTTTACTCAGTGCCTGAAACTCTGGGGGTGTTGACTGCTGATGAAGAGGATTTATGCTGCTAAATGCCTCTTGCCTTTAGATTTAAGATCAGAAAGTAAGACAAATGAGGACAGCTTCTCTCTACTGGTATATGTCTAGCACCTAGAATAGTGCATGGCCCCAGGGAGACACTCAGTAAATACTTGCACCCTGAGTGAATGTGCCGCACCTGATGTGTCAGACATCAGTCATTAGATAAACCCTCTCCAGTGCCTCCTGTCCAGAGGGTGGGAAGAAGCAGAGAGGTGCTGTTAGAGGTTTACTCCTTTGCTGGTGTGATGACTAGACAATTCTCCAACTCACAGAATAAATTGGGAGTCCCACAGCTTTGGCCCAGCCCCCACAGCCCCTACAGTTCCACTGTCATTGCTTAACCTCAGCATTACTTCAGGAAAAAAGAAATAATTTTTGAACAGGCACACATCTGCTTAGGATGCCAGGAACATAATAAGCACTATATAAATGTTAGTGTTATGATATTAGTGATGTCTCCATGTTTTTCTATTTTATTAAGAGTTCTGAAAAATCAAGAATGGATAAACTTTATGTTTGTTTGTTTGTTTTTTTTTTTTTTTTTTTTGAGACAGAGTCTTGCTCTGTCGCCAGGCGCCAGGCTGGAGTACCGTGGCACAATCTTGGCTCATGGCAATCTCTGCCTCCTGGGTTCAAGCAATTCTCCTGTCTCAGCCTCCCTAGTAGCTGGGACTACAGGTGCACGCCAACACGCCCAGCGAATTTTTGTATTTTTTAGTAGAGATGGGGTTTCCCCATGTTGGCTAGGGTGGTCTCGATCTCTTGACCTTGTGATCCGTGCACCTCGGGCCTCCCAAAGTGCTGGGATTACAGGCGTGAGCCACTGCGCCCAGCCAAACTTTATGTTTTATTAAATTTTGTCAAATTCCTTTCCAGCATTGGTGGAGAAAATAGTTCTCTCTTCGTACTTACTCATATGAAGAATTATATGGACATATTTTAAAATGTTGAACAGTGCTGCACAATTTGGCTTGCACAGATTTTGTTTCAGATTTTTTGCATTGAGAACCTAGGGGAAGTTTGTGGTTTCCTTGTGTGCCTGTGCTGTCTTTGTAGGGATCAGTGTAGAGGTTATCCTGATTTCATAGAAAGGTTCAAAACCATTCCTTCTTTTTGTATATGTTTTGTAAATAGCACTGGAATGAGCTGTTTCTTGAAGAATTCATAGAATTCACTTGTGTGAAGTTGATTTTTGTCTGGGGCATTTTGGAAGGGGTATTCTTTGACAATTTATTGCAGTTTTATTTGTGGTAATTAGCTATATATGCAATTACCCATCATCCAGGTTTTTACATTTATTATAATATTTTTGAGACAAGAAGTTTTTATGATTACATAGTCTGTGAATAATCTGTGATTATTTCTATATTCTGACATCTATATTTTTTTCTTTATTTTGGTTAAGAGTTTATTTCATTTTTTGGCCTTCCATTTCTTGACTTGATTGTTTAGTTCCTAAAAAAGTTATGCATTTTTTCTTATTTACTAATATAAGTAGTTTAGGCTGTGAATTTTTCTCTCAGCCCATTACAGCTGTATACAGAGATTCCAATAGAGGACATTCTATTTTCAGTTTTCTGCAAATACTGTATTCTTGGTTTTGATTTCATTTTTGACACAACCTTTATTTTGGGGAACTAAAATTTTACAGATGGCATGGTCTTTCAGTTTTCTGATTTGTTATAGGTTTTTATTACATTGTGAACAGAAATTATCATCTATTTAATTTCTACTTTTGTGATTTATTGAGGCTTTGTGTTTGGATTGATAGTGAAAATATTCCTTAAAAATTTGTAGAGAAGTTGCATTTTCTATTTTAAGACATGGAATTCCATTTACGTATCAATTAGAATGGCTTGGTAATTTTATTCTTATTTCTTACTTACTTGATCATTCTTTCTCAGGAAAGAGATTAATTTCAACATCTTTTTAAAATAAAAAAATTATTGGAATCTCTGTGCACAGCTATAATGGGCTGAGAGAAAAATTCACAGCCTAAACTCCTTGTATTAGTAAAAGAAAAAAGGCATTACTTTTTAAGAAACTAAGCAATCAAGTCAAGAAATGGAAGGCCAATAAATGAGATAAACCCTTAAATAACCAAAAATACTACTTCTGTAGTTTTTAAAATACTTCTGTAGTCCCGATAGGTTTTGCTATGTAAATGTTGATACCATATTTATAGTTGTTACATGTTCATTGTGGATTATACTCTACAATTTTAAAGTAGCTTTTTTTTTTTTTTTAACAGATTGTATTTGCTTTGAATTTAATGTGTCTGATAATAAGATCAGGATTCTTGATTTTTTGTTGGTACTGGTCTGATATGTTTTTACCCAAGCTCTTCAACTTTTCTGAATCATATTATTTTAGATATTTCTTACATATAGCCATATGTATTAGTACATTTTAATACTGCTATGAAGAAATACCCGAGACTAGGTAATTTATAAAGAAAAAGAGACTTAGTGGACCTACAGTTTCACAGGGCTGAGGGGGCCTCACAGTCATGGCTGAGGGCAAATAAGGAGCAAAGTCACATGTTACATGGCAACCAGCAAGAAAGAGCTTGAGCCGAGGAACTCCCATTTATAAAACCATTAGATCTCATGAGACTTATTCACTATCATGATAACAGCATGGGGAAAACTGGCTCCCATGATTCAATTACCTTCTACCAGGTACCTCCCACAACACAAGAGGATTATGGGAGCTACAATTCAAGACAAAATTTGGGTGGGGACACAGCCAAACTGTAATATTCTGCCTCTGGCCTTTCCCAAATCTCATGTCCTCATGTTTCAAAACCAATCATTCCTTCCCAACAGTCCCCCAAAAGTCTTAACTCATTTCAACATTAACTCAAAATTTCGCAGTTCAGAGTCTCATCTGAGACAAAGCAAGTCCCTTCTGACTATCAGCCTATAATCAAAAGCAAGTTAGTTACTTTCTAGATACAATGGGGGTACAGGCATTGGGTAAATAGACATGTTCCAAATGGGTGAAATTGGCCAAAACGAAAGGGTTACAGGCCCCATGCAAGCCCAGAATCCATCAGGACAGTCAAATCTTAAAGCTCCAAAATGATCTCCTTTGACTCCATGTCTCACATCCAGGTCACCCTGATGCAAGAGGTTGGCTCCCATGGCCTTGGGCAGCTCCAGCCCTGTGGCTTTGCAGGGTATAGCCCCCATCCTGGCTGCTTTCATGAGTTGGCATTGTCTGCAGTTTTTGCACATGGTGCAAGCTGTCCACGGATCTACCATCCCGGGATCTGGAGGATAGTGGCCCTCTTCTCCCAGCTCCACCAGTTGGTGCCCAGTGGGGACTCTGTGTGGGGGCTCCCACCCCCACATTTTTTTCTGCATTGTCCTAGCAGAGGTTCTCTATCAGGGCTCTACCCCTGCAACAAACTTTTGCCTAGATATCCAGGCATTTCCATACATCCTCTGAAATCTAGGCAGAAGTTCCCAAGCTTCAGTTCTTTACTTCTGTGCACTTGCAGGCCCAGGTACCATATGTAAGCTGCCAAGACTTCAGGTTTGCACCCTCTGAGGCAATGGATTGAGCTGTTTATTGGCCCCTTTAGCCATCATTGGAAGGCAGGGCACCAAGTCCCCAAACTGCACACAGCAGGGGGCCCTGGGCTTGGCCCACAAAGCCATTTTTCCATCCTGGGCCTCCTGGTTTGTGATGGGAAGAGCTGCTGTGAAGGCCTCTGACATGCCCTGGAGACATTTTACCCATTTTCTTGGCGATTAACATTTGGCTCCTTGTTACTTATGCAAATTTCTGCAACTGGCTTGATTTACTCCTCAAAAATGGGTTTTTCTTTTCTATTGTATCTTCAGGTTGCAAATTTCCCAAACTTTTATGCTCTGCTTCCCTTTTAAACATAAGTTCCAATTCCAAACCATATCTTTGTGAATGAATAAAGCTGAATGCTTTTGAGAGCACCCAAGTCACCTCATGAGTGCTTTGCTGCGTAGAAATTTCTTCCGCCACATACCCTGAATCATCTCTCTCAAGTACAAAGCTCCACAGATCTCTAGGGCAGGGGGAAAAATGCTGCTAGTCTCTTTGCTAAAGCATAACAAGAACCAGCTTTGCTCCAGTTCCCAGAAGTTCCTCATCTCTAACTGAGACCACCTCAGCCTGGACTTTTTGGTCAAAACCATGCAATGAATCTCTAGAAAGCACCAAACTTCCCCACATCTTCCTGTCTTCTTCTGAGCCCTCCAGACCTTTCCAACCTCTGCCTGTTACCCAGTTCCAAAGTGGCTTCCACATTTTTGGGTATCTTAATAGCAATATCCCACTCTACCAGTACCAATTTCTGTATTAATCAATTTTAATACTGCTATGAGACAATACCTGACTGGGTAATTTATAAAGAAAAAGAGGTTTAATGGACTCACAGTTCCACATGGCTGGGGGAGGCTGCATAATCATGATGGAAGGCAAAGGAGGAACATATCATGCTTGGCAGCAGGGAAGAGAGTATGTGTAGGGGGAACTGCCCTTTGTAAAACCATCAGATGTCATGAGACTTAGTCACTAACATGGGAACAGCATGGGAAATACCTGCCCTTATGATTCAATTATCTCCCACTGGGTCCCTACTGTGACATGTGGGGATGATGGGAGCTACAAATCAAGATGAAATTTGGGTGGGGAGACAGCCAAACCATATCAGCATACTAATTTTTCGCCTTTGGGGAGCCATTCTAGGGGTCTTTTTTCTTCTGAGTTTTGTACATAATAGAGGCTTATTTATATAATAGATTTGTTTACTTTTAATACCATAACCATATTTTATGTTATTCTTTGTTTTATTACTTAATTTTTATTACATGGTCTAGATTTGATTTTATATTTTTTCTTGTCATTTGGAAAGGTCGTGTAATATTGTAACTCTTTTAGATTAGATAATTTGTAACAGCAGTTCCACAGATATATTTAGTTCATTATGTTTCTTTAGATATGACGTATTACCCCTTAAACCTATGAAGAGATAAGCATTTTTGCACATATTTCCACCATGCATGCTTTCCTTCTAATTTTAGTTGACTATACTTTTTTAGCTATTCTACCATTTACTTTTATATTTTTAATAAACTTAAATTTCTTTTCCTTTACCATATTTGAATTACAAAAGATGAGTCAATTAAATGTACTTCATTACCTCTCCACTGCTCTTTCTGTGTACCCCCAAGTTTTGTCAGTTACCCCATTTCTACATTTGTCATAGCATAGCCCATCTCTGTTCTATAACCATAGTTCTCACAGTTGCTTTACTTTTCATTTTTTGTTTAAATGTATTCTGTCATCTCTGCTAGTCATTTTTCTATAGTTTCTCATTTGTCTCCTAACTTTCCTTTCCTGTGGACTTTGGGAGGCTTTCTGTCATGTCCTGATACTGAGTGTTGCTGCAGAGAAGCCCACAGTTGCTTATGTGTTTCCCTTCAAGATAGATTTATCTTTCTATCCTGTCTGGATGCCAGAAAGATTTTTCTTTGTCACTGAAGTCCTCTTACTTCATGTTAATTATCACATATGTTTGTTTTTTTTTCCTGATACCCAGTGTGCCCTTGAATCTTTTACTACTCAAACATTTTCTTGAATTATATTTTATTTTTGTAGTCCTATTTGCTCTGTTTTCTTTTTCTGGGATACCATTTATGCATATATAGAATCGCCTTCCCTAAATACTACCATTTTCTTCCTGAATTTTTAAGAGTATGTTTAATTTATCACCTTCCTTAATTTGTAGATGAGAAACTGAGTCATAGTAATAGACAGGGGTGGCTAGGATTCAAGCTCTGGTCTGCCTTCCCCCATTTCAGAACACGGGTATTCCTGTTGAAGGTCTTCCCACAGCATTTTGCTCTTTCTCACCCTCTGTCCTTCCTCTCCTTTTTTTTAATTTCTTTCTCCTTCCCTTCCTTCCTTCCTTTTTTTAAAACCTCTTTCACTTCCTCACTTCCTTCCTTCCTTGCTTGCTTCCTTCCTTTCCTGTGGTCTTTGATGTATTTTTCCACATCTTTGAGTTGAGGACAGCATTCCAAATAAAAATGTGGCTGTTCCAAATAAAACTATGTATTACATAGTATGATATACTCATACTTTTTGGTATTTTCTCGGTAGACCTGGAGACTGTCTGTCCTTTGCCATCTGTGTAATGGTTACTTTTCATCTATATCAGCACTTTAAAGTTTTTGCAACAGTGTTTCCCTCTTGGGCTACATGAACTCATTTCTTAAAAGATACCTTTCTTTTTAAATTGTAGATCCAAAAACTACAGGCAATCTTCAGAAGAGATTGTAGATGACTAGTAGGGTGGGAGGAATTAATCTTATGTTTAATTCTTAAAATTTTTTTGTTTTTTTAAATTCTTAAATTTTGGTTTCAATAATGTACTTAATTTTATGCACCAGCTTTCCAATTCATGTCCAGTTTCAGTCCACTAACTCCTAGATCTGTGTTGGACACACCGGCACTCATTCTCTACCTTGTCTTGTGTAATTAGTTTATCCTCTATAAATGACCCAGCAGGGGACCCTTTTGAATCTCAGCTTTTTATTTCTATTCATGTCAGCATTTAACAATGTCAATATGAATTCATAAAGCCTCCTGATTTGGTAACAGACCCTAAGCTGTTAAGCTTATATGTTCTGCCATTCTGCAGTCATTGATGAAAATATTCTAAAATGTGCTGGCCAGGAACTGACCTCTAAGTTCACTCAACTAACTCTGTGTGTGTGTGTGTGTGTGTGTGTGTGTGTGTGTGTGTGAGAGAGAGAGAGAGAGAGAGAAGAGAGAGAGAGAGAGAGACAGAGAGATCATTCATAATCCTGCAGGTATAGAGACTAGTTGGCATGATTTTGTGCTTTTTCTAGATTTAAATATACATGCACACATATAATTTTATTGAATTGTACTCACGTTTTATATACCTAAAATTTTGTATTAAGTTTTTCTCTTTGTATTATGCTTTCTCATGTTGGTAGATATTCTTTACATACAGATTTTGTGATGGCTGCATAACTTTTAAATATAAGGATATGCCAGAATTTTTTTGGTGATAATTTCTTTTTGTTGTTTTATTTCAAAATACTGCATATAGCTATATAATATAAGCATGAACGTTTTATACCTTTATAACAATCCTACAGACTGGGTAACTTATAAAGATCAGAAAGTTATTGGCTCATGGTTCTGGAGGCTAGGAATTTCAAGACTGAGGAGCTCATCTGGCAGGGGCTTTCTTGCTGTGTCATTGCATGGCAGCAGGCAAAGAGAGAGAAACAAGAGATCAGACTTGCAGCCTCAAGCCCTTTATAACTGGCAATAATAAATTCATGAGGGTTGAGCCCTCACGACCTGAACCTTCCCTATTAGGCCCCATGTCCCACATGACTGTATTACATTTCCAGCACATGCTTTTTGAGGGACACAGTCAACCATAGCGATAGGAGATGGCTTATGAGAGCACCTGTGCCGTTTTACATTCACACCAGTACTATGAGTGACTGCCTTTCCATGCCAACCTCAACATTTAACCTTATGAGTTTTTAAATTTGTTTCGATTTAATGTAGGAACAGTGACACTCCATTGCTTTAAGGATTGTTTCTTTTTATCAATAAGGTTGACTAGTTTATGTTTATTAGTCATTTGTATTTCTTCTGAAAATTTTCTGAACAGGTCCTTTGCCCAATTTCTGGGTGGGTATTAGAGTTTTGATTATTTCCCTTAAGGACATTTTAAATCAACTTTGTACAACTCATGGCCTGCAGGCCACATGTGGCCCAGCACAGCTTTGAATACAGCCCAAAACAAATTTGCAGACTTTCTTAAAACATTATGAAAAAATTTTTTTAGGTTTTTCTGCTGTCATTATTGGTAGTGTATTTAATGTGTGGCCCAAAACAATTCTTCTTACAATGTGGCCAGGGAAACCAAAAGATTGGGCATGCTGTTATAAATAATTCAACTTTTTTCATATTTTTGCAAATGTATGTGTGTGAGTATGCATGTGTATGTGCCTTTATCCATGAGCGTGTGCATGTAACAATTTTTGGTTTCTATTTAGGTAAATTAGTTGGCTAGTGCTGTGTAAGAAAAGATCCAGAACTCAATGGCTTACAACAGTAACCCTTTGTTATTGTTTGTCAGTTTCTATGTATCAATGTGGCCTCTTGGTCTTGTTGGATTCTCTCATGCCTCTGTGGTCAGATGTGGGGTGAAGAGATGTTTCTGCCAATCTTAGCTGAGATCTCTTGCCTTTGGGGCGTTGGCAGGCTGGCTGATCTCTGATGGTGCTGGACCAAGGCAACCAGGCTCTTTCTCCTTCAACAAGTTAGCTTAGCTTGTTCAAATGATGGGGTTCCAAGAAAGGTTTAGAACTCGTGCATAGCTACTTCAGACACATTCTGTTGAGAAAAACAAGTCAAAGAAGAAGACCAAATTCCAGGGATGGGGAAACAGACTTGACTTCTCAGCGGGAGGAACTGCAAATTTTGTATGTTACAGAGGGCATGGATGCAAGGAAGAGTGAGTAATTGGGGCCATTTTTTTTTTTTCAATCCTACATAGTAGGCAACTTAAAAAAAATCATTTTGGGATATCTCTTCATCCTTTTGATTCAGTATTTTTTCTAGGATATGTCAAGCTTTTTTAAAAATTAATTTTATTCTTTTGTTAAGTGCATGAAGATTTTCACTATGTTTTTATTTTTTGCATCTATTCCTGTTGTTCATGTTTATGTCAGTTGCTTACTGCTGTGTGAATTTTGATTTGCCTATTATGTTTTATTATTTTCTTGCAATTATTTATCTTTGTTTCTATTGCTGCCAATTGTGTTTTCCTCTGTTCCTACTAACTTTTCATCTGAAGATTTTTTCTCTCCTTGTTATTTTCTGTTCCTATTTCTTATAAAGCATAACTTCTTTGATACTTCTTAGATTTCCAAGAACTTTTCTAAAATATCCTTTTGTTTTCTTTAATAAAACATTAGCTCTCTTATTCTTGGTGTTCAGGTCAACACTTCACACTATTTTGTTCTCCAGCACTTTGCATGTAAATCATCCACATCCAAATACAACCCTTTGTTTGCTTGTTAGTCAAACGTTTTTGCCCTATCCTAGTACTTTGCTTTTTAAAAAACATTCCTTCGACAACTACAGTTCCATGTACAAACTATCCGTCATTGACTGTGCGAAGTTAGGTACTGTAGGAGGGTCATGAGGTCCACGTTAAGGAGGAAGACGCTAAAGACAAACGTGAGGTGAAAAGCTGGGACAGTGGCTCACGCCTGCAATCCCAGCACTCTGGGAGGCCGAGGCAGGCGGATCACCTGAGGTCGGGAGTTTGAGACCAGCCTGACCAACATGGAGAAACCCATCTCTACTAAAAATACAAAAATTAGCTGGGCATGGTGGCGCATGCCTGTAATCTCAGCTACTCAGGAGACTGATACAGGAGAATCACTTGAACCCGGGAGGCAGAGGTAGCAGTGAGTCAAGATCACACCGTTGCGCTCCAGCCTGGGCAACAAGAGCAAAACTCCATCTTAAAAAAAAAAAAAAGTGAAATGAAAACTCCTAGATGAAAAAGAGTGGAACCCTGACACAGGTACTAAGTTGAACTGTTGGGACCCACCTGGCTAGCTAGAAGGTTGATAAGATCAGACGGAAAGGAACATAGCCAGCTGGCCACTCATCACACCATGTCCCTTCTCTGTCTCAGCTGTATAGTTATTTCCTCTTGTTATTGTTGGTCTTAGGCCATTTAAACACCTGGAGAATAACTAATTTGGTGCTTGGTTCTCAACATGAAAGTAAACCTGTTTGTAGGCTGGTACACATTCTGCATCCCTCTGCACCATCTGGGCCATCTCCACAGTCACAGTTGGTGATGTGCTAAGCCCTTGCCATGGGGCTCTGGATCAGGGATGAAATGAATGCCCCATAGCCCGTCTCTGAACGACATTCATGGATTACAGTCAGTGGCTTCTTTGCTGCTTTCCTTTTTCGTTCTTTCTACATTGGTGAACTTTACCTTACCACTGAGCACCTGCTACTTAATTACTACGTCTCCCTTTAAATGATGCCATATCACCACTACTTAATATCTGACATCAGACCCCAGCAAAAGTTAGAACTGAGTGGGTATTTAGAAAAACAAAAGGACATATATTCCAGTTCTTCAGCACAAAGTAGTGATCTTTTCATTTAAGCTGTCCATCATGAAATGGCAGCGTTCCCAGAATGTTTGGACTGAAATGGATCTGGGAGACCACCAAGTTCAACTTCGTCATTGTATCAGAGGAAACAGAGCCCCAGAGGGGTTGAGTGACTCATTCATGATTCCAGAGTGGGTAATTGAAAAGACAGATCTCATACCCAGGTCTCCTAAATCCTCTGCCTTTTTCTTTACCACCCCTGCCCACCCCGCACCAGTTCTTCTCATTGCTTTGCTGATAACATTGCATTTTGTTTTAGATTGCATTTTTTCTTTCGTTTCTAGTACCAGGGTCACAAGTTTTTCACCCTTCTTTTAGTATAATTACACATTTGTATATTTATTCTAATTCAAAATGGATTGAATATATTTCCATAATTGATTTCTTGTTGTCTAGAAAATTATAGATAACAAACTAGTTTATTACTTGTTTTCTACTCCCATTTCTCCGTAGAAGGTAATTCAAAGGGGTTATGCTACTGCTTACTGAACCAAACTACATTGCCGCATGTTACTTCTTCATGACAGTTATTTGCTTTCTTCCTTAAACATTAATTAGGAGTCATTGCCATCAAAATCAGGATTTTGAACTTGTTTAAGGAATTACTTTGAACTGTTATAGCACTTTCCTTAATATTACATGTTGATTTGTGTTAATTTATCTTTCCCCTATCTATTATTCAGGCTACCCTCTATTGATTGAAATATTCAAGGTACTGCTGGCTTTCACATGTATATTTAAAGGCATGTGTAAATATTCAACATTATTTTTATCAATTTAAAATGAAGACTATATCAGATCATATTTACCTGGTAAATTAACAGGAGCCTTCAGGCATATGCATTAAAATAAACTATGTCAGATGGAAAAGATTTAGAAGGTGAACTGATTGCAATGAGAATAAAAAATGTGATGCCTAGTGTAAATGACATAAGGCCAGGCGTGGTGGTTCACACCTGTAACCCCAGCACTTTGGGAGGCTGAGGCGGGCAGATCACCTGAGATAGGGAATTAGAGACCAGCCTGACCAACATGGAGAAACCCCGTTCTCTACTAAAAATACAAAATTAGCTGGGCATGGTGGCTCATGCCTGTAATCCCAGCTGCTGGGGAGGCCGAGGCGGGAGAATCACTTAAACCTGGGAGACAGAGGTTGCAGTGAGCCAAGATCGCACCATTGCACTCCAGCCTGGGCAGTAAGAGTGAAATTCTGTCTCAAAAAAAAAAAAAAAAAAAAAAAGACATAAACATATTTGGGGTTAGACCGTCAGTCCATGGTTTGATCCTTGGCTGTGATGGCATTTGTCTTCTACCTCAAAAACAACAATATAAATTAGAGGTGTACCTTGAGCATTCCTGTTTCCATTCAGTGACACTTTCTGGATTGTTTTCACTGATAAAATTGCTATTTTCATTTGTTCTTTTATGTCTGCTCCTTTCATATATGACATCATCAAGAGAATTTTTACCAGAACCAAGAAGTTTTCTTTTCCAAGAACAATTTATTCTCTCTGTTTAATAGCACCCTGCACTAACTGTATTCCGTAACTGCCCAGCCATAATCTCTACAGAAAGGTATAAAACAACAATACTATATTCATAATGCCCACGTATCACCAGCACAACATTTTAAAATCACAATTTCCTAATTATTTAACATAGCAAATGTATTCAAGTTCAGGATTTGAATCTTATTGAAGTGCTCACAATTTTCATTGGCTAGTAATGTAGAGTAAAGGTTAACACAAAGATGAACATATCTAGTGTCTCTGTGTGTGTGTGTGTGTGTGTGTGTGTGTGTGTGTGTACCTGGAATTTATGGTCTTTTAATCAGCACAGGAGTTAATATGAATTGTTAGCTGAGAAGTGGACCAGATTTCCAAAATGAATCTGGATATAATTATTAAATTTGGTAAAATGAGATTTTACCTGTATTTACCCAGTGAAGTTAGACTGTAGGTTAGTGGGCAATAAATAATTGTCTCTCATTTCTCTGTAATTGTTAGAATAATTTGTCTCTACTGATTTTCTTGAAAATGTATCTTGAAATGTTAAAAAGGGAAGGGATGGTAATTTTATTGATTTCAGATTTTATAGCATAAATTTGACTGCTGCTTCTTTTTAAAAAAATTTATTTATATGTTTTTTGACCCTGGTCTCATTGATAGGCTTTTCCCCGCTCTGGTAACATACCTCTAGTGCCATGTAAGACAAAAGTAAGTTGGTGCAGACGTCATAAAATGCTCTCAAACAAAAGAATTGTGTAACTCATTGGAATAAATGTCAGTTGGAAATTACTGTGTCTTACTGAAATACCTGAAAATAAACTCAAGAAGGATACTGCAAGTATCTTATTCTACTCCACAGTTAATTTTTGCAAAGCCTTTTTTAGAGTTGCTAAAACTCAATGTAGAAATAAAATATTGCTGAGCCAACAAGTTGTTTGGAATATAATTTACTTAATTAAGACGTATTGGGAATATAAAATAACTAAATATTTTTATGTGAACATCTTGAAGTTTAATTTGGCATAACTATTTCAATATAAAACAATTGACTTAAAAATAATTTGTTCCTATTTTAATGATGATTTTAAAAAATGGTATATTTTAATATACTGCTTGATAGAAATAAATGAAAGACACACTTTATTCTAGAAAAAGCTTTCCTAAGCAATCTCAATATAACCAAACAAACACTGATAATCAAAGATGATAGAAAATATTTCCAGCCATTCTATAATCTTACATACCTATAAATGTGTTTGAACAGTCCCAGCTTACACTGTTAAATTTGTAAGACACCCCGACTCCAGAGATGAAAGCAATATCGTGCCGAGGTATACAGCAGAGTGCCAGCAGGTGTCGGTTTCATGACAATGGCATGAACTATGGTGAGCGACGTATAAGTTCTGATTGCCATGTAGAAGGACTGAATGATGCTGTTAAATTAGAGCCACTCAAGCAATAAACTTGTCTTCTGATCAGCCCTGACTAATTAAGTGGACTTCTTTGGGTAAAAATATAAATGTTGAAAAGGGTGTGGTCATATATACAAAATAAAGGACAATTTTGAACATGAAAATAAGTACAACAGGGAAGAATAAGTAAATGTCTAGGGCTTAAATATCCATCTACAGTTGATGGTTTATGCATTACTGGCATGAACAGATGGCCAAGCTTGCTCACATTTTTCTTCTAAATTTTTGAATATTGAATACATTTGATTATGGACTTTGAATGACACATTTGAAATGGTGTTTTCACACACACATGCATATACACACACAAACACACAAGTTTTGGCGAATGAACAGTGAACTAAAATCCATTCCAAAGAAGTTATTTCATCAGGGCACCTTCTATGTTCAACGATTTTTTTTTTCCCATACCTGCTTCTTCTAAAAAGGATTATCCCCTAGGTCACACCAGCTTAGAATCACATGAGTGGTAATGAAGAATGTTAAATTCGATTTCCCTGGTTCTTGCCCCTCCTTCTTTTAGTGGGACCCTGATCAACTTTAAACCCTTTCCCATCTCTGTGGGGGGTATCCCTAGGGGTTATCCCAGTGAATTTGGGCATGCCTTGGCAGTTGATAGTTCTTCAGCAATTTGCAAAGCTGTGCAGAAGTACCCAGCCAACATTTTTGTGCCTGCATTTGAACTGCCTGCAGACAAACGTGATCCCTGCTGGGTCCTTTTACCTCCAGAGATGTGAGTGCTATTCAGTCACTCACAAGTGTCAGTGGGTGTGTGGAAGCCTTCAAAGAGCCAGGCTGCACTGAGCTTGAGTCAGAGTATGGAGAACATCTCCCTCTTCTTGTCTGGTGGTGCCTGATAAATAGTGCAGCCTTGTACTGTGAAATTTCAATAAAAATATAGGTAGCCCACATCAGCCCTGGTAGGAAGCTGATAGAGCCCTCAGTAGGTTTTGCGGGTGGTATGAGTAGGGTTAGAAGTAGAAGCAAGAGATGGCAGGTACCCAGTGACTGCACTAGCAGCTGGGAGGGACAGGCACAGAGTTACTGCAGGCTGTGGCTGTGAAGAGATAGGATGAGCGGGGTGTAGGAGAATGTAGCCACTGTCAAGTTGATGGCCAGAAAGGGAGGAAGCAAGTGGAGCAGCTACCCTGACTTCACTCCTCTCCACTTTCTCCCTTTGACAGGCTAAAGTCTTCTTCATTGACCCCAATCAACCAGAACCCAGAGGGGAGGGCAGCTCCTGTGATTGAGAACAAAGCAGAGCAAGACAGATATGAGGTCTGGAGGGCCAAATCAAGAGTATTTGCACATCTCTTCTCCCCTCTTCTCTCCACAACACAGTAGGTGTGTGCCTTAGGAGCTGCTTCCAAGTAGGAATCTGCAGAGCTGATGCCTCACTGCAGTTGGGATGGTCCCTCCCTGCTGTGGAACAATGGCAGGTAGTAGTTGTGGTCCTTGCGTTCCTTGGGTCCTTATCCAGAAGTTATTTGTAGCTACAAATAAATTTCTGCTGTGTTGACCCAGGTGGTTCACCAGATCTGTTCAGCTATGCCTTGTTAGTTGTGATTTGGGGGCAAATCTCAGTCTCATTGGCTTAATTGAATAAAAAGTTCTGTTCCCTTACATTCAAGTTCCGTATGAGTCAAGGTCTTCTGTCTTGTAGATATGCCCTCTGGAACTTTCGGCCTCCAAGGTCACCATGAGGGAGAGGATCACATAAGATTTTTTTTTATGCCCTGCCGTTGTGTGACTGACATCTGGTCACTTAAATCTGACTGACCACTTACGTAGTCACGTTGCACCAACCTGACTGCAAGAAAAGGCGGGATGTTTCATGAACATTGACAGTCTCTGTTCTGTGTCTGAAACTCAGCGACGAATATAACATCTAGTGAGCCTGGACTCCGTAACACATGCTAATTGAGTATTCAGCCTCTATGACTGTACATATCTATGAAGTCCTGTTGTCTTAGGAATTTCCACCTTACCCTGTGAAACTGGAATATTTTATATTACTCTTGATATACTACTTTAATTATCACCACAACTCATTATTTGGACGAACCATTGGGGAGATGCTTTTTTTCTGATGGAGTTAAGGTGATGTAAGCAGGTAGATTTATGTTGTTATCAAAAATTTATGACCCCTTAAAAATATTCCCCCCAATTTTTAATGCTTTAATCAAGTTGTTAATTTGACTTCTTCTAAAATGTTAAAACCTAGTAAAGGTAGATGCTAACAAAAGCAGAGCTTTTGAAAATATCCCTTCAACAATGAATTTTATTATGGTGAGTAGTTCATAGGGTGGAGTGATTTAATGTCAGTACTCATTAGAATCTGAACCCTGTGTGTCTCATTGCATGAGAAATGCTGTACACAGGACCAAAGACTGGAGAAAGATATAGTATCTTTTAGCTTTTTTGCCCTAGGGAATTTAGGACCACCATATACTCATAATTTTTCCTTATTATTATAAGCAGTCAGTTCTTATTTATAAAATGTCTATGCAGGACATAAAGAAGTAGCTGTTATAGCAATAAGAAGTATTAAATAGGGGCTTTGCCGTTAAGAACTTAAGCTTAGTTCCAGATGCAAAGTATTATAACTTGGAATAAAGTACAAAATAATTCATGTGTTAAAAATTAAAAATTAGTTTATCTGCCAACATTTTCTAATAAATTATTTTGTTGTTAATTAGTGGCATTTATATGATACACTCTTGGCATATTGCCTCATGGAATTGGGGAGCACCATGCTAATCAGAAAATGATTTCTCTTAATTCTCAATTATCTTTCCTTTCTTTCTGTGATCCCTGCGCCTTTCACCCCCTTTCTGTGATCCCTACCCCAGCTTAAAACCATCTGTAGTTTGTGTTGCAATGATGGATTCTTTATCCCTTCATTAACAGTGACTGCTTGACTGTACTAGGTTACAAGACTTAATTGTGGGCCGTAACTGTTGGCCAGAGTGATGCTGTTTAAGAAACCTGAACTAACGAATCTAACAGTTAAGGATTTCATCCGAATCCCTTATGGTGAACACTTATTTGAAGTAGTCTCTTAAAACTTGCAAGCAAGAAGTGACGTTCACAAATCAGAATGAGGAAATTCTCATTACATTGAGTTAATATCTACATATTGCAAGCGGAATACATCTTTGCTGTGTCTTTCTTATGGATTAAAATAAAAGTTCAGGTTACTTTGCAGACCTATTGGTGTTTATCAAGTTAACCCATAAGGGATTTGTGTGAAATTTCCTCTGCCTTTCTTATGTAGCGTTTCTTTCCTTCATAGAGCAAATGTAGTTGGATCTCCTCATAGTTGGGCCACTTATTCTTGGTTTCTTGACATGTGCCCTTTGATATTGTAATACAGCAGTGGTCAGTATGAACATTTTATATATATATGTATATATATATGCACCATATATATATATAAGTGTGTATATATATATATATATATATGTATATACCGGAGTGCACGAGCTGAGGAGTGACTGTGGAGGAGCTAGTCCTAAGGTCTCAGTTGCCTTTATAAGCTCCAAGTCCATTCCCGGCGACTAGGCTTGAGACTGGATTCCTCATTGCAGCCCCAAGCATTACTGGGAAGTTAATTCTATGCTTTAAAACCCACATGGTGGGGGGGCCATTTTGAGGACTCATTATAGCACAGAGAGCTCCAGGATAATGATGATTATAGAATGTGTTGAACATGAACTGTGAGATATCCCAGTTCTGGATAATGACATGTATTATCCTCAAGTCATACCACAGCAGCTTTACCAATGTTTAATATGCAGATTGGCTTTGGGGCCCAGTATGCAGTTCAAACATCAGATGGCCATCAATGAGCTGTCAGCAGTATCACCCTCATGTGTTACATTTCAGCCCAGCATGACATATCACAGTTATCCGGGAGCTATTGAGTTGGAATTGCAAATTACAGTATATGGCTTAAACTCCACTTTGCCATCACCCAACAGCCAAGAGTCCGAAAAATATTCGTCGTGCAAAGAAACCTCAGATTGAAGGCAATTATAATAATGCAATCAAACAACAGGAACTTGGCCAAGTCGACATATCTGACATTAGTGCCACCATGTTTCTAGAGAAAATAACGACAGTCTGATCAGATCTGACAGAATGTCAGCCAAAAACGTAGAAATGATTAAGAGGCTATTAGAAGTACGAATTTACATATTCCAATGTTAATTATGAATCTTTCCCCCTAAGCGTGTTGTGTTCAAGATATAAACTAATGATACAAACTCGGATTTTATCTGGGGTGTTTGTTTGTTTTTTTTTTGAGATGGAGTTTCACTCTTGTTGCCTAGGCTGGAGTTCAATGGCGCGATCTTGCCCACTGCAACCTCCACCTCCCCAATTGAAGCGATTCTCCTGCCTCAGCCTCCTGAGTAGCTGGGATTACAGGCATGCACCACCACACCTGGCTAATTTTGTATTTTCTCCTTGTTGGTGAGGCTGGTCTCGAACTCTCAACCTCAGGTGATCCGCCCGCCTTGGCCTCCCAAAGTGCTGGGTCCACAGCCATGAGCCACCACTCCTGGCCTATCTTGAGATTTTAATTGTCCTGAATTGGTGACTGAATGTCTTGAGAATTTTGGCTACCTTGAAGGTTAATTTGATGATGCAACTGAGGTTAAACAGGCTAAGAACACCCCCCAAATACTAAACTCTCTGTAGGCATCACTGACGTGAATGGGAGTAAAGTTCCTTGAGATAGCATCTTTTACCCTTCTCTGTGGGAAATAGAACATGCCTCCAGTTTTGACTCCGTTTCTAGAAAACATACTATTGTATTCTCTGCAAATCTATTAAGCAGCCCCTTTCATAGACGCATGTAGGACTTCATTGGTGGCTGTTTGCATCCTGACTGATGGTTCTGTCTTCTCCTGGGTGATGAAGAAAAGCCAACGTTGCCTGGATTCCTGGGTCTTACTTTTGAGTTCAGGTTGAACTAAGCTCCCTAAAATCTCCTCCCCTGTATAGTCTAACAAGTGATACCCTTGAACCGTTGTCTAGAGCTCTGTGTGAACATTTCTTCCTTTTCTGTAACAGAAATCAATTCCAAAAACTTCTCCATCAATCCCAGTCATTCAGTCCTGCCTCGTCCTTCTTCCTGATAGGCCCTCCTGTGAGTCACTTTATGTAGGTACTGCTTGTCATTTAGAACCTTCAGGTTCTAGGTAGCAGTTCCTCATTTTCTTCTTCCATCCTTTTTTCCTAACAAGTTCTCATGAATTCTCCATTGTTCCCAGGCCATGCTCCTTCCCATCCTGGTTATTCCATGCTCAGAAACTCTTAAAATGAGCTCCCCAGGCCCGTCACATCACTCTTTTTGTCTCCCGAGTTCAAACGTTAGCCTGTTTCAAAGATTTCAGCTTGACAACTTTGTAGACATATAAAACCTGCTATGTTGCAATTCCTGTTTATTTTGGAGGAGGGGACTGTGCTGGACTTTTCCCTCTCAGTCCTGATTTAAATGTTCTATCCCATTGACCCATACGTATCTGTGCATTTTTCATGTCACATATTGACTTGTAAAAGGTGGGTCTTTATCCCTATTAATTAAAGAAGGCTGTGACTTATATTTAATATAGCAGGGCAGCACATGTTAAAAATAGTCTCTTGTAAATCCATCTTTCATTCTGCAAATTCTGCTAACACTGACATGATGAGGACAATAGGAGCTGCTGCAGCAGGTAACTAGGAGGGAGTATATGAATACATGGCTGTGGCCTGACAGCTTGTCATAGAAATGAGCCCACACAGTTTAAATAATAATACAGTTCACTGCAACACCACCATGCAACCAAATCAAGCTGTAAAATGAAACCCTAGGAGTTCAGTGACAAGGTCACACAGGACTATCCCAAAGCCGTGTATGGTGTATTAGTTTGTGTGGGCCACTGTAACAAAGTAAACTGAGCAGCTTGGACAACAGAAATGTATTGTTTCACACTTGTAGAGGCTGGGAATCAGAGATCAAGGTGTCAGCAAGATTGCTTCCTTCTGAGAGCTGTGCAGGTCTGCCCAGGGCCTGTCTCCTTGGTTTGCAGAGGACAGTCCTCCTGGGTTTTCGTGAGGTCTTCCCTATGGAGAAGGGGAAGACCTGTATCCTCATCTCCTTTTCTTATGAAGAGGTCAGTCATTTGAGGTTAGGACCCACCTGGATGACCTCATTGCACCCTAATCACTTTTGCAGAGACGCTATTTTCAAATGCAGCCACATTCTAAAGTACTGGGCTTAGGATTTCAACATATAAATATCTGAGAGGTCGCAGTTCAGCCCATGACATACTGTATGCGGGGAAATAAATTGAACAGACAAGAAGCAAAAGGGTTCAGAAGAGGGAATGGCTTGCGTTGGAGGAGTTGACTTCAAAGAGTAAGTAGATTTTCGGTGGGAGGGGACAAGGGCCAGCTCATGAGAAAATCCCATTGCATTTACAGCCTCACAGCATCAACACGAAAGAAAGACTTGTCTGAGCAATACATGCGAAACTAACATGTTATAAACCAGCCTTTCTGGCTTAGCACAGTGTGGCTTCTGGAGAGGTATCTCTTAAAGGAACATGGACACGATTGTAGGGTCTGATGGTTTTTAAACATCTCCGTGGCCCTCTCCTTTGATGATGTGCCTTCCACTCTGAAATGAGGCCAGCAAACCTTCATCCCACCTGACTTTTCACCTTGCTGCCAAGGAGGTTTAATGTGAAACAAGGAGGGAGTGGGTGGCAAGGCTGAGGGCCACTGCAGCACATGTGGTGTCGGGGCAGGAGGCCAGAGATGAAGAAGGGGAAACTGCAGGACTGCACAGGGGGACCCAGACGGTGTGCAGCAAAACTGTTAAGGGCCTCATTTAGAGATAGAAAGGCAAGGTGGTTGTTGGGCACGGGGACAGGAAGACCACATTGTGAACCGTTAACATTTGTTGAATTCTTCTTGTCCTAAAAATACAAATATTACTTATCTCTGCTTGGCTTTTAAGATAGTAAACACAAAGACCACACAGGTGATGAGCACTGCCATTAAGTTGCTGACCAAAGAGGATCCCGGAACTTGGACAGCAGGTGGCACGACAAGCCTGGCTTTCCTAACGAAGACTGGAGAGCGTCTCAGTTCTCTCCTTGGAGGAACTTCTTTTTCTCCCCAGACTCAGGACTGGTGCATGCTTATACGTGTGTGTGCTTTCCCAGGGAAAGCGTGATTCTTAGGGACCGAGGGTCAGGAATTTCCTACTGTCAAAAGTTCTGAATAAGGCATTGAGTGATTGGTGTGGGTGATTGATATGAAGTAATGTACAGTGGGTGAGAAAGGGTAGGGGGTGTCAGAGACAAATTGCCTATGTATAAATCCAACCCTACTGCTTTTTATCCATGTGCCTTTGGACAGAGTACCTAAATTCTCTGTCTTTTAGTTTCTGGGAGGATAAAAAGAGTACCAGTGAGTACTCAAATGAGCATAATAATAGTACCAATGAGTTGAAGTCTGTATTGTGCATAGACTAGTACCTGGCAGAGTGCAGTTGCTCAAAAGTGTCAGTATTGTTATTATGGACAGCTGTGATAGTGTTGCTACAATAATATCGATGGTAGGATTGATGGAGTGGTGAAGATACAGTCTGCCCGCTTCAGGAGAGGTAAGCTTATTTTATTGAGCATAAACATATTAGCTTCGCTTTTTGGATCTATGAATGGAGACTGTTTACTGGGCCGTTGCAGCCCAGTTAGCTGCCATTGAGAACAGCAACACTGCTAGTGTGACACTTGCACCTTGGACCTTCTATAATTAGAAGAACTTGAATTTATTCAGGTATCCACTCAGATGTCACCTCTTCAGTGACACCGTCTGTCACCAACAATCTTGAGTAGGCTCCTGCTTCCTTCTACCTTATTAATTCACCTTAAAGTGAATACCTTATTTTAAATCTCTCTATAGTAGTTATTACCATTTTATATTTTCTGATTTGTTTCATTCAGTTATTTACTTGTTCATGTAACCAACATATATTGTGTTCCTACCATGTGCCAACCACTGTGTTAGTTACTAGAGACATAAGGGATGAATAAAATGAGAGAAAGTCCTGGCTCTCATGAGACTTGCAGTCTAATGAGCAAGGCATATTCGAAATGAATAAATAAAGAGTAAATATAGCATGACAGATGGTGATAAACCTCAGGCAAAACAAAACAAAACAAAAAACGAAGGAGTGCTTGGCTGGAGTGGGGTCTGCACTCCTACATAATGAATGTATTGAGGGAGGACCTCAATGATGGATCCTAGTTGGGTGGAAATCTACATGTGGCCATCTGTGTGAGGGATGCTGTTTAGTATCAGGAGGAGCAAGCACAAAGGCCACAAAGTGCAAAGTATACTTGTTGTATTTTTATTAACAGTAAGGAAGTCATTGTCAGGGGAACAAAAGTGGATTGAGAAGGATGTATCAGTTAGCTTTTGCCACATAACAAACCACCCCAAACTTGTTTTAGAACAGCCACCATCTATTTAGCTCACTAACCTATTAGCAAGTTGGCTGGGCTCAGCTGGGCAGTTCTTCTTCTGATTTTGACTGGGCTCACACATATCTCTAGCAGCTGCCAGGGCACTGAGTGCTGATTGATATTTGAGATCTCAAGTGGGGTTGGTTTATCTCTGGTCCACACTGGTCTCTCATCCTCCAACAGGTTATTTCATGCTTGTTGACATGGCAGGTGACTTTTCCCACATTATGTTGGTCAAAGCCAGTCTCACAGCCAACTCTAGATTGAAGGGGATGGGGAAATAGACTCCAGCTCTTGATGGGAGGAGCTTCCTCTCGTGTGGTCATGTTTGCAGTCTACCCCAGGGAAAGTGACAGGATATGAAGGCAGAGAGTAGTGGAGCCTTTGTAAGGTGTGAATGTAAGTTTACATTTTGTTCAGAATGTCCATTGTACATACAAGTTGGAAAGCCATCTGAGCATTTGAAGCAGAGCTTTAGCAGGATATGACTTAATATTGAAGAGCAACTCTCTGGTTGCTCTGTGGAGAGGAGAACTCTAGAGGGGTCAAGTGGAAGTTGAATGACTAGGTAGAGGGGACTATGGTAGCAATCTAAGTGAGACTTCTACTGGGAAAGTACCCATGAAGGTGGTGAGAAGTTAACGCTTTCCCAGGCGTGCATTGACTGCCCTTTTCTGTTGACTCATTCCTTCAGTCATCTTGAGTGGAAGCTCATTCTGGGCAAGGATTGTTTTATTTTGCAATGTTTTCAGCACTTAGAGCCACGGGCTGGCACCTGGTAGGTATTCAATACATATTTGTTAAAGAGGGAGCAAATGAATCTGTGAAGCTTTACATTTCCAAGGTGAACTTGCAGAAACCAGATAGAGCCCCATTCTCAGAAACACCTTAGGAGACTCCTCTAGCTCCAGGCTGTTCTTGGCCTGCTGCACAGATGCAGGTCTTCACTCCTTGTCCTTGGATGTCTGCTGGGATGGGAGTGTCCTTGAGCTAAGCACTTAGCGGCATGTGTACAGACATAAAGCCTAGGGGAATTCATTTGCGAAGGGTTATTTAGTAATGCATTTTAAGTGCATTCATTTTACTTCCTTGCATTCTGCATTGTTTATTTGAATCTGTGGATTGAGTTTTTATTGTTATAAATAGAAATAATAAAACACAGAGCCTTGGGGGGTTTATGCCTTAGAGGAATAATTGGTAGAATAAACTCAGAATTTGAGGGCTCTTAAATGGTATTGTCAGCAAATCAGTAAACATAAATGTTTTGTTGGCTGATAGGACCTCAGCATCCCAAAACATATAGTGTTCATGAATGGGTATTCTTTAACATTTTAAAACCCTTAAGCCTTCCAATTATCATGCTCTGGAGATTTGGAAAAAAATAAAATAATTTTTTTTCTTCCTGAAAGATCCCTTGTGGAACATGTCAGGGCTGTGGTCCCTGGGTGATGTCTTGCCCATAGAGGCATCTGGAGGTACCAGATGAAGAAGCAGAGAGGAAATGCCAGCCTCCTCAGGGTACATTCTTCTATTCCTGCTACAGAGCTCAGCCCTGCTGAAAGCTCAGAGCTTTTGTTCCTCAGTTGTTTCTTCCCTTCTTTGACTTTTTTTTTTTTTTTTTTTTTTTGTTAATGTGGAGTCTGACTATTGTCCAGGCTGGAGTGCAGTGGCACCTCCCGGGTTCAAGCAATTCTCCTGCCTCAGCCTACCGAGTAGCTGAGATCGCAGGCGCAAGTCACCACTAATTTTTGTATTTTTAGTGGAGATGGGTTTTCACCATGTTGGCCAGGCTGGTCTCAAACTGCTAACCTCAAGTGATCCACCCACCTCAGCCTCCCAGAGTGCTGGGATTATAGGCATGAGTCACTGCACCCAGCCACTCTTCCTTGACTCTTAAGTGTCTCTCTTTATTGTATTATTTCCAAGAGTCAATATATAGAGTTATGTAGCCTCTCACCCCCTCATTCTAAGAAATAGAATAAAAAAAGCAAGAACCAAATAGAGAAACCTTTCCTTGACCCACTGCTGCAGTCTCTTTTCCCAGCCACTCTCCTTAAAAGTGTTATACACACTTCACTCTTTCCACCTCTTCACTGCCCTGTCCTACTTCAGCTACTCCAAGCCGATGTATTACTCCAGTGCTTTCTCAAAACTGCCCTTGTTGAAGCCAATCATGACCTGGGAGAGGGATCCTAAGACACCTCTGAACATGGTACGTGGCGTCCTCCTTTGCCCACTTGCTTTCCTGTTCCTCTCTCTTGGGTTCCCTTTATCTCACTGATGGCTTAGTGTAGTTTAGATTTCTGAAATCCTGATCCCTTCTCTATCAATGTGGCAATTCTTTCATGCTTATAAATCCCACTCCCTACTTGACATTGTCTCTTGCTTGTTTAATGACAATTATGCATGTCCATAACAGAATTCTTTGTCTTTTTCTCGAAACCTCCTCATTCTCCAAACTCCTAGTCTCAATGCGTAGCTCCCCCTGTTCACTTGCCTTTGCAAGCCTCCATCTGGTTCGAGTCGCCCCACCCCTTATTGGGACCAGTTGAATGACCTTCTAAATGGATTCTCTGCTTCTCTCTTGCTCACATCCAGTCTTCACTCAGCAGTGAAGGAGACATCACTTCTTGCCTTAAAACTCATTAGTGGTTGGTTCCCCAATTAGCTTGGAAGAAAACCTCCAAGCTCTTTGGAAGGACTCACAGGTTATTTCTGACTCAGACACTCTTACTGTTTCAAGCTCCTTTCTTGTAGCTCATCCTTTCCCCCCACACATTCCATTTATGGTTCTACGTGTTCCTCAGCGTTGCCAGAGATGCTTGTCGCTCCTCCGTTTGCCAGGCACACCTGTCCCCCTGTTCTTCTTCAGGTGAATTCTTATCCATCTTTTAGCTGTCATGATAAAATGCCTTTTGATCAAAGAAGCCTCTCTCAACTCCCAAACCTAGATGAGTTCCTCTTTTTTTCCTCTTTTAGAGCAGCCTGTGCTTTCTCATAAAACTTGTCACGATGTATTTTCTTCTGCATCAAAGAAAATCAATGTGAAAAATTTCCAGAGCAATCCTGGTGCTTAGCTAGTCCCCCCTCCTCTGTGTGTTAACTTAGGTTGTTCTTCTCAGACAGAGCTACTGCAAAACTCTTGCTCTTGCTCTTCTTACTAATCGGTTAAATTCCTGCTGCAGTTACTACTGCAGTATCGGTGTATTTGTCCTTCTCGGTATGTCTCTAACTTGTCACTACGTTATGATGTAGAGTAGCGTACGTACTCACTCTTTGCCATTTGTGGTCTAACATCTGCATCTTCCAAGTACCACATGAGCAGGAACTTGCCTGTCTTTTCAGCAGTGTCTGAGCATCATCACAAACAAAGTGAACACAAGATTACTGTAGGATGAGCGAGTAAATTTTATTTTGTAGTTGATTTTGGAAGACAGTTGAATTGTTTTTTGCCTTTTTTTGAGATTGGATCTTGCTTTGTTGCCCAGACTGGTCTGAAACTCCTGGGCTCAAGCCGTCCTCCTACCTTGGCCCCCTGGGGAGCTAGGATTATAGGTGTGTGCCACCACACCCAGCTGACAGTTGAGTTTAAAGAAAGCAGTCACCAACTTCTGTTGGGCCTGTTGCCTTCATGTGGGGCCTTCCTGTAGGCGCAAGACCAGATGTTGCTTTGCAAATCATTACCTGCGTGTATGCTCTTTTTCTCCAGAGGTGTAAATGAGAGTTAGTTCAGGAGTGCAAAGAAGGAAGCTGGTCCTTAAACCTGTCTACCCAAATGAATCAATCTAAGAACAGTTTGCACCATTTTATCAGATGACTTTAAAAGATAAGTGAAAACTTACCGAATGGATAGATAAGAATAAATAATTCACAGCATCCCAAATGAACCATATTATATATCAAAGCCAATTCAGTCATATTTTATTTATCTCTGTATCGAAGAAAATCGTGAAAAATTTCCAGAGCAGTCTTGGTGCTTAGCCAGTCCCCTGCTCCGTGTGTTAAGTTAGGTGGTTCTTCTCCGACAGAGCTACTGCAAAACTCATCCATTCTCTTGCTGTTCTTACTAATCGGTAAAACTCCTGCTGCAGTTACTACTGCAGTATTAGGGTATTTGTCCTTCTCTGTATGTTTCTAACTTGTCACTTAAATAATGGCTCTAAAATTATAATCTCCAGCATGATTTATGTTAGTGTTAAGTTCCCCTCCCATTATCTCTGTCCTTCTGAAATGTCTCATCTGGGCAGCGTTCACTCTTCTCTTTGAGTTTTTATTCCCTGTACTTGAAATGAGTCTTAGCACCTCCCACTCTCTGACCATACATGGGATGGAGGGACTGTTTCAGAGAAATCAATTTCTATTATAAAGGTGCTGTTCACGCATTTTCCCCAAATCCCATTTCTTAAATATTCATTTGTAGGTTGAGATATTTTTGTGCAGCTGTTCATCATTAGCTGTTCATCATGATGTATCTTTGCATTCTTTCCAAATCTTCCAAAATATAGTACCATCATTTGGTAGGCAGATAGCAGATTTTACTTTTTTTTTTTTTTCAATCCAGTGGCCTTAGTTTTTCTAAAGTCACTATGGGATCTTTTTATTTTGTCAGTGTAGACAGAGTGAAACCAATAGCACAGCATTTCTTTTTTTAGAAGTTTGTATGGTAGCAGAAACTATTTTCTAAATCACTTGTAAAACAGTTCTCTGTAATTGGGGGGAGGGGTGGCAGTAACACGGAACTAAGCTATTTGAAATATTCAGAGTTTTTTTATAAAGTTGTAGGCATGAAAAACTGTGCAATCTCAACTCCTTGTTAGATAGAGCATGGGACTGGAGGTTGTCTAGTGGATGCCGTCTATTCCCTGGGGGAGGGAAAATCCCTCAGGCCCTGGCACTGAAGTGTGGTCAGTTTGATTTCACAGAAATTGATTCAACTTTGTGACTGTACAGAGTTAGACAGAAAGTGTGACTGAAATGCTTCATATGAGGATACTGTTAATAAGTTCAAGAATACTATTCATTGACCTGGTGATTTGATAAACAAAAAGAGCCTGAGTTCCTTTGTCGTCTGCCATGTGTCTTCTGGTAGTCATAAATAACTACATTCATGTTCCAAAGGCTAGAATCATGCCACTAAATGTTTGCCATCTCATTGCTAATGAAGATTCTCTGCCTCACAGAATGCCTACCAACCCCAAAGTCACTTTCATTGAAACTTTCCCAGAGAAAGATATGAATGTAAACAAGTAAACAAGCTCCAAATTTCAGTTTAACTGGGGCAAAATTTTTGTACCTCTTTTTATTCCTTCCCTCTTACTCGATGTATTAAAAATACTAGATGCTTGCTACCATGGAGGCTTTCTGAATATGTGACTCTAAAATAAAAATTCTCCTTGCGCCTGTTGCTTCTATCCTGTCTTCCACCTTCCAGGGCTCTTGATTGAGATTTATTGATGAGTTCATTCTTTTCTCATAAACCAATGAGGCTGTGATATCAGGCTCACTTGACAGTCATCCTCAGTTGAGAAGGAAGACAGCACCCCAAATATGAGATTCACGGATGCACAGAAGTGGTGCTAAGTGCCTATCTAGGGCAAGGGCTATGAAGGAAATTGACGAATTAAGAACTGAGAGGGCACTTATTACAAAATAATGGTTTAAATTAGACTCACAAATTTTGTCTTACGTAAATTGGTTTGATACTTCATTTTAAGTTATTCTTCTTGCAGAATGCCCTTTACAAAGTCCCTCAGCTTCCGTTAAAAATGGTACTGTAGTCAGGATTCATGATTTAATTCCTGAACCTCACTGAAGGCAAAACATTTTTTTCACTGCAAAAAAATGAAATAATCATAGCAGCCTGACACACGATGTGTAGTTAAATGCTGTAAGTAAATACCATCAAGTAGAAGAGTTTAGGTAAATGGTTTTTGATTCCACATTACAAGTTTTTAATTCTTAGACAACCATCCAAATAATCAGTCAATTTAATCAGTGGAAAAATACAAAAAACCACATTGCATTTCATTCTATGTAAATAATTATGGTGGCCATTTCTTCTTGATTATAAAGGTAAAGCTTCTGGCCAGGCATGATGGCTCGTGCCTGTAATTGCAGCACTTTGGGAGGCCAAGGTGAGAGGATCATTTGAGCTCAGGAATTCGAGACCAGCCTGGGCAACATAGTGAGACCTCCTCTCTTTAAAAAAAAAAAATAAAGCTTCAGAGAATATCAGCCCTTATTACACACAGGCAGTGGATCCTCTGATCCTACTGTTTGGGTGATAGAGTGATTGTAGACAAAAAGGGAAGATTACCACTGTACCAAGGGTAACGCTGCTTTCTGGGGAGACAAACAAGCTGGAAGTACAAACAAAACAAAACAAAAACATTTGTGATACGTTGTTATTTGCCTGCAAACATAATCACTGCAAAAATGAAACAGAAAAATTTCAGATTTTAGACTCCTGTATATTTTCTTTAGTTGTGTAATCTTAGTTTTCATAAAGCCCAGGTTTCTGTTACTTTAAATTGTAACATAAACTAGCTCTGTGAAAAGTAAGATCATTGCCTTCTTTTGAAAATAAAAATACTCTCAATATAAAATATTAGAATTAAGGAGGAGGATGTATTAACAGTTTCCCAAAGATATCCTGGTGTTGACAGTAGCCAAGAAACATAATCAACCTAAGTGTCTGTAAACAGACAAATAGATAAAGAAAATGTGGAGTATTATTCAGCCATGAAAAACAATGAAATCCTGTCATCTGCAGCAACATAGAAGGAACTGAAGGTTATTATGTTAAGTGAAATAAGCCAGGCACAGAAAGACAGATATCACATTTTCACACTTATATGTCATAGCTAAAAAAATGTTGATCTCGTGGAGGTAGAGAGTGGAATGATAGATTCCAGAGGCTCAGAAAGGTGGGGAAGGGGATGAAAAGAAGTGAGTTTCCTGCCAAAGAGATAAGTTTGGGTACAAACATACAGTTAGATAGAAGGAATAAGATGTAGTGTTTAATAGCCCAGTAGGGAGACTGCAGTTGACAACAATATCTTGTATATTTCAAAATAGAAGATTTGAAATGTTCCCAGAACAAAGAATTGATAAGTGTTGGAGGTAATGGATATCATAAATACCATGATTTCTTAACTACACATTGTATGCATGTATCAAAATGTATACCCTATATATATCCATAAATATTACCTTCCAATAAAAATACTGTATTACATTTTTTTTAAAAAGGAACTTTAGTGTTGAGATTCTAAGAAGTGTCATTCTTCAGTTATGCTCCTTTAATAGCTTTATTCAAATATTACCTTGATGCAAAAGTAACTGTGGTTTTGCCACATATGTATGTTTCATTTAGGGAAGGTAGCCTTTGATCTAACAAGACTATGTAAAATCCTAGTTTATTAACTCAAGCAATAATAACATTGAGTCTGTTCAGTATGTTCAGGAGTATTCTACCAAATTTTGATAATACTTTTCATATGATCACTGGTCAACATTAATTATGGTTGTTACTGAACATTATTGAAATAGTAAACAAATCTTAGATGTAGATTGCCTCTTTTAGAATGGAAATATCCTCTACTCTCCAATGCTGAAAAAAATAATAAGATACATTGAATATTGTCAATCCAATATATACAGAGCTTTCTATAGATCATGGTATTTACTAATGATTTTGAGAAAAAATAGTAGATCTTCTGGAGCCAAGTTTATTGTGACTATAGCATGCATTTCTTACTCTTCAGTTTACTAGTGGTGTTGGCCATGTATTAGTAATTTCCTATCATCAGTACCATAAAATTCATGCTTTCTGGTTGTGTATTCATCTGTTTTCACACTACTGGTAAAGATATACCTGAGACTAGGTAATTTATAAAGAAGAAGAAGTTTAATGGGCTCACAGTTCCCTGTGGCTGAGGAGACAAGAGATAGAATGAGAACTAAGCAAAAGGAATTTCCCCTTATAAAACCATCAGATCCCGTGAGACTTAGTCAATACTACGAGAACAGTATGGGGTAAACCACCTCCGTGACTCAATTATCTCCCACCAGGTCCCTCCGAGAACACATGAGGATCATGGGAACTATAATTCAAGATGAGATTTGGGTGGGGACACAGCTAAATCAGATTATTTCACCCCTGGCCCCTCCAAAATCTCATGTCCTCACATTTTAAAACCAATCATGCCTTCCCAACAGTCCCCCAAAGTTTTCACTCATTTCAGAATTAACTCAGAAGTCCACAGTTCAAAGTCTCATTTGAGACAAGGCAAGTCCATTCCTCCTATGAGTCTGTGAAATCAAAAGCAAGTTAGTTACTTCCTTGCTGCAGTGGGGGGTACAGGCATTGGGTAAATAAATACAGCCATTCCAAATGGGAGAAATTGGCCAAAACAAAGGGGCTACAGGCCCCATGCAAGTCCAGAATCCAGCGAGGCAGTCAAATCTTAAAGCTCCAAAATGATCTCCTTTGATTCCGTGTCACATATCCAGGTCATGCTGATGCAGGAGGTGGGCCCCATGCCCTTGGTCAGCTCTGCCCCTGTGGCTTTGCAGTGTATAGCCCCACTCTTGGCTGCTTTCATGGGCTGGTGTTGAGTGTCTGTAGCTTTTTCAGGTGCATATGCAAGCTGTTAGTAAGTCTACCATTCTTGGGTCTGGAGGATGTTGGCCCTCTTCTCACAGCTCCACTAGACAGTGCCCCAGTGGGGACTACATGTGAGGGCTCACAACCCATATTTCCCTTCTGCACAGCCCTAGAAGAGGTTTTCCATGAAGGCCCTGCCCCTGCAGCAAATATCCGCCTGAACATCCAGGCATTTCCATACATCTTCTGAAGTCTAGGTGGAGGTTCCCAAACCTCAATTCTTGACTTCTGTGTACCTGCAGGCTCAACACCACGTGGAAGTGACCAAAGCTTGGGGCTTGCACACTCTGAAGTCACAGCCCAAGCTGAACCTTGGCTTCTTTTAGCCATGGCTAGAGTAGCTGGGACACAGGCACCAAGTCCCTAAACTGCACACAGCATGGATACCCTGGGCCTGGCCTAGGAAACCATTTTTTCCTCCTAGGCCTCTGGGCCTGTGATGGGAGGTGCTGCTGCAATGGTCTCTGACATGCCCTGGAGACATTTTCCCCCATTGTCTTTCTGATTAACATTTGACTCCTCATTGCTTATGCAAGTTTCTGCAGCTGGCTTGAATTTCTCCTCAGAAAATGGGTTTTTCTTTTCTATTGCATCATCAGGCTGCAAGTTTTCCAAACTTTTATGCCTTGTTTCCCTTTTAAAACTGAATGCTTTTAACAGCACCCAAGCCAGCTCTTGAATGCTTTGCTGCTTAGAAATTTCTTCTTCCAGATACTCTAAATCATCTCCCTCAAGTTCAAAGTTCCATAAATCTCTAAGGCAGCAGCAAAATGCCATCAGTCTCTTTGCTAAAACATAGCAAGTGTCACCTTTACCCCAGTTCCCAACAAGTTCCTCATCTCCATCTGAGGCTGTCTCAGCCTGGATTTCATTGTCTCTATCATTATCAGCATTTTGGTCAAAGCCATTCAACAAGTCTCTAGGAAGTTCCAAACTTTCCAACGTTTTCTTGTCTTCTTCTGAGCCCTCCAAACTGTTTCAACCTCTGCCTGTTACCCAGTTCGAAAGTCCCTTCCGTATTTTCAGGTATCTTTACAGCAGCGCCCCCACTCTAACAGTACCAATTTACTATATTAGTCTGTTTTCATGCTGCTGATAACAAGACCTGCCCAAGACTGGGTAATATATAAAGAAAAAGAAGTTTAATGGACTCACAGTTTCCTGTGGCCGGGGAGGCCTCACAATCATGGCAGAGGGTGAAAGGCAGGTCTTACATTGGCAGCAGGCAAGAGACAGAATGAAAACCAAGTGAAAGGAGTTTCCCCTTATACATCCATCAGATCTCATGAGACTTACTAATTACCACAAGAATAGTACTGGGGGAAACCACGCCTACGATTCAGTTATCTCTCAGCAATCCCTCCCACAACATGTGGGGGATTATGGTAGCTACAATTCAAAATGAGATTTGGGTGGGGAACAGCCAAACCAAGTCAGGTTGTACCTTTTTTTAATTTGGTAGTTTTTGGTATGATACAATTATCTTGTTAGACTTGGAGAAAGACAGTAAACTATTACTTCATAGGCTGGATATTAGAGATATAAATCCATACTACTGTCTGAATCTGCTATTGATGATGATAATGTAAAGACCTATAATTTTTATTATGTTGGCCATTAGCTGTGTGATCTTGGGTAAATCACCTTACTTTTGTCCTCAGTTTCTTAAAATAAGAGTTTGAACCAGACTATTTCTAAAAAAAAAAAAAAAAAATTAAAAAAAGAAACTTAAAGGAAATCTGTAATATCCTCTAGTTCAAGGAAATATTCATTTTATATGATTTCATTGTGTTGCATTACGATTGTGCCCTTCATGTATGAAGATGCTGCTCTTTGCCTGTGACTAGCAGCCTGTAAATCAGCAGTGCAAAAACGTAAGAGTAGGTGGGCTGGTCAGTCTCCAGCATTGTACTCTGTCTCCTTTTAATAATGTATTTGTGCAAAACAATTTTATGTATGTAGATACTGCATGATGTCTCAGTGTCCTAACCCAAAACTCTGCATTATGATTTTTGTAATTTAAAGGGGACCTTTGCAATTGTATATATTATACAATTTTCTAAATTAATTTTTAAAAATCTGAATATAATTTGTCCAGTTTTCTAGAGAACTAAGAGAAAAACATATTCCTTAAATGAGACTTCACTTATATGTTATGCTAATGGGCCTGGAGAAAATATGGCAGGTACAGTATTGCCCATTTGATAAAACATCGCTGAGATTGTTTTCTGTCAGAGCACAGCGGCTGAATTTCTGGGGAAGTTGGCCCTCTTAACAATTAATAAGTAGAATCCATTCTTTGAGCACATATGTTCCAGAGATGGTGCTGAGTGTGTTAATGAAAATTACCTCCTATGATGCTGAGTTAGAAAAGCTGGTACTGTTTCTCCTCTGTACTCATGACACTTCACTTCTGGCACCAGGCATGTGGGGGAATTTTCCACAAGCGAGTCTTCAATTCTGTGTGCACATCTCAATTCTGACACAGCTCACCTGGAGATTCTACAGGTTGAGGGCTGAGTCCCACAAGACTGCCCCCACTTCAGACACCAGCCCCAAGTCCATGTTGTCACCTCAGCTTCTGATGACCGGCTGTGAGTTGTGGGTTTCCATGCCTCCCCCCACCTGCCTTGGGTCCAGTCATTTGCTAGAATGGTTCACAGAACTCAGAGAAACACTTTACTTACATATTCCCATTTATTATAGAGGATACAACTCAGGAACAGCCAAATGGAAGAGAGGCATAAGGCCAGGTATGTGAGGAGCACACAGAGTTCACATGCCCTCTCCGGGCACCATCCTTCAGGCAGTTCCATGTGTTCACTCACCCAGAAGTTCAACAAACTCTGTCCCTTTGGGGCTTTATGGAGGTTTCATTACATAGGCATGATTGAGTACATCATTGGTCACTGGTGACTGACTCAACCTTCAGCTCCTCTTCTCTCCATGGAGTTCAGGAAGCGGGGCTAAAAGCATTAGCCCTCTAATCATGAGGTTGGTTCCCCAGGTAACCAGCCCCCATCCTGAGGCCATCCAGGAGTCCCAAGTCACCAATCATCTTATTAGAATACAAGACATTTAGCACTTTGAAAATCCCAAGGGTTCTAGGAGCTGTGTTCCAGGACGTGGGGCAAAGACCAAATATATGTGAGTCTGTGTGTGTGTGTATTTCTTATGTCACAGATGCTCCAAAGTCTTAATCCCTAAGCAGGTATCATTATCCCTATTTTGCAGATAAGGAAACTGGGGATCTGAAGGTCAAGGGAATTTCCAAGGTTATATAGGAAATGGCAGTTAAGACTCTCATCGAGATTTGACCATTTTAAGGTTATGACCTTGACCATCATCACCAGCAGGTGGAGAACATAGGCAGAGTCATGCATGTACTTCACAAATGCTGTCTCCATAAAGACTCCAAGCAGAGCTCTGCTTCTGTGGCTGCAGGAGGAAAACACCCTGGAGCACAGCTTCCTCAGGTAACTCAGCTACTTGGAGATAAACTGGCCTTGTTCTGTGTTGTCCACTCTGCCACTCTCCTGACCTTGTAATCTGAGGCCAGAGTAGCTTCCAGAGATCCTGGTGTCTGGCTTTGCAGCCTTGTCTTTACCTTATCTCCCCTACCTCAGGTCAGCTGGGGTATCTAGAAGTAAATAGGTCTTGTGCTCTCGGCCTCTCTCTTTTCCCTATGTGGGCCCTGGGAACAGTTCTGCCTACCACAATCCCTTCCTCTCCCTGGCAGATGTCAAGACATGACCCTTCAAGTTCTGTACCCACCACTGCAACCTGTGCCTGCCTTCCCTCCCATTTCTTAACTGAAAAATGCCCAGATATAGGCTTATTTCTTTTAATAAAAGGCACCTTTGAAAGGGAGAGTTCCCTGGCCCTGCTCTCAGGACATCGACATGGGTGTGGTTCTGTTTTGCCACCTTGAACTCAAACCCCTTACGGGAGAGGGAGCATGCAGACAGCAAGTGTTGGAGCCTGGACGAGCACTTTGGACTGCAGCCCCACCCAGCTCCGGTGGGCGAGTGCTTTGGGCCCCAGCCACACTCCAGCTCTGGTTGTGTCTAGGGGTGGATGTCTGTGACTCTCAAAGCCCAAGTAGGCATGTTACAGTGTGCTCTTTCAGCTTTGCTTTCTGCAGATGGCTTGAGTGTTTAACCAGCTCAGTAGACCCTCTGCCTTTTCACAAGGGCAGAGGGCCAGTGTGACAGCTTTCTGTATCCTGAGCTCTATCCAGTGTCCTGGAAGAATCAGGTCACACATGGACTTGAAGGATGAATGTGGGGGTTTTATTGAGTGGTGGAGGTGACTCTCAACAGGATAGATGGGGAGCTAGAAGGGGGATGGAATGGGAAGATGATCTTTCCCTGGAGTTTGGCCATCCAGCAGATGAACTCCTCTCTGACCGCCCCAGCCGAACTCCTCTAGGCGCTCAGACACCCCTTCCTTTCTCTCTTTCTCTGCCACACCATTCTAGAAGCCATTTGTCAACTTGACTCCTCATCTCTTCATCTGCTCTTGGGGCCTGGGGTTTGGTATTTATATGGGTGCAGGATAGGGTGGCATGATGGGCCAGAAGACAAATTTTGAGGCACAAAAACAGGAATGCCTGTCATCATTTAGGGCTGAGGGTATCCAGGCTTGAGGGTGGGGCCTTTGCCGGGGGAACCACCCTCTTCTATCCAGTATTTCCCTGTCTCCTATCTGTATCACATTTAATGTTGTTGTAGCTCTTTAATAATTTATTAGTTACTTGGGAGATATAACCCACCTTAATTTACTATTTGCAAAACATGTTTAAGTCCAATACTCCCAATCACAAAACTTTTGTCACAGACGTTTGTTGAAGATTAAATTGTTCTTTAATCTTTAACATAACTGCCTAAAAAGCAATAATATGGTAATCTGAGTTTTAAAACATCAGTAGTGCTTCCATCAAGCCCTCCTCTCTTTTCCAGACCACTCAGTTTATTTTCTCACTCTAAGCAACTCTTGGGAGAGGAAAAACTCTAGAAAATTTGCCTGCACATCTTATATCAGATAAGCTCTGGTCCTAAGTAAAGCTGTTTATAGGGTGGTTCAGCTGTTACGTGGATACTGTCATCTTCATTTCCTCTGTAATGTTTGTTATTTTGGAATGTTTGTAGGGACAATTGGAAATGTTGTCAGAAGTACAGGTAGTATGGGTGGAATTCATAACACAGCTCACCTGAGCCAGGGCCTGGCCCTATCTGACATTCATGGGGCAGGTGGTTTCTTCCATTTCCATGAGTAATGGGCCACCTCCCTTGAATTGACAAGAAAGATTAAGAATGAGTAGGAGTGGGAAGATATGACCCCAGAGAGAAGGAGGAGAAGTTTCAGCGTGAGTCAGAGACATTGTGGCAGAGTGACAGGAGCACTGGACCCACTCCACTGGTCATGTTGGCATCCCACAGCCTGCTCAGGGGCCATGTCACCCACAGTTAACTTCCCTGCACGAGCCACTCTTTCTTTTCCTTGACATAAAGGACCTCCAAGGTACTTTCTGCCTTTTTCCAACTGTGTTTTTGTGAGGATAAGGTCTAAATTGAGTATGCGCCAATCTGGATGAGGCTGAAGTCTATCCTCCTGGACCCATTCACTATTTCAGAACCGGATCGCTTTTGCTTTTCTCTCCTATGTGAAAAACTCTTCCATCTCCAGATCAATGCTGTCATTCAGTCTGCAGGGCTGCTTTTCCTCTTTGAGGCCTAAGGTGGGTGGCCAGATCCAGAAGCTGTTTGGTACCAGAATATTAGCATCCTAACCTTTTTGGATAGCTTTCTTCCAACTCCTGATCAAAGTCAGAGAGGGCCAGCTGTTCTAACCTGAGTCATTACAGCTTATGGAGACACAAACCAGGATGGACATACAGTATTACAGAGTTATAGTGACCTGTGGCCTTGGATGAGGGTTAGTTCAGTCTGCATCTGTATGTATCTATCCAATTATCTCTATCTGTATATATTTATATCATTTCTATATATTCATCCATCTTTCTATCTATCCATCCATCCCATGTTACAAAGAAATCTTTCCTTAAGCAATGTGCTTTTTTTCTCCATCAATTCTTCATTGAGTCACTTACCATTAAAAAAAATCAGCATGTTATTCTGTGTATACCCACATAGTTTACCACATTCAGAACCACAGAGAATTTAAACATGCTTTTAACATGTCACACTGACCCTATCAGCACCTTAGCCATCACTGGGCTCTGTGCCACCATCATCCTCTCTGTGCCACCTGTTACTCACACACTTTCTAGATGCAGTCACTCTGTAATGCCAGGTGCTGGCTGATGAGGTGACCCATGACACACTGGGCATTACTGCTGCTAAGTTTCCCAGGAGACAAAATGCAATCATCTTGAAAATAATGAAGTTACTTCCCCCTTGTTTCTTGTAAAAGACAAACATGCTTTAAGGTCAAAAGAGAACACAACCAGAGCACCCACAATCCAGACACATCCCCCGTTTAGTCTTTGTGTGTGATAGACTGGAACAGGGTTTCTCAACCTCAACACTATTGACAGTTTGGGTCAGAGGGTTTTTTGTTGTGAGGGCTGTCCTGTCCATCATAGGCTATTTAACAGCATCCCTGGCCTCTACCCCCTAGATGGCACCATCTCCAGTAATGACAACAGCAACAAAAATCCCCAGATATTGTCAGATATCTCCTGGCAATAGGGTAGGGTAGGGCAGAATCACCCTTGGTTGAGAATGGCTGGACTAGAATGAGAAGCTAAAGTGGCTTTTTGGATCCTTTCATGCTGTCACAACAAGCCACTCACGTAAAGAAACAAAACAAAAGCACACTTCGTGCATGGGCCCAATGTGTCTTGTGATCTGATGCTCCCATGGCATTGGGCGAAGTCACAGAACTCACACATCCTGCCTGTAGAGAGCTCACAGTGTGGTCAGGGAGGCGGTATGTAAAGGGTCAATCATATTTCAACAGGATTTACAGGGAGAAAATTGGTCGTATTGTTGGACGTTGAGTAGATAGAGCTATGGGATTGCCACCCACACTTCACACTTTCTATTTTTCTTTTTTTTTTTTTGTTTTTTTTTTTTTTTGAGACGGAGTCTTGCTCTGTCGCCAGACTGGAGTGCAGTGGCGCGATCTTGGGTCACTGCAACCTCTGCCTTCTGAGTTCAAGGGATTCTCCTGCCTCAGCCTCTCAAGTAGCTGGGATTAGAGATGCGCACTACCACACCTAGCTAATTTTTTAATTTTTAGTAGAGATGGGGTTTCACCATGTTGGCCAAGATGGTCTCGATTTCTTGACTTCATGATTCGCCCGCCTCAGCCTCCCGAAGTGCTGGGATTACAGGCATGAGCCACCATTCCCAGCCCCTCTACTTTTCAAATGACTCCTCTGGGTTTAGTAGAGATAGTCTTATTTTAAATGGGGTGCCACAGAGGCACCCCTTGCTCATTCCCCCTTCTTGGAGACTTGTTCAGGTTGCTCCTGCCTGGAAGGTCTCATCTCAGACTTTTCCCATCTCCCAGTATTCCCTGCCATTCACAGGGAGGTCTGCCTCCTACAGGAAGCCATTCTAAATTGCTTTAGCTTACATTGACATCTCTCCACCCAGCTACCATTATGAAACTCACAGTCTCTTCTGCACAGTTTATGACTCAATGACATGCAGTGTTGTTTTGTCCCCCTCTGTTTCTTGTGCCATGATCTTATCAAGTAAATTGTGAGCTCTTTGAAGGTAAAAAACATGTTATACTGGATTGTTCACATAAAAGGGCTAAGCAAGTCACCGTTTGGCTGTTTGTTGCTGACTTGCAAAACCAGACGTGGGAGGAGAACTCAAAAGTATGGAGAAGGCAAGTGAAGGATAAAACGAAATTGAAGAAAAACAGGAAGCCAGAGAGCAAGAGGTGTTTGGCCTTCTGATGGACACATTCCTTTCTGCCTAATGAACTTCTACGGATGCTTCAAAACCCCAGAGCCCATGTTACCTCCTCTGTGCTTTTTCTGTGGCTTGATATGGCTGGGGGGATCCGCTGTAGCCATTGGCCAAGTGTCTTCTCCCCTTCCTAGACTGTCAGGTGTTCTGGCCAGAGGCTGGGGTATCTCAGTACATTTCTGCCTGGCTTGGCAAATAACGAGTTCTCAATATGAGTGACTGCCTTAAAGTTTAAGCAAGGGGAAGATCTCTTTAGTGAGGACAAGCTTGTTCTTTATTATTACTGTAAAATCCTTATTGATGGGAAAACTAAAGGACTGCGAGGAATTCTAGGAACTCACAGAAAGGCATTTTTTTTGTTATATTAAAATATTGTTCAAAGTAAAGAATAAAAAATGAGAAGGTATCATAGCTATGCCTCCCTTTCCCCATTCCTTACTGAGGATTAATGAGCTGCCAAATCTCACGTAAGAGATTTACAGTTCTTTATGTCAGCGGAAAGGACTTCTTTGCACTTCAGCCAATGTGATATGCAAAGCACCGCAGGATGTCAGGAAAGGAGGCATGATTTGGAGTTGAACTGGGAGATGGGCCAGGCCGTAGTGCCCAGACACACTGGTGGTTATTTGTCCATCAGACTTCATCTAGAAGCTTCCAGAAGTGAAGGGCTAAAGGATTTGCCTTACTCAGAGAAGTTGTCAATTAGTGCTCTTTTACCTGTGAAGAAAAATTACAGCTATGTGAACATCCACTATGTGCCCAGGCCCTGTGGGATATGGGGTGTGTGTGTGTGTGTGTGTGTGTGTGTGTGTGTGTGTGTGTGTGTTTTCCTTTAGTCTTCACCATAACCCTACATAAATAATAATTATTATTATCCCGTTTTAAAGATGAGGATAATAGGTTCTTTTTGCCCAAAGTCATACAGCAAAGACATGGAGCAACAGACCCTGGATTCAAATTTGACCTCAGAATCCAAACTCATTAGTCACTCTACAACCTTCCAGGAAGAAAAAAAACCCAAAAAACAAAACAAAACAAAAACTCTGAGCTTTTTTCCTTGAAGGAAATGGCCTTCTTTGGGGTTCCCTCTGTTGGGTTGTGCCAGGAGTTAAATTTACTTTTAAAAGTTAAGTGCATTTCAAGTATTTCACAATTAAATATAACACATACCAACCAGACAAATAATTGCCAAAAAGATTTCATGCATTTGGCTGTTTTAAGGATTTTTTTTCCAGGGCTTTAAAAATCATTTTATTGAGATATTTATATGCCATAAAATTCCCCCCATTTTAAGTGTACAATTCAATAATTTTTAGTAAGTTTATAGACTTGTTCAACTTTTATCACCATACAGTTGTAGAATATTTTATCACCCCCAAAACATTTCTCTTGCCTTTAATGGCTTTTTGTTTTAGAATTCCTAAGGTAGTGGGGGGGGGAAAAGGAGATGGAGGAGGAGGGGTAAGGGGGAAAGGTGGGAAGGAAAGAAAAGGTTAAATAATAAAGTGAAGCTAGTACTCTAGGGAATTGTAGAGCAGAAAGGGGCCATAAATATGACTTAATAAAAATCTTCATTTTTAAAGATGAGGAAGAGAAAGGGTTGAGAAGTTGGGCAGCTCAGCTGAGTTGGTGATACAATAAGAGTCTGGTTTTCTGAATCTTAGTCTGTTTCTCCTGCAGTTACTATGATGCAAAGATATTTAGTGGTTTCAAACAACTATTTTTCTTTCGTTCACAATTTTGTGATCCAAAAGCATTCTGCTGAGTGATTTGTCTGTGATCAATGTGGCATCTGCCTAGGATTCTTGGGCAGGAGGATGCACTTCCATGAGAACTTTGCTTACATGCCTAGTGCCTCAGTGCTCCTTGGTCTCCCTCTCCACATGGTGTCTCATCTGCCAGGGCCCAATCCCATGTGGCTTGAGCTTCTCATGGCATGATGGTTTCAGTACTTCTTATGTGGCATGGCTTTTAAAAGAGGGGGAAACAGAAGCTGCCAGGTCAGTTAAAATCTGTGTTTGGAATTGATACAGAGCCACTTCTGCCATATGCTATTGGTCAAAGCATCCCCTATATTCTAGGGGGTGGAGAAATGGGCACAGCTTCTTGATGGGGGAATGGCAAGAGCCACATGGCAAAAAAGCACATGAACAGGATGTATTATTTTAACCATCTTTGAAAAATACAGGAAGCAAGAACAGGACTAGGCAGGTGAATGTCTCTGCGATATTCTTTCACATTCAAACCTGGTTCTTTTTTGTGACGTTGTAATCGTCATTGCCTTGTAGGATAAAATTCAAACTCCACAGTTAATCCTAGAAACCCCCCAAACTTGCCCACATGGATTCTACTCTCTAGCAACAATGAAACCGCACTATTTCCCAAACACATCAGCTCCTGTGCACAGACTTCTCCCTGTGTGTCCTTCATCTTCCCTTGTTCTTAGCTGTCTCTCCACCAGCCAACTCTTCCAACTCAAAATCAGCTCAAGTGCTTCCTTCCTTGTTCTGGAAGCCTCCCCTAGTGACCACAGCAGATGCAATTTCTCCATTCACCAAGCACCATATTCACTTTTCTCTGTCAGTGCATACCAAGCTGTATTGTGACTTCTGTGGAGTTTTTCTTTGTTTTGTTTTGTTTTGTTTTTCTGCTTGGGCAGTGACCTCATGGTGACTTCTGCAGGGTCTGGCACGTACCAGACATCTGACAAGTGCATGTTGAATTAATACCTTTTATATGTATTAGATGCTTTAAAGGCTCAGAATTCCATGTGTATTTTTATATAGGTGGTGTTGAGACAAGATAATTCCCTTGATCCCTTTGTGGGACTCCTGAAAGGGTGGCTCACTTACTTAGCTAACAATGCTCAAACCCCTCGTGAAACGGGGAGCACACAGGTGAATGAGTGCAGGAGCCAGGGCAAGTGCCTTTGGGTCCTGGCAGGAACAAACCCTGTACTGGCCCATGGAAGCTGCTAAACAGCTCAGTAGAGAGGCAGTGTGACAGCCTCTTGACCCACACCCAGGCCCTTGTCCGGTGCTCATGAGGAATGAGGTCACGCAGGCTTGAAACATGGTGAATGTGGGGGATTCTGCTGAGCAGTGGAAGTGGCTCTCAGTGGGATGGGGAGCTGATACAGGGTTGGAGTGGGAAGGCAGTCTTCCCCTAGAGTTCAGCTGTCTGTGGCTAAACTCCTCTCTGACCTTAGTCTCCATTGTCCAGCTGCTTCTCCTCTCAACATTCAGACACTTCTCTCTTATGTGTGTTTGAGTTGAGACTGGAATCTAGGGTTCTTATGGGCACAGGACAGGGGGCGTGGTAGGCCAGAAGGCAACATTCAGGCCGGAAAACAGGGACGTGAAGTCCTCATTTAGGACCGCAGGTCCAGGCTTGAGGGTGGAGCCCTCTCCAGGGAGCCCACCCTCTTCTACCCAGTATTTCCTTGCCTCCTTTAGCTATCGGTGTCATCTCACAGTGTGACTTTAACCAAGAACTGAGGCAAAGCCCAGTCCCATGTAGTAGTGAACACTGCACATTCAACTTGGCTTAATGGGCTGTGTTTTTTCTGTTACTGACTCAGCCACCTTATGATCTTATAGCCATTGTCTCACTCCTCAGAACCCCAGTTAAGGAAGGAGGCCAATGCATGGAGGCATCAACACACAATTATTCTAAGATAGAACCAATGCCATTTTATAAAGAAGAAGATTGAGGTCCTTATGAGAAGAATTACCACCTGGTAGCAGTGCCAATTCACAAATCTCTGTTTGTCCCAATATAGTAGGCTGCCTCCCAGTAACCAAGAGAAGCCACTTTGGAAAAGATTCTGCATAAATTTCATGCAAGCAGTAATCTGCCTCATGCTATGGTCCCTAATTACTGACGGTGTTGTTCTGACCACCAGGAGATATTGCATCAGCCTACATGAAGTGAAATATTTCAAGTGGGAAGGTCATTGCTTTCAGTGGAAATTCTGTTCCAAAAGCTAGGTTGAAAACAGCAATATCCTGTTGAGAGTTTAAATAAGCTCCTTTAGCAAAGGTAGCTTTCAACTCCTTGTGGAGAGAACAAGTAAATCTAGTTATGACCACCTACTAATTAGTTAGATAGGGCTCCCCTGGGAAGCCTATATTTAAACATAATTAATACTGAATATTGAGAGGAGTAATGAAATAAAAATGCATCGCATGCAGATACACACTTTTAATTCATATGGGGCAAAATCTAGTTACTAAGCCTAATCATATTAGACAGTTGACACTTGGGGAAGAGCTCCCTGGTTTGAAAAAATAGCTAGCACCTGCTTTTGTTATGAGAAACAATTGACACTGAGAGGAGAAGGCCGCATAAACTCTTGAAAACTGAAGAGCTAAAATGCGTTTTTATTCCACCTTTAGACTGTTAAATCGGGACTAATAAGCCTCTGACAAATATGAAAATCTACAACAATCAAAGAGGAGGTAACATGGAGAGATGAGATATTCATGGTTCTGGAGGGATTAGAGAAAGCAAATAGAGGAATAAATATGCTTTTTATTTTTTGTAAAATCCAGAATCTTTGGTATTCCTTCTGTGGACTCTGCACCCATTAATTTAGTTGCTAAATTAACATTTGCTAGTCAGTCCAAATAGTTGTTGCTCCTGTTACTACTCAGTTACTGAGGGATTTTTCTAAGTTAAATATAACTTTCCTACTAAGCATCTGTATTCCTTCTAAGAACACTTTACCTTCTGCTGCTCTAATATACCTTCCTGCTGTGAATGGAGACAGATGGATAGGAGATTCTCCAAACAGGATTCAACTCCTGTTTCTAAAGACTTGGCACCTGGGCAAAGGGCAGCCTTTGCTGGAAGGATTTTCTTGGGTAGACAGTTCTTTGTGAGACCCATCTCACTCGTGTTGTTAGCGTCCTGGTCCCTGGCCACCTACAGCTGCCTTCCCATTTAGCATCACTCTCTACTCCACATTGCTGGGCTCTACTGGTCCTGATTCTCTGTTGATAACCAAACTTTCACCTTGTATCAATTTTCCTCCTCCTGGAATTGAATTTTGGAACTTTCCTTGCTTATCTGGTCACGCTGGCCCTGGTCTGATACTCGTTTTGCTGCCTCCACAGCCCTGGGGCAGTTTTACGTTTGTTCTGATTCATCCACCACTTTATTCTCCTGGTTCTGGAGTTAAAGGGCAACCTCTCCTACTCCTGTGTCCACTCCTCTTGAGTCCAGTACGCCGAGGAAGGTGGGGGAGAGAAAACCTCCTTATCAGAGTGAAGTCTTCCTAGAGGCTACCTCCTGCCCCGGGCTTCTTTTCTGGGGAAAGAACATTTCCTCCTTTGTAATCCTGGGACCCAGGCTTATTGTCTTGGACACTTATCCCAGGAACCCCCAGTGTAACCCATACTTCAGGGTGCTTAATTCCTTCCTCCTGAGCCGCAAATCAAACTGAGCACATTGCCATAGTCCTGGGTCTGCCATGCTTATGGCCCTTCAAACCCCCTGGAGTTTCTAGGTTTCTGGAAGAAAATTTTTATTGACATTTAAATTCTGTACAATAACATGAAACCCTGGCAGCATTCCCAAGTACACATGGGGAGCCTCCCACCCACCTGTCTGCTTTCCTATTGGTTGCATGACTGAGTTCAAGGCGTTTTAATTAAACAGAATGATGATGTATGGTCAAGACACCATTCCTCAGAGCATGTGCATTACCCATAGCCGAAGAAGCAGAGGAAAGATCTTTTCACACAGGAAAGTGAGTGTCGAGCATTTTCTCATGCCTGATTCTTTTGTAAATAGCAACCAACAGTTTTCTTGTTTTGATTTCTATGAATTAAAATTACACTGATTAACATCAAATGAGTGGTCTCTTTTTAAAAACTTTTTGATAAACTGAACAAAACAAACTTTTGTTTTCCTGATACGTTTTGCTTCTATTTTAACTTTTGAAGTTAAAATGGAGGAGAATGGCAATCTGAACAATGGTGAGTCTTCCTAGCCACAGACGTGATTTATATGGGTCTTATTTATTTTTGGCATTTAAAAATGTTTTTAATAGAATGATATCAGTGAAAAATCAACAAAGCGATTGTTTGCATTATAGTATGTAAGCAATTGAATTCTTTTTTCCCTTCTCTTTTTATGGGTTATAATAATTCTATAAAAATTTGAAACACTTTAAATTTATCTGTATACAGTATCAGATTTCTACCATGTGGCTGATATGACAGGAGCCAATTCATAGTTATAGTCCAAATTCATTTTTCTCAGAAATCAGAAATAAGTGGGTCATATTTCTCGAAAATTTGATAATCTTTCTTAAAAATCTCCATAGTAAACCCATAGTTAATAGGTGTGCATTCCTTGTTTAATGCTCACATCTGTAGTTTTCTTTTCCTCTTTTTACAAAGAAAATGGCTTTTATTAAGCTAAAAAGTGTTACATCAAAGTGTAGATACAAGGAAGAAGAGGTTTGGAGGATCATTTAACAAGAACACTCCAACATTTTTAAAAATAAATCTTATATAGCTCTTTTTGAATTTTATCTAACAACCATTTGTAGATTATCTTTTTTAAAAAACTTATTCTTAAGTAATTTATGATTTTTGTTGTTTATGTGGTATTGTTTTTGTAATTTCTCTTTTCAACTTTTTGCTGCTGATATTTAAATATAATTGATAATTGTTATCTTGTATTTTTTTTTCTTTTTTGTTTTTGAGATGGAGTCTCCCTCTGTCTCTCAGGCTGGAGTGTCGTGGGGAGATCTTGGCTCACTGCAACCTCTGCCTCCTAGATTCAAGTGATTCTCCTGCCTCAGCTTCCCAAGTAGCTGGGATTTCAGGCACTCACCACCACACCCGGCTAATTTTTGTATTTTTAGTAGAGAGGGGGTTTCACCATGTTGGCCAGGTTGGTCTTGAATTCCTGACATCAGCTGATCCACCTGCCTCTGCCTCCCCAAAGTGCTGGGATTACAGGTGTGAGCCACCACACCTGGCCTGTAATCTTGTATTTTGAGGCTTTGCTAAATGAATTTCCTAATTCTATTAGGTTTTCTTGTAAATTCCCTAGGATTTCTACACAGATAGACAGTTTTATAGTTTTTCCTTCATAATCTTTACACTTTTCTCTTTTCATATTTGGCTTATTGCATTGAGTAGGACATCCAGTGTCATATTGGATAGAAGTAATAAAGGAGAAAATCTTTGCCTAGTTCCTGATCAGAGAAAAGGTAGCTTCCCCCCAACCCCCCGAGCCACCCTGCACAATTAGGTATGATCCTATCTGTAAGTGTTTTGTAGATGCCCTTTTCAGGCTAAGAAGTTTTCTTTTTCTTCCTAGTTTTCATCATGAATGGGGGTACAACAAATGATTTTACCACATCTATTGAGAGGATATTTTTATTTCTAATATGATCTGTTACACTGATTGCTGTTTGGATGTTATATTGACCTTGCATTTCTAGGATGAACCTGAATCACCCATGCTGCACTGTTGTTTTTATATGTTGCTGGATTCAGTTTGCTAATGTCTAGTAGAGGATTTTTTTATCATCCATTCTCATAAAGAATATTGGCCTGAAATTTGTCTTTTCTTGTAACGTTCTTGTCAGGTTTTGGTATCAGGGTTGTGTTGGCCTTGTAAAATGAGTTGGAAAATGTTCTGTCCTCTTTTATTTTCTGACAGAAAATATGTAAGATTGATTTGGTTTTGTCTTTAAATGCTTGATAACATCTAGTGAAACTGGTCCTGGAGGTGTTTGTTATCTCATTTGTGGAAGGATTTTGATGACAACTTCAGTTTTTATGTAGAATTATTTATACATTGCATTTCTTCTTGAGTCAGTTTTGGTAATTAAGTTTTCCAAGGAAGTTACTTACCTATTTCCTTTATGCTATGGAATTAATGGGCATAAACTTATTTATAATGTCTCCTTACTGCTCCTTCCATCTTTAGGATCAGTTATTATATTCCTTTTTCATTTAATTATTTGTTAACAGTTTTTTTTAGAGAAATGGTTCTGTGTTTTCTAATGATTTTCTCTAGGTTGTTTAGATTTCCTCTTTCTCAGGCAAAGCAAATTCCTTTTGTCTAATCTTTAGCTCAGCTCTGGTAAGTTTGTGAAAAATGCTTTTCTAGCAGAAAAGACTCCTACCAAATCATGAAAATCACTTTTAATATGCAGCCTATAAATACAGCTCTACAAAGAATGGGCATATAATTAACTGAATTTTGTATCTACATGTCAACTTGATTACACATTGAGATGTTTTCTGCCAGCATTTCAAATCTCAACTTTAGTGATGCAATTTGCACACCATCTAAAGATGACTGAATGTAAGTTTTAGCTAAATTCATTTTCTGAAGAGGACACCTCTTAAGAGCAGGTGTTCTCTCCTGTGACACTGGTGAGTAATCCCACCTGTCATGGCGCAAAGTATAAATCATCGTACTACAAATGTATTAACTTATGATTCATTCTGGCCTGCCTTGTAAAAACAAAGATGAAACAGTACCTGAGACTGAATGATTTAAGGCCCCTGAAGAGATCTTCTCTCCCTCCAAGTTCAGCCTAGTTCCTGCTGAGCATGTGCTATTTTTAGAGTGGAAATTGGTTCCTAGATTGAGAAGGTTTATTAACTCTTTCAGACAAGAGAAAGACAAGTCCACTTTCATCTAAGTAGCTTCTTGGAGACCTGATGGAGCGTATGTCTTTCTCAAGTGCTTAGCTTACTGGCTGGAATGGATTTGTACTTGGAGTACCCTGTCATTTCCTTAAAGAAAATTCACAGCTTTTTCTGCCCTCCTTTATTCTCTGAAGGCAGTAATAAACCTCCATTAATTAGTCATACTTCATTGATAAGAATACAGTATTTGCCTAGTTTCACAGCAATCTATGGTAATTATTGGAGTGCTTATCTAATTTCTCATGGAGAATACTCCACTAACACGGAACCTCCCACAGAAAGATACCCAGTTCTGGGCCATGTACATTTTCAGAATCTTTGTAGGACTGGTGGAACTTATTGGTACATTTCTAAACAGCTACATGTAAAAGGAATATTACATAACGTCCAATGTGAGTTAATTTCTCCCCAAATTTCATTACAATTAAAGAGATATAACTCCTTGGGCTTGTCTTCTTCATGTTAATAATTTACCAAACTGCAGCTTTCAGATTCAAGAAATATTTGGAGATGCCATTTAGAGAGCTATAAGGATCACGAGGTCAGGAGTTCAAGACCAACCTGATTAATATGGTGAAACCCTGTCTCTACTAAAAATACAAAATACAAAAATTAGCCAGGTGTGGTGGTACGTACCTGTAGTCCCAGCTACTCAGGAGGCTGAGGCAGGAGAATCCCTTGAAGCTGGGAGGCAGAGGTTGCAGTGAGCCAAGATGGCAACACTGCATTCCAGCTGGGCAACAAGAGCAAAACTCTGTCTCAAAAAAAAAAAAAAAAAAAAAAAAAAAAAAAGAGAAAGCTATGAGCAAGATTTTGGAACTTTGTTGGACTGCTTTTGGAGTGTTGCCTTTTCTCCATTCCCACAGCCACCTTTTATATAGGTATGATTGAGCCCCTGTTGTTTTTCCTTTCAGATGCAGGATGTGTCAGTTTAAGCAGAGAATGAAGGGGTGAGAGCAGAAGAGTAGGCAGAGAGAAGGGCATTTTAGAAAGAACTGAGGCTTTGGAGACAGATCTGAGTTCTCACTTCTTGACTAACCGGTGGCTTGGCCAGAGTGGGTCTGTATCCCGTAGGCACTCATGGAATGGATGCAGCTGTCTGGCTGTGAATCTGGCAGTCGGATTGGTGGTAGAAACTAAAGTCAGAATTCTGTGTATTTCCAGCATTTCCTGAGTGTGCTCAGCTGTGTGGTGCACAGGAGTGGGCATGAGACTCAGCTTCCGCCACCAAGAAACCTGCAGTCCAGGGACAGCGGGGATGGACATGCCTATCTAGTATTCAAGTGTGAAGGAAAGAAGCCGTCTCTCCCCCACAAGTATAAATAGTGGACAGTGGGGGCCCAGCTAGAGGGATCCTGTTAAGGAGAGGAAGGGCAGGAGAGGACCACGTTTTAGAAGAGGTGGCATTATTGCCAGGTATGGACAGATGGATCAGGTGAGAAAGAGGAGAGAGACATTGCATGCTGAGGAAAGAGTGTAAACAGTACATTTATAAGAATAAAACCAAATCATATGAAGCCGAATGGAGGGGTATCCCTCCCTCCCTCCCTCCTTCTCTCCCTCTGTTCCTTCCTTCTTTCCTTCCCTGTTCCTTTCCTCTCTTCCTCTTAATCACCCTCCATCCCTTTTTTATCCTTCTGCCAGACTCTGAAGATACATGCTGAACCAAACATTTAGCCCTCCTTGCTGAAGCTTAGAGGGGCAGCTCCCCTTTCATTAGGAATGAACCCTGGGGAATTAACTCCGAGGAGCAGGGAATGACTCACAGCTTCAAATTCAGCTAGAAAGCTCTTTCAGTAGCCTAGAAAAGACAGACTGGGAAGTTTCGTCAGGAGAATTGTCATGGCACTGCAGAGGTGATGTGTATGCCATTAATTGTTGTGAAAACTCTCAGTGGAATTATTACATAATCTAGTATAAGTGGTAAAAGTATGAACCTAGAAGCCAAACTACCTGGGGTTGTACGTCAGCCCCAGTCCTGACTAGATGTGAACCTTGAGCAAGTTGTTTAGCTTCTCTGCCTCAGTTTACTTACCTGTAAAATGGGGATAATAATAGTAATTCCCTCATAGAGGAGTTGTAGGAATTAAATGACTTAATACATATATAATCTCTTAGAAAAATGCCTAGCATGTATCAGTCCTATATAAATATAAGCTATTGTTATTAAATTATACAATTTAGTAAATTTTATTGAATTATTTCTTCTAGTGCACTAAATGAGGGTGAACTTTCAAAAGAGGGGCCAATTGGTCCCACTTTTGCCAGAAACAGTAGATGAAATTGTTTTGTAGAAGTAAACAGCTCTTCAGGAATATGAAAGAGTCACACATATTCAACTATTACGGAAAGAAAGAAAGAAAACAATAGCAACTATTTAGAGCCAATCTGGCTATTGTTGTATTACTTTCCTAGTAATAGGAAACATGCACATATGAACACACATGCACATGGACATACACATACACACGGACAAACCTACTTAAATGAAACACACATACACGTACGAACACACACATACACGTGGACACACATATACACATAAACACACACACTCTTATGTGTCTCTTTAGAGGAGACAGTGTGTTTATCTATTGAAATATTTTGTTCAAAAGTTTTGAAAATAATCTCATACACTTAAATCCTGGCCTTTAGATTATTTCCAAAACTTTCGGATGTAACATTGGGGTAGAGAGAGAAGTCCCACGAGACGTATTTTCTACTTTTATCGTCGAAGCAAATCGCCCATTAACACAGCTCCTTCAGGCTGAGCCCATTAGATGATGCCCTCCCTCCAAGGGCAGGGACACTGGGTGAGTGTTTCTGCTGGTCGATGGCAAAATTCTTTCTTCTAGTGAAAGAATGAGAACAACCCTCCTTTTTGTACGTAATGATAGATGTAAGGAAGCACCATATATAGTGGGCAAAGAAAGAAATTACCAAGATAACACCTGTCTTCAAAGGGAAATTCCTGTGTTTATAATAGAATTTAGTAATTTTGGTTTCAGTAATAGTGTGTCCTCATTAACTATTCAAAAATGATGTTAATTTTAAGGTTCATCAGTATTTGAGGAACATCCATTTACTTTTAAATACATTTGCATATTTGCATTATTAGCAGAGTGATAGAGACCCCCCAAAATTTCAGGGAGCTCACTATAGATTTTGTACCATTTATCCTTTTTTAAAAAATAATCTTCCAAAATCCCAAATTACTCCTTATATTTATAACAAAAATAATTTTTATGGTGATAGTGAATAGTTAAGCTTCCCAGTGTAGTATAACCTGGGATTGCTTTTTTTTCCTTGCCACCGGATGTAATCTTAAACATGTTCATTCCAAACTGCTAAGCATTTGAACTGTACACAAATGTAAATTTGCTGTCACCAAAAGGAGTGTGAAGCGTCCATGTTTCTTGCTTCTGGTGAGCCTCTCCCTTCATTCATTCACCCTCCTCACCTAGGAGCAGCCACACCTCGTGTGTCAGAAGCATGCCATACAGAAAATGGAAGAGGCCGGCACCTCAGGGTGAGTGTATGGCCACTTGATTTCCTGGGTCCCAGGACACATGTCAGCCAATGCATCCAATGATCACGTCCATCCTCCCAAATCCAAGCATTCAGTAGGGCCTAACACACTACATGATGGTTTATAGCCACCATGTTGAATTATCATGAAGGTAGGCTTGGATCAATTTATTAGTAGGTCTAATTGAAGCAAAATATAATTCATTATGCAGTTTTGAGCTATTCAAATTTAACTCCCCTAAGATTACATCATAGAATTATTGGCAAACAGAAAGTAAGTATCAGTAAAGTCTCTTCTTGGTGAATCCTACTTACTCACCTTTGATTACCTAGGACTCCTCCAGTTCAGGCATACGCATTTTGAACATGCAGCCCACCACGTAAAAATCGAACACACGCACACACACGCACACACAATTGAACATCTTCGCCTCATGGACTTAAAAGTATGCTTTGTTTTCATCTATCTGCTGTGATTAATAAATTGCTAAAGGGTAAGATAATGTGTATAGACATGGTAGCACCCATTTAGGATGGATGATAGCTGTTTTCTTCGTTTCTCACCATGTTGCATTCAAAACAAGTTTTAATGAGCATCAAAACTGAACAAGTACAAGAGATACTGACACTTCACATCTGTTTGGTGACACCAAATTTGAAATGGTTAAAAATACAAAGGCCTGGCAGTTTGGAATAAATGTACTTAAAATTATGTCAGGGAACAAGGAATAAAACAACTTCAAACACCTCTTGGAATACAACCTTAATTCATTTGTAATGGCAACATAATATCAACTAGTTTAATTATTTTTTATTTTATTTTATTTTACTCTAAGTTCTGGGATACAGGTGCCCAACATGCAGGTTTGTTACATAGGTATACATGTGCCCTGGTGATTTGCTGCACCCATCAACCCATCATCTAGGTTTTAAGCCCCACGTGCATTAGGCATTTGTCCTAATGCTCTCCCCTCCCCTTCCCCACTGACCGACAGGCCCCAGTGTGTGATGTTCCCCTCCCTGTGTCCATGTGTTCTCATTGTTCAACTCCCGCTTATGAACTTGTTTAATTATTATTCATTCAGAATTGTAAAAGCACAAACCATTTCTCACTGAATTAATCTTTACATTAAAGTGAATAGAAATCTCTTTCTCACAGGATTTCCCAAACTTTGTGGTTTGGTTCTGTTTTTTAAAAGAAAAATAAGGTAAATGACTTTAGAGAATGAAATATTTCAAATGTACATTGATATTTAATCTTTAACAGATGTAGAATTTAATAGTATGAATATGAAAGGTCAAATACGTACTTAAAATGTTACATGAAAATTATTTACTTACGGTATGTGTATGAAAGGGAGAGCGTGACACAGAGGTACACAATGAGGGAGAGAGGATCAATGTGATAAACTTGCTATTCAGAAACACCTAAGTTCAGACTGAAGGTAAGTAAAGAGTTTGATGAAATTTCAGCTTCATCCTATGGACACTGATTGCTTACACCTGTTTTTCAAAAGATTAAAAAACTGATTAAGAATTCTTCTGATGAGCCATATGTTGCAATAGCCAGAGCTCTTCCACACAGAATGAGATTAGGCAGGTTGTTTTGAGTTTCATAGTTTACTGACAAACCTTAATAACAATTCTGGTTTCGTTTCTGTTTCAATTATGCAAAAGTGAGAACATGACTAATTAATCCTCTCCAGTCAATAGCAGCCTTGAAGGATTTTTGATCATTTATACTGTAAATTCTTTTGAATATTGATACTTAGGGCACCAAATTATTCACCCCACTGAAGAGTATGTGCTGAAAATGTTTGTGAGCTTCAAAGATACTTCATGTAGGTACAAATTCTAAATCTTGACAAAAATGCTTCGTGGATTACCCATTAGATAATAAAAAGTTAGTAGTATCTGAGTATACAGAATGTACCAATAACAGATAATGTACAGTTTTATACTTCCCTTGTGATTATTCTAGTGTGTTATCTTAAATGACTTTTTCACTGATGTTCTTGTATAACTTATTTGCTTTTTACATTTTTTCCCTACAAAACAAGAGACAATTCCCTCTTTTGCAGTAGCCAGATGTATTAAGAGCAAACTGAACTGCCAGATAGAGAAGTCCTCACCAAATGGTCAGAGTGTATTTAATTTCATGCATGCATGAAAGATAATGTGATTTCCAGGTACTAAATATTCCTTAGCTATTCACACTCAGTACTATTATCTGGAATCAAACTAGATTAAACTTACAGAATGGTGAATTACTGAAAATAATGAAGTGAAGGCAAATCATTAATCTTTATGTGCTTGTCTATTTTTTATAGCCTGGATGAAATGAAAAAATTCATTTGGGGGCCGCTCAGTTTTCAAAGGGTCTAACATTATGAAAAGAAACACCGGATCGAAAATGTTTTTTTTCTTTTTTAATTCTACACAGCACCTTTCTTACATGCCTCTGTTTTTCTTTTAGTGGCAGAGCATTTCTATAACACTGGTTGAGAAAGTTCAGATGATTGCTGTAATCCTAGGATCCCTGTTCTTAATAGCCAGTGTGACTTGGCTCCTCTGGTCAGCCTTCAGCCCCTATGCAGTGTGGCAGAGGAAGGACATCCTTTTTCAGATCTGCTATGGAATGTATGGTTTTATGGATCTAGTGTGCATAGGTAAGACCATGACCTTCAACGTTAACACACTGTCAGTAATCCATTTCTTTCAGCAATTACGTTTTCAGCATTCGGATCTAATAGAGAATGTTGTGGTTTGAGTTATCTCAGTTCTCCAGTTAATGGATTGCCTGCGGGTCACAATTGGGCTGCTTTTCTAAGAAAGCACAGCATCTATATTCCCATATAGTTTGAAAAAAATAAATTAACAGGATAATGCCCGTTTAAAGTGAGATGTGGCGCAACAAAAAGAAAGGAGGAAGGGTTGAAGACATTATTTGGAGTGAGTGATACAAGGATAGTCATTTATTTCTAAGGAATAAGAGCAAACCAGTTCCCCTTTACAAAGCTGGGGAAGCAGTGGCCCGATGCAAATGGCAGTACTGTGTTGTGTGTTTGGGGACAGGACAGACACCTGGATGTCTTTCATCATGATGACTATGCAGATTCTCGGAGGGCAGAAAGGGCACCTTGGAAGGTTAGGGACTTGGGGACAGTTTTCTTTGCTGGCCTGTGTCTCTTTGTTTTACTTAATAAATTCAGTGGCTTAGAAGAGAAAAAGTATCAAACACTTTAGCTAAAATAAACCCTACAGAAAGTTACTTCTGTGTTTCATTTGACCCATCTGTTGTTTCCCTACTACTGGGAGAAAACGGAAGCCAGTCATGCAGCCTTTATGTGGAGTGTGTGAGGTGCACACGCGTCGCAATGCTGACCAGTTGTCGAGGGGTGGAGCGGTGTGGGTAGCTGTAGAGGGGCTCCACGTCATTGGGAGCATTTTCCTGCTCTGATGAGGTAGAAATGCACAGGCTCCACCCAGACCTACTGAATTAGAAACTTCAGGGGTGGGGCCCAGCCTTCTTGGTTTTACAGTCCCTCTGAGATTCTAATGCACGCTGAAGCTTGAGGACTGCCAGCTTCAGTGAATGGATGCTAAGCTTGGGATCAAAAGACTCGGTATCTAATCCCGGCCTCTGCTTGGGCAGTTCACCTTCATGCCTCCATACTTCTGTTCTCTCACCTGTAAAAATGCAAAGGATAATTCCAACCATGCAAGTCTAAATAAAGGAAATGATTATAAAACAATTACTTTATTAATTAGAAGTTGTAGATTAAGTATATTTGATTAAGTTGGAAACATTGAATAACTTTGAGATCACTTAAATTTAATATCTCTACTTACTAGAGCTTCAGGTTGACTAGCAATTTTAATATCCTCAGATATTATTTTCCTAAAAGAACTTTATAAATGTTTAAAACATGATCAGCATGATTTTATTTTTTTATTTCATTTGATTTTTTTTTTTTTTTTTTTTTTTTGCTCTTTTCTTTCCTCCTTTCTCACTAGTATAAGTCTAATAGGAGAGAAAATGATCAAATTTCAGGCCAGAAAGAAAAAAATAAAAGAGTGAAATGTTTTGAATAATATAAAAACTGAATAGATGTTACCTGAATAATTGAGCTAATCATGTATATGAACAATTTGCATGAAATGTGATAATGCATATGAAAGCATTTGGAAGTTCTAAATCTTTATTCAAATATAATCTCCAGGGCATTGCTGTAAGTAAAGAAGAATCACAAAATTGATCCACAGTTTGAATCCCTTAACACATTCAAAGATAGTGTTTATTCTCTCTTTCAGCATAAATGTTATAAAATGAAGTGTTCCATTGATATTAAAAGGGGAGATGAAAATTAAAAGAGCCAGTTAGCTCCCAGTCCAATCTGGAAGGGAAAAAGTCCAGTTGACTTTCTTGCCATCAATATAAACACTCAAAAAAAAATCATTCATTTCCTGGTTAGGAAATGATGTTTTTTAAATTTCATAATTTGCATTTAGTGCTGAGTTATTATATCTTAAATTTTCTTTGCTAATGTTAGTATTTTAATCATGATTATTATGATTCTGGTTTCAAGAGCACAGACATATGAACAAATAATCTTTCAGTAATATATGACAGTTTCAAGCTTCTCTTTTGAAACTTGAGCATTTGCCCATTTTATAAAGTCAAATTTCTTAGAAACAAAAACAGTTGCCATTTTTCTGGAGACACTTTGGAGAGTGAGTCTTTTATCTGAGTCTTAAATATTGACAGTATTTTTCATTGTGTTTGTTTTAGCTCATCAAATTCTACTTTTATCATTCCATGATCTATTTGCATATTTTGAAGAATATTAAAGAATTCAGATTGAACATTGTTTATTTTACTTGGCAGTTTCACTGATTAGTCTGTTCTGGCCCAGAGAATATCTTAATTTTTTCCCCAAGAAATTAAGAAACTATTGTAGTAAAGAAAGCAAAATACTCATAGGCTACCAATAGCCAATTGGATTGTAGCCAGTAAGAGCTCCTGCTAATATTTCAAATTAATTCAAATGTCTGCAAATTAAATGCAGACAGTAGCAAAGATTACATTGATTATACCTTAAATACTCCTGACTGGAAGACTAAGAGGCAGAGTTAGTGTGAAAAGCAGGTTTACAACTCTGAGTCCCATTTCCTCAGCTCAGTTTAATAAATATTTCTTGGGAACTTTCTATGTGTTGAACAGTGTTAGGTCCTGGGAATACAAATAAGAGTCAACCACTTTTCTTCCCCCAAGGAGCTCATGGGGAGGACAGGCAGGTAAGTAAGTGATTAGCATACAGTAGGATGTGCACAGTTGTGGAAAGCTGCACAGGAAGGGGTAGTTGGACCACCCCAGGAGGGATGAACTCTGTGCTGCTGTGTGTAGGGAGGGGAAGGTTTCAGGCCGATTTCCTGGGGAAACGATAGCCAAGCAGATGAACAGATGAACAGATAGCTTGGCAAATAGAGAGCTGGCCCCCTTCTTGCCATGGGAAGATGTGAGATTCGCTCCCCATTCAAAGGGTTATTAGTATAATTAATGGCATCCCTCTTACCTGGCTGTCCAAGCTTTCCAAACTTGATTCTACCTAAGTAGAAAAAATAGGTTGGCAGCTTCATAAATACTATGTGAAAAAATAATTCTGAAAATCCATAGAAGATTTTTCCAGAATCCGAAAATGTTATCATCCAGATAGTCTATATAATGCTTAGGAAAAGTTGGATTGTTAAATAGAAGTTACAATTTGGAGAACGTTTATTTACTTGGGGAGATTTATTTACTTATTCCTAGACACGGTACATTTGTTTGTTGCTTTCATTCATAATGAATACATTTTCTTCTTTCCCCAAAATTAGTTTTTTTCTTGCTATTAATGTTTTGAGTTCTCTCAAGGGTCTAGCCACCATTACAGTTGAAACATCTAAATCAGGACTGTTCAAAATAACTTTCTGCAAGGATGAAAATATTCTGTATTTGTGGCATCCGGTTCCATTGACACTAACTAAATTTGGCTATTCAGCACTTGAAATGTGGCTAGCGAGAATGAGAAGTTAATTTTCAATTTAATTTAAATAACCGTATGTGGCTAGTGACTACTGTATTAGACACAGATTGTAGATAGTGGAATGGTAAGTGTGTAAGAGCTTGATTAACAGGTTTCCCTTTGTTTGTATAAACGGGTTGCATTTGCTAAATGATAAAGGAATTCTTTTCCAAGAGAGGTGAATAAAGTGAAAATGAGTTTGAGAATTAAGAGAAGGGTGTTAAAGTGTGCCAAGAGTTAGACAGTGATAAAGGAGAGACATGTTTGACAAATGACTCTTTTTGTTACTGGACTTTTTAAGAATAATTCTCTGGATCCAGTGTGAATTTAATTTTCAGTCTGTGCTTATTATAAAATTCACATCTGTTTTAAGGAAATTGGAATGTAAAGAGATTATATTTGGGGAGCACTTCTACATCTTTAAATAGATGGCATGATTGTACACCAGGAAAACTAATAGAAAGGATTTAAGTCACTAAGATGCTGTAGCCAGTGGCAGTAATTTAGAGAGAAGTAACAGCCAAGGAGGCTCCTGTTGGCTCCCCGCTAAAAGAGATTTCCACGGTAGACAAAGGAAGATGAGCAAACCCAGAACTGAAGAGCACCTGCCCGAGAGAAGGCCTTGGGCAGAGGATTTGCTTCTTCACTCCACCCTGGGCACATTGAGAAAAAAATAGAAGATCATCATTTCCATTGACCCTTTGATTCAAGGGAAGCTAGCGTCACAAGAAGAATATGTTTATTAATAAGTAAAAGTTTGAGGGACCAGAAGAGGGCCATGTGATGACAGGGTTGATTTTATTAACTTGCATCTAAAAAGTGAGGGCAGTCCCCAAGTCATTTTAGCGTCTGATAGAACCAGATGAGATGAGTTCATGTTCTTCTTAATAGAAGCAGCAAACCAAAGCTCTGTAGTCATCAGTGATATTTGCAAAATAGAGATAGTAGTGCTTGTACCAGTTCTAATCAACACTGTAAGTTAATGGCAAATCCAAGTCTGGAAATGTTTCGATCTTCCCCTCAAATACTATGGGAAGAAACTAGTTATGTTTACAACACTTAAAAACATGGATTGCTTTTGGTCTTTTAAAATTTTTCCTAATTGTCCCCATAATATGCACACACAAGTACAATTTGTGTTTATAATTCAGAAATCTATAAAGTTAAAAAAAGACCAGTTAACTCACACTCAGAATTCTTCTGTTACTTTCTTTGCAGAAATGTCCCCTCTTTGCATTTTGGTGTTTATCTTCCCTATTTTTTCATTAGGTTTACATGGGTATAGGTATACAGATACTTCTGCATTTTATTTATGAGATCATGTGGTACATGGTGTTGAGAAAATAGTCTTTTATTACTCAATGATATAATCTAGAGATCTTTGTCTGTTATAACAGATGTACAACAATGTATTTAACCTTTTTTCTACTGATGAATTTTTGGGTTGCCATTAGGGACCATGCTGTAAAGGACATCGGTTTACATGAATATTTCTGTTAGCACAATTCTGAGAAGTGGGAAGTCTGGGTTAAGTAATAAGCATATGTTAAATCTTGATAAGTCCTTTCATACTGCCACCTGAAAAGGCATTATCAATTTATACTCCCCTAATATATATGAGGTGAGGTCCTGTTTCCTCATACCATGCCAACGATGGATGTCATTACTTGTTTGACATTTTAATCAGTGGTTTTACATCATTTTAGTAGTTTTCTTAAAATTAATTCCATAGCCACTTGAGTTTGTGAGACTGTTTTATCTTTTAAAAAAGAGAAATGGCTCCACTAGGTCATGCCAATGTGCAGCACATCCTGCCTGATGTCTTTTGGGATCCCAGGGATGCGACATGGAGGAACATAGATGAGTTCTAATCTGTAAACGCTAAGAACTGATCAGGATCAGAGATCATTGCCTCTCAAAAACCTTGTACTCTCCAGCATGCTTTAGGAGTCCTTTTTAAAAAGTGACCTTTAGGTCACCTTTAGATCACTTTAAAAAAAAAATCTATGATACTTTAAATGCTGAGGGGGATTTTTTTCTCAGTCTGTCTCTTTTTAGTGTAGAAAGTGCTCCATGAGAGCTTCTAGAAAAATAATCCTCTCTGTGGCTAAAGTACTGATACTGTTATTGCCTATTGTTCATATTATTTTATTTCTCAAAGCACAAACATGCACAATGGAGGAGCTATAGACACACACACACACACACACACACACACACACATCTGATCCCTGATTGATCCCTGATACATACCCATGAGGAATCAAAAATATTTCTCTTAGGGCTCTTTTGAAATAGTGAATTAAAGTATAATGTAATTGTTTATGTTGCCCTTCTTTACAAAGCTACAGAGATTAGGGAATTTTAAAAAATAACCTGAGGTATACCAGAAGGAGGATCAGATCAAAGTATCTTCTTCTTGTACCAATTGTAGTTAATACTAATAAAAATGCTCCTCTACCGAAATTTCATGCTCTCCAACAAACTTTTATTTTCCTATACTTTGAAATGAAATAGTTCTTCTTTCAATCCATGTAAACTCTTTTTTTTTGACCCAGAATCTTCCTCCGTTACCCAGGCTGGAGTGCAGTGGTGTGACTGTGGCTCACTGTAACCTTCTTCTCCTGGATTCAAGAGATTCTCCTTCCTCAGCCTCCTGAGTAGCTGGGATTACAGGCACACACTACCATGCCCAGCTAATTTTTGTATTTTTATTAGAGATGGGGTTTCACCATGTTGGCCAGTCTGATCTTGAACTCCTGACCTCAAGTGATCCTTCTGCCTCGGCCTCCCAAAGTACTGGGATTACAGGCATGAGCCACTGTTCCTCACCTGTGTAAATTCTTACAGTTATTATTATATCTTTTTGAAAATCTGTTCGCCCTGTTTGATAATATCTCTAGTTACAGCTCCTTTGGCACAAGCAAGAAAACTACTTAGAGTTACCAGCTGGGAATATGTTCACATTTTATTATAGAACTTCATAATAACAAACACCATATATTATTGGTAATTTATGGTCTTAGATTGACTATATTGGACATATATTTACATTTTTTAAAGTGAGGGTAATATTTTTCTCTTGCTTTGATATTCCTTCACTTTGGTACTTTTTTCCCAGGTAGAGCAGCTAGAAGTATTATATAATCTAACATTTTATTGACATGAAACTTAAAATATAAATTTACTAACTCTGTGATGTAAGAATAAAGGTAAAGAATTTTGAAAATGAAATTCAGGATAATTAAACTCTGTGATCGCAAATAAGTTTCCCACATGGACGATGGCCACTTGTCTATGTAATACTAGAATTGTTTCCTCCTAAAATGATGCTTCTAGGTCATCTTCGTCCTCCTTGTAGTTTGCTTTGTATGAATATAAACAAACTAGCATAAGGAAAGCATAATTAAGAAAATAAATCTACTGCTAAAAAAAATTCTAATCCATTCCAAACAAAATATACATGACTTTTAGACCATCTCTTTTAAAAAATGTTTCATGCCCTCTGGTATCTCTCAGCATGATTCAGGAGTTGACAGTGATTTCTTAAATTATTTTAGGTTAAAAACATACTTACTGACATTAAAGAAAAAGAAATTCACATTGGAAGTTTAAATATGCCATAATTTACAGCAGAAAAAAAATGAGTTTGCGGAAGACTGCAGGAGAGTCATATCATGAGACATGGTGATATGGTGAACAAGGCTTGGCAAATTGTAAGCCTTTCATTGGCCAACAGGTTCATCAACCATAGATGAGTGTGCTTGAAAGAGGAACTGTTGGTAAGGCTTGCAAAATGTGTAGCCTTTGGATCATTGTAGATAGGTAGCAATTTCTTAAGCTGTAAAATATTTATGAATAAATATAAAATGTATCAAATAGTTTCAAGTGAAGAATGTAAAACTACCAAGAGAACAATCAGAATGTTCCCTGAAGTCTTCAGGGCCTTTGTGGTTTGGGGGATGTCTGAGTGGACTAAGCTCTTTCCTGCTCTCCCCCATGGAGAGCCAAGACCACCAGAATTCAGTGTGGTCTGATTCTGGGCCACTTGCACAGTGAAGATACTTTCTCTAAGGGAAGTGGAGACCACAGCTGCCAGCCACCAACACCCCCGTGCATCTCAGAGCTGTGCAAGCAGAACAGCTATACCCCACTCAAAAGTGTCATCGATTTCCATCAAAAGACTTTCATCACAAGACATTTGGAGCCCAGATCCAACCACTTGATTACCGCCCAATCACCACCACCACTACCACGCTTGGAATCTGAGCTCCTGTGGTCACTGAGGATAGCTGAGCTTTGGAGGTTGACAGGCCAGCATTCAAGCATGGAGTGGGGTTGCCGAAGGCTGCTTACCTCCTGAGACTGCCACTTTGGGTAAGGAGGCAGGCAGGTTGTAGGAGGTGGTGTTGCTGTGTCTATCTCATTTCGAGTTTCATGGGAAGTATTAATGTGGATATGTCTGCATAAATCATATGGCACGTGAAAAATAAAACTCACCTTAAACACTATTTACCTTAATAACCAGGAGAGTTGATTAGCCTAGTATTTCCTTTTGAAATCTTCACATCACTACAATTTTCCCTCTAGACAGAAGGTGTATATCAGCCACCTCTGCTGCAGGTGCGGGAAATGCTTCCATTTCCTGTTTTATAATTTGATCTGGGATCTACATCTTCCCTGGCACCACCATTTGACTACTAAGAAAACCTTTGCGAAACTGCTCCTGCAGGAAGGACAGGAACATTATCCTCTTGCTCAAACCCCTGTGGGTTTTCCTTCCAATTTCATCCCAAGTGGAGGAGCCCTGGGCTGTGAGATTGGCCGTGCTGGGTGTCCGTTACTCGTGCAGACAGGACTGTTGCGGGTTTTCATGTTCTCCTAGCTCATTAGGAATCATTTCTTAAATTGAGTAGAATTCCTTTACCAGCACAGATCATTATTTCCTGGCCTCAGACTATCTTAGCATGCTTCACGCCCCAGGAAATGCCTCGGCTTCATTTAGAAAGAGTCTGATTCAACATGATGAGCCTGAAACACCAGCAGCAGCTCATCCTCCAACAGGAGTCCCTGCCTCGGATCCTTCTCATGCTTTGAACACCTACTGGGAAAGCCCCTGGAAGGCTGAGGCAGAGCAGCCCTTTGTAATGTGAAATTGCCAGAGGAGAAACAAAGCTTATCCTTTATATGCTTTGAGAAGCAGGCCATTATTTTTTCTGTTCTCTGGAGGTACAAATTATGGGCTTTTCTATGCCTTAATCATACTGATGTTTACCGATGTCGCTAAAGATTATTATCATGGTTGGTTATGAGTGATACCATTGCCTCTAAAATCCTGGGAAATAACATAGAAGGGAACTTGTTTTTGCTACTTGCCCCTCAGTGCTGTGCATGGAATGGTCTCTCCAGGCTAATTTACCCTTTAAGGTCTCCTCAAGCGGGGAACACACCCCCGCCTAACACTTTGCTCTTATTTGACTTTGTACGATTCAAGTTCCTCTGGAGAAACATTTACCTCATTGCAGAGCAGCAGACCAAATCCATTATTGTTGACTTTCGTCTCCTCCATAGGAGATGGTGTGACACTTTCAGTTGTCTCTTTCAACTGGGGCAGTCTAGCCAAAGCAGCATTTGTCATCTGTTGAGCCAACATTCATTGCGTATATACCGTGTGCTGAGCCAGGAGTACAGGACAGAGATAGAAATAGAACAAGCCTTGGCAAATTGCAGCCCAAGGGCCAGATCCAGCCCACCGCCTGTTTTGTACAGCCCAGGATCTAACAATGGCTTTGACAATTTTAAATGGTTGAATACATTTAAAAAATTTCCTTTCGTGACATGTGGAAATTGTAGCGAACTTAAACTTTGGTGCCCTTGGATAAAGTTGTACTGGGATGCAGCCATATCCGTTTATTTATGTGCTGTAGATGAGAAGTTGTGACAGTGAATGAAAGGCTAGCACGGCCTGAAAGATTTACTATCTAGCCCTTTATAGAAAAGGTTTGTGGAGCCCTGGAATATACTGGAATATAACAATTCCCTACTTTCCACCTGAGGAAGAGGAGACAGCCAGGGAAATAAGCAATTACAGCCTGAAAGTACCAGGAGAGAAATGTATGTGAGAGCTAATGGGGGAGGTTAATTACACTTAGGACCAGCAAAGTCTATAGGGGAGAAGAATTTGAAGGAAGAGCAGGAATTAGGATGGGGCCCCGAGAAAGGCAAATGCCTAGACCTAGTAACGTATGAAGTCATGTCATTTTTAAAGAAGTCGTATGAAATCTGGTGCGGCGAGAACAAAAGCTGTTTGTTGAGGCGTAGCAGTAAGGAAAAGGATCCTGTGGGCGGAGCTCGGGAGGGAGACCAACCTGAATGCTCAGGGAGCCTCAGAAGGATCTCTGAATGTGGCTGATTAACTTAATACTGAAGAGAGATATTTGGTAGCTTGGAAGCATGAAAGAGAGTGGGGGATGAAGAAGTGGGAAATGTTACAGTAACCCAGGCCAGTGATTAGGCCTGCATTAAGACCGTTGGGAAGCTGCTAGAATTAAAAGGGATGAATCACAAGATATGGTGATCAGCTGGATGGAGGTAGGGTGAATGGGTCGGGGAGAAGGAGCAAGAGGCCCTCAGGTGTTATTCACAAAGGCTGATTGGCAGATGGGCCATCAGTTGCTAAAATACTGGATCTTAGAAGAGGGGTAAGGGAGAGAAAGGTCATAGGCTCCTTTTGAACGTTTTCTTTTTGCAGAGTTTCTAGGTAATCCAAGTGGATGTGGCCAGTATGCAGCCAGATTTAAGGGTCGGGAACTCAGGCTAGAGGTTGACACTGGAGATTTACATCTGGTGATTAAAACCAGTGTCTGCAGGGAAATGCCTTGGTGAGAGGAGCAGCAGTTTGGGGAACACGATGGAGAAACAGGAACAGGAGGGAGAGGACCGTGGCCGGAAAAGAAGAGAGTGGGATCAGGCACATGAGGAGGAGGAACTCCTAGGAGGCGCAAGTGGCCAGCAGTGCCAGAGTTCTGTCAAGGGTTACGTGAAGTCAAGCCAACAGTCACTCCCTGGACTTGGCAGTGTGGGGGTAATGTGGCTGGATGCGAGATTGTAGTGAGTTGAGAATGGCTGGGATGGGCAGAAAGGGCATCAGAGGTGAGTTCACAAATCTTAGCTGACAAAGGACACAGTTAAATGAGGGTAGAAGCCAGAGGGAGGTGTGGAATCGAGAAAGGTTTTTGTTTGTTTGCTTTAATGCTAGTATTCGGCGTGGGTGAATGCTGAAAAGAAAGACCCAGAAGAAAGAGTGAAAATCCAGAGATGGGAAGAGGTAGCTCGATGTCCTTGGGACTGAAGAGAAGAGAGCCCAGCACCCAGGAAGGGCTTTGCCTTGCACAAGAGGGACCCCGTATTCTGAAAGGAGGCGGGCACAGCTGGAGGCATCTGTAGATTCTGCTCTGAGAGAATGAGACATTGAGAGGCTTCCTTTGAAAAGATGCCTTGTTTCTCAGTAAGTAGGTAGTGTGGTCATCTGCTTAGACAACGGAGGCACAGTGTGGGAAAAGACTGGGAGGAGAGCAATGAACGTGATTCTCAGCTGCTGAGAGCACTGGGGAGAGGAGGCTGAGCCCCCTGCAGAATCACTGAGCATGACTGAGCACCTCCCTGAGACCGGAGCAGGGCCGCTGGATCCACAAGGCCATGTGGCTATGGGCTGTTCCCCAGTAGGGATGAAGACTGAGTCAATGCAGAGAGGTGAAGTGGCAAGACTGGGTTAACATCGGGTCTTATTCTGCAGAGTTTCTGGAAGGCAGAGCAGCAAGATCAACTTTGCCCTCCCCCCTCAAGGGAGGAGAGAATGGCTCCAGGATGGGCTGAGCTTTCTTGGCTGCTAGGGAAGGAGCCAAAGCCAGAAAGAAGCTGGTGCATTGGGAAAGATCATGCAGTCTAGGGCCTCAGAGTCTTTAGGAGGTGTAAGAGGGTGCACTGAGATTAAAAAGGTGGGTGAGTGGGAGGCATTGGAGATTGTTTTCAGCAATGGGATGGGAGAGCTTCAGAGCTTGGACCTGGAATGGTCTCTGGAAGAGCAAGGCCCAGGTGGGGCGAAGGAGGAATAGCAGAGGGCAATGGGTTGTGTATGTTGGGCTGTGGCCAAGCCATCCATGTGGACCCTGAATCATGTGGGTCTAAGGGGACGGAGGAGGTCCAGGAGCCAGGGGACAAACCATCCATCACCAAAGAGGGTAGCTGAGAGGTCAGGAGGGCACATCTCCCGTGGCTTTATTCCATATGTGAGTGTGCACATGTGTGTGTGTTGTGTGGCTTTACCTTGTCACTCCATGGTTTTCCACAAGAGAGGCTGTGGGAATTCTAAACACATGAGACTCAGGAGCAACTGCACAGCCTCCGGGAGATCTGAGTGTAACCCTAGGAAATCTAAAGTGAGCTTATGTAAGAGGCCAAATCAACATGGGAATGGGAAGCTTTCCTTGGAAGAGAAAGCAGAAAGTAGACTGTGCAGCAGTGAGGCCACATCATGACAAGAAGAGCCACCTGTCCTCATCCCTCACTGGGGAAGGCCTAGAGGAGGCCACTCTCTTAACCTGAAAACCTGATGAATCTTCTTCAGAATGAACCCTGCTCCTTTGGGGAGCAGTTGGATTTGTACTATTTTGCACCAAAGAACTTTCAAAGAAATGTGGACTCGACCATTCTTCTAAATGATGCTTCTATGCAGAACACTGAGGATGCGGAATCGTGGGTGCTGGCAGGGCAGGGGAGACAAACTCTGGGCCATCAGAAACCTCACAGCTGAGCATAGAAATGAAGCCCATAGATGTTTTCAGCCTCTTCCAAGTAAGGAACTTGACATAGAGTTTTTAAAATGCATCTCCAGTGATAGATCTAAGGTTGCATTTACTGTGATCTGGGCAACATTCTAAGCACTTTACCTCAATTTTTCTACTTAATCCTCACAACTACCTCAGGAGGCATAGGTACTGTTACCGTTCTCATCTCAGAGATGAGAAAATGAAGACACAGATGAAGCGATTTCCCCAAGATCAAACATGGCAAACAAGACCCAAAATAGGAACCCAGTCACTCCAGAGCCAGTGTAATGAATAGGAATATTGACATGACCCACATAATTCTATTTATTGTTTGGTAAAATCCCCCCTTTATATACTGAGCTTGAATAACTTGAAGAACTTACACTCTGTTGTTTACATAAACAATAAAGTGAAGCTATTTAAATTACTTTCTCAAATATCTAAGACATGGTATAGGGAATAAATACTTTTTAAAGAATAGATGAACTGATTTTAGATCAGAAATGGAGAAAAAAATTTTCTTGAAATTCCAAAGTATTTATTCATTTATTCTAAAGTTAAAAAAAATTGGAAACATTAATAGGGGGAATGGAAAACATGGACTACACCATACTGAAAGCCATTTCTCTCTTCCCACTGTTCCGAGTGAAACTATTTCTTACTAAGAATTATCTGTGAAAAGAATCACATCCTAATCTTGAATTTTCTAACTAGGACACAGAACATTAAGGAAACTAGTGTCTGAGCATTTTTATATTCAGGTTAAAAATTTCATTAATATTTTCAATTATTAGCATCTTACTGGTGCCATGCAATGAAATAGAAGAGTTATAAATTTTAATTATACTTAGATGGTAGTTTCTGTTTGGAATTTTTGCCTTCTTCCTGTAGGATTTAAGAGAAGTGAAAAATGAAGCTAACAAAAATGAAATCGCCTACTACTAGTCACAAAGATAAACAGGTTTTAATTAGACAATTCAATTTAGATATTTTAAAATATTATTTTCGCTCTCCCAAAATGGAATAACAAGTACGTGTATGGTATACTGTGAAAATGATTAAAATCATTTTTTGTGAGTTTGCAGTCAGCAGTTTATTCATTGGAGAAAATTAGCTGTATTTATTTTCACTTGCCACTAGGAAAAGCCCACCAACTATCTTAGAAAGTTCTTAGAAAGTTCTTAGAAAGTCTTAGAAAGTCTCTTTCTAAGAACTGGCCTTAATCCGTATACTAGAGTGTGGGAAACAAATGGAAATCTACCAAAGCAATTCCCCATGCTAAAATCTTAAATTAACACAGAAGAGATACATGGATAGGCTTTTTAAACCAAATACAGTTTCACTGAATCAAGGGTTGCAGAGTTATTTATGTTCATAAAGTGTGAGGGTTGCCATAATCCTCCTCTGCCCTATCCAAATGCTGCAACATACCCTTTAGGATAAAGGCCAGAGAAAAATTTACAGCATTTGGTGTTACAAGAAAGATTTTAATTCTATCATCATCTCCTTCATAGTCAGTGTAATATCCCTTCTGGCCACTGGCCATTTCACAGGCTGAGGAGACACCATGATGACTGGCTTTGGCTGAGGACAACTCCCGAGGTCTGAGTTGTTGCAGAGCAAGCATGCAGGCATCCTGTGTCTGCCTCTGATTCGGGGCTCAGGCACTTCCTAGGTACAGACCCCTGAGCACGCCCCACTGCAGCACTTTTCTGGGTCTCAGAGTCCTCATTCCCCCAAAGTGAGAGGGTTAGATTAAATTATACCCACTATTTTTTAATTTTGAAATTCGGTGACCGTGCTTTTCCACCAGGCTCCTGATCTTCTTACTTCTGTGGTATAGGAAGCTCCTCCTTTGCAGCAAGGTGTTTCATTTGTGCAGGAATTGAGAGATGGAATTGAAACTTCATTCAACTGCAATTTAACCGATACCAGTCCATTCCGCCAATTACAGGAGAACTCTGGGATATCTTTATGATATTTACTATCTATAAAAGTGTTGGGCTTGTTCCTTTTCTTTTATTGGAAAAAAAATCTATGTTTTTTCTTTTCTTGAGGACCATAGGGAAGAAACTTAGATAATATAACAATTCTTCTCTCCTGTGAATTCTGTTAATCTTTTTTAAAAAATTTGATAAAGAAAAAAGATATACCATATTTTTTTGTAATGTATAACCTTCACAGCTTTTGAGAAGTATTCTTTTGAATGTGCCAATAATGGGTTTGTGCTCCAGGGTTACTAATCAGAAGATCAGGAGATACTCTCATCTACAAGGAATTTTAAAAATCAGTTAAATGAATGATTTATTGATTGGCTTCTTAGAAAAGCAAGAGGTCAGAGGAATGGCAGCTTCCTTTTTACTCTCTCTATTTTGCCTGAAATAGCACAGAGAAATCCATATCTGCCTCCTAGGCTTTAGGCCTGGGCACAGCCCAATGTCTCAGTTTGTGATTGATACAGGCAAGCATTCGATGATCTGGCCAGCAAGACAGTGGGGGAGGCAGCTACAATTTGCTGGGGCTGAACAGAGATCCTTTTAAAGAAGTTTAGCTCTTTTGCCCTCACCATGTCCTCTGCCCACATTTTCCCTTCACTCCCCTCCAACCCCCTAAAGACCAAACCCCACTGGTGTAGTATGGACTCTGACCCCTAAACTCTTTACCAATCTAGTCCTGAACTGCCTGTCTTGGTTTGTCTTGGCATCTACAAATATTACTTTAACCTATCAAAGAACAGTACTCAACATCCTTTTCTATTTTCATAGAGCAGTCACAACTAGATTAAGTCATTCCTCGTGACCCCTTAGATCCCAATGATGGCTGCTCTCCTGTCTCTCTTTCTCTCTCTCTCTCAGCAAAGACTGAGTTTTGACCAGGAAAACTGAGATGGAAACAGGTTCCCAAAGGCAAATAAGACATAGTTCTGTTGTCAGGGAGCACACAGCTGATTAGGGATTACAGGCATAGAAGCAAATTGTTACAGTACAGGTAGTAAGGATATCAGTGCAGATATTTCCTGTGTAGAGTGGTGGGCAGTAGAAGGAGGAAAAAGTTGATTTTATTTCAGTACATCAGAGAAGAAATTATGAGAGAATCTGGATCTTGAAGCATAGTTAATACTTCATTGTGCAAATGTAAGATTGGCCCTCCGGGAAATTATCCATCTTACACTTCTAGCTCAGGTTTGCTAAGAAGACAGAATTAGCAGAAGTTAGTGCAAGAGGATAGAGGAGTCATGGTGTCTCCTAGGCTTCTGGTTTAACTGACGTGGGGGGATGGTCATTTACTACAACAGAGACGGCAAGACAAGGACAAATTTAACCTGCGTCAGAACCTTTCAGAAAAGGGCATGCTTCATTCACCGCGATGAGGCTCCATCTGACAATTGGGCTTTGCCACCTTGTTCTTCTAGGCAGTGGTGTCATCAGCACTGGAGATCCAGTGCAGATGTATCTTTTGTGTCCAGGCCGATAGCTGCAGACTTCATGAAGCAGAGAGGAGGACATAGACAGCGTCAGTGTCATAGAATGAACACTGGTTTTCTTGTGCGTGCTTCTGCAGAAACTCTGATATCATTTAGGATCTTCATTGTTGCACTCTTATCTACTTGGGGGTGGAGTGGGTTGGATCATCAATATTTAGAAATTCGCCAGCCCCTTTGTGTCAATGGTTTTTGTGTCATGGCAAGTTTCAGAATAATTCATTGTTCCTATCGTGTTTCTTGCACAGAGGATTTTATTTTATCAGTGGTAATGATGTTTCTGTGTTTGAGCCCTTGAGCTGTGAACTGTGAGCTGTAAGCTGTGATGATCAACATACCATTCTCAACCTGGTTCTGTGAATTTTACATGGTTCTAGGTCATTCTGGGAAGAGCAAAGCTCTATACCATTTATAGTCAACAACAGAAAAACCAACATATCTTGGTTAATTTCGCTAATGGTCTATCAGTGTTATTTATCGTTTCAAAGAACCAGCTTGTTGTGTCATTCATCTTTTGTGTTTTGTTTCAGTTTCATTTAGTTCTTCTCTGACCTTGGTTATTTCTTTTCTTCTGCTGGGTATGAGTTTGGTTTGTTCTTGTTTCTCTAGCTCCTTGAGGTCCTTCCTTGGAGAGTCTGTTTATTCTCTTTCAGACTTTTTGATGTAGGCATTTAATGCTATGTACTTTCCTCTTAGCCTCACTTTTGCTATGTCCCAGAGGTTATGATAAGTTGTGTCAATATTATCGTTCAGTTCAAAGAATCTTTTAATTTCCATCTTTATTTCATTGTTGACTCAACGATTATGCAGGAGCAGGTTATTTAATCTCTATGTATTTGCATGGGTTTGAGTATTCCCTTTGGAATTGATTTCCAATTTTATTCCACTGTAGTCTGAGACAGTACTTGATATGATTTCATTTTCTTTCTTCAATTTGTTGAGACTTGTTTTGTGGCCTGTCATGTGGTCTGTCCTAGAGAATGTTCCATGTGCTGATGAACAGAATGTATATTCTGCAGTTGGATAGAATGTTCTGGAAATATCTATTAAGTCCATCCGTTCTAGGGCATAGTTTATAAGTGCATTTTTTGTGGGCTACTTTTTTTTACATTATTTGTTTTTATATGGACAACAGGAGAGATGCATATTCACAAAATCCTCTTATATAATTAAGACACTGCAGTTCCCAGATATCTGGGTTTTAGGATATCAGTTTATGACAGCTTTGTTTTGTGAGCTCAGTGACTTTTGTGATGACATATGTGTGTCTTACAGTCTTTATATCTTTACATTTTATCTTTTGCATTTTTTGCAAATATACATTTTCACATGTAGTTCTCTATATTACTATATATTATTTTGCATTATATTTTTATATATAGTTCATATACACTTATATGTATATAGCTTCATATATAGTTCAGTCCAGCAAAAAATCATTGGTACATATGGAAGTAACCATGACTCATGTTTATTGCTTTGATGCATATTAATGAGACCCAACAGTGGATCAGTGACTTTTAAAGTGATTACCTCTACACTCACAACTAAGTTTCCATAACTCTTGGAGACTTAAGTTTGGGGTAGGTTAAGAAAGTGTCAGGAGGATTCATGCATTTTATTATACTGTAGCAAAGATCATGACGACAAAGCTTGTCTTGGGCCACAGTCTCATTTGATTAATCCTCTTTAAAGCAGCCATGCTCTGGTCTTCACCACGTAGCAGCAGAAATGAAGGAGTCAGAAGTGGCACCAGTTTTCTCAGTGGGCTCTAAACTTCTCTTCTAGCACATGGAATTAAACAGAGCCCGAAGTCCTCATTTGCTTCCTGTGCACACTGACTACTCAGAATGACAGGGGTTATATCTACGTGTTATAGAGTTTTGGTACATAAATATATATGAGATGTATTGAGACTGTAGGTGAACTGCATCACCCTCATTTAAAACATGAGTAAATTAAGTTCTGAAGGTTGTGATTTAAGTAAGCTTATACAGTTAGTTTCCCATCTTTACCATCCCTGTGTGTCACTGACATTATTATACCTCTACGAGTGCAGGTGAAGCAGCCACTCCTTCCCCTCCCTTACCACCCATGGGGAGAAAGGGTTAGCGAGGCTTATTTGAAGGCAACACTGTGGGTGATGAGACCTTTGCCTGGGAAGCCACGCTCACCCTCAGCTCTCCCAGGAAATGCGAGCCCCTGATGAAACCACAAAGGAGCACAGAGCAAAACTCTGTGTGCTGTTGAATCAAAATGACCCTTGGGAAAGCTAAATAACTCACAACTCGCAGCAGGTATTTGACCAGCAGCAAATCTGGTGTCTGCTGAATGCTCTTTTTCTGATTTGCAGACCACCATCTCCCTGTTATGCCCTCACATGGCCTTTCCTTGGTGTATGTACACACACACATACACGCACAGATCTGATGTCTCTTCTTTTTCTAAGGGCATTAATCCCATCATGAAGGCCCCTCTCTCATGATCTCATCTAACCCTGATTACCTCCCAGAGGCCTCACTTCCAAATACCATCACACTGGGAATTAGGGCTTCAACATTTGAATTTACTGGGGACACAAATGTTTAGTCCATAGTAACCTCTTTTTATTTGGTTATTCTGTGATTAGAAGAGACTTCTATACTTTGGAAATTTAGGATGGATGGGACTGCGGTACTCAAGGTTTACATTTTAGACAAATTTGTGTTCCAATCTCACCTCTGATTCTTCTGTCTTCATGATGCTGGACAGCTCTCTAGGTATGAATTTTCTCAACTGTAACATTGTTCAAAACTAGTACCTATTTGTACAGCTGCAGTCAAGATTAAATGAAAATTGTGCACGTAAAGCTCTTAGCACAGTATTTGGCACAGAATAGGTTCTCAGTACAAATTTATCTTATGAATTATGAGAAGCAACCAAACTTGTCCAATAAAAGCTGAGACTGGTAACATGATATGAAATTTTTTGACCAGTGGTTTGGTAATTAATATCAGATAGAATTTGTTTGTATTTGATCATAAATTTTGTTAAGTCTCAATTATAACACTTCACATGTTAAAGTAAACATAGACAAAATGGTGTGTGTGTCTGTGCACAAGCATGTGAGCCTGTGACCATATATACCCGACAGCCTTCCCCCACCACTTCTTTGGGTAAATAGCCTATATTCTAATGCCAGAATAATTTTGACTAACACACCACTTCAGATTTTTTAGTTTATTTTTCTTATAGTAAAATATGTTTATTTCAGTAAAATCAGAAATGATTTAAGCCTGCTTTTTCAAGGTTATTCGCTAACAAAAATGTTTCCTTTACTGATGCTCCAGTTAAACGTTACTAGTAAGAAACTGACCAAAACCCAGCAGCCAGCCACACACACACATGCACACACTCCTCAACTCTCAAAACCTTAAATTCCTATGAATCACATGCTTTGGATATCCATGCTCTTAACAAATGTAGCAAGTATCCTAAAATATTTAGTATTTACATTTTATGGAAGTGATCATTGCTTTTCGCTTCATTTTGGCTTAGTGACTCAGATGAAAGAGTAAGTCTCAGTCTGTTCTCATATGACCTGAAATGTCAAGGTGACAATTCATTTGATCCTCAGTAAAAAAGCATACTAATAGAGTTTTTTAAAAGCTGGATTTTCAACAGAATGAGCCAGAGGTGAATGAATCCTCACCCTGGCTTTCATGATCATAGTAGTCACACCTTCTCATAATCACTAGCACAAAAGGCATTTGCCATTAACTCCAGAGCATTTAAAGTAAAGGGAGGGTAATGCACATTTCAGAGAACAGCCTTGAGGGTGGCAATGGAATTTGTTGCATTTCAGTAAAATCTGAGCTTGCAGAGGGCAAGGAGTAATTCTGAATGCTCGTGGGGAATAAAACAAAATCTAAACATCATTCATAACCTACAGCAATTAAAAAGCAGCCCACGGAGCTGGAAATTCAAAAGGACTGTGTCTTCATGAAAACATCAAGTAGCTCTCTCTCTTTAAATTTGGTTCAAAATGTACTATATAGACCTGTGGGGTTTATTTCTGCATATTGGTTAGATTTATGTATTTAGAAAAGAGCTACCAGGAATATATTCCCAGAAAGTGATTTTAAGCTCTAGTAAGTGATCTAATTTCTGCTTTTTGCAAAGCAAATCAATAAAAAAAGAATAGGATCCTGCAAAGTCAGTGGTTTCTCTGGTGAAGCTGTGTTCCCATGCCCCCATCACCACACTTACCCAGGATGAACCTGTCTCAGGCTGTAATTGTTTTGTGATTAGTGTGAATGTATGTTCCCCACCACACAGATTCACTATTGATTTTTAATTAATAATAATGTCTTGTATTTATATACTTACCATCCCAGAAAAATGTGAGGGCTTTATAGTTGATGAATTCCAATTTATCTTTATAATCCCTGGCTGAATGTAAAGATTAGGTATTCCAATTTCATTTTAGGGAGGAAAAATAGAACCTGAAACGTTAAATTATTGACCATGGGTAATTCAGAAAGCTAATAATAGAACCACCAATTACAATCTGGTAGCATTGACTTTTCATTCTGGCTTTTTGCTGAAAATATCTGGTCAGTTAGGTCAACTGTGATTATTCATTTGGAAAGGGAGTTGATTAAAACAATTATTTGAAATTGTTATGATGAACAGAAGTTTACATTTCTCCTTATACTTTGGTCATTATAATAACTGGGCTTAAGATATGTTTGCTTGTTAGACCACATGCATTTTTTTGTAGCCCATATTAATATCTTTGGAATGCTTGTAAGTGACATGTATCAGAAATTTACCTCCTGGTAAGGGAGCAATGCAAAACTTAAGTTCTGACATTAGGTAGGTGTCACTTTTCAAGGACTGGGTATCTCTTTTAAATTCATTTATTTAATTTAAATTTAATTAATTAATTTAAATTAAGGCCCCAGTGTGTGATGTTCCCCTCCCTGTGTCCGTGTGTTCTCATTGTTCAACATCCCCCAAGGACTGGGTATGTCTGTCACCTACCTGGCATTGTTTTATCTGACAAAAACATGTAATTGTCTCTCCAAGAAAAACATGCTCAAAGCACTTACTTCATTGTACCTATTGGAAAGTTACTACCAATCTTTCAGTCACCCATTCCTCCAGCCTTAAGAACATGGGACTCAGATTTTCCCCCCCCTTTTCCATTACAGTTTCTGTCAATTTTCCCTAGAATTTATTACTTTATTTCTCTGTCTTATCCTTACTGCTATCACTCTCCTTTTTACATATAATACAGTGACCTCCTTATTGCATCCAACTCCCCAAATCCACTTTAGATTAACTTTTCCAATAAATTCTCTGTTATTTTTGAAATTTTGAATTTTCACGCACCAAAAATACACAGAATAATATGCTGAACATTAATATCCCCACCACCCAGTTTTAAAAATGCAACATTTGGGACACCCAAATGTTGAAACCCTCTTCGAAGCCACTTCCCAATTTTGGTTCTTTCCTTCCTTCCTTACTACCATGAATTTTGTGGTTATTATTCTCGTTGATGCTTTTATATGTCTACCACATATATGTGCCTTCGTTAAAGTGTATAGGTAGTATTTATCCATTCCAGTTGTTTCTTTCTGCAACTTTCATTTTCTTCGTTGTGACTTTGGGATTGCCATTATGGTTTCAGAGGTATCCACATTAATGCATATGACTATATTTCCTTTTATCTCATTACTCTTATCCATTGGTTTTACATATAATTTATCCATTCTTCTGAGGATAGACATTGAAATCCCTTGCAATTTTTTTTCTTTTTTCCTCAAATACAAGCAATTAGGTAGTAAACATCTTTTAACTTGCTTTCTTGTTCATATTTGTGAGAGTTTCTCTAGGGCATATACACAAAGGTCTAAAATGCTAAAAGGTGGAATCTGCCTCATTTCAAAATGTATTATTAAAATGTGGCTGTGCCAGCTGACATGCTCTGCTCGCATGCTGTACTTCATCTACCGAAGGCTCTTCATTGATCTCTCCACCGACTTCAGTGGACTTTCAGCCTCTCAAAGAGGAAAGCCCGTCCTCATTTTTCTATCTGGGAGACCTTCCCCAGGGACTGCTTTTTGTAAGGGATCACAAATCCAAAAGCCTTTGGACTACACACTGAAATGTAGATGTGTGAAATGCAGGGTGTGTGATAGATCTGGAGTGGATAGTGGAGATGGCGCATGTGCTAGTGCATCCTGTCTGACTTATGGTTTCCAAGTTTGCTGTATTACTTTGTTTTCCTAAGAGTCTGTCTTAGAAACGTGGAAAGAGCTGATTTACTTTATAGCAGCAAAGAGCAAGGACCCTGGAGCCAGCCTGCCTGGGTTTGAATCCCTGCTCTTCACCGTGACTAGTTGCATGTTTTTGAGCAAGTTTCTGAACATCCCCCAAGGCTTGGTTTCCTTGTTTGTAAAACTGGCGAAGTGCAAGGACTTACTTTATAAAGCTCTGGTGAGAACTAAATGGGATAATATTCATAAACCTCTAAAGTAACTGTTCAGTTCATTCTTGCTGAATTGTTGAGGAGAGCACAAATAACAAAGTTTATATGTTTTTTGCTCCACATCAGGCATTGTTTTAGGAACTGGGGAAACAGTAACCTTAGCATCTGTAATGGCCTTAACTTCTGTCTCTTTCTCAAATTTAAATTCCCAGCTGGGTTTAAGCCCCTAACACATTGCTTGGCCACACAATAGGCACTTAAGAATATGTGTTAAATCCATAAATGAACCTAATGATTCTTCTCAAGGCAATATAAATGCCCAAGGCAAAATCTGAACCATGACGGACAAGGAAATTACATTTTTCTTTAAAAATGGATCATTTCTGTGTCATATGGGTAGCAACTTGCCATTAGTCATACAATTTGAGTAGACAGAATACCATATTCTTTGCTGATGATGAATAACATAACTATTTTTGGATCCCTTACTTGTATACAAAATAACACTCCCAACCTTCGATCATGACCAGTCTTTTTGGTTTTTTATTTCCTCAAATTTTAGGTCTCATCGTTCATGAAGGAGCTGCGGTTTACAGAGTGTTCAAACGCTGGCTGAGCTGTGAATTTGCACTGGGATGTGTTAAATTATGACAAAGCCACAGACATCGAAGAAAGCAGCCGGGGAGAGTCTTCCCACAAGTAGGACTTTGTGGTTGCCATTGACAGCTCTGCGGAACAGAAACTTGGTTCACCCAACTCAGTTAACCTCGCCAAGGTTTCAGTGTGGCTACGTGTTATTGCACCTATTCAATCGGATGAGGCCCCATGAAGACTTATCAGAAGATAACAGCTCGGGGAGGTTGTGATGAGAGTGACTTCAGTGTGACAAAAGCGTAAGAGGATGCAGTGTGGACCGCCCTGCACGTTTTGGAATGTAATTGCAATGAATGGCGAGACCATAGCACTTCTTGAAAACACACATCTATGAACTTTTTAAAATATATGCTTTTTATATGAACATTTGAATTGCAAATACATTTTTCTGAGAAAAGAGCCTCTTCTTCTTCGTTGTCTGGTTTGTCACATATCTTTTATAAGTTAGTACTTGAAATCATTATACATATAATTTAACTATACTTGGTTAAAAGAATAATGGAAGTTATCCTTAAGGCCAAAACTATTTTTTCTTGCTTGTTTTAAATATATTTTTATGAAAGCTTTCACTCTGTGTGTAATTTTCAGACCTGTTACGAACAGGTAAGAGTTTAAGATGCTACGGGCAGATTCCAAAGTGCCTGTCGGTTCTGCAACATGGAGAGCTCGGAGGTGATGCTCTCATGCCTTGGGCTGGTTGGCAAACTGAAGCATGACTTTTTGCAGTGATGAGGTAACCAGTCACCAGGAATGCATGGTCTAGGACTTATGACTTATCTAATTTCTGAAACAGAGAGCTTGTAGAAAGATAAAAAGGAGTGGAATAAAAATAGTTTTACTCCGGTACATATTACATAAGCAGAGCCTTGCATACTTAGAACCCCAAAGGCTCACCAAAATGTTGTGTCCTAGTACCTGCAATCATGATAATGACTAACATTTGCACAGCCCTCTGTCAGACCTATCACAATTAATTTGGTTATTTATTCATGTCTTGAATTTTTTGAACACCATCTTAATTAGATTTTATTTTTGTAAAACCTTACATACCTTCTTAAATCACTGAAATGCTAACCCTATTACTTGGTTTAATGAGGTTCTAGGAAATATGTTTGTCAGTAGTGAGAAGTCTTTTCTTTCACTAGATGAGTATTTTTTAAATGAAAAGAGGAAACGAAAAATGAGGCTATTGACTCCCCCGGGAACAGGTTGCTAACTAGTGGTACCTGGGGATTTTTTACCTTCTTATCTATCTAATGGAGGTAATTGGCACATTTTAATGAACAACCACAGAGCAGAAGAGAAGGCAGGAAGGAGGTTTTCCTTAGAAACGTGAATTGAATGTGCTGGTTGTTGAAAGTAATTAATGACTAGATTTTAAATCCTATAAAATGCTTCACATTCTATTTTCTAAAAATGACTTTTGGGTGATTAATAATAGAATAGTTCATGTTTACATAATGGAATACTTCACAGAATAGAATTGTGATTCCTCCACAGCAAATTCTCCCAAAACTTGAAGTAATATTTTTCCAGTCAAAAACTGTGTCACAAATGATATGGATGGGACAATTTGCAGAAATGCTAAGAATGAATCATAGAAGAAGGAAAATTCAGCCATTATTTAAGGAAAGATTTAGGCGGTGAGAATGCGAAACAGTGTTTCAAACTTTGATTGATTGCTTGTTTTAATCTGATGTTCCGTGAGCACAGTCCTGGGTGAGATTCCTGAACACCGCTAAGGCAGATCATCACCAATATAAAGTTTAATAGGGAAATATTGTGGTTACTCTTGACATTACAATGTAGAGAACTGTGTTAAAAAATAGCGGACTAAGAGATTTTAGACACAAATTAGACTATCACTGCTCCACTGCCCTTTGAATCAGTGCACACCTTTGCATTCATGTCAACTCACTCGAAAACAAAAAGGGACAGAGGATGAGAAACCCACTCTCTATAACGACTGTGTGGGTGCATGAGGTGGAGGCGGCTGGAGACGAGGGCATGATGGAAAGGAGAGTGGATGATGGAAATGTCCATCGGAAAGAAACACACACCTAGCCTTCCTGTTTCCCAAGACCTTGCTCTTTGAATGTATCTTTGTCTACATCCTGTCTTCACAACTCCCACCTTCTCTTACACACACGCCCACACACCCCGAATCAATGTCGGAATAAGAAATCTGGCAGAAATTCCACTCAACAAAATGTACCATCCATGAAATGATTGCATAGAAACTCCAAAGAGGCAGAGCGTGGTGGCTCACGCTTGTAATCCCAGAACTTTGGGAGGCTGAGGCAGGTGGATAATTTGAGGTCAGGAGTTCAAGACCAGCCTGGCCAACATGGTGACGCCCCATCTCTACTAAAAATAAAAAAATGAGCTGGACGTGGTGGTGCGCACCTGTAATCCCAGCTACTCGGGAGGCTGAGGCAGGAGAATCACTTGAGCCTGGGAGGCAGAGGTTGCAGTGAGCTGAGATTGCACCACTACACTTCAGTATGGGCGACAGATTGAGACCTTGTCTCAAAAACAAAAAAAAAAAAAAAGAAAGAAAAGAAACTCAAACACTCCAAGGATGGGGAATGCATTTAGAGAATTGAAATAATAGAGCTTTAAAATAATTAAAATGCTTAATGTCATCCTATATAAGTTAATGCCATAATTCAACCTCAGGCTGCCTTACATGTCAAAAACATCTATGGTAAGGAAATGAGTTGGAAATATTTTAAATTATTATTTTCAAAATCTTTTTCAATATTATACAGATTTAGAAGCTGTATACCGCCTGTATCTTGTCAGTAATTTGTAGTAGAAACACAGAGCCCTTTCTGTGCTGGGCACTGTTAGCGGCGGGGCATGGATAAGCCAGGTTGTCAGGAAGACTGTGTGTGCAGATAGGCTGCACCACATTGTACATGTCATCATACAGGTGAGCCAAGGGAGGTGCCGATCTGGAGGGGTCGTCAGTTGCCGTAGGGCAGCCGGGAAAGGCGTCCCTGACGAGCTGACAGGCCGTGGGTCTGGAAGCATGAATGAATACTTGCCCATCAAATGATAGAACACTCTGGAACAGCTGCAGAGTAAAAGACAGGCATGTTCCAGCAATGGAGAGGCTTCACGTAGGGGACCGTGGCCACAGGTGAAGGCATGAACCCACTGTAGGTATCTGGGACTGAATCTCATATAGAAGATGGTGTTCAAGCAGTGGGCGGTAAGATTTAGCAGGGTCATTTGTGGGGGATGGATGTTCTCTCTCCACCAGTTGCTGCAAATTCAATGAGGCAACAGAAATACTAGGGCATCAGATGGGCTATGCTGCTTTCTTTTCCTCTCCTGGGTGATGGCAACGGCCATCATTCTTAAGAGGAAAGCACATCATAGGTCTTGTGGAGTAGAGGACAGTTTCTCCATTACTAAATGAGCCCCAAACACTTTCCAGGGTAAATACATTTTGTCATCTGGTCTTTCCTCTCTCTCTCTCTCTCCTATATATATATATATATATATATATATATCTATATATATATATCTTGTGTGTGTGTGTGTGTGTGTGTGTGTGTATATGTATATATATATATATATATAATATATATGTCAAGACAGGGTCTTTCTCTACTGCCCAGGCTGGAGTAGAGTAATGTGATCTCAGCTCACTGCAACCTCTGCATCCTGGGTTCAAGCAGTTCTCATGCCTCAGCTTCCCAGTAGCTAGGATTACAGGTGACTGCCACCACATCTGGCTAATTTTTGTATTTTCTGGTAGAGACAGGGTTTCACCATGTTGGCCAGGCAGGTCTTGAACTCCTGACCTAAAGTCATCTGCCTGCCTCTGCGTCTCAAAGTGCTGAGATTACAGACATGAGCCACCGCACTCAGCCAATATTTTTTTGTTGTTTTTTATTCTATACATCCCAATAACTAAAAACATGCCAAAATAAAGCAAGCTCTCTCTCTCTCTTGTTTTTGCTTCAGCCTGGGACTGCTTCTCTTTTCTGTTTTTTCCCCTATAAGTTAGCGATGTTAGCCTGGCCCGTTATTTTTGATGATGCACAATTGCGCCCTCTTCTCTGGCCTAGATACAGGAGGAGGATTTGTCATCTAGCAATTGATGTGTCACATTTATTTGTTTATTTATTCATTCATTCATTCACCATTATTTTTCTGAGACAGAGCCTTGCTCTGTCACCCAGGCTGTAGTGCAGTGTGGTGATCTCAACTCACTGCAACCTCCACCTCTTGGGTTCAAGTGATTCTTGTGCCTCAGCCTCCTGAGTAGCTGGAATTACAAGCATGCGCTCCCATGCCCAGCTCGTGTTTTGTTTGTTTGTTTTTGTATTTTTAGTATAGACAGTGTTTCGCCATGTTAGTTAGTCTTGTCTCAAACTCCTGGCCTCAAGTGATGTGCTCGCTAGGCCTCCCAAAGTGCTGGGATTACAGGCATGAGCCACCATGCCTGGCCTGATGTGTCACTTTTAAACAGAGGTATTGCTTTGTCTATATGTCTCTTAGTAACAGCTTAGTTTTTAACTTATACCTTTTAATAGCAGTAAGTTACAAATAGCCAATATTTTAAACTTCTCTTTCCAAGTTCAACCTTTTACAAGCTAAGATGTGGCAAATTTTGTTTTAAATTATGTGTAAGTATTATATAATACATAATAAAATGTTATATATAATGTAATACATAATTATTTCATTATGTACATAATATATACTATTCACATAAATGACATAATTTATACAAAATTATATGATATGTGTGCTACACATTAAGAAATAATAGGTTAAAGACCTTAAAAAGATACTTTAGGCAGTTAGCGCCAGTTTATCAGCTCAGAAAAAAATGTTTCCATCATGTGTGGGTGATACGGAATTGCGGCAGATGCTATAATTTATAGCAAAGCTCTAAGTTCTGGGCCCCGGTGGTACCTACAGATTAATTCATTCCTTCATAAAGGCGCCATTTTGTACACTATAGGTTTATGTGGTGAATTTGTTAAGGAGTTTAAAGTTGTTTTGGCCGGGCGAGGTGGTTCACGCCTATAATCCCAGCACCTCGAGAGGCCAAGGTGAGCAGATCAAGAGGTCAGGAGTTCAAGACCAGCCTGGCCAACATGGTGAAACCCCATCTCTGCTAAAAATACAAAAATTAGCTGGGCGTGGTGGCAGGTGCCTGTAATCCCAGCTACTCAGGAGGCTGAGGCAGGAGAATCGCTTGAACCCAGGAGGTGGAGGTTACAGTGAGCCAAGATTGCACCATGGCACTCTAGCCTGGGTGATAGAGCAAGACTCCATCTTGAGAAAATGAAATTTTTTTTAAAAAAGTTGTTTTAAAATATATTCTCCCTAGGAGAATGAAAATAATGCACAGTTTCCTATAAAGTTTTGATATTGTGTTTTTTAATCATGTTGGTTTTGCATATGTGTGTGTGAGATGGAGTTTCACTCTTGTCGCCCAGGCTGGAATGCAATTACCTCCCAAGTAGCTGGGGTTACAGGAATTCACAACCACACCCAGTTAATTTTTGTAGAGATGGGTTTCACCATGTTAGCCAGGCTGGCCTCGAACTCCTGACCTCAAGTGATCCACCTGCCTAGGCCTCCCAAAGTTCTGGGATTAAGTATTTTCTATTTCTTTTCCAAAATAAGTCAGCAGTCACTCAGTTTTCTTGCAACTTTTCATATTGTTGAGTTTTCTACATGCAACATAGCTTTTGGGGGAGGAATTATCTTTCTCATGTTACATGTAGGGGAAAAATGTTTGCTCTAATATATACAGAGAAGGGAGCATAATGCATCAGTAATGATGAGCTGGGCATTTAAAAATCTTGCCTATGGACCCATCAAACAGGGATATTCATGGCAACTGCTGGACCTCAGAAGGGGCATCCGCTATGGGTGAGAGGAACCATGGAGAGAAACATCTTATTACAGTGGTGCAGTTAGCTCTTCATCACAGCTGTGCAGGGGCTTTGGGACTGTGAAGATCTGTGCAGAAGCTGCTGTGGCAATGAGAACAATGGGTGGAGGCTATAGAAACTCACTAGGACACTCTTCCCATGATACTATTGAGAATGTCTGGATTTACTAAAAAAGAAGAACCAGTGCATGGAGTAGGAAACCAGCAGAAGGGAAAAAGCACTCTTCAACTAAGTCCTTTATAATGAGGCTGCTTTTGTTAGCTGCAGCTCTCAGGATGCTTCCTTCTCTATGTCCCCATCCTCATTCATTAATCTTGGCTTGGGCAAACACAGTAGCATTCTCCCTACAGTGCCATTGTTGAGGCTCATAGTGGGGTCCGGCTTGCTCCTGCTGGGTGTGTTAATGAGGATCAGTGCCCCAGATGAATTGTGAAGGCTTCCCCTCACAAGGAGGTGAGGAACAAGCCAGGAGCACTGGCAGCCGAGGAGAGGATGAGGAAAGGGTGAGGGCACAGCGACCATGAGCCCAAAAGTCACCCTGTGAGGTGAAAAGGAGGGGGAGGCTGCTGAGGACACAGGATAAGAGACAGGCTGATTTCAAGTTGATGGTCATGTGGCGGATGCAGTCAAGTAAACTGGCATTTAGAACCGAGTGGTGTAAGCGGTATTTTGCAGAAATGAGAACTTAAGGAAGAGCACATGGGAAGGACAAGTGGCTGAGACCGAGAGTTCAGGGAGGGTCCCCTGAAGGAGGTAACCGTTTAAATTGAGAGCCTGAAGAAGCAGGGCCAACTGAAGAGGCAGGCAGAGTGTGCACAGAAAGAAGGCACATTTGCAGAGAAGCAGAACACTTGGCAATTTACATGTAAGAGGCTGATACAGTTTGGCTGTGTGCCCACCCAAATCCCATCTTGCATTCCCAGGTGTGGTGGGAGGGACCCAATGGGAGGTCATTGAATTGTGGCGGCAGGTCTCTCCGGTGCTGTTCTCATGATAATGAATAAGTCTCATGAGATCTGTTGGTTTTTAAAAGGGGGAGTTTCCCTGCACAAGCTGTCTTCTCTTGTCTGCCACCATGTGAAATGTGCCTTTCACCTTCTCCCATGACTGTAAGGCCTCCCAGCCACATGGAACTGTAGGTCCAATAAACCTTTCTTTTGTAAATTGCCAGTCTCAGGTGTGTCTTCATCAGCAGTGTAAAAATGGACTAATACAGAGTCACAAAGAGAGAGAAAACAAGGGAGAGCTGCCTTGATGCCTCCTGGGGTCCGCAGGATGGGGGAGCCGTGTGCTGACCCTGGGACAGGGAGCTCAGGGCAGCAGGAGTTGGCAGAATGATCCTATGTCCTTTGGTGGCTTCGCTGAGTTTGTGCACACAGAAGGCAACGTGGAGATGACCGAGAGGCAATTAGATGTGTGAGTCCAGTGCTCAGAAGCAAGATTGCTGCTACAGCCTTATCTGTCAGGGACATAGATGGGACCAGCACCTGTGCAAGGAGTGAGGATGGAGTCAGGGAGAGAGAGTGTGCAAAGTGTGGAGAAAGACTAAAGGCATTAAACATTTAGAAGCCAAAAGGAAAGACTGCTTCAGAAACAAGAGTATCAAATGTCCCTGAAAAGTCAAACCAGGACTTTGAAGCCTATGGCATTTAACAGCAAGAAGGGCCTTGGTGCTCTTGACAGAAGCAGTTTCAGTGAAATTGCAGGTAGGGGAGAAGCTGCAATCTAATTGTGAATGGCAGGGACAAGTAGGCAGTGGCTGTGTTTCTCAAAATGGGATTTCCTTTTCTTCTTCCTTTTTAATCTTTCATTCTTTGTTTCTCTCTTTTCCTTCATTTCAAAATGTGAGCTCCTTGAGCATGTTTAAGTGGGAGTTGAAATTGTTAATAAGTGAGGGCGATAAACCTTCCTGAGGAGGGCGGAGGGCGTGGAGTCTGGAAGCCTGCACAGCATTTGAGCTGCAACTTCAACCAGAAGGGAAGGAGTAGAGCGGGAGTAGGGTGGCATATAATTGCATAGCTTTGGTTAGAAGGAAATTGGGGAACCCCTGCTTGGTGGCTTCCATTTTCTCTTTGAAATAGGAGACATGGTACTTCATATTCAACCTCTCTAAACCAGAACTCTTTGTTCTCCTTGAAAACCTGTTCCCTTGTCATCTCTGAAAATAGAAATTGCATTTTTGTAGTTGCGTAAGCCAGAAAACCTTGGCATCATCCCTAAATCCTTCATTCCTTTGTATCCCATCTTCAATCTACTAGTGAATTCTATCAGTTCAGTCTTCAACATTTTTCCAAATCTAATCACCAGGCTTCACCTCCCTTGCTGGTATAAGCCACCGTCATCTCTCACAGGACTACCTCAATAGCTCCCTGAGGTCAGTTGTATTGAGTTGAATGGTGTCTCCTCCAAAGTTCATGTCTTCCTGGAATCTCAGGATACGACCTTATTTGGAAATAGGGTTTTACATATGTAATTAGTTAAGACGAAGTCAAACTGGCTGAAGATAAGCTCTAAATTCAATGACTGGCATTCTTGTGAGAAAACCAGGTGAAGACACAGAGAGACACAGACACACAAGAAAACGTGACATGTGATGATAGAGGCAGAGATTGCAGGGAGGAGCTGTAAGCCATGAGGGCCAAGACTGTTGGCAGTCCCCAAAGCTAACATAAAAGGATGCTTCCCTAGAGCCTTCACAGCGACCATGGACCTACTGACACATAGACTTAGGACTTCTGGTCTCCATAACCGTGAAATAATGTGTCTAATTTTTAAGCCACTCAACTTTTGATATTTGCTATGACAGCCACAGAAAACTAATACACTCCTCTTGCTCCCCCATAGTCCTAGCTCAGAGCAGCAGAGGCATCATTTCAGAATATAAATCAAGTCATGTCATTCTTCTACTTAAATACACTCAAATGGGGTCCCATCTCAGGTGAGAATGAAGTCCATGCCCTTGCAGAGTCCCACAAGATCCTACATGATCTACCTCTGTGACCTCAACTCCTACTACCCTTTTACTTGCTCAGTCCAGCTTGTGCGAGCTTTGAAACATATAAAGCATCTTCCGGTGCTCACTTTTCCCCTCAACCTAGAACACACCTGCCTGCATGACCTCATGGACCACTTTGCTTCCTTCCTGTCTTGAAGTCCTCCTGGACCACTCTAAAATGGAGCTCTCCTCCCGCTCTCTACTCCCTCCCTCTGCTTCGTGTTCCCTGGAAAACTTTCCAGCACCCAACATAGTATATGTTTATTTACTACTCTTTTCCTCCACTAAAACATAAATTTCATGAGAGCTGGGACTACATTTGGTTCAATGCTACTTCCCTGATGCTTAGCATGACTGGCACACAGCATGATTGACACACAGTAAGCTCTTGACAAACATTTTTTTAAATTAAATGAATGTGCAAGGAATAAGAAAGGAGATGTTAGGATTGGAGGAGATTGTTGAAAGTTTAAATATGGTGGAGGATGGGAAAGGAAAGGACCTAGGAAAGAGAAGGCCTGCCTGGAACACTTGATACCAGAGACCATGACTTTACAGGGTCAGCCATGTGTGCACCCCGCACCTGGGTTTAAGTATAAAGTCTTGCACAAAGTAGATTAACTTGTACAGAAGGATGCCTTGATCAACACTGTGTACAGTGTTAACTGGACAAACTTTGCATTAAAAAGAATCATGTGACAATGTTCAAAGCCAAATAAATCACTATTATTCACCTGCTAGGAGATTGCAATGCATGTGCTGGTCAGATTATATAGCCACTAAGATTTCTCATAGCTCTGACACTTGGCAGTTCCCTTCTTCCCTCACCCTCCTCCTCCTCCCTCTTATTCTTATTCTTTCCCTTCTTCCCTTTCTTTTTCTTATCACCAACATACCATTGTCAGAATCCACAATTAGCTTCAATTTCTTCTTTGCCACAACAAACCTCTTTCTGGCTGCCATCATTTTAGAAACAATGAAGAAATACAATTTATATGAAGACTGGAAAACATTTTATCTTTCCTGAATAGGTTATTTCTTCAATAGTTATTCTGCCAGCTGGGATCCTTGGAAAGGCTCTACAAATATCTTACGGGCATTTATAACTTGAGTAAAGTTTTCTGAAAGGATGAAATAATTTGTATGTTGGAAATACTTTAAGATAGGCTATCTACAAGTTCCTGGTTGAATGTATTAGGCTATGATTAATTTCATTACTGCATATCTGGAATTGGTCTAATGTCTGTTGAATGATCAATTACTCATTGTATCCGTTTCCTGAAGACTTCTCTATGGGCTGGAAAATGCCTATGCAATTAATGTCTAAATACCCTCTGTAGCATATTGGTGATCAACAGAGTCAAATGAAATTACATAGAGGTCTTCCCAGTTGGGGGAAAATGAGGGGTCTAGCAAGAGCCAGGTCGAATGATTCAATGTCAGTCTAGAAGAACTTGGTACAGAAGGTGTTTCAAACAGTTTTTCTTTTTAAGGTGGAGTAACTTCTTAGGCTGTCAGCTGTACTGACACTGAATGGATATGAGAGACAGTGTTTAAATGCCTTTTCCCTAAATGTTCCTTTGAACTCATACTGTGTATGGGTCAGAAGTTTGGATTTGACAATTGTAGCTTATCGAGACTATCCTTGGGATGTATTTCAACTCAGGTTGGATTTCCACAGCCCCACCCACATTTGATTGGGTTTTGCTGGATTTTGAACAGCCACCACTTCCTGGTATTCAAATAACCATGAGGAAGGAGAACCCCGTAACCCTACATCTGGTGACCTGGATGCTCTACCACTCAGACCCAGTGCCTAAAGGGGCGAGTTAAGTGGTGTGTGTGTGTAAGGAATGAGCAGAGGGATGTGGTCTGAAGAACCAGCAGCTGTGGCAGTTCATGGCTCAATGTTACTTACGAAGCATCTTTCAACCTGGCCTCCTCCCCTAAGTAAGGCTGACTAATTGATAAGAAGGGAGACGCTGAGACACATGACCATGAAACAAACAGAAGATAATGTCTCATATTAGTTTCCTATTGCTATTATAAAAAATTACCACTTTCTTAGTGGCTTCGTAAAACAACACAAATGTATTATCTTACAGTTACAGTGGGAAGACATCCCAAATAGATTTTAAGGGGCTAAAATTAAGGTATCAACTTGGTTGATTCTTCAGGAGGCACCAGGGTACAATTTGTTTTGTCTTTCTTTCCAGCTTGTGGACTTCTCACATTCCTTGGCTTGTGGTCCCTTCCTCCATTGTCCAAGCACACCACTTCAACCTCTGCTTTCTCATTACTTCTCCTCTCTGACTTTCACTCTCCCGTTTCCATCTTATAAGATCCTTACGATTATGATTGGTCCACCCAGATAATTCAAAATAATCTTCCCATCTAAAGATCATTCACTTAATCACAAGTATTTTTTTTTCTGCCCCGTAATGTAAAATATTTACAGGTTTGAGGGGGGACATAATCAGGACATCTTTGTGGGGCCATCATTCTGCCAACCACAGGTATGTTTGGTCTGAGCTCCTGTGCAAACACATTGTTCTGAGTCTCCAAACTTTTGTTAAGTCTACCCAATGCTTGAGTCCCAGTTGGACATGGATACTGCCAAGCATAGTTCTTTGTATGGACTAGATACATTTCCAGAGAATTTATCTTATTATACTTGAGTCATCAAATTATTTACAGTTAAATCTTAGAAGCATGTAGAGTCTTGGTCACCAACTAGCCCAACAAGGGAAGAGTGGGAAACAGGAATGTGCTGCTCTGCCCTCACTCCCAGGACTGAGAGCCACCACTGCAACAAGACAAAGTGTTGACAGCACTGCTCTCAGCAGTTTTACTCAAATTGCAATTGCTTACCTGCTTACGCTTCATGAGGCTCCCATCACAAAGCAGACTGCTTCAATTTCATAGTAATCCTTTTATGGCAGAGAGCTCCCAGGGAACATTTCTTGATTTAAGATGCCCTGCAGAATTCACTGGCAATGAAATGGGATCAGAGAGACCTATAAGCAGAATCGTGTTGTTCTTCGAATTTCACTTGGCTTCATTTTTATTTACTTATTTGTTATAGATAGTAAATGTTACAATAAATTTACGAACACTATTTCAAAATTATGGATGAGAAGGCATACACACACACAGACACACACACACACACACACACACACAATATATGTAGTTGGAGGTGGGGCCTGGTAGGAGTGATGGATCATGGGAGTGGTTTCTAATGGTTTAGCACCATACCCCTAGTGCTGTCTCGTAAGTGAGTTCTCATGGGATCGTTGTTTAAAAATGTGGAGCACTTCCCACTTCGCTCTCTTGTCCTCCTGCTTCAGCCACGTAGGAAGTGCCAGCTTCCCCTTCACCTTCTACCATGACGGTAAGTTTCCTGAGGCCTCCCCAGCCATGTTTCCTGTACAGCCTGTGGACCTGTGAGCCAGTTAAGCCTTTTTTCTTATAAATTACCCAGTCTCCAATCGTTCTTTATAGCAATGTGAGAACAGACTAACACACACAGTAATATGTTGTCTTCTTTCCTTCCCTGAGGCCTTCAAATTCACACTCTCTGTATTCCTTTCCTCAGTAAATGCTATCATAATCCTCCTAGTTGTCTAAGCCAGGATAGAGGCATCATTGTTATCTTCCACCCTACCCGTGTATTTACTTCCTTAATAACATCCAGTCCCATTTTCTTCATGCCCACTGTCACCACCTTAATAAACACCCTCCAGATGTCTTGACTACTTTTCTTCTATAGCCTCTTATCTACCCTCCCGGCTTCTAGTTTTGCTCACTTCAAATTATTTCCCACGTTTCTGCGAATAATTTTTCTGAGACATAAATCTAATCCTGTTATTGTCTGACTTAAATTTTTTCAGAGCCTTCTCTTCGCCTTCAGGATAAAATCCAAGCTCCTTCACAAGGTGCCCAAGGGCCTGGCCCCTTCCGATCTCCCCAGCTTCATTACTTGCCATGACCCCACATGAACACAATACTCCAGCCAGAATGGAGACTGAAAACCAGCATGGACCTCAGTTGGAAATCACATACTGCAACCCAGAAGTTCAAACACAAAACAAAAAGGAACTTCACTTTTTGTAGCCTTGGGCTTCAAGTGGTTCTGGAGTCTCCACTCTCCCTGAAGGTGGTAGCTGGAGTCGGGGCAAGGCATTTGATTTTTCCAGTCAAGACAACTCAGTTTCTTCTGGTCTAAAACAATGTTCTAAATAAAACACTGCATCTTTGGGGGTCAATTTCGTTTTTAAAACGGAAAGGAATCTTTATCCATCTTCCTTTTCTTTCCCCTTTAACTCTGAAGGCAGACGGAAAAAAGGGAGGAAGCGTTACATATAATCCTGCAGAGATGGGAGAGGAGACATTGGTGGTCCCCTTGTGATTCTTACAGGCCCCACTGGCCTCTGTCTGGGGTAGAACTAATTGCCATCAGCCTTTGGGCGCAGGCGTTGAGCCTCACTGCATCTGCTGCACTGGTAGCCCGAAGGCCTCCTCTGTCACCTCGTCTTGCATGGTGGTTGCTCCAAAGCAGTTTGGCCATTGCTCCCCCACTGTACCATCCCCGTCTTGGTTCTCAGTGGATCACCCACCATCTGAGTCTCCCCCAGTCTTGCCAGTCTCACCTTGCAATGAGCTCCAGGCTTTGGGCTGTCTTCCCTATAGGATTTACTTGTCCCAGGCCTTGAAAACTCCCCTGACTGATGTGAAAATTCATTTTTTTCTTATAATCTAATTTTATTGCGTTTTAATGTATAGACTACAAATGCACACGTTAAACTACAGTTGAAAAATATATATGCATGTGCCACAAATATCCCAGTCAAAATGTAGAACATCCTTACCACCCAAGAAAGTTATTTTCTGCCTCTTTTCAGTCAGTTTCTCTGCCTCCCAGATGTAAAAGCTGTTGTAATTGTCTATTGAGATACTGATGGAGAAAATGGGGCTGGTTGCTCTTGAATTTCATGTAAATGAAATATGTACATACCATATACTGCTGTACATACTTTTTGTATCTGACAATTTTTATTTTTAAAATGTTTTTGAGATCCATCCATGTTGTTATGTTTATCAGTTACTTGTTCTTTTTTTTAATTACTGAGTAGTATTCTATTACATGAATATATCACAGTGTGTGCATCAGTTTCCCATTCATGAACATTTGAACTGTTTCCAGTTTGAGGCTATTACAAAAAATTGCCTATGAACTTTCTTGCACACCTCTCCCACCACTGTGATATCATGTAACCCTTCCTTACCTTTTCCTTCTGCCTTCTGAGTAAAAGGGAAGAAAAATGAACAGGGTTAAAAATTCCTTTTTTTTTTTTAAAGGCATTTATCCAAAAGGTTCGGTGTTTATTTAGAAGGTTGTGTTCGTACACATTTGTAGTTTTAAGCATAGAGGTTTTTTTTTTTTACATCTTTTGTTAAAATTATTTTTAAGTATTTTATATTTTCATGTTTTTGTATGTGGGGTAGTATTTTTATTTATTTTTAAGTTGTTTATTGTTAGTACATAGAAACAAAATTGACTTTTCTATGTTGAACTTGCTAATTCCACTAATTATTCTCATAGGCTTTTATCGTTGCTGTTATTGACTCCTTGGTATTCTCTACCCACACAATCAAGTCTACATCTGTACATAATGACTAACTATTTCCTTCTTTCTATAAAATTTGGGTTTAATTTTTGCCTTCTTGGTCTAGCTTTTTTTAAATTTGAGATGGAGTCTTGCTCTTTTTGCTAGGGCTGGAGTGCAATGGCAATATCTTGGCTCACTGCAATCTCCACCTCCCGGGTGGGAGATTCTCCCACCTCAGCCTTCCGAGTAGCTGGGATTACAGGTGCCTTCCACCACGCCTGTCTAATTTTTTGTGTTTTTAGTAGAGATGGGTTTTCACCATGTTGGCCAGGCTGGTCACGAAATCCTACCTTAGGTGATCTACCCACCTCAGCCCCCCAAAGTGCTGGGATTACAGACGTGAGCCACCACACCTGGACCTTTGTCTATCTTTTTAAGATAGAACCTTAGATTATGGATTTTAAGCCTTTATTTATTTTTTATTGTTTCTGAGACAGGGTCTTGCTGTCACCCAGGCTACAGTACAGTGGTGTAATCTCGGCTCACTGCAGCCTCAACTTCCCAGGCTCAGGCAATCCTCCTGCCTCTGACTCCTAAGTATCTGGGGCTAAAGGTGCATAACTCCATGCCGGCTAATTTCTGTATTTTTTGCAGAGATGAGGGTTTTGCCTTATTACCCAGGATGATCTCAAACTCCTGAGCTCAGGCAATCTACCTGCCTTGGCCTCCCAAAGTGCTGGGATTACAGGCGTGAGCCACCACTCCCAGCTTTATTTTCTCCTAACTTAAACACTTTAAACTATAAGTTTTCTCTAAGTGTGCTGTTTTACTGCATCCTACAAGTTTTGATGCATTCTTTTCCTTATTTGTACAAAATACTTTGTAAATTCCCTTGCAGTTTCTTCTTTGACCTATAAATTATTTAAAACTATGTTGTTTAATTTCCAAACATTTGTGGACTTTCTAGATTTTTTTGTTATTGATTTGTAGTATTTAGAATTTAACTCATTGGAGTCAAAAAGATACTTTGTACGATTTTGATCCATGGAAATGTATGAAGATATTTTGATAGCCAAGTACATGGTCTTTCTTAGGTATCAGCAATCTATTGCTTCATAGAAAGCTACTCCAAAACTTAGTAGCCCAAATACAACCATTTATTATTTTTTAATAATTCTGTTGGCTGTCTGGATGATTGTTCTGCTAATTTCCCTTGATCACACGCACAAGGCTGCATTCAGCCGGAGGGTTGGCCGACCCTGACTCGGAGCACTGGCATGGCTGGGCCTCTCTGCATGTGCTCTTTTCATCTCAGGGCAATCAGCCTGAACTTCTTTGCATAGTGGCGGCAGCATTCCAAGAGGGTGCAGACCAAGTGTCAGGGACTCTTGTGGCCTTGACTCATAGGTAGTATAACACCAGTTCTGCCACACAAGTCACAAGACCAGCTCACATCAAAGAGGTGGGAAAATAAACTGTACCTCTTGAAGGGAGGAGGGACTAATTAATTTGTGGCCCTGTTTAATGGAGAGTCCATGAAGGTTCCTATTTGGAGTTTTGAAAAAATGCTCTTGCAATTTTTGAGTGTGGTGTTTCATAAATTTTGATGACCACAAATTGGTTAATGGTGTTAAAATCTGTATCCTTATGATATAGATTTTATCTATATTTTAGAGCCCTGATTTTAGATATATATGTGTACATATGGAAATGTGATGTCTTCTTTATAAATTGACTGTTTTCATTATTAAATGTTCTTCTCTATTTCTGGTATGGAAACTTAACTTTGTCAATATTAATTTTTCCATAGGAGTTTTCTCTGGGACTTCCAGCTGAGCCAGCCCGCAGCTAACATCAGAGTGGGCATGAGGGGAAACCTTTTATAAGGTGTTCATGAAAGCAACCCAAGGAAAATATCTGATTGTTTAAAGTAGAAAGCCTTTAGTTAGAGGTTATATTTTCACCTGATACTGTTAAAATAACTAGTCGGGAGACCATTGGGCTGAAATGTCTCCCAGTGCCCTGAGTTTCTATGTAAGCAAACCAAATCTCACTCAGGGTAAGCAGTAAAACAATACCTAAACCTAACCAATCAAAAGCCACCAATTAACTTCTAACTAGGGACTTTTCTGAGGAGCCATGAACCACTTGTGGTCTAATGCCGTCCAATTCATGAGTTGCTGAATGCTCAAATAAACTTTTTACAACTCAAATGTGCCTAAGTCTTTTAACAGTGTACATCATCTCATCCTTTTTCTTTGAAATTATTTATATTTTATATGTAAAGTTTATCTCTTGTGTGTTTTTTTTTTTCTTGAGACTGAGTCTTGCCCTGTTGCCCAGGCTAGAGTGCACTGGCCTAACCTCGGCTCATTGCAGCCTCCACCTCCCAGGTTCAAGCAATTCTCCTGCCTCAGCCTCCCAAGTAGCTGCGATTACAGGTGTCCTCCACCATGCCCAGTTAATTTTTGTATTTTTAGTAGAGACAGGGTTTCACCATCTTGGCCAGGTTGGTCTTGAACTCCTGACCTCAAGTGATCTGCCCACCTTGGCCTCCCAAAGTGCTGGGATTGCAGGTGTGAACCACTGCACCTGACCAAGGTTATCTCTTGTAAACAGCATGTAGATGAGTCCCACTATTTTATTCACTCTGAATATTTTTCTTTTATAACTTCCTTTTCCCATGTAAGGTGACATATTTCCTGGTTCCAGGAAATGGAATTTGGACATAATTAGGGGGCCATTCTTCTGCTTTACACATCTCTTCCCTGCAGTCCTCTGTTCCCATCCCCTTCCAGGAGCCCGTGTAATTCCCCCAAGGGAAAGTAAAAGAATAACAATAATGTGCCAAACTAAACAAAACCCCAGTTTTAAAATATACAAACACAGCCTTAGGGATGAAGAGGAAATAGAATTTTTCTCTGGTTTTTAAGTCTCCCATAGAAATACAGGGGGGAATCCATTAATTAGTAGTTCAATAAATTACTTCTCCACATTTTGCTTTCTTTCACCCCAAATTTATCAAATTTTCTCAAAATCTCTAAAAATAAAAGTGCCACTTAAAACAGGGGGTGTCAAACCTTTTGGCTTCCCAGGGCCACACTGGAAGAAGAATTGTCTTGGGCCACACATAAAATACTAACACTAACAATACCTGATGAGCTAAAAAAAAGTCACAAAAAAATCTCAGAATGTGTTTTGCCACATTTAAAGTCATCCTGAGCCACATGCAGCCTGTGGGCTGTGGGTTGGACAAGCTTGATTTAAAACATCAATTTATATCATTCTTTGTCAACATTTATTCCCAGAGAACCAGTGATGAGTTTAGACAGAGATGGATTTCTTCTGAAGCCAGAGGAATTTTTAACTGTCAGAAGGAGATCCAGAGAGGGTGCACCACTCATTTCTCATAGGTTTAATCTTTGTTGCTTGCCTAGATCCAACAGCCTTCCAGAAAACCCAATTCTGATGGCGTATTTGAGTTATACCCCAAGAGAGTTATGCCTCAATAGCCTCGGTTCCATTGGAGGTCTTCAGAGCCGTGTTTATGAATGATTTGCATTAACTCCCTTCCAAATAAAAGTAAATTAAATTTACTGAAAGAAATACAGAATGACACTGTTCTTTTACTTTTCTTTTCGTCTTTACTTAAAATACTCTGGAGTATAACTTAGCTTGGTCTTTTCTGCTGCTGGCAGAAATGAGTTCAATCAAAATGGCACGTAAAATTTTTAATAGGACTTTATGACTCAAGTCCTTTATGTTTGGACTCAAATAGTATTGAAACACCTATCTTCAATTAACTAAAGCAACTGCTTTTATGAGTAATAATTTCTGGACATAACGGAGAGTGTACTTGAACATATAGCACTAAAACTAAGTAAGAAAGTTTGTTTCTGCAATATACACAAGTTTGGAAGACCTGTGACTTATAGTTCTGGTAAATAATAGTGCACTGCTATCGTTACTGGTGTTGGGGATAGACGGTTCTGTGATTCTGCAGAGGCTGATCTGGAGATGTAATCAAGATGGGTACTTCTCTTAAAATAAATCTCCTAAATGTGTAGTTGCAGCATTCTACAGAACAGCCAGCAAAGCAACCATTAGCTTCAATCTTTTCCACTTGTCTTGGTAGCCATTACCAGAACAATATGTGTACTTAGTTAGGGACATGAGACGTTTTAGCTGGGCATGAGTGTGGAGAGAGACTATAGCAGTTTGTCAGTGTCAGTGGAAATATCATCATCAGGGCAAAAGGTTGGAAGAGTGCTCAAGGTTTCATTCTCAAACGTCTGGTGCTTGCTTTATGCCACTAGCCATTGAGTCAAATCTAATTCTCATCCATTGTGTGTGTTCTTTAGAGACACTTAGGATCAATTCTAGCTGTGCTTGGAGGTGTGCAGAACGTCTGGCTCCCATCCCAGCTTCACAACCTCACTCAGGGCTGACAACCTTAAACCTTAGCAGCACCAAAGACTGAAAATGGAAAACTTGCCTTTGGAAACCAGGCTACTTTGTTGGAAAAATATTTATCAGTCCTCAATTCTGTGCCAAACACCCTGGAAGAGGGTGAGGGAGGGAGTTTGGAGAGAAGCAAATCTGGGAGGTCAGGCCAGTATGTCCTTAGACCTCAGAAGAGGAGCCCCTGTCATGGGTGCCCTATAGTTAAGGGTGCTGCTCCGGTCCCTGATAGCTGCATTCTCACCATGGCACAAGGAGACTGGGGGCCAAGGGCATGTTTCCACCCAGAGTCCTGCCGGAGCCCACTTCTTCTTTTAGACCATGCTCCAGGCATCAGTTTCTACTCAAATGGCCTAAGTCAGCCTCCTGAGTTTATACGGGCCTCTTCTTTGTGTTTGTTCTCCTGCAGCTGACCATACTGCAGCATGGACTTCCCTAATACTTGGGGCTGACCAAGAGGCAGTTGATGGCAAAACAGTGTATTCCTCTGTTCTCATGCTGCTAATAAAGACATACTCAAGATTGGGTAATTTTATAAATGAAAGAGGTTTAATGGATTCACAGTTTCACATGGTTGTGGAGGCCTCACAATCATGGCAGAAGGTGAAGGAAGAGCAAAGGCGTGTCTTACATGGCGGCAGGCAAGAGGGAATTCTGCTTTATAAAACCATCAGATCTCATGAGACTTACTGATTATCACGAGAATACCACGGGGAAAACCTGCCCCCGTGATTCAATTACCTCCCACTGGGTCCCTCCCATGACACATGGGGATTATTACAATGCAAGGTGAGATTTGGGTACAGAGCCAAACTGTATCAAACAGGATGTCTGAATGAAGCTTAGAAGTATAGGCTGGAGATTACACACATGTGACCAAAGCCCTTGCAGTGAGGAAAGGATCCTAGGGGTAAACAGAGAAAGAAAACAGACATAGAGTCCAAGAATTCTAAGCTCAAATCAGATCATTCAAATTTCATATTTGTAAAGTTAACAGGATAAAACTTATTTTTAACAGTTTTTAACTTGATTTTTAACTCTTAAAAATTAGACATCTTTTATTAATTGCCTTGGACTCTTTAAATATTAGGAGCATGTCTGTAAGCATGGAATTATTATGTAATTATGCATAAATAATTATGTATCATCAACTTCTATGTATGTCTCAGTAGGGGCTGTTAAACATTTTTCGAGGGCAGTCATAATTCTGCAGACTTCTGGGTTTAAAACTAGGTTTTATCTCTTAATATTTGTGTAATCTTTGGAAAGTTACAGTAGACATTTAACTTATCAGACCCACTGATTGATATCTGCTTTCTATTCTCTTGGTAAAACATATCCAATGATACCCCAAGCACTCATTCCAGCTATCTATTGATTCATTACAGACAATCTAAACTTGGGGGCCTAAAATAACTACCTTTTATTTTGCTCACTGATTTTTAATTAGGAAGTGCTCATTGGAGACTGCTCACCTCTACTTCACATGGTACATGGTAGAGTGGTTTGACTGGGGACTAGTGGAGCTACTTTCAAATTAGTTCATTCATATGGCTGGCAAGATGGTTCTTGTGTCAGCTGAAAGCTCAAGGCAGGGCCGTGGGCTAAGGGCCTTGGTTCCTCTCTATGGAGGCATCTCTACAGTTTGTTTGGGCTTTCTGGCAGCACATAGCTAGGTTTCAAGAAGCAGCACTGCAGAAGAACAGAGCAGAAGTGCATGGCATGTTTGTAATTGAAACTTGGAAGTAATATGGCATTATTTTCACCATACTTTGTCAACATAGTCACCAAGTCCCCTATAGATTCAAGGGGAGGGGACACAGATTCTACCTCTAATGGAGGGGTGGCAAGGTTCCAGATGAGCATGTGAGTTCATACATGTAGTTACAACTACGTTAGGAATACATCCTCTATGGTATGCATCCTCTATAGTAGATTCACACATTTCTGCTCTTACCGGGTGAGTTGTCTCAAAGTTCATTCTCAAATCTCTTAATACTAGGTGTCATCACGTAATTTAATTACATATGATAACTAATGATGAAATCTGAATGTGAAAAGAGCGCTTTATCCACGGTGAAAACTAGGCTGAATATCTTGGAAGGACAGGACCTGAACAAGCCATGCAAATTGGGCACTGGAAAAGTAACTGTAAAAGATTAGAGAATAGAGGAGAAAGAAATCTAGAAGGATTCTGCATCAGCTTTCTTTACTCATATCTCCAGGTTTATTTCACATTAAAGGAACTAAAACTAGATAATGGTGAGCATATGTTATGTGTGTGGTTTCTGCCAGAAAAGCAGTGCTGAATTGCAATTAGAGGACCCTCTACTGAAAGAAAAGACCTTGCCATCTGATGTACATTCATATGTTTTACAGAAAATAAACTGTTTAAGATTTGCATAAATCAGCTTTTAACAATTCCCAATTTTAATGGGCATTTTCAATTAATTAATGGCAGATACTTCTTGCTTTTAATAAGAAAGCTACCATCGTACTTGACTGCCTTTTTCTTCCATTTTCTCATCTGTAAAATAGATATCAGGATTATGATACCGACTTCATAGAGTCTTTAAAATAATTAGCTAAAACAATCTACTTAAACATTTGGCATATAGAAAGCATTTGATTGTAGTTATTATTACTTTGCATTACATGGTTGAGAGACTTTAGGTGATAGCAAGTTAGCAATGAAGACTTGGGGAAGTGAGGAGGCTCAGAAGACCACCTGCCATAGTCATTGTCATGGAGAACTGAAGCAGCATTGTAGGTCCTTAGGAGGTCTATGCCCTCTTGTCCTCTTTGTCAACAGCACTTATTGGGACCCACTCTAGTGAATTTGTCATTCTCGGCCTCTTTCTAGCTGCTTCTTTTTCTACTCTTGGAGTCTCACTACAAGTGCTCTGCCTCTATTTCTTCTCTCTACTTCTGTGTTACTCATTCAACTGCTCTAGAGAGAGGCTCTCGTTGGGTTGGCTTCTCTTGTCCAAAGGTGGGAGCATGTGTATTTGGCACTTGACCACCTTTTCAACCACTGTACTACCATATAAATCATGTGGCCTTTACTTGAGAAGTAAATCTCTGGTACAATCTGTTGCAGCCAAGATACCCGTGTCTAATGACACAGGGAGCAAGACAACACATGTACATCCCCCTCTGGCCACAGGTATAGTCAGGGTACAGAGTCTCTGGAACATCAGTTTATGGCTGATGGTCAGCCTGATGCCTAGATACAGTCATGGTGGACATTTCCACTGGTGTTCATTCTGTTTGCTCAGTGCTGGGGCTCTACCAGTTGTCTTGACTTTCACCTCTGCATGGTGATTATTGGAAGATAACCACTTGGAAGAAGGAACATTGTGCAGTAAAACATGGGTGGAAATCAAGCTCTAGTTTTTAATCTTGGCTTCTTCACCAGCGACTCTCTTTCTCTCTCTCTGTCTCTCTCTCTCACTCAACCCCCCCCACACACGCACCCCCTACCTTTCTCATTTCAGTTCTCCTAAAAGTAATTTGAAATAGAAGTCATGTGTTGTTATCACAAAATATTCTCCAAGTACGCACTTGAGCAAAGGTATAGACAATTTTTCCTGAATATTCCTCCTGTGGACCCTACTTTGCCAGGGTTACTGTTACCGATGCCTCATAGAAACACCAAGAAAAACACAAGAATTGAAGCCATTTGCCCAGGTGAAACCAGAATGTGGCAAGATTTGCTATTTGCGCTGCTTAATATTTCAGCATCCTTCCATTCTTAGTGAATACGTACATTCTATATTTAGAACACGTCTATAGGAAACAATTCCAAAAATGATGCGGAGAGAATCCATCTGGAATCAATTGTTTAAAATGCTCAGCAAAAATCTTCTTCTGTTTGGAACGCTCCAATCTCCTAAACAGAGTTAAGATTAAAATAACTCTCCTAGCTTATCTCTGGCCAGAAAGATGGGGTAAAGCAGTGTTCCAACATTATGGAGTAAGAATTTCCATAGAAGATTCCACTATGTTATGCCCAACATCTAGCTGGTTCCTTCTGTCCTTATACCTTCCTAGTCTCCCCTACCTTGCATGAGCCTGGCAGTTCATTTCTTTTCTAAATAGAGTAAAGGAGTAGTGAGTTCACTGTAAGAAAGAGAAGTTAGCACCAAGAGGTACAAATAAAATGAATAATCAAATGGGCAATCTGGGCCTCACACCAACCTTGGCTAACAGTATCCAGAGCATTGCTCAATGATGTGCATTTTATCACTTGAGGCAGAAGAAAAATGTCTTTCTATGCAGCCTGGGCCAAAAGAGTCATTTTTTAATAGGGAGCTAAACTCATTCGCTCTTCCCAGTATGCACCCTTAAGGCTCCTTTGGATTGGGTTTTATGGAATGCGGTTTTATCAGAAATATCCTTGGTCTTACTCCGTACATATTTCAGGGCATAAGTAATGAACCAGACATCATGTGAAGTGATTTTCCAAAACATCAGGAAAAATACATTTCCTCCATCAAGTGGCTTCCCCTACCCATAATCCCAAGTTTCACGTCTCACAGTGTCTCCTTTTATTCATCCTAATTAGCAATAAGTGAATCCAGTCCCATTTTGTGGTCAGCCAATTTACAATTGGATTTTATGTGCATTTTAGACTCAGCAACCTGCTGTTATCCAGCCCCAGATACCTCCTCATCTATGATCAAGGGAAGTGTCTGTTTTTGATTTATTTCTACCAAGCAAGAAAAGTTGATTCTATGCCTATATCTGACACACTATTACCTTGCACTTTTCGTATATTTCTCATTTTTCAGAAGTTTACAGTGTTAACATGTGATGGCAAATTCGTTGTTTGTTTTGCTGCTGAGCTGACTGCACAGGGTGGGCATCAGGAATCATTCTGAAAAGAAAGGCTATCCAAGGTCAAGGTCACAAAGGATAGTGCAAAAGCAGGAAGAATGCCAAATAACCAGACAGAGACAAGCAAGTTGTCAGTTCTCCAAGTTTTTGCCTCAGGATGACCTTTCTGAGCTAGGAGGCTTCTCTGCTAGAAGTTTACCTTATTGGCAAACTATTAGAGAACATTCTCTGTATCCTCCTCTCTGCGCTCCACCCTACCTTAATGCTTGAGGGCCACAAGGACTTTTATGAAAAGGAAGAAATGAGTTCCACACATGTAATCCGATTCAGGATCAAAGATCCTCTTGAAACTAATGATTTGCTATCTGATCATCATGGGTCATTTTCCAACAACATGTAAGTCAGAACCTGCTCCCTTTGGAGCTCTTACCTATCCCATACTGGGCTCAGGCTGAGCCCTCTGGGGATTTTTCAGCTGTTTCTTAGAGTGAGAGGGAGGCTCCTGCCTAAACGTCTACAATACCCTGAGTGGTAGACCCAAGATGTGTAAACAAAGCAACCCCAGACTCTCAAAGGACCAATGCCCTGGTCTCCTTATGTGCCCAAATGCCCAATTTCATACCCACAGTGCCAGGCTTGAAATTTCTAGTGCATCTCTTGATTCTGTTTAAATAGTAACAAGTAAATTTCTTCTAGATGAAGCTCGAGAGGGAGAGTCTCCCTGTGGCTTGGCCAGAATTTGAGCTGAAGGAACAAATCCTTGTTATACAGCCATTTGGGATCAGCAGCCCAGGCAGGCTGCCCACACCCTAGGTCTGTCTGGTTCATCCTCTGATAGCCAATGTGGCCCTTACAGTATTGGGAATAGTGCCTTTTCCTCTGTCCCAGGTTCCACGTGCTGCAGATTCAGACCAAGACTAGCCAAAGCCCTGCTATCTTCACCGAAGGTTTCTGCCGACACTGACCACTCACCCCTCCCTACTGAACATAATGTCCATAATGTCCGCCCAAATCTGCTCAATCAGAGCCCATGAAAAGGGCTCCTGGAACCGACCATGTGTGTTTTTATACTGGCACCTCTAGGGGAGCTCACTTAGAGCCCTACTTCCCCTCTGTACCCCTCTCTCTGAAGACCTTGCATTGCTATCAATTTCACAGTCTAGGCTAGTCATTTCCAAATCATCTGCACTTACAAATGTCCTTGATAGAAGAAGGGAGGAGCTGGATACAGAGCTATGCATTTATCCATACCGGCTGGGGATGGTGGCTCAAGCCTGTAATCCCAGCACTTTGGGAGGCCTAGGTGGAAGGATCACTTGAGGTCAGGACTTAGAGACCAGCCTGACCAACATGGTGAAGCCCCATCTCTATTAAAAATACCAAAAAATTAGCCAAGCGTGGTGGCGCATGCCTATAGTCCCAGCTACTTGAGAGGCTGAGGCAGGAGAATCGCTTGAACGCAGCAGGTGAAGATTGTAGTGAGCCAAGATCATGCCACTGCACTCTGGCATGGGTGAAGAGCAAGACTCCGTCTCAAAAAAAAAAATCTATGCATTTATCCATTCCAAAAAACTATTTATTGAGCACCTATTATAGGCAAGACATGCTGGGTGCATGAGTTACAGCAATGAAGAAGACACAGCCCCTGACCACAAGGACACACACCAACATGCAACCAAGTCCAAGAGAGGATGAGAAGGTTGGGGAACAGTAGGCCCAGGGGTGTGGGGGTGGAGAGGAGGGGGTCTGACCATATGTGACCAGGATAAGGGAAGCCATCATAAGACATCTAGACACACATGTGCTATTTCAAGTATGTTTATTAATTGAAAGACTAAATACACAGGCATATTATTTTTCATCTGTATGAGATGAATTTAAAAGTGCACTAGATGTGTAGAATCCTTCTGTTCTGTGTGACTCATTCTTCAGTGAAAGAACTCCTATCATGAGGAGGAACAGCAGGGATGGCAGAGCCAGCCTGCCTGGTACACACCTCGATTCCCCCCTTACCAGCTGTGTGATGTTGGGCAAGTTACATTAACTTTCCTGTGCCTTGGTTTCTCATCTGTAAAACAGCCTGATATTATTTACCTCATAGGGATGGGATAAATAGTAATAGAGTTAGTACACAGGAAGGACGTAAGTGGGGCTTGGCACATGATAGGTCTTCTAAAAACGTTAGCTACAGTTATAATCATGTAGGGGGAAACATAAAATATTTTGTGGATTAAAATGAGCTCTGGTCAGAAAAATACAAATGAAAACCACAATGAGATATCATTTCACCTCAGTTAGAACAGCTATCATGAAAAAAATAAAAAATAAAAAATAACGGATGTTGCCCAGAGAAAAGGGGGACTCTTACATACTGTTGGTGGGAATGTAAATTAGGACAGCCATTACAAAAAATAGTAAGGGGATTTCTCAAAAACAAACAAACAACAACAACAACAACTGAAAATAGAACTACCATTCAGTCCAGCAATCCCACTACTGGGTGTTTATACAAAGGAAAAATCCAAAAGTATATCAAAGGGATACCTGCGCTCTGTTGTTTATTATAGCACTTCACAATACCCAGGATACAGAATCAACCAAAGTGTCTATCAATGAATGAATGGATAAAGAAAACGTAGTATATATAAAAACAATGGATTACTATTCAGTCATAAAAAAGAATGAAATCTTGTCATTTGTAGCAACATGGACAGAACTGGAGGTTATTAAACTAGGTGAAATAAGCCAGGGACAGAAAGACAAGTATCAGACGTTCTCAGTCACATATGGGTGCTAAAGGTGTTGGTCTCATGAAGGTAGAGAGTGGAATGACAGTTACCAGAATGGGAAACAGGGAAGGGATGAAGAGAGGTTGGTTAAAGGGTGCAAATGCACAGTTAGTTAGAAGGAATATGTTCTAGTGTTCAATAGAACAGTAGAATGCCTGTAGTTAAAAATACCTTGTAATCCCAGCTCTTTGGGAGGCCGAGGCAGGCGGATCACCTGAGGTCAGGAGTTCGAGACCAGCGTGACCAACATGGAGAAACCCTGTCTCTACTAAAAATACAAAATTAGCCAGGTGTGGTGGTACATGCCTGTAATCCCAGCTACTCGGGAGGCTGAGGCAGGAGAATCACTTGAACCCAGGAGGTGGAAGTCACAGTGAGCCGAGATCGTGCCATTGCACTCCAGCCTGGGCAATAAAAGCAAAATTCTGTCTTAAAAAAAAAATACCTTATTGTGTATTCCAAAATAGCTAGAAGAAAAGATTTTAAATATTTCCAAAACAAGGAAATGAGAAATGTTGGAAGTGATGGATATCCTAAATACTCTAATAATCTTTACACATTGTATGCATGTATCAAAATATCTCATATATTCCAAACATATGTACAATTATTACATACCAATTAAAAAATAAGTAACCGAAAAACAGGCTTGGACACTGAGAAAATCTGGAAATGAAACTTTATTTCTAGGGGCCTGGCTGGAAGGAACTGAGTCAGTTACATCAATAGGCATAAACCCTGTGTGTTGTTCTCCCTGGTCCTAAGGCAGCAATGCATGGGCGCCCTCTTTTTAATCTTGTCACGTTCACTCCTTACCTGGCGCTCTCTGTACATTGGTAATGATCAGCGAGGATGCATTGCCTGAGATTCTTCCCTGATAAAGGTGTATGAGGCACGGGCAGATTATTCCAGCGCATCCAGTCCTGATGGACTCTTCCCCTCCTATGAACTTTCTTCCAAGGACCCTACCTACTGCAACCCCTATCTCTATCCACTCAGTTTAAACCTTAGCATTCCTGGGTTCTACATCAACAGCAATTTTAGTTTCCTTCCAGCTACACTGTAAAACCTGAGGTCGTGGGCACTTTTGGCAGGGGGAGAGGAGGTGTGGAGGTGAGGGGAGGAGGCCTTCATTGAAGTCATGACAGAGTTAGGGGGGATGAAAATGCACAATTAGAGTGAGGAAGATCCATGCTCTTTGCTCTCCAATTTTTATTTGAGCTTATTTTTAGTATCTGAGTAGGGGTTTACAATTTTTCTCCTTTATCCATGACTTCCATTTTCCTGTGATGTTTCATTACTCAGTAACACGAAATATAAATAACCAGGACCTGCAGTGAAACCTCCAAAGTCCAAATGTCATTTGCAATTACTCAGGTTTGGCTTCAGCAAGATTAAACGCTACTGTCTCATAGAGGTCTGGGTGGGTCGAGAACAATACTTCAATTCTCTCTTTCTATATATCTGTCTATTTAGCCATCGACCTATCTTTCTGTCTGTCTATCTAATCTTCAGCCACATACGTATGTATGCATGTATCTAACATCTGTCTGTCTACCTGTATCTATTTATCTCTCTCTTTCCCCTCTCTATTATCATCTATCTAGGTAATTAATGTATTGTGCCTCCAGACTGAAAAAAAAAAATGACCATAAGAGTGTTTCCAAGACACCTGGGCTTTGAGGAGCAAGACAGTTTTTGGAAATGTGTATGTTTACCACAGACATAAGGGACAGGAGTGATGAAAAACCTCTCAGGAAATAAAGTACTAGGCAACTAGTCTATGCCAAGCACTGTCCTAGATGCCTTACGTAGGTCATCTCATCTATCCTCACCTCAACCCTGTGAGGTAGGTTGAAGGCTTTCTGTTTCACAAAAGCAGAAATCCGAGGCTCAGATAAATGTTCTGTGTCACATAGTTGAGTGGTAAATTTGTCCTCAATTCATTATCCCATTTCCACAAGGAAGTGGATTCAGGAGAAAATAATTTTCAAACAGTTAAAAGTAAATTTTAAAATGCAGGCATGAGTGCGTGTTTGTGATCTGCATGGTACCCACAGATGCACACGGCAATCTAGTTGCTAGGTCCCAAAAGTTTGATATCACTCAACCTGTATCTCTGCGGCATCCCCTTCTCTTTCTCCCACTAAGAATCCTTTTACCCACCACTTCTTCCTGGACACATTTCCTCCTCTTTCAAAGCAGAACACGATTAGCTGCTTACCTAGTCTGGAGGCCCCATCCACACTGACTGTGGGATTGTTTTCAGGAGCCCTCGTTGAGACAGAGGCAGCCAGAAACTCCTGTGATACTTGCTTCTTATGCCACCTTTATCCCTCAAATCCTCACAAATGAATGAATGGGGAATATCCATTTGGATGAGATTTCAGTGAAGTAGCATTATTTAAATATTAAATATTTCAGGTAAATTTTTTGTTCATAATAAAAATATGTTTCCATAAGTTCCTTAAGCCCTGTGAACTAAAATATGATCCAAGTGCAGTTTTAAGAGCTACAGTTAAGTTCAGCAGCATCCCACAGTGCTAAGCTGGAACTGAGTCATTGAGGTTAAGCCTTTGCCCTGAGGAGGAAAACCAGGTCAACCAGCAACTGAAGGACTGACGCACTGTGAAAAGAACCCCGGACGTGCATTTGCCATTAACTGTCTCAACCAGCTACGTGACCTTGAAGAGGACACCTTTCTGCCTTTCTTTCCTGTCTGTAACATAAGACCCAGGGGGGTGGATACCACTCGTCCCAGAAGGTGCTGTGCCGTCAAGTGAGACAGTGGCTGTGGGAGAGCTTCTGAACAAATATTTTATATAAGAAATATTAAGTACACAATAAACACCACTTTCACTAAGCCACGAGCTGAGTCACTCAGACTGGCAATGAGGTAAATGATGAAGGACAAAAGGTCATGGCTGACTAGATGTTCTCCTGCGCTGAGTCACTCTCCTTGGGCCCTCCTTTTATTGGGGTGAGTCCATGGAGGGTGACAGTGAAGGGCCTGTCAGATGAGCAGCAGGGGAGGGAGGGGGTTGGACTTTGTCTAGGAAGTGATTCATGTGAAGAAGGTGAATGAAAAGGTAGGAACAAATGGGCAGCTAAGGACACTCCATCAGTGAGAATGATGGGTTCATTCTGGCACTCACTCTCCTAATATGCACCGAGCACCTACTATGTGCAAGGCACCAGGCAAGAGGCTGCATGACATAGTGTTTGCCCTTGGTCATGTAAGTAACAAAGTCTAGTGAAACGCAGGATGAAATGAATGCCGTGAATGAAGTGTAGGAACCCTTCCCTAGTCATGTATTCATCTCTGTGTACATTTTAGGCCTGCCTGCTCAAAACAACACCCTTAGAAAGTACGTAGGGCCATCCCTTCCCACGCGTGGGAGAGTTAGAGATTCCCCCTCTGGGAGTCGGGCATGTGGTGGAGAGGTAAACCTGGCAGCAATGCCTGAGTAGAGGTTCGTTTGTTTTGGAAGATGACCTTGGGAGGAATTAGGATGCTAGGGGTACTACTTGGTCACCAAATATGGCACAGAACAGCCTTCGAGTTGGTCTAGTGGGAGTCAAGGAGACAGTTCAGTTTCTATTTCTCCTTCCGGAGTGCTGAAGTGTTAATACATGATCACTAATTCACTAACTAATCCATTAAAGCCCTCAGAGTCTCTACATCCTCATTTGTAAATTACAGATCACGATATCTACCCTTTGAGAGAGCTATGACAATTCACATGGTAATACATGTAGATCACCAATCAGGCGCTCAGTGGATTCATGAACCCCTGTGCCAGCTTTCTCCAAAGAGCTGATACTGCCTCAGTTATTGTCCTGTGGAAGTTAATGTGATTGGAAGGAAATGGATCTTAATAATACTTCCCTACTGAGTAGGTTTCATTTAAAAAACCATATCAATATCAAATTCCCCCTTCCCTGGTTTTGCTGGATATTCTCAATACATATCCTTCTTAAGGAGATCAAAGTTATTCTTTATCTGGTACAATGCACGATAGATTGGTTTAGTGAACAGAGGGCTCATGCCTTGCTGCCTCTGTGTGTATCCAAACAGGGACAAATTCTTTGGAAATGTAATTTTCAAGTGTGTTATGTTACTGTTCTTTGACTCTGCAGTAGGCTGCAGTGGATGGAAATAATTTCACCTGCAATATTAAGAGCTGGAACTCATGAATCTTCATATCTTTTCGAAGTCACCTATTTTTATTTAAAAGCGATGAATAGTGGCCGTTTGGGAAAGATGCAATGTTCATTGGTGCAATAAATAATAGATGGCATTGCAGCACAAAGTTCTTCATGTCCTTCCCCAAGGGGGGAAAAATAATTGCTACAGGGGATTACAATTTAACTCCTTGCTCTGATTCCTTCAACAACTTCACTGTCACTTTTACTTTTTTCCCCTATAGTTTGCCCAATTTACGTGCAGAACATATTACATTTACATACATACATTCATATTTTTATCTATATTTGGCATATTGGTAACAAAAGAAGCTTTCATTTTTAAAAAATTGTTTTCTAAAGAGCTTCAAGGGATTTAGAGACTTAAATTCAAGATGCAGAATTCCAACTTTCGGTTTTACTCTCATAAATGTACAGGTAAATAAACAGTGGCAAGAAACCACACATCTCAGAATTCCTAATATGAAAAGAGCCTCATGAAAAGAGGCTTTTCTAACATGAAAAGAGCCTCAGCAGAAAACATCTCTAAGTAAATGCAAAGTAGACATGTCCTTGAGGGAAGAAGGGATATATTTGTGTTACGGAAGGGAGAATTTTAGTGCTATTTTCTGGATTATAGTTTCATTAGAGTATGAAGACCAGAATCACCATCTGGAGGGCAGAATTAAGTTCCATTTATGTTGCTAGGATTTTTTTTTAATGGCGTGGCAGAAAGAGAGTTCAGACATATTGATTCTGACTTCGGCTTTTTTGTTAACTAATTATGTGATCCTGTGAGTATAGAGTGTTTTTGAGCTCGGTTTTTCCATCTGTAAGAAGAAAGGGTTGGACTTCACATGGAACATCCCCAGCACATCTTACTACCATTCCCTGATCTGGTGCCCACCTCGGACATCAGCATCAGTCCCGGGCCCTGTTTCCTGTTGAGCTCACACTTGACCTTGGCACATTTGTCAGTATCATACTCTAGGCAACCACCATCAATCAATAAGAATTAACAGTTGAAATAAAAACTGTTTGCCACCGCTGGTTTGGAAGATTTCAAAAGGTACCATCAATATCCTAAGATTCCCTCCTTACACAGCCTGCAGATGTTTAATAGCAATGATTTAAAACAACTGAACATTTGGAAAGTACTCATAATACCTTTTGTTAGATGAGCGCACTGGGGAAAGGGCCCCAGACTAATGAAGTACTTAAAACGTCTCGCACATATCCCTTGGCATTCCAGAACTATGATGGGCTGTTGGGGTCTGACCTCAAGATATAGAGATATCATCTGGTTTCTCCTAAATATAAGCTGCACTACGTGATTTTAAAACTATGCCACAAGCAATGGAGAAGAGAACATTTAGCAATAAAAAGATCCAGCTATTGGCAGCAATACACTATTAGATCTCTGTGGAATTTTTGAAGTTATTGTTGTTGAGATGGCACTGCAAAGACATGTAGCTTTGAGAGTGATCTCCTTTAGCCTCCTGGATCTTGCTGGGGAAGGGTACATTAGCAGTCTGGGTCTGTAGCAAGGAATTGCATATTTGCATACATTACCCAGTGTGAGTGATTTACGGGAAACATTGTTCATGATTGCACTGATTAGGACTCTATGAATAGATGCTGATACATATTGTCCTGGATTGTTGTATTTAACTCTGGACTCTAAATCTCTGCCTGGAGAAATCAAGACATTCAAAAGAAACAAGACACTTTGAAAACACACTCTTGATTTATACCTGTAAAAAGGACAATAGCTTTAAGGGGAATGAGGGCTCTTTTTGGCTGGTGTGGGTTTTTTTGTTGTTGTTGTTATCGTTTGAAACTCAGTGTCATTCCACACGGAATTCATAAATTAATACAGATGGAGATGCGCTGCTTTTTCTCTGTCTGCAAGTAGCTGTGATTCTTTCCAGAATTTCTTCCCTGGCTTAAGAAGACGATCTTTCACCACTGCTTTGGTGCAGGAAGACAGAGCTACCTAAGGTAGTCCAGGCGAGGTCCTCCCAAGAAGGAAGCTGCAGCCATTTGCAGTTCATCTGTAGGGTCCTGTGCACATTTTCAGTTTTCCCTCCCTGCGCTTCTCATCTCTGTATAGCAAAAGTTCTGAATGTCCTTCCCCAAGGGGAAAAATAATTGCTACAAACAATTGGAATTTAACTCCTCGCTCTTATTCCTTCCACAACTTCACTATCACTTTTACTTTTTTCCCCTATAGTTTGCCCAATTTATGTGCAGAACACACTACATTTACATATATACATTCATATTTTTATCTATATTTGGCATATTGATAACAAAAGAAACTTTCATTTTTTAAAATTTTTTCTAAAGAGCTCCAAGAGCTTTAGAGACTTAAATTCAAGATGCAGAATTCCAGCTTTGGGTTTTACTCTCATAAACGTACTGGTAAGTAAATATCCGTATTAGTCTGCGAGTGTAGTCATAGCAAAATACCACAGACTGGGTGGCTTACAAAACAGAATTTATTCTTTTACAGTTCTTGAGGCTGTAAGTCCAACAGCAAGGTGCCTGTAGGGCTGGTTCCTCTGAGGGCCATAAAGGAAGGATCTGATCCAGGCCTTCCTCTTCGGCTTGCAGATGGCCCCTCTCTAGCTGCCCCTTCACGTCGCCATCCTACATCTCTCTCTGTGTCCTAATTTCCTCTTCTTATAAGGACACCATTCATATTGGATTAGGGCCCACCCTAATGGCCTCATTTTAATGTAATTACTTCTTTAAAGGCCCTATCTGCAAATATATCCACATTCTGAGATACTAAGGCTTTCATATATGAGTTTTGGGGGAACAGAATTCAGCTCGTGATAGCACTCTTTATGATTTAGGGTCTCTTTCTAAATTCTTTAAGCATGTTATTTCATCTAATTCACATAGCAACTCTGGCTCACAGTGAGCTAGGTGCCATCATTGGCAAGAAAACAGAGATCCAGAGAGAACTTGCCCACCCAGGATCCGAAACATACATGTATGCAGCTATTTTATTTGAGAAGGAGTCACGTCTCATGTACAGGCATACCACCCTCAACGTGCTGGATCTCATCTGATCTCAGACATGAAGCAGGGTTGGGCCTGGTTAGTACTTGCATGGGAGTCATGTCTTCATTCTTTGCAGAATGCTTCATTATATTTACTAACATAGTAGTAAATTTTGAACCTATGTGTCAAATTTCAAAATTATCTTTGTTAAACCACGTATGTCTACACCAGGCTTCCTTTTTGTATTCAGTATGGTGCATGGAGTAGATGCTCAATATTGAAAAATTTGATGTGAAGCTTTCTTAAAGGCAGAAATCAAATATAGAAACTTTTGGAAGAGATCAGATAGGGGGACTAACTAGATGGCAGTTTAGTGTGCCCTAATAAAGATGCTACATGAATATCGAGGTACTAGAACTGTGATCAACGTCTATTTTTGAAAGTTTGGTGGACATATGGAGATGCCATATTTTCCTTATTATTATTTAAAATGTTGATTGGTGGTGTCTGTGACACTTAAAAACCCTGAAGAAATAGGCACATATACACCATGGAATACTATGCAGCCGTAAATAAGGATGAGTTCATGTCCTTTGCGGGAACGTGGATGAAGCTGGAAATCATCATTCTCAGCAAACTAACACAAGAAAAGAAAACCAAACACCACATGTTCTCACTCATAAGTGGGAGTTGAACAATGAGAACACATGGACACAGGGAGGGGAACATTACACACCGGGGCCTGGCAGGGGGTCGGGGGGATAGGGGAGGGATAACATTAGGATAAATACCTATTGCAGATAACGGGGTGATGGATACAGCCAACCACCATGGCGTGTGTATACCTATGTAAGAAACCTGCATGTTCTGCACATGTACCCCAGAACTTAAAGTACAATAAAAAAAGACATACTTTTATCGTTTTCTCTAGTAATTATCCCTATGTAATTAACAGAAGAGGTGAAGTGCGGGAGGAAGGTTATTACTTCCCCAAGGTTACAAAGCAGAAGGAGGTGGAAGTAGAGCCGGCACCCAGCATAACATAATAGGTAGATACATGTTAAATATTTTTCACCATGGTGGATTTAGGGCCTAATAAATCAATTTCTTATGCAGTCACTTTCCTGAAATTAAAACGTCTGTCAGGGCAGACATTGTTTCCTGTTTCTTGTACCTACATAGTTTAAGTGGAAAAGAACATGATAAATCTAGATATGGAATACTTATATAATCAGTATGTAATTGTTAGTTTGCTGGTTCAGACAAGGTATGAGGTGTTCAAAGCTGAAGCCTCCATCAGTAGCACTGTCTATTCACACGCAACTCCACAGCAACATGTTTTTCTCTCTTCCTTACCACAGTCACAGGAAAACCTGACATCCATTTCAAAGAGAGTATTTAGATATAATATAAAGGTTTCCCTTTGTTCCAAATCCACAATCCTTAGACAGAGCTTCCATAATGTCATTCCGTGGGCATTCCTTACTCTGATCTGGCCTCCTCTTCATTTCAACTGAGGCACAGTGATGAATACCGCCATTCTTTTTCATTCACAATTTTCATCTCCTGGTCCTTACTCATTAGAAGTGCAAGTCCCCCACAGATGAAGGATTATAAATTAATGCCGGTCACTCCTAGACGTAGAACTGACTGCAAGGGATAAGAAAAAGAAACCAAAATGGAGTCTTGAAGTCTAGCCTCTGCTTTCCAGATCTTCTGCTTTGGGGCTCAAAATGATGAATGATCAAACAACACAGTACAAAGAGCCAGATGAATGGCAGAACATGGAGTGTTCTGGGGCTGGGAGACTTGGTGTAACCTTGATATTACCCAAACTATGATGGATGCAAACCAGGCTCTTAATTCTATTTTAATGTGGTTTTTGAGCCAGTGACATGAATTTACATATTTACAGCTGTGGCTGCTTGCAAAAGTAAAGCCTTGTGATAATGACATTCTATTTTGGAAAGAAATATTGTACTTGAAGTCTTCAATAAACCTCTAGACTTTTTCTCTATGAAACCAGCAGTTTTATCTTTGGTTCCTAATTTATGTCCCTAATTTGGCTTTGATGTGAAAGGATGGTTTCTTCAAATGTTATTTCCCTTGAAGTCATCATTTGTCTAAACTCACTGTGAAGAAATAGACAGCTCTATCTGTGCCTACATTATGCTACAAAATCTATTTGGAGTTCAAAAACCCAAGTCTATTCGTCTTAAGAACACGTATGCCCTTATGACTTGGTATGCTCAGAATTAAATGTGAGATTATTTCTCAGGGTAGTGGGTAGAACAGTCCACTCTGAAAACTGGCTTGTCTATACATCTATGTCATTTTAAGAAACCTAACTGCTAGGCAGGGCTGAGTCAGTTTTCCAGTTTGATTGTGACTGTGTTTCTCTCGTGTTTCAAAAATCCAGAGAAGCCAACAAACCAACAGAGCTATTATATTGAAAACTGTGGGTTAGCAGGATAATGCTTTGTAATATGATTGCATTTCCCTTTTGGATAATCAAGGCTTTCCCCCCATTTTCTTAGTCTGTTTGTGCTACTATAATAGAATATCCAAAACTGAGTAATTTATAAAGAACAGAAATTTATTCCTCATAGTTCTGGAGGCTGGGAAGTGCAATACCAAAGTGCCGGCACCACACAAGGGCCTTCATTGCTTCATCATCTCATGGCAGAAGGTGGGAACGAGAGAGTGCGAGAGATTAAACTTGCAGCCTCCAGACCTTTTATCATTGACATTAATCGATTGATAGGGTTTGGCTATGTCCCCACCCAAATCTCCTCTTGAATTGTAGTTCCCCCAATTCCTGTGTGTCATGAGAGGGACCCCATGGGAGGCAATTGAATCATGGAGGTGGGTCTTTCCCATGCTGTTCTTATGATCGTGAGTTCTCATGAGATCTGATGGTTTTATAAGGAGGTTTTCCTCATTTTGCTTGGCACTTCTCTCTTGTCTGCCACCATGTAAGATGTACCTTTCACCTTCTGCTGTAATTGTGAGGCCTCCCCAGCCACGTGGAACTGTGAGTCCATTAAACCTCTTTTTCTTTGTAAATTACCCAGGCTTGGGTATGCCTCTTATCAGCAGCGTGAGAACAGACTAATACATCCATTCATGAGGGTGGAGCCCTCAAGACCTAAACACCTCCCATCAGGCCTCACATCCCAACACTATTGCATTGGCAATTAAGTTTCCAGCATATGCTCTTTGGGGGCCACATTCAAAGCACAGCACCCATTAAGTCTAGGCCAGGATACTGATATTGATTGCTTAAGAGAGGAAGGTGGCTATCACTTAAAATAATAATGATGACAAAAAGAGCAATTAATGCTTATAGAGTATATAATTATCTTCCTGGCACTGTTTTATGCAGTTTTAGGCATATTAGTTCTATGACTCTAGTCTTTTTTAACACCATGCAGGCAAACATCTACCTCCAGGCTCACACCTGAACCATCTTAGGCTACTAAAATAGAAAACAAGATGAAAGTTAGGGGTCAAAGCCTTCTTTACCTATAAAATGCTATACTTCCCTGATGTTTTCTCTGTGCATACACCTGCCAGGAATCTAGTTTGAAAGTGAGAATCTGGTGATATGTGTTTCAACAGACAACCTGATTATTTCATGGGGCATGAATATCCTCAGTTGCATCCTCTTCTGCCCCGTCTTTCAGGGCAATCTCCAGGGGTCTGATAGGTTGCATAGGCATTGGATTTAGATTAAAAGTTCCTATTTTAAAATGCTCTACCTTTTGACCAATTCTGGACCACCAGCTATTCCTACTGACCTCTGTCTATGGACACAGGTTACCCAGGGTACCTCTAGTGTTGATAGGAAATTCTATCATTCTTATATTCTGTAATGGAAAGACTGTTCATTTTCTTCACAGAATGCCTTAATATCTTACATTTATTCCAATCTAAGATTTGTTCATCTTTCATTCAGCCCGAGCAAATACTGTGGCTATGTAGAGTATATTTACTAAATTTTAGAAGTAAACTCCTGAGAGCCATCTAACAAGAGGTTGGGACATATAACAAGAGTATGTTTTTTTATCCAAGAAAGGAGCATTATCTCAGAGGATTTCATTGTGCCAAAACACCTCACTAAGCAAATAGAATTTCTCAACCTATTCCTCCTCAACCCTTCATTGACAGATTTTCCCAAAGCCTCTGTAGATAGCCCTCTGAGAGGGAAGGACGCAAACCCCTTAGTGAAAGTGACCCACGCATTCTGAAGGAGGGGACGAGAGTGGGTGCAAGTGTGAGGTGCAGCAAGTCTTAGGGATGTCTCTAAGGGACTCTGTCTTCTCTGCTCTGCCCCTGGGTTGGAAGTGAGTGAGTACTGGACCTGCTGCACCAGCCTAGGGAGATGGGGGAGAGAATGGCCATGCTGAGACAGCAGTCAGAGGCTGGAGGCTGGATCTCTTCAGTATCTTTGCTCTGGTGATTGGGAGAGGGGTCAGAGGACCTGCATTTTCCACTGCGAGGCAGCTGTCACTAGAAGTATTGGAATCCAAACTCCAAGTTGGTGTTCTAGAAACTTCACAGCTGGGCACAGTTGTATAGGCTCCCCCCCTGTTCTATGGGTCCCCAGACAACCCACCAGCTGCTTGGTTTAGCTGCATTATAGCTTATCCTGCACTGCCAAAAAACTCAGAGACCTTCAGAACATAGATGTCATTTCTTTAAGAATAAAAATTCAGTTTGTTGTAACTATTTCAAATAAAAAATATTGAAAACATGCTGTATCTTTACTTGACTTGGAAAAACCTACAGTGAAAAATAATCTTATTTCAATTACTTGAGATCATAATTATGAATGGTGACTGTATACAATATGTGTCACACAGTAATGTCAAAGCAAATTCAAGAGGAGGAAAGAGCACACTCTCTAAAGTCAGACAGTCCTGGGTTTAAATCCGGGCTCTCCCACACATAACGTCTTCATCTAAAAGATGCAGTAGAAACCTCTTGCTATGTAAAGAGATGTACATATCAAGTGTGTATGATGGTACCTGGCACATATGAGGCACTCAGTGTATGTTGGCTTCTCTCCTTCAACTACTTTCCATTTTCCTTGACCTGTGTAGATATGTGGGGCTATTCCTAAAGTTTTTTATGACACCTCTAGTGAGTAACTGATGTCTAATATTTCAATATACCCCGGGTGAAGAAGTCCATGTAGAGTGAAGCTCTTTTCTGCCCCGTACCCTAATGAAAATAAAAACAAAGCAATGATCTAGGCTCTTGTGAATGGGGCTTACCTGCTACCAGATTCACTCATGTTTCAATCAAAAACTTGGATTAACTCCCCTGCACAGTCTATAGATGTAAGAGTTCAGTTTTTATTAGTAGCCCTGTGTTAAGGAAAAGGAAAATATTTTTAAAGCTATACATACTTCATCTACACATATGCAAAACAGAGAAGAACAAAAGCTAATACATATGAAGTTCCTTTTCTAAGTACTTTATCCATATTTGCTCACTTAAATCCCGCAATAGTTATATGAAGTAGATGGAAGAGATGGGAAAACTAAGATGAAGTCCAAAGTCACAGTGCAGACTAGCAAGGGCTAGGGCCAGGATTTGAACCTGGGTTGTCTGGATCCAGAGGCCATGCTTTTAATTCGATGTTACATGTCATAACTTAATAGATATCTGTTCTAACTTCATGAGTAGGGGTTATCCTGGTGTAAAATTTGGAAAATACTTTAACTAGTAATGACTTTCCTGTTGTATGAAATTCATGTCTTAATGTAAGAGGTGGTGGGGGAAAAGCAAGGCAATACTGGGGACGAGAGAATATATTCTGGCACTGTAAACATTCCAAGTGCCAAAAAAACACCATTATTTAAAATTTAAAAACATTTCAAATTAAAATTTGGGGGGATTCTGTAAGAAAATACAGCCCTCTTTATCTTCCCTTAGAGGTGCCCCCTGTCTGTGGATGGCTCCTGTAGGGCAAGGACCCCTCCTTGCCCGCCGCTTTAGCAACGATGAAGCAAATCAGCTCTGGAGACCAATGAACAACACATGCCAGAAGTCGGCAACCTTCATGTCCATGTAAATCATGACTCTGCTCACATTTGCCCTCCATGAAAAGATTTTCTGGATTGAGAAAAAAGAAGGGTAACTAAATCTCAGAGCAGTGATATTCAACTAAGAGTTTTCCTCAATTGTATGGAACCCTTAAAGCCAAAGTCAGGTGAACTGGTTCAGCCTGGCCCAGAAGCAGGTACCAGGGAGCTTGGGATTCCACTTCTGAATTGGATTCAATATCTGTATGTTACAGACTTCCACACTGCTTCTTTGTTTGTTTGTTTGTTTGTTGTTTTTGTTTGTTTTTTTCCAGTGATGTCTTGTTCCACCAAAAAGCTTTTAGTTGCCTGTTTGATTTCTGCACCCAGACACAGACTCTCATACAGAACTCTGGGAGATTCAGTGCTTGTGTTCAGTACATTAAAAATCCTAACATGCTAATATGAGTGCCATCATTAATTTTACATGTCAATGTGACTGAACCATGGGATGCCCAGATAGCTGGTTAAACTGTATTTCTGGAGTGTGTCTATGAGGGTGTTTCAGGAAGGGATTAGCATTTGAATGGGTGGGTTGAATGAAGCAGATGGTCCTCCCCAATGTGGGTGAACACCGTCCTAGCAATCAAGGCCTGGAATGGAACACACAGGCAAGGGAGGTTGAATGTGCTCTCTCCCTCACCACTCATGCTGGGACACCAGTCTTCTGCCCTTGACTCCCCTGGTTCTCCAGCCTTCAGACTTTGACTAGAATGTATGCATCAGCTTTCTTGTTCTCAGGCCTTCAAACTACACCGCTGCTTTCCTGGGTCTCCAGTGTGCAGACAGCAGATCATGGGACTTCTCAGCTTTCATAATCATGTGAGGCAATTACTTATAATAAATCTCATTTATATATACCTCCTATTGGTCCTGTTTTCTGGAGAACTCTGACTAACACAAAGGGCAGTGCTTCCATTAAGTGAGCATTTTGCTTAATCTGTTCATATAAAATAGAGATACACTATGCAGCTGACAAGCTCCATAAACATACTTGAAAACCATGCAGTTTCTCTTCTTTCCTCATCTGGCTGTGAGCTCTGCTCACTTCCCCTGTATTCTGGCTCTCCTGGCTGAATAAAGACCCTCACAGGGTCTTGCCCAAGGCAAAGGGTCTATAGAGACAAGAGCCAGAGCACCAGAGGAGCGTTAGTATCTCATTGGTCAACTGTGACATCATGTTTTAAACATTTGACTCTGGGGGATACGGATAATTGAAAACATACTTCCACTCTCAAACACCATGTATAACACTAATTGGCTCTTACTCTGTGAAATTTTTCTCCAAGTGATATCGTCAATGAATCAATGTTTTTCCAAATGTAATGTTTTACTTTATCCTGTTCATATGCAAGGACTGTGTTCAGTAACTAACTGATCAAACAACTTCTCCGTATTTTATGCTTGCCAAATATCTTCATATTCACTAGCAATTTCAGGAAAACACATGCATGACCATGAGTATGGGTATGTGAGTGTGTGTCTATGTGTGTGCATACGAATGTATTGATCCTGGCTTTATTAGCTTAAATGTCTCAACTTAAACGTAGAATGAAGAGTGAAATGTTGCTGAAACTTTTTTATTGCTGTTAAAAAAATATATCACGACATGGCTATTTTGAATTCCAGAGGATCTTAGACTTGGAAGAAATAGGAGAGATCATGTAGTTCAAAACCTTACACTAATTTTCATGTTACCAGATGAAAAGCAATTTTTAAAGCCCTCAGATCTGAAGCTCATGATATCTTCTTTAGAAAAAAGCCTGCACCATTTGCTAGTGCTCTGTCTTTAGCTCTTTATTCGTTTTATTAAGCTTTTAAAATCTCACCTGCATATATTACACTTTGCATGTCCTCATTTCCTCTGCTTGTCTGTTGCTATATCTGACAACTGTTCCTATTTTAAAAGCATCGTTTTTTCTTGTAGACTTTTATTTTGTTCCACATTATCCATGTTCTCTTTCCCTTTTAAAGAATACTATACACCCTAATGAATTTGAATCAGAAGAAAAAGAGAACCACGGATTCTGGCCACCCTCATGCCAACCTCACACCCTGGTAGAATGTCAAATACTTTTTGAATTAGGCCATTCTTGTATTGCTATAAAGAAATACCTGAAACTAGGTAATTTATAAGAAAAGAGATTTAACTGGCTCATGGTTCCACAAGTTGTTCAGGAAGCATACCAGCATCTGCTTCTGGGGGAGGCCTCAGGGAGCTTTAACTCATGGCAGAAGGTAAAGCAGGAGCAGGCACAACACATGGCCATAGCCAGAGCAGGAGCAAGGCAGCTTGAGTGGCATGGGGGTGTGGGGAGGGGGCGGAGAGGGAGAGAGAGAGAGGCTGCACACTTTTAAATGACCAGAACTCAGAGCTAGAGCTCATATATCACCAAAGGGATGGTCCAAGCCATTCATGAGGGCTCCACCCCCATGATCGAAACACCTCCCCACCAGGACCCACCACCAACACTGGGAGTTACACTTCCACATAAGATTTTGGCGGGGACAAATCCTCAGACTATATCAGCTTTCATGACTATTGGATGCTATCATGAGATAATTAAGGTTATCATTTACCAGAGTATCCAATGATGACCACATTTAGGCTCAGACTCATTACTTTCTCTAAGGAACATCAAGGGGGAAAAGCCACAGTGGAGTGGCTTGCAAATGGAAGGTGAAATAACCCTGTAGGTGGCTGGGACTTTGTCATCAAACCCCAATGAGAAGTGCTGATAATATAGTTAAGCCATATGGAGAATTTCTAACAAGTCATTTTACCTTCAAAGCCCAACCCCAAATCTGCAATTTCATGTTTGTAGTAAAAGGCCTATCCAGTGTGTATGGATTAGGGTCAAGAGGCATGGAACCTGAAGCAGATATTGAGATCCAGGCCTCTCTTACTTGTTTAGGGGGGAGTGGGGGATGCCCACACATTTGAATTTAGCTTCTGAAAAGGGCCACTTCTAGAAACAGAAAGAGAATTAATGAATGTCCTGGAAACTGATAATACTGGTTAATATTCTTTTTGGGGGTAGAAAAATGTCTAATTCTGGTGGTTAGAATAATGTAGTGGGGGCAGGTCTGGGGAAGATGTGGAGAAAGCAAGGACTATGTCAACATTTTAAGCTACTTTTAGGTCCTTTAAATTCTAAAATACAAAAACTTGCACAGTGTTAGCAGTAGTGAACCTTAGACAGTGTCCTATCCAGTCAGTCACTCAGTGGATAGTATCAGCTCTGAATATAAAGCATACTTCTTTTTTAAACTTTGTTTGTTTCTTAATTTTAAAAAATGATTTTTTTCCAGTACAAAACAATGCAATCCTGTATAATCAAATAGAAAGCTACAGAAAAGAAAAGCAAATTATTCCCCCAATAACCCACCCACACAAATATCATGGCATTGCCTTCCATTCTTCTTCTGCATATACTTTACATATGCCCAGATTGATTGATTGATTTCTGCTGAAGTGGGATCACGTGACATACAAACTTGACAATGTACCACTTCATCATAGTTTGTTGTTTAGCGAGATTACAAGATTATTTCTCCATATGGGTAGCTTTCGATCTAACTTTATCTTTTTTTCTTCTAATATCTCTATGAATCTACATGTACAAATGTAAGTAATTACCTAAATGGGATTATATGTATGTGCTATTTTCTTCTTTTTTGCTTACCTCTCCTCTGCCTTCTCCCTTATCCCCCTCTACCTGCTGCCTGCCAAACCACTGGGGTATCCACCTAATGTGCATCTTTTGGTAGTTTCCATATTTATAAAACTATATCATAAAGTGTGCTTGTAAATATACATGTATATGCATGATTTTATTTAAATAATTTTGGTGTCATTAAGAACCAAGTTCCTTTTTAAGGTAAAATGACAGTGATGAATAACTTGGTGAATTAGAAAGGAATTCTATGTTCCTAAAATCCATATTTCTCTTAGACTAAAAATTCTAATACAAGATTGCTAAGAACTTTGCTTATTTAAGGTGAAACAGGAAGGACTCTATTCTTATGTAAGAATACACAACAGGTTTCATGAGTTGCCAAGAAAGAGAAGCTGCCATGATGTCCGTCAATAAAGCAGGTCATTTGCAAACCTCTGGTTTGTGGGAGAAAATTCTTCCTCATCAGCCAGTTGGCTCCAATTAGGAACTTTGGGTGGTAGTGAGATGAATCTGAAAATAAGGTAATGTGAATCGAGTGTCCACAACATAAAAGGCATTTTGACATATTTTATTTCATTTAACTCTCAAAAATCCTGTGATGTAGACATTTGTATCCTCATTCTATAGACAAAGAAACTGAAGATTAAAAAGTTTAAGCAATCTTATCCAAGATGCCATTGCTCGTAAATGATGGAAATGGCATTTCAGTGGGGTCTGTCTGGCTCCACATACCATGTTATGTCTGGTACATCATGGCTCTTATCTTTACTGAATAAAACGCCTCTTCTGGTAATGTTTTCATCAATATCGGAATGGGGATGAGCAAGCCTGGGCATGAATGCCAGTGAAGGTCACCTGAGGTCATGATCTTACTGTACAAGCTCTTTTCCTTTATCTCTCTTCCTTTTCTACATGTCTTTCTTTTTTTTTTTTTCTGCATTGAAGACTACCAGGGGCATCTATGAAGATTCATAGAGTAAAATAGCAAGACAGGGAAAGCTTGTCTTTTTCCAGCAACCTTCCTTGTCTCCCCCACCCCATCATTACTTACATGTCTTATCCATGGGTGGCTGGACGGACAAATAATCTACATTACTGCACTAAGTGAGAAGGCTAGAAAAGTGCCCTCTCTTCTCTGGGACTCATTTGATGACTTTTTCCCGTATAATATGAAGGAGCAGTGCTAGGGGTGGAGACTTCTAACTGGTGGGATAAAAGCGCTATAAGAGGAAAAATACTTTGGGAATACAGTTCCAGGGAAACCCACTCCTGGGCCCCACCATGCTGCCAAATTGTAATTGTGAGTAAGGACAACTTTAAGCATGACTTAGCCTCAATCCTGACAGCCAGATCAAAACCAAGTTCTTTGGAGCTACTCTTCAGACGTTAATGGTGCGACAGAGGCTGCCAGCTGGTCACTGGAGCAGACAGCACCTTTCCTCAATCCCCTTGCAGTTCAGTAAGTCCATGTGTGGTAAATTTAGCTGGGGATTTGAGTTGATGCAGTAATGGGTTAAGATTTTGCAAGGTGTTTAGGTAGAGTGAATGTATTTTGTATGTGGAATACACGTGAATTTTTGTGGACCAGAGAGCAGACTGTGGTAGATGGAATAATAGCTCCCAAAGATATCCAGGCCCCAATGTATGAAATCTGTAACTGTTACACAGCAAATGAAACTTTGCAGATGTAGCAAAGTTAAAAATCTCTGGATGGAAAGTTTATCCTGTGTTGCCATGGTAGACCCTAAATGCAGTCACAAGTGTCTTATAAGAGAGAGGTTAACAAAGATTTGCCAAGAAGAAGAAAGCATGGTGACCACCAAAACAAGAGGGATAAGGGGCAAGGAGGGTAAGCAACGCAACTCCAGCAGCTGGTGCAGGCTGAGCACAGGTTTTCCTCCGTCCGTCTAGGGGGAGTGTGGTTCTGCCAGCATCTTGATTTCAGCCCATTGACACTGCTTTCAGACTTCTGACCTCCAAAATTGTAAAACAATAAATGTATGTTGTTTTAGTCCATGATGTTTGTGCCAATTTGTAACAGCAGCAACAGGAAATTACTACACCACGTGACTGAGTGTTAGCCAAGGAAATGTGCACAGATTGGGGGAGACTTTCAGGCCAGATCTGTAAAAACTGCCCCATGGTCTCCTAAAAGCCTTTATGACTGGATGGAGGGAACCCCAGTGACCATAGAAACCACACATTGAAGATGGCAGAGATTCCTGAGCCCTGAAATGGCTGTGTGGAGAAGAACAGGCTTGGTCGACCTAGAAGCACTCAACAAGAAATAAACCGCCATCGCATGTGAGCTATTACTGCTTTTGTGGTTGATTTTGCTACCGTGGTTTGTGTGACCCTAACTAGTACAGCTGATCCACACTTTCTTCAACCCACAGTATTGCTCTTTTATTGATAGATAGATTTATTTGCTTCCTTCCTGAGCAAAGCCAAGCATGGCCCTTGCTAGACAAAACTCTTGAGATAGGTGATCTTACCAGGGATGCACACAAAATTGTGTTTTGTGTTATTTTTACCTATATTGGAGCTGCTCCTAAGAATATACACACAGGGGAGGCTGGTGGTCTGAAGAAGCATTATGGCATTTGATAATTGTCAGTTGGATGTTTACCATGGGGCATTTCATATTCCACACGGAAATGGCAGAAAGTGCAAGACTGTCTATCTAGCTATCTACCTATCTATCTATCATCCATCCATCTGTCCATCCATCCGTCCACCTACCTACCTACCTATCTTCCTACCCCATCTATCTGTTAATCTGTTCCATTGCTGCTATATACTCATTCAATCCTCAACTGGACCTAGATAGATAGTTAGATACATATATAGATATGCAGGTATATGAATATGTGTGTTGTATATGTGTGTGTGTATATTCTTAGAACAGTGTCTAGCACCCTGTGTTGTATAAGTATTTACCATTATTATGTTGAAGACAAAGGATATTCAAGGTGCTATAAAATTGCATAGCAAGAGAATATAATTTTATCTATTGGTGAAAAATGCCTCCCACAGAAAATTTTCTTCGAAGCTGATGATACCTGAAGATCAGATGGAGGGGAGGCTACAGCTAGATAAAACAGAACATGCAAAATCTCTGAGCTAGAAAGGAGTGCAGTGTTGTAGAGCAAAAAAGCAATTTATCGTCCCTGGAGCAGCATGAAGGGAAAGGGAAAAGGCAAGAAGAAATCAGAGGCTAAGTGAAGACCAAAGGTAGAGCAAAAGCCACATGGTATTTATATACACTATTCACAGTCACCAAGATAGGCTACCACAGACCACAAAATTGATTTTTTTTTAAATAAAATAACAATAATTGATAAACTTGTATTTTTAGAACTGTTATGTCGAATGATATGTATATTATTTTAGAGAAACTTTGGTGGACTCCATTTGTCTTTCTGGTTTGTTTCTGGCATTTCTAAATTAAATATAACAAAGTAAAAGTTACTGAAAAAGAAAGGAAGAGAAAGACCAGCCTCCTACAGCATTTCCCTTCCCCACCTCCTGACGCAAATGCGAAGGAGCAGCCCTCCCCTTCTAGCAGCAGCTCAGTGGCTGAGAGACTGTTCTGGGCCAGGAGAGAACTGTCCATCATGTCAACCAGGCAAAGAAGGAAACTTCAGCTCATGCTGATTTACTTGTCCTCCAACCCCATCTCTCTTCAGTGAGTTCCTGGGTTGTGCAGTGCACAGTGCACTCCAGGAAATGGCCCACTGACCTGAGCTAACCCAGCGTAGGAACTCAAAGATGTAAAGGGCTGTCGTCATCTGATGGTAGTTTGCTGGTCTAAAAGCCAGCAGGGAGGCTCTGTAATGTCATGCAGAGCAGCGTCCAAGACGAGCTGGCCTTGTTTTACCTAAGGGACCTGAATCATCCCCCATGGTCTCCTTGCAAGCACCTGCTTAGACACACAGCTGCAACCCACGCCCACTCCCTACTGTGGCCACAGTTGCTTTATGTTTCCCAGCTAGAACATCAGGTGTTATCTCAGTATTGGGAGTCTGTGTTCTGCCTTAAAAAAAAAATCAATGCTTTCGATTTTCATAACATCTCCATTGTGTAATCTTGTCGGCTCAGTCTATAATTTGGGGTAGTTTGATTTCTATCAAGCAGACCTGGAGCTATTTTCTTTTTTTTCGTTAAAAACAATTGCTGAACTTCTACTAAGACTGCTATAGAATTGTTTTTTTTCTGTTAAAGGAAAATATTGTAGTAATCACTGTAATAATCATTATTTGCTCCGGGTTGATATTTTGGCTGGATGAAGCACCTCAAAGGTGGGCTGGAAGATTTAATTTTTTTTATGTTTATATAAAAACACTTTGAAATTGTCCAAGTGTTTTTGCAAATAGTTACTGTTATCGCTGTTGTTCACATGATGACCGTTTATCGGTCCTTCCACAGACTGGGGAAGTTACAATTACTGAAACGTGCCATGATTTTAACACTTCCGTGTCAACCTTCACCGGCCAATGACAAAGGAAAAAAAAATTCTTTATTCCTTCAAAGAAGTGGGAGTCTTGCTTTTTAAGATGATAGATGTCAGTGTAGATTTCATAGCTTAAAGGTATTGCTTTCGGAGACTGAAGGAGGAAAGATAATTAAAAGTTAGAGTGCCTGTTCTGGTTACAGGATAATATCAGTAATAAACCTATTCAAAAGAAGGCTTTTTATAATTACCATGCATATGCACTGGAGTGAGAGAGAGAATATAGCCTATTACAAAATACTGGTTACTACCATGGATACCTCTGCTTGTTTGAACTGGCGATCACTGAGCAAATGAAGAAAGAGTTAAAGATGATTAGTAGGTGAAATCTTGGCTTTGTGAGATGTTAAATAACGTTCCTCCTTTTTATAGATGAGATCCTTTATTTCTCTGGGGACTTTTGTGACATTGATTACAGAATAAATTCTGATGATTCTCAAGAAGAATAAAGGCCAGGCTATTCAGAATGAATCCTCTATTTGAGAAATATGATGCAATCATTTTATCTGCTCAGATATTAAATTTGGCTAGCAAAGTTCAAGCTAAAAGCTTCTATCTCCTGGCACTGTGACATCTGTGACCAGCATTTGCCACAGAAGAGGGATATATATGTTGCCCATGTGGACATCACTCTAAGGGAGGACTTCGCTTTCAACTTAGCTTGATACCTTTAACTGAGAGTTGACCTTGCCTCTCCAAAGGGTGTCACCCACTGTTGTTGCCAGGCAGGGTCAGAGTTGCATAGTTGGTGCTACTGAAGCCCAGTGATCTCTGCTCTGCTCCCCTGATCCCCCAGCTCCCACCAGACCCTCCATAAGAACCTAGAATAACATCTACTCACATGTTTGACATTGGGGTGGGGAAGAATTTTAGCAAGTGTCTGCATGCTTCTTTTAAAAAAAAAAAAAAAAAAGGGCTGGATGGTAAACACATTCAGCTCTGCGGGCCATCTGTCTGCAACCATATGTCGATCACAACACACCATGAGACAGACCCCGTAAGTGCTGAGGGTGAAGGAGAAATAAGAGGAAAGGAGCCTGGATTTCCAAAAGACTGAAGCCCCACCCCCCCCCACCCCACCCTGCACCATTCTACTTTATGGGAAAGAGAAGCACTCTTCCAAATTTCTTAGGTCATGGATGTTTTGAGTTTACATGCTCTCTTTGTCTAATCTATTTCTCGTTAATATAGTCACCTAAATTTTACTCACTGTACAGTCAGTGCCTATATTAGTGAGAAATATAAACTGATCCTGTATTTTATCTTATGTTGTATATTCCTTCACTTTGAATGGAGAGAAAAGGCAGAGATATTATAGCATTTCCCAGCAGAAGGTAGGGAATCAGACTAGAAATGACATTAACATAATAAGAGCAAGATTGGTGCTCTGAGTAAATCACATAAGGCTAGAGTTTAGGTGGCCCCATTCCCAGCTCTGCCATAAGAGCCTACTGATTATTTGTACCCAGTGACCACCAAGGAGTCAGGGGTCTGGGATGCAAGAAACTAAAAAACCAAAAAAACACAACAAAAAAAACTAAAACTTTGGCTGATTTAAGCAGATAAGTATTTTATTAAGAAGGCATGAGGTAGCTCTGAGACCAATCAGGAAGGACATAGAACAAGGATTGGGAAATGCTAAGGAATGGGAGATGCTGGCAGCGACTAGGACCGTGTCTAAACAATGCAACAAAACCAGTTAGGGAGGACACCATTGCTGCTGCCAGAACTGAGCGGGAATACTACATTGTAGCATCAAGCCTGGAGCTCCTGAAATCAAGACTGCCACCACCCACCATCAGAAGGGAATCTCCCTGCCTCTTTAAATCTCAAGCTCCCAATTCAGAATTTGGGACAGGTACCTCTGATTAATGTAACCTTGGTCACTTGCCCATGCTTAGCAGCAAGGGAGGCTGCAAAGGTGAAAGTTTGAGGTTCTCATCATCTAGAGTGAAAATCAAGCTTTGCTTCCTACCGAGACTCATGAGCTGAGGAATCCCCCATTTATAAGAGGACCTCATATGCCCAACAGCTACAAAGAGAAAGAGAAAGATTGAGAGAGAGAGAGAGAGAGAGAGAGAGAGAGAGAGAGAAATTTTACTACAGGACTCCATTTTCTCTTCTGCAAAATGAACAGGTAGACTTAATCTCCAAAGCTGTTCTAACTTTTCAGACATTCTGATTCTATAGCAGTAACACCTAGATGCTTATGCATATTGTGAATATGTTTCTTATCATTTAAAAAAATATGGGGGAAACAGCTTGTAGAGCTTATACTTTCTGAGCTCCTTGGATCTGGCCAAGAATCTTGATAGCAAATAGGTTTCATCTTGCACACTAACACCTATTGGTTGATTGCAGTTTCCAAAAGTTTATGCAAAAATAATTTAGAGAATAACTCTATATTCACCAGATAAGATAGTTTGGATCGATTAGCAGGGACTTCCACCCAGGGGTAAGAGTGAGAGAGGGTACCACCTGTGTGATCCATCTACAAATTGTAGCCAAACTCATTACTAGGAGCCAGAGCCTCTCCTTACATTGTTCTTTCTCACCAAAGAGGGAGCTACATGTGGGAACCAGTCCCTGAGGAGAGCTTCAGATCGAGGTTGAAAGCAGCCAGCACTCTGCCCAACAGGGACAGAGGGCCAGTACTTGGCCAGACCAATCGCCCCACAGTTCTGCAGCCTGCACAGTCACCCAGGACCTCCAGGTTGTCAGTCATGGTGTAGACACTTGTCCAGATAGGTGGCCTCAGTGAGCTCAGCAGAGACATTTTAGAAGATCTGGGCATCATGATCAAGGCCGACTTTGCCTGCATTGGGGAGTTCTTTATCCAGAACGCAAGTCCCGAGGTGGTGCCACTCCATGGTGGATTTCAGAGAAAATGTGAATGTGTGGGGTGGAGGGAGGCTGGAGAATCAGATCCAAGAAAAGGATAAAATTCTTGGCTTAGAAAACTTTGGGGACTCTCCACACAATTTTTTTCATTCTTGGCGGATTCTGTGTTCTCTTCCAATTCGTCTACCTAATTCATTCTTGGGTTTGGTCCCTCTGGGATGGACTAACTTGGTTCATCAGAATGGCAGGCACACCGGTGTTGCAGCGGACAGTTAGCATCCTGTGATTTGGCACACAGATCAGTCATTAGTATTCATCTAAATACCCACCAGGAATGTGAGTGTGTCCTGTGGCAGTTGGTTGGAAATGTGAGATTCTGGTAGCAAAGGCAGTGGAAGCTTTAACCATTGGCAATCCTCACTGGATAAAGCTCCCTGCTAATCAGATGTGGTCTTAAATAGATAGAATCCATCTGTTAAGGGTGATTAGAAATATTTCCCATTAAACAGGCTCTGGATGTGACCAAATCATGAGGGAATTAGGGAAGTAAATTATACGATTCCGGAAGCAGTTGAGAAGGAGTCGCTTTGGGGGAGGTTAGATTCCCAATTGGTTTTTTGTTTTAAAAATTAGCCTTTTAAAAAGACTTTTTATTATATTTCAAGCTTGCCACAAAGAATTGAGAACATGGTAAACAATTGTGTGTCAACAATCCAAGAAAAAAACAGACAGGTTTCAGGGCATTTGCAGCTAAAGCATCATATATAAGATTTAAAGAAGTCCTTTTCATTTCTAATCTCTTCATATAATCTAGAATGCAAGAACGTAAATCTCAGTGCAAGTGTTTGAGCTACACAGGAATCTTTTTCATTGTATAGCTCCCTCTTTTTATTGGCTTTAAATGACTTTCGTTTGTTTCTAAAAGTCACATCAGTGCTGAGAAGATTTTATTCTATAAAGGGATGTTGAAGGGAAAATATTACAAGCTCTGAAGTCCATTTTAGTGATGAGATACCAAAGAAAGCTTGCTGAAAAGCAATGTGATTGGAATCAGGGTATAAATCTCCAAGGTGGTGACTTTGAGGGGATGACAGCCACTTGACTGTGTAACTTCTTGAGTGGCCAGAAACAACCATCACATAATTTTATGGTCAGTATTATCATCAAAGTCTTCACGGAAGGAGTTTCTGTGAATTTTCACAGTAATATCTGTAACTCTTCCTGCAGGGACATTCCTTTTTATGTCAACTTTAAACCTATTCTCCTGCAATTCAGCTGATTACATTCTGCTTGACCCTGAATCTTAACGATTGCCCTTATTCGAACCTAAAAATGGTTTTCTACCTAGGAAGTGGGTCCTATCACAGCCCTTGTTTCCAGATTAGTAGCATCAGGTTTAGTGAGATTAAACACTTTTCCCAAAGTCAAACAATTAGGAGTGAAGAAAGCTGAAGATGTTCTCCCCTCCCCCCACTGAGCCCCTTAGCCATTGTTCTCCAGATTCCCATGAGAAAAATATGGCTTCTCAGACAGAAGAGCTCATTTTTTATGGAGGTGAAATGGATACGGATTCTCCAACACATAAATTAAACTCATTTTGGTTGGGTTGCTATGGCCTCAGATTCTACCAGCTTTCGAATGTGATAAAAATGAGTGGTCTAGGGCAGAGCTGTACATAGAATATGTGTCATATATTCAGAGTGAGCTGTCATCTCCAACCGAGGCTTCCCTGGAGAAGCTTAACTCCATTTCCTTGGAAGTAGGTGGATTTGGTTCCTTGGCATCAGTTGCTAGGTGACTCACTGCATCAGTTAGCTGGAATTACAGACGCAAGGCAGACTACAGGCATATCTCATTTGATTGCACTTTGCTTTATTGTGCTTTTTTTTTTTTTTTTTTAAATCATTGAAGGTTTAGGGCAACCCTGTGTCAAGCAAGTCTACTGATGTCATTTTCCCAACAGCATGGACATTTTAGTCATCCTCACAATATTTCAAACATTTTCATTTTTACTGTATTTGTTATGATGACCTGTGATGAGTGACCTGCAGTGATCCTATTGTAATTGCTTTGGGGCGCTATGAACCATATCCATATAAGACAGAAAATTTAACCCATAAATGTGTGTTCTGATTGCTCCACTGACCAGCTGTTCCCCCTTCTTTCACCCTCTTCTCAGGTGTCCCTATCCCCTGAGACACAAAATATTGAAATTACACCAATTAAGCCTACAATAGCCTCTAAGTGTTTAGGTGAAAGGATGAGTGGCATGTCTCTCACGTAAAATCAAAAGCTAGAAATGACTAAGCTTAGTGAGAAAGTTATGTTGAAAGCCAAGACAGGCTGAAAGCTAGACCTCTTGAGTCAAATAGGCAAGTTGTGATTGCAAAGAAAATGTTCCTGAAGGAAATTAAAAGACCCAATCCAGTGAGCACACACATGGTATGAAAGGAAAACAGCCTTCCTGCTGATACAGAAGTTTTAATGGTCTAGAAAGAAGATCAAACCAGCAGCAACATTCCCTTAAGCCAGAGTGCAATCCAGAGCATGGCCCTAACTGGCTTCAATTCGATGAAGGCTGGAAAGAGGTGAAGAGGTTACAGCAGAAAAGTTTGAAGCTAGCAGAGGATGGATCATGACGTTTAAGGAAAGAAGTGATTTCCAGAACAGGAAAGTACAAGGTGAAGCTGTAAGTGCTGGTGTAGAAGTTGCAGCAAATTACTGAGAAGATCTTAACTAAGATCTCTGGTGAAGGTGGCTACACTAACCAACAGATTTTCAATGTAGATGAACCAGTCTTTCTTTGAAAGAAGATACAATGTAAGATTTTCGTGGCTAAGAGGAGTCAATGCCTGGCTTCAAAGCTTCAGAAGACAGGCTAACTCTCTCATTAGGGGCTAATGCAGCTGATGACTTTAAGTTGAAGCAAATGCACATTTATCATTTCCAAAATCCAAAGACCCTTAAGAATTATGTTAAATATATTCTTCCTTTGCTCTATAAATGGAACAACAAAACCTGGATGACAGCTTATCTATTTATGATATGGTTTTTTGAATATTTTAGTCCACTGGTAAGACCTACTTCTTAGAAAAAAAGATTCTTTTCAAAATTCTACTCCTTATTAACAAGGCACCTGGTCATTCAAGAGCTCTGATGGAGATGTACTAGGAGATTAATGCTGTTTTCATGCCTGTTAACACAACATCCATCCTAAAGCCTGTGGATTAAGGAGTAATTTCAAATTTCTAGTCTTACCATTTAATAAATAATTTTTGTAAAGCTACAGCTGTCATAAATAATGATTTTTCTGATGGATCTGGCTAAAGAAGATTAAAAACCTTCTGGAAAAGATTTACTGTTTTAGATGCCATATTAAGAACAGGCATGATTCATGGGATGAGGTTAAAATAACAACATGAATAAGAGTTTGGAAGAAGTTGATTCCAACCCTCATGATGGCTTTGAGGGATTCATGACTTCAGTGTGGAGGAAGTCATTGCAGCTGTGGTAGAAAAAAGCAAGAGAACTAGGGTTAAAAGTGGACTGTGAAGCTGGGACAGAATTGCTGCAATCTTGTGAAATTTGAATGGGTAAGTAGTTACTTTGGGGCAAGCAAAGAAAGTGGTTTCTTGAGATGGAAACCACTCTCAATGAAGATGCTGTGAACACTGTTGAAATGAAAACAAAGGATTTAGAATATTCAATAAACATATTTAATAAAGCAGTGGCAGAGTTGAAGAAGACTGATTTTAATTTTGAAGGAAGTTCTACTGTGGGTAAAATGCTATCAAACATCATCACTTGTTAAATCTTTTGTGAAAGAAGAAGTCAATCAATGTGGCAAACTTCACTATTGTCTTATTTTAAGAAATTGCCACAGCCACCTCAACTTTCAGGAAACACCACACTGATCAATCAGCAGCCATCAACAACAAGGCAAAAACCTTTGCTAGCAAAAAGATGATCATTTGCTGAAGACTCAGATGATCATTGGTATTTTTCAGTAAAAAAGTATTTTTTAATTAATATACGTACATTTTAAGTGTAATGCTACTGCATACATAATAAACTATGGTATAGTGTAAATGTAACTTTTATAGGCACTGGGAAACCAAAGAATTTGTGTAACTCACTTTATTGCTATATTTGCTTTATTGTGGTATTCTTTATCTGAACTCACAATATCCCTGAGGTATGCCTGTAAGTTCTAGATTTTCTGCCATGCATATTTAGAATCTGCCCTTGGAATACAAGCATACATTAATAAATTGCTGAGAAGATCTCAAAGAGCAAACTACAAAGGTCAATAACTGACAGAGCCTTAATTGGTTGGGATTTCACCAAACATGTCTTACAATGTTAACAGCTACTCCCTGTCAGCACCATAAACACTCTCTTGTTTTTCGGGAGATATACAAACCTGACTCTCCAACCCTACCCATCCCCACCCCAGTTTCAGATAAAAACTACTGTTTCCAAAAAGCACAAGGAAACTTCTCTGGTTTGACAGCTTATTTAAATCTCTCTTGTTTCTAGGCTTTTGTATTTTTAGAAATTAGAAATTAGAAAAATGACAGCCTCGCCACATCCCAATCATTTTAACTAAACTTCATCTGGACATGAGTGCTCTCCTTTGACTTCAATTTAATTGGAGAAGTTTGAAATATTGGTCCAAATTTTTCACCGCCCTGTTGTATGACATTCAACATTGGCCCTGGCCGAATAGTAGTCAGAATGGCCTTCCTTGACCCTGGGCTATGGAATTCTTTATGTGGCTTTCATTGTCTGTAATATTTTTTTATTGCTATCATAACAAATTATCACAAAGGTATTAGCTTAAAATAATTTCCATTTATTATCTCATAGTTTCTGCAGGTCAGAAGTTCAGTGGTTTCTACTGCATCCTCTGCTTAGAGTCTCACAAGGTCTAAATCAGCAGGGCTGGATCTTTTATGCTGGTTCAAGGAATGAATCCACTTCCAAACTTACTCAAATTGCTGATTGAGTTCAGTTCTTTGTAACATTAGGGCTGAGATCTCCCGCTTTGCTAGCTGTCACTAGGAAGCCAGTCTTTGTTCCTATAGGCTATCTGCATTTCTTTCCATGCTTTCCATGTGGCCTCTTCCAACAATGGTGGGTTGTGTTCCTTTCACACTTCAAGTCTCTGTGACTTCCCTATGGCAGCACCTTTCTCATTCAAGCTGGAAAAAGTTCTCTGCTTTTAAGGACACATGATTAAATTGAGTCCACTCAGATAATCCTAGATCACCCCCCCTATTTTAAGGTTTGCAATATTAAATACATAATATTAATTACATCTGTAAAGTCCCATTTGTCATTAAATGTGACATACTCACAGGTTCCAGGAATTAAGGTATGGACATCTTTGGGGTCATTCTCACTACCACATTGACTAATGGGATATTAGCACAAGACATGCAAGTAGAGGCTTGAAATGTACATGCAAGGATGGCTTGATCTCTGGTTCTTCAATAATCACCATGAGAATAACTTTCCCAGGTAGCTGATGGTCCTTCTCTATGGGTCACAGAATAAATACATTTGGAAGAACTCTGAGCCAAACATATAAGAAGGATTCAAGGGCAACTCAATCAGCAGCTAGAAGCAGAGCCACTTAGCTGAACTCAGTCTGTATTAATCTATCTGCTCTGAGTTCACCTAAAGATCCATTATCCTAATAAGAAACAGTTATGGTTGTCTGCCGCTGAGTCTGAGGGAGGCTTGTTCTTGCAGAATTATTATGGCAATTGCTGACTAATACAGCAGTTGACTTTAAAAATTAAAGCAAAGTATCTCCTTTTTTATTTTATTTTCTACATCCAATATAAGTTTCATTTAAAAATCAGTTTCAATCCTAAATATCTGATAATCTGAGATTTGTTACTGCAAAAAGGCCCCGGCTAGGGACAGAAAACTTGGGCTGAAATTCTGGCTCTACTTTTGACTCATGTGATCTTGCATAAGTTATTTGCTTTGTATACGTATTGAAATTGTCATACATTAAATCAGGATAATAAATCCAAGCTCATATAATTATAGTAAAAATTAAATACAATAGTAAATTTAGTTACTCAACTCTTCTTTGGTATAGTCATGAAACTGATATTTATTGAGTTACTACCATTAGGCAGGCATTATGTTAAGAATTGAGGAATCAAAGATAATTAAGAAAAATTTCTACCTTTAAGAAGTATATATTCTAGTTATAAGAGCATTTTGTAAATGTTAAAGCAGTCTGTAGACCCAGGGCATTATTGTTGTGGTTGTTTTTCCTTCCCACCCCCTACCTCTTCCTCCTCTCCTTTCTCCTCTTCCTCCCCCTCCCTCCTCCTCTTCCTCCTCCTCCATCTTTTCCTCCTCCTCTTCCTCCATCTTCTCCTTTTTCTCCTCCTCTTCCTCCTCCTCCTCCTTCTTCTTTTTCTTCTTCTTCTTTTTCTTTCTTCTTTCTCTTCTTCCTTCTCATCAGTCATAAACTGCTTATCTCCTATTTTCTCCTAACTTTTCAATCAGTTGGCTTGTTATAAAGATTAACATCTCTCAAATCCTACCTTTATATTCTTTACATTAAATAAAACATAGTTATGTTTATGCATTGAAGAAACAGCATTTGACCTCAGGAAGACCCAAATTCACTAATCCCTGTAGGCAACTACAGTGGCTTTTCAGTTGAAAAGTGTTAATCATTCTTAAATCTATTCAAAATCCTCTTTTTTATTTTGTTCACTCACAAAATGTACCTCAGGGTATATATGCCTGTACAAAAACCCACCAACACAAATGACTTACATGAATTCCATATAAAATATAATAATGAAAATGGTCTGACTGCCTTTCTTGCTTTAATCTTCTGAAACGCATTCCAACTAGTCATCTTTTCTTCTGGAAGGGAGCTTTTCCGTAAATGCATGTGGCCCTTGATAGTTCTTTTTCCCAGATTCAGTTATTATTTAAAGTATATAACCCAAGAGAGTGTTTTTGGAGCTTTGTGCTCTTGTCATTTGCCATGGTACCAGAGCTGTTGGTTTGCTTCCCTACCTCGTTCTGTCTTCTTTTCCCCTTGTATTACATCTCTGAATCAGAGAAATTTTTCTTTTTGTTGGGTTGCTCCTAATAGTAAAAAAATAATGCTAAATGTGCATAGCTTGAGCTGCTCTGGAACAATTCACCAGCAGCCCAACTGACAGAATACTGGCACTGAAACTCACCTCAGGGACACATCAACACCCTCCTAAGAGCTGCCAAGATGGCTGCTATACTGTGATAAAACTCTTCTCTCCAACATAAAAACTGACAGTGTCTCCATGGAGTCCTCTTAACTCTATGTCTAGAAGGGCCTCTGGTCAGAGCCCAAAGTTCACTCAAAAGCCACTGGGATGGCCACTCATTCAGGTTCCTCACTGCTCTCAGAGACTTTCTTATCATGAAGATATTTCTATATAGAATGATTGATTAGATGGTAACAGGCACTCAACACCATTATGCTTTCAGAGGAGACAGCCAAGAATGTAGAATTTACAGCCATGCTCAGTGAAGGGACAGGTCACTCACTGTTCAGGCAGGGGCCCTCTGAGAAGTGCAATGTATTTTTGTCATTCTGGTCAAAACGTGTACCAGAATATCATGTCCAACCTTTGGGCATAGGATCCTGAAAAGATAGGATGCATTTGGGAAAGGAAATACTGTTTACTGTTGCCGGCCTTGGGGGACATGGGGGAGGCATGTCAGAGAGGCACAGCACCCAAATGAGTCTTGAGCACTTTGAGTCAAGAAAAGAAAACACTTTTTGTGCAAGGCAACAAGAACATGAAAGGTCAAAATCCAAAGCAATAGGTAAGCAAACAAAACCAGGTGGCAAAGGGAAGCTTGCAGAGATACAGAGAAAGCAAAAATGAAATAAAATGTGGGATCCAAGATGGCCAAATGGGAACAGCTCTGGAGTGCAGTTCCCAGTGAGAGCAATGTAGAGGGTGAGTAATCACCACATTTCCAAATGAGTTATTACTGCCCACAGACCAGGAGATTCCCAGGCTGAAAAGAGCCATGAGTTTCCAGTATGGTGGTTTCAGCCAGCACAGCGGGTCTCCACACAAAAACTCAATCAAATCTAGGCGGCTGTTTCAACTGGCACCTGAGACACCTGGGAGACACAGCCGCCCATTCAACTGAAAAAAAGGGGGCTGAAACAGGGAGCCAGGTGATCTGGCTCAACAGGTCCCACCCCCCCACAAAGACCAGCAATCTGAAATGCTCTGGATTGAGAGTTTCACAGCAAGCACAGCTGGACCCGGGATGGTCCAGCTCGGTGGGGGGAAGGGTATCAGCCATTACCAAGGTAATCCACCACTACAAAGGCAGTCCACCAGTGCCAAGGCAGTTGGCCATTACCGAGGCAGTCTGCCACTGCTGAGGCAAACTGCCATTACCAAGGCAGTTCTAACTATAACTCTATAAACAAAACCACAAGGAAGTTCACACAGCAGCTGGGCAGAGCCCATGGCAACTCAGCAACACCTCTGCTGGCAGACTGTGACTAGGCTACCTCCTTGCTGGGCAGGGCACCTCTGAAAAAGGCAGCAGTGTGTCAGGAACTTATGAATAAAGCCCCACCTTCCCAGGACACAGCACCTGGGGAAAAAAGGCAGTTATGAGTTCCACTGCAGCAGACTTAAACGTACCTGCCCAGCAGCTCTGAATGGAACAATGTAGCTCACAGCTCAGCACCTGAGCTCCTATAAGGGTCAGACTGTCTCCTTAAGCAGCTACCTGCCCCATATATCCAAAGAGACACCTCATAAAGGAAGGCTCAGGCTGACATCTGTTGGGTATCCTTCTGGGACTAAGATAACAAAAGAAGAAACTGGCAACAACCCTTACTGTTTTACAGCCACCACAGGTGATTCCCAGGCAAGCAGGGTCTGGAGTGGACCTCTAACAGTCCTACATCAGAGGGGCCTGACTGTTAGAAGGAAAACTACAAAACAGAAAGAAATAACTTCATCATCAACAAAAAGGACATCCACTCAGAGACCCCATTCAAAAGTCACCAATTACATAGACCACAGGTAGATAAATCCACAAAGATGGAAGGAAACCAGCACAAAAAGGATGAAAACACCCAAAACCAAACACCTCTCCTCTTCTAAGGGATCACAACTCCTCACCAGCAAAGGAACAAAGCTGGATGGGGAATGAGTCTGATGAATTGACAGAAGGTGGATAATAACAAACTTCTCTGAGCAGAAAGAACATGTTCTAACCCAATGCAAAGAAACTAAGAACCTTGGAAAAGATTTGACCAAATGCTAACAAGAATCAACAGCTTAGAGAAGAATATAAATGACCTAATGGAGCTGAAAAACACAACACAAGAACTTCATGAAGCATGCAAAAGTTTCAATAGCCTAATCAACCAAGCAGAAGAAAGGCTATCAGAGATTGAAGATCAGCTCAATGAAGTAAAGTGAGAAGGCAAGACTAGAGAGAAAAGAGTGAAAAGAAAGGAACATAGCCTCCAAGAAATATGGAATTATGTGAAAAGACCAAATCTATGTTTGATAGGTGTACCTGAATGTGATAGAGAGAATGAACCCAAGCTGGATAACACTTTTCAGGATATTATCCAGGAGAACTTCCCCAAACTAGCAAGGCAGGCCAATATTCAAGTCCAGGAAGCACAGAGAACACCACAAAGGTATTCCTCAAGAGAGCAACCCCAAGGCACATAATCTCCAGATTCACCAGGGTTGAAATGAAGGAAAAAATGCTAAGGGCAGCCAGAGAGAAAGGCTGGGTTACTCACAAAGGTAAGCCCATCAGACTCACAGCAGATCTCTCAACAGAAACCCTACAAGCCAGAACAGAGTGGGGTCCAATATTCAACATCCTTAAATAAAAGAACTTTCAACTTAGAATTCCATATCCAGCCAAACTAAGCTTCATAAGTGAAGGAAAAATGAAAGCCTTCATGAACAAGCAATTGCTCAGAGATTTTGTCACCACCAGGCCTGGCTTACAAGAGCTCCTGAAAGAAGTACTAAACATAAAAAGGAACAACCAGTACCAGCTACTCCAAAAATGTTCCAAATGGTAAAGAGCATCAACACAATGAAGAAACTGCATCAACTAATGGGCAAAACAACCAACTAGCATCAAAATGGCAGGATCAAATTCACACGTAACAATATTAACCTTAAATGTAAATGGACTAAATGCCCCAGTCAAAAGACACAGACTGGCAAATTGGATAAAAAGTCAAAAACCCATCTGTGTGCTGTATTCAGGAAACCCATCTCACATGCTAGGACACACATGGGCTCAAAATAGAGTGATGGAGGAAGATTAACCAAGCAAATGGAGAGCAAAAAAGAAGCAGCAGTTGCAATCCTAGTCTCTGATAAAATAGACTTTAAATCAACAAAGATCAAAGAGACAAAGAAGGGCATTACATAATGGTAAAAGGATCAATGCAACAAGAAGAGCTAACGATCCTAAATATATATGCACCCAATACAGGAGCACCCAGATACATAAAGCAAGTTCTTAACGACCTACAGAGAGACTTAAACTCCCATACAATAACAGTGGGAGACTTTAACACTCCACTGTCAATATTAGACAGATCCACGAGACAGAAAATTAACAAGGATATCCAGGACTTGAGCTCAGATCTGGACCAAGAAAACAACAGACATCTACAGAGTGCTCCAACCTAAATCCACAGAATATACATTCTTCTCAGCACCACATCACACCTACTCTAAAATTGACCACATAATTGGAAGTAAAACATGCCTCAGCAAATGCAAAGGAATAGAAATCATAACAAACAGGCTCTCAGACCACAGTGCAATCAAATTAGAACTCAGGATTAAAAACTAACTCAGAACAGCACAACCGCATGGAAACTGAACAACTGGCTCTTGAATGTTGACTGGGTAAATAATGAAAGAAGGCAGAAATAGAGATGTTCTTCAAAACCAATGAGAATGAAGACACAATGTACCAGAATCTCTGGGACACATTTAAACCAGTGTCTAGAGGAAAATTTATAGCAATAAATGCCCACATGAGAAGCAAGGAAAGACCTAAAATCGACACCCTATCATCAAAATTGAAAGAGGTAGAGGAGCAAGAAAAAAAAAAAAAAAACTCAAAAGCTAGCAAAAGACAAGAAATAACTAAGATCAGAGCAGAACTGAAGGAGATAGAGCCACAAAAAACCCTTCAAAAAATCACTAAATCCAGGAGCTAGTTTTTTTAAAAGATAAACAAAATAGACTGCTAGCCAGATTAATAAAAAAGAAAGAGAGAAGAATCAAATAGATGAAATAAAAAACGATAAAGGGGATATCACCACAGATTCCACAGAAATACAAACTACCATCAGAGATTACTACAAACAACTCTATGCATATAAATCAGTAAACCTGGAAGAAGTGGATAAATTCCTGGACATTTGCACCCTCCCAAGCCTAAACCAGGAAGAAGTCAAAACCCTGAATAGACCAGTAACAAGGGCTGAAGTTGAGGCAGCAATTAGTAGCCTACCAACCAAAAAAACCCAGGTCCAGATAGGTTCACAGCCAAATTCTACCAGAGATACAAAGAGGAGCTGGTACCACTCCTTCTGAACTACTCCAAACAATCCAAAAAGAGGGAATCTTCACAAATCATTTGACGGGACCAACATCATCCTGATACCAAAACCTGACAGAGACTCAACAAAAAAAGAAAACTTCAGACCAATATCCATGATGAACATAGATGCAACAGTCTTCAATAAAATACTGGCAAACCAATTGCAACAGCACATCAAAAAGCTTATCCATCAAGATCAAGTAGTCTTCATGTTGAACCATACACAAGTCTACACGTTTATAGACTTGTGTACGATTCAACATACACAAGTCTATAAACGTAATCCACCACATAAACAGAACCAAAGACAACAACCACATGATTATCTCAAGAGATGCAGAGAAGGCCTTTGACAAAACTCAACAGCCTTTTATGCTAAAAACTCTCAATAAACTAGGTATTGATGGAACATATTTCAAAATAATAAAAGCTTTTTATGACAAACCCTTGGCCAATATCATTCTGAATGGGCAAAAACTGAAAGCATTCCCTTTGAAATCTGGCACTAGACAAGGATGCCCTCTCTCACCACTCTTATTCAATATAGAATTGGAAGTTCTAGCCAGAGCAATCAGGGAAGAAAAAGAAATAAAGGGTATTCAATTAGGAAAGGAGGAAGCCAAATTGTCTGTATTTGCAGATGACATGATTGAATATTTGGAAGTCCCCCATCATCTCAGCCCAAAATCTCCTTAAACTGATGAGCAACTTCAGCAAAGTCTCAGGATACAAAGTCAATGTGCAGAAAATACAAGCATTCCTATACACCAATAACAGACTTAAAGAGAGCCAAATCAAGAATGAACTGCCATTCACGATTGCTACAAAGAGAATAAAATAACTAGGAATACAACTAACAAAGGATGTAAAGGACCTCTTCAAGGAGAACTACAAACCACTGCTCAAGGAAATGAGAGAGGACACAAACAGATGGAAAAACATTCCATGCTCATGGTTAGGGAGAATCAATATCGTGAAAATAGGCATACTGCCTAAAGTAATTTATAGATTTAATGCTATCCCCATCAAGCTTGCTATGACCATCTTCACAGAACTGGAAAAAGCCACCTTAAACTTCATATGGAACCAAAGGAGAGCCTGCATAGCCAAGACAATTCTAGGCAAAAAGAACAAAGCTGAAGGCATCACGCTACCTGACTTCAAACTATATTACAAGTCTACAGTTATCAAAACAGCATGGTACTGGCACCAAAACAGAGATATAGACCAATGGAATGGAACAGAGGCCTCAGAGGCAACGCCACACATCTACAACCACCTGATCCTTGACAAATCTGACAAAAATAAGTAATGGGGAAATTATTCCATGTTTAATAAGTGGTGTTGGGAAAACTGGCTAGCAGTGTGCAGAAGGCAGAAACTGGACCCCTTCATGACAACTTACACTAAAATTAACTACAGATGGATTAAAGATTTAAACATAAGACCTAACACCATAGAAACTTTAGAAGAAAACCTAGGCAAAACCATTCAGGACAATAGGCATAGGCAAGGACTTCATGACTAAAACAACAAAAGCATTGGCGACAAAGCCAAAATAGACAAATGGGATCTAATTAAACTCCAGAGCTTCTGTACAGCAAAAGAAGCAATTGTTAGAGTGAACCAGCAACCAACAGAATGGGAAAATTTTTTTGCAATCTACCCATCTGACAAAGGGCTAATATCCAGAATCTACAAAGAACTAAAATAGATTTACAAGAAAAAACAAACCCATTCTAAAGTGGGCAAAGAATATGAACAGACATTTTTCAAAGGAAGACATTTCTGAGGCCAACAAACATATTAAAAAATATTCATCATCACTGGTCATTAGAGAAATGCAAATCAAAATCACATTGAGATACCATCTCATGCCAGTTAGAATGGTGATCATTAAAAAATCTGGAGACAACAGATTCTGGAGAAGATGTGGAGAAATAGGAAGACTTTTACATTGTTGATGGGAGTGTAAATTAGTTCAACCATTGTGGAAGACAGTGTGGCAATTCCTCAAGGACCTAGAAATAGAAATTCCATTTGACCCGGCAATCCCATTACTGGGTATGTATCCAAAGGGTTATAAATCATTCTATTATAAAGACACATGCACACGTATGTTCATTGCAGCACTGTTTACAATAGCAAAGACCTGGAACCCACACAAATGCCCATCGATGATAGACTGGACAAGGAAAATGTGGCACATATACACCATGGAATACTATGCAGCCATAAAAAACAATGAGTTCGTGTCCTCTGTAGGGACATGAATGAACCTGGAAACCATCATTCTCAGCAAACTGACACAACAGAAAATCAAACACCGCATGTTCTCACTCATAGGCGGGTGTTGAACAATGAGAACACATGGACACAGGGAGAGGGGCATCACACACTGGGGTCTGTTGTGGGGGAATAAGGGAGGGACAGCAAGGGGTAGGGAGGTAGGGGAGGGATAACATTGGGAGAAATGCCAGATATAGGTGACGGGGGGATGGAGGTAGCAAACCACATTGCCATGTAGGTACCTATGCAACAATCCTGCATGCTCTGCACATGTACCCCAGAACCTACTAAAGGGCAATAAAATATATATATATATATATATATATATATATATATATATATTTTCTTTTTTTTAATGTGGGTTTAGAATAAGGTGATTTAGGGCAATCCTGTACTCTGGCTGTCCCATTTCCCCTGAAGCTTGGTGTACAGTGTCTTCATGAGTCAAGGTTAGAAGGTCCTGAATTGGCAGGTTTGGAACATATCCCACACCCTACTTCTTCTGTAGCTCAAACAAGTGAGTTCAATAAAAGTAAGACTCCTTCAGACTCCTTCAGCTTCCTCTTCACCCAAGTGCATGATGAAACTTCAGAGAATTGATTTATCTGTCAATGCCTTACAATATTATGTTTAAAAGAGACCTTAAAGGCCATGTGGATTAGTCTTGTGCCTTTAAGCAGATTCTCTCTGCCATCCAAGAATATTCTTCATATTAATATGAGGCTATTAGTACACTAATCAAACCAGAGAAGTTATGACCCTCAGAAATATGTGATCAGGGCCTTATGTCTTCTTGAGGAAGGTCTAACCAGCAAGCTTTAATCTAAAGGCATAGACCTCAAATGATAGCATTTCCAAGTTGGATTATCATCACCTATTGTTACCGCTATTTTATACTGGGCTTTCCAGTGCTTGGCACATAGTAGATACTTCAGAAATATTGTGGCATGAATAAAAGACTCAGATCCAGATCTCTGGTTCCCACATAGCTGACAAGGTCAATTAGAGGGGTTATAGGGCAGGGCACAGTGGCTCACGCCTGTATTCCCAGAACTGTAGGAGGCTGAGGTGGGCGGATCACTTGAGTCCAGGAGTTTGAGATCAGCCTGGGCAACAAGGTGAAGCCCCATCTCTACTAAAAATACAAAAATTAGCTGGGCATGGTGGCACATGCCTGTAATCCCAGCTACTTGGGAGGCTGAGGCACAAGAATCACTTGAACCCGGGAGGCGGAGGTTGCATTGATCTGAGGCCATGCCACTGCACTCCATCCTGGGTGACAGAGGGAGACTCTCTCTCAAAAAAAAAAAAGAAAGAAGAAAAAGTAATCAGACTAGACCAACCAGGCGTGAAAATCCTCACTGTGAAGTTTCCACTACTGAAAAACAAAAACCAGTCTGGCTCTTATTAGATAAGCAGGTGGGCAAGCAAAGAGGAAATGCTTATTGTTTAAATCTCACACACACTGTGATGAATAACAATTGGCAAGTTGTGTCTAGGAAATTGAATTCCCAATTTTAAAAAAAGCTGTATGACAGCTGGGCGCAGTGGCTCACGCCTGTAATCCCAGTACTTTGGGAGGCCTAGGCGGGCGGATCACGAGGTCAGGTGATCGAGACCATCCTGGCCAACATGGTGAAACCCTGTCTCTACTAAAAATACAAAAAAATTAGCTGGGTGTGGTGGTGCATGCCTGTAGTCCCAGCTACTGGGGAGGTTGAGGCAGAAGAATTGCCTGAGAAGATTGCAGTGAGCTGAGATCGCGCCACTGCACTTCAGCCTGGGCGACAGTCCGAGACTCCGTCGCAAAAAAAAAAAAAAAAGTCTGACCATCTTGATGCTGCTCACCTGCAGAATGAAGACTGGACACAAGGAAACCGGCTTTCTGGACTGAGCTGAGAATCCAGTGCCATGCCTTAAACGGGCAGGGAGCCATCTGTGAGCAAGCTGAGCTGGGGCTTTTTGACTTGGGGAATGGTGGACTTTTATCCATAGGTCACTTCTGGCTGTCACATGGTTTAGGGCAGATGTCATGGAGAAAACTGGCTGATCCATGCACAGACTTCCTTGTGCAAATTAGAAAAACACACTCACTCTTGGTGAATGTAGCCCACTGCTCAGACACATGGTCTGGCAAGCAAGACATGAGCTGGACTCCAGTTTCCACTCACCTTCCTGGTGAGCCACATTTGCACAGAGCTCCAATCGCTTGCCTGAGTGTGGTGGCCTTGGTGAGAAGTCAAGGAGATGCAGCCAGGAAAAGATATTTCTTTGGTTTCTGGGTCTTTCATTTCCGGTGTTTGCTGAATACAGGGAGGAATATGAATTTATTTGACCCAAGTAGAAGTATTTAATATGGATTCCTCAGATTCTTAAGCTTAACAGACAGGCTTCTTAAGGGCTTCTGTAAATCTTCCAACATTCGTATATTGATAGTTTTTGTGATCATGTGTATATAAAGAGTATTCTAGAAAAAGATTTCAAAGGTTTCACCAGTCTCCAAGGGATCAGTAACCCCAAAAAGGTTAAAATGATTGGTCTAAGTATCTGTAGTAGTTCAAGGATAAAATCAATAAACATGAAAGAGAAGGAAACAGAATCTGACAAGGACTTACTCTCTATTTCAATTTAACTGTCATGGTCCAATGAGCATAACATAAACATGAACCACATTGTGAACCCGTTCAAGGAAACTTGCCCTCCTTACCTGGATCACACAGCCTGGACTGTAACTCTCAGCCCTCTAACGAACAAGTTATGAAATTAATAGAGCTGAAAGTCTTCCAAACACAGAACAAAAGCCCTTTGAATATGCAACCCCTTAGAAAAGCTGGCAAACAAACCAAGTGCCCTGGGAAGGCAAAAGAAACCCTGACTTGTGACGGTTAGGGGCTCCTGTTTGGAGTCAAGTTTAATTCCTGTCCCTGCTCTTAAGTAACTGAGGTTGGAGGCGGGGGCTTAGGTACTTAGTTAATTTCTCATATGCGAAATGAGGCTGAGTAAAAAAATCTACCCACCACAGAGAGCTGTTTTAAGAGAAAAATGCAATAACACGTGGGGAATTACTTTATACAATCCTTGACACATAATAAGAACTCTGTAAATGTAAGGTGTTTAATATTTTTTATTGTTATTGTTGGAAAAACTGACACATCAGAAGCAGTTGGGAGGTTCTATAATTTCTGGTGGCATTTTCTTTTCCTTTCTCCTGCTTTCTTCAGGGATTGTCTCATTTTATTTTAGGAGCAAATGTCCAAATTTCTAAGATAAGAGATACATCCCCCTTATTACATTTTTGAGATCTGTTAAATTTAATCTTTAAATAATTTGGTGGCAATTAATAATGTACAGTGCATGGGATTCAGAAGTGTGGACTTGACAAATGGGCAGAGAGAGTAAAGATCCGTTGACGGAAGCAGTATATCCACTGAGTGAAACGATGCAAGGAGATTAGATGCAATTTTATTCCCCTTGAATTTGGGTTTAGGGTCAATCTTAAACTCTGTAAGCTTTGGATATCTCTTTAAATTTAGAAAAGAACAGTCAGTACATTGAGGATTGAATGTTCAGAAAAACGTGATGGCCGGCTTAGTCCTAAAACCCTTCTCAGTCCCAGCTGAAATTCTTGTGTGGACAGTGCACTTTCATTATTGAAGAGTCTCTTAAGCCTGTTTATCTGGTCTTTTCCTCTAGTAATAGTCAAGAGATTGTGTGCCTAGGTCCCAGACACATTTATTGGGGAAGGTTTTGGGGCATTGTCTAGCTACACTTTGAGAGGCAGGTAAAATTTTATAATAATAATTAGACACATGGGACTAGTAAGCAGTAAGATAGCCATTCCTAATTTGGGTTGCCTGTCACAACCAAGGGGCACATATTTACAGATCAACATTCATGGGTCTGTCCTAAGGTTGGTCTGTGTAGTGAGTCTATGGTGAGACCTTGGACATCTTCGAAAGGAAAGGAAAATATATTATTTTACTAGTACCATATTATGAATGTGAAATTCCCTTACCTTTTGAGGAATAACCAATAAATATGCACCTGCATGGGTGGCAATGTATGCCTATGGGTGACAAGCAGCATAAGCTTGAGAATAGAGGGCTATGGTCGCCTACACTCTGAGTAGAATAGGACTCAAGATTGAAATGTGGATATAAGGGGACACCTATTAAACAGAAACTGGGGTATAGAAAGGGAGGCAGAAGAGCATGAGGCTCCCATAGGTCCTCCCAGGGCCATTTCTGTGCCATTCTTCTCACTTATTTTAGGGAACCGTTTCTCCCAACCCCAGCTCTAATGCAAATGGGAGGTACAGTTTGCTCTTCCTGCCTAAAGATATTGGGATAAAGACAGAAACCTACCTCTGGGTTAGCCAGTCATCATTTCTTTTTTTTTTCTTTCTATATATATATTTTTTTATTGCATTTTAGGTTTTGGAGCCAGTCATCATTTCTTAGACCCCAGGCCACAGTGATTGGCCCACAGTTGTGCTTTCCAATATGGCTGCCTTGGCACAGTGGACCAGGGCATAAACGTGGGCTGTGCTGGAGTCGAAGGAGAGCCTTTTTTTCAGGATTGGTTGACATAGTGCTGGCAAATAGATGCATCTTTCTTCACAGCTGTAAAAGATAGGAAGATGGAGGGTATTGAAGGTTGAGCACCCTAGAAAGTAGATTTTGAGACAGAGACCAGCTTGCTGCAAGATTTTTTTCTAAGGGAATGCTTTCAGAATCAATAGTTGTGGAAGAAAAGGGATGAAAGCAGGACTGAGAAGTTTGCAATGTTGGACTGAAATGTCTTCTTGGTGTTGGCCTTGGCTGACCACACAGGCGGCTCAGAATGAGGAAGGCTAAGAGAATTAATCTTTACACCATTGCACTGGCCAGAGATTGGATGTGGGTTGTGCTGGAAGATGGGCGTAGACTTGGGCTTGGTGACTGTCTTGAGTCAAATTAATTCCTAAAGAATGCTGACAGTCAGGCAGCTGGAGAAATAAGTATCTTTGTCCTAACAGTGACATGTCACAGAATTCACTAAGATTCACAGTGCTGCTGATAAAGGAAGAAATGAAACCCAAAGAGAGTTCTGATAGCATGATTCTATACATCCTTGCACTTCCTATGATTTGCTTACAAAAGCCAGTTAGGCCTTTTTATTTCTAACCTAGTTCAAATTGGATTTTACTAATCTTCTACTAAAAGAATCACATTTACTATACTTGCTTGGAACCTACAAAATGGAAGCATATCAGAAAACACATGGGAGTAGATAAAGGGAGAGAATAATAAAATTATTAGTATTTTAGCATACTAGACATAGCTTTAGTAGGTGAAAGAAATAGAAGGTATTTTGCAGGCATGGGTAGCTAAATAGGGACTAGAGGAGAATTTTTGGGGGGAATTCAACCTAAGACTGTCTGCTGGAATATTACTGGGCTTAAAGCAGAATGTCTGATTTCTTCAAAGAAGACATAAAATTTGTTGGCAGGTATATGAAAAAATGCTCAACTTCGCTAATGATCAAGTAAAGGCAACTTAATACCACAATGAGATATCACGTCACACCTGTGAGGATGGCTGTCATAAAAAAAAATAGCAAGCATTGGCAAGGGGATGGAGAAAAAGGAACCCTTGAACCCTGTTGGTGGGAATGTAGATTGGCACAACCACTGTGGAAAACAGTATGGCGGTTCCTAAAGAAATTAAAAATAGAATGATTGTATGATCCAGCAATATCTCTTTTCAATAAACAAAACCAAAGGACATTCCTATCAGAAAGATAGCTGCACTCCCATGTTTATTGCAGCACCATTCACAATAGCCAAGATATAGAATCAACTTAACTTCCGTCAATGAATGAGTAAAGGAAATACCATTCAGCCATAAAATAGTATGAAATCCTGTCATTTGCAGCAACGTAGATGGAATTGGGAGACATTATGTGAAGTGAAATAAGCCAGGCACAGAAAGAAAAATATTGCATGTTCTTATTTATATGTGGGAGCTACAAAAGTTGATCTCATGGAAGTAAAGAGTAGAATGATAGTTACCAGAGACTGGGAAGGGTTGGGGGAGGGGGAATGAAAAGGGGCAGGTTAATGGGCACAAACACATCATTAGATAGAAGGAATAAGTTTTTGTGTTCAGCAGCACAGTAGGGTGACTATAGCTAGCAACAATTTATTGTACATTTCAAAATAGCTAAAAGAGATTTGAAATGCTCCCAACACAAAGAAATGATAAATGAGAGGTAACGACCCTGATTTTATCATTACACATTATACACATGTATCAAAATTTCACATTTGCTCCATAAATATGCAAAATCTTTATATAGCAATAAATAAAACTTAAAAAAAAATAAAAACACAGAAATCGAGAATACAATGGTTGTTACCAGGAGTGGAAGGGCTGGAGAAGAAATGGGAAAATGTAGGTCAGAGCATACACAGATGCAGATATGTAGGGTGAACAAGTCTAGAGCATTAATCTACCACACAAAAACTCTAGTTAATAATATTGTGTTGTATTGTTATTTTTGCCAAAAGAGTAGACTTTAGGTGCTCTTGCCACAAAATAATACAAGGGTAACTATGTGAAATGAAGACATGTTGATTTGCTTTACAATAGTGAGCATTTCACTATGTATATGCATATCAAAACATCATGTTGTGTGCCTTAAATATATGAAACACAGTATAAGAATTTTTTTTAAAGAGGCACTGGAGAGCATGCTTTTTCTCTCCAACATGTGAGAACATAACAAGAATGTCTGCAAGCCTGGAAGAGAAACTACCAGGAACCACACCCTGCCAGAACCTTGATCTTGGACTTTTCAGCCTCCCAGAACTGTAAGAAAATAAATGTCTGTAGTTTAAGCCAAAAAGAAGGGGTCGAGGGGGCAGTATGTCTGATATACTCTTGATCAACCTTCTTCCAAGATGATTTTCCCAAAGAGAGAAGAAATAAATATAATTGCTCCTATGGCCTCAAACCTGATGAACAAGGGGAGTTAAATTGCAGAGGAGGAACTTAGAGGAATCTTTGAATAAAGTGTCTATATCACTTTGGAAAATTTTTGATTGCTTGGGAAGATAAGGCTTGGCAGATGTGGGATCTATATTTAAAGAAATGGATAATTGCATGCTATGAGAATTGAATGGGGGAATGGGCTCAAGGGAGTTGGAGAACTCTTAAACTCAAATTCTGAGCATTTAGCCCCAACACAGAGGGAAATTGAGAGGAAGCAAAGTTGTATTCCCAAGACAAATAAAAGCCTTAAGACTAGTACCAATGAGACTAAAACCCATAGTAACAGTGGCTTTCTAAATTTTCTTTGGAAGAAAATGATCACTGATTCATTGTTTGAGCACACCTAGTATAATTGTGTTATATTACTGGATGGCAGTTAAATCGAGGCCCTCAATGGCAAATTTTTGTTGTTTTATTTGCATTTTAAACATAGGGAACCCCTGGTGGTAGATGAGGATTGAAATATAGGATGTATGAAGAAATGAAAATGAGACTTTGGCTGTTGTACTTTCTTGGCTCGGACTGCTGCCTTCCAGGGACCAGAAGTAATAATAACTATGATTTGTTAGATTCTTACGAAGTCCCAGGCATTGTGTTAAGAGTTTTATGTGAACTATCTCATGTAATCTTTACAGAAATACTTTCGGAATTGGTATTCTTTAATATCCTCATTTTACATATGATAAAAGTCAGGCTCAGAGAGGTCATATGACCTGTTCCAAAGGGTGAAGGTGAAAGTTAGGACAAAATTAGTGTTTTGAACTATTATACAGAAAAAAGCTTGCAAATGAAAACGGTAAATCATTTTGCATGATCTTCAAGGACTTGCAAAGAAAAGGAATTGTGCTCCTTAGGAGGGATACAGAGTACAAGGGTGGTTGAAAGAGAGTCTCTAGCAAGGGTTGACGTAGGAGCAAATCTGTCAAGTGACATTCCAGATGAAAGGACTCCTCTGGTCTACCCAGAGAGGGTCTATTTTGAAGGTCCTCTGCCTAAAAGTGGACACATTCTAACTCTTGCAGGAGTCTTTTGTGCTGTAAACGTCCTGGACAAAAGACAGAATAAATGAAAGAATGAATGAATGAGAGAAGATTAAAGAGGGGGAGAAAATGTTAATGCAATTTGCAACAAGATAAATAAGGTAGATTTTGAAAACTAGCAGCCAGTGCAATTGACTTCCATCCTGGGCAAGATTCCTGGAAAGACTCATTAAGGGAATGATTTGTAATGCAGTGTTCCACTGCCCTACTTGTCTGAAGGTAATTTCTGAACTAATAAAGTCAAGAGCAGGCATTTTATTATGTTTTACCTCTATCCCAGTAGAGGGAGTCTTACATGAAGCTTAGTATGTGTGTTTAAAACACATATCTGTGTATGTTTGCATGTATTTATTTCAAGAATAATATAAGAGTAGACAGTCAGATATGAGCAGGCACAAGGGGGAGGTATCCATGTTCAAAAGAACCTCCTGGAACACTTCTTTGGATGCTTAGTACTCCATCTTCAAACTGTCAGAATGTTGTTAACTAGATCATGATAAGGAAAAAAGGCAAAGGGGAATTCCTGAGAGCTGAGCAGGCACAATGAGTACAAAATTGACTGCTATACCTTTCTGGGGTGGTGGTAATATGCAGTGCCACCATTAGGTAGGATTCGTATTGATTAATGTTTCCCATGCATGTGCATTAAGCACAGTAAGGGAGGATCCCCCGAACTTTGGTGAGAACTGGGCAAAGAAATAACCGAGGCAATAGAAGATAACAATGCGGAATGTCATGGGGATGTTTCCAGCAGGGTCAGCCCCCTCCTTTCTTGGAGTGTATTTGTACTTTCCCAATAAAACTTTATTTACAAAAAAAAAAAAAGAATAATATAAGAATGAGATCAATATGAGTCCAGATATTGACTTAGCTATCTTCAATACGTATTTGGCCTTAGGATATATTAATTGACAACAATAATCTCATCCATTTCTCTGGTCTTGGATTCAATATTCCTTCCTTAGAGAAACCTTCCATGACCTCAAAATCTAAATCATATCTCTCCTCGTTATTTTTGCTTAAAGCATCTACGTTTTTGTCCTCACTTCACTTATCATGAGTTGTCATTTATGTCTACCAGTGAATATTCATTCCAAGCTGTTCACCACAGCAGGGGCTGTGTCTTGTGGTTCACTGTTGTATCTCCAACACCCAGCATGGAGTTCAGCCCGTAGTAGCTGCCCAATAAAATTTTAGTGAATTAAAAATATGAAAAACAGAGGAGGTAACATCTCCTAAGAAGACTACTGGGATATTGCTGTCATTCCGGATGTTACACTTTGCACAAAGAGGAGTGTGTAGAGAAGACAGGAAGCAACTAATTGCCAGAGTTCATCCTGAGCTACAGAGATTTGATTCTCAGTTATAGGAAGAAATGGAGTCATTTGGCCTGTTGAGAAAGTCTCAAACTGAGCAATGGAACCATGGGCAATGACTGCTGACTGGCTGCCTACAGACATTGCAAGGATTGTCTCTGAGGAAATCAGTATTCACATGCAACAAACTTACACACATTTTTTAATATGGCCCTAAGAGGTAGTCTAGGACTGTAGGAAGTAGAAAAGTTCCTCTTCAAAGTTTTCTTTCTTGTTAGAGGATAAATCATAAGTGTTAAAAATAATAACTTGTTTCAAAGACTTTCTTCAAAGCCTTCTTGCTTTTTGCTAATAACTCTTTGTTAAGCCCTATCCTATGTAGCTGTTAGACAGGCTCACAGGCAAGTAGTACATTCTATGCCCTTGTACTTTAACCAATATATTTATGCTATTGCTTTCCTAAGTCCTTTCATAAGCAACTTCCTGTCCCTTCCTTATATGGACTTCCTCTTTTCCCTTTGTTCTCCATTGGTTTTACCTGTTTGGAAAAGTTTTAAGTTGCTAGCCAATCGGGTTATAGTTTAGATTGTGAGGTCTGGCTCCAACCAATGGAGATCAGACAGAGCAGTAAGGACAACCCCAAATACATAAGGGATAAATATGTCTGCTTTTCCTTTGTTCAAAGACTTTCCTTTGTTCTTGTACTCTCATGGCAAGATGGCTAATGGCAGCACCTTTTCTGCAGAAAGTAAAATTGCCTTGCTGAGAGATCCTTTGTCTCAGTGCTGATTTTTCTTTGTGGCACTGAGCATCTGTTTCCAACAAGGACCAAGGTTGATAATGATAATTACTAGAAGGTAAACAGTTGGACTCAATGTAAAACACATTGGTTTTAGTACTTAAATCTGCCCCCCAAGTAGAATGAATGGCCCAAGGAAATCTTCAAATCTTCAATGAGATAAACAGTTAATGGGCACATTAAAACAGAGACAATTAAGAAATGGCAAGGGTGTTGGACAAGTAGGAATTGTACAGCATGGAGGACTCCCCATCTGGTAATAGCTGCCTTGACCTTGTCTGTGCTGGTCACGTGATCTTGACTTCTTCTAACTCCAAAATTCTGCAGAAACTACTATAAAACTCATGATTTCTTATAACTTAGAACTATGCCTTTCTTGAAAGTGACTGAGCAGAAATTCTGGGCTTTTATATTTGAAGTACATAGGATATGGCACTGAAACTGCAGTGCTTTATAAACTCATAACAAATGGGTTATGATTTAATAAACTTCACTTTTTCAAATGGAACATGAGAAATCTAAGCAATTGCCCCAAACTGCGTAGTTGTTAACCTTGATTTATTGGTAACAAAAGCAATTACATATTCTTGGTAATATAAGCACTATCTAGACACAGCATTAATATTTATTAAAACATTTTCTCTGTGCAGAAAAAAGAAGTGAACTATTTTTTCTAGCAAGCCAAAATTCCACAGCATTTTTGAGCAAATAATTTTGTTACAAACAACTATGGGTATATCACTCAGACTTTTTATCTATTTCAAACTCCATCATCTTTGATTAAATTGTTGTGAACTGATCTCCTAGGAATAGACACAGCTCCAGCCAGTTGTCTTAGTCCTTCATTTTTGTTTACTATGCTTAGGTAGTAGAATTTGTGTTTCAATATGCCGGAAAGTTCCTGTCCTTGGAACTAATATGATAACATGCTCCAATATTTAATTTTATTTATATATCTATATCATTTACATTAATTTTCCTCTGTCATCTCACACTCTTCCAACCATCTCATCAAGTCCTACTTGGGAAGAGAGCCACCCAATACCTTTCACAGTTTATGGTGTTCGTAGGTATTGCATTTTTTTTTGTCTTATAGTTTTACACTTATAATTGCTGAGACTATCATGTTAACATTAGCCACTCATCAGATCCATGTGACGGAAAACAATGCTCATACATCTGGTAGTTTGAGGAGCACTGGTTTTATCAGTGCTTATGGTGCATAAATATGCCTTGGATTCAGCAAAGATGTTCCTTTCTCAATTACAATTAATATTACACAAGCCCTGTTGCCAATTTTTCTCAACTCATTTTTCCCTTCAAATTTATTTTTAATCTTGTTTCTTTCCTACAAATTATCAGGCAAAGTGGCTTGCTGTGGCAATATTTAGTGACAATAAATCAAGTGTTCCCATAAAACTGTACAATTTCTTGCTGATGGCACTTGAAGAAGAAAGTTATTAAATCATTATTCATTTAATACAAATTTTCAGGATGCCGGAATACCTCTCACTATGAACTTTCCTTACTACGTAGTGAAGAAATTTAGATATTGTATAGATAACTTGGGCAAGATCTTAACAACTTCCATGGTTTAATACTTGGTCTGCTGTTGCTAATGACAACATAGATGAGTGGATAATATTCAAGAATGTTTGCTTTCCTTAACTGCAACATTCAAGGCCTTATGCCGTACTGCAATGGAAAAATGGGCCGGAGTCAGGGAACGCAGGTACAACACCCTTGATTGGATATCTCACATAATGGGACTCCCATTCAGCTCTGCATTCTCATAGCTTGGTATTACATACATCACATTGTAGATGCTCATTGTTTAATGAGATGAATTAATGCATAATCACTAGTGATGACACGTGCAACACAAACCCATATAAAGAAAGTTGGTCATATTTCCAGGCACATGCACTGATCTTTTGCTTTTCTTGGTGTGGCTGCAGTGGGGTTGCCATGAACTATGTAGCTAGAACAAAGAGTCCTCTTCAGGGGGCTGGACTTTGTCCAAGACAGAGCACCTGAGGTTGTGATAATGCTGGATCTTGAGTCCTCAAAGTTTTACTCATAGTTCACAATTAGGAGACCTCAGTGGACAAAACTACCTGGCTCAGGGATATATTTTTAATAAAAATCTTCTCTGTTATAAGCTTCAGGGGGTGTACCCGCCTCTCAATGGACAGAAATAAAACCTCTTAGAAGCTGACTTTCAGCCTTCAGTCTTCTACCCTGCTGTTTGGTAAACTGCTGCCCATAGCATGGAGACTTGCTGAACAGTATGTGCTAAGTGAAGTGTCCAAGGAAGCTGTATTGTTTCTCAGCGTTGTGTACATATTGTAAAGACATTTACAACAATGACACCAACTACAATGGCTTCAACACCAGGAGACACAGTTTTATTTATATAACCAGCCACAAGGGTAGGACCGAACCTATTTGGAAGGCAAAGAAAGTATTGGTCCCATTTAGGGACTGGTACCTAAAACTCTACCAGTATAATTTCATTTCTTTGCCTTAAATATTCTCCTCTTTCTTTAGTTCTCCTTCTCAACTAGCCAAAATAAAGATAAAAACATAAAATAATTAACACCAAATCCATGGTCAATAGGTAAACTTAGGGAGATGAGAAATTTAAAGTGGTGGTGTGGGAATATGGAATGGTTTAAATAAAAATTATTTGTTGCCTTGGATGGCAGAATCAGAGCACATCTGCTAGCATAAGTCTTAACCAATTCTCTTGGTCACAAGCAGAGATTCTCAGTCTTGTCCTTCCCATGGGATAACTCTTGATTGCAGGGCCTCTCCTGTGCCTTGGGGGATATTGCACAGTCACTGCCCTCTTCCTACTAGACATTAGTTGCATCAGCAATCTAGTTATGACAACCAAAAATGTTCACAGACATTGCCAAATGCCCCCTGGACTGCAAAATCACCCTCAGTTGAGAACCACAATCTTTGATGTGTTAAGGGTAGAAGTCCATATAATTGATTTCTCCCATAGATGGAGCTCTTGTTCAACAAAGTGCTTTTTTAAAAGGGTAAAGGCAAGTTTAAACCAACGGTGTAGCAGTTCATTTCAGCCACTTAATCAACAGCAAATTATCCCTAGATTTTGCCCCCCTTCTGAATCAGCAGGAAATTGACAGAACTGGGGGAGTTCTGGTTTGTAATGGCTGCCTTGTCCCTCTATGACAGGTCAGAAAGCCTGAGTTTTGAAGATGGAAGGTGCTGGCTATCTAGACCTACTCTCATCCAGAGGGGCTCTCAGGAGGGGGCTGGGTGGATGCCAAAGTTTACAGAGCATTGCCCAAAGCAGCAGGCCACTCATATGCTTTTGATATTGCAAGACTGTTTCTCTGTACTCTGTAAGTTTTGTCTTTAAATTGTTTTCATTGTTTTATGTGGTCTGTGGTACACACCTCATTTCTTTCCATTTGCAGCCATAGTATTTCTAGCGGTTACCTCATTTTAACAGAATTTCCCTGTAGGTTTAGGCCAAGAAGTCAACATTAAGTTAGGTGGTGAAGGTAAAAGTTTTGAATACGGAGACCTGAGATAAGGGGTAACTCACCACTTCCAATAAAATATGTCATTTCCCAAAGAGATAAGGAATGTTCTTTGAGCACCTAAAGCAATGCTTAAAGATCTCTTTGCAATTTTGTTGAGATTACATGGGACTGGCTATGCGTTAAACAAACTGAAGTTCTCACCAACTGGCTCGGAGGCGGGGTTATGCTACTGAGAAGCCACAGTGATACTTCTTCCAGGCTGATGCACATTGCAGTCCGAATGCTTTTCCCTTCCACCTGTTAAGCGAATGAGTTGACAGGTACCCAATAGAATGAACACTCAGGCTGACATTCTCTTAACTTGTCACTAACAGCAGAGTACTCAGTGTCAAAACTGAGATTCATTGTAACTGGAAACTGCCGGCCTAGCCTGTTTATTACCAGTAAACTCTTTTTAATAAATTCCACAAGGAGCCGTGTTGCTCCGATGAACACAACAGAAGCCAGAGGTTCAGATCCAAAGGAAACTTTTTTTTAAGATTAATTAATTCAACAAGTACTTTTTGAGGGTCTACCATGTGCAGTTGCAAACTTTGTCCCATTTTAGGCAATGGTGTCACTCCAGACACAAGCACTACACATAGCCCCACCTGGGAGCACATCAGCCCATGTGCAGGACACCATCTGCTTTTCAAAACTCCTGAGTCTCCTCTGAACCGTGCTGGAGATCTTTTACTTTCTCTTCACAGTAGCAGGAGCTGCATGTGACAGAATGCTCTACCTTTTATGGGGTGTGAAGATTTCAAGAAAGCAAACCTAGTAGACTGCTCCCATTAGTGATGTCCTCTAAGGGCAGTAGCAGATGGAAGTGGGAGTTTTGCAAACTAAAGAACCTGATTTAAGTCCAGGGTGCTACCTGAATTTGTACTTTTACAAATCTCCTTGGGTGTTTCTTGGACGTGCAACAGGCCTGGAACCACTGTTGTGATACAGAGATTCTCAACCCAGGCTCTACATCATAGTCACCAGGGGGAGCTTAAAAAATATGGCTGCCTGGGTTTCATCCCTAGAGATTCTGATTTCAATAGTCTGGGGTGGAGTTTTCTCCATGGAAAAGTAATAAATTTTACATCAGTAATTTTCAATCCTAGCTACACATTAATGTCACCTGGGGACACTATAAGTATCCTGATGCCTAAATCCTATCTCAGACCAATTAAAAATACATTTCTGGGCCTAAGCAATAGCACCGTAGCATTTTTAAAGTTCCTCAGTGTATGTACACAGGCTTAGTTTGGCCTATTGATGCAAATTGTAGGATTTTCATATCAAAATAGTCTATACCAGCAATCAAAAATACAGAAAGGGTCAGTAAAAAATATAAATACAAATTGGGATAGTTCATTGTGCACCATGAATCAAGAACTGGGCATTCTGCTGGAACTCATGAAGAGTGTGTGTGTGTGTGTGTGTGTGTGTGTGTGTGTGTGTGTTTTGTAAAAACTGGCAGGACAGGTTTTGCACAGCTGCAAGTAGGAGGAGGATGCTGATGATTAAGAAAAATTCTACACCACAAACAACTCTTAACACCTCCTATATGCCAAGTGCTGTCAGGAAAAATAAGATGAGTAAGATTTAATCCTTTCTCATAACTCAGAAGCTTACAACCTCAGAAGAAAATATTGTTTTGACAGGCCTAGTAGAGAGGGAGGAGAGTCAGAGAGAGGAAAGTTCTAGATTTGAGCTCATGTCCCCCAAATCTGTCACTTGTGTGACCTTGGAGGAAGTTTAATATCTTTTCAAACCCCTCCTGTTCACCTGTTGACGATCTCATTTAGATTGGCGATGCTGATTTTCCATATCCTCCTTTTTTTCTATAATTTCTTCTTCCTCAGAGAAGTTTCATATTCCTTTTACATCATACACGTGTGTTCATCCATGACCCCTGCACAGGCGTTCTTGAGCCCACCTTCCACCACTCCCAAATGACTCACTCTGACTTATATGTCCTCTTCCCAAAGGACCCTGTTGTCTGAAGTTCTCAGTGACATTGATGAGTCATGAAATTCTCTAGAGGTGAGGCGCTCGTTAATAATACCAGGATACTTTGTTTCCCTTTCAAGGATGAGCAGTTGGAAGCAAAATATCCAGAAAGTGTATTTCCTGGTGGGAATTGGTGAGATGTTTGGGAAAATGTGAGCTACTTGTTCTCCCTGGAATCTGCCTCTGTAATGGACGATTCAATGGGCATGTCCCTGGTTTCCTAACTCCAGGAAACTGAGGCTCTGCAGTAAGGAAAGAATGAGTCTTCTTCACTCTACTGGGAAGTGTTAATGTAGGAAGTTTAATAAGGTTAAAGGGCCAGAATTTTACAACTTTGTGAATAGTAACTTATTTCCAAAGAAATATTTTTTTAATTGAACAGAATCCAAGATGTCCCATGAAGGTAACATTTTTAGAAATAGATAGTAATATTATATCTGTCAAAGGAGGAGAGGAAATATTACTTGACTCAGTTTGCACATAAAACCAAGGATCATGTACCACCTTGTTGATAAATATTCTTGTGTTAGTCCAAGAAATTATTTCCTTGTCTTAATTACTACATAAATGTATTTTCATTTTTTAATGACACATCACTTTCTACTTGCATGATAGTTGGGCACGTAGGCTATTTTTTTTCCAACCAAATTGTAAACTCCTTAAAGAAGATCCTAGTCCCAAAATAGTTGTCTCAATGGTTGTCTCAATACTGTGACTGCATATAGGCAGATCCACATGGAAGCATGTAATTGTTCATGTTTGTATGTTAAAGTGACATCGAAAGAAAGAAATATATTCATCATGTATATAATGGAGAAACCCCACACGTGACATTAATTGTATTTGCTTAACTCATGTAACATAAAATTTTTAATGACTGGCTGTCTGGGGAGCCATAGCAAGACCTTCTGCAACAGAAGGAAAGTGTTGTGCTCACTGGGGCTCTGCTTCCTTATCTACTATTTTCATGTATGGCTGAACGTTTTTTCCCCCTCTGGCAATTAGACTGAACAAACTCCTGGGTTATTTGAACAATTGTGAAGTTGTCCCTAAGAGGGAGATATGAAGCTTCTGTTTAGTGGGGCTAATGGGATGTCAGAATTTCAGTAGATCGTTATGTACTTTAGCCAGAATACATTGAACTAATGAATGACTAAATGAATACAACAAGGGTAAAATTCTAGCATTCATTTTCTATTGCTCTGTAACAAATTATTAAACATTTTGAGGCTTAAAACAACACCGTCTTATGAATTCATAGTTACATAGGCCAGAAATCTGGTATAGTATGGTGTAGGTTTTCTGCTCAGGGTATCACAAGACTAAATTCAAGGTGTTTTTCCAGGCTGCGTTCTTGTCTGGAAGCTCTAAAAAAAATCTGCTTCTAAGCTTGTTGTTATTGTTATCAGAATTCAGTTCCTTGTGTTTATAGGACTAAGGTTCCCATTTTCTTTCCTGTCAATTGGAGACCACACTCAGCTTCTGAAGACTGCCATATTCTTTGCCATGTGGCGTCTTCCATCTTCAAGCCAATAACATGCACCAAATCATTCTCATGCTTTAAATCTCTGACTTCCTTTATTTTAACCACTGACCTCTAAAGCCATATTTAAAATGGGTTTGAGATGGTTGACCCAGTGAACCCGTAAGTCCTTGAAGGATTAGTAAATTCATCCAATAAATCAGTGAAATATGTTCAAGCTGCCTCATACCTGCCTGTGAGACCCCGCTATGTGCATGTCTTTCAAACTCTAAGTTTGGTGACAGAATGTTAGTATTGTAAAATTGGCTATGGCAGGAGAATTTATACTTTGGAAATGGCAAACACTACAGTTAGGACTTTTTAAACAGATAGTTGTCACATATTTACCAGCACAACAATGCTTCAGGAACTACTTTTTGGGGTTCCAAAGGCAACTACCTACATTAAATTTTTCTGTGTTCATAAAATGCTAGTTGCACAGCGAGGTCATAGGACAGAAATAGATAACTCAGCAAAATCAGGAAAACAATATGTGAACAAAACTAGAAGAGATAGAAATTATATAAAGGATGCAAACGAAAATTCTAGAGTTAAAAAATACAGTTAATAAAATGAAGATGTAATAGAGAACTTCAATGACAGATTCACTTAAGCAGAATAAAGAAACTGTGACCTCAGAAACAGGTCATCTGAAAGCATCCAGTCAGTAGAGGAAAAACAAAAAAGACTGAAGAAAATCTATAGAATTTATAGAACACCATTAAGTGATGGTGCATGGTGGATGTCCCAGAGAAGAAACAGAAAGAGAAAAGGGGTAGAAGCTTATTTGAAGAAAAAGTGGCTGAAAACTTTAAAAATCTTAGGTGGAAAATGAACATCTAGATTCATGAAGCTGAAAGAACTCCAAAATAGATCAATCAAGAGAAAACTAAACCATACGCATTATAATCAAACTCTCAAAAGTCAAAAGAGAGAAGAGAATTTTGAAAAGCATCAGGAAAAAAGCAGCTCGTCCTATACAACGGAAGCCCTATAAGGCTATCAGTAGCTTGCTCAGCAGAAACCTTGCAGTCCAGGAGAGAGTGGCATGATATATTCAAAGTACTGAAAGAGAATAACTGCCAACAAAGAATACTACACCAAGAAAAATTGCCCTTTCAAAGTGAAGGTGAAATAAAGAAAGCCTTTGTCAAACAAACAAAAACTGAAAAAGTTCATCACCACTAGACCTTCCTTGCAAGAAGTACTTAAGAGAGTTATTCAAATTGCAATGAAAACATGCTAAACAGCAACATGAAAGCATATGGTAGCCTTAATCTCACTGGTAATGGTAAATATATAAACAAATACAGAATAATATAACACTGTAATGGAGGTATGTAAACTCCTTTTAACCCTTATGTAAAAGTTTGAAAATAAATTTATTACTAGATATACAATGTAAAAAGAAGCAAACTCTGACTACAAGAACACAAAGTATGTGTTGGGGTGGAAGGTGGAAAAGTATAGAGTTTTTGTATGTAAATGAAGTTAAGTTGTTAGGAACTTAAAATAGGTGGTTATTACTACAAGATACTTTATGCAAGCCTTGAGCTAGCCACAAAGAACAAAACCTGTAATACATACACAAAGGAAAAAGAAAAAGAAAAGCACTCCAAAAGTTATCAGATTACAAAGAAAGATAGCAAAAGAGGAAAACAGGGACAAAACAATGGCAAATCAGACAGAAAACAATTAACAAAATGTCAGTAGTAAGTCTCCACATATCAATTATTGCTTTAAATGTAAATGGATTAGAATCTCGAACAAAAAGACATAGGCTGAATGGAAAAAACAAAACAAAACAAAACAAGATCTATTGACATGCTGAATAAAAGTGATTCACTTTATGTTTAAAGCTATACAGAGGCTGAAAAGGAAAGTTATGGAAAAAGATATTCATGCAAATGGCAAAGAAAAGAAAGCAGAGGTGGGTATACTTACATTAGATAAACTAGACTTTAAGTCAAACAGTGTCTGTTGAGACAAAGAAGGTCACTATATAATACTAAAATGGCCAATTTAAAAAAGATATAACAATTATAAATATATGCACACCTAGCACCAGAAGATCCAAATACATAAAGCAAATACTGACATATCTGAAGGGAAAAATTGACAGTGATATAATAATAGGAGGGAACATTAGTACACCACTTATCATAATGGATAGAAGAACATTCAGACAGAAGATGAATAAAGAAATAGCTGACTTCAACGACACTATCAAATGGACCTAATTAAGACATACGGAACTTTCCACAAACAGCATAAGATGACATATTTTTCTCAAGCACACACTGAACATTGTCTAGAATGGATCACATGTTAGGTCTTAACTAATTTGTGAAGATTAAAATCATTTCAAGTATGTTTTTTGGCCACAATGGAATGAAACTAAAAATCAATAAAAAGAAAACAGAATTCATAAATATGTGTAAGCAAAACAACCCATTCCTGAACAACCATTGGGTCAAAAATGAAATCAAAAGAGTATTTAAAAAGTATCTTAAGACAAATGAAAACACCACATACCAAAACTTATGGGATGCACAAAACTACTAATGAAGAAGTTTATAGCAATAAATGCCTATATTTAAAAAAAGGAAGGTTGTAAACAAAAAATCTAACTTTATACCTTAGAAAGTAGAAAAAGAACAACTAGACACAAAGTTACCAGAAGAAATAAAATAATAAAAATTACAGCAGAAATAAATCAAATATAGGATAGAAAAAAATAGAAATAATTGACAAAGCTGAATTGGTTTTTTGAAATGATAAAATTGAAAAATGCTTAGCTGGAATAGTGAAGAATAAAAGAAGGAAGATTCAAATAAATAAAATCAGAAATGAAGGAGGAGACATTGCAATGGATGTGTCAGGAAAAAGGATCATAAAACAGTATTATAAACAATTACATGCCAACAAATTGTATAACCTAGAAGAAATTGATAAAATCCTAGAAACATGCATCCTACCAAAATTGAATAATAAAAAAATTAGGAAGCCTGAATAGGTCACTAAAAGTAAGAAGATTGAGTCAGTAATCAACAAAACTTCTCAACAAAGGTAAACCCAAGACTGAATGGCATCACAGGTGAATTCTCACAATCATTCAAAAAATTAATACCAGTACTTCTTAAACTCTCTCCCAAAAAAGAAGGAGGAAACACTTCCATACTCATTTGATTAGTCCAAAACCAGAAAAACATACCACAAGGAAAAAAAACTATAGGCCAATATCTCTGAAGAACATAGATGCAAAATATTAGCCAATATTAGCGATAAGATACAAGCAAATAGAATTCAACAGCACATTCAAAGAATCATACATCATAAGGATTTATTCTTATGGTGCAGGAGTGGTTCCACATATGCAAATCAGTACATGTGATACACCACATTAACAGAATGATAACAAGATATGATCTTCTTAATAGATGTTATGAAAAGGATTTGACAAAATTCAACATTCTTTCATGACTAAAACTCTCAACTAAATAGGTATGGAAGAAAACCTCAAAACAATAAAGGCCATATATGAAAAGCTCACAGCTAACCTCATAATCAAGGGGGAAAAACTGAAAGCTTTCCTTCTAAGATCTGGTACAAGTCAAAGATGCCAATTCTTGTCACTTTTATTCAACATAGTAGTGTAAGTTCTAGCCAGAGCCATTATACAAGACAATGAAATAAAAGGTATCCAAATAAGAGAAGAAGAAGTGAAATTGTCCCTGTTTGAGGGGTGGCATGAATGCATATGTAGAAAAAGTTAAAGAGTCAACAACAACAGCAATAGCAACAACAAAACATCTGGAACTAAAAGCAAATTCAGTAAGTTGCAGGATATGAAATTTACATGCAAGAGTCAATTGTGTTTCTATACACAAATAACAAACTATCCAAAAAGGAAATTAATAAGACAATCTCATTCACAACAGCAACAGAAATAATAAAATACTTAGGAATAAATTTAAATAGGTGAAAGACTTGTATAGTGAAAATTATTAAACACTGATGAAGGGAATTAAAGAAAGCACTCATAAATAGAATGTCATCCCATGTTCATGGATTAGAAGAACTAATATTGTTAAAATGTTCATAGTATCCACAAAGTGATCTAAATATTCAGTGTAGTCCCTACCAAAATCTTAACGGCATTTCTTACAGAAATAGAAAAAGCAGTCCTAAAATCCGTATAGAATGACATGCAACTCCAAATAGCCAAAACAATCTTGAGCAAGAAGAACAAAGCTGGAGACATCACACTTGCTGTTTAAGAAGCCACAGTCTTTGGGAGGCCGAGGCAGGCAGCTTGCTTGAGACCAGGAATTTAAGACCAGCCTGGCCAAAATGGTGAAACCCCATCTCTACTAAAAATACAAAATTAGCTGGGTGTAGTGGTAGGTGCCTGTAAACCCAGCTACTCAGGAGGCTGAGGTAGAAGAATCGCTTGAATACAGGAGGTGGAGGTTGCAGTGAGTCAAGATCCCGCCATTGCACTCTAGCCTGGATGATAGAGTGAGACTCTGTCTCAAAAAAAAAAAAAAAAAAAAAAAAAAAAGAAAAGAAAAGAAGCTACTGTAATCAAAATAATATGGTAATATGGTAATTACATGAAAATAGACCTGTAAACCAATGGAACAGAATATAGAGCCCAGAAATAAATCCATGCATGTACAGTCAATCAATTTTGAAATGGTGCCAAGATCACACAATGGAGAAACAACAATCTCTTTAATTAATGATGGTGGAAAAACTGGGTATCCATACGCAGAAGAATGAAATTGGACACTTATCTCACACATCAACTAAAAATGGATTAAAAATGTAAATGTCAGACCTAAAACCATGAAACTACAAGAATGAAAAAACCTCCTTGACATTTTTCTTGGCAATGATCTTTTGGCTATAACATCCACTGTACAAGTAACAAAATAAAAAAAAAATAGATGAGCTGGATTGCATCAAACTAAAAAGCTTCTACAAGCAAAGGAAACAATTAACTGTGAAAGGCATCCCACGGAATGGGAGAAAATATTTGCAAACCATGTATCTGATAAAGAGGTAATATCCAAAATGCACAAAAACTTTTACACACGTCAGTAGCAAATAATAATAATATCTTGATTAAAAAATGGGCAATGGATCTTAATAGAGATTTCCCAAATGAAGACATGCAAATGGCCGAAAGGTGTACGAAAAGTTGCTCAACATCACTAATCATTAGGGAAATGCAAATCAAAATCACAACCAATTATTACCTCGCACCTGTTAAAATGGCTAGTATCAAAAAGACAAGGGATAACAAGTGTTGGTGAGAACGTGAGAAAAAGCAAACACTTGCACATTATTGAGGGAAATGTAAATTGATACAGCCATTATGGAAAACAGTATGGAGGGTCATCAAAAATATTTTTTAAAATTAAAAAAACTACCATGTAATTTAGCAATCCCACTTCTGGGTATATGTCCAAAGGAAATAAAATCCGTATGTTTAAGAGCTATCTGCATGCCTATGTGTTTGGTGCAATATTATTCACAATAACCAAGAAATAGAAACAACCAAAATGACCAGTGATGGATGAATGGATAAAGAAAATATCTCACACACACACACACTCTCACACACACACATTCTCACACACACTGACACACTGAAACACTCACACTCATACACACTGACACACACAGACTCACACACACACTGACCACACACACACGCCTGATTCACTGACGCACACACTGACACACACACTGACACACACACACACAGTCACACACACACACGTAATATTATTCAGCTTTAAAAAAGGAAACTCTGCCATTTGCAACAACATGAATAAACGTGAAGGACACTATGCTAAGTAAGCCACATGCAGAAGAAAAAATACTGCATGATCTCGTCTTTACGTGAAATCTAACCTAGTCAAGCTCACAGAAGCAGAGAGTAGAATGGTGGTTACCAGGCTGAGGGGGTAAGGGGAGAAATAGGGCACTGTTGAGGTGCACAAAGCTTCCATTATGCAATAAGGATAAATTCTGGAGACCTCATGTATAGCAATGTGAACATAGTTAACAATACTGTGCCGTATACTTGAAATTTGCTACAAGAATAGATCTTAATTGTGCTCCTCACTGAAAAGAAAAGAAAAAGATAACTATGTGAGGTGATGAATTTGCTAATTAGCTTGATTATGGAGATTATTTCACAAATGTATATGTAAATCAAAACATCAAGTTGTACATCTTAAGCATATGCAATTACAACTGAATAAAGATTGGGGGAAAAGGGGATAAGGACATCTGGCTAAGTTGCAGTTAAAATAAGCGTAATTTACAAAAAGGTACCTGAGGTCACCAAGACCATCAGTACCTCGCTAGGGAAGTGATCCTTTAAACCAGGCCTAAGGAGCAGCTTATCACTCTCCTTTTCCACAAAACACAGTTTTTGTCCTTACAAATCTAAATATGAGGATCAATCATCATCCATGACACTAGGAGTGTTTGAGATGCTGAGGCAAACACTGGTATATAATAAAAAAGTTTCCTTCCTTCCTTCCTTTCTTCTTTTTTGCAATATGTGCATTTTTAAGAGAGACATAATATTAGAACTTGTTCAAGAAAGTCAGGAAAAAGTAGGAAAAAAAATTGAACAAGAAATGGAGAGAGATGAGCAGGAAAGAGGAAACAAGATGAGCAAAGACGATTTCCAAGATAATGTCATAAACATTGATATACTATCCAAAGGAGGAATACTTTCAGTGAGGAAATTAATTAAAGTCAGTATTTCCTTTGGTAATTTATAAGTTGCCAATTTTCTTCCTAAAATCAATAAGGTAGAATACTCACTTTGATGCTTGTTGAAGAAGTTATGATCCCTGAGTGCCCAAATATTTAGGAGACAACATGCAGTTCGAACTACTTCTATTTCAGGAACAGGCATTGGCAAGATCTCTTGATGGGCAACAAGACACCCTTGCTATCCTAAGTCTTCTGTCATTCCCATGCTCATCTGCTTCAAACAACCAGCATTCTAAGGGGAGAATATTAACAATTGAGTCAAAGGAAGACCAAAGCAGGCAAAGAGTGAACAAATCGACTTCTGTACATTATTTTAGCCCAATGTTATTTGTAATAAAGCAAAATATTAGAAAATAAAACAAAGAAAATTTGATATTATCATGGGCACTTGAACTATTCAAAAGATTCAGGATCTTTATTTTCTTTTTTCTTTTTTTTTTAATTTTTATTTATTTATTTATTTATTTATTTATTTATTTTTTATTGCATTTTAGGTTTTGGGGTACATGTGAAGAACACGCAAGATTGTTGCATAGGTACACACATGGCAGTGTGATTTGCTGCCTTCCTCCCCCATCACCTATATCTGGCATTTCTCCCCATGCTATCTCTCCCCAACTCCCCCCACCGACTGTCCCTCCCCATTTCCCCCTGACAGACCCCAGTGTGTGATGCTCCCCCTCCCTGTGTCCATGTGTTCTCATTGTTCAACATTCACCTATGAGTGAGAACATGTGATGTTTGATTTTCTGTTCCTGTGTCAGTTTGCTGAAAATGATGGTTTCCAGGTTCATCCATGTCCCTACAAAGGACACGAACTCATCCTTTTTGATGGCTGCATAATATTCCATGGTGTATATGTGCCACATTTTCCCTGTCCAGTCTATCATTGATGGGCATTTGGGTTGGTCCCAGGTCTTTGCTATTGTAAACTGTGCTACAATGAACATTCGTGTGCTTGTGTTCTTATAGTAGAACGATTTATAATCCTTTGGATATATACCCAGTAATGGGATTGCTGGGTCAAATGGAATTTCTATTTCTAAGTCCTTGAGAAATCGCCACACTGTCTTCCACAATGGTTGAACTAATTTACACTCCCACCAACAGTGTAAAAGTGTTCCTATTTCTCCACATCCTCTCCAGCATCTGTTGTCTCTGGATTTTTTAATGATCACCATTCTAACTGGCATGAGATGGTATCTCAATGTGAGTTTTGATTTGCATTTCTCTAATGACCAGTGATGATGAGCATTTTTTCATATGTTTGTTGGCCTCGTGTATATCTTTATTTTCTTTCCACCTGAGACAGTTACCATTTAGGGATTCTTTCGAGTCTCGCTGAAGACATTAACATAAAAAACGACAGTATAAAAATGAATTTTACCTTTTTGTTGGTCTACCTCTTGGAATCAGCCTTAATGTCACTTTTAGATCTAAGCCAGCAGGAGAGCAAGGGGCTAAGTGGCAGGAGGGAAGCTTATTGTTAATTTCTCCCTTTGCTAAAGTTACTGACCTTGGCCTTCCTTGCTCAAAGGACTTTGGGACAGTAACTGAGAAGTACCATGAAAAATAAATTTGGATTTTGGCCAGTTCTTAATTCTGTCTTGTTTGATGAACTCTCTCCCCCTCAGCTGATGCATAAAATGCTTCAACAATATTCCCAAAGGTCACCGTGATTTATCAAATCTCAACAAATGTATCAAAGTGTGATGCTCCAGTGGTTGTATAAATTAAAGTTCAGTCAGGATGCTAGATAAATTAAGAAATACTAAGATTGCCTTTTCTGTAAGTCTGTGACACTGTACAATTGGATATCCATGAGCAACTTATTACACTAGCCTATGACATTTTGAAAAAATTCATGCATGCCCAAGGAAACAGTACCAAATCATGGATTCCTCAATTTGCTTTTCTGAAAAAGCCTAAGTGTTTCTTTGAACCAATATATTATTTCATCTTCAGCATTTTAAATCATGGAAAAAGTTGAATTTTAAAATTAAGTTAGAGTAAATGTTGAATAATATATAATTTCAAAATTCCAAATCAATGGGATTTTAAGACAATTCTGTATATAAATACAAACACAAAACATTTATGTAATAGTAATTATTGGCTTTACCTAAAGACATGATAAAAATTGAAAAAAATAATAGGTAATAGTTTTAAAATTGTTCAATAACTGTAAAGAAGATAAAAATCAATCTTCATCCTACTACACAGAGAATACCACTAAAGTCTTTATTTAGACATATTTTATGAGTCAGTTGTTACTCTAATAATGTTGTGTAACAAAAGCCACAAAATCTCAGTGCATTACAACAATAAACATTTATTTGTATCACTCATGAGTGTACAGGTTGATGATTTGGCTGGAATTGGCTTGCTGGGCTCAGCCAACTTCACCTGACCTGGCTCCAGGCAATATGTAGGTTTGGATCTAAGCCACATGCCTCATTCTGGACCCCATGAATACTGGAAGCCTCTTTCTAGCTTGGTGATGGCAGAAGCAAAGAAAGCAAGCCTAAACCATGCAAGCTCATTGATATTGCCTGCCCATATCACATCTACTAGTGGTTCATTAAACTAAAGTTATTTACATGATTATCGGAGTCAGTGGAGCAGGGAGTATAGCTCTTTCATGAAGAGGGGGACCATAGCAAGGTGAGAGGGAGAAGGAGATATTGTGAGTAAATTATAGAATTATATTTATACTTACATATGTATACATATATGTATAATACACAGAATGTGTATGTATGTATATACAGAGACATGTCTATATGTAAACATATGTATATATATGTGTGTGTGTGTATATAAGTATGTACATATTCTGTATATACATACTCACTAATAGCATCTATTTCATATGATGGTTTGGAGATTTACATAGATTAATACATGTACAATTTTTAAATATTAACTTGCAATAAACACTCAGTAAATGTTCAGAATTGATTTGAACTGAATTTCTGTGTCCCCCTCAAAATTTATATGTTGAAACTGTAACTCCCAACGTGATGCTATTTGGAGCTGGGTTCTTAGGGAAGTAATTAGGTTTAGATAAAGTCATAAGGTAGGGCCCCCATGTTGGGATTATTGTCCTTACTAGGAAAGGAAGAGAAGGCAGAGCTCACTCGCTTGGCCTCTACGATGGGAGCCCACAGTGAGAATGTGACTGTCTACGAACCAGGGAGAGGGCCCTCACCAGAAACTGAATCTGAAAGCACTTTCATCTTGGCCTCTCCAGTCTCTAGCATTAGGAGAAATAAATGTCTGTTGTTTAAGCCACCCAGTCTATGGTATTTTATTATAACAGCCCAGCTAAGACTGTGTTATCATGTATTTAAGGAAACAGAGTCCCATTTAGCCCATTTATTTGAGCAATATTGTATTATAAATATTTCCTAAATCATTAACAATTACTATTTTAATGTTATGTGTTATTATATAGATATGTCAATTCATTTAAGCATTTTCTATTATTTGCATATTGACACCGTTACCTTTTTTCTTGCTAATACAAATAATGCTGTGATGGCCATCCTGCGGCTCTCACGTGTAAACCTTTGAAAACCCAGTTATCCGTTCCTGAAAGAGGATTCCTGACTCAAACACTATAGACATTTTAAAACTCTCGTCAAACTGATCTTCTGCCCAAGGAGATTTGCCCAGTGCCCTTCAACTTCATGTCTGTGAACAGCATAACTGTCTGGGCTGCCTGCTCTCAGCTGTACTTTTTCACATGGTCAAGATTAATTAGATTTACGTTTTGTTTTATTTTCATTAGTAAGCATTTTATGATTAATTCACAGGTTGTTCTTAAAAATTGAAAATCAGTATTTCTATTACTTGACTATATTTACTGAATCATCAAGTAGTGATAGTATAGTTGTTTTAGTTTTTGTTTCTAAGAGTCTTGCTCTGTGGTCCAGGATGGACTAAAATCTCTGACTTCAAGCAATTCTCTTGCCTCAGTCTCCTGAGTAGCTGGAGTACAGTAACACGTCACCACTCCTGACCTTAGTTTTGTAGTTTTAATGCTACAATCTATTGGCCAATGAAAGAAGAATGCCAAACAGATTCTGATTTTTATTCTTCACAATTGATCAAAATAATGTGATGTTTTGATCTACTTTGTATTTGGTTCATTCCTTTCTTATACACATTTTGGTGGGTTTAAAAAAAATTTCCCTGGCATTCTGGTTGTCTTTGTTTTTTTTTTTGTGAAGTGCAATAGATATGCAATCCCCCGTATATTCCAAATAATGTTCTACCTTTCTGTTAAGTTTTCTGTTACATAAAATGTCACTTAGAATCAACTATATTTCTTTTGAAAATCCACTGACCTTCTATTCTAATTTTTACTTGTTATCTCATAGCTATACAAGTGTTTTGTAACTCTCTTCCATCTAAGAATTTCTAATTACATTTCATTTCTGTGCTTCAACTGAGACTGACAGCTCTGCAGCAGAGTAAGAGAACAATCACCCGAAAACTGTGTTTCACGAATTTTCTGGATTTGATGAATATTTTCTGAATTGCATATTAGTTTTCTTTGTTGTTGTTTATACTGTTTTGCCCAAGCACATTCTGATGCAACTTTTAAGGAAGGTTGTACGAAATACAAACTTTCTAAATCCCTGTATGTCTGAAAATATTTTATTAGACATTCTGGTTAAAATTTCTTGGTTAAAATTTGTGTTCAATTTTATTTTTTATTTGTCTGTATTACTTTTTTTCACCTCTGGGTCCTTTTCAGATTATCTCTTTTTTTCTTGTTGTACAAAATATAGAGATGTGATCAACTACACCAGCACTTGGGACACTTTTCCAAATATATGACACTTGTATCCCTTTATCTTTTGGAAATTTTTTGTTGTTATTTATTGAGGCTCCCTCATCTCCATTTCCTTCTTCTTCTCTCCCTTCTTCCTTCTTACCTTCCCTGTTTATTCATTTCTTTTCTTTTAGTTGGATCTTGAATGTTGTGTTAGATGGTATTATTTTAAGATAATATCTGATTTTTCTCTATACCATTATTTCTGTTTCCAGATAAACAGAAATATGACTGAAATGACCCATTCAACAAAACACAGTTTTTAAACGTTCATGTAAATTAGAAATCTGTAGGGGGAGAAGTCTTGGTCTGGGGTGGCGATTCTGTGAGGTTATAAAAACCGAGGGTCAGTCTCTCTTCCTGATTCATCATCTTTAGCACGTAGCTTTTACCCTCAGATCCCAACTTGGTTGTTCTTTCTCCATCTATGTTTCCTGTTGTCCAGTCAGAAAGTGGAGGGAAGGGAGAACAGGATGAGGAGAAATCATCAGAGGTCCCCTAAATATTAATAAGAAGGAAGCAGAGTCAATGTTGAATAGGCAGCCACCTGTTTTTGTTGGAGACCTTCTGATTTCATCTCTATGTCCCTTATCGTATCTTCCATAATCATGGGGTCTCAATTTTGTTGTTGTTGTTGTTCTTATAGATTCTCTCAAATATATTTTCCAACCCTCCATTAGAACCTTTTAGAATCTGAGGAACCTTGATTTTGTGAAAGCTCACCTATGCTTGCTTTATGAATTCAAAAATCTTCATATTTTTCAGGGGGACTAATTGGAGGATTGGAGTGTCCTTAAGTTACTGGAATTATCTCTCTTTGCTATAGAAATTTGTATCTTGAACTCTTTGTTTCCCATTTCAGATTTCTTCCAATGTCTAGTTATTTTGGTTGTCCCATAATACAAACTGTGGTTGAGTGCTCTGCACAAAGCTGGTGTGTTTCAATCAGCAGGCTATACTAAATAGAGAATAATATGTCTGTAGTGCAGACTTCACTCCTCCAGTCCATGCAGGCAACACACCCACACTTAACTACACACACCTGGAGTTTACTCTCTTTTCCTATGTTTGGTGTTTACTTCTGTCCAGGACTAGATATAGCAGAATTGGGAAGTGAATGAAACATAGATTAGAAAACCTAATAATAATATATTTGAGAAATCTTATATAGTATTTGATTTCACTTTCTAAGCATCGGCTCCTGTCCTTCTTCACCTTTATGATATTTTTTGATCAGATGCTCTCCAAGCTAAATTAGAGGTAATTCAACAAATGAAATTAATAGCAAAATAAAACAAAAATAACATTTTGCATTTCCCAGCAAAGGTATTTAGGATGACAGCCAGATCTTGAAAGTGCTCAAGCTCCACTTGAAATTAATTTTGTTATAAATTATGGGGTAGCTAACTAAGGAAGCACCTCTTGTCTGTGTAATTTGTACCGTATTAGCAATCAATATAATTTGTTTTCTTTCTGAAAATGTAGTGGCAACGAAGAAGGAAATGTAACAGAATTTGATTAATTTTTGCAAGTAAAAACTGTGCTCTTCTATGAAAAAGAACTATCAAATTTTTAAATTACTTCTATTTTAACTGTCTATCTATATATTGTATTACATTGTAGCATGATTATGAACAAGAAGGTAAAAACTGAGTTGATTTACAATGTTAAAGAATAAAATCTTTGTGTGCTGTTAGGTGTTTTTTTTTTTTTTTTTGGCTACTTCAAAGCATCTCACAAAAATACATTCTGACAGCACCATTCTGAATGGACTTCTAAGCTTTTTGCCAGAGAGAGGAAAACATTTCCTACCAGGAGCCAGTAATCTCACACATGCTATATCAATTTAAGACTTACATGGAAGAACAATCACTTTAATATAGCTTTAGCTTTTTATTTTGGAAGACAGAAACTTTTTAAAAACTTCAATAGAGAAGCTCTGGGACTTGATAACAGTATCAGTTACTTAAAAGTATACTTCATACTGTATATGAACATAATGCAGCAGTATGAGTAAAAGTAGAGGAGGAGAGAAAGAGAGACAGAAAGAAAAAGAGAGAGAACAACAGATTTAGAGATCAGAGAGAAACAGAGAGGAGTTCAATAGATTATGAAGTGTGAAAATGTTTTTGTTATATGATCCTGTCTCCTTGGGTTGTTATATATTAGCAGCACCTTCTGAGTTATTAACTTATTAGCATCTACTCACATGTCCTTAATTATTCTTTATTCCTCTTTTTTTTTTTTTTTTTTTTTTGAGATGGAGTCTTGCTCTGTCGGCCAGGCCAGAGTGCAGTGGAGTGATCTCAGCTCACTGCAACCTCCACCTCCTGGGTTCAAGTTATTCTCCTGCCTCAGCCTCCTGAGTAGCTGGGACTAAAGGCATCCACCACCATGCCCAGCTTATTTTTTGTAGAAATGGGATTTCACCACGTTAGTCAGAATGGTCTCGAGCTCCTGACCTCGTAATTTGCCCACCTTGGCTTCCCAAAGTGCTGGGTTTACAAGGGTGAGCCACCATGACTGGCCTTCTTTATTCTTAAATGCAGTGAATAGTCACAGCAGCCCACCATGGGGGCTTCATTTTTAAACATTACAGTAACTAGGGGAATTTTATTAAGGAGCCAGCACCTAAACCATTGTTGTTGTTGTTATTATTATTATTATTTGAGATGGAGTCTCACTCTGTTGCCCAGGCTGGAGTGCACCACCTCCCAGGTTCAAGCGAGTCTCCTGCCTCAGCCTCCCAGGTAGCTGGGATTATAGGCATGTACCACCATGCCCAGCTATGTTGTTGTATTTTTAGTAGAGATGAGGTTTCACCATATTGGCCAAGGTGGTCTCAAACTCCCGACCTTGTGACCTTTGGGAGTTCTTGGACTCCCAAAGTACTGGGACTACAGGTATGAGCCACTGTGCCCGGCCTTATTATTATTCTTTAAACTAAACTACAGACTTACTCAGATTTCATCAGTCTTCCCACCAGTTTTCTCTTTCTGGTCCATGACCCAATCTAGGATCCCACATCGCAGTTTAGTTTTTATGTCTCCATGTTCTCTCCCACTCTGTGATGGCTCCTCAGTATCTCTTTGTCTTCCAGAACCTGACACTTTTGAAGAGTATTGACCAGCTATTTTGAAGAATGTCCTTCAGTTTGGATCTGCCCGATGTTTTTTCATGAATAAATGTTACTTGTGCATTGTTGGCCAAGAGTACCACAGAAATGATAAGCTCTTCTTAGTGTATCAAATCAGGAAGTGTGGGATGTCAGTATGTCTTATTACTGGTGATGTTAATCTTGATCACTTGGCTAGGATGACATCTGCCAGGTTTTTCCATTTTAAAAGTACTATTTTTCCTTTAACAATTAATGGGTATCTTGAGGATGACAATTTTGCATTAGGCAAATAAAATCTTTCTCCTCAAAGTTTTACCCATGAATTTTCATTTTCCTTGGTACATCTTGCCTGCAACAATTATTACTGTGGTGTTCTACTGGTGAATTTATATTTTCATCTTCTTTCTACATTTACTCATTGGAAGAGCTGTTCTCTCCCATTCATTCATTCATTTCTTCATGTCATAGACTCATGGATGCTTATTGTATTCTCTTGTTAATAAACAATCTATCATTAACTATTTCAAACTTTGGACATTGGGAGCTCTTTCAGGTTGGCTGCTGTGAGCTTTTGACACACCCCCATTCTTTCTTGGGCACTTCCTTACTTTCTGGCACCACAATATGCTCTAGGTTTAAGTTTTCCCTCTCCCGCCCTGGGAGTCAACTAATTCTACAAGGAAGTCTGGTTTCTTCTATTGGAAAACAGTATTTAGACACAAATATATGGGCTTTAGGTTTGTTCCTTATTATTAGGATGTCATTGAGTCTAGACCCCATCAGTTTGGTTCATGGTTTCATCAACACCATGCTGTCTTGATTAACGTGGCTTTATATTAAGTCTTGAAATTATGTAGTGTGAGGATTCTAGCTTTGTTCTTCTATCAATATTCCTTTGGCTATTGAAGTTTCTTTGCTTTTAAATATGAGTTTCAGAATCAGCTTGTCATTATCCACAAAACAATGTACTGAGATTTTCATTAGGTTTGCACCGAACCTATACATACATTAATTTGGAATGAAATGACATTTTAACGAGATTGAGTCTTCCAGACCTTCACTTTTTTTACAACTCTGATTTCTATACAAAATTCAAGCCAATGCATGGAAGCATATTTATGGAGGCTAATTCAAGAACTGGGTCTCTATACAAAAAGTAGGCCACAACGTTAGGCAACCGAGATTTGGGTGACAAGCGGTTCGCACGTCACCTTTAATTTCATTTTGTCTCTCCCAAGTCAACAATGAATAAACTGAGGGGAAAAAATAAAAATATTTCCATATGGTCGAACAGCAACAGAACTAATAGCAGAATTTAGCTATTTACTTCTAATGCCCTTGATAGCATCCACACCAGATGTCCTGCAAAATCGGAAATACTGTCAAAACATTTTGCTTTCACAGAACCAAAAAATTTCCTTTTTGCTTTGTAAACATTGCAAATATCCCTCCTGTTTCTTTTGTTTTGTCTTTATTGCCCCCTCACCCCAACTATGTATTTTTTGGAGAGAAAATAAAACCTAGGATAAGACAGCAAATCAGTGAAATTATTTTTTCCACCATGAATTCATCATTTGTTGGAACTACCCTGGATTTCATTTATTGCAGGGAACTTAGAATCGTCATGCCTAGTACAGCTATTGTGGTTTGGAAACTAAAGAAGACTTGCATGTGGTCTTTTAGAGCCTGTTTGTGTTTTTGAGATTAAAAAAGTAATATGTTCATTGACATCTTCTTTCAACTTTATCTCTTTATTGTACACAAATTGGAAGGATGCTTGGTGGGGAGAATGTAACTAGGCCTGTGTGGTGGTTTAGAAATCATCCATGTAAGGCAAGATGGCTCAGAGCAGTGGATGAATTGATTTATTTCACTTCTAGAAGCCCATGTTTCCAATGCTAGTTCTGTGGAAAACTTTCTAATGAAGTAAATTATGTTGTGGGGTGGTAGATAAATTCTTGTAATTTCAGCTGCTGGTTACCCTGGGCTAGAGTATAAAAGAGATAGAATTAGATTTTGAAGGAAAACCGCTTTTTGACAGTGAACTTTACTATCAGTTTATAAAGTTTTTTTTTCTCAATTTTTAAGAAGTTGTGGTAAAATACAATTAACATAAAATTTACCATCTTAAGCATCTTAAATGTATAGACCAGTGGTATTGTGTCATATAGTTGTTCACCCTACACTACCATCCATCTGCAAAACTCTTTTCATCTTTCAAAACTGAAATTCTATATCCACAAAACAATAACTCCTCATTTTTTTCTCCTCCCAGCCCCAGCAACTGTCATTCTCTTTTCTGTCTCTATAATTTTGAGTACCCTAAGCACCTCGCATAAGTGGAATTATATAGTATTTAGCTTTATGCAACTGGCTTATTTCACTTTTCCCTTATTTTATGCTGCAAAGTTCATGCATGTTATAGCTTTAGCATGGGTAGAAGGGTTTTATTCTTTCATAAGGCTAAATAATATTTCATTATAAGTATATATCACATTTTGCTGATTTGCTCATCCATTGACGGACACTTGAATTACTCCTACATTTTAGCTATTAAGAATAATACAGCTGGCCAGGCGTGGTGGCTCACGCCTGTAATCCCAACACCTTGGGAGGCCGAGGTGGGTGGATCATCTGAGATCAGGAGTTTGAGACCAGCCTGGCCAACATGATGAAACCCCGTCTCTACTAAAGACACAAAAATTAGCTGGGTGTGGTGGAAAGTGCCTGTAATCCCAGCTACTTGGGAGGCTGAGGCAGGAGAATCGCTAGAACCTGGAAGACAGAGGTTGTAGTGAGTTGAGATTGCACCACTACACTCCAGCCTGGGCAACAGAGGGATACTCTGTCTTGGAAAAAAATAATAATAATACTGCCTTGAAAATGGGTATTCAAAGAAACAATATCTCCTTGAGATACTACTTTCAATTCTTTTGGGTATATACCTAGAAGTAGAGTTGTTGGAGCATATGGTAATCATCTTTTAAGTTTTTTGAGGAGCCACCACATTATTTTCCACAGCAGATATTCCATTTAACATTCCCAGCGACAGTGTACAAAGGTTCTTATTTCCTGGAAAATGCCCATGTACATTTAAACAAATTGCACAGAGTGTTCTTTATATGTCTGTTAGAGCTAGTTGGCTTACTGTGTTGTTCATGTCCTCTATTTCCTTAACTACCTTCTTTCTGTCTAGTTATTCTGTCTATTATCAAGAGTCAGGCATTAAAGTCTCCAACTATTATTGTAGAACTGTCTATCCATTTAAGTTTGATAATTTTTGCTACATGTATGTTGAGGATCTGTTATTAGGTCTGAAAAATGTTTAAAATGGCTATATATTCTTGCTGTATTGTGTCTTATATTAGTATATAGCATCCTTCTTTGTCTGAAATTTATTTTGTCTGAAATGAGTATATCCACCCTACTCTCTTTTGTAACTATTTGAATGAAATATCTTCTTCCATGCTTTTACTTTCAACCTATTTTTGTTTTTGGATCTAAAGTGAGCTTCTTGTAGACAGCATGTAGTTAGATTTTTTTTTTTTTAATTCGTTCTGCCAATATCTGTCTTTTCATTAGAGAATTTAGTCCAGTTACATTTAAAGCAATAATAATAAGGGACTTCTGTCATTTTGCTATTTGCTTTCTATAAGCTGGATAGCTTTTGTGTCCCTCATTTCCTGCATTACTGTCTTTTTTTGTATTTAGTTTATTTTTGGTAGTGAAATGTTATTGCAAAGTTATTTAAAAAATATGGGATTTTGCTCTAATTTTGTGTTTAAATTTTTATTTCAATAACAAATATAAGAATTTTGCATATATATATTGAGAGAGACAGATAAAGAAATATGGCAAAATGTTAAATATTGGTGAATCTAGATATATTGAGTATGGGAGTTCTTTAAACTATTTTTGTACATGTTCCATAAATTTGATTAATTCAAAATAAAAAGTGAAAAGTCCTTTCTTTCATGAAAATTGGATTATAATGGTAATTTTTTTATTTGGAAAAGTAAAAGGTAGATAGCATCTTGCCAGCTTGGGAATTTTACTGCTGGCAGGAATTCCCCATGGTTGATATAATAGTTTCCTTTTGCTGTTCTAACAATCACTACAAACTTTGATGGCCTAAAACATTCAAATGTATTATCCTAAAATGTTAGAAGTAAGAAGTCTAAAATAGGTCTCATTGGGCTAAAATCAAAATGTTTGCAGGATTGTTTTCCTTTTGAAGACTCAGTAGAAGAATCCGGTTTGGGACTTTTCCAGCATTTAGAGATTGCCCTTATTCCTTGGATCATGGCCCCTTCCTCCATCTCCAAAGCCAGCAGTGTAATATCTTCAAATCTCTCTGAGACTCTGACTCTGACTCTCCTGCTTCCTCATTCACCCATAAGCACCCTTATAACAGTATTGGGACCACCCAGATAGTCCAGGATCATCTCCTTTTTCAAAGGTCAGCTGATTACCAACCTTAATTTTATCAGCTACCTTAGTTCTACCTCACCATGTCACATAACATACTCAGAGGTTCCAGAGATTAGGACATGGACATCTTCAGGAAACCATTATTCTGCCTGTCCTGTGGAGAATGTTGGAAGAATTTTCCAGGGTATTGAGTGGAAAGCTGAAGTGAGGATGGAAGAAGACTGGAGTGGTGGGAAAAGACCAGGACGTGCAGAAGCTTTTAAGAGCAAGTTTGAGATCTGAGACTTCACCCAGTGGGAAACTACAGATGGGTTTTAAGTGGGGGCTGACATGTTCAGATTTGTATTTATGGAAGTTTGCCCTCTATCCAACAAAGAAAGTAGGTTGGATATCAATGGCTTGCTGAGTACCGGATATGAGGCTCTTCTAATCATCCTGGTAAGAGCTGATGGCCTCCGGTCTTTGCTATTGGCAGTGGGAACAGGCAGAAATAAATTACTCTCTTTTAGCACCAGGAGAAGTAAAAATTGGAATTGGAGTCCCCAGGTGGCAATTTCATCTTTAGTGATATTAAGGTTCTACTTTAGAAGGAAGAATTAGCATGACTTGGAGAAGAACTGGACAATGGGCTTTGAGAGGGACTATACGAGACCTCGATCACATTGGGGTCACCACCTGAGATGTTGATCACCACCTGCGGAGGTCTGTCCTGCTGCACCTTGACTCAACAACAGATGAATGAATGCACTGTCACAACTAGTACAGTGATTTCCAGTGGGCTAGGGATGGTCGTCAACTGCTTTTAGAGGGCGATTGCAGCTAACTGACCACGACTCCCTGTACCTCTTCACATTTATTCAGTATAGATTTAATAACAGAGGTTCTAAGTCAACATGTTTGTGGATAATTAACATGGTTAAAAGAGTGGTTTTACAAATGATAAAAGCTTTTGGTTCTGGGGCCCAGAATAAACACCATTAATGGGTAATTTCCCTTTCACCTCCCCCTGAGAGGACCATCCAGCACAAAGTTTACATGAGCAAACAGAGTAGAGACAAGGGGATGAGGGGTAACCAGACTTAACTGGGGAAGCTTTTATTGTCCCTAGTCTTTTACCCTACGACTTAAAGTTCTAATGTAATGAACTGACTGCCTTCAGACCATTCCATTAAAACCTTTTGACCTTCCAAAAGGTTTGAGATTATAATCTTCTAACTTTGTCTAATATTTCCCTAATATTTTGCCAGCCACCCTGAGTGAATCCCAACAAGTATACAAGAGTTCAACAGAGAAGCAGAACCAGTAGGAGATATGGTTTTTACATGTGGATTTATTTCAAGGAATTGCCTTCACAATTGTGCAGCTGGTAAGCGAACCTGAAGACCAGAGGACAGGCAGTTGGGAAGGCAAGATTATGAGCGGGTAAGGAAATACAGGGTGAAAGGGGAACAACTATAGACCCAGCTGCTGTTTGGAACCTCTGGGCTCAGGAGATGTCTAATGTCTCTGTTAAAGGCTTATTTTATAAAGTCAACTGATTAAGGACTTTAATTACATCTGAAAAATCCCTTCACAGGAACACGATAGTGTTTGATAGAATACTTGGGAAAAGGTGTGTGTATGCTGCAAATTGGTCGCTGCCTTTCTTCTATCCTTTATCTCTTCTGAGAGACTATCTCTTGTAGCTCCTCCCAACCAGAAACATACTATTAAATAGAAAGAAAACAGTGGGGCCTGGAGTTTAGTTTAGCCAAGTTAGCTGACACATCACAAAGCTGTCACAGGGAGGAAGGCGTGCAGGAATATGAAAGATTCCTGGTTGGAGTCACTAGGAGCAGGCTTTGGGGGAGACATTCATGCTTGTGAGTCTCAGAGTTATATAGTGTGGTGGGGGAGACTTCTATTTTATGTCCTTTGTTGCTATCATGATCCTACACAGAGAGATGGGGGATAGGAGGGTCAGAGCATGGAAAGAACAGCACTTCAATATCACTTTGTCTCATTCTGGACTCCCCTTTTCCAGGGTGTGCTGTGACTCCATCCCATGTCTGCAGGAGTCCCTAGGCATTCTCCCCAGTGAGCTAACAGATGACACCATGACAGATTTTCATCTGGGACTTTACGGCCTGGTAGTTTGTTGATACCTCTTGAGTTCTTGGCCTCCTGGATATGCTATAAAAATGGCATCTACTCTACTCATCTCCCTGGAGTGTGTTCACGGGAAGTTAGGGCAGGAATTTGAAGAGGGTGGTGATGGTATGGATATAAAGTCCTCATCTTGGCTCTTTATTGCATAGGAGTGCACGTATTGATGGTGCAAGGCAGCCACTCACTCTCAGCCACAGAGACCTCTTGGCGTCCTGTGAAAGGGCAGGGTTGTGCTCTTTGATGTCATATTAGAAAGTTAGATGTGTATCTACCCCAAGCATCCTTTGCTTCCTGAACATATTTAATTTAATATCCTAGAGTTAAAAAGTGCCCCAAGATGCTTCCTAATGTATTCACTCCAAGTTATAAGGTCTCATGGTTTTTAAAATTAATTAATTTAGTGTGAAATTTAGGAAAAAAATATTTCAAATCATCATAAATTGAGTGTGGACTGTGTGCTGTTTTTCACATGCATTTTATTTTTTTTCTCCACAACCAATCCAAGAGATGAGTATTATTATCCACACTGCAAATGAGGATTTGCAAATTCACGTTCTTAGTAAATGGGAGAACACATGTCTGCCTAAAATTGACAATATTTATCCACTATGACACACCATGCATCTAACCTCTCACTGGCAGTTCAATAACTTTATCATATAATAAGGTAATACATTTGACATCAATGATGTTCTTTTAAAAATTAATAGGAAAAACTTATTTTCAAGGGCTTCATTACTGAAAAGTGGGATTAAATATAAGGAAGTCATAAACTCCTAGGGAAAACATAACAGAAATGGCTAGAATGCTAATGAAATTGAATTGTCAAGCAATGAAAAGATCCTAAAATGTATTGCTTGATTTATTCCAGAATACTTAGCTAGACATCTATAATAAATAAAAAGATAAGTTTGGTCTAAATTCTGAGCTAAAGGAGGTTTATATATGAATGAAGAAGAAGATATGACACAGATTATCATGGTATATGATAGCAAAGGCTGGATATCAGGAGAGAAGAGCAGATGAGGTGTCTTGGTAAGACAGAGAATGGAGAATGGAGATTTACAGAATATGCACTAGCTGTTATGACATCAACATTGTCCTGGTCTGTATCCTTGGCACAGAGAATTTCGTCTTACAGAGACAGACTGGGACAAAGAATTTCCTCTCTAGGAAATTCTTCTCTAGGAAATTCTCCTAGAGAATTTGTATATTTGTAAACACAACTGCCCCTAACTTGAATCAACCAAATGTGATCCTGGTAGTTTATGTAGTCAAACTGCTTGGCATACAACGGGACAAGCAGATGCAATATAGGAAATCAAAGTGTCATCAATAGTCTTACAGAGGCAGGGCATCCTCAAAGGGCTTTTAATGGGTGGAAGCATGTATTTGGCTAAATATGGCATGGGTTGAGTTTGTTGACTATCTTACTCTATTCTGAGACTCTGCACCACCATTTAAATAAAGATGTGTGTGTTTTGGGAGGGAGCAGAGAGATAAAGAGACAGACAGAGTTAAGCAAGAGAGACATAAAGAGATAGAGAAGAGAGAGATAAAGAGACAGGAAGAGAGATATAAAGAGACAGAAAGAGAGAAATGAGAGAGAAAGAGAAGAGCATGATAGAGACAGAGAAAGACAGAGACAGAGAGGGATCAAGATCGCAATAGGCTCTAGAGATAAAGAAAGACATCAGCAAACAACAGATCCAGATGCTATACCTGAATTGCAGCTCCCACACCTTGTTGCTATCACAAATTACACCCATATTTTTGGTTCTCAGTTGGTCTTCGTAGTTTCCTGTCTATGTGATCTTGAATTCAACTTCATGACCACACGCTCCTAATAATAAACTTGCTGATCAAATCATCATCTGTGCGGCGCTGTCTGGCTCTCTCCTGCATGCTTGCCTACTGGCTTTGGTTCTCCCCCCAACCAATTCTAGCTGGATATCTGACAGCATGGCCAAGGAAAGATTGGGTGGACATTTCTTATGATCTAATTATCTAAGGTTTGGCAGCTTCAATCAGGACTGGGGTCCCTAAAGACTCAGTGCCTGTGCTCCTTGATTTCACTCCTTAGAAGTTGATTAAAAATGCAGGAATTATTTTCCCTCCCTATTGATAAAAGCAGTATTTACATGGTGATTAAGCGCCCCATAAAACTTGCAGACACAATCAGGTGCTACAGTGTTAGCATAATTTTGATCCCACCATGATAAGTGGAAGGGTTTTGTTTGCTTTTCCAGGAGAAGTACTGCTCTCCTAAACTTCTGTCCTTTTCCTCAATTAAGCCTTGCAAGGTAAAACAGCAACAATAATGAGAGTTTGAGTACACAAAGACCGTGAGCAAATATTGCTTCCTTTTTCAGAGGCAAGCTCAGAATTGGAATCAGCCACTCAGGATATTTCATCTTAGGACCAGGATGCAAGACCATCTGAGAAGCCTGTGAAATACTGAGGGAGACCAGGAGTGCCATAGATGAAAGGAGCAGTGTACATGCAAGGACAGAGAGACAGAGGAAAGACCTGCTGGTTTGTGCTATGTCAACTTGGTTATATAAAAACCATGTTTTCCAGATTCCCATTCCCAACATGGTCTTGAGGTGTGTGGAGCACAGATGACTGACGTGAGTTTTGGAAGGCAGCAGTGAACTCCCAGCCATCATGCTCTGGAGGCTGTGGGGACTCCCACAAGCTTGCCATGAACCTTCCCTTACGGTCTTACTTTGGTGACGACATGCTCATGGCTTCACAGCTTGACCAAGTCCCTTAGTCATCCAATCTCTCCTGGATCTTCACTTCCCAGCTTCTACAATTGTGTAAGACTTAATTCCCCTATTAAATACCCAATCCCAGGCCAGGCACGGTGGCTCACACCTGTAATCCCAGCACTTTGGGAGGCCAAGGCGGGCGGATCACCTGAAGTCATGAGTTTGAGATCAGCCTGGCCAAAATGGTGAAACCCTGTCTCTACTAAAAATACAAAAATCAGCCAGGTGTGATGGCAGGCACCTGTAATCCCAGCTACTCAGGAGGCTGAGGAGGGAGAATCATTTGAACCTAGGAGGGAGAGGTTGCAGTGAGCCAAGATCACGCCACTGTACTCGAGCCTGGACAACAGAGTGAGACTCCATCTAAATAAATAAATTAATTAATTAATACCCAATCCCATACTTTTAAATGGTTGTACCTTCCTGGTTGAGTCCTGACAAGTACTAGATGTGAAGAGGGGGCTAGATGTCTCATTTCAATTCGCCATTATGAGAACTAACTCAACAAAACCTTCCCATGGAAGGCTCTTGCTTAGCACTGGAAACAATGACCAATCGGAGCTGGAGTTCCCAGGTGGCAGTGGGCAGGAGTGGGAGTCCTCATTCATTTGTTTATTCATTCAACATAAGTGTAGATAACTCCCCCAAATGTGCCAGGTGCCCTAGGCAGTGAAGATACTCTAAAGCCAAAACAGGCTTACCATCTAATTCATTATCCAAACGAGGTCTGTTTGAGAGTGAAAGGGGAGACTATTAATAAATAAACCAGAAAACCAGGCATACACTGGGACTGTGCTAGGCCAACCAGGATACAGATAAAAAGAGTCCTGGTTCTGCTTCTTGTGGAACTTACAGTCAGTAAGAAAGGCACTCTATACTTTAAAATTCGTTTCACGAATAAATGTACACTGACAAGGATGAGAAGGACTAACAAGAATAGAGCTGAGATAACACATCACAGGATGACTGTCCTACTCCAGGAAGTAAGGAAAGGCTGCTGACTGCACTGAGATCCCCGGCACAGTTTCTCCCTCTCTGTCTGTCTTGGTCTTGATCTCTACCTGTTTTTCTATCTTTTTCCCTGGTGAAAATTACACAAACACTGGTAGAAATGGGGTCAGCAGGGTTGCTAAGTGTGAAGGTCACTCACATGGGGAGTTTGTGGACAGGCAAAGACCATGTGAAAGTGTAAAAGTCAGACGTTCATGAGTTGGGCTGTGCCCACCCTGGAAGATGAGCCTTCTCCTTGGAAGCTAATCTGGTCCAGGCAAACAAGTCTTAACCTGGGTGGGAGAAAGCCTTTTCCATATATTGAATTTTAATCTTTATCCTTTTGCTTTTAGATCGGAGGTTTTGGTCTAAACATTGAGCTCACTCTTCGTTAGCTGTTGGACAAGTTATTTACTTTCACATGCTCCCTTTTAGCCTGAATTCTCATCTGCAAAATGTTTATCAAACTAGTAACACACCTCATAAGATTGTTTTAGTGATAAAATAAGGCTAAGAACGTAAATGCTTAGAGAATGCTTGGCACAGAACACCCTTCATATAAATAGTACTTCTTGTCATTGTTTTTATGAGTGTAATTATTATTATTATTGGGTCATAAAACTCCTCAGTGAAACACATGGATATTCTTTTATAGAGTTGTTCCTTGAAGAACAAAGATAAATCATGGTTAAAATGCTTCCAGGTTTCCTTCATTTATTCCCTTATAAATCTAAAACACAATTATTATCAAAACGTCTAAAATATTGCAAAAATGAAAAAAATAAATTGTATATATTTCTACAACTTAGAGATATGTGCTGTTAACACTTTGATTTATTTTCTTTCCATATTGCACTGTGGTTCTTTATGTGGTTGTATTAAATTATATAACATGTTGTATATGCTGAATTTTTCAAGTTTTCAGATTTAAAAATTATAAATGTTCCTTATAGAAACACTAGAAATGCTTACAAAATCCACACTCAAAGCCTTGAAAGTACACATGTGTTAATATTTTGAGTCTACTTTCCTATGGCCTGTTTCTATGCTTCTTCAGAGACAGTTGAAATTATACAATGTGCACTAATTTTGAAGCATCACTAACAAGAAGACATTTATAGATGCTATATGAAAAATTTTGTAAAGAACTGTTCGGTAACAGCTAATATCAGCCTCTGAGTGGATTTATTAGGGCTTTCTAATTTAAAAGCTCCAATCACTGATGTCTTCAACATGAATTTTAAAGAGGCCCAAAATGATTAATCAAGTAACTTGTGGTGCAATTGGGCACTATGTTACTTATACATCTTTGCTTTCAAAGAGATAAATAAAACTTTTAATACTCCTTCTAATTCAATGTCCCAAATGCCCCAAAGTTTTGCCATGTTTTCAGTGACCAGTACAAAATAAAAGCAATTACTGTTTCAGGTGTCATCAACCATGACTTTAAGATGATCATAAAAACACATTTCTGTTTCTAAATGAGTTAAAACTGAGGGTATGCTCTAGGGTCAAGCTTCATTCTGAGCTGAGCATGATAACGCACAAACCTTCTCAATTCTAAATGTAGGATGAATGCTGAGGAAGGGAAACCTTAACAAAAATTTCATACCCTTCACTTCCATGCCCAGTTGTCTGTAAGAGATGGGATAAAAAAGATGAGTCAGACAAACGTGTTCGAGGTTATTTTGTAAAGAACACTGGAGTTTGCTGACTACATGTTAGATTTAAATTTTGAGTCATCTCTCATCCAATTAAAACTATTCAAAATGCAAGGGTAATTTTCTGAGCAACTAGATGTATAAGTCTTTCTCTTTAACTTGACAACGTTAAAATTGTCAAATGATAAAATGCTCACGCTGCATATTTTGCTCTGTGTATGTGGCAAGTCGTCTTCTGGTACTTGAGTTGCAGAGGAGAAGATTAACTACCAAACACAACTTTCATCCAATCTTTTCCAAAGGCTTATGAATTTTTTCTTCACTTTTAAAAGTCAAAACTTCTGCTATGATGTAGGTGTTTCCTGCCATTGATTTTTCTTTTCCTGGAAAGCAGTAAACCCTTTACATTTGTATCCTCACAATTTAAAACTCAAACTCAGCAAAGTATATAAGATAGAAAGCTGCTTTCTCAAATATGCCTTTGATTGTTGCTTCTGGAGTTTCTCGAGATTCTCTCCCATATCACTTTTATTTTATTTATTTAGTTGAGACAGAATTTCTGCTCTGTCATCCAGGCTGGAGTACAGTGGTGCAATCTCGGCTCCCTGTAATCTCCACCTCCCAGATTCAAGTGATTCTCATGCCTCAGACTCTTGAGTAGCTGGGTTTACAGGCATGTGCCACCACACCTGGCTAATTTTTGTATTTTTAGTAGAGGTGAGGTTTCACCACAATGGCTAGGCTGGTCTTGAATTCTGGCCTCAAGTGATCTGCCTGCCTCGGCCTCCCAAAGTGCTGGAATTATAGGCATGAGCCACTGTGCCCGGCCCACTTTTATTTTTTAGTGCGTTTTCAGTTCTGTATTTTACTGCCTCTAGTAGACAATTTAACTTCGCAATTATATTGCTAACTTCCATGTAATAATTCCTCATCTCATTCATCTGCTGTGCATATTACATACATCCATTACATGATGCCAGATTTCCAAAGTTTTCCTGTGGCTCCCATAGCAAATTAAAGGAAAAATTTGTTTTGTTTTCTCTGAGTCTTCAGGATGATGTTCCCTTTATCTAAGACTGTGTCATTTAATCACGGGTTTAATGTTAGCACATCCTCCAGCGACTTGCGGCATAATCAGATCCATTGTGAAATTACAGGATGGATGTAGATTGTTTTCTGGCTCTACCGATGTGTTTTCTGACCAAAGACTTGCACATGTTCTGTTTCTCCTCCTGCTGCTCTGAAGTTCTTGGGGCATCGTTGGCTTCTGGTTTTCAGTTGGCCTCAGAAATCGCTAACAAGAGATTGGAAGAGGGAGGTGAGAAAGGTTGGGGTATTTCTTCTCTGGCTCCCTTCCTGAGGTTGCTAGGCCCTTTACTCAAGGCCATGGATTCTCCTAAGTCACCCCTCTCACATGATTCTCTCTGTCCAGGTTCTAGTAACTGCAAACTCCCCAAACCTTCCTTTTCAGGCCCACCGGTAATGACAGCCCTGCTGTTTTTAACCCCTACTGTCAATTTCAGATTCCCTGTGTCTTAATCTGTTTCTGCTTCTATAAAAAATACCTGACACTAGGTAATTTATAAGAAACAGAAATTTCTCACACTTCTGGAGGGTGGAGGTCCAAGACCAGGGCACTGGTGGGTTTGGTGCCTGGTGAGAGTCCGCTCACTGCTTCCAAGATGGCGCCTTGCCTCTGGTCCCTCTGGAGGGATCAAGTGCTGTGTCCTGACATGGCAGAAGGGTGGAAGTGAAAAGGGGGCTGAGCAAGTTCTCTCTAGCCCTTTTATAAGAGCACTAATGAGGGCAGAGCCTTCATGACCAAATCGCATCTCAAAGACCACACTTTTTAATAGCAGTGCATTGGGGATTAAATTTCAACATGGATTTCAGAGGGGTCACAAGTATTCAAACCATAGTGTCTTACTCTGTCCACATATATGTAAATACAAGCATATCTCTGAGATACTGTAGTCTTAATTCCATACCACCACAATAAAGTGAATATATATACACAAAGTGAGTCACATAAATTTTCTGGTTTCTCAGTGCATATAGAAGCTATGTTTACAATATATTATATATTATTAAGTGTCCAATAGCATTATATCTAAGTAAACAATGTACATACCTCAATGAAAAATACTTTATCCCCTCCCCCACCAAAAAAAAAAAACAAAACTAACGATCATCTGAGCCTTCAGCAAAGTCATACTCTTCTTTTTTGGTGAAAGATGGTGCCTTGATGTTGATAGCTGCTAACTGATGTGGGTGGTGGTTGCTGAAAGTTGGGGTGGCTGTAGCAATTTCTTAAAATAAGACAATAATGAATTTTGCTGTGTTGACTGACTCTTTCAGGAAAGAGGTTTCTCTGTGGGATGTGATGCTAGTTGATAGCATTTTACCACAGTAGAACTTCTTTCTAAATTATAGTCAGTATTCTTCAAACATGCCATTGCTTTATCAAATAAGCTTATATAATATTCCAAATTATTTGTTGTCATTTCGACAATGTTCACAGCATCTTTTCCAGGAGTAGATTCCAACACAAGAAACTACTTTCTCGGCTAGTTCTTAAGAAGCTACTCCTCAGCTGTTAATGCTTTATCATGAGATCATAGAAATTCAGCTTCATCTTCAGGGTCCAGTTCTAATCCTAGTTTGCTTGCTATTTTCACTGCATCTGCAGTGACTTCCTCCAAAGAAGTCTTGAACCCCTCAATGTCATCCACGAGGGATGGAATCAACTTCTTCCAAACTGTTATTCATGTTGATATTTTGCCCTCCTCCTATTAATAACAAATGTTCTTAATGGCATCTTGAATGGTGAATTCTTTCCAGGAGGTTTTCAATTTACTTTACTCAGATCCATCAGAGAAATCACTATTTATGGCAGCTATAGTGTTACAAAAAGGTATTACTTAAATAATAAAATTAAAAAGTTGAAATTACTTCTTGATCCAAGAGCTTTATGTTGAATGCTGTGTTAGCAGGTATGAAAACAACATTAATCGGCCAGGTGTGGTGGCTCATGCCTGTAATCCCAGAACTTTGGGAGGCCAAAGTGGGTGGATCACCTGAGATCAAGAGTTCAAGACCAGTCTGGCCAACATGGTGAAACCCCATCTCTAATAAAAATATAAAAAATTAGTTTGGTGTGATGGTGGCCCTGTAATTACCTGTAATCCCAACTACTCGGGAGGCTGAGGCAGGAGAATTGCTTGAACCTGGGAGGCAGAGGTTGCAGTGAGCCAGGATTATGCCATTGCACTCTAGTCCGGATGACAGAGTGAAACTCCATCACAAAACAAAACAAACAAAACAAACCCCACCCCCCTCAAAACATTAATCTCTTTTTATATTGCCATTAGAACTCTTGGATGGACAGGCATATTGTTAATAACAAATAACATTTTGAAAATAATCTTTTTTTCTAAGCAGTAGGTCTCACTAATGGGTTCAAAGTATTCAGCAAACCATGTTGTAAACAGATGTTCTGTCATCTAGGCTTTCTTGATCCATTTATAGACCACAGGGAGAGTAGATTTAGCATCATTCTTAAGGATCCTAGAATTTTCTAATGGTGAATGGTTATAAATTGAACGGTGACTTATACCCACTAGCTGTATTACTCCCTTACAAGAGAGTTTGCTTGCCCTTTGAAGTTCGAAGCCAGGCATTCTTCTCCCCCTCTCCAGTGATGAAAGTCCTAGATGGCATCTTCTTTGAATAGAAGTGTGTTTAGTCTACGTTAAAAAATCTGTCGTTTAGTGTAGCCACCTTTATCAATTATCTTAGTGGGCTTTTCTTGATATCTTTCTGCAGCTTCTGCATCAGGACTTGTTGCTTTACCTTGAACTTTTATGTTAGAGGGATGACTTCTTTCCTTATACCCAATGAATCATCATCTGCAAGCTTCAAACTTTTCTTCTGCAGCTTCCTCACCTCTTTCAACTTTCATAGAATTGAGGAGTTAGGGCCTTGTTCTTGAGTAGGCTTTGGCTTTAAGGGAATGTTGTGGCTGGTTTGATCTTCTAACCAGACCACTCAAACTTTTCCCATGTCAGTAATAAGGTTGTTTTGCTGTCTTATCATTTGTGTGTTCACTGGAGCAGCACTTTTAATTTCCTCCAAGAACTTTTCCTTTGCATTCACAAATTAGTTGTTCCTTACAAGAAGCCTAGTGTTCGGTCCATCTTAGCTTTCGATGTGTTTACCTCACTAAACTTAATCATTTCTAGCTTTTGATTTAAAGTAAGAAACATACTTCTCTTCACTTGAACACTTAGAGGCCATTAGAAGGCTATTAATGAAACTAATTTTAATATTGTGTCTTAGGGAAGCTGGAGGAGAGGAGGACAGATGGAGCAATGATAGTTTTGGTGAAGGAGTCAGAACACACATGACATTTATTGATTAAGTTCTTAGTCTTATCACTGTGTGGTTTAAGGTGCCCCCCAAAAATTACAATAGTAATATTAAATATCACTGATTGCAGATCATTGGTACAGGCATAATTGTAGTAAAGAAGCTTGAAATAGGGCAAGAATTACCAGAATGGGACACAGAGACACAAAGTGAGCATATGTATTTGAAAGAGACTTGTTAGACACAGGGTTGCTACAAACCTTCAATTTGTAAAAAACAATATTTGCAAAATGCAGTAAAGTGAAGCACAATAAAATACGGTGTCCTTAGTCCCTTTACTAACCCTCCTTTGATAGTTGATTTTATATGTCAAGTTGGCAAGAGAGTAATGTTGCTGTTAAGGCACTTTGTAGGTGTGAGGAACACTGCAACCTGTTGACTTCAAGTAAAGCAGATTTCCCTCCATAATGTGAGTGGGCCTCATGTAATCGGGTGAAGTCCTCAAGAGGTGAATTAGGTTTCTCAGAAAGGAAAGAATTATCTCTTAAGACTGTAGTATAGAAATCCTACCTGAGTTTTCACCCTGCCAACCTGCCCTGTAGACTTTAAGTAAAGCAGATTTCCCTCCATAATGTGAGTGGGCATCATCTAATCAGTTGAAGTTCTTTAAGAGCTGAATTTGGTTTCTCAGAGAGGAAGGAATTATCTCTTAAGACTGTAGTATAGAAATCCAACCTAAGTTTTCACCCTTCAACCTGCCCTATAGACTTGCCAACTCTGTAACTGTGTAAGCCAATTCCTTTAATCTCTTAAATCACTCTCTCTCTATATATAAGTATATATAATATATACATATAAAATGTGTATTTGTGTTTATATATACACACAAACACAATCTCATATATATATGTGTGTGTATACTTGTGTGTGTGTGTGTGTGTGTATGAGTATGTATATGGACTCATATATACATATGAGTAGATTTCTTCTGGGATTTGGCTCATGTGATTAAGGATGCCCAGATATCTCACAGTATGTCAGCTGCAAGACAGAGAATCAGGAAAGCCAGTATATTTTAGTCCCAGTTTGAAGCTCTGAGAACCAGGAATGCTGATGTTGTAACTCCTAGACCAAGAACAAAGGCCTGAGAAGTGGTGGGGACTGCTGGTGTAAGTCCTGGAGTCACAAAATCTGACAACCAGGAGCTCCAGTGTTTGAGGGCAGGAGAACATGATGTCTCAACTTAAGAAAGAGAGAAATCACTCTTCCTCTGCCTTTTCGTTCTTTTCAGGCAGGCCCTTGATGGATTGGAAAATGCCCACCCACGTTAATAAAGGCGGATCTTTTTAGTGTATTGATTAGAATGTGAATCTCTTTTGAAAACACCTTCACAGGCACATCCAGAAATAATGCTCTGTCAGCTATCTGGGTATTCCTTAACTCAGTCAAGTTGACACATAAAATTAACCATTGCATTGTGTGAGTGTAATGCATCTGCTATATGTTCATGCTGATTTTTCCAGTCTTTTCTCCCTGGCTCTCTGAAACTTTACAAAAAGATAGACCACAGGAGGAGCCGTACCCTCGAGTAGGCCCTGCTTTCTGGGCAATTTCCTTGCCTGCGCTCAGAGCACTTTACTCAGGTGACCACCTCTCCCAGGATGCCACCTTCAACCCTCCCTTGGTTGCTCAGAAGTCTGAGGGGAGTTTCAGGCGCCAACCGATTTAAGCATAAAGGAACTACCAAATCTACAGAATCATATCGAGTGCCTCAGCTGGCATTTCCATGTAGATGGGAAACTACAGGCCAGTTTTCTGACTGGTATCCCTGCCTTTCTGAGCCAGAAGAGGACAGTACACCAGTTTCCCTCAGTTTTGTAGTCATTGGAAATTCCCTCAAATTATGGAAAACCTTGACCATCAGTTCTAGTTTTCAGAAGTGTTTCCAGTCTTTATTAATTGATTAATTATTGGAGTAATCTATTGTTAGCAAGAACCTTACAAAAAGTGAAACAAAATTTTAGAGGATGGTGGGGGATATTTTTTCAAAATATGCCAGCCAGATGTCACTTTCAGACAAGAGGTCCAAGCCCCTCTTCTTTGATAAGGGGAAGAGACACAATTCAGTTTATATAAATCATGTCTGTCTACTAAAGCAGACGCTTGATTGAATCAAAGAGGAATTTTCTTGGATACTCTGATTGCCCAGTTCTCCATTTAGTGCACGTATATTGCCGTAATGGTGTTCAAGGGAGGGTCTGGTTTATAAGCAAGCTGCTTTCATCTTGCTCCTCTTTGGAAATAATGAGGTTTGTAAAATTACTGTAAATATATGTCTGAACATGTAACCCCCCTCACCTCTCTCTCCTCATAATTTCATAACCAGCTGGTGTTGCTGTGGCAGTCGAACAGAACAAACTTGCTCCTTTCAGGACATCTGCATCCAATATAGGCTATCTGGCATGTCTGTGTCCCTTCTCTGCGTGAAACATGATGGAAAGCAGGCTTAGAGTTTTGGGTTCTTGCCCCATGTACTCCTCTGTATCACGAAGTGAACAGCCACTTCCTCTCCAAGTCTCACAAATGCTACAGGGATTTTCATTTTCCATCAAGGGGATGAGATTTTGTTTCTCCCTGTGATCTCAGAAGTCCTTGCAGCTGGTACTCTGCAGAAAGTGAAGAAAAGCCCGATAGACTCTTGATCAGACCATCTGTTCCACAGCCTCATAATTCCAAAAACATAGCAAGCTCCAGCTTTTCATTTTGGTTTTGTAAATAAAAACAATAGACATAAAACAAGCCATAATGGATACTTGAAGTTCAGCAAGATTGGGTGATGTCTATGTATAAAGATCAAATTCATATCCATATCCTAAATTTGTTACCCATTTTCTTTCTTGAATTTTCCATTCAAAAGAGTCAACTACTAAAAGAGTCTTGGAAAGTATGTTTTTGCTTATAAATTCTAATGAGTTAGTTGAATGGAATCATAAATAAATTAATACACTTTAACCTGATCTTAACTTATTTAGAACAAAGGAGTTTATCTAATAGAATATTTAACAAAGCTATAACAGCTGTTCTCGGTGGGTGGTCCCCAAACTGGCAATATCAGCATTCCCTGGAAACTTCTAGAAATGCAAATTCTCAGGCCCCATTAAAATCAGAAAATCCAGGAATGGAGCTCATCAATCTGTATGGTTTTTTTTTGAAATGAAGTTTTGCTCTTGTTGCCCAGGCTGGAGTGCAATGGTGCTATGTCAGCTCACCGAAACCTCTGCCTCCTGGGTTCAAATGATTGTACTACCTCACCCTCCCGAGTACCTGGGATTACAGGCATGAGGCACTACACCTGGCTAACTTTGTACTTTTAGTAGACGGGGTTTCTCTGTGTTGGTCAGGCTGGTCTCAAACTCCCAACCTCCAGTGATCCGCCCACCTTGGCTTCCCAAAGTGCCATGATTATATGTGTGAGCCACTGTGCCTGGCCCAATCTGTGTTTTAAGAAACTCTCCAGGTAATTCTGACGCATTCTAAAATTTGAAATCTCTGGTCTCTAAAAGGCGGCTGGCGAAGTGGAATTGAAAATAAAACAAATACCTTTACAACATGTTTGTTTAGGTGACTAAGTAACTGGAGTGGATCCACTTTCTCTGAGGACGCACTTGAATGATCTTCAGACTTACCTGTATCAATGTAATTAATCCTTACAACAATCCTGTGTGGTAGGTCCTGTAACTCTTATTTACAAGATGAGGAAACAAGTTTAGGTGCCTTGCCCAAGGTCACCGAGTTTACTCAGTAGCGGATGTGCAATTCAACACAGGAAATCTGAGGCTAAGCAGTGGTCATTCTTCCCTGGATTTGTAGGGTTCTGGGAAGGAATTGGAGACTTCTCGTAAAGAAACCAGGGGCTCTCTAGGTGTGAGTATGAGCCCAGACCTGCTCCCAGAAGTGCAGAGATAGGGAAGCTTCTTAGGAAAAGAGCATCCAACTTCACATTGAGTGGCACAGAACTTGTGTTCTCTGAGCTATAAGCATCTTTGTCCTTAGAATCACACTCAGGTAAGTCCATTTCTCTATGCTACAGCTCACACTGATGAAATACCTCTTGTATTTTACTCTTACTGGAACTCTTTTCAGAAGTTCCCATTGCTCAGGCTTGGTATCACAGACGGCTAGAAAGTTCTGCATCACTGTGGATTGACAATAAAGCCCCTAGTGGTTTGGTTTTCCTGGGGACTATTTCAAGGGTGTCAGCTCAATCTACTTATGAGTGTTTGGAGGGGCCTGCTTATGTACTTTTTAAATGATAGTTTGGTTTCTTTTTGCCTTGACCATGTGCTATGGTCTAAATGTGTCCCCAAAATTCATATGTTAAAACTTAATCACCAATGTATATTAAGAGGTGGGGCTTTCCATAGGTGACTAAGTCATCAGGAGCCCTCATGGATGGGATTAAGGCACTTATAAAAGGACTTAAGGGAGTGAATTCCTTGTCTTCTGTTCTTTCACTGTGTTGGAACATAATGTTCATCCCCTCCAGTGGACGCCCCAACAAGGTGCCCTCTTGGAAGCAGAGAGCAGCCCTCATCTGACACTAAACCAGCTGGCTCCTTTATCTTGGACTTTCCAGTCTCCAGAACAGCAAGAAACAAATTTATGTTGTTTACAAATTACCCAATCCAGTGTTTTCCTGGTCACAGCAGCACAAATGGACTAAGACACAGTGAGCTTTTGTTTGTCTAGAATGAAAGCAAATGGCAAGTTCTAGTCTTAAAATTCCTCCTGGATTGTCACCGTGAGGTAACTTCACATTGTTTGCAATATCATTGATAAGAGGATTTTATTGCATTATTTTGTGTACCTATAAAAATTACCAGAAATGCTTCAGTATAGGGAAACTGTGGAGTAATGATATAACAAAGATCTTTTCTTTCCTTCTGTCAGTTTATAGCCATCATTTGCAGAGTTCCTTCTTGGTGCCTTACTTGGACAGCTCAAGTCATGAATGCTCTTCTCAACCTTTATAGGACAGGTGAGCAACACCCATGTTCCTGGAATCCCCTTTGTATCCAGCACCCGCCACCTCCTCCACAAACCCTAGCCGGGTTTTGGATGCTTCTTCCATAGATGGATGTGGTCTGCCCTGCTCACGAATTCACCAAAGCTGGGGCTGCTCAAGTGCTCAGTGCTGCTGGATGAACACAGCCCTGCAGGGTGGCTGCTGGGTCACCTTCTGTCCTTACAGGTGAATGTGGCCAGTGCCGTCTGCAGCAGTCAGGCTCTCGGTTAGAGTTGCTTGCGCACTCTCAGTCACTGCCATTTCTCTTTCCTCTGGGCTTCCCTGTTGTCGCCATGACACTTGACATGTTTATGAGACCATGAACTTCCAGATTTGCAGGCTGGAGACTTCAGTGGATGTGCAGATGCATTCCTTAGTCCTTACACTTTTACAGGGTTTTTAGGCTGGCAAAACACTGTTACTTATCATCTCTCACGTTTCTCACTCTGACACCTAGTGAAGAGACCTGGCTCAAATTCCACAAGTGAGAGATGAGGTTGTAGGGGGGAGAAAAAATTCTTTTTCCCATGATCCTCCAGGGTTCACTCTCTCCTGTTTTGTATTTTTCTATCCCATTGGCCAAAACAGAACATAACAGAACAGGACTCTGGGTACAGTTGGTTATTTAGGGCTGAGAATCCAAAGGTGCTTGGTCCCCTGTCCTCCCATTCTCCACCACAAGGCTGTTGGCCTCATTCTCCCCCCCAGTAGCATTACAGCGCCTATTTCCAAGCCAGCTTCTCGGAGTGGGAGAGTGATATGCTACCAAGAGGGAAGGGAAGACCAAATTCAAAGCAATTTGTCATTGCCATAAACTCAATCCCAAAAGACTAAGTTAACGCTGAATGTTTTAAAAACTGCGCCAGCCTAGGTATTTGCTTACTCAGTAGGTAGATAATTACCATTGATCAAAAGAGAATTAAGCAGCAAAGTTCATTCTTGAATCATAAAGATCTTACAAGTAGACTTACGGGTTTGTTGGTATTGTTTTTAAGAGGATCACCTTGGTGTTCAGAAATACGGATTACAGATTGCTTTAAAATAGAAAAGAGATGGAAATAATTCTTACAATCTTTTCTGACACCACTGTTTTCCTTTGTAGAAGGCTATCTTGGATGTCAAAAGTATTATATTTTTAGACACTTTTCAGGAAATAGGCTACACTGAACTGAGTTTATACCTCATGTAGGCAAGGTAAGTTTGTAGCTTATAGATGAGGGTCTTATATGCACCAAGAAATGTATTGAAGTAAGAAAGTTAATAACTCAATACTCCATCAATACTTAAATTCAAATCTCACCATTTTTGGGTTATAGTCCGTGTTCTTGAATTCAGACATGATATCTGAAGGTGGCTGCAGCCATACTACATGATTAAGCATCCAGAAATCTATCCAAATTAGACAAGTGAGCAGAGTCTTCCTGACGACAACCACGGACGCTTGGTGGAGCAGAGCATAAAAACAGATGCAAGAGCCTTCCGGATTTGCAGGCTGAAGACTTTGGTGGACGTGCAGATGCATTCCTTAGTCCTTACACTTTTACAGGGTTTTTAGGCTGGCAAAGCACTATTATTTATCATCTCTCACATTTCTCACCCTGTCACCTAGGGAAGAGACCTGGCTTAAATTCCACAAGTGAGAGATGAGGTTGGAGGGGGAGAAAAAATTCTTTTTCCCACGATCCTCCGAGGTTCTCTAGCTGACGTCTTGTAAATTAGTCTGACAAAAGACAGACGAACATGAGAATAATAAACGCCTATTAACATGTGCGTGATGCACACAAATGGGAGCTTTCAGAGAGGAGGAACTCCAAGAGGTGGCGAGGTCATATACCTAACTTAATGGGGAAGAGTAGGGAGGGAAAGGGCACTCATGTAAATTAAAATCACTATTTGGAAAGACAAATGCTCACTTATGAAAATAAATGGGAAATGTGACAGTTTGTGACAATGTCTGTCTCAGTGTGGTGCTGACTTCTCTCTGAGATGAGAAAGTTAGAGTTGTTCTCAGGGAGGGAATTTATGAAAATTGAATTGTTTAGGGAGGCTCTGCTTTTAGTCTCATAAGGGGAATATTTGGCATAATTGGTTTCTTTGAAAGAACAAAATTCTTAGAAAACTCACTTATTTTTGTGATGGCATGACAGTTAGTAGGAGAAAGAAACCCTGAGATACTGAGTAAGCCACCCCATTGCAGCAAAGCCCAATAATGGGTCCTTCGACACACAATGGCATGTCTAGAAATGATCTGAGCTTAGGAGTTGGCAAAACTGAATGACTTTTCAAAAGAAAATGCAGAAATGTCTCTTTTTTTCCTTTTCATTTTATTTCTCTTCCTTTTCCTCCTCCAATCTTCCACCTTTTCTTCTCTTAGCCTCTGAGACAGAGGGGTTAAAGAGCTGATCAATGGCGTGACTGAATAACAAAGAGCTGAATGTCTCTCAAGAATGGGATGCTCTGTATTTGATACAGAAAGGCCTCCAAGATAGTTCCCCAGTGATCTTCACCTCTTGGATTTGTGCCTTTTGTAGCTTTCTCCACACTGTATCAGGGACAGTCTGTGGGACCACTAGGATACAGCAGAAGTGATATATTCTAGTGGTCATTCCAACACAGGGTCATAAAAGACCCATGGCTTCCTGCTTACTATCTCTTGGTCCCTTGCCTGGATCACTCTGGGGAAAACTGTCAGCAGCCACTGAATGAGGCTGAAAGTGGGTTCCCCAGCCCATCAAGCCTTCAGACGATGACTGCCTGGGCCAGTATCTTCACTGAGAGACCCTTAGCCAGAACCACCCAGCTAAACTGCTCCCAATTCCTGACTCACAGAAACTGTTAGATAATAAATGCCTGTGGCCTGGAGTGGTGGCTCACGCCTGCAATCTCAGCACTTTGGGAGGATGAGGTGGGCAGATCACAAAGTCAGGAGATCGAGACCATCCTGGCTAACACGATGAAACCCCATCTCTACTAAAAATACAAAAAATTAGCTGGTCGTGGTGGTGGGCACCTGTAGTCCCAGCTACTTGGGAGGCTGAGGCAGGAGAATCCTCTGAACTCAAGAGGCAGGGGTTGCAGTGAGCCGAGATCATGCCACTGCACTCCAGCCTGGGCAACAGAGCAAGACTGTCTCTAAATAATAATAATAATAATTTTTTTAAAAGAGATAATAAATGTTTGTTGTTTGAAATTGCCAAATGTTGGCACAATGTGTAATCTGTAATAGGAAACTAATAACAGTATTCAATTGCAAAATTGTTTGCATTGCTATAATGCAAATACATTCTCTCTCCTGCTGAAATATCATCTTCAGAGAAGGCTTCCCTGACCATCTGGTCAGAAATAACCCCTTCATATCCTTGGGCACACAGTCACCCCTTAACCTCTGTATTTCTCCTCATATTCGTCATCACTACCTGCTATTATGTTATGCTTTTATTTGTTTATTGTTTGTCTCTCTTTCAGCAAAGTAAATTTCACAGGGCTATGGAATTGTCTGTTCTGTTCAAAATTTTAGAATCTAAGAAATTGCTTGACCTATAGCTGGTACTTAGTAAATATTGGCTGAATAAGTTAAATGATTGGCCAAATCTTTGTTAACTGTTGGCTTACAAGGACTGAATTCTGGGCAGAGCAGTGCAACCAGGAGAAGCCAAGGAGGAGATGGTGAGAGGGTATCTGATGAGTGCAGGATTGGCCAGGACCCAGTGGAGGATGGCAGATGGAGGTGTCAAGTAGTCTCCATGTTGCTTTCCAGAAATTTCCTTAGTAGGAGAATGGATAGATGCTAGTGACTAATAATTTCCATAAGAAGATTTGGTTGGGAGGTAATCTGGCTGAAGATGTGTTTCCATAGCCTCTTCTATAAAAGACAGAAAAGCTCAAGTGTCCATATCAAAGAAAGCAGTGTGATGGAGGCTTGGCTACAGTCCTTCTACATTTATCCATTCAGATTGCCAATAGGGATAGATTAGTGGACTTCCCCTCAGGAACAGGACAGAGTCTTGAAGCTTTTGTCAGGTAGTGCAGGAAATGATGCCTGACTCTAATTTGTAGTCTCTGTTGTGTCAGCTAGCTTGGAGTCGCCTTTGTTCTCTTTGTCTCCCAATCTGCAAGCATATCCTATTTGGTATTATCTTAAAAACATACCCAGAATCTGACCACTTCTCACCACTTCCATCTTCACCAGCGTGGTCCAAACTACACTCAGCTCTCACTTGAATTGTTGCAATAGTTTCCTAGCTAGTCCCTGCTTTTTCCCTGGTGTCACTCAAGCCTGTTTCAACACAAAGCTAGAGGGTGCTCTATTAAATATAAGTCAAATCATACTAGTCATTTTGCTTATAATACCCCTACTCACTGGGGGGTAAATGCCAAATTCCTTATAAGGGCACCGGCCTCTCACAAGCTGCTCCTATTACCTCTGGACTCCCATCTTCTACCATAGTGTCCCACAGGCACCCTGCTCCAGCCTTGCAGCCTCCTGCCAGTTCCTGGAACAAGCCAGGAAGTCTTTGCTCCTGCCTCAGGGACTTTGTTTTTGCCGTTCTAGCTGTCTGGAATGCTCTTCCAGAAGATATCCACTTGCCTGTTCCCTCATGACATGGTTTTGCTGTGTCCCCACCCAAAACTCATCTTGAACTGTAGTTCACATAATCCCCATGTGTCCTGGGAGGGACCTGGTGGGAGGTAATTGAGTCATGGGGGTGGTTACCTTCATGCTGTTCTTGTGATTGTGAGTTCTCATGAGATCCAATGGTTTTATAAGGGGCGTTTCTCATCCTTCACTCTCATTCTTCTGCTTCCTGGCACCATGTGAAGAAAAACATGTTTGCTTCACCTTCTGCCATGATTATAATTTTCCTGATGCCTCCCCAGCCCTGTGGAACTGTGAGTCAATTAAACCTCTTTCCTTTATAAATTACCCAGTCTCATTTCTTATTAGTTTCCTATTAGCAGTGTGAGAAGCGACTAATACATCTCATCTCCTGCAAGTCTTTTCTCCATGGTCATCTTTTCGGTGAACACTTTTCTGAATGTCTTCTAAACACTAAAGTCTTTCCACACTGTACTCCTTGTTCTCCTTCCCTGCCTTATTTTGCATCATAGAATGTTCTCATCTTCATTCATATACATGCATATTCTCATACATAGACGTGTTCTCACCCGTACATGCACAGATACACCTGCACATATGTATACACACATATAGAATTCATTTATTTTGTTTTGTCTTATCTTTCTCTAATTGACAAGTGCTTTTCAAACTTTAATCTGAAGATCCTGCTAAAATTCAGGGACTGAATTTTTAACATGCAGATGTTTCTGGTTCATGGACCACACTTCGAGACGTAAGTCTCCAGCACTGTGCTAATGCAGCAGTCACTAGCCACGTGTGTTTGCATAAATTTAGATTAATTAAAATGCAATAAATTGTAATATTCAGTTCCCCAGTCACAATAGCCACGTTTCAGGTGCTCACTAAGCATACATGACTTGTGACTACCCTGTTGGGTGGCACAGATACAGAACATTCAATTATTACTGAAAGTACAATGTGTGCTGCTCTAGCCATGGGTGAATGCTTGAACTTAAATTAAGTAAAAAATGAAATTTAAGAAGTCAGTTCTTCATTCACACTAGCCACATTCCAAGTGCTTAGTAACCACACATGGCGAGCAGCTTCTGTATTGGACAGCGGACATACAGAACATTTCTATCACCACAGAAAGTTCTGTTGGACAGGATTGAAATTGTCATAGCATATAAACTCCAGGAGGGCATGATCTTCTGTCTGTCTTGTTCCCTGCTATCTCTAATGCCTAAATCAGTAGGACCCTTAAGTGGACCCTCAAGAATTATTTGTTGATTTGAATCAAAATGCCTTTTACATTTTGGTCTTTCCCCAATAGGTGGGTGTGTCAAAGGCAGAAATTGCGTTTGCTTTCTGTTATATCTCCGACAGCTAGCACAAGGAAGATCACCAACAAACACTTACTGGATTGAATGTTCAGAACACTTTCAATTTTAAAGGCTCCTGAGAGATCAATGTGTGGCAGAATCACATGCAGGCTGAATACCTGGCTCAGGGAGAGCCTTTAGACTCTCGTCTGTGGCTTTAGTCCTTTTTTTGTCAGATAGAGAGAGGGCTCAGGAACTGCAGCATTTGACACTCTAAGAGAAAAACTGCACATGTCAACCATGGAAATCAATCCTCTTTGTGTCTGAGAGATGCCTGAGGTCTCTGGTGTGAACATATTATCCACGAACAGTCCTTTTCCCCTTTCTGAACATTACTCCACATTTCCAGGTATGCCACTTTATATAAATGCACTTCATTCTGAGATAGCAGCAATGTGAGACTTACATGACCGCGTTTCTTTCACATCTTTAGAATATTTCACATCTCTAGCCCTTTACTTATGTCTTTCCATAGTCAGATCTAACTGCTCTATCAAAAAGAAAACACTAAGAGGCAGCACATGCAAAAAATTGGTTGTGTTCTTTGGAAACTGTTTCCCTAGAAAGGCTGGCTACTTCTGATTATCAATGGTACTCATCCTGCTATATTTTTCCAGAAAAAAGTTCTGGCTAGAAAATTTTACGTTAATTCAAAAGACACATTTCTCTACTACCACACTGGAAAAAATATTGTGTTTGGCAAAGGGGAGACCATCTGAATGCCGTCAATAAATACTCTCATCTTTGGTCTCAGTAACTAGAACTGAGAGAAAAAATTAGGCCATGAAGTCCTGCCTGTGTCCTGATTCAGATGATTATTTATCCCCTTGGCTCTCTCCTACAGCATTTCAGTTTATTGGCTGGGTCAAACATCTTTTTTGTCCTTATTCCAGCATCAGTAGAATATCTTATAATTTTACTCCTTTTAATTGGACAGACTGGCAAGATTTAGAGTGATTTCAATAAAAATTGAGGACAGAGGAAGGGCTCAATATTTTTGATAGATATGGCTCCATTCCTGTTTTGTTCTGTGTCCCAAAGCTAATGTGTCTTTTAAATCTAAATAAAACATCAAGTAAGCGAGAATTTCAGGAACATCAGAAGATTTTGTGAAATGGCATTCATGCTGGGTACTCCTCTACCAAATGTTTACATACATATATGTGTATATGTCTGTCTATCTATCAACCTATCATATCTATCTATCATCTATCTATATCTATCATCTATGTATCATCTATCTATCTATGTATCCATCTAATCCATCTATCATCTTTTTTATACGAAAACCAGCCCCCAATATAAAATATAAATCATGGTAATACTTCCAAAGAACTTGATCCCTTAACCATTGTTATTGTCATATCCTCTTATATAGAAATTAAATAATTCTTCCAAACATTGACACAGAATCAGTGGCAGAACCCAGAAGCAAATGCTAGACTGTTAAATTTTAATGTAATAGTTAGTGAACCATATCTGACCATGCTATCAAGATAAAGACAACTCTTTCTCTTTGTGTCTGTAGCATGTATGAGGGGGAAAAGTTTGGTCCATGTTTCTTGGTTAGCTCTTCTGTGATCTGTGATGACTTAGGGTGAAAATTTAACCTACTGCAAGGCCATATAGAGGCCCTGCTACTGCCGACTTCTAATTTGAAGAGGAATACTGATGAGAGACATGAAGTTATTATTTTAGAAAGTCCCTTGGAGACATTCCAATTCCTGAGCCGTGGTAAATTCGGGGACATTTGGAAGTTGTTAAAGAAGTGGAGAATGAATGAACTGTGTTTGTTCTGAAAATTCTGGTCCATATTTGCTCTCAGTGGTGGTGGGGTTTTTAGGAAGGTTGGGAAATGGGCCCTAACTAAGTTCTATTCTTTATTCTGATTCTGCTAAGACAGAAGAATGGTGGTGAAAGTAGTTTTCTGGAGGATTAGGTGTTCAGATGTGCATAAATCCACATGCATATATCCTACTGGAGTGAGCTGCTTGATCCTAACTTGAAGCAGACTCAAATTTATGCATATACTATGGTGTCTTGGAATAAGATAGATAATATCTAGAGCTCTTTCACTACATTATTCCTGTGTATTTCATTCATTACAACCGAAACAAAAAAGACACACAAGGTTTTAAGTTACATAAAGCAGTGAGATCGGCAGGTAGTCCCATGTTATAGGCAAATCGAAACGTGAAGTTTCTAATTACAATCTTTTCAACCAAAATTGGATCACTTCTAAAATGCCACTTAATGTTTTCAAAGTTCAGCTACCTGTATTTCTAGTTCATTGCCGAACACACGGGAAGAATATGTTTGGGCATAAAAGACAAAACAAAATACCCACAAATCTCTTGTTGCTGTGATATTCTCCTTCTACCAAATGTAAGAAAGAACTCTGACACATTTCCCTACACGGCTTTTTAAAATTATTGGACATCTATCAGAGGGCTGATCTGTAGTTTAGCCCATTTTCAAAAGACAAGCTTATAGTCACTAATAATTCACATGAGGGGCCTTGGATTCCAACAGGAATAAAATTTAACATTCTAAATGCACAAGGAGCAGGAAAATTAGGAGGAAATTAGGAATGATGAATAAACATCTACAAACAGATCACAAAATTTCTGGGGCTAAAATGCCACTACAAATTTGTTAAACATGATTTAGAGTTATGGGGTAGCGTCTGCAAACAGTTTGAAACTCACTTGCCAGGAATGGAGTGGAATATTTCTGTGGCTTTCCAGATTGAGGCTGGCTATTTTTCCAGGATTATCTCCAGAAATGCTCTGTGTTCCTGACAAAGTAAATCTCATGTTCTGACAATGGTATTTTCTGCTGGACATTGAGCAATCTATATGTAACATTATTCCCTGAGGAGTTCTTTGACACTACCATGGACCTGTATATACACCATCTTCTGAAAATGATGTACAACATAAGCAGCCAATCTCAGCTAGCACAATGAATTATACATCTCTAATAGAAAGAAAAAAAATAGGACCAAAATATAAAGCACCCAAACCTCAAAATATGGGCCCTAAAAATCTAGACTGAAACCTGAATTTGTTTTTCATCAGTCACCACAGAGTACTCTATTGGCAGTACTATACAAATGGAAACAAATACATGAAATTTATGCGACTCGAACAAGAAATGGTAACCTTTAAAAAAAGTTTTAAAACTTGCGTTTGCTATCACCATGAGAATTACCAATACTTCTAATTTCAGCCAAAGGAAACTTCCAGGCCTTGCTTGGATCCATGCAAGATTTAGCACTGGGTTCCCAAGACCAGGAGAGAGGAGCTTTGCTATGGAGCTGCTGATATAAAAATTTTGCATTGGCTGGGGGCGGTGGCTCACACCTGTAATCGTAGCATTTTGGGAGGCTAAGGTGGGCAGATCACCTGAGGTCAGGAGTTCGAGACCAGCCTGACCAACATGGTGAAACCCCATCTCTACTAAAAATACAAAAATTAGCTGGGTGTGGTGGCATGTGCCTGTAATCCCAGCTACTCAGGAGGCTAAGGCAGGAGAATCATTTGAACTCAGGAAGCTGCAGTGAGCTGAGATCACGCCACTGCACTCTAGCCTGAGCGACAGAGTGAGACTTCGTCTCATAAAACAAACAACAAACACAACACAACAATAACAAACAAAAAGTTTTGCATCATTCAAAAAATCTGATAGAAACGGTTACTTTTCTCCTTGGCCAGAACAAGGTATTGGCTGTGAAGAATAAGTCATCAGGCCGGGTGTGGTGGCTCACACCTATAATCCTAGCACTTTGGGAGGCTAAGGCAGGTGGACTGGCTCATCTCAGGAGTTTGAGGTTAGCCTGGGCAACATGGCAAAACTCCATTTCTACTAAAAATATAACAAATTAGGTGGGTGTGGTGGTGCATGCCTATTGTCCCAGCTACTCAGGAGGTTGAGGCATGAGAATTGCTTGAACCCAGGAGGTGGAGGAGGTTACAATGAACCAGGGTCATGCCACTGCATTCCAGCCTGGGCAACAGAGCGAGACTCTGTCTCAAAAAAAAAAAAAAAAAAAAAAAAAAAAGAATTAGTCATAGGTGCCCTTAGCCCACAAGGCCAGGGAGTGAAGTTAAAGAAATAGAAATGCTCAGCACCTGAGAATGTGTGGCTTTTCTTTTATAAATGCAAAAGGAGTCGTTACATAACAGGATCGCCTTCAAGATTATTTTGCCACTTGCTTTTGGCATTAAGCACAAGTTTTAAAAGAAAAGGAGATTAATGTTCTCCCGTGGCAGTGCTTGTATTTCTCACTGCCTTCCTGTGTGTGATATTTTTAAAAGATACATTACACACAGGAGCCCCCAGACGAAGGTACCAGGGAAACAATGCCAGCTTGGAAATCCGGAGGAGAGGTCATTATTTGAATGTTTCTCTTTCTCTCTTTTTCCTTTAAGTCTACAACCTCTTGATCTCTAGCCCTCCAGCACGTCCATGGTCATTATTCTTTGGGTGTTTTAAAATTAGGAAAGTAGAGAAGAGCCAACAGGAGTCCCACAGCCCTGAGTAGCTAATGGAAAGACTTTACAGCCCCAGCACCATTCACAGATCCACCATGTCGTAAATCACCTATTTGCCTGTGTGGTTGTGAAGAGAACAAGAGAAATGTTCTGAGTGCTCCCTCTCCGGTTCTTCTACTCAAGCAAAGATTTGCTGGGCAAAATAATCTCTTCAGTGACTTTATACTAAGTGGCAATGGAGTGTGAAAAACCAACATCACCTATTTTTAAGGGGTGAGATTGCAAAATGAGGAATTGTACAGATGAAATCTGGGGCAGTTGTGTAGTTACTCTGGAAGTATGTTAACTGCAAAATTCTGCCAAGGTAATTATATCTACTTGGTCTCTGTCTCCAAAAGAAAGGCTTTGAGAGGAACTAGAGAAGGCTATGTATCAGTTGTGACAGTTTTGTCCCATGATCTACTTTCTCACAAATGAAAAGGGCCTTGATAAGTTTGTTTAAATTTTAAATGTAAACACCCGTGAAGAATACATTCATGATGTAAAACCTGTATTTTTAAAAAAGTTTTATTTATGCAGGGTGGCTGTGTTCATTAGTGGTTGGAAGAAGACTGAGGAAAAAGGAAGTGCAATTACTGGCTAATCTTTGTAATTAGCAATTATCTCTCCTGTATCTTTGCATGTCTCTCTGGACAGAGGCTTAATGAGCCTACTCAGATTCTGGGAGACTCTTGGGGCCCGAAAAGTCACAAGGATTGTGGACCCTGACTGCAGAGAATGGGATTTAAAAGTCTTCCTCTTTCTCTCTCTCTCGCTCTCTCTTGCACTTACTAATGTCTGTTACTGATTATTATTACTGTGGGCAGATAATTTCACATTCATAACCCTGATGGAATCTGAGGTTTCAAAGAACTCTTCCCCAGTGAATTGGCAAGGAAAATCATTTCTTGGCAATTTTAAAGGCTAGTTCATTAATCTGACTTGAGCCACAATGTATTTTGAAAATTATTGACACAGTCTAGTTTTTAGTAAAGGAACATGGTAAATTCAGGAACCTCAGTTATTCTGATAATTCCCATCACAAGTATGTAGTAATTAGAGTGGCATCCAAGTGGGCTGAAAAAATCCAAAGATTACTGAGGCAAGGAGTTCCTATAGCCCTCTCTGAGCAAGATTCTGGAAAATCATGACTGTAGGTTCATATACACCCACACGTGCACACAATATGTGTGTGCACATGTATGTACACACAGGGATTAATCTTTGGGAATACCGGGCAGGGTGGCCCATGCTTTAAATTCAAGTACTTTGGGAGGTTAAGGTGGGGGAGATCGCTTGAGGCTAGCAGTTTGATACCAGCCTGGGTAACATGAGGAGACTCTGACTTTACTAAAAAAAAAATAAATCCAGTGTGGTGGCACATGCCAGTGGTCCTAGCTACTCAAGAGGCTGAGGCAGGAGTATTATTTGAGCCCAGGAGGTAGCGGCTGCTGTGAGCTGTGATTGTACCACTGCCCTCCAGCCTGTACAAAGAGTGAGACCCTGTCTCAAAAAATAAAATACAATCTGTGGGAAGACACTAACTAGAACAAAACAACCTGCCATGTTTTCATGTGACCAACCTAAGGCAATGACAATATTAACCTAGAGTTAGTATAGCTAATGTTTTGATAATATTAACCTATAGTAGAGATAAATTATTTCACTAACCTTATTAAATATTTTTTCCCTGAGTAAGCTCCATGTACTCCGCTTTGGATGTTAAAAAGCATCACTCCTGCATGATCACCTTGTCTGAGTTTATAAAACCCAGCTCAAGGGTCTTCTCTAAGAGGTGACCCTAAGCCTTGTTCTTCTCTCCCAATAATGGGCTGAACATTATTCCTTTAGTAAGTGCCATCAGGGCAGAACTACCTGTGACAAAACAGTATCTACCATCTCTTAAGTTATTAATAAATACTTGTTAGACGAATGAATGTTGTCATATTGTTGTTTATATTCCACTCCTCCACCCTAAATTATTATAGAACATTACTGTTACTTGATTGGAGTTTCTTTAGGGTAAGGATATTGTATTTGTTCACCCAGAACTTATCATAGAACCTGGCATAGAGTAGATGGTCAATAAATCATTGTTAAAGATTTTTAAAAACATAATTGGCACTTCTTGGGCATCCTTTGTGTGTGAAGAATGATTGCCATTTCTAGTCACCATCATATGCTGATCAACACGTGGGCCAGGATAAAATTTGGATATGCTGATCTCATCGAGTAAAATCAGTGGTTCAAGGGCTGCAAAGACAAAACATTCTGCAACATAGAAATGACTAGTTTGGAAACATTTAGGTCAAGAATTTTCAAAATGACCCTTTAAGGCCTTCCTATGACACCTGGATGATGCTGATTGCTTGTACTTGAGCAATAATGTAGAGATCGAAGTCTGCCTTCCTGAGTAGTCTATGTGATCAGCATCTGAGATGCGGACACTTCCTGGGACAGCTCTACAGGAGATGCCAAAACTGTTCTCTTGACAGGCAAGGATTGTGCCTTGCCCAGTTCCCAAATGCAGATGTTTTTGCATCCTGTGTGGTTTAAAATGTAGACTGATCTACTAACTTGAGAGGGTAAAAAGGATCCTACAAGATGGACCTGTGGCTTTAGGAGATAATCATGCTCTCAAAGAAGAAGGAGGAATAACCATATCCTAGTTGACTCTTGGATGCGGTGCTCCCAATCCAAGTGTCTAGGAGAATATTTCTTTTGTGTGTGTGATGGAGTTTTCCTCATTACCCAGGCTGGAGCGCAATGGTGCAATCTCAGCTCACTGCAACCTCTGCCTCCTGGGTTCAAGTGATTCTCCTGCCTCAGCCTCCCACGTAGCTGGAATTACAGGTGCAAGCCACCATGCCGAGCTAATATTTTATATTTTTAGTAGAGACAGGGTTTCACTATGTTGGCCAGGCTGGTCTCGAACTCCTGATCTCAGGTGATCCACCCGGCTTGGCCTCCCAAAGTGCTGGGATTACAGGCGTGAGCCCCATGCCCAGGCAGAGAGTATTTCTTATTTTGGGTAAATGATTTTTGCCCACCTGGTGGTCATCTGAATGAGGCTTGCCCGAGTTGCTCTTTAGCAAAGTGGAGCTGTGTTTAGGCAAGTCTTGGTGACAGCATGGACATCCATTGTGGACAAATAATGATGGGCACTCCTCCTACCCCCACACTCCTCTCCACTCAGAAGGACAGCTTCTGGTGTGTAGATCAAAAAGCAGAAAAGCAAGAGAAAAACTAAATTTGTGTCACAGATTTTCCGTGTGAACATTCTCACTGCAACATTTACCTAGTCTTTCAATATTCTTCTCCCTGTTCCATTGTCTAGTCAGCATTTCTTCCAGTTAGCTTCTCTCTAATCACGATTGCCAGCTGTTGAACAAATGCACTACTTTTGGTGACTTCCTTGTGATAATGTAGACACAGTAAGCACTTTTATTATATTACTTTTTCCCCCGATACTCAATCCTCTTTCTTTTCATTTTGCATGCTCTAGATATCAAACTTCCTGAAAACTTTTTTTCTAGTTAAGTCTGAATAAATGTCAGCTTAAGAAGCCATGAAACTCAAGGGTGAATGCATTTTACTTACTTCTAGACTTATTCCAGGATCTTGACAAGAACTGCATGGGGCATCCTCAAATTAACGTTGCAAGGCATTTAAGGATCCTATTGGTTTATGTGAGAGTCGTTTCAGCAGCTAACGCAGAATGGGAAGAAGATCAAAGACAAATACATTTAAAATTAATATCTCTTAACACCTCTTTGCTTGCTAAGGAGAAAGTTCCCCCATTCATCTCTCAGCACTTGCTTTTTGCCATATTGATTTCTCAGATGGAAAGGTTGGGTGGGCAGGAAGGGATTTGACATTTCACTTTTTCCAACTGACTTAGATTAGGTTTCCATCTTCTCCTTCCAGGTTCCATTAGGATGGTGCAAACGTAACTGCAATTTTGCCATTAAAAGTAATAGTACTCCAAGGCACTTAAAAAAATTAAAACAAGGAGTGCTCAGCATAATTTTGATGTTTCCTCCGATGTTTGTAACCAGTGCTAAGGTAAATATATTCAGGTCCTTAGTCCTTCATAATTCTGAAATCCAGAAAGCTCTGAAAAGCATAAGTTTTTTCATTATGTATGGTATAAATTAATTTGCTGACAAAACCGGACCTGAACTGATGCAAGTCTATTTATAGTCTATAATAATCTCACGTTATGTGACTATTCAGATCTATGGCTGTAGAAATATTAATATGTCTGGTTAAGGGTCCCAGTCTCTGATGCAGGTATTATAAAACCCACCATAGAGAAATTTTTATTTTTTTATTTTTTGGAGACAGAGTCTTGCTCTGTTGCCCAGGCTGGAGTGCAATGGTACGATCTCGGCTCACTGCAACCTCCACCTCCTAGATTTGAGTGATTCTCCTGCCTCAGCCTCCCAAGTAGCTGGAACTACAGGTGTGTGCCACCAAGCCTGGCTAATGTTTGTATAATAAAATATGGAGAATTATGAATTCTAAAATACATCTGGCACAGGGTTTGGGTTAAGGAATTGAAGACTTGAACTATACTGTGAAGGTAATAGTTTTTCACTTACTTGCCAATTTTAAGCCAAAATCATTGGTCCAAAGGAGATGAGAAAACCATGGGTGTATCTTCAAGCAGGCAACCGTGGCAGTGACCTGGCTTGCTCTGTCCTTCAGAGAAACTTTTCTGCGTACTTTTGAGTGCCCCCAACCAAACAGCACTCTCCTCTGGCAAGGTTATTAAAAATGAAGCTGAGGCTGATTACGAACATATTGCTTTATTTCTTGGTGGTAGTAAATTAAGGCTTTCTAGATTCATACAGCACGCAGTGATTTGAACATTAGAATTAAAAAAAAAAAAGAGCATTAAATTTAGCAGAACCAGGAAGGAAGCAATGTTTTAAAACAGATAAATTTCTTAGGGAGGCCTTTGGCTTGGTCTCTGAAAGTCTGCTGAGCTGTTTCCCTGGTAACCTCCGTCATAGATTCCCACCCCAAGGGAGAACAGAATGGATAAAGAGGAGACTGGGAAGAAAGGAGAAACTGGCAAGACAGTATGTGCTGGGCAATCAGTGTGAACAGTTGGCTTCGTCTCATGCTTGGAAGACAGTTTAGGTGATGTGGTCAGGGATTCACTATCTGAATCTCCCTGCTCATTCTCAGAGTAGAAAACCAGCTCACTCTGGGGCCAAGGATTAGGGACAATCCTTTGTGACACCCAAATCCTGAAACTTCAAATAGGGTCACACTTCAAGAGTTGAAGAATGCTACCTTCAACTCCTTTCATGATTCTAAACTCTGTGACCATGACTTGTCCTAGCTAAACAATTCATTTCCCCATGGCACAGAGCCTTGATTGCGCATATAAGTTGATGACGTTGATTGACAGGAGGCCATGTTTTACATGATATATGAAAGAAACCTCCTGGGCAGATGCCACCTCATCACCTCTCCTTCTCCACAGAAGACGACAGTACGCACAGGAGCCTACAGTGTGAGTGCAGTTGTCAAAGGTGTCTACGTTTGACAAATTCAGCATATTTGGCTTGGAGATGCAGAGGTTCTGTGTTTGGATAATGGGCACTTTGAGAAGGAAATAAATGAGGTGTTTCAACAGTAATGAAGGCAGGGCTTGGCTAGAGAATAATTTGGGAAAGGTCATGTGTTTATTAACAAAAGACAAGTGAATTTCATGAAAACAAGCAATGGACTTTCTTCTGGCTATCTGACTTCACACAAATGAGGCTAGCATATAGATTTCTATCCAAATAAGATCATTTAAAATTTCATCCATTTAAAATCCATATCTTGTAATGATTTTAATGTTCTATTCCAAGGGTCTGGTTGGTGGACCAGAGTCTAAGTCATCTCAATGTGCTCCCTCTTCCACTCATCTGTCATTTTTGAGTGAACAGAATTGAAACACCTGGAAGTCTGCTTTGCATTCTTTGACGGAAAACATGCAGACAGCCAAGGAGGAGGCATACAAGGTGGCAGTCTGCACAATTAAACACTTACAAACGTAACCCCAATAGGCTTCATGTGATGAAGTCTGGATGCATAAAGAAATAAATAGATGAGAAGAGGCCAAACGCAATCTGAATGGCAAAAAACCGAGGCATCTGTCTCTGCCAGCTGTAGGACAGATGTGCCTGATGCATGCCAGGTGTGCAAGGAGAGGATTAGAAAAACTTTTGAGGACATGGGTTCCCTTGGGTCTTGCTTGTTAACTAAAAATTGTGAGGATCTTTCCTCCAATTTGAAAACACTGAGAAAAAGCAACTGATGGGGGTATCTGGGCTTTGCTGTGATTAGGCATGCTGGTGCCTCGCTAACATGCTGTGGATGGGGGAATGCAGAAAGCCTTTGTGCAAGGAAATGACAGCATCCAGCCTGGCAAAGAGGATGTGAGGAGGTGGGGAGAGGAAACTTACACTGAAACACACAGGTAAGGGGGTGATTTGCAGCCAAAGGACATACAGGGCCCTTTGTGCACTGATGCTGGCACTGCACAATCTCCTGAAATCAGGACCACAGAAATCAATTCTCCTGGAAGAGGTAGATGCCTGGGAGCTCTATGTCAAGGTGTGTCCGTGTATGGGTATCTCTGTTCCTTCAATGCTAAAGTGGACATGAAGCTAATCTTTGAGCTGTATGACCTCTGATTCAGTGCTGGAAGCTGCAGCCTAGAGCAGTGAAGTGCTTTGGCCAAGGTCACAGTCATTGGCAGAGCTAGTCATTGGCAGAGCTCGTCATTGGCAGAGCTGCGGGAAGAATGCATGTCTTCCCCAAGCTGTTTGCTGTAACAAAATTTTAAAGAAGGCCTGAAAAGTATTTTGCCTATGCAAAGTGCTGATACTGAGTTGAGCAGAAAGTGCATGGGTGTGGGATTGAAGAGGGGGGACTTAGGTCAATGAGGCAGTTTAGAGACGAGTCTGGAGAGCTTTGTGATTCTGAAGATAGGTCCTTGTTGCTGCTCTAGGAACGGAGGGTGTGGCCTTAGAGGGGGGTGTGACCTGTGGGGGGTGTGACCTGTGTGTGAGAGAAAGGTGGCCTTGGGGGCCTGAGGGGGGAGAGAGTAAGCGCCTTGCTCAAGGCACCGTGATCAGCCTGCTGAAATACATCTTTTGTGAGAAGAGAAATTGCCTACAAATGACCTGGTCAAAATGCCTGTTTGCCTTGCTTCGTTTCTTTGACCTCTGTTGCCCATGAGAAATGAGAAAAAATAAAGGCTAGATTCCCAATAACCTTCCTGGAAGAAAGAGCTGTTATGAGTGGATGTCGATGCTTACATATGCTGCTTTTAAAAAACATTTGCTTTGTTCAGGTTTGTGTGAAAACAACGCCGGAGGAACTCTGTCCCTTCAGAAGAAAGCCGGGTTGGTGTGCTCGATGACGCAGCGCTTGCAGTGCCGTTTGACGAGGCGCAGGGCCTCCACGGAGACCTCGCAGTCCTGGACATTCAGCGTCTGGAGGTCGAAGCAGTTGGCGGCCACGATCTGCAAGCCCTGGCCGGTGATGCTCTCGCAGGACTTGAGGCTGAGCCGCTTGAGGTTGAAGCAGTTCAGGGCCAGGCACTCCAGGCCCGTGTCGGATACCAAAGGGCATTTGCCGATATCCAGGGACTTGAGTTTGGTGCAGTTCTTGGCGAGGTACTCCACGCCGTGGTCCGTGATGCCCTCGCAGCCCCTCGCGTTGAGGTAGCGCAGCTTGCTGCAGTACTTGGCCACGTAGCGGATGCCCACGTCGGTGACCCGGCCGCAGTGCGCGATGCTCAGGTACCGCAGGCGGGACTCCAGCTTGGCGATCTCCCGCAGGCCGAAGTCGCTCACGAAGCGGCAGTCGCTGACGCTCAGCTCCTTGATAGAGGCGCAGTAGATGACCAGGTAGCGCAGGCCCTCGTCGGTCAGGCGGACGCAGCGGCGCAGGTACAGGTGAGTGAGCTGCGTGCAGTGGGCAGCGATGGTGTGCAGGCCTTCGTCCTCCAGCACGAAGCAGTCCGTCATGTCCAGGTAGCGGATGGAAATCTGTTTGCCATGCAAGGGGGACAGTTTAATGGAGGCCTCCCGGGTCAAGCTGATGCAGGTCACTTTGGAGCACCCTGCACAAAGAGACAGAACACAGGCTCAGAGCAACCTGTGAGCAGCGAAGGCTCGCCAGGAGATGCCCTGGGGGGATTCCTGCCCCTCGCCCCAATCCAGGTCTGAGGCTGACCTTACCCCTTTGTGGGAAGTAGAAAAGTTCCTTATTAAAGTTTCCTTTCATGTTAAAGAATACGTGTTTTAATAACTTTGTCAAGCCCTATCCTATGCAGCTGTTAGACATGCCATGCTTACAGGCACGTAATACATTCTATGCCCTTGTACTTTAACCAAGATATCTGTGCCTGAATGTGCTCACAGGCATGTCCCCGGCTCTCCATTGCTTTCACCTGTTTAAAAAAGTTTTAAGTTGTTAGTGAATAGGGTTTTAGTTTAGATTGTGAGGTTTGGCTCCAGCTGAGATCAGACCCAGCAGTAAGGACGACCCCAAATGTATAAGGAATAAATTTACGTGTTTTCCTTTTTTCATTGTACGCTCATGGCAAGATGGCTAGTGAGAGTACCCTTCCTGCAGTCCAGGAAGTAAAAATTGCTGAAAGATCGTTTGTCTCAGTGCTAATTTTTCTATGTGGCACCAAGCATCTATTTCCAATACCTTTGCTGTCTTGGTCTCTATAGAGAAGAAAAGCAAGAATGGGTTCCCCATATTTATCTGATTATCATTATTATTATTATTATTATTATTATTTGAGACAGAGTCCTGTTCAGTTGCCAGGTGCCAGGCTGGAGTGCAGTGGCGCAATCTCGGCTCACTGCAACCTCTGCCTCCCAGGTTCAAGCAATTCTCCTGACCTCAGCCTCCCAAGTAGCTGGGACTACAGGTGCACGCCACCAAGCCCAGCTAATTTTTGTATTTTTAGTACAGATGGGGTTTCACCATGTTGGCCAGGATGGTCTCGATCTCTTGACTTTGTGATCCACCCACCTTGGCCTCCCAAAGTGCTGGGATTACAGGCGTGAGCCACAGCGCCCGGCCATTTATCTGATTATTTAACTACATTATTTCGATTATCTGGGCTTAAGAGGATTGGATCAGAAAGACCATGGTTCCAATTCCTGATCCACCCCTACTTGCCTGACATTTAGCAAATCAATCCTTCTGAGTATTTCCTTTGTCTGAAAACAGGGACCATGCCATTCCCTGGGAGGCAGCTGGGATGGAGAAATGAGAGAATGTGTGTCAATATCTTGCCTTGGCCCTGGAAAGTTCCAGGAGCTCAGTAAATGTCAGTTCTTGACTTGCCATGGTTTGGAAGCTCCCTGGTCCAAAGTGAGATATGAAAGACAAAGCTTGGGCATGACCTTAGTATGGCAGAAAGAGCACTGGGTTGAGAGTCACACCTGGTTCAGGCAGGAGGCTTCACGTTGCTGCTTCTCAGAACTGTCCTCTATGCAATGGGAATGAATAGGTGATGAGCCGACACTTCAGATTTAATGAGGATGCAATGAGAGAACAGATATGCATGTGCTCTGAAAACTCTAGGGGAAATGAATATATTAGTCTAGCAGGATGACCTGTCAATTGAACAGATCTTCTGAGTCAATTCAACCCTTTTCAGTTGAGGAAGAACAACTATGTTGTCTGGATTATTGCTGTAGCCCTTGAACTAGACTCCCTTCCCTGCCCTTAGCTCCTGCAGTCAATTCCCCCTCACCTCTATCTGGCGGAGGCATCCTGGAAAACGGAATCGAAGCATGCCCCTATGCAAAGCCTCGGGATGCGCCCGTTCACTCCAAGTTTAAAATCCAGAGTCTAACAGGGCTCCCAAGGTTCTGCACCCCAGGGCTCTCTGATGACGTCATTCCTCCAACCCTACTGGCCTGCTTGCCATTTCCCAGACACCTCAAATGCTCTCCAGCCTCCAAGCACTGGAAAGCGCTTCCCTTAGTCCTCCCCCACTTTCCTGGGTCTCAGAGTCAATTTCAGTTTATCGAAAAATTTGTCCCCAACCACACTTGTATAAACTAGCATCCCCTGCTTTCCTCCCCTTTATTTTTAGGAGTCTTTATCCCTGGATGGCATTATGTATTTATTTGTTCACTTATTTATTTGCTGTCTCCTCAGTCTGGAATGTTAAGTTCTGAGAAAAGGGACTTGGGGCTGTTCACTGCTGTCTCTCTCATTCCTTGTTCATAGCTGGTGCTAAGTACCTGTTGAATGAATGAATGAGTGGTTTATAGAGGGAAGAGAGTCTTCTATAAGAGGACCAGATGAGATCACCCAATTTCCAACATTTAAGTGTCTTCAGGACTTTGACCTTGGCTGAAGTATTCCTACATTGAGAAATAGTTGTCTGTTTTATAGATAATGATAATGTCTTTTATTTGCGTTGAACCATGCAGTTTACAAAGGGCTTTTATAAACATTTTCTTACCTGATTGTTAGAACAATATTAATTCGCAGGAAAGTATCTTTAGATGCCTCTCTAAACATCATCTCTAATCTCCTAAAAATATATGTGTGCATAAATTATGTATGTACATACTATATATTATAATTTATATATTTATATATAACATCTGGAACACTCGTTTCATTGGATATTTAAGTTCTCTATATATTACTTTATAAAAACATGTACAGTATATTTATAGTATATTAATATAAATAATATCTATAGTCTCTATATATTAGGGTGGTGCAAAAGTAACTGTGGTTTTTACAATTAAAATGGCAAAAACTGGCTGGGTGTAGTGGCTCATGCCTGAAATAGCAGCACTTTGGGAGGCCCAGGTGGGTGGATCGCTTGAGCCCAGGAATTCGAGACCAGTCTGGGCAACACGGCAAAATCCTGTCTCTACTAAAAATACAAAAATTAGCAGGGCATGGTGGTGCACACCTATAATCCCAGCTACTTGGGAGGCTGAGGCATGAGAATCACTTGAACTTGGTAGGTGGAGGTTGCAGTGAACCAAGATCGCATCACTGCACTCCAGCCTGGGTGACACAGCAAGACTTGATCTCAAAATAAATGTATAAATAAATAAAAATAAAAAGACAAAAACCGTGATTACTTTTGCACCAACCTAATATTTTATAAATAAATGTATATTAATATATATTCCCTTCTACTGCGAGGCTGTATATATATTTTTCATATTCTCTCTGCTCGTCTCAAATCTCTTGGGCAGTTCTAAGCCAGGTGCCTCATTCGGACCCTCTGCAACTTGGCTGTTTCACAAATATCCAAGACTTTCCAGCAGCCTCACAATAGTGCTAGGGAAGACCCTCCTTCCACCTCCTGTAGGATGCCTGGGAAACTCTATACACTCAGGCCCTGGGAATAATGAGGTTCAAAGGCTGTGTGCTACTAAGTCAAAGAATTTCAGGAAGGAGTGAACCATACACTCCAACCATGGAGAACAAAAATGCAGCTTGTCAGAGGCAGGTGACACTGTTCCAGTGGGCTTTGTGGTTTTGCAGAAGGTGGTTAGCTCCTTTAGCTTTGAACTTCCCTTTGTTTTGAGTTTCTTCTTCAGGCTGACTGTAATCCTGCTGGCACTGAATTTGCATGTCTATGGTAGTGATTGGCCATCTTATGATAACCTTCGCTCTTAAACTCTAAGTTCTAGTTTCCTTTCTTAAAAAAAAAAATTTAGCAAATTCTGCTGCACTCCAGGAAAAATAATATATTTGGTCCAGGAAAAACGCATACCTTGCTTTTGAAACTGAATTCCAAATTTAATGAAATACTTGTTTAATTTGGTTTTGGTAAAGAGACTATTTTATAGACTTGTGTTATTTTAGATCAATAATTTCAGATTTTAGGATTTTAGGTTTTACCCAAACTCTTACAGATTTGCTAGTTTGGGTTGAAAAGAAAGGAAACTGGTTCATGGCTCAGTAGGTATTATTTATGACTAGTTCACACAGTCATTCATTATAGACATGGAGAGAACCTTAGAAATCATCCAAAATAAACATCATTTTTTAAAGACGAAGCATCACAGGCTCAGTGAGATTATATGACTTGTACACCCAGACTGCAGTAAGTTTCTTGACTCCTCATTCCAAGGCTTCAATTTAGAAAGGGAGGTAAGAAATGACTCTGATGTATCATAGAGCTGATACATTACACAAGAGAAATACTGTAGAAAATGAAGTGAACCTTCAGACACAGGGACCCAGAGGTCTTTGGAAACTTGGAAGCCACCACAGCATGATGTCTAAAGGGATCCTTAGAAGAGAGAAATAATTTGGATGCATAGACGTGGAGTGAAAAACAGTGTGTATAAGAATTAAATATGGAGTCCACGTAGTAAGATAATAGACACATTCCAGAGAAAGGAAAGCAAGGGGGAAGTCCATAGGAGGGTTGGGGTGTCCATGGGGTGAAACTTGGGGTGTCTGAAAGGATTTAATCAAAACCAAGGCAAGAATGGTCTGTTGGGATGAGATCAGGAGCCTGTTTTGACATCTAGGGTAGGGTATAGACAACAAAGTTTGAACAAATCTGTGGGGTTTCTTCAATTAATTCCACAATTCATTCAGCTTTCACAAATATGCTCTTTATTACTACTTCCTCTCATGACTGGGGTGACATCTCTACCTATTCTGGGGTGTCAGATGGTTAAGTCAAGGAAGAACAACTACTGACTTCCAGGCAGGTTAATAGCAAGGACAATACAACCATGACAACGGCAGCTGTGATTTACTGAGTGCCTGCCTCATGATTCTCATCAGAGCACGTGTTTAAGAGCTTCACTCTTAACTCATTTAATCCTCCCAACCATCTCATTTTTACTGATGAGGAATTTTTAATGATTGCCCTATAACTTCCTAAATGCTTGCTTAGGGTGTTAGCAAAAGGTCATTTTAGAGGCCAAAATGACCATTTAAAGCTTTGACACACTTCTGTTCACTGAATTACAATGTCATAAAGTGCAAAAATAAAATATGACATATTTCTGTCCTTATAAAGCTCAAATCTCATCATGAGTTGTCAGAAACGAATCTGGAAATAAACACCCAGTTGCAAGCCCATCAGTGCTCTAGCTTTCTATACTCAAAAGGCAGACACCCCAGAAAAAACCCTTAGCTCACTTGGGGCGAAAGAGGGAAGGCTACATTCAGGAGGATGCTTGACTGGAGCTTAAACAAGGAAAAGTCTGTTTAGAGAGTTCTCGAGGAGGGGCAGTGGGCAGAGGAGGAAGAGGCACATAAGCCGGAGAGGCATGCATACATCACTGCATGCACAGATAGCATGTGTTTGGGAACATGCAGATCAGATGGTTCTACAGAAGGGGACATTGAGTGTATGCAGGAAAGGGATGAGATTTGCACCTAAGAAGAGCCTCTTATGAAGGCTCTTATATTCTCTGTGGAGGAACTTGAATTTTTCTTGTAGGTCATATGTAGCAATTATTGGAGACTTCATGCAGGAAAGTGAATGTTTAGACTTGCAGTTTGAAACAACTCCTCTGGAGGCAATGGAGATGGGTATAAGGAGGAATGGTTGGGGACGCCTGCATCCAGGCAGGCAGAGAGAAATGAACTCAAGGAACTGGGGAAGTACAGTCACCTGAACAGGATTCTACTGGTTGGGCAGGATTAGGGGGCGAAACGAGGATGATTCCAGGTCTCCAGTTAAAGAGGTTCTTTCTGAAGCAGCATTATTTTTAACACTTACAACACTGTATATCTTGAAAATTGGTTGAACAAATCTATGGGTTTCTTCAGTTAATTCCAGATTTCATCTACCTTTCACAAATATGTTCTTTATTACCACTTCCTCCCGTTATTGCAATATATTCATCAACATAGTCCGTTGATGTTTAATGCTACTATTAATAAAAGGTAATATGTGATAATGATGAAACACTACAGTTGTATTAATTTTCAGTGACTTTAAAGATAGCTTCTCAGATGAGCATTTTCTGCATTGCTAGGGATGGGATAGGCAGTCTCATCTCCTCTGGGGAAATTACGCTTTAGACCAGCGATGAGTCTTCCAAAGTCAAGTTTTCTGCCATTGAGAACGTGGCCACTAGCAGAGCCCAGCTGTAAAACTAAAGAGAATCAGGCATAATGAAATCAACTTTGGTAGCCCTCTGGCCTCTCTGCATCAACATAACAATTTCCAGATGCCCTCAGAACAGGAAGGCACCCTTAGTAGGTGCTGATGACAAATCCATCCTGATGGCCTCTTGAGTCTTTCAAGTCCATCTATCTGAAGCTTTCTCCCATATGTGGGCTACTGTATTCTTAACCTGGTGAGCTGCGGATTCCCCCTCATTTTTGTCTCTATGTATACAGATCACCGTTGTCACTGGGAGAAAGAGGGGAGGATACACTAATATATTTGAACCTTCAAAGTAGGCAGGTTGACATACAGGACAGATATCAAGGCTTAATAATGGTTAGTCAAGGGGCCAGGCGGGATCACTCAGGCTAGAAGTGCAAGAATTTCCATTCCCAAATAGCAAAAGTGGTTTCTGCATTTCTGGACTTCAAAAGGACCGCCCCCCAAAAGAAGGTCCTTTTGCAGCCTGTATTAAGAGTGCAGCCTATATTAAGAGTGCATGGGAAGCACCTTTAACGAAGATAGGGATTCCAAAAATGAATCATTTTCTAATCTAAGAAAATAAAATAAAATGTTTATAAAATGCTACAACTCTTACATGTTAAAGAACCCAGGCCTTTGCCATTTTTTTTTTTAAATGAAGAGGAAACACATCTAGAAAAAGCTGTGAATGTTCCTAAACCACAAAGTTTTGAAACTTGTTTCCACCACATCACAACGTTTTCTCTCTCCAGAATTCCTTGGAGGAAAAATGTAAGATAACCTCTTGCTTTCCTGCTTCTCTATGCCACTGGTTACTCCTGACTAACTGAACATATGGCTGCTATGGTTTTGTCTTGAAGCCAGCTGAAGTAGAGGAACAGCGAGTTGCTCTCCAGCAAGGGAAAGAATCTGCAAAAAGTAATGGGCTGTCATCTGAAATGTTTTCAGATGTCGGCTTTCGAAAAAGAGCAAGCTGAGAGCCGGCTTTCGCTCGATTTTGTCGGAGGGCATCACTGGTCTCAGATGCTTGTAAATCCCGGATTCTGTTTATTTACCCATCATAGTGGTTTTTACTTCTTGACCCCTCCCCCAAACTCTCTGAGGTTGCAGCTCCTGCTGTTGGTTTTTTAAAGTCCCTGATGCATCTTACACATTTCAGCCTCTTTTGACTGTTCATCTTTTGAGGAGGCACCAAATGAGATAAAGAAGGGCTGTTAGTCCAGCAAGATCATGTCTGGCGCCTAAGTGTGGGTCTGGGCTTTAATTCTTCCTGCCTAAGAGAGGTTTTCAAGCAAAGCAGCCATGCTGGGATTTTTCTTCGATTTTTTTTTTTTCTTTTTTTAAGAGACAGGGTCTCACTCTGTCATCCAGGTTGGAGTGCAGTGGTATGATCATAGTTCACCACAGCCTGGAACTCCGGGACTCAAGCAATCCTCCTGCCTCAGCCTCTGAGTAGAATAGCTGGGACCACAGTCACATACCATTTTGCCTGGCTAATATTTCTAGTTTTTGTGGAGAGAGGGGTCTCGCTTTGTTGCTCAGGCTGGTCTCTTAACTCTTAGCTTCAAGTAATCCTCCCACCCCGGCCTCCCAAAGTGCTGGGATTACAGGAATGGGCCTCTTCGCCCAACTTCTTTGATTTTTAAAAGAACTAAAGATTTAATTCAATGGACCTTGCCCTTGCACTACATAATTGAGAATTTTGCTTAAGAAAAGATACAAGATTAACCCAGAGGTAAGGAGAGTGCAGGTGAAATCTAAGGAGACACTACAAAATGGCAAGTGATATGAGCACAGCCCGCAGCTGAGTGTTTTGTCACCCACTGTGGGCACCGTCCAGTCCATGGTGTGAAGACCCACGAGGTCATTTCTACAGCTTGGACATGGATCCCAGGCTCCGGCAACCAACAGCAACTGGGCATAGGGTAGTTTCCAAGCTAACTGTGCTTGAGTTAGCCTTCTGTTTCCCATTTCTCTACAATTCGATACCCTGTTCGCATTATCTATGATTACTCTGAAGTAACTGTGAGAGTTACAAAGAGTAAAGACATTTAAAAGTCACTAACCTCAACTCCCAGGCAAAGTGTGCTAGAATTCCCCTAAGAACTCCCCTATGAAGTGGACATTATTTGTTGAAAGGGAAACCTGTGGCCTCCAGGGTCATGATTCCATAGAGACAGTTTCTCTGCAAAGCAGCCTCTCTGCTACCCGCCCTTCATCTCTGATGGCTTGCAAGAAAAGGACCCTCCGGTGGTGGCATCGTGCCCACTGTTTTAGGATGGTGCACCCGGAGGGCCCATAGCTTGTAGGCCAGTGTCCGTTTACCTGACACATCCAGGTGCTCCAGGTTGGGGCACAGGGACACCACGTCAAAGACGGCCTCATTGGAGATATTGTAACAGCCTGAGACTCCCAGTCGCCTCAGTTCGGGACAGCACTGGGCGATGGTGTACAGCCCTCGGTCTGTGAGCCGCCTGCAGCCACTGACAGTTACGGTTTCCAGCATGAGACACACGTTGGGGGTGTCCTGGCAGAGTCTGCGGGTCAGCACCTTGAGGGGCGCGGTCCACGTTGATGGTCTCGCCCGTCAGGCGGATAGTCCTCCAGAGGCGCGGGTCCCACGCCAGGTTGTACCAGCGGCGGCACACGCGCGCGCAGCGGCACAGCTGGTTGGTGGGCAGGAAGGAGAAGATGTGCACCACGGAGTGGTCCGGGAGCCGGTCGATGCTGGCCTGCTCCTTCTGGGGTCTGGAGGCGAGCCGGATGAGCGGGTGCGTGAGGCGGGTCGGGGGCGGGGAGTGGACCATGGCCACTGTCTCCCCCGGTGATGGAGGATGAGGAGGTGGACGAGCCTCTTCCATTCTGAAATCCTGGCAGATTCGGAGGACATATCAGGGCTGGGCTGGGCGTGCTCAGGGTGCGCATGCTCAGGTCGGAGTCTGGCAAAGGACAGAGAACAAAGGGTTAGGTGTGACGGCCTCAGCTGAGCCCCAGGGAGGAAGTAAAGCACCTGTTTCTTTCTTTCTTTCTTTTTTAGATCTTGTTGCCCAGGCTGGAGTGCAATGGTGTGATCTCAGCTCACTGCAACCTCTGCCTCCCGGGTTCAAGGGATTCTCTCGCCTCAGCCTACCAAGGAACTGGAATTACAGGCCCGTCACCACCCCCGGCTAATTGTTTTTTTGTATTTTTAGTAGAGATAGTGGTTCCTCCATGTTGGCCAGGCTGGTCTCAAACTCTTGACCTCAGGTGATCCGCTCTCCTTGGCCTACCAAAATCCTGGGATTACAGGTGTGAGCCACTGTATCGGGCAAGCACAGGTGTCTGTCTTAGAGAAAACATTCATGGGGGCAACATTCTCATTCTGGGGCTGTCCTCCCTGGGCCGACTCCTGCCAGTGCCATCCCAGAGGACCAAGCACATGCATGTGCCGCCCATTCCAGAAAGCATCAATCCCCTGCGGTCTACACCAGGAGTGGGCAGACTGTAGTGAACAGGGTCAGATAATAAATACCCAGGCTTTGCAGGTCATGGGCTCTGTCTACCTTGCAATGACAAGCCCTACCATTGCTGTGTAAAAGCTGTCACAATGTGTAAACAAAGGAGAGTGGTGTTTTAATAAAACCGAATTTATGAAAGCAGACTAGCTGGACTAGTCCCTGCCTAGACCAGGGAACAAATCCCATGGTTTGCCAACCTCCAGTCTACATGATGAAGGATCAAGGGCACAACTTCAGAGTTTCACTGTTTCTATTCCAGAGAGAAACCTCACGTATTAGATACACAAACTGGTTTACCTCCCTAATTATATTTTGGTTAGATGGATGATCATGTTGCATTAACGAATGAGGGGAGTGAGTTTCAGAAGACCGGAAGACTGGTGAGCTGGTGCAGAGAACACCTGTTGCCTTTGCTCTCACTTCCCCCAGTGTCTGCTCCCCTTTCTGCTGATAACAGAGCCCCAGACTGGGGGAGCCAGTGAAACGCCTCTGCTAGACCAGGCATTACACACAGCATTTCCGGTCCTTGTGTAACTGGAAAAATATTTATTTTTTCTTATTAACAACTTCCCTTTTGCATTTGAATACTATGAGTCATATTCCATTCCTTGCAACTAGAAAGATCACTGATAATGACACAGCAGTTTTAAAATTTGTGAGGGATTAAGAATTCTTTAGCATATTACTTCAAGAAGTATGCTCATTTCCTCTCTCTTTTTCTCAATATACTCAGGAGAAAGAATTTAGTCTTTCTCTCTAAATACAATTGTATATTATATATTTTGGATATATATAATATCCAATGTATATAACATATATAACATCCAATGTATATAATATATATAATCATATATATGGTATTATTACTATATATATCCAATGTGTGTATATATATTAAATTGAAAATAATATATACTATATATATTATATCTACATAATATACATTGGATATTTTATAACATATACAATATGCTTAATATACATTGGTTATTATATTCAATATACATTGGATATAATAATACATATATATACACAGTGGATAGATATGGTTATAATACCACATATATGGTTTTATTTAGGAAGAAATGTATTTTCTCTTTTAATGTATTTATAAATTTTACACACATACATATACCCACACACATGCAGATGTCCCTCAACTTACTATGGGGTTTTCCGGCCATAACCCCATCGTAACTTTAAAATAGCCTAGGTTGAAAATGCATTTAAAACACATAATCTGCCAAACACCATTGTTTATCCTAGCCTACCTTAAATGTGCTCAGAAGGCTTATAATGGCCTACAGTAACAAAGTCATTTAACACAAAACCTATTTTATAATGAAGTGTTGAATATCTCATGTGACTTAGTGAATACTGTACTGAAAGTGAAAAACAGTGAATACTCTACTGAAAGTGAAAATGGTTACATGGGTACCTGAAGCACAGTTTCTACTGAATGTGTATCACTTTTGTACCATCATAAATTCTGAAAATTATACTTAAGCCATAGTAAAATCCGGAACTGTCTGTATATGTATGTATCTACGCAGATATACATACATATCCACATATAGAGAATTTACCTACAAAATACAAATTTCCTCATCTATGAAATAAGTGAGCTGAGCGAAACAATTTCTAAGTCATTTCCAGCTCTAATTATAGTTTTCAAGATTTAAACAAAAGCTCTATGCTTATGTGCTTCTGCATATTTCACACCCTGGAAATTAACACTCATACCATCTTCTCAAAGAACTTCCAGTAATAACATGCAACACAAAAATCTCTGAGACCTGAAGTCGCCCCTACTTGTAGTTTTCTTAGAGATCTCCTTTTGCTGCAATTTTTCTGTTCAGTTACTTCTGTATAACCTAACACTGAGACTGGCTTATGTATGCCCACACTGTGCTCAGGGAGCATCTTTGAATTATGTGCTGCACCCAGTCTCTCATGTTAGCCTCTTGAAATACAAACACCTTTCTTGGGTGGCTGCAAATGCCATCTCCTTTAAGAAGTTTTCTTTGTGGCCGGGCATGGTGGCTCACACCTGTAATCTCAGCACTTTGGGAGGCCGAGGTGGGCGGATCATGAGGTCAAGAGATGGAGACCATCCTGGCCAACATGGTGAAACCCCATCTCTACTAAAAGTATAAAAATTAGCTGGGCATGGTGGCGCATAACTGTAGTCCCAGCTACTTGGGAGGCTGAAGCAGGAGAATTGCTTCAACCTGGAAGGTAGAGATTGCAGTGAGTCGAGATCGCACCACTGCACTCTAGCCTGACAACAGAGCAAGACACCGTCGCAAAAAAAAAAAAAAAAAAAAAAAAGAATTTTTTTCGTGTCTTTGAGATAGGATCCCTTCCCTTGTGAAGCCCCCACCCTTTGTTATACAGACATCTGTGAATTTACTTCTCCTAATGTGGTTGAGTGTACTATTTTTTAACATATTACTATTTATATTCAAGACATTTGTGCACCTGCTATGTATTTTCCTAATTTTGCATCCCTTCCTGTGTCCCCATATCCTTTGTCATATCCTTTGCAGTTCACCCCAGACAGAGTATATTTCCTCATTCCAGTGACGTTGGGCTTTCCACATGCTTTGGCAGAAAATGTCAGAGGAAATGTCATTTGTGCAGCTGGGCTTGACTTCTCAATCTTCTACCATCACAATGAGGAGAACATGCCTCACTGGCCCCTTGCTAAAAGAATAATGAGCTGGGAATGAACATAGATGCAAAAATCTTCAAAAAAGTAAATAAATAAATAAATAAAATAAAAAAAAGAAAAGAAAAAAGAATAATGAGCTGGGAGCAGTGGCTCATGCCTGTAATCCCGGCACTTTGGGAGGCTGAGGCAGGTAGATCACTTGAGGCCAAGAGTTTGAAACCAGCCTGGCCAGAATGGTGAAAATTTGTCTACTAAAAGTACAAAAATTAGTCAGGCGTGGTGGCACACATCTATGATCCCAGCTACTCAGGAGGGTGAGGCACATGAATATTTGCTTGAACCCAGGAGGCAGACGTTGGAGGTTGTAGTGAGCTGAGATCGTGCCACTGCACTCCAGCCTGGGAGACAGAGTGAGACTACTGTCTCAAAAAAAAAAAAAAGAATGAGAGACCCATGAAGCCGACAGAATTGCCCCCAACCTGTACCTTACAGACAAGCTCAACCAAGTCCAGCTTGGTTCAGCCAGCCCCCAGATGAACCACAGATGCACAAGCTAGCATACATAATGCTTTTAAACCACTGAGTTTGGGGGTGATTTTTCACACAGTATGACTGTGGCAACAGATGATGGACATACCTTCTATTACATGAAAAACTCCTTTGAGACAAGGATTACATCCTTTCCCTGTTTCTGTCCTGGCAGCACCTGGCATTGTTTATGACATATAGTATGTGCACAACAAACATCTTTGAACTGAATGGAAATATGTGTTACAAAATAATTCTAGCTTGGCATGTATTTTTCGATTCCAGGTGGTATACATGCTGCATTTTAAATCATTGATAAGAAAAGAAATCGTACTTCCCTTTGGTAATCATCTGGAATGAAGAGTAAATCTTTAAGGAAAACCTTAAATATAAACTAATTTTGGTCTTCAAAACTGCCATCCAAGTTACCATGGTACCACCTTCATTATTATGGGTACTCGGAGAAATACCGCTGAAGCCAGATTTCTTGGAGGCAGGTGAACACAACTTATTTCGGGCCAGGAGGGCAAGGCAATTTTAGGCTGTCAGCTCTGACATTTGCAGCTGTGAGGGTGCTGAACTCCCTCTCCTGCCTATCTAGGTTTTATTCATCTTGAAGGAGAAGACACTCAACAGGTCCCTGCAGAGAGCTGCCTAGAGGTAAGCCCCTGAGGAATGAAAAGATACTTGCCCTGTGGGGGGTGGCGGGGGGGGGGAGGGGGTGAAGTGGATTTCTAAAACCTGCCACTCTTTCATACTCCAAGCACTTAGGAAAGCTGGATGTCTCTTTTACCAGAAAACACACCCAGAGCCTCTGATTCCTTCCTGCTATGCCTACAGCAGGCCAACAATCTCAGTGAACTTTTCAAAAGATGATACAATTTGTCTCAATTAAATGAATAGTACCTGATAAATAAAAAGATAATAAAGAATACCAAAAACTACAGAGATGCATACTCAGAAGTGTTCACAAAATACATTTTCTTGATATTTTCCATAAATATATTAAATGTATTTCCAAATTAAAAAATATACCTCTCTATATATTTAAATTTGAAAATAAATTTTATTATGGCTAAACTATAAATAGCTTGTCATACAATGTGTCTTACCCTTTGATATGAGGAGCTATTTACTGTCACTAGATATTATAATAAAAACTACAAGAATATGTCAATATAGCCGGAAAATAGAGCATAGCTTCAAACTCAAAACAAGGACCATTTCTACCACCCAAGTAGTATATTTCATTCACAGAAGAGAATGTAGAAAGACCAAGTGTACTCTGTATACAGTTTTTTCTCCTATGTCTCTTTCAGAAGACTGGAAGCTCAATGGACATTGGCAATAGCTGCTGATTCTTTTCAGAGTGGAAACAGGGACCCTGATGTACAGGTCCCAGGACACACACCCAGAGAGGAGAACATCAGAGACAAATATTAAGATGATAGAGGTAGAAGAATGCTGCAACCCTCCTCCTGGTGTTATGACATTACAATACGAACAGAAGCAGGAAGAAAGTTGATATTTGAACTTAGATTATGAATTTAGAATATTTTGTAGGTATGAACATGCTTTCATGCCTGAATATCTATTCCAAATGAATTTCTACCCATCTGATGTCTTGGGCAAAATTGCCATTTATCTTAGTAGTAAGGTGATAGGCACTGGGCTAAAACACAGTTTAGCAGTAACACTAAATTAACACTATTGTTAATTTTAATGTATTCTACATTTTTATATGAATTTATATGAAAATTAGCTGTTTAGACTGCATCTTCCTTCACTTTTCCCTTAGGCGAGATGGTGAGATGCATGAGTGGTATTCGGAAGAACTCTACAACACTGCCAGGAATTATTCTGAACAGGGAAAGTGAGAATTGCAAAAAGTGCTAAATGAAATACACAAGGCCAAAAGCTTCTATTTGGAATTCAATTACTTGCTGCCTGCTTTGCGTGCCCTTAAACTCTGAGACCTTTTGGTAATTGAAAATGGGCTCATAATGAAACCATAGCATAGTTCCTCTAAACATCTTCCTTCCCTGCAGCTTCTGTTCTCTGAGGTGATATCCTTATCACTGAGGAGCAGATATCACCCACAGTATCCTTGGCAAGAAACAATGCAAAGCAGTATTCATCAAAAGCTCTTGATCTTTGGGAGGCTGAGGCGGGTGGATTGACTGAGCTCAGGCGTTCGAGACCAGCCCGGGCAATATGATGAAACCCCATCTCTACTAAAATACAAAAAATTAGCCGGGTGTGCCGACATGCACCTGTAATCCCAGCAAATCGGGAGGCTGAGGCAGGATAACTGCCTGAACCTGGGAGGTGGAGGTTGCAGTGAGCCAAGATTGCGCCACTGCACTCCAGCCTGGACAACAGGGCAAGACTCCGTCTCAAAAAAAACCTCTTGATTATTTTATTTGAAGATAAAATATTCCCTGAAATATCAGGAAAAAAAATGCCCAAATTTTCAAGAGAGCAGTACATTTTCATAACATATAAAAAACTTCCAGAACATACATACAACAGGTGGCATGGCTTTTTAAAATCCACCAAGACCTCTAGATCCATCTATGTTGTGGAAAATGGCAGGATCTCCTCCTTTTTAATGGCTATATGGTATTTCATATATATAATATATACATGTATATATTATATATTAATTATAATACTATTTATATATATATAAAATAGTTTCTTTAGCCATTCATCCATTGATGAACTCTAGGTTGTTTGAGTATCTTGGCTGTCGTGAACAGTGCTGCAATGACTATGTGGGTGCAGATACATTTACAAGGTGGTGATTTCATCTTCTTCAGGCATGTACCCAAAGGGGAGTTGCTGGGTCATAAGGTATTCTACTTTCAATTTATTTAGAAGTCTTCATACTGTTTTCCATGCTGGTTGCAACAATCTAGATTTCAAGGGTTCTCTTTTCTTCACACCCTCCGTAACACGTATTATCTCTTGTCTTTTTGATAACAGCTATCCTAACATGTGTGAGGTGGTATTTCACTGTTTTGATTTGCATTTCCCTGGTGATTAGTGATGCTGAGCACCTTTTCATGTACCTGTTGGCTATTTTTATGTCATCTTTAGAAAATTTCTATCTGTCTTTTGCTCATCTTAAAAATTGGATTGTATGTTTTCTTGCTATTGAGTTGCGTGAGTTTTTCATAAATCTTAGATATTAGACCCTTATCTTCTAGCAGGCAGTCTTTGAGCAAACCTTTTTCCCCCTGGGAATCATTGTACGAATTGATAATGAAATCTGTTAAAGGTGAACTCAATGAGTTACTGTGTATTAGGGTGAATGGATGAATGGAGGGATGGACAGACAACTCTGAAAAAGGAAAAGTTATAAAATGTGCAAATGGGTTACTGCTGGTTAATTTCTTTTCTCTTTTCTTTCTTTCTCTCTCTCTCTCTCTTTCTTTCTTTTTCAGATGATGTCTCGCTCTGTCACCCAGGCTAGAGTGCAATGGTGCCATCCTGACTCACTGCAACCTCCACCTTCCTGGTTGAAGTGATTCTCTTGCCTCAGCCTCCCAAGTAGCTGGGACTATAGGCGCACACCACCACGCCTCACTAATTTTGTATTTTTAGTAGACACAGGGTTTCAACATTTTGGCCAGGCTGGTCTTGAACTCCTAATCTCAAGTGATCAGCCTGCTTCGGCCTCCTAAACTGATGAGATTGCAGGTATGAGCCACTGTACCCGGCTGATTTCAAATATAAGACTTGCAAAAGGCAATAATTATAAAATGTAAGACTACAGGAAAGACAGGGATGAGGACACTACAAGTGTCATGAAAGCAGAATGGGGGAATTTAATGGAGAAATGACCACATAGTTTTGCAATAGGATGTGTGTTTTGTGGACTATCTCCTCATGATATCAGGTGTATTTTGTGAATTAACTGTCTCCTAATGATATCAGAAAGCCGAATACAACCAAAAGACACAAAAAGAACAAAAAAGGCCGGACACAGTGGCTGACACCAGTAATCCCAGCACTTTGGGAGGCTGAAGCAGGCAGATCACCTGAGGTCAGGAGTTTGAGATCTGCCTGGCCAACATGGTAAAACACCATCTCTACTAAAAATACAAAAATTAGCTGGACATGGTGGTAGACGCCTGTAATCCCAGCTGCCTGGGAGGCTAAGGCAGTAGAATTGCTTGAACCCAGGAGGTTGCAGTGAGCTGAGATTGTGCCACTGCACTCCAGCCTGGGTGAGAGTGAGACTCTATCTCAAAACAAAACAAAACAACAAACTCACATTGACGTCTACAGGAAGATATACAGAGTGGAAAGCAAGGAATATACAGGGATAGACATTTGGCATTAAATTCAGTAAACTGCACTGCTACAGATTTATAGGCAAAAGAGACCATTCATTTATTGGATCATTTAACACACATTGTTACTGCAGCCCATGTGTCCAGCTGGGTCTAGAAAGGGAGGAGTTACTGCATTTGACTAGACTATAAAGCAAATACTTTGAGCCTACCTCCTTCTGCACCATGGCTTCATTAAAGTACCTCCACACTATTGTTTTGACACCTCCAATTTCTTTCTTGTGTCCTTCAGGGTGAGAGAAAAATGGCTCTAGGTTGAGAACACCTCCAAATCATGCAAAACCCAGCACGGCAAAGAATAGGAGAGTTTGTGCAAGTCTGGGAAAAAAGTCAGTTCTCAGAAGTCCAAGATGAAGACAATAAATATAGAATCTCCCAGCCATAGTAAATGTTTGAATTAAACAATATTTGTAGTGAACTTTTGGATTCTCTCAATATAAATGTAATCTTTGTTTGACACAATGGTGATCCTTAACTCAAATATATTTAACTGTGGTTTTTATATGGATATATTCATCTGTTGGCTAAACTAGGAGACAGGGGATTTTTTAAAGTTTAAGAACTTGTGGCTCCATTAATAATTCAAAATACTTCCAAGTATATAATTTGTGTGGGAACAATAGGTTTTTTTTATTCTTAAATTACTTTAAATGGGTAAAGAGTACTGAAAAAGTATAGCTGCCTTTTTCTGGGGGAAAAATCCCTAAAAACTTTTTTTCTCATGGTTTCAAGAGTCTTGGAAATTTTATATCATTAGTAATTATAGTATAGTATCAAAATATTCAAGACGGTCTCAGACACACATGCTGATTAGACACATTTTCTTTTAACTAGATAGCTGCCTGTTTTGTACAAATTTTCATTTTCAAACCACTGCTGTTTATACTCTAGGAAGTCATATTTACATTACACTGGCCTTTCAAAGTCAAAATTTACAAAGCTCCTCTTCATCTCCCCCCCCTCTGATTACCAAAACTTTTATGCAAGATGCTTTCTATTATAAGTTGTCTTTTTCCTCTAGAACTCTTGCCATAAAAAGCAAGGTTTCTTTTTCTTAGCTTAAACTCAAGCTTAAAAAAATAGATGAACAAAACCTAGCTAGTGAGAAAAGAACACAATCTGAGCAATCACTTTTCTTCTTGTTTTACTTAAAAATATTTTCTTTTAATGTGGTTCAGATCATATACACAACCTAGAACCTACTTCTTGCATTTCACCTGGAGGGAGGTAGCTTTAGGTCTCAAGGGTTCTTCTTGAGAATACTGTCCAGAAGTCGGTACCCCCAGAATCAGATGATGGCAGAGACTCCAGTTCAAGGACAAAAGACCTGCTTTCTTGGTCACCTGGACCAGTCTGATAAGGGCAGCATTGTGGTGAGCGATGTGTGGGAACTTGGTGAGGATGGTGGAACTCATCTAATATTAGCAACACCGGCCAGTCCACTGTCCAGCTCTTTACTAGGGCACAACCCCAGTGCTTCAGTGTTGCCCAGTTTCTCACTTGATCTGAACTGAGCAAGGGGTTTGTTTTTCCTTTAGCTCTTCTAGAAGGGAATATTCACACAGCTAAGGAAATGTTTAAGTCACATTTTTCTAAACTCCATAAGCACATCAATGAAATGTACAGAACACACTTCTGAAATCCATAATACAGTTTGATTTTTGCCTCCAACGCGAGTCTCTAGAAAATATCTTTTAAGAAATTTTTGTCTGGGGAAAGATTAGGTGGCCTTAGAAACTGTGAGTCCTAGATTATAATTCATCAGACACTTTATGGTTTTATCAAACAACTTCTTAGTACCCTCTTTTTCCTTAAATGGCAGAGACACTTTATTCTTTTTTCTTTTTTTTTTCTTTTGAGATGGAGTCTCACTCTGTCACCCAGGCTGGAGTGCAGTGGTGTGATCTTAGCTCATTGCAAACTCTGCCTCCCATGTTCTAGAGATTCTCCTGCCTCAGCCCGCTGAGTAGCTGGGATTATAGGCACGCTTCACCATGCCCAGCTAATTTCTGTATTTTTTTATAGAGATAGGGCTTCACCATGTTGGCCAGTCTGGCCTTGAACTCCTGACCTCAAGTGATCTTCCCACCTCGGCCTCCCAAAGTGCTTGGATTACAGGCATAAGCTACCACATCTGGCCTATACTATTTATTCTTTAATGGAAACCAGGACATTTCATTTTCATCCCTGAGCTAGAGTAGCATTGCTATTAGAGGCTACCTTTTTCACAAGGCAAGGGGTTGATCTCCTACAGTAGAGAGAGTTTTTAGAATTTCCTTGAACATTTGCTGATCTCCCTTTTTAATAAAAAAAGAAAAGGCATAGCCTCTGATTTAAAGTCTTTGACAGGCAGTAGTATTCAGCTAGCATTTAACTCTCCTCCCTCTCTCTCCCTTCCTTCCCTTCCTTCCTTTCCTCCCTTCCTTCCCCCGCTCCCTTCCTTTCTTTCCCTCCCTCCCTTTCTTTCCTTCCTCCCTTCCTTATCTGCCTCCCTCCCTTCATTTACTTTCTTTCATTTTATTTTATTTTTGATACAGGCTCTTACTCTTACTCTTATTTTTGATACAGTCACCCAGGCTGGAGTGCAGTGACATGATCAAAGCTCACTGGAACCTTGAACCCCTGGACTCAAGGGATCCTCCTACTTAACCTCCCGAGTAGCTGGGACTACAGGCATATGCCATCATGCCCGGCTCATTTTTAAATTTTTTTGTAAAGATGGGATCTTGCTATATTGCCCAGGTCTTGAACTCCCTAGGCTCAAGTGATCTTCCCACCTCAGCCTCCCAAAGTATTGGGATTACAGGTGTAATAATTTAATTTCAAAAATCATCATATATTTATGGCAAGTGATACTGGTTTTCCAAGTAAAATAAGACTATAATATTCAGCTTTTAAATAATAATTTAAGTTTACTGTAAAAAATATTAAGTGAATAACAGTTGAAGTGGTGAGCATATATGGCAAAAATCATGAGAGCAGAATGTCAATGTCTTAAGTTTAGAAAATACAGTTGAGGTGAAAAGAGCATGGAAGACAGATAAACCTGGATTCCTAACTCTACTATGTGCAGCTTGTATCATCTGAGGTAAGACACCGAAACCCCATGAGCCACAGATCCTCTTATGTAAACTGGAAATAAGTCTACCCACTTCACAGAGCATTTAGGCAGAGAATATGAAAAGTGATACTACTATCAGCAGAGGCATTAAAAAAATCACACAACTTCTGTTGAGGACTTCATGGGAAATGCATTCTGGGTTGTCCTGCTATTGGGCAATGTTTTTAGGGGCATATTATTTTGGATTCCCTAGAATAGTCCCATCATTATAAATTCCTTATTGTTGCCTCCATAAACTTTTGAAATGTCTTTCATGGTTGGAGGTGGAGAGAAAATAAAAATAAATTCCATGGTTAGAGCACAATGTACTTACTCTTTGTTAACAAAATATGGCTACTGCATTTATTGGTAAAAGAATATATTGTAATTGTGAAAGCCCTTTTTCATAGTTTATTAAATGAAATTTGTTTTTCTTGGAAATCGTGGACTGTTTTCTCCTTGAAATTTTTCCTCTGCCTTCTGCAATACTGTCCTCTCTTCTGCTTTTCCTTTCTCCTTCTCAGATGTTGTTTGCTTACTCTCTTTTATGGTGTATAACTTATAAATTGGTGTTCTCCAAGGGTTGCACTCTTAGCTCATCTCTGTATCTGGCTCCCTGCTGGATGGGCTCATTGCCCACATGGCTTCAGCAATTGCCTATAAGCTAATGACTCCCCAAATTTGATTTTCAATCCAGACCATGCTCCTCCGATCTCTGCATCTCTCTCAAACATCAAACACACATGTCCAAGTACATGCTAGATCAGTGCTGTCTAAAATGGTAACCCCTAGGCACAGGTGGCTACTGGAAATTAAATTTATTAAATTAAATAGAAAATTCAGCTCCTCAGATGTACTAGCCACATTTCAAGAGCTCAGCAGCCACAAATCAGTAGCTTATTTTACATAGCACAGGCATAGACTGATTCCATCAAAGTAGAGACTTCTACGGACAATTAGTCCTCTCTCCACAAGTGTATCTGATATATCTCCAATACAGTATGTACAAGGGTGAACTCATCAATATCCTCTGCAAAACAAATGTTCTGCCTTACATTCTGTATTACATTAATGGTATTACCACTCATCACATCTGCCTCCCAAGACAGAACTCTAGGAATCATCTTGAATCCTTCCTAACCCACATCTACCTATATCTAATCAGTCACCAAGTTCCTACCTCTGACTGGCTACGGATTTCAGGTACCTTTACTTCTCTCTCTCACTACGCTCACTGCTGCTCAAGTGCTCATCATCTCTCATCTCCTTTCAACCATTCTTTCACTGAGATTCCTGATTCTGGTCTTCCTTCCCACCCTCCACCTTACTAATATGGACTCCATCCTATATTCAGGGTTCACGTTTTAAAATATGGACCATTTTTCCCCTGCATCAAAACCTTGAATGGTTCATTCCTTCTGTTATGGGTTGAATTGTGTCCGCTGCAAAAGATATGCTGAAGTATTAACCACCCTGTGTCTGTGAAAGTGATCTTATTTGGAAATAGGGTCTGCTGATGTATTAGGTTAAGATGAGGTCATACTCTACTAGAGTAGGCTCTTAATCCACTATGACCAGTGTCTTCATAAGCAGACAAGACAGAGATACAGGGTAGAGACACAGAAAGACTCATGCAGAGGGAGATGGCAGTGTGAAGATGGAGGAAGAAACTGTCATTATACTGTGACACTCCAGAAACATCTGGGGCTGCCAGAGGCTGCACGAGGCAAGAAAGGATCCTCCCCGACATTTCTGTCAACACCTTGGTTTGGGAATTCCAACTTCTAGAACTGGGAGACAATAAATTCTGTTGCTTTACGCCACCTGGTTTGTAGTATTTGGTTATAGTAGCCCCAGGAAGCCAGTACAGCTCTTTCCACACCTTTGTATTGAGTGCTTACTATATGCCAGGCATTGTATGGGGCACTACCCAGGGAGCAAAATCCACTTTTTAGTGTGTGTATGAGATTCTTCCCTAAAATTCACATCTCAGAGCACATGCTCTTGTTCTTCCAGCCCAGAAGTCCTGTTTCTTCAGATTAACTGCTGAATTTTCAGACATCACTCAAATTCCTGGTCAGAAGTCAGCTTTTCTGCCAAGCCTTCCCAGATCCAGCCAGACCAAATTAATAATATTTAGCTACTTTTAGTGTTTCCACTGAATTCAAATATATCTGCATCATAGCCCTTTGCACATAGTGCCTCTCCATCGAGTAGACTGTGAGCACTTCAAGGCCAGGGGATGCCTCCTTCGTCTCTGAGTCAGTCCAGAGTTCTTACCTGGATTCAGCCACCCAGAAGCTGCTCAACTAACGCACCAAGAGGAGAATGTGCTCGCTTGGCCCTACAATAAATCACTTCCATTTTCTTTTGGTTGCAGATGGAAATATTTACAGGAATTACTTGGAGGAACCAGATGTTTCAGACTGAAGAAGTTGGAACATTTCTGTGATCTATCAACATTTCATTTTCGGGTCTTTTGTTTTTGCCCCTCCACTTAATTTATATACTAGGTATGTACCAGGCTGAGCTAGAACATACACTTAGTTTAAGAGTATTAATCTACTCAGAAGATGTTTTAAAAGACACATGCACACCCAAAAACAATCTCATGCAGCCCACATCACCCAAAGCATCTCAGGGTCAAATGCTTGGTGCTTTTTTCTTCACAATACCTGCTCCCATAGATTATCCAGATCCCTGCTCATTTCGAATAACAATGATACCTGAAAACTCACAGTAAATAAAAATGAGTAGCACTTTTACATTAGCCCAGGATTTTAAGATTTATACCACTGAAATTTAGTTGCCTAAGATGTAACAGAAACTTTTGCTTGTATTCTGGCCACCCCCCATCCCCCCAGAACTAAGTCACAGATCAACTGTAATAACTGGAACTGGCTTCTCTTTTGACAGTGTGGAAGCGACAGTATTTCTAACTCCCTGTCTTCCAGAGAGCTCACAGATAGTTTTGCAAAGCTTGGGAAAGGAGCCAGCTCTTGTCAAGAGAAGAAATATATATATTTTCGTGCAAAGGCGTGCAATCCATAATTTCAACCTTTGAGTTTTACTTTATACAGCAGCCTTAATTATTTTCTATCTTCAATTGTCAGATAATTCTTTAGTCTCATTTCCCCATGAATAGTCACAAAATTCCAACATTTGCATCTTTACAATAGATGGTATAGTACTGAATTTAGATTCTAGTAAAAAGATACTAATAAATTTTCAGTTCACAGCAGAAAATAAGCCCCACAGGGAGCAATAGTCTAGCTGACAAATTCAACTTTCAAGTGAGAAAAAAAGAGAAATCTCCACTAAACTTATGACCATGTAAAAGATCAATAATTAATTCGAATACTTTCATAGCATAATGAATCCTTGAATTTCCTTAGTCATTTGAAAATATGATCGACTATTGATGAAATTCTTTACAATAATTTCCTTTAACATAAAGTTTTGTGTAAAGCACTTAGTATATCCAAGGCACTGTTCTAAGTGCTCAACAGATATAAACTCATAAATGTAACATTCCCATTCACATTTTTAAATGTTTGGAAAAACCAGTGACCCAAGGATATAGAGAAACATTTTATTCTTTGTATATTATTGAATAGAGAGTGAAAGAACAAGTGAAGAGACTTAGAACACTTAAATGTTGTTTTATTTCCCTGCTAAGGGTCTCTTTACAGCATGGTGGGCTCTGATTCTAAAGGTCACCTTATACTGACCTGGGATACATTTTGCATGGATAGTTCCTTGCGCCTACTAGTCTAAGTTCATAACCTCTTCTTTAAAGACCCCAGAGCCACTTTCTAGAGCAGGGCTTTTCCAGTGAATTGACCCAATAATAAACAGCAGAAAGACTAGCATTATAATGGGTCCCTGAGTGTGGAAGGCAGGACTTACGGCTGAGTAACATGAGCCTAATTATATACTGAAAATCCTATTTTTCAGAAGTTGTCATACTTTTTTTTTTTAATAGAAAGCCCCATTTTAAAGCAAAGTTAATAATGTTTTGGAAATTCAGCAGTGGAGTAGAATTCAAGCAAACGGAAATACTTCTGGAAAATCCTTCTATACCAACTGCATAACATATCTCTATAGAATGTGGATCTATCATAAATTTTGTGAAGTACCCATATCTTAACAGCCTATAATTTCTGAGTCATGTTTCTCTTTAGAAAGATACTTAGTAATTTATATTTAGTGGCTATATTTCTTAACAGCATTTGGATCAAGTCTGAAAAACTAAATTTAAATGTATTTATATAACATAGCAATGACCAATGTGCAAAGTTCCCTAGTAAAATTTTGCAGTATTAATCAAAAAAATACTTGGGGTGGAGGTTTGGAACCAGGAGGGAAGGAAGTATACATTTGATATGTTGGCGATGATCTTTATTTAGAATCACTTTTCTAGGCAACCTTTGCTTTTAGTGTCCTTTTAAGCAAATTCTAGGCTTATAACTCAAATCATAAGATAAGCACAATGGTGTATTCTGGCTCATGATTTATGTTGACATTTTACATACTAGGATGTTGCATATTCAGCATTTTAGTTGTAACATTTTAGATGTAACATTTTAGTTGGTTATAGTTCCAGTTCCCTCTAGGAAGTTATGATTTTACATTGTGACATGGTGGGGTCAGGGTTGGGGTCGGGGAGGAGGTACAAGGGTGGTTTGGGTATATTAATTATGACCCAGCCCCATCCATTCCTGCCCTCTGTTTTCTTTCCTATGGGTTCCCCAACCCATAGTGCAATACTCACACTTCTCTCATGGGCGGACCACTTTGTTTCTCTTCATAGGTTTAGAACTGAACTGAACATATTTATTTAATTTTTGCCAGCAAATGTTCACACTCTGACATTATATTCTAGGCTGGTGGCCTGAGCTTTCTTAAAGATTTTGTTGTTGTTGTTACATTTGTTAGTTTTGTTTTTAAATTAGTAAAAGCAAAGAGGACTGAAGGTACAAAAAGACTTTTCCATAGTAATACTTTGTGGGACTGAACGGAGGTTGACCAGATGGAAGCCTTGAGGTAGAAATTGTTTTGGTTCATTCAGTACAGACTGTCTTGAAATGGATTCCTTGCTCTAGGCCAGATTTTGCAGGCTGGCCTCCAAGCTATAGATTAGTCCTCTTTGGTAAAAACACCACATCTTTTAAAATGGTCCAAAAAGGGAAAATAAGATGAAAATAACACCTTAATTTTAGCTTAAAAAGAGAAACTTCAGTGTTTTGTTGTTCATTTGAAGCAAGAAAGCATAGCTTATAGCTAAAAGATTGCTTCACGTTGCTTCATGGATCAGGAAAATAAAAAGTTGATTAAAACAGCAGCTTGCAAAATGGCCAAGTTGGCTCTTTTGGCCATGTTAAAAGCTTTGCGAAATAAGAGAGCTGAATATCCAGTGATTGACTATTGTGATGCTTAAATGTAGTGCAGAGAAGCACAGGCCACAGAGAAGTGGCCAGATATTTGTACTTTTAACATTTTTCTTTGGTTACTAACGTTAACTAAATGACATACATTATTTGTATTATTATAAAATAACTCACATAAATACAGCCAAATAGTTATGAAATAGAGAATTTTAAGGGAAAAATTTAGGAACGTCTTGACGAAGATTAATGTGCAAGATACCAAATACATAGTTATTAATACGACTATTTTTTGCGGGGGTCTTGCAACTTTTGACCACAGTTGTTCTTTACCATTGGAAACAGTTTTTTCTCTTTATAATTTGAATTGTGTAAAGATCAAAATAAAAATTAGAAGCAACCCATTCCAACCATAATCCATCTAATACTTAATCATAGCAAGGAATATCTGTTTTTGCCACAAAATCCACAAAGCGTTTATAATTATACCTCTTTAGAGTTTGGCATTGCTCTGTAATCAAAAGAGGGAACAAAGCGCATTGTGTATTCACACGAGGGTTATGATTTTTGTATTTTTTCATGTACATGAGTACACAAAATGTCAGAAAGGGTCTGCTGCTGTTTACATTTGACTAACAGATACCTGAGTATGAATAAATCTGGCTCAAATCTTGGAAACCCATCAAAACATAAGAATATGTCTTTAAATTAGAGTTGCTAAGAAAAATGATGCTTTGTAGTAGTCTTATGACTTTACTGATAAAAAGTAAGAAAAAGAGAAAAATGTATCGATGAAGATTTAGAGATACCATTATATTGTGCCTCAAAACTTAGTAACAATTGTAAGGTGTACTAACAGTGCTGTATTTCACAGTGTCAACCTTACACTTAGATCTCTAAAATAACCATTATTTTTTCCCTTCCCTTACCATAGGCTATAAAAAGTACTCTCCAAAAGTTACATAAAAAGAAAGCCATTAACCACAGTTCTGACTTTTATATTGTGAAAAGGCAGAAGATACAAGGATAAAAGCATGTTGCCACCCCTGTACTGGACTTCTTTGAATGAATTAATGGCACTGTCCTCTAACCTGTTTGTTTTAATTTAATTGAATTTAATAAAAAGTTTTAAGTTGACAATAATAATTGTATATATTCATGGGATACCTAGGGATGTTTTGATACATATAATGCATAATGATCAGATCAGGGCAATTAGCATAGCCATCAAAATTTGAGTTGGGTGAAAACAGGAAGAAACATTAAGTTGCTACACTGTCAAGTTTTCTAATCTCCTTTAAAGGATATTCCACAAAAAAAATCTCTATTAAAATTAAGAATTAAAAGCATGAAAAATGTCAAAGTTGGAATAAATTGTAGGTTTCCCTACTCCTTCTCTATTTTTTTGAGATGGAGTCTCGCTCTGTTGCCAGGCTGGAGTGCAGTGGTGTGATCGCGGCTCACTGCAACCTCTGCCTCATGGGTTCATGCGATTCCTCTGCCTCAGCCTCCCAAGTAGCTGGGACTACAGGTGCACACCCCCACACCTGGCTAATATTTTGTATTTTAATAGAGATGGGGTTTCACCATGTTGGCCAGGATGGTCTCGATCTCCTGACCTCGTGATCCGCCCACCTCAGCCTCCCAAAGTGCTGGGATTACAGGCGTTCCTCCTCTGTTTTTGTAGGAAGGAAGGAATAATTATTGCTAGTCAGAAAGATTTTACACATTTATACAAAGGCCAGAGGCCAGAAAACAATAAAACCACATCAATCCAGAAGGTGCTGGTCTTTCTGGAGAGAACGTAGCAGAATATGGAAAGATGAGGAGAACCTTAGTCAGATTTCATGGTGCTTGTTCTAACCCCCTTCCCCCAAGGTAGGCTGGATTTATTTGTCAGAATCCTTCAACGAAAGAGTTTAGAGTCTGATCTTTTAAGAAGCATTTTCTTCCCTAGATGGGTCCCATTCTTCACTTGATTATTCCTGAAATGTTATACTTGAAGTTTAACAACGACTTTAAAATGGCCTCTACCCCCTCAATGTAGTCACTTGGCTTGCTTGGCCTTAAACCCAGTGGATTTTCTGCAAGTTGCTCCCAGTGGTCCTCACAGTGGTGATGCTGTATCTTTCCTGCCCAAGCACTTCTGCAGAGGAGCTCTGGAGCCCTGACCCGTGGTGGGTGGGATACTGGTCAGTCCCATGGGGCTTGCCCTGCTCTGACTGCCTAGACCTACTGCTCCAAGACTTCATCATTAACATCACTGCCACTATGCCAAGAAGCTGTACTGTGCTCACCTAGAAATCAGACGGGAAAATACTGAATCCACCCCGAAGGCCTGACAATGACAACATGGTCTTGGATTTCTGAGTACAGGTCTCTTATTTCTCTCAATTTGGAGGACTTGCTCAACAAACTGTATTGCCGCTTCCCGAACGGTTCCAAGCCAACCTGAAATCTATTTAAGGGGCCTCAAAAAGAAGCTAGAAAATTCTCTCATCACGAGTAAGCTTTCCATGCAAACATGGGGAATGTGAGAGCCGCTATCACCTATGGAGCCATACGCTGGGATGGTAAGAGCAGACAAAAGTATATCGCCTGTGAAATCTGGACTGCACCAACTTCCTCGAGTCATCTGGATACTTGTTTCTTTTAATCAAAGCCTCTGAGTTCTACTTTGAATATTATTCAGTTGTCTTCATTATGTCAACAAAATGGCAGCAAATGGCAAAAAGGTGCTGGCACGTTTTAGATAGTAACTGTAATGACTGTGTGGCCACGGGGTGTCACACTGGGAGACAGGAAGAACTCTAGGGCTTCACAGCTGGGGCTTCTGAGTCTCCTAAAGGAAACAAACTAATAACTCCACAGCTGTAAACATCCTGTTCCAACCCAAATACTGAACATGCTGTGGGGGAAGGGGAAGCTCAGCCACTGGAAGCAAGGCAACCCACGTAAAACCATCACTGTATACTCCCCCGGTACAGAGAGAAGGTTAAGAGCGACAAGAGGGAGGCAGCTGCACGGAACCCGTCCCATTTAGGAAGGAAATCAGGTAATGGGGTGGCAGGGTAATAGGAGTGGAGTGCTTATGGGGCCTATTATATGCAAGTTTTCTGTCCATACATCACATCACGTTTGCTAGTCTGAACAATAAAAGTTACATGTTGAAGGATGCAGTTAAATTTCACAGGTCCTTGCATTCTGAAAGAGCTATTTACCTGAAAAAGAAAGCTATGCAATATAGAGCAAGACATGGCAATCATACCCAGATTAAAACTCTTTAAGAATGGAAAACCAAGTATTTATACTCATGAATATTTAGTGCATTGTGCTGTGTATGATTCAAAAATCCTTTTGAAGTGAGAGAAATGATCCTGGCCTTCGTCCCACTCAAAAGGGCAATACTTGGTGAAAAATTTAGCAGTAAGATGTAACTTTAGCTTTATCCCATTTTCGTTTGCTCTAATGTCTTGTGGATCACTGAGAATCTTCTGGGGAAATAAATTATGGATTATTCATTTAAAAACACAGTAACAAGGGAAGGAACTTTTGGTCCTCCTAGCACTCATCATTCAGTGCAATAGAGGGAATGTTTATGTCCGTGCAAAATTGATGTGTTGAAATCTGATCCCTGATGTGCTGATATTTGGAGGTGGGGCCTTTGGGAAATGATTAGGTTATGTGGGCAGATCTTTCATGAATGAGATTAGTGCTCTTATAAAAAGGACCTTAGAGAACTCTCTTGCCCTTCTTCTTCCATGTGAAGGCACAGTGAGAAGATGGTCATCTATGAATCAAAAAGCAGGCTCCCACCAGGCACTGAATTTGCAGAGGCTTGATTTTGGACACCTCAGAGCTGTGAGAAACACATTTCTGTTGTTTATAAGCCACCTCGTCTGTGGTATTTTTGTTACAGCATCCTGAATAGACTAAGACATTCAGTGAGCTGTGGTGGTGGAGTATACATTAACAGGTTTCAGAAATTGGGTTAGCCACTGCAGAATCAATTTTTAGAGTGGCCACTAAAGAATCTACTTCTGATTTGTGTAACTTTTCCACATGTGTTTTTGAAGTTAAGTAGATTTCTTCTTGATACTTTTGAAGAATGTAGGTTTCAATAGAGTCCAGAGTGCTCTAAAAATTCTTAATTTCAATGAAGCACTTTTTGTGAGTTATCTAATATTTCTTCAGATTGTAAAGTAAACTTGTTCTAGGGAAAACTAGAAGTCTAAAAATTCTGCCAGGGTGGGTACATGCTCTTCTAAATATTACCAGAACTTAGAGCAGCAATGATTTTCTTTTCCTTGAATCAAACTTTATATTTCAGACAGTCCATACTACTTCAATTTTTATAATCATCATTTTTAGTTTTATTGATTCATTTGCTATTTGGGGATATTTATGATGTACTATGATGTTTGCTCATAAGGTTCTAAAGTTCATATGTTTGACTTGCGTTTATATGCTGCCTTGACTTCTATAGGAATCCACAACAATAAAATGTTTGCTGGGAATTAGAAAGTATTTCACTGAGAAAGTAAAAAAAAAAAATTCGATGTGAAGGAGGTGATTCTCTTGTTTAACGCTGCCACCTGTCATTTTGTGTCTTATCATAGCTGGCTTGGCTGGTAGCACCATGAACAGTTCCTACAGATCCCAACACCAAGAAAAGTAGATTTTTCTTCTTTCTTTGCAGTTCTTTGGTACAGATTGATCTTACTAGGGTGGTGGAAGGCCATTGTGTGAGAAAAGATCACACTTTATTGAGGAATGTGGTGAGGATGACTTCCTTTTCTTTTTTTTATCCTAATAATGGACTCTTGTTTTTGGAGATGCTCTCCTCTGACCTCAGGTTTAAGATGAGGATATTTTTGGATCCAGTGTATGCAACATACTATCAATCATTTATTTCCTGGTGAAAATAAATTGATTATATTCTTCTGAGTTTAGACAACAGAAGGCTGTTCCACGTAGGATCATTCCCTGTATGCTGGAAGAAAAATAAACAATTTGAGCTGACTAGTCTGAGAACTTATGATGGATTGTAGTGCACTTACCATGTAGACTTCCCCAACAGATATTCCAATGACCAGGTCATCTTGATACTAATTCTCAGTACCAGGGGCAAACTTCTGCATCAAAGACCCTGAAGAAATTACTTGGTGACATTTTCTTAGGTGCGTAGTTTTAAAAAGCATTAAAGATGAGTTTCATATCTTTGATCATTCCCACCAACATTCTAATAATAAGTATGTTAAAAGTTCCTTCCCTTCTCAACTATTTGCAGGAAGGTTTTTATGGGCTCCTGCAATGTTTTCTTCCCATGAATGATTTAGGTTATGGGTCTTTTTGTTTCAGATTTCCCTTTCAGACCACTGAATAGTTCCTGATTGGGCCAGACTGCATGACATTACCCTTCTGAGCATTACCTTCTCTAAGACATTACCCTTCTCTAAGGCATTGATATGGTTGTTCCCCAGGTCTTAAGCACTGCTGAGCCAAAACTAGGATTTTTTGTTTTGGTTCGGTTTCTTGAATTATTTTCTTAAGTCATTCAGACCAAAGCTTATAACAAAGCTTATAAACTGTGCTTTTCAAATCCGTTTATCTCAATGACAACTCCTTTTTCATAGAAATGATCTCACATGCTATCATTTCAATCAGCAGAACACTCGAAGCTTTACAATGTTTCAGAATTAAAGAGTTAAAAATATTGTAATAATTGATAACGTGTGTATATATATTATATACACACGATATATATATGTGTATATATATACATACACATAAGATATATAAGATATATGTGTGTGTGTGTATAAATATATCTTACACACAGTTATATACACATAATCTTGGTTTTTAAAGCTCTGTGACTTATTCAGTCCTCTTCAAAAAGAAAGGAGGAAAAAGAATCCCTGTAGTTTGCTGGCCAAAATACTTGGCAGAAGCTGAGCAGGTGCAATGAAGTGACTTCCCAGATGAAAGGGAATAGAAACTGAGGAAATGGCACTGCAAATGCATGGTGGTATAGAACGGGTTCATAATACAGCTCTGAGCTGCTGTTTTTCTATGGGCATAATGGATTAGTTGAGCCGAGAATACATTGAGTTTTCTTCACGTGTCTATGGGAACTATTTCAGGTGAAGAGCTGTATCCTGTTACAGATATTCTTACCTTGAGGCTAAAATCTAAATTTTACCATAAAAACACTTTTCACATTTCTACGCCTAAGGACAATTTTGTTGGAATCAATGCACAAATCTCCTTTGAGAATGATGAGTGCTCATATCAGTCTCTTCATTTCTCTCTTTTATGCTGACTGACAGGCAGGATATCTCTTCTACTTTCTCCCTTTTTCTCTCTCACACACATAAATCTTTATGTGTCCATCAATCAGTCTAGCTGTTGGCTGGCATTGTACTACCCCTAGATATCACTACCAGGTTTACAGGTGACCATTGCTTAGGACTTTTCGTCATGTTTTCAAGTAAATTAACGGAATTTTTAATGTGGTTTGGGATAACGAGGCTCAGACATTTTTGCTCCACCAGAAAAAGTGCTGATGGATAGTTGCTGGCTCAACAAATGTTCTAGCTCATGAAGTCCCTGGCTAAGGCTGAGCTCACTTCCTCAGTATCTTCGCTCTGCTCGTGGGTGAAATCCTGGTTTCTCTTACTTTGGATGCCATAGCTATACTAAACAAGGCTGAAGACAGATCTTCATAGTCATGAGTTTGGAAAACATGGGATTTATATTGAGGAGGAGGTGGAAGTGAATTGGAAACTCTGGCTGTATATATCGCTAAGTGTATCATATTTGCATGCTGACTTTGCAATGTGTCTCATTATTTGTATGAGTCACAGTGATATTATGAAATATATTGATTGACAGTGATGGCTTCCCAATGGGTTTCACATCTTCTACTCTTATCTAACGCTAGTCCATTCCCATTGGATTAGTTTTTTAAAAACACAGCTGCTATCCGTCCACTGATGCCTTAGGTGACAGCTTTCATTGCCTGCGGAAGTCCGAACAACCTTCTTGCCTATCCACATAAGGCAGGCCTGGCTGGGGCTTCAAAACAATTTTTCATCCTCTTCTCCTAGTACCTTTCTGACTTCTAGAAAAACTAGACTATTTCCTATTTCCTGGACCATGACCTAAATTCTCCCACCCGTAAGCCACTATTCATATTGTCCCCCTCTTACCTTCCCATCCTTGGGAATTTATGTTTTTGCTTTAAAATCTTTTGACCTCTGACTCAATTGGTATCTTCTTCATAAAGTATTTCCTTGGATCTTCAACATATGATGTATGCCTCATTTAAACTATTACAGCATGTTGTATGTTAATTAAGACATTTATTCATCAGCCTACTACCAGACTATAAGCTCCACGATTATGTATACCCTGATAATCTTGTTCAAAACTATTTTCCAACATCTACAAAAGTGCCTCATATTTAAGAGGCAAATACAGTAAGTATTTGCTGAATAAATGGGTGAGATAAACAAAGGCTTTAGATTTAGTTCCTTAAAGTCTTTCTTTTTATCTCTTGTAGCATCCTGATTGCATAGAAGACTGGAAAAATATTTGTTAAATTTAGAAGACCCTTCACAATTTTGTTTGATTAGGAAAAACTATGTTTAGGGGAAAAAAAAGAAAAAAAATATATATATTGAGACAGGGTCTCACTCCATCACCCCTGCTGGAGTGCGGTGGCATGATCTCAGCTCACTGCAACCTCCACCTCCCAGGTTCAAGCGATTCTTGTACCTCACCCTCCAGAGTAGCTGGGATTACAGGCGCATGCCACCACACCTGGCTAATTTTTGTATTTTTAGTAGAGATGGTGTTTCACTGTGTTGGTCAAGCTGGTTGTGAACTCCTGGCCTCAAGTGATCCTTCAGTTCAGCTTCCCAAAGTGCCAGGATTACAGGCAAGAGCCACCATGCCAGGCCATCCTATTACATATTATAAAGCACCTTTAAATAGTTACCTTTCTTCAGACTTAATGCCTTAAGTTGGGCAAATCAGGGTTTTTTTCTTCCTTCCTATTTTCAGATTGATTTAGTAAGGCATACACAGAAACGGTAAATAGTAGCCCTGGGATAGGACTGCTGGTTTTCTGATGCTTGTTGATAACAACAGATGCCTGAGTAACCCATCTAGATAATCTCTATTTCAAAGGGGCAATGGAAGGAGGAACTGGCAGGAGTTATTCTCCTAAGCCTGTGATCTGGGCTTTCCAGCTGGAGAACTGCCGGCACCTGCCACTCTTGGTCCCCCAGAGCCACAATATACAGATTGGCTTAAAGACTATCATCTTCACACTGGGTGAGATTCTCCCATTGCCTAGCTGGAACTATGAGATAGGTCATTTTAGAGGCTCTTTTGAACGTTCTGATGGCTTAATCATTTGGAGTAGGTTTCAGAAATGAGGAATAGATGACAGATCAACAATTTTAGTATCATGTGCCCCTCTACCTAAAGTCTGACATTTCGGACCTAAACATCTAAGGTCAAAAGTAGACTCAGTCATTCAGCTGACTCTGGGCTCATGTCTCAAATCCCAATTTTACAGCTGGCCTTGGGTGTAAAAGTATGAAAAAGGGCCCTAAGCATCAAAAATGGACGATCATTTCTAAGGCAACAGAATTTAAAGAATCGGAGATGTTCATGTTGTAATGTTTGCAAATGAAGCATTCACTAAATGCAATACATCCAGCTTATAGCACCTTTACTTATGATATTTTAATCTCACATTCTTTTCTGGAAAGTTTTAAATGATTTTTAAGACTTTCTATGAGGGTGCCAATTATGCCTTGTTCCATATATTTTATGCTCAGCATGACACTTGATTTCCTTGCCTTCAAAATTAGCTAGATTTAAAATAGTTTAAATCGCTTTATAGAATGCCAATTATAGAAATAATACATGCACAGTGCTAAAAATTCAGAAAATCATATGAAAAAGAGGAAAAAATGATTATCTATAATCCCCTCACTCATAGGTAATCATTTTAACTTTTTGATATATATCTTTCTAAACACAGGTAGGTATCAGGTTGGCATAAAAGTAATTGCAGTTTTTGCGACTTTTAATGGCAAAAACTGCAATCACTTTTGCACCAACCTAATAGATTAACTAGTAGAATAGATAGGATGAAGGAATTTTAGAATATTGACAGTTTTGAACTATTTTTGAAACACTTCCATTTGGTAATTTGTTTTATAGACATTAATGAGTCAATGCCTGAAACATCACACAGCGAAATCCAAATTCTTAAAACCATTAAACTGTTTAGAAGGCTCATTTTTTCTTCTGTGAAGCAATTTGCTATCACCTTTTAAAAAATTAGCATTCACTCTGTCCAATTCAAATAACAAAAAAACTTAAAAAAAAGATTTAAATTTCTTACTAGGCCTGATGGCACTGCTAGAATTGAGTTGGGCTGCAGCTGTTGGGCTGAATCCAGAAATTCTCTTCTGTGAATCTACCTTTTTTTGAAGCTTAATAACAGTAAAACTCTACCTCATAAATGTTGTGTCAAGATTTGACATATTCCATACATATCTACTGAAAATGTGGCAGAAAGTTTTCCTCAGAAGGAGTCTTTTAGGTAACTCCCATAGACCTCGGTAAAACCTCATCTAAACCCTAAACAGAAAATGCAACAGAAAATACAATTTCATATGTAAAGGCGGTATGTCACTGCTATCAATCAGTAACTTCTCCATAGTTCTGATAACCTGCATGATATCTATCACTGAAATTTACTGTTTATGCTTCCATCAGGATTTGGTTAGATAAGTCTCATATTTCAATATGGCCTGAAATGAAAATGGTACCAGCTTTTATTTTTGTTATTAGAACATTCTCTATGAGCTAGGTGTGTGTTGCAATAACCAGCTACATATTCCAGAAGTCCGTTTGACACATCTGTTACTGGGACTGATATTCTATGAACACTGCCAGCCTGGGGCTAAGCACCTAGCTTTTCTGAATGTTGATGTTTTCTCTATAGCCCTACCTGGTGGACTGGACTTCTGCCCAGATGGGATTTTGATCATGTCTCCATATGGATGTTTACCAGGCGTATGCAGTGAGCCTGAGTTTGTCTCTTCAATACAAGGTAAAACAAAGAGAAATGACTTAATTCATCCTATAGAATGATGTCTTCCAATGGAATTTCTAATGTAAAATATTTGACCTACATTATTTTGATCATAATTGGGTAACTCTGTTTCAACCAGGTGACTAATTTTGGCTTGATGTTGCATTTGAAACATTAAAAAGAATACCCAATGTCATTATTTTTTAATTGGACCTTGTAGACAAAGGCACATTCAACATTAAAAAAAATTAGTACATCCAGGTTATGCTTTTATGTAGTAAGTTAACTGAAATTCAACAGGTGCTATGCTTACTATGGTCATCTGTTCCATGTATGTGATTATTCAAATAAATTATTTCGGTGATACTTTCATTGGCCCCACTGGTACTAATTTTCTGTGCATAAAGTCAGAACTGATTTATAACATTCCCTAAGTATTATTTCAGATTATTAAAATGGATACGAATTAACTCTGACCATTTCTTTTTTTCATAATTTCATAGCATCCTTTGAAAGTGATATTTAAAGAGTTTGCCAATTGTTACACAATAAATAGTATCTGTTCATGTCTTTTTTTTCAAGATGGAGTCTCGCTCTGTTGCCCAGGCTGAAGTGCAGTGGCATTATCTCAGTTCAACGCAACCTCTGCCTTCTGGGTTTAAGCAGTTCTCTGCCTCAGCCTCCCAAGTAGCTGGGATTACAGGTGCATGCCACCATGCCTGGCTAATTTTTTGTTTTTGTATTGTTAGCAGAGACGGGGTTTCACCATCTTGGCCAGGCTGGTCTTGAACTCCTGACCTCGTGATCCACCCATCTCAGCCTGCCAAAGTGCTGGGATTACACATGTGAACCACAGCACCTGGCCCCTGTCCACATCTTACATCCCTTACTAGTGGGGGATATGGTGGTTAGTGGGAGAGACTGATTTGGGGTCAGACTGATTTCTACCCTGCCTCTCCCCAGCTGAGGGGCCTTGTACATATTTAACTTTCCAAGCCTTGATTTATTAATCTGTAAAATGAGGAAAACAGTTTCCACCTCACAGAATTGTTATAAAAAGGAAACAGAAAACAAATGGGCCCAGGTGAAATACTTAATGGAGAGTCAGGCATACTTCCCTTCCATCTTCCCTTGAGCTGAGGAACTGTATGAATTCCCGCCTTGCACATAGTAGTTGCTTAATCAATGTCTTTAAAATGAACAAGAATATGATATAATACGTTTTCAGATGTAATAAATAAGTTGCTAACCCAAAGAACATTGGAATCAATTTTATCAACCCTGCTCATAACCTCTGCCGCTACCACCTTATTTCAAACTACCACAATCTCCCATCTGACCTTCCGCTATGACTTCTGAGTTCCTGTAGCCACTGCCATCATAGCCTCCTGAGGATCTGTCTTCCACACAGTTGCCATGTCCCGCCTCTGCTCAAAACTCTCCAGCAACATCTTCAACTCAACTCTTAGCAAAAGAGCCACAGTGTTTGTAGAATGTGCATGGTTCCGCTTCATCTGCCCCTATGTATGTCAATGACCTGGCTTTCTACATCCTTACCCTTGCTCACAGGGACCCCTGTGCTGTTCCTAGACTGTGCCATGCACACTTTTCTCAGGACCTACCCTCTGTTGGAGTGTTGACCTCAGATATGGGAGGGCTCACCCGTTTGTCCCCCCTCTCCCCAGGCTTTCTCTGCGTTCTTCTCTCTGTGCTGCAGTACGGCTCATGTTCAGTTCCAATACTGCCGCTCTCTCCCTCTGCTTCTTGAGGACTCTGAGTGGTAAGGGCTTCCCACTGTAGCTAGTCCCTGGGTACTGTCTATACCTGTGTAAATAGCACCCTTATTCAGTTCTCTTTGATTTTTCCTTTGAATGTGCCATCTGTTACTGTTGGGATCAAAACTGGGCTCAGAGGTCACCTCCAGAGGGAAGCCTTCCACAAGAACCTCTTTAAAATAATAATCCTCTCACTCATTTACGATACTTTATCCCCGTGGTACTTACCACCATCTGACGTATAATATACTCATTTATATTTGCTAATTGTGTCTCCCTTTACTAGACTCTAAGCTCAAAGGACATCATCTTTCTTTTGTTTCCTGATGTGTCTTCAGTTCCTGTAACAGAATCTAGTTTACATAAAATATGTACTTTAATAAATGTTTGTTGAGTGGATGGATTCTAAAATGTAGAAGGGCTGATATCCAGAATCTACAAAGAACTAAAACAGATTTATAAGAAAAAAACAAACAAGCCCATTCAAAAGTGGGCGAAGGATATGAACACACACTTTACAAAAGAAGACATACATGAGGCCAACAAACATGAAAAAATGCTCATCATCACTGGTCATTAGAGAAATGCAAATCAAAACTACATTGAGATACCATCTCACGCCAGTTAGAATGGCGATCATTAAAAAATCTGGAGACAACAGATGCTGGAGAGGATATGGAGAAATAGGAACACTTTTACACTGTTGGTGGGAGTGTAAATTAGTTCAACCATTGTGGAAGACAGTGTGGTGATTTCTCAAGGACCTAGAAATAGAAATTCCATTTGACCCAGCAATCCCATTACTGGGTATATATCCAAAGGATTATAAATCGTTCTACTCTAAGGACACATGCACACGAATGTTCATTGCAGCACTGTTTACAATAGCAGAGACCTGGAACCAACCCAAATGCCCATCGATGATAGACTGGACGGGGAAAATGTGGCACATATACACCATGAAATATTATGCAGCCATCAAAAACGATGAGTTCGTGTCCTTTGTAGGGACATGGATGAACCTGGAAACCATCATTCTCAGCAAACTGACACAAGAACAGAAAATCAAACACCGCATGTTCTCACTCATAGGAGAGTGTCAAACAATGAGAACACATGGACCACAGAGAGGGAAGCACCACACACTGGGGTCTGTTGGGGGGGGAAATAGGGGAGGGACAGTTGGTGGGGGGAGTTGGGGAGAGATAGCATGGGGGAGAAATGCCAGATATAGGTGATGGGGAGGAAGGCAGAAAATCACACTGCCATGTGTATACCTATGCAAAAATCTTGCATGTCCTTCACATGTACCCCAAAACCTAAATGCAATAAAAAAAAAGAAAACTATATTGGGGATTTCATTTCTTTCCAAGATTTTAAATGGTTAAGGGCAATGAACTAATAGACACGGAAACTACTCTGATACATGCAGAGCAGAATTTAAGGAGAAGATGGAATATAAAATCACTAAAAACCTGACTGTCCCTAGGTTAGGCTTGTAGTAAAAGTAACTGGTACATCTCTGACTTGAGCAAGAACTTGAAGATATTTAAAGATTCTACTCTTCTGACATACCTGAGTGCCTACAGTAGAACTAGCAGTGATGAATTAGATGGTTTCACTGGAGGCCTTTTAAAAGTACTGCAACTCAGTATTTCTCACCCTGAATATCTAAATGGTAATAGGTTATGACACCATCAATACCACAAAAAAGGTAATTATGCAGAGAAAACACTAAGGATAATATGGCCATCATTAAGCGAGAATCTCTCTGAACAGATAATAGATTTTCAAGGTTTTTTTTTTTTTTTTTTTGGTTTTTCTAATTATCTAGATTATCTTTAAAAATATACCACTATCCAAGTAATTTTATTTTATCCAAAATATCACCAAATTTATGATCAGAAATTAGTTAATAAACTCTTGATCTTCTTCTAAATTTGTTTAAGGCATTTAGAGTTTAAATGTTAAAAGACAGGGCAAATCTCAAGACTTCAATCACGTAGATCTTCATTTTCAGATCAGCCTTAGAGCGGTGGTCCCCAACCCTTTTGGCCCCAGAGACCAGTTTCATGGAAGACAATTTTTCCACAGATGCGGGGGAGGGGTGGAGGATGGTTTCGGGGTGAAACTTTTCCATTTCAGATCATCAGGAATTAGATTCTCATAAGAGGCATGCAACCTAGGTCTGTTGCACGCACAGTTCACTAGGGTTCACGCTCCTGTAAGACTCGAATGCCACTGCTGATCTGACAGGTGGCGGAGCTCAGGAGTGGTCGTTACCACTCGCCTGCTATTCACCTCCTGCTGTGCTGCCCAGTGCCTAAGACCGCTAGGCCAGGAGGCCACAGATGGGTAGTGGTCCACGGCCCGGGGGCTAGGGGACCTCTGCCTTACAGGATACCAATGTTGAGTCTGTCAATGTTCTGTTCTTCATTTGAAATGAGAGAATGAAGCCTGATATGCTCAAGAACTTTTTCTTTTCCATTCTAAAGTCAGCACTATCAGAAATCAACCTCAGCTCAGGTGTGGTCCACCTCCTCCCACCTCACTTTTTAAGTCGACCAGGGTATAACACCCGTTTTTTTTTTTTTTTTTTTTTTTTTTTTTTTGTGTGTGTGTGTGTGTGTGTGTGTATTTTTTGTATCTTATAAGTCTTCGTTCTGGTTTTTAGTTGGAAATAGCTGTTGAATGATCACATGTTTTTGGAATAAAATAATAAATGGACTCTGGAGACAGAAATGTTCAAAGCACAGTGCCGTGTGCCTGCAGTCATTTACAAGTGCGCCTATTCTCAGTCTTGGCTGTGTGTTGAAATTACCTGGGGGAGCTTTAGAACAACACTGGTACCTGGATCCTATCCTTAGAGATCATGATTTAATTGATGTGGGGTACAGCATAGGCACTGGAGGTTTCCAAAGCTCCTAGGTGTTCTAATATAGCAGAGAGTTGGTGAACTGCTGATTTAGGGCATCTGAACGTCACTGGCATATCTTTAATGCAGGTTTTGCTGATTCTAGTCATAAGTAGCTTCTCCTGTTTTAACTCTAGAAATACTACAGGTCCTCCTGCATTCTCCCACTTTGATTCAACAGGAAAATCTCTGCTGCTTGGTGATTTTCCAAGAAATGTGAGCTTTTGATTTTCAATGAGGAAAACACTCAAAAGTCATGTTCAAGCACCCTGATAAGTCACACGGCAAGGAATCTTAACTTAATCTCAGGTAGGGGTGTTTGGGGGTATATCAGGAGAATGGGAAATCACTTCCTGAGAATAACCTCTCAGCCTGTGAATCTTTAACCACTGACACCCAGAGAGTAGTGCTTTCATTAGCCTGTGGCCAGGCATTGGTAAGATCGAGGCACATGCCAGTTTCCTTCCTGGTGGGTATTCCATTCCTTGTCTCTGGGAGGTTGTGAATGTCCCTTCTTTCCCCCGACTTTTTCTGCTTGTCTGCTTGCTTGACTATTTGTGATGTGGAGAGACCAAGGTCCAGATATTTCTACAGGGACGCAGAAAGAACAAACTCCAAATAGCTGGAGGAGTGGCAGCCTGGCAGTGCCAAGGAGAAGATGGCTATTCTTAAGCTAGAATTCTTTCTGCACAGATAATAGATTTTTAAAGATTTTTTTGGTTCTTCTATTTGTCTAGATTATCTTTAAAAATATAGCACTATTCCAGTAATTTTAATTTATCTAAAATGTTATCACCAAATTTACTATCAGAATTTAGTTAATAAACTCTTGATCGAAGGCAAAAGACCAATTTTGCCATTTTTGTGTGTGTGTGTGTGAAGTAAAGCGTAATTTGCAAGAGCGGCAGAGGGGCCCTGAAAGCGAAGTGCAGAAGGTTATTGGTCTTAGACCTCATTTCCTTGTAAGATTTTTTTCTAAACCTGACCAAGTGGTGTAAGGAAGTATTTACAAGGTTTAAAAAAATCACCTTACAAAGATTAAAATCAAAGGGGAAAAAGCTCAGTGGCTTCTGGAAGGCCATCCGTACCAGCTTTTAAAGTGGTGTTTATAGCTCATGCTTGTAATCCCAGCACTTTGGGAGGCTGAGGTGGGCAGATTAATTGAGTTCATGAGTTCGAGACCAGCCTGGCCAACACGGCAAAATCCCATCTCTACTACAAAATACAAAAATTAGCCAGGTGTGGTGGCACGCGTCTGTGATCTCAGCTACTCAGGAGGCTGAGGTGGAAGAATCGCTTGAACCCGGGAGGCAGAGGTTGCAGTGAGCCACGATCATGCCACTGTACTCCAGCCTGGGCAACAAGAGCGGAAATCCATCTCAAATATAAATAAATAAATAAATAAATAAATAAATAAATAAAGTGGTGTTTATAAAGGGATCGTCATAATCAGTTCATTAGAATTTGGAGGGGAAAATTGATACTTATTGACAATTTCCTGGATGATAGTGCAATATGAATTAGTTACTATAAAAACACTTTATAATATCTCCTTTAATTTGGTTTGCTGTCTCAGATTGTCTGTCAAGGGATTTTGGAGGAAAAGTGTTCGAGGATATTCTGAGCTTTTGGTTCTATTATGATGTCAGACACAGGAGACCCAGTCAGGTATTTGGACTCTTGAAGAGCAGATCCGTGCTGAGAGAGAAGAATACAAGAAATCACATTATTTTTTAACATTGGCATTTCCTCCCCCACTCCATTGGAAACAACATATATGTACTTAAAATAGTTTCACACATACTAATGCACAGCCAAACTTCTTGCGTGTACCAAAAGATACTTTCTAGTTCCCATCAAAGGGCTCTATTATGCCTAGATAATACGTGGATTGTGGAGTGACAACCCTCATGAGTAGCAGAGTTAATATCTAATACTCTACCTGTTTACTCAGGTACCTGTTAGCTCCTTATCTTCAGGGACACCGCTTTATGAAGTCTAGAAGTGCACAGGGCCGATATTTGTGCTTGTTAGACACGCCGAGATGGTTTGGAGCCATTTCCAACAACAGCTGTGCAAATGGTTGATGTTGTGGTGCTTTCTCAGACTTAAATCCCATTTGGCAATTCCTATGTATGTGCAAACACTGAAAATATTTTCATTTTTGACATGTAGGAGAATTCAATTTGAGATTTAAATGTTAACCCAAGAGGGATCATCCATTCTCCTGCTTTCCCTTCCACATGTGTTCCTCCCTCTCTCTCCTTCTCGGTGACAGTGCTGACTGCCATGACTTCCCCTTGAGAGATTCCCAGAGCCTGCTCTTTTGTGCTGTCATAAACACAAGGAGTGAAACACTGGCTGGAAATGTAAACTTGGATCAAGTTTCCAAAACACAACAGAACAATTGGTGGTCTTGTCAAGTCCAGTCCTTTAATTGGACAAAACCATAGCCTTGACTGTTCTGTTGTTTATAAGGTTCATCCCGTATATAAACGCTTTTTTAAAATTATGGGATATACACGTTAAGTGCAATGAGTCTGTGTTTAGAAAAAGCAATTTATCTGTCTCTTGAATTGGTAAGCTTTTTCTCTTTCCTCTTTCCAGCCCGAAGTAAAACAAAGCACTGTTTGGCCTTGTAATTGAGGGTGAGTCACCATGAACTCGCTCAATGTAAAGAAATCTTCATGGCACTTTAAATCATTTTGTGAAGAATATAGTTGTTAGATCAGAGGTGCTGCCTTGTAAGCCACGATTCTTGGAAAATATGTGCTTCTGAGACTTAGGCACACACATGTGCACATGCAAACACTTGGGCAAACACATATGCAGCCTCCTAAGTTTTGTTAGATTTTATTAGAAGAGGATTTTCTCCTTGGCTCTATGTACACTGCTTGTATCCTGCTAGTTAAGGGAAGTGGAAGAGTCTTGGTTTACAGGGTGAAAGCCCGACTGGCAGGATAACCATCCATAAACCAGCCTCATGAAGGGGCCCAGTAGGGATAACTGAAATTAGCCACTAACTGATGATAATGGGGATTATTTGGAGGTAACTTTGAAGATGCACTATGTAATATATATTGGGGTTGGTTTTTAAAGAAAAAACAGTGTACTTCCGAGAAAGGAAATGCTTTTTGGAGTCAAGACAAATTTAGGCCTCTCTGAACTAAAAAGTCCCTTTGCCTGATTTTACGGCCACAGTGAGAAAAGAGCAAGGTAAATATACAAGGCCACCCACAGGAACACGGAGCCTTTCCCCTGCCTGTGTTCTCACTGCGAAAATATGCATGGCCACACACACACGCACGCACGCACACACACATGCAAGCACACACACACGTGCACGCACGCACACATGCATGCACACACACTGGCATGCACATATATATTCACGTGCATGCACACACACACACACACAACTCTAAATTATTTCTTGATACTGCTTTGTAGAAACAGAAACAGGGGTACACCATGTCCAGGGGACATTTCATACAGAACATTCCAGTGTTTTGCCTCAGTTGATTTCCCTCTCTCTTCTTCTTGTTCTCTTTTGACAATTTATTCACATACATATCAAACAAGAGAATATCATTCAACAAAATGTGACTAGGCTGGGCACAGTGGCTCATGCCTATAATCACAGCACTTTGAGAGGATGAGTCAGGCAGATCACTTGAGCTTAGGCGTTCACGACCAGCCTGGGCAACATGGTGAAACCCCAACTCTACAAAAAATAAAATTAAAAAATCCTGGTGTGGTGGCACAGACCTGTAATCCCAGCTACTTGGGAGGCTGAGGTGGGAGGATTGCTTGAACCTGGGAGGTTGAGGCTGTAGTGAGCCGTGATCACACCACTGCCTGCCTGGGTGGAAGAACGAGAGCCGGCTAAAAAAATTTTTTTTTAAAAAATGTGACTAATGATAATACGGATATTTAACCTGCCCAGTGTGACTTATAAATATGGCCACAGATATAGAAACAGGCATTAACAAAGAATTATCTGTATGTTTTAAACATTTTTACAGGAAAATATTCTGGGGGCTTCCGCGTTTCTTTGGTCTTCCATATTTCGTTTTGTCCCAATTAAAGTGAGAGCCAGTTTCTGTCTGTGGTAAGTGGTCCCCGACGCGGGTGCCAGTGGAATCTCATCTCCTGGAATTTATGCACTTGGGTAATCACCTCCCCTTGAGTGTGTGGATTGGAATGTAGTGGTGTGCCTCTCATAAATGAAATTTGGAAAAAGTAGCAAGCAGTCACTTCCAAGATTAGGTTATGAAAGACGAATCCCTTCCTTCTTGGTTGCATTCTCTCTCTCGCCCTCTCACTTGCTCACTCTGATGAAGCAGGACATGCTGCTGGGACCTGCCCTGTGGAGAAGCACACGTGGAGAAAAACCAGGGAAGGCCTCTGAGCAACAGCTCCTGAGAAATGCAGCCCTAAACTCACCAACTTGCAAGGAACTGCGTCCTGCCACCAACTGCGTGAGTGAGGTCAGGTGGATCTTTCCCTGGTCCAGCCTCCAGATGACTGCAGTCCCAGACACACCTTGATTGCTGCCTTGCCATACACCTAGCACCAAGTGGTGCCAATTCCTGACCCTCAAAAACTGTAAGATCGTGAGTGTTGTTGTGTAAGCCACCAAATTTTGGGGTAATATGTTATCCAGCAGTAGATAGCCAATACATCAAACTAGAAACATTCTCCATCATTGACTGGAAGACTTTGGATTTTTAAAAAGGGTAAACACACATATACACAGTTTATTATATTTCCTTCCACATGTATTTTGGAGGGGAAATGTTTTATTTGTTATCCCACTGCTTTTCCCTTTCCAAAAGAATGTGTTAGAATGACTGTGATTCAAATGGTAAAAATTTTCCCAGTGAAATAAAGACTTAATACCAACTGGATTTCTTACTTAGAAAGCTGTGTTTTCTCCACTAACGTCTTAAATTTGATATTTTCAGCTATCTCTATTGAATTCCCTTGTAAATGAATTGTGTTTTTCCCTATGTTATGAACTGAATGTCTGTGTCTCTTCAAAATTCTTATGTTGAGGCTGTAATTCCCAGTGTGGCTATATTTAAAGATGGGGCCTCTAAGGAAGTAATTCTGGTTAAATTTGTTCATAAGATTCTCTGATCCCACAGTATTAGTGTCCTTCTAAAAGAGAAACCAGGGGAGCTCACTCTGCTCTTTCAGTGGCCATGTGAGCATGCAGGGAGATGGTGGCCGCCTAGAAGCCAAGAGAAGTGGCCTCGAGATGAAATCTACCTTGCTGGTACTTGGATCTTGAGCTTGCAGCCTCCAGAACTGTAAGGTAAATTTCTGTTGATTAAGTATGTGGTATTTTGTTATAGTAGCCTGAGCTGACTTCTATACCCTCTCAGTCTGGTTTTGTTTGATCACTTCAGCAACAAAATAATAGATAAGACAAATACAGTTATCTGGAGGAAAGATTACCTCTTTCATTATACAAAATTAATTTCATAAGTATTTATTAGGTGGTTATCCATGTTTGAAATTGTATTAGACACTTTAGGAAATAGTTTATTTACAGATTATCTCTACTTGGAATGGTCTGTCAAAAATAGATGGGTTTTAGAATTTAATTAGTTTGAATGTCTCAGCCACATATTCCTTGCCCACTACCACCCACTGAAAAAACTGTCTCCAGATGTTCAACAAAACTGAGTGATCAATAGATCAAACTGGCAATTTGACAAGCAGTGATCTGGGACTCAAGGGAATATACCTATGATTACATTTTGGACTTTCTGCCCCAATTTTTCCAACAAAATGATACATTACTCACCACCTGAAGAATGGTGAATGAATTCATGATGCCCAATTTGGATTATAAAACCCATTTCTTACAACACTAAAAAAATGTTGGCTGGGTGTGGTGGCTCATGCCTATAATCCCAGCACTTTGGGAGGCCGAGGCTGGCAGATCATGAGGTCAGGAGTTCAAGACCAGCCTGACAAACATGGTGAAACCCTGTCTCTACTAACAATACAAAAAATTAGCCAGGCGTGGTGGTAGGTGCCTGTAATCCCAGCTACTCAGGAGGCTGAGGCAGGAGAATTGCTTGAACTTGGGAGGCGGAGGTTGCAGTGAGCTGAGATAGTGCCACTGCACTCCAGCCAAGGTGACAGAGTGAGACCCCGTCCCCAAAAAAAGAAAATGTTCATGCAAAAAATTAAACCAATGTGTGGGAAATCTAGTTTGGTGAATCACAGTTATTCTATACATGAGTTTAGAAACCATGTATAGAATATCATGATCTATTTTTCAACAAGAGTGGGACAAACTGGTAGTATTTTATCTTCCAGAAAAAACAAAAATTAAAGAAAAACAAATCAAACCTTAAAACTTCTCTGTGAAAGGTAAATGTACATTCCTCTGAACTCCCTGCCGCATCACAAGGCTTTTGGGCAGCATCTATACCAAGATAGCAATTATGCCAACTCTGAAAATGTCGGTTAAACATAATCCTCGTATTTCCTACCTTACCTTAAATGCTTGGAGGGTACATCCTAATATATGACGATAAATGTGAAAAGGATCGTTTTAATTATAATGGAGAATTTTTCAACAGTTGGGAGTTGGCTGCCATGTTGAAAGATGAGATAATTCATGATAATGTGTCTGAGGCTAAGACAGAGCAGGCTAGGTCCCATTTTATTGATTTTTATTTTCTAAAATGATTAAACTGATATATCAGAAAATACATTTAATTTATAATCCATGCAATGAAAAAATATACTATATTATTTTCAACATGAAAATGACATTAGAGCTGTATTAGACCTTAAAGGAACTACCTCTCCGAGTGACCCCACGCTCAAATGATTTCTGCTCTGCTAACTCAGTAATTAGACCTTAGTTTAACCTTAGGGCTCTGTTAAGGAGAATGAACTGTGCCCACATGGTATGATTTTCTTCCAAAGGAGACTGAGAAGAGATTGTGTTTCTTTCATTAAAGGCCATTTGGCTTCATAAGAGTGATTGTCAATACTCCCTCCCTCAGAGCACTGATGTATTTCTGTTTCTGACTAGTGACTTCTGTCAGGTCTGAAATGTGAGTTTTATAGAAATCTTGGCTGTGTAAGAAGAATATGGAAGCTTATTGATTCCTGGTCATTGTGAACAGACCCTCTTCTTCTCCTCATGGAAACACACTTTGGACAAGTCAGATACCCAGAGAAAACTCTATAACTGCAACACCAACCTGGACTAGGTCCCACAAGAAAGCCTGACATGTCAGGTGCTGGGACACTCATCTCTGGCCGGTCACTGAGCCCAGCAGCTCCAGATGACTTGGTGCCACCACTTCCTGACAGTATCTTCTAGGAGCTAACATTTGGTATATCAAGTGTTGACTAGTCAGAAGTCACAGAAGCCTACTCAGAAGTAAGGCTAGTGATATAGTTTGTGTCTGTGTCGCTGCCCAAATCTCATATTAAAATGTAATCCCCATTGTGGAGGTGGGGCCTGGTTGGAGGTGACTGGATCATGGGGGCAGATTTCTTATAAATGGTTTAGCACCATCCCCCTTGGTGCTGTCCTCATGATAGTGAGTGAGTTCTCATTTGATCTGGTCCTTTAAAAGTATGTTGCAGCTCTCCCCTGTGACTCCTCCTCTTGCTCCAGCCATGTGAAGTGCCTGTCCCCCTTCATCATGATTGTAAGTTTCCTGTGGTCTCTCCAGAGGGCAAGCAGATGCCAGCATTATGCTTCTTATATAGCCTGAAGAACCATGAGCCAATTAGATCTCTTTTCTTTACAAATTACCCAATCTCGGGTTTTTCTTTATAGCAATGTGAGAACAGACTAATACAGCAAGTGAATCTTACAAATGAACATGTCTGCCCTTCAAAGATAATCAACTTTTAATCCGTGAATACTATTAACTGAGTTAGCTCTTAGCCGCTCTTAGGTTGGGAATTTCATACAAGGTAGGGAAAGTATGCTTTGGTGGGTAAGAGAAAAGGGACCACTTTTATGCTGTTGGTAGGAATGTAAACTAATACAACCATTGTGGGAAAAAAAAGTGTGGAGATTCCTTAAAGAATTAAAAGTAGATCTACCATTTGATCCAGTAATCCCAGTACTAGGTATCTACTCAGAGGAAAAGAAGTCATTATATGAAAAAGATACTTGCACATGCGTGTTTACAGCAGCACAATCTGCAATTGCAAAAATAGGGAACCAGCCCAAATGCCCACCAGTCAAGGAGAAGATAAATAAACTGTGGTATACATATACCATGGAATAATATTCAGCCATAAAAGCAGCAAAATAATGGCACTTGCAACAACCTGGATGGTATTGGAGTCTATTAATTCTGAGTGAAGTTACTCAGGAATGGAAAACCAACATTGTATATTCTCACACGTATGCGGGAGCTAAGCTATGAGGATGCAAAGACATAAGAATGAGACAATGGGCTGGTGTGGTGGCTTACACCGTAATTCCAGGATTTTGGGAGGCCGAGGCAAGTGGATTGCCTGATCTCAGGAGTTCGCAACCAGCCTGGGCAAGAGGGTGAAACCTCATCTCTAGTAAAATAGAAAAAATTAGCCAGGTGTGGTGGTATGCACCTGTAGTCCCAGTTACTTGGGAGGCTGAGGCAGAAGTATTGCTTGAACGTGGGAGGTGGAGGTTGCAGTGAGCTGAGATGGTGTCACTGCACTCCACCCTGGGTGACAGAGCGAGACTCTGGCTCAAAAAAAAAAAAAAAAAAAAAAAAAAAGAAAAAAAGAATGATACAATGGACTTTGGGGACTCCAGGGAAAGGTAGGGGGTGGTGAGGGATAAAAGACTACACATTGGGTCCAGTGCACACTGCCTGGCTGATGGGTGCACCAAAATCTCAGAAATCACCACTGAAGAACCTATTCATGTAACCAAACACCACCTCTTCCCCAAAAACATACTGAAGTAAAATAAATAAAATAGTTAAAAAAATTTTTTTAAAAAGAGTGAAATTTCTGGAACCAGACTGCTTGGGAAAGTCCATTAACCTTTCTGTGCCTCAGTTTTCTCATCTCCAAAACAGAAATAAAAATAGTACTAGCCTCATAGAATACTAAGGCGTGAATGAGCATCCTACAAAGCTAGGCAAAAGGTTACAATGAGTGCTCAATATATTAGTTTTTTGTTATTGAATAAAAATTACAACTTTCGTTGGCCTTCAGGAATTGAATTTATTTTACTAAGTATATATTACAAAGCAAATCATGTATATGGCAAAGAGGAGTGTTTCTCAAACTCTCTGCATTAAAAGGCCAGGTTTTTTGTTTCCAATCCATTGTAGCCTGAGAGTTTTGCCAATTATAACCAAAATGAATTAGTAGAAAAAGGAAATAAAATGAAACGAAGATACGCAAAACCTAAGCTTAAACAGCTGTACGAAGAGTTTCTAAATGTTTCCTCTCAATTTCTGCACTTCTGTCTTAGTCGCTGGGTTCCACAGTTCCCAGACAGGCACCTGTTCACAGTGTAGCACTGGGAAAAAAGCAGCTGCGCTTCTGCTGGACTGCGGTGCACGTGCACCCTCTCCTTTGTTGGGGACTCCCCTCCTCCTGAGGTGGAGCTCAGCTCTGAGTGCAAGTGCTGATAACTTCCGCTGCTTGCCTTCTTACTGTCCTTTATAGCTATGGCCAGTCGTGGCCTTGGCTGGACCCATCAGACACACTCAGACTTAGAATGTAAGCTAAGCGGGAGAAGAAGCAGGGAGAACACAGGAGCAATTCCAGTAAGGGGTGGAGACAGCAACAGCAGCACCCTCTATTTCCAGAGGCAATAGGAGCAGTGATTTTAGAAGCATCGTGGGGGGGGCAGCTGTGAATCCTTCACCAGACCAGCATCCTGACATTGTGGTCTGTCCTTGAGGTGGAGTCTCTCTGGTTTCCAGATTCTTCTGGAGGGATAGTGGTTGACCCAACACTCTTTTAACAAGGTTTTTTTTTTTTTCCTGCTTAAATTAGTCGACAGATTTGTATTGCTTCAAACTAAGAACCAGGAGTGATTCACATGGATTTAGAAAAGAAAAACATGAAGATGGGTTGTCCTGGCATTTGGCCTCTTCACAGCCGGGCATCTTCTAGATGTTTAGAATGCTTTATATTGGTCTCTGTATTATCTCACTTACTCACTCCTGCTCTACTCCTTTTTGGTCTTGTTTACGCTACATCCTAACAATACCCTTCAGTTTAGATGGGAAATCCAGCTGAAAATGGATGAATTCGATACTACCTTATGACATGTTTAAGTGTCACGGGTTTGTAGGCAAGCCATCTGTCACAAGGTTGAAAGAAACTGATCTTCTCAGAGTTTCCTTTTTAGCCTGGGGGAACTCATACCAAGAATTCACTCTTGCTATACTAAGCAAAGATTTTGTCCCCTAAAGCTGATTTCCCTCATAGGAAACTGCTCAAGTGAAAGCCTTCTGCCATTTAAGAGGCAGCAAAGGTAATGTTTTGCTTGGTGGCTAACGGCCTCTTTAACCTCCAGAGAGGCTAAGGATGGTGCAGGCTTGCTCAGGGACATGTGTTCTTCATTCCTGGTGGAGTGCAAGCAGAGGCTATCCCGGCCGCTGGCAGGGATGCTTTAAACTTATAAAGGAGATTAAGCCTGAAGATTTCTTTTCCCTTCAAAACTGAGAATCAGGTTACTGTCTTTAAGGGTTTCTTCTGGCCATTATAAATACTGAGCTTCCAGTTTAATTGGCTAGGATACCAGCATATTTTGCATGACCTCTGCAAGGAGGTAAAGGGATGAAAAAAGATGAACTTCTAGAAGTGAAAATTAATGCACTTGCTTTCATCAAGACAGAACTAATTCTTGAGAAAGAAAACAAGTGAAATTGTTACCAAAGGATCTCAAAAAACTATCCATGCCTGGTCCCATTCCTAGAGCAACTGATGCAGCTGATCCAGATGGAGCCAAACATCAATATTTAAAAATGCTCCCTGGCTTTCTGATACTAATGCAAAACGACTGAGAACCACGGCTTTCTGGTTTCTGGTGAAGACTCTAAGCTCTGCTTTCCCTTCTTGGGCGAGATGTAGCCAGAGGTCAAGTTAGCTAACGTCAGCTTGAAAAGCGAGAAGGAGGCTAGGAAAAAATATATGAAAATGATACATACATTTAATCTCCTCCAAAATGTAGCGCATGGACGGAAAACCCAGCCTGGCCGTGTCTCCATTTTCTCTAGCTTCCATCACATTCTTTAATTGACTGTATGAGCTGTGCGTTAGTACGGATGAAAGGCAGTGTAGTTTAATAAAAGGGTCACCATTAGAAAGAGTTGCAGATTTTCTGTAGGAAATATGTATGTCCAAACAGTAGAGAATTCGTCAAGGAGTTGGAGATCCGGAAACTAGATCATCACTTGAGAATTAATTATAATTAGTTTGGAGATCATTTCCAGGCTCTCTCTCCTGGGTTGTGGAGATTAAATTCAGAGCCCAAACGGGTCCATCTTCATGCAGGGTTGCTGGAGAACATGGAGAGAGATTTTCGGGGAAATAAGCCATCAGTGGGTATTTGGTCAGCAGCTCAAAAAGGCATTATTTGTAGGACTTCACTTTGAGTTTATCGTGTGTTTCTGTATGCATAGGTATCAGGAGTTTTTGACAGAAATATTGACATCCCCCCTGAACAACTTTCATTATAGGTACTGTAGGAGCAACTTCAGTCTTCCAGAATCTCGGACTCCCTGCACCTTCTGCGGTGTTCTTTGTTCAAAAAGATGTGGCTGACCTTGAGGGTGGGGTGCTCTGTGAAGTGTCCACCAGGACAGCGGAAGGATTTACATAGCCTTTTCACAGTCACGTTATCCTCATAGTCCAGCACTTTGGGGAACTCATTGGCCTGAGATCTGGTAGCCAAGCTATACTCCCATAGGGCTGAAACCCAGCACCTCGCCTCTTTAGGACCAGGCCCAAAAGTCTGATAAGGCTAGAAGGTCATGTAAGAAACTACATGAAGAGACACAAAGTAAGGATGGGCCTTGAAAGATGAACACAAACAAGTGTGGAAGATCAGAATTTTTTCAGAGGGTAACTGGTTATAAGTGCCATGCTTCTCTTAGCAGAAATATTAAAAATATAGTACTTTCTTAGCAACACGGTGATCAGACCAGCAGAAATTTAGAAAGCATTACAAGTTATTTTAAAAAGACAAACTCAGCACCACAGATGGTCTTGGCAATGCAGAAATAATAATAGACTGGAAATTAAACATATTACTAATTTTCTCTCTTTGCTTTATTAATTTCCTCTATTACAGGATCTGTCCTTTGCTACCTACAGAGAGATGGCTCCAAATAATCATTTTACATTATTTTATTATTCAGTGTTATTTACCTTGCCAAGTGCACAGATCTAAACAGCAAGAAATTAGAACGACAAAGACAGATTGTTCGTATCTTCCTAATTGCATCTCTTCAATCTCTATGGAATTGAAATGTGATTAAATGAATCCTTCACATAAATTAACAGGCAACAAGAAGGAAATGATTATTTCTGTTACCATCTCACATTAGTCCAACTTTTCTTTGAATATTGGATTATAAAGTCAATAGAAACTATGTGAAGTGACTGAGCAAGAGTTTTCCATTCAAATTCTCAAATAGGCTCATTCTTTTTCATAACCCAAATATAATCATGGAATAAGTAGGAGGACTTCTGGAGACTTGAAGCAATATGTACATCTTACTGAAGAGAGAACTGCTGCAAATGTTAAGAGTTGCAGATATGCTGTGAAGCCAGTGACAACTTTTCAGGAAAAATGGGATACTGTTTGCTGGGGTTTTGCTTCGGCTTTGGTGGTAACTAGCTATGTGATCAGATACAAGCCAGCTGACCTTTCTGAATTTGGAATAAAGACTGATATCTAGAAAAAGCAAATTCACAGTGACGTTAAATATTTAAAATCTCTGCTCTTTGACATAATACATTAGAGGAATGAGCCTAGGTTTGGAATGTCTTTTCAGTTCGTCATTTATCAATTCACAAAATACTTAGTAACCATCTCCCATGGGTAGAGCTCTGTGCCTCACACTGATAAATTTGTTAGCTTCTGCAAACCATCAGCCATCATGTAATGAAAATGCTTTCTAAAAAGCATTATTTGAGTTTAGTTTTCTAATTATTTATTTTAAAAAAATTGAAATAAGAGCTCCCATAAGTGGAACTTTGATGACAAGTATACTTAATGATAATATAGAAAGGTAAAAAAGCTGATACAGGATAATAGTTTCTTACTTTAAGAAATAAAGTAAGTTTCTTAATTTGTTGTTCATCTGCAGAAACTGGTAGTTTCTAGGTTTCATGTGTCCTCTACTCAAATGAAGAGCAACCTTTGAACACAGAGCTTAAAAGCAATGCCCTTAATGAGTGCAAAATCAACACATTAGCTATAAGTTAATCTACTAAAATGGTCATATTTACAAAGTAACTTTAAATACAACATAATAAGTATCTAGTTTAAAATAATGGGAACACTTTTTTTATTAAAGTTCTGGGATACGTGTGCAGAACGTGCAGGTTTGTTACATAGATATACATGCGCCATGATGGTTTGCTGCACCTATCAACCTGTCATCTACATTTACGTCTATATCCACATCTACATACATCTACATGTATTTCTCCTAATGCTCTCCCTCCCTTTTCCTCCCAGCCCCTGACGGGCCCTAATATGTGATGTTCCCCCTTCCTGTGTCCGTATGTTCTTATTGTTCAACTCCCACTTATGAGTGAGAACATGCCGTGTTTGGTTTTCTACTCCTGTGTTAGTTTGCTGAGAATGATGGTTTCCAGCTTCACACACGTCCCTGCAAAAAACATGAACTCATTATTTTATGGCTGCAGAGTAGTCCATGGTGTATATGTGCCACATTTTCTTTATCCAGTCTAATACTGATGGACTTTTCAGTTGGTTCCAAGCTTTTGCTATTGTGAATAGTGCTGCAATAAACATACATGTGTAAGTGTCTTTATAGTAGAATGATTTATAATCCTTTGGGTATATATGCAGTAATGGAATTGCTGGGTCAAATGAAATTTCTAGTTCTGGATCCTTGAGGAATCACCACATTGTCTTCCACAATGGTTGAACTAATTTATACTCCCACTAACAGTGTAAAAGTGTTCCTGTTTCTCCACATCCTCTCCAGCATCTGTTGTTTCCTGACTTTTTAATGATCATCATTCTAACAGGTATGAGGTCTCATTGTAGTTTTGATTTGCATTTCTCTATGACCCATGATAATGAGCTTTTTTCATGTTTTTCTGCCATATAAATGTCTTCTTTTGAAAAGTGTCTGTTCATATACTTTGCCCACATTTTGAGGGGGTTGATTTTTTTCTTGTAAATCTGTTTAAGTTCCTTGTAGGTTCTGGGTATTAGCCCTTTGCCAGATGGATAGATTGCAAAAATGTTCTCCCATTCTGTAGATTGTCTGTTCACTGATGATAGTTTCTTTTGCTGTGCAGGAACTCTTTAGTTTAATTAGATCCCATGTGTCAATTTTGGCTTTTGTTGCCAGTGCTTTCGGTGTTTTAATCAAGAAATCTTTGCCCATGCCTATGTCCTGAATGGTATTGTGTAGGTTTTCTTCTAGGGTTTTTATGGTTTTAGGTCTTATGTTTAAATCTTTAATCCATCTTGAGTTAATTTTTGTATAAGGTGTAAGGAAAGGATCCAGTTTCAGTTTTCTGCATATGGCTAGCCAGTTTTCCCAACACCATTTATTAAATAGGGAATCCTTTCCCCATTGCTTGTTTTTGTCAGGTTTGTCAAACATCAGATGGTTGTAGATGTGTGATGTTATTTCTGAGGACTCTGTTCTGTTCCACTGGTGTATATGTCTGTTTTGGTAGCAGCACCATTCCGTTTTGATTACCGTAGCCTTGTAGTATAGTTTGAAGTCAGGTTGTGTGATGCCTCTAGCTTTGTTCTTTTTGCTTAGGATTGCCTTGGCTATATGGCTCTTTTTTTGGTTCCATATGAAATTTAAAGTAGTTTTTACTAAGTCTGTGAAGAAAGTCATTAGTAGCTTCATGGGAATAGCATTGAATCTGTAAAAGTAGTATGACAATTTTCACAAAACTGATTCTTCCTATCCATCAGCATGGAATGTTTTTCCATTTTTTTGTGTCCTCTCTTATTTCTTGAGCAGTGGTTTGTAGTTCTCCTTGAAGACATCCTTCACATCCCTTGTTAGTTGTATTCCTAGGTATTTTATTCCCTTTGTAGTAATTGTGAATGGGAGTTTGCTCATGATTTGGCTCTCTGTTTGTCTATTATTGGTGTACAGGAATGCTTGTGATTTTTGCACGTTGATTTTGTGTCCTGAGACTTTGCTGACATTGCTTATCGGCTTATGGAGATTTTGGGCTGAGATGACAGGGTTTTCTTTTTTTCTGAGACGAGTCTTGCTCTGTTGCCTAGGCTAAAGTGCAATGGCATAATCTTGGCTCACTGCAACCTCTGCCTCCCGGGTTCAAGTGATTCTCCTGCCTCATCTTCCTGAGTAGCTGGGATTACAGGCCCATGCCACCACGGCCCGGCTAATTTTTGTATTTTTAGCACAGACGGGGTTTCACCATGTTGGCCAGGCTGGTCTCGAACTCCTGACCTCAAGATCCACCCTCTTGGCCTCCCAAAGTGCTGGGATTATGGGTGTGAGCCACCATGCCTGGCCCGACGATGGGGTTTTCTAAACATACAATCACATCATCTGCAAACAGAGATAATTTGACTTCCTCTCTTTCCATTGGAAATATCCTTTATTTCTTTCTCTTGCCCAATTGCCCTGGACAGAACTTCTAACACTGTGTTGAATAGGAGTGGTGATAGAGGGCATCTTTGTCTTGTGCCCCTTTTCAAAAGGAATACATCCAGTTTTTGCCCATTCATTATGATACTGGATGTGGGTTTGTCATAAATGCCTCTTATTATTATGAGATATATTCCATCAATATGTAGTTTATTGAGTGTTTTTAGCATGAACAGGTGTCGAATTTTATCAAAGGCCTTTTCTGCATCTATTGAGATAATCATGTCGTTTTTGTCATTGGTTCTGTTTATGTGATGGATTATCTTTATTGATTTGCATATGCTGAATCAGCCTTGCATCCCAGAGATTAAGCCAAGTTGATCATGGTGGATAAGCTTCCAATTTTGTGGTAAATTTTAGAATAAGTGTAATGTGGTGCTGAGAAGAATGCATATTCTGTTAATTTCGTGTAGAAAGTTCTGTAGTTGTCTATTAGGTCTGCTTGGTCCAGAGCTGAGTTCAAGTCCTGAATATCCTTTTTAATTTTCTGTCTCATTGATCTGTCTAATATTGTCAGTGGGTGTTAAAGTCTCCCACCATTATAGTGTGGGAGTCTAAGTCTCTTTGTAGGTCTCTAAGAACTTGCTTTATGTATCTGGGTCCTCCTGTATTGGGTGCGTGTATATTTAGGATAGTTAGCTCTTCTTGTTGCATTGGTCCCTTTACCATTATGTAATGTCCTTCTTTGTCTTTTTTTCTTTGTTGGTTTAAAGTCTATTTTATCAGAGACAAGGATTTCAACTCCTGCTTTTTTTTTTTTCCTCTCTCCATTTACTTGGTAAATCTTCCTCCATCCCTTTATTTTGAGCCTATGTGTGTTTTTGCATGTGAGATGGGTCTCCTGAATAAAGCACACCGATGGGTCTTGACTCTTTATCCAATTTGCCAGTCTGTGACTTTTAATTGGGGCATTTAACCAATTTACATTTAAGGTTAATATTGTTATGTGTGACTCTGATCCTGTCATTATGATGCTAGCTGGTTATTTTGCCCATTAGTTGATGAAGCTTCTTCATAGTGTTGATGGTCTTTACTATTTGGTATGTTTTTGCAGTGGCTGGTACCAGTTCTTCCTTTCCATATTTAGTGCTTCCTTCATGAGCTCTCGTAAGGCAGGCCTGGTGGGGATAAAATCCCCAGCATTTGCTTGTCTGGAAAGGATTTTATTTATCCTCCACTTATAAAGCTTAGTTTGGGTGGATATTAAATTCTGGGTTAAAAATTCTTTTCTTTAAGAATGTTGAATATTGGCCTCAACTCTCTTCTGGCTTGTCGGGTTTCTGCAGAGAGATCTGCTATTAATCTGATGGGCTTCTCTTTGTGGGTAAGCTGACCTTTTTCTCTGGCTGCCCTTAAAATTTTTCCTTCATTTCAACCTTGGTGAATCTGGCAACTATGTGTCTTGGGGTTGCTCTTCTTGAGGAGTATCCTTGTGGTGTTCTCTGTATTTCCTGAATTTGAATGTTGGCCTGTCTTGCTAGGTTGGGTAAGTTCTCCTACATAATATCCTAAAGTGTGTTTTCCAACTTGGTTCCATTCTCCCTGTCACTTTCAGGTACACCAATCAAACGTAGGTTTGGTCTTTTCACATAGTCTCATATTTCTTGGAGGGTGCGTTCCTTTTCTTTCTTTTTTCTCTTATCTTGTCCTCATGCTTTATTGACCTTCAATCTCTGATATCCTTTCTTCTGCTTGATAAATTCAGCTGTTGATATTTGTGTATGTTTCACGAAGTTCTCACACTGTATTTTTCAGCTCCATCAGGCCATTTATGTTCTTCTCTAAACTGGTTATTCTAGTTAGCAGCTTTTCTTTTATTTTTTGGGTGTGTATTTTTTAAATTATACTTTAAGTTCTGGGGTACATGTGCAGAACATGCAGGTTTGTTACATAGGTATACATGTGTCATTGTGGTTTGCTGAATCCATCCCCCGTCATCTACATTAGGTATTTCTCCTAATGCTAACCCTCCCTAATTCCTCCCACACCTCCTGCAATTTTTCTAAGTTGTTTTCAAGGTTCTTAGCTTCCTTGCATTGGGTTAGAACATGCTCCTTTAGCTTGGAGGAGTTTATTATTACCCACCTTCTAAAGTCTACTTCTATCAATTCATCAAACTCATTCTCCAGTTTTGTTCCCTTGCTGGCAAAGAGTTGTGATCCTTTGGAAGAGAAAAGGCATTCTGGTTTTTGGAATTTTCAGCCTTTTTGAGCTGGTTTTTCCTCATCTTGGTGGATTCATCTACCTTTGGTCTTTGCTGTTGGTGACCTTTGGATGGAGTTTTTGCATGGTCATCCTTTTTGTTGATATTAATGTTATTGCTTTCTGTTTGTTAGTTTTCGTTCTAACAGTCAGGCCCCTCTTCTACAGGTCTGTTGGAGTTTTCTGGGGGTCCACTTCAGACCCTGTTTGCCTGAATATCACCAGCAGAGGCTGCAGAACAGCAAAGACTGCTGCCTGTTCCTTCCTCTGGAAGCTTCGTCCCAGAGGGACACTCACCAGATACCATCCGGAGCTCTCCTGTATGAGGTGTCTGTCAATCCCTGCTGGGAGTTGTCTCCCCGTTAGGAGGCACAGGGGTCAGGGACCCACTTGAGGAGGCAGTCTGTCCCTTAGCAGAGCTCAAGCACAGTGCTGGGAGATCTGCTGCTCTCTTCAGAGCCAGCAGGCAGGAATGTTTAAGTCTGCTGAAGCTGCGCCCACCTGTTGCCCCTTCCCCAGGTGCTCTGTCCCAGGGAGATGGGAGTTTTATCTATAAGCCCCTGACTGGGGCTGCTGCCCTTCTTTCAGAGATGCACTGCCCAGATAGGAGGAATCTAGAGAGGCAGTCTGGCTACGGCTTTGCGGCACTGTGGTGGGCTCTGTCCAGTCCGAACTTGGTAAGAACACTTTTAATGTAACTTCTCTAATTTTTCAAGTTATACAACTATATCATAAAAATATAACAGAAAAATTAATTTATTGTCACTATATCCAGCAAACTCAGCATGAACATGTTTGAGTAATTCTCCTATCTTTTTCTTACTATATTTCCCTCTACCATAACTGACACTCCAAAAACTCCTTAATCTCTTCCTTCCTTCCAGATGCCCCTAACCTCATCCTCTCTCCTGCCATGAAAGGGACTTTTCTGATCCATGCATTTGATTCTTCATTCTCTCTTTTCAAATGCTCCAGCAGTGCCTTGGAGCCTTTGGGATAAACCCACACTCCACAGCACGGTCTTTAAGCCTCTTGATTATGTCTTTGCCACCTCACCAACCTCTTCTCTTCATACATCACCACACCCCCATCTCCATGCAACCCCTGAATGCCTGCTCATTATGATTTTAAACTCAACCCTGGCTCACCAACTCCAAAACATCATCCCCATACCACTCCCATTGATCACTGGGATGGTAGGGTCCCTTCTTTTCCCCTTTCACCATACCTTGACACAAGCAACTAATTTATTATAATTATTGACACAAGGTCTCACTCTGTCACCCGTCCCATAGTGCAGTGGTGCAGTCACAGATCACTACCCAGCCTTCAGCTCCTGGGCTCAAGTGATCCTTCTACCTCAGCCTTCTGAGTACATGATGCTACAGGAGTGCACCACCGTACCCAGCTAATTTTTATACTTTTTGTAGAGACAGGTTTTCGTCATGTTGCCCGGGCTGGTCTGGGACTCCTGGACTCAAGTCATCTGCACGTCTCAGCCTCCCAAAGTGTTGGGATTACAGGTGTGAGCCACCATGGCCAGCTTAATTATTTTGATTATTCCCCAAAACAATATTGAGGAAAACTGTGAGATTGCGTAGCAACAATATGTATTCCCAAAAGACCAATTTTACTCAGTGGCAGTAGCTTTAAACATTTCATGACAAAATATACACTCAAAAGATGTTTTGAAGATCAACTACTAATCTGGGCACTGGGGATAGAGCAGCAAAGAAAACATACAAAAATCTCTATGTAGGGATCCCTAAATCCTACTTAGGGATCTGCTCTTTAGGGAAAGATTTAGATAAGATACCAAAACAAATTAGTAAATTCTGTATTATATTGGAAAGCATTAGAAGGGAGATGATGCAATTTATTGTCTAAGTCTGAGGAACTGTTGCGTGAAAGAAGTGCCACTGATAATTACACCAAGGCCACATGTGTCGGCCAGAAGTACAGCTGACAATTACATTAAAGCAGTGTTTGTAAACAGGGACTGTCCCATTTAGCCTGAGAGCATGATGTGGTAGCCAGCTTCTGACAAGGCTCCCCCAAATGCCTGCTTCCTGGTATTCACACCCTTGTGTAATCACCTCCCGTGAACTATGGGCTAGATCTGATGACTTCCTTCTAACAAAGAAAATAAATAGAAAGTGATGGGATATCACTTCCAAGTTGAGGCTACAAAGTCCATGACTCCCGTCTTACTAGCACTCTCCTTTGCCTTCTAGGCTTGTTTATTTTAATGAGAAGCTCACGTGGCATGGAACTGAGGTCAGCCACCAACCAGCAGCTGGTGAGGAATGGGGCTCTTCGTTAAATAACTCACAATGAGCTTTGAGACAACCAAAGCCCCCTAGCTAACCTGCGCCTGCATTCCTGGCCCACAAAGACTGAGAGAGTAAGTGCATATTGTTTGAAATCCCTAAGTTTTGGGGTGATTTGTTACACAGCGATAGTTAACTATTATATACAATTACTCTAGTGATAAGTACTATGGGGAAAAATAAAGCAGGGAAGACAACTAGAATGTGATGGAGTTGGGGGTGAGGGATGGGTTGAAATTTCAAGTAGTGTGACCAAGGAAGGACTCAAGGAGGATGTTCCATTGAATGGAAACTTGGAGGAGGTGAGACTGTGAGTCATGCAGACATCTGCAGGGAGATCCTTCCCGGCTGAGGGGCATGGATTTGTAATGAGGTGGAGGTAAAAATTCATATGTGCCAACCATCTTCTGAGTGCTTTACCTACATTTTCACATGCTGCCCACACAGAAGCCTAAGAGACAGGTTCTGGATTCTGTGTACAGATGTGGATACTCAGGTTCAGCTCTTCAAATCACACTGCAGTAGCATTGGTGCTGGGTACTAAACACAGGTCTGCTGAGTCCAAGTCCCTGCCTGAGAAGGCATCTTAGTTTCCTACGGCCACTGTAACAAATTATCACGGACTTAGTGGCTTAAATCATGAAAATTCATTATCTTACAGTTTTGTAGGTCAGAATGCCAGCATGGATCTCACCAGGTTAAGATCAAGGCATCAGGAGAGCTGAATTCTTTTCTTGGAGGTTCTGGGGGCAAACTCATTTCCCTGCTTATTCAGACTGTTGGAAGAATTCAGTTGTAGGACTTGGCTTTGCAAGTTGTAGGTCTCTGTTGCCTTGCTGGCTTGCCAGCCAGGGGCTGCTCCCTGATTCTAGAGGACACCCACATTCCTTGGCCCATGGTCCCTATCTGCCATTTTTAAAGCCAGCAATAGTGGGTAGAGTCCCTCTCACACTCTGAATATTTCCTGACTCTTTTTCTGTGGTTGTGTTGCTTCTGCCCATCTCTTCCACTTTAAGGACTCAGGTGATCAGACTGAACCCACTTGAATAATCAAGGTTAATCTTCCTTTATTAAGTTCAGTAACCTTCATTCAATCTGCAAAATCCTTTCTGCCATGTAATAGAACATATTCACAGATTCCAGAGATTGGCATACAGACAGTTTGGGGGCCATTATTATACTTCTCAGAGGGGCATTTGGGAAAACAACATCAGAATTACTGAAGATACAAGGATGTTCTATTGGAGCTGTAACAGGTCTATATGATAGATGTTATTTATGGGACCAACACCATCTTCCTTAGACTGAAGAACTGTCAAGACAGGCTTTCTGTAGGATGTGTGTTTGTGTTAAGTCTTAAGGATAGTCAGGAGAAGGTGGGGATGATAGGTAGTCTTCTAGAGAGAGGAAGCCTGGAGCAAAGCCACTAAGTTGATGAATAGGATGCCCAGTGTAAAGAACTGCATGCTAAGAACTGAACGCCACCTGCTTTAGGGAAGGGAGGACTGTGAGTGATTCCAAATCTGAGAGAACAGGGGACTTTAGTGCATAGTGAGTGCTGCAACTTTATCCTAAAGGATATGGATTTGAATTTACAAGGTCGTCTAAATAAAGAAGATTTGAATATCATGATTTACATGGAGAGTGGAAAAAATGTGCTGCTCTATGCCTCACCTCCAAATTTATTTCCCAACATAATGTATCTTTCTCAAGTTTCTAACTTAAATCTCAAGTTAGACATGGACAAAAGTTTGTTAATTCTACCCCATTCCATATAAGTGATGGGCATTAACAGACTGGGTTAAAAAAATGTGGCACATATGCACCATCGAATACTATACAGCCATAAAAAGGAATGAGATCATGTCTTTTGCAGGGACATGGATAAAGCTGGAAGCCATCATCCTCAGCAAACTAACACAGTAACAGAAAACCAAATACTCCATGTTCTAACTCATAAGTGGGAGCTGAACAATGAGAACACATGGACACAGAGGGGGAACAACACACTCCAGGGCCTGATGGGTGGTGGGGGGTGAGGGAAGGGTACATAGAGGACGGGTCAGTAGGTGCAGCAAACCACCACAGTACACGTATATATGTAACAAACCTGCACATTCTGTACATGTATCCCATTTATTTTTTAGAAGAAATAAAAAAAGTGATGGGCATTAGTTACAGATAAAATTAAAGGAAAAAATACAGGAACAATTTCTCAGAAGTCTCGCTTGGAAACTTCTGATCATAGTTGCTGGCTTTCTACACATATGTGGTGTAATACTGTAGCCACAACCTGCAAATGTTTCAGTGGTTTTCTCTGATATGCACATTACATATTAGACACTGATGTCAGTGGCTTCACTAATTCAGATACGGCTAGGAAAACATCTTGGTTCAGTAACATTTATTAACTTCACTCAGCTAATAATTCCTCAGTTGCAGGACTCATTGTTGTGTGTACACGTGACAAATAACATGTAGAATTGCAGCCATAATTGAAAACAAAATCTACCTTTTCTTATTTGCATACAATTTCTGGGGAAAAGGAGACTTTTTTTCCAGTAACAAATTTGTCATATAGATTTTGTCCTAGGAGAAAAATACACACCGTTGTATTTCTGTAAGAAGTATTTGGCTATGGTGGGCCTTCTGGGCTGAGGGATCCCATTGTTGTCAAGACAATAAGAATGGGTAGGAGATCCTTCTTAACGAAAACTAGAGAATTACATGTTCTGGTGTCAGGAAGGGAGCAGTTACTTTATGTGGGCATTTTCCCTGCGGCTGTTATTTAGGGGATTGTTTTCTCTGACCTTTGAAGCACTTTTAATTTTCTTAACATGTAAAGAAAGGTCAGCATTTCATCTCAGCAACAATTATGGTGAAAATAGCTCTAAGTAAAAGTGGGTTGAAAGGAATTGTCCTCACTAAATGGTTCTATTGTATATTGTTTTCAAGAAGGTATTTTAAGAAAAGAAAAGGGAGGAGGAAAGAAGAAAGGAGAAGGAGAGAGAAATAAAAGTGGGGGGTGGGGAGAGAGAGAGACCCAGAGACCAAGAACAGAGTAAGCAAAATGCTGAGTGACGATGTAAAGGGATTAGGAGAGAGGATGCTGAGAGAGGCTTGCCATCAATTCTTGGCTTCTTCCTTGGGTCTGTGAAGTGCTATGGAGAGGCAGCATTACGCAGTGCAGGAGTCAAGTGTAAGTTACAGAAGAATCTTTGCTTCTGGATCCTTCTGACATATATAATATGAATTCAAATCTTTCTCTTTAAAGCCCTCTTCCAACATCCAGGTAAGCTCCAATTTGCTTCTGAGCTGTTTTTCTCCCTGTGGGACTAGGATCTAATCAGTCTCATTATGGATAGCTATGGTGCTCATTCATCCTCCTTGCAACCTTTCCTTTGGGATCCACCCTTCCTTCAGCCCACAGCATTTAGATGGAGCCGTTAGTCAGGGCGTTCCTCCTCTCCCACAGAAGCTGTACAAATGATGCCTACTTACCCATCAGAGACCTTCTAGGGGCTGGAATGGATATTTGGAGCCAGAGATGGTTTCTCTCCTTATGAAATTTTGAGTTATAAGGACCACTTAAGTTTAAAATGGTAATCCTTCCCATCTTGTAAAGAGAATCCTTCAGCAAATGAAAGCAGCACTGCCAGAAATCAGAGCCAAGCCTTGGAGGGAGAATCAGTTCCCTGAGATCATTCACAGAATGTCTGAATTTAGCCAGCCTAAAGGAAGACAACACCAGACCTTTTTATTTGCACCAGCCAATAGACTGCATTTTAAGTTGAGTCTAATTTGAGCTTTCATTGTATTCCTTGCAATGGAAAAGCCCTTAGATATAATAATATTTCTTTAATATTTTCTTAAGGCTGATTTCGATAGAAATGAGAATCTACTGATTTTGCCGAACCTGCTGACTTATTCTACTGCAACCTAAACCATGTGTCTTGGCTACATGTCAGCATTAACGAATCTGCACTACTTTTCTGGTTCCTCCTAGGGGGTTTATTCAACTTGCTCTGTGACACTTGTGTTAAGCGATCTGTGCCAAGTTTGGTTACTCTTCCCTGACAGATCTGACAGATAATCTTATTTTCATCCATTCTTGGCACCTCTCAGTATCAGTATCCATCCCTAACTCTAGTCAATAGACCGTCAGTGACAGGGAACCACCTACGGCTCTAGAATATCAAGGACAGGGCTTCTACAGATGATGTCTTAGTCTACTTGGGTTGCTATAAAGGATGAGACTGAGTAATTCAGAACTAAAAACAGTTTGTTTGATTCACAATTCTAATGGCTACAAAGTTCAAGATTGGGGTTCTGGTGAGGGCCTATGGCTGCTTCCACTCATGGTGGAAGGGGAGGGGGGACCCTGCAAGTTCAGAGAGCACACTCGGAGAGAGGAAGCATGAGAGAGTGAGGAGGTACCAGGCCCTGTTTAATAACCAGCTCTCTCTCTGTGAACTAATAGAGTGAGAACTCACTCATCACCAAAAGAGAGCATTATTTTATTCTTGATGGCTCTGTCTCCATGACGCAAACACCTTCCACTAGACCCCACCTCCCAGGACTGCCACACTCATGAAATTTCAACATGAGATTTGGTGGGGGACAAATGAACCATATCCAAACTATAGGAGACAGCAACAGGAAGAAGAAATGGCACCAGACAGTAAAGGGAATTTTGTCACCATCATGAGGTCACATCCACCATTCTCCATGTAGATCTTTTATGACTCTAGCCCATGTGGATGGCACCACATTGTTTTCTGTGGTCATCAACTTCAGGATACCAGCAGGGCTGGTCAGGTTAATAAGACTATGCTACCAGCTCTCTCTCTTCTGTTCATATCCCGAATGCTATATTCTTTTTTTTTCTCTTTTTTTCGGAGACAGAGTCTTGCTCTGTCGCCAGGCGCAGTGGTGTGATCTCAGCTGACTGCAACCTCCGCCTCCCAGGTTCAAGCAATTCTCCTGCCTCAGCCTCCCAAGTAGCTGGGACTACAGGCACACGCCACCACGCCCAGCTAATTTTTGTATTCTTTAGTAGAGAGGGGGTTTCACCATGTTGGCCAGGATGGTTTTGATCTCTTGACCTCGTGATCTGCCTGCCTCAGCCTCCCAAAGTGCCGGGATTACAGGCGTGAGCTACCGCATCTGGCCCACTGATGCTATATTCTAGAGAAGCCTATATCTTTGCTTGGTCTTAAAACCAGAGGTTGGGAAGTATGGGTAATGAAGTCTGCTCCGTGCAGTCCTCTATGCTCAGTGGCTCTGAGAATAACCAAGTACAGTGTACTTTCTCACTGAGTCAGTACAGATGTCCTTTATTGGGTTTCATGCAACTGTCACTCCCTTATGTCCCATCACTCTGAGCTATATCAAACATGCTTTTTGACATACCTATCAAATTCCTGCCTTGACTTATGTGAATATAACTCTGTATTCTCGGGCAAAAGCACAAACATCAAGACTTTTTCTTCTTAAATAAAAATGGGCCCTTAAAAAGAAAATGACGCCCAGAAAGCACATGTTCCAAGTGGAAAAGGTTAATGCTGGAAATTATTAGGGATTTTCTCAGTTCTTCTATAAAGCTTCTATTTCTGGCTTTCCATCCTTGGGTTTTTAATACTTATTGCTACCTACACTAGAGAGCAAATAAAATGAGATTTAAATTAGAGTGGACAGTCTGCTACCTGGCAGTGCCCTTTGGGAAATTTTAGTACAAGAGGTCACTGTTTAAACATTTTGCTATACATTCTGTGTGTGGGAATTGCCGTCAACCAAGATACCCCTGTGCAGTGTACACACACCCATACCTGGTAACATGCTCTCAATACACACAGATGTGCACATGCACTAAAATGTTCGAGTTCCCCAGGGGCTTTCTTACACAGGAATGAGCAGCCATTCTGGCCTCAGGTTTGGATGTAGCATAGGATGGGGAGTATGGGGCACGATCACTTTCCTCCATGACAGTAAGGACAGGGCTTCATCCAAGCTGGACTCTCAGGGAGTTGAAGTGCCTTTCTGCTAATGTCAGCCCTCCCCACTTCTGCCCCAAATCAACCTTGCCCACGTTCCCACTGCCACACCGTCCAGCTGGTTCAGTGGCATGTTCCTGTTCTTCATGGCAGGGGACCCACCTCAGCCCCTGAAGCACAGAAAAGAGCATCTTCATTGAAGCTGCTGGAGCATGGGAAAGAGCACCACCAGCTCCCTGCTCACTAGCTGTGAGCCTTGGGCATTCTATAGATCTTTGACGTGTTTCTTTAATTTGTTAATTGAGAATGATAATGACTGCCTAATAAGAGTCTGTGAGGACTCAGTGCAATAATATACATAAAATGCCTGTTTTTGGTAGATGTACAATAAAGATCTGTATTAGTCATTAGTCTGTTTTCATGCTGCTGATAAAGAAATACCCAAGACAGGGCAATTTACAAAAGAAAGAGGTTTAATGGACTCACAGTTTCATGTGGCTGGAGAGGTCTCACAATCATGATGGAAGGTGAAAAGCACGTCTCACATGGCAGCAGACAAGAGAGAAGGAGAGCCAAGTGAAAGTGGTGTCCCCTTATGAAACCATCAGTTCTCGTGAGACTTATTCACTAACACGAGAACAGTATGGGGGAAACTGTGCCCATGATTCAATTATCTCCCACCAGGTCCCTCCGACAACTGTCATGCAACTGTCACTACCTCACGCCCCATTGCTCTGTGTATACCAAATATGCCTTTTGCCTTCAGCCGTGTAGGTGGCTGAGCAAGAGAGGGCTTTGGCTTGACAGAAGATCTCAAGGATTTGCTTTCTGCCTTTTAGTTTGAGTGGTTGTTGTTGCTTTTTCAAAGACCTCAGATACAGGGACAATGTAAATGTCAGTCATTCCGGTAAAATCCTTGCATATGTGGTCTGTGAGGCAGTCATCCTGGGGGAGCTTGTGTCTGTGTCCGCTTTATAAGAAGATGTGATAACAATGGCACTCCTGTTTCAAGTTTTAGGGATCAGTACTACCACAGTCACACCTGGGCCTAAGAAACCACCTAATGTTTGGTAAGACCAATTAAGCCACAAAACATGCAGTGATAAAGAATATGCATTGGGTACAGACATACCACTATGGAATGCCATGTAGCAAATATTATCTTAAAGCACATTCCAGTGTATCAAAAAGTGTGGTGCAGACAGCCTTCGCTTCTCTAAGTGTATAAATAGACATCTGGTCTAGACAGTTTCTAAATCTCCTGTCAGCTCTCACACTCTATGATCGGTCCACAGTCCAGTAATTTTCCAAGACAGGTCCAATAATAAAACCATACCACCCCTAAGTGTGTAATTGGTTAAAGAATGCTTGGATTTGTTGACAACTATGAAAATGGGGAACTAAAATGCCAGGTTAAGGTATATTAATACACTGATGAGGATGAAAGTGAGAAGATGGCAAAGACTGGAATAAGTGTTTTTCAAGGACTGGCTCCAAGGGACCTGAACTTGATTAAGCTTATCAGAAACAAAAATAGTCTAAGTTCCCAAAGAATTAAATATTATCTCTGCAAGTAGGACTTTTCAATATGATGTGGAAGGCTTGGATCAGAATTCTTTATTGGTTGCTTGTATGCACTGGACTTCCTTGACAAGAGATACAAAGAACAAAATAAAGCAAGCAGGACAGCCAGAGGACATATCTCAATATATGAAAGAAAACTGAAGAGTTTTGCAAATAATATTGAAAATAAAATATCTGATTTAATTTCATCACACTTAATAAATTCTGGTAACTCTAGGCTGTCAGATAGAAGAATATGTGTCCACGTAAATAGAGGAGTACAAGGAATGAAATTTTGTTACTGACAAATTGTTTGAAAATATGAACTCTGTGAATGTCTATTTATTTTCCCAAGGTTTCATAGTTGAACTTCGATTTCCTAGAATTATTTGCTTTTCGTTTTTTAATTTTTTTTTTTTTTTTTTCGAGACGGAGTCTGTCTCCGTTGCCCAGGCTGGAGTGCAGTGGTGCCATCTCGGCTTACTGCCAATTCTACCTCCTGGGTTCAGGCGATTCTTGTGCTTCAGCCTCCTGAGTTGCTGGGATTACAGGCACCCACCACCATGTCTGGTTAATTTTTTGTATTTTTTAGTAGAGGCAGGGTTTCGCCACATTGGCCAGGCTGGTCTCGAACTTCTGACTTCAGGCGATCCTCCTGAGGTGATTCACTTCTCGGCCTCCCAAAGTGCTGGGATTACAGGCTTGAGCCACCGGGCCCGGCCAGTTGTTCTGGATATATATATCTGATGGATCTAAAATCTCCATAATGTACAGTCTTGTAGTATTTAAAACTGTCTGCAACTAGATGTTGATCTGCATTTTCTCATTGTATTTCTTACTACACATGAAGAAATGAGTTTTATTGATAAAGAGGGTAAACTTACGAGTCAAGGCTGAGTCTGATGTTAACTCTGCCATTCACAAACTGTGGACCTTGGTCAACTTATTCAAACCTTTATATCCTCAGATTCCTTATCTGTAAAACAGGACAGCATTTCTCAGCCTTGGCACTATTGATATCTTGTGTGGTGACATAGTTTGGCTGTGTTCCCACCCAAACCTCATCTTGAATTGTAGTTCCTGTAATCTCCACATGTCATGGGATGGACCCAGTGGGAAGTAACTGAATCACGGGGCAGGTCTTTCCCATGCTGTTCTCATGATAGCGAATAAGACTCATGAGATCCGATTGTTTTTATAAAGTGGAGTTCCTCTGAATACACTCTCTTGTCTGCCACCATGTGAGACTCGACTTTGTTCCTCCTTTGCCTTCTGCCATGATTGTGAGACCTCCCGAGCCATGTGGAACTGTGAGTCAATTAAACCTCTTTTCTTTATAAGTTACCCAGTCTCATGTATGTCTTTATTATCAGCATGGAACGGACTAATACAGGTGGAGTAAAAAAGCATCCCTGGCCTTTACTCAATAGATGACAGTTGCAAACCTGCACTTGCGACAACCACAGTGTCTCTAGAAATGGTTCCATGTCCCCTGTGGGGCAAAATCACCCTAGGTTGAAGATCTCTGATGCTTATCTCAACTGGTGTAATCATGCTTATCTTACTATGTCACTGGAGGATGGAGATAAAAGATAGATTAAAAAGCTTCCACTGCAGCCCAGGCCCAGTACACTTTTTCTCTTGGTTCCAATCCTGGTGGACACAGTGGGGGGCTCCTCAAAGGCTCCACCCCTCACCTCCTGGAGTCACTGCATCATCTACTTCACACTGGGGCATAGACAATTGGATGGCTTCTTTGATCTCTGTCCAGCACTTGATCATAATGATTGGATTTGAAAACCTAACTTAAAATAATATAAGGAAGAGGATCCAAGGTATGTTTTTCAATCTCAGGATATTAAAAATGGATATCAGATATAAAATATGGGTTAAGTTATATTAGTAGAATTGTTTCCATACCATATTGTGTATTAATTGTATTCTAGTTCATAGCTGTAAAACAATATTTTATTATATTACATTTCTGGTGATCATTGAGCATCCATAAGTATAGTAAATGGAAAAATGGTAAAATCTGCAAAATGGTTCTATTTTAGATTTTGCTAAAGAAGAGAAGCAAAAACTTAAATTAGACTTAAAAAAATCAAAATAATTTGGCTCCTTTAAAAAGCAAATATCAACAAAGGCTAACATCTGGCTGAGGTAGCTTGCTCCCTTGTGGATTCAGAGCTGAAAGTTACTGAAGATATATCAGTACAAATGTGCACATTAGATGATTCCCACCAAAGCATCTCTTGAAAATGAAATTTATGGACATCTGACAGTATTTATTGCCTCTCCTTTATAAACACAGTACTTAACAATAAATGGCCTCAAAGAATTCTCCAGTTCTCAGATCCCACCACAGAAGGCCTTAAGCTTCAAAAAAACTACTGGCTTTCTTCTGAAAACCTTTTTCATCCATTGAATACCAAAAGAACCACTTTCCTGAATAAAATATTAGCTGAATGGTTTACTATAGAAGAGTCTTTTATTTTAGCTATCAATGCTGATGTGTCACTTACGGTTATTTGTTATATGATAGATAAAATGTTTGAATGCTTGACAAATTCTAAATAAGTTTTGAATATGTATTATATATATTATACATATATATACATTTTCTTCCCTGCTCCATTTTTTTTCCATCTCTAATAGTTGTAAGTATAAAATTTGCTATGATTCTTTCACAGTGTTACAGAATTCTAACGTGAATAAGAAAAAAAAAAGAATGAGGCTGGAATATCAAGCTATGAACTTGGAAAGAAATCCAAACAGGCATATTGGTGAATACTACATTTTCTTGATCTAGTGTGCCAGCTTGGAACAATTGTTTAACTTATCTGTTTCTATTTCCTCAACTTATATCTAGCGGTCCTCAAAATAGAGACATGTCAAACATATGCATTCAATAATTATACACACATATATCAGATGCTGTACCATTTACAATGAAGTCATCCTTTGCAAATCATTTTCAGATATATCTGTTAGTAGTTAAAAAGATACATAATTTATTGGAGGAGAAAAGAAATCATCTATTTCTTCATAATAAAGCTAAGCTCAAATATGTTTTCTGATCCCAATTTGACTGTACTTGATTTCCCACTTTGCCTAAGACCACAAGAAAACATTCACTACTTTTTGCCAACTTCAAAATCTTTGATCCTGATCTCTTTCTACGTTTGATGGTACCTACAGCTCTCATGCTTATGACATTTTAGTGAATCTCGTTAGGTGACTTTGTTGGAATACCTCTTAGCAACAACTTACTTTATAGAAAATAGTATAACAAAAAATATAGCACGCAGTTGAAGAGCATGGACTCTGGGACCATATCACCTAATCTAATGGTGGCTCAGCCTCTCTGTAAATGTGCTGATGGGAAAAGTCATTTAGGCTCTCTCTGTGTTCCTCAGCTTCCTTATCTGCAATCTGGGGATAGTAATTGTACCCAACTCACATAGTTGATGTGAGAATTAAATGCGTTTAAAATTAGAACAGTGCTTGGAACTCTGAAGTGTTGGCTCTCTATTATTATACTTTACATAGTTAATTCTATAATTCAGCTGGGCCTGACCCTAGTACATTCTACAGGTGTAGGCATGAGCAAACCCCTACCCTTCTCAGTCTCAGAGTTTTGATCAGAAAATTAAGGTGGGATGAATGATCTTCTCTATCGCTGTCATTTGGTTAGGGTTTACTGATAATGCCTGGGGCAGTGCCATGGGAGTATAAATTCGTAAGCTGTTATGGAAGGCAATGTTGCAGTATGGTTCACAATGTAATGTGTTCACACTTTTAGTCTTGGAAATTTGTAGTTTAGGTAATGTATCTTATAAAAATACTTGCATACATATATAAAGATAAATCTATATGAATGTATATTGAAACATTATTTAAAATGATCCCAATATGCATTTATTAGGAACTGGTTAACTATGATAAATAATGTTACATTAATTTATAGCCATCCAAAAGGAGTTTGGGAGGAGTCATGGAAGTAAACAGCCAAGTGGAAGAACACAAGTTGCAAAACAGTATGTATATCATGGTCCCATTTTGAAAAGAAAGAAAATAGGAAGGAAGGAAGGAAAGGAGGGAGGGTGAATGACAGCAGTAAAAAAATACATGTGTATCTTAGTATATGGACAGAATACAGATTTTAAAAACATATGCCAGACAATTAACAGTAGTTAATGTGGGGTGGATTTATTGATGTCTTTATCTTTCTTTCTCATATTATTTCTTTATTCTCTAAATAGTTTTATTTTTAATTTTACTTTAAGCTCAGGGGTACACATGCAGGTTTGTTATATAGGTAAACTTGTGTTGTGGGTGTTTGCTGTGCAGAGTATTTCATTACCCAGGTATTAAGCCTAGTATCCATCAGTTATTTTCCTGATCTTCTCCCACCTCCCATCCTCCACCCAGTGACAGGCCCCAGAGTGTGTTGTTCCCCTGGTTTGGCTCTGTGAATCCACCCAAATCTCATGTCAAATTGTACTCCCATAATTTCCACATGTTGTGGGAGGGACCCGGCGGGAGATAATACAAATCATGGGCAGTTTCCCCCATACCGTTCCTGTGGTAGTGAACAAGACTCGCAAGATCTGATGGTTTTATCAGGGGTTTCCGCTTTTGCATCTTCTTCATTTTCTCTTGCCTTTCACCTGCCGCCAGGATCCTGAGGCCTCCCCCAGCCATGTGTAACTGTAAGTCCAATTAAACCTCTTTTTCTTCCCAGTCGCGGGTATGTCTTTATTAGCGGTGTGAAAATGGACTAATACATCCCCTCTATTTGTCCATAAGTAAACATTACTTTGGTAGTTTGAAACGAAAAGCTAGTAAGTTTTTCTTTTTAAGAACAATCATCGACTTTGGATCAGACAAAGCTTGGGTTCAAATTGTAAATTTATAGCTTTAAAGCAGTGTGACCAAGTACAAACTATTTAAACTCTCTGTTCTTACTTTCCTTAGTTGTAAAATGGATAATACTGAACTCTCTTTGTTAAGTAAAAGCTAGCGTAGAAAGTGCATTTAAATTCACTATCACAAAGCCTGGCATACTGTAAATGTTCCATAAATGTCGGCTCTCTCCCCTCCACTCCCTTCTAATTACAAAATATCTGCATATTAAGCTGGTTATAGTTTAAAAATAGAAATATGTTTCTCTACAGAGATTTTTATTTAGCTCTATGTGTGACACAAATTTAACAGATTAAATTTGTGATAACCTTTACCTTTAACGTATCATTTTTCCTACGATCAGTGTTATTTTAGGAGGAATGAGAAAATATATGACCTAAGATCTGAAAAAAGTGGTTAACATTTAGTACTATTTTACAGGAGGTCCATCCGGAATAAAGTATAGGTGTCCACCTTGTCTGAATCCAGCTATAAGACAGCAAAGCACCACGTAGTGAAGTGAGAGTTATTTCATTTTATATATATATATATATATATATATATATATATACACACAGAAAAACGTCTGAAGGGGTAAGCACCTCAGTATCAAGTATCTATTTCTCAGATGTAAAATTACAAGTAAATTTCTTGTTTTTGAGCTTTTAAAATTTTAGACATTAACAAAATTTATGTTTTGAAATACAAATGTACAATAAATGTTGCAAAATCTTGTTTATACCTAAAGTATGTAAAATTAAGCAATGATGAAAAATAAACCATGGCCCTTGATAATCATTTTGTTTAAATTTTCTATGAAAATTAGCAGGACAAAGTTTCAAAGTAAGTGTTTTCTTAATTTGGATGACGTCAACTTAACTCTGCAAAGGAAGCAGGGACAATGGATTTCGACTTGTTCCTAATATTAGGAAATACACTGGTCTTATCACTACAACAGTGGATTGGTACTTTTGTTTTATTGTAAACAATTCAAAAAGACATTAATGAAGAAGCTGATGGGTGTTATTTAGGGGATAGCATCTGTTGTTTTAGTTTGACTGAGTCTATTATGAACGAATAGTTTAACTAGTATATTTGTGAGAAGGGAGTAACCATCAAATGCTTATTCAGAATAGGACTTGACTTAAAAATGTGGGTAAGTTAATGCAATGGGAAACTGTTAAAATGGGTGAAGGATGTTTGTCACTAGCTTCAGCCAGAATGACCCGTTTCAGCTGAAAGCATAAACCTGCAACAGGTGGGGACTGTGTGAGAAAGTATGAAGTATTATACTCTTAGCATGTTCAAATTTAAAAAGGATTTAAAAATCATACAGTTTAATTTCTTCTATTTCTAGATAAGCACTTGAGTTGAATTTGAACTGGTTCTAGAACTGAGATCTCCCACCTCAAACTGCTTCTTTCCTTTCCACTAAAGCATGCTAATATAATTAACATTCAGGTAAAGTCACATGGCACATAGGCTAAAGATTACCCATAGAGACTTCAGACCCTACTGAAGGAGAGGACAATTAACATGAAGGCTAACAGGAGGTTTGTTCAAATCATATTTTTGGAATTTGATTTTTTTCTTCACTTTCAGGCTGACCTATTAATTATGGTCAATTACCATATGTACGCACTTATGGGGAAGAAACACTTCTTAGTGTTGCATGTCCAAATGAACCCACTGTACTGAGGCCCTATATAAATATGTGTCTGATAAATTATTAACAGATGGTGATTTATTATATGGATTTCACAGCTCCTTTGCCTCTCTCTCTTATTTCTGCTGAGTATTCTGGTGCCAGAACCATTTCTTTCTAAAGACAGAAAGATGAAATCAGAGTAAAGAAACACCCAAGTGTTCCACTGTATTCTGAACATTTTGGTCCAGTGGCTTGGCAGAGAGGACCTTTGTAGATGTTGATGAAAACAATCTGTTACATTGCTGTCACTGTTCATTAAGAGACTTGCAAGGATCAAATATCCATATGTCATTCAAGAAGATACTCAATTATTATAAATGTGGAATTTAGAGCTGTGTACTGAACAAATTCAAACTTCACAAAGCTGCTGCATTGATTTTTCTAAAACCATCACTATAAGGAAAATTCGTATTCCTGATCACAAATACAAAACTCTTCTTATTTTACCCTTGCCCATCGCCTTGACTTTATGCTTTGACCCTTCTTCCCTTGTATTAATGCTTAAAAATCCAGCCCTGTAAATGGCTTTTCTTCTCAAGTTAGAGCATGCATCCACCTGCCTTCTTGGGGCATGAAGGGCTTGGACTGGAAGGGCAGCGTGATATGCTGTTCTACAAAGTCTCCTCCCAGTTACTCCACGTTGAACATCCCCATCACCAGGATGCTTGTCCAGGATTGAGTCTCATTGCCAAGGTTCCAGGAATAGAGGTTCTCCTCTCACCTCTCACTACCCCTCCCACTAGCCCCAAGTACCGCCTCTTAACTCAACGTCTCTGCCCAGCCATGCCTTCTCCATGGTAGGCTACTCAGATCCTTCATTTAAAAGCAACCACTTTCTCATCCTATACATTTCCCTTCAAGATGTCGCCTCCTTGAAAGGACAGAAGCACAGGCAGAGACTGCTCATGGCCCCTCTATCTGAAGCCCCACTTCACTGAATCGGCCCTGGGCTGTGCCGGCTGGCTCTTCTCCATGCTCTATGACACCCAGTGCTTGCATGTTCAACACCACATTTGCCGAGTTCCACTGCGGCACAGTGGTTCTGAGTGTGGACTCTGGAACAAGTACACCTGTGCTCAAATTCCGGCTCTTCATTTGCCAGCAGGATTATATAAGACAAATGACTTGCTTCACCTTCCTCATTTGTAAACTAGACATAAATAGCATGATCTGTCTCATAGAGAAGAGGATTAAATAAACTAATACATCTAAAGCTTACAACAGTCAGCCCTCCAGAGTGACAGCTCTTAACAGTGTTTACCAGTATTTGTGCTTCACCATTGATGTCAGGATTTAGTTTTCCTGGGAAAGTCTTAGATATTTGTACATCCTTTTCCCCTCACAGAGTGTTTAGCAACTAGTAAGCTTCATATGTATAGCGGCCAAACTGAACTAGTAAGAATAAGGAGAATAAATTCAGAGTGAGAAATCCTAGAACTAGAATTATCTGAACACCCAGGTTTAGTTCCAAGTTCATGAAGCAAGGAGGCGCTCTATGTAGGCATAGATGGTGATGTTTTTTTTCCAGGGGGGAAACTATTTCAGACAATTCTACCCTTGACTGTAAATGTGGTCCTCTCCAACAGCACAGTCAGTGTGTAGCTTCTGATTAATACCCAAAGGTTTCATGGCCATGCAGGGTATTCTATTATAGTTTTCAACAGAAAGTGTAAATTACCGGATGCCTGATAAATTCATCCAGAAACACTAAGAAAAACAGATGCTATTTTCCAAACCTTATCAAATGATTCCCTTTCTCCTCACTCGCCAGGGTAATCTGGGGCCAAATATGATGGAAAAGTAATTTGTCGGTTTCTGACCACTTGCACACTCCAGAGGGAGGGGTTGGGGGAGTAAGGCAGATATATCAATTTCCCACACTCTACTCTCTTCCTTCTCTGTGTGGTTAAAACAAAGTATTTGACTTCCCCCATTTTTTCTATTGATGAAAGATGACAGATCCAATGGTTGAGCTCACAAATGAAAATCTTTATTTTGTGTGATCAGAATCTTTCTGTTTCCACTGTAACCAATCCAATACCAGAGAGAGATTCCAAAGTTTGCAAGGACGGCGCTAAGTGAGCTATGATCTAGCATGTACTGAAGGACTTTTCACCAATACATCAGCTCCCTACAGAGACCTAACTAGCTTTGACCTTGAAGTCAATAACAGGGCATGCCAAGGATAGATAATGGGTTGTTCCTGCTTAGTGGTTTGTATTCTAGATATACCTTCATTATATTTTAGACATTCTTCACTAGTGAAAAGTAACCTGGTTATTTTAGAGGGAGGCCACAGGGTAGCTACATATAGGAAATATATATATTATAAAAAACTAGTCAAGAAACTTGGTGTGTGTGTGTGTGTGTGTGTATTAGATTGTAGACTTTTCTTTTTTACATTTTGCTGTTTATCTGAATGAGAATAGCAATACACAGCCTTAATTTTATTCTTCGCCCTCCTTAGCCCTCCCAAACTACATTAAGTACCTGACTCTTAGAAAGAATTATGAAGGAACTAAAACAATAGTGCCAAGAGACATTGAAAATATTAATATTTATTTAATTTATATGGATTTAGCCTTGAGAATTACTGTGCGCTAAGAGACTCGGGGGTGACCAGACCTCCACTCACAGGCAGAACAAGAGGGTAACCATGCCCTTATGCTGCAGAGTATATTTCAAACTATTAAAGTGACCCATTATTTCATTAATTTAAGTAGATTTCTGGTTGCTGAAAAAATGAGTTCTAGCCTGTTGCAGGACAAGAAGAGAAGAACAAGGTTGCATTCCTATGGTTAGGTGCTGCTGGGTCCCGAGGCACATGCTATTGTATGAGTGATTCTGACAACGAGAATACCTGCTTTCAAATTGCATTCCATTTTGCACACAGGCTAAAATAGGAAAAACAGGCCATTTATGCATCACTTTCAAACAGAAACTACTTGATAGAGAAAAAAAAATTCTCTGAACAGTGGTCAGACTCTCCAAATAGACAAGTGGATGCCAAATAAAGGGAGTGGTTGTGAACTGACCTGGCAGCACGTTCTTCAGGAAATGACCGGGTGCGTGTATCCTTGCTGATTACACATATAATAGCTCCACAAGTAACGCTGTCTATCAAGAAAGGCTGTATCTCAGTCGCGTTTTCAAAAGTAAAGAGAATGAGCACTCAGCTGAGCCTTTCTGGAAATAAGACAGAGCAGCTCTAGGACAGGGGAAGGAGTTGGGAGTTCTTACATGCTGGTAACAGCCAAACCGCAAGAGATGAGCAGGGCACACAGCACACATTCAAAGGAAAATCCAGTGTTGACTTTTACCACTACAGGATGTTTGAAAAAGGATTCAGGAAAATTAAAAATCAAAAGCATAGATCAGTTTGTGGAAAGTCCAGCACGTCTTTCCACTTTGTAGATGAACTCTCTGGAACAAAAAGTGACATTCAGATTTAAAGTCACAACTAGGATATCTGAGCCCCGCAGGTAATGGGAACATGTCCTGACAGCATTGGGAAATGAGTGGGGCTGCTGCCCTGTGGGAACCGAATGACATACAATGCTGGAACACACTCGCCACAATGCCTAGCAATAAGTTTTATGAAAACATTATCATTTCCAACATTAATACTAAACATTATAACAAATGTATTAATTTTAAGAGGCCCTTCTACCTTCGTCACCCTGGAAATGACATGGATAAAGGTACAGTGTATGTGGCTGTGATACCACAAAGACCTAGAGCTGATTTACGTGGTGATACCCCCTTCTCCACAGAAGCTGTGGTTCAAAGGGACCGTAGCTAGAAGCTACTCTGCAAAGGAGGCTTTAAGCTTAGTTCTTAGAGCCCAACTGGTGAAGAATATTATACAATAACGTCTCTACAAAATTACTGCTTTTCAGCTTGGAATCACAATTGTGATTCCCTTTTGAATTTATCAATGCAAAGCTTCATAATAACAGAATGTTTTTCTATTGTTGCTCGGATTACCTTAATCTCTTACAGTAACTTTTTCACACTCCAACATTTAAAGTTTTTGTATACCAAAAAGTAATAGTTATTCATTTAATTTAAAATATTTTACCAGCTCTAATTGGTAATGACACATTTCCATGAAGTTACAGTGTGTGGATGTCTAAGATATCAATCTAAGCTCTAATCTATACAGGCAGAAGTGCTGGTGCTTGTGAAAGCGGGACCTAGAAATAGACTGTTTGGGTTCAAGTCCTAAGTCCACCCCCCACTAGCTAGTGTGTCAGGCAAAAAAACTGTTTAATTAATCACCCCATGCTTCAGTTTTCTCATGTGCATAATGGGGAAAATGAGACTACTTCAGTAATGGAAGAATTGAACGAGTTCTTAATAATTATCAAGTTCTGAGAAGAGATGAGGCAGAAGCTGAAAGATTTTAATGAACTTCACATTTTTACAGGTATGAATCTGGGTAAACCATCATAATAGCATTAATTGTTTCAAGAGGTTAAATACAAACATGAAAATTTGCATTTTGAATTAGTAGGGATGTCTTAATCTGTTTTCAGCCTCCTAATAAAGACATACCTGAGACTGAGTAATTTATTAAGGAAAAAGAGGTTTAATGAACTCAGTTCCACATGGCTGGGGAGGCCTCACAATTATGGCGGAAGGTGAAAGGCACGTCTTACATGGCAACAGACAAGACAGAACTTGTGCAAGGAAACTTCCCTTTATAAAACCATCAGATCTTCTGAAACTTATTACCCTGAGAACAGTATGGGGAAACCACTCCCATGATTCAACTATCTCCCCATCAGGTACCACCTACAACAGGTGGTAATTACGGGAGCTAAAATTCAAGATGAGATTAGGCCGGGGACACAGCAAAACTGTATCAAGGAATTTGTTTCTAATTCGCTAATTCATCTATTCATCCATTCACCAGATGATTACTAGCCTCTCTTAGAGGATCCCTTTCAGATACAATGAAAAAAGCCTGATACTAAATTTTAACAGGTAGATCAAGAGAGAAATCACACACTGCATTCACTGCACAGTGGCTTTAAATAAATTTGGCTTTGAGTTTACAAATATTAAAACCACAATTCAAAGGATAAAAGGAGTAGGTGAAGGCAACTGAAGGTTTTTAATGCACAGAAGAATCACTTGCACAAACCATATATCAATGGAATTTATGAAACTGCACATTACTAGAGCAATCATTTATACACTCAGCACTAAGAATACCCAAAGAAATGTGTTCCCTCTCAGCAGCTGCCATCTTGGATTTACTTTTCCAAAAGAGACAATAATCCAGACTACAGCATTTGCAAACATTCACTCTGGCTTTGCTTCCTTTTAAACAGCCAAATATTCAGTGCTCCTGAAAAACATTGTTTGAAATAATTGAGGCCACTAGAGTTTTTATAGAAACAACAGGGGCTCTTGCTTTTTCATGAAATGAATTTTGGGCTCTCAGCCACAACAAAATCCCACAGTTACATTAGTTGCATGAGAAAGGTTTACTTTTGACTTAAAGTTCTCTCTTAGTTAAATGATTCCATTAAAACGTGCAGCCAGGCACAGTGACTCACGCTTGTAATCCTAGCACTTTGGGAGTCCAAGGTAGGTGGATCACGAGGTCAGGAGTTCAAGACCAGCCTGGTCAACATGGTGAAACTCCGTCTCTACTAAAAATACAAACATTAGCTGGGCATGGTGGTGGGCGCCTGTAATCCCAGCTACTTGGGAGGCTGAGGGAGGAGAATCAATTGAACGCGTAAGGTGGAGGTTGCAGTGAGCTGAGATTGCGCTACTGCACTCCAGATTGGGTGACAGAGCTAGACTCTGTCTCAAAAACAAAACAAAAAACAAACAAACAAAAAACCATGCATGCATGCATACAGACTGAGAAAACTGTTTTAGTTTCAAAGAATGTTGGGTCTGCCATATTTTTTTTAAGAAAGGTAGAATTAAGTAATTTGAGGTAGCCCTGATGACATAAAGCATTAGAAAAGCCTTTCAAATTATCACGGAAAGAAGAGATTATTATAAACCGTTCTTCAAAGAACATAATTGTACATACAACATTGTACACTTTGATTATTTTTGTCCAATATATTTCTGGAAGTACAATTGCTGGACAGAGTAGCTGCCTGTTGCTGTGTAAAAAACTATCATGAACTCAATGGCTTTAAACAAAGCCACTTCTTTTCTCACAGTTTTTGTGGATCAGGAGTATTGTTTGGGCACTCAGGAAGGACCTCAGAAAACTGCAATCAGTGTTAGCTGGGCTGTATTCCTCTCTCATGCTCAGAGACCCCTTCCAAACTTAGGTGTTGTTAGAAAAATTCAGTTCCTTCTGTCAGTAGAATGATAGCCCCTGTTTTCTTGCTGTCTGCCTACCGGGGGCCACTCTCTGCTCCTAGAGTCTCCCATAAGCTCTGCTAAAACATGGCAGTTTACTTTTTAAAGGTCAGTAGAAAAATTTCTCTCTTTAGCAAGGCCCCAGTCTCTCTTCTGAGGGCTTTCACCTGATTAGGTCAGGCCCACCTTGGATAATCTTCCTTTCAGTTAAATCAAAATCAACTGATTTGAGAGCTTTCTTTTATCTGCAAGGTCCCCTTACCTTTTCTATATAATGAAACCTAATCAAGAGAGTGAAATTCTTTGATGTGCATAGGTCTTGCCTGCACTAAAAAGAGCAAATTATATACAGGATGTACACAGAGGAGAGACATTTTAGGGAATAATATGGTTTTTGTAGTTCCTATAATCCCCACATGTCTTGGGAGGGATCCAGTGAGAGGTAATTGAATCATAGGGGTGGTTACCCTTATGCTGCTGTTCTTGTGATAGTGGGTGAGTTCTCATGACATCTGATGATTTTATAAGGGGCTTTCCCTCTTTGCTCAGCACTTCTTGCTGCTGCCATGTGAAGAAGGACAGGTTTGCTTCCCCTTCTGCCATGACTGTAAGTTTCCTGAGGCCTCCTCAGCCATGTTGACCTATGAATCAATTAAACCTTTTTCCTTTATAAATTACCCAGTCTTGGGTATGTCTTTATTAGTTCCATGAGAATAGACTAATACAGGGACCACCTGGAAATTCTGCTTAGCACAGTCCGTAATGCAGTGTTTTCTTTAGGACTCTGTATCAGTACACTAAATTGTCCTCGAAAGAGGGTGGGATAATTACAAGTTCAGCAAGAGTGTATGAATTGCTATTTTCTCATACTTCATCAACATTGAAGGTTATTAGTTCTTTTTTTCCCTCTAATCTGGTAGAAAAAAATTTTTCTTGTAATTTTAATTTCTATGTCTTTGAAAAAAAGACAACATAATTTCATGTGTTCACAAATCTGTGAATTAGCTTTTTATATCATTTATTGTCATTTTAAATTATTCATTTATTTTTTTGTATTCACTGATAAAATCTATTTGTATATAACAGACAACAACCTTCTCTTTTTTCATGTGTTGCAACTACTCTTTTCTCTCTCTCTCTCCCAAGAATGTATTTTGAGCTGTGTCTTGTAAATGCCACTATTAAAGAAAAATCAGATCTTTAGCGCAATCAGTGAGAAGTAGCCAACAACCTTGTATAACTAGGGACTTTTCAACAATGGACCAAATAAGACAACGGTATAACTGTAACCAATCAAATATTTTCTTGGCTTTCCTTTGCAGTTCATCCTATAAAAGTCCCCCACCCTTGCATTCTTTTGGTGAATCTGTAGAACCACTTCTGGTTTGGGGCTACCTGATGCATAAATTGCTGTTTGCTCAAATAAACTCTTGAAATTTTTATTGTGCCTCACTTCACATATTGAAGAGAATTTGTGACTTGTCTTTTTCTCGTTTTGCCATGGAGAGATTTTTATAACAAATATAGTGAAATAAAAACAATGAAAACATCCATTAATTTGTTAAACAATTGGCATGTGTTAATGCTCTTCAAACATTAGAAGATGGGATGAATTCATAAGATCTAACTCAATGTTAAAATCAATAGAAAAGCAAGTTATAAACAAAGATTCATTAATTGTGATACCCTGCTTTATAAAATGTTTGTTATATACATATTTGAATAATTGTGCATTCATTAAAAAATGTCTGGAATGGAACATGGCAATATACAGCCACATACCATAGTGGATGCATTTGGAGAATTGAACTAGGCAGGTGGCTTTGGCTTTTTACTTTATTCATTTCTGTATTTTTAAATTTAATTTTGTAATAAGTAATCTTTGATTTTATTATTGAAAAGAAGATAAGCAATGATGTTATAATGTTTAATCTACTTTTAATATGAAACATGGCATTTTGCTTTATCTTAATTATTTGAATATTGTCATATTTAATACTTACTGGATATTTATTTAGCAATATGAGCTCCTTCCAATTATTTATACTAGATGGATTAATCCTAATTTTCTCAGCTTGTAAGAGGAGGTAAATGGGCCTCAGAAAGTCCGTTACTCAGCTAGGGGTCAGGGGCTGGTTAGCAGGTAAAAGGGAACTATAACCTAGACGCTTAAAATCCTATCAGAATATGTATTCTACATGTCATCACCAATGGGAACTTATTGAATGCATTCAAGTTGTATTTGGCTGTTATGTGCAGAAAGAAAAACTAGAAACACTCAGTCAATTCACTGCATCAGAAGAGTGCACAGAAATAACCACTAACAGTACAAAGGAAAATGTCCAAGTGTGTTCTTTCTCAAGTTGAAAGAAACCACTTCTCAAAAGGAAGAATTTTCACTCAGCAGTTAAATCAGAGGGATCAACACAATTAGGTAATAACTTGTGCAAGGCAGAAGACAAAGTGGGGGAGCAGTCCCAGGCTGCAGGATGGCTTCACGTCTGGAAGCACAGCACAGAAGGCCAATGGCCAAGCTGAGATGTGTCAGGTTTGGAGGCTACAGTGGCTTAAGGGAAAGTTGTATCCTACAGGGTCCTTGGCCATTGGGCTTTCTTATATTCATGACTCTTAGCTACTTTTGAAGTCTTTTTTAGGGAGGGGAAGCAGGAGGAGTCTGTGAATGACTTAGATTTATCCCTTGTACAGAAATACTGTTATTTGTTTCTGCTGAAGTGTTGGTTCCCTGTCAAGTACACCTGCCTTGTCTTCCTCCCGGAGGCCCAATCACGTTTCCTAAGGTAGACACTCCCTTCATGATGTTGGGTTTTCTCTCATACTCCCACCTGCATCCTTCTCTAGGGTTGGAGTGATGCTGCCCAGAGGGGTGAGATACTGGGGGCTGTGGCCCCCATAATCCTTCCTGACTTCCGACCATTCCTTTTCATGTAGCTCCTTTATCCTGCATACTCTATACTCAGCTCTGCTCTAGTGTTTATGAGAGACGGCCTGGCCACCCCACCTGGTTTTCTTTCCCTGCTTAGCAGGAATAATTGGAAAGAAGCTGGGGAACTGTCCAGCAGTGCCAAGAGCTGCCATGCAGGCTTCGGAATGGGGCAGGCTCAGAATGGGGCAGGCTTCAGAATGTTACTGCTGTATATTTGGAGCCACTCAAGCCCAACTCCTCTCACAGTGGTTTTCAGGGAAGGCAGCTCTGGAACGAAGGTGAGGCTTGCTTCAGCAGCTAAGTGGAAGCAGACTTCCGGTGTGGGCAGTGGAGGTAATACTTCCCCCTTCCCTGGCACTCGAATGGAAAGGACTGAAGCAAAAGGAAAAGCCAATTTGTATGCAATTAAATGCTTCTACTGGTAATTGCTTTTCCTTCCCCTGTTAAAAAAGCAGAAATCCACATTTCCCACCTTCTCAGCCTGTCCCCCTCTCCTGTGCTAAATTGCCACAGTTGGGAGTACTGACTTCAGGCAGTTACTGGCAAGAGTAGATGCATCAAAGAAATGAAGATTTTGTTTTTGTTTTTAACTTAAAAAAATGCCACCTCTCTAGAGTTGTAGTTACTAAGCTTTTCAGCTTAATCTTTAGAAACTATACATACATATCTAGAAACTAGATATATATGCTATACTATATATATAGTTTCTAAATATATAGCTATATAGTTTCTAAATATATAGCTTAATATATAAATATAAAGCTTAAATATATATAGTAGAGCTTAATAGACATATTAAGCTGTACATTTTGGAACTATATATAGCTTAATATACATATATATAATGTATATTATATATATTATATACATTATATACATATATTATATATGTATATATAAATTATATACATATAATATATATATTATATATAATATACATTATATATATGTATTATATATATGTATATTATATATATATTATATATATGTATATTTGCTGCTCCTGTATGTAGATTCTTCATTAGAGATTATTCGTTCTGACACCTTCTTGGGTTTTAAATTAGCTTTAAGATTTTAAAATTTAGATGAAACCTGACAATAAAATCACATCAATTATTCAGTAATTTGTAATACATCTGGAATTCTCAGAAATTTTAGAGATTTTAAAGTCCTCTTTTAAATTGCATTCATCAGATATGGCAATTTGAGGAGGAGAGCAGTTTATGGACATTGATTACTTGTCTTCTGAACACTATTCTTCTTTGCATTCTTAGACTATGGGACTTTATGCATGGTTTTAATTCCATGATCACCCAATCACACAGAAGGAAAGATTCATATTTTCAATTTTATTCATTCAAATATTTGTTAAATTTCTACTGTGTGGCAGGAATACATCAGGGAAAAACAGAGGCAAAATCTATGACCTTGTGAAGCTTTCATCTAGACAGGAAAGACAGAAAGACTACATGCCAATAAGCAAATTGTGTGTGCTGTGGTGAAAGGGTTATGAAGAACCAAAGGGGGAAATAAGGACAGAAAAAAATGGGAGTTTATTTTATATTGTGTATGTTAGAAGAAGAGAAGAATACACTTTGACAGAAGCAAAAGCTTATATGACTCATTTTATATTAGCATATACAGATATCTTGACACTATACATAAGTAGAAAATTTGAGGAAATGACAAGAGAGATAGATGTTTCCTGAAAATTATATAAAGAATCAACTCCAAACATAAGCCTGACATAAAGATGTTTCAAAATATAACCTGATATTTGTATATAACCTTGTATTTGTACATTTGTATATAATTGTAGCAAAGGTAAAACTTTGCTAATCATAAGTAGTAATAAAACGTGGTACAGCTTTGTATTATTATGTTCTCCTGCTGCTAATAAAGACATAATCAAGACTGGGTAATTTAAATTTATAAAGAAAAGATATTTAATTGACTCACTGTTCTACATAGCTAGGGAGGCCTCACAATCAAGGTGGAAGGCAAATGAGCAAAATCACATCTTACATGGTGGCAGACAAGAGCTTGTGCAGGGGAACTTCCATTTATAGAACCATCAGATCTTGTAAGATTTAATCACTACCATGAGAACAGTATAGGGGAAACAGCCTCCATGATTCAATTATCTCCACCTGGCCCCACCCTTAACATGTAGGCTTTACTATAATTCAAGCTGAGATTTGTGTGGGGACACATCCAAACCATATCATTTCACCCTGGGCCCCTCCAAAATCTCATCCTCACATTTCAAAACCAATCATGCCTTCCCATCAGTCCCCCAAAGACTTAACTCATTTCAGCATTAACTCAAAAGTCCACAGTCAAAAGTCTCATCTGAGACAAGGTAAGTCCCTTCCACCTATGAGCCTGTAAAATCAAAAGCAAGTTAGTTACTTCCCAGGTACAATGGGTGAATACACCCTTTCCAAATGGGAGAAATTGGCCAAAATGAAGGGGCTCCAGGCTCCATGCAAGTCTGATGTCCAGTAGGGCAGTCATTAAATCTTCAAGTTCCAAAATGATCTCCTTTTACTCCAGATCTCACATCCAGGTCACACTGATACAAGAGGTGGGCTTTCACGGCCTTGGGCAGATCAGTCCCTGTGGTTTTGCAGGGTTCAGCCCCCTGCCCCAGCTGCTTTCACAGATGGCGTTGAATGTCTGTGGCTTTTCAAGGCACACTGTGCAAGCTGTTGGTGGATCTAACATTCTGGGGTCTGGAGGATGGTTGCCCTTTTATCACAGCTCCACTATGCAGTGCCCCAGTGGGGATGTGGTGTGGAGGCTCCAATCCCACATTTTCCTTCTGCACTGCCCTAGCAGACGTTCTCAATCAGGGCTCCACCCCTACAACAGACCTCTGCTTGGACATCCAGGAATTTTCATACATCCTCTGAAATCTAGACAAAGGTTCCCAAACCTCAGTTCTTGAGTTCTGTGCACCTGCAGGATCAACACCATGTGGAAGCTGCCAAGGCTTGGGACTTGCACCCTCTGAAGCCACAGTGTGAGCATTATATTGGCCCCTTTCAGCTATAGCTGGAGTGCCTGGGACACGGGGCACCAAGTCCCTAGGCTGCACACAGCAGGAGGGCCCTGGACCCAGCCCAGGAAACCATTTTTCCCTTGTAGACCTCAATGCCTGTGATAGAAGAGGCTGTCATGACGATTTCTGACATGCCCAGGAGACATTTTCCCCGTTATCTTGGTGACTGGCATCTGGCTTCTTATTACATATGCAAATTTCTGCAGCTGGCTTGACTTTCACCCAAGAAAATCAGGAGTTTTTTTTGCTACTGCATCATTAGGCTGCAAAATTTTCAAATTTTTATGCTGTGATTTTTCTTGAACACGTTGTTGCTTAGAAATTTCTTCTGCCAGATGCCCTAAATCATCTCTCTCAGGTTCAAAGTTCCACAGATCTCTAGGGCAGAGGGAAAATGTCACCAGTCTCTTTGCATAGCAAGAGTGACCTTTACTCCAGTTCCCAAAAAGTTCCCCATCTCCATCTGAGATCGCCTCATCCAAGACTTTATTGTCCATATCACTAACAACATTTTGGTCAAAGCCATTCAACAAGTCTCTAGGAAGTTCCAAACTTTCCCACATCTTCCTGTCTCAGGTCTTCAAGTCTCTAGGAAGTTCCAAACTTTTCCACATTTTCCTATCATCTTTTGAGCCCTCCAAACTGTTCCAACCTCTGCCTGTTACCTAGTTAAAAGTTGCTTCCATATGTTTAAGTATCTTTCCAGCAGTGCCCCACTACACAGTACCAATTTACTGTATTAGTCTGTTGTCATATTGCTAATAAAGACATAACCAGGATTGGGTAATTTATAAAGGAAAGAGGTTTAATTGACTCATAGTTCCACATGGGGGTGGTCTCAGAATCACGGCAAAAGGTGAATGAGGAGCAAAGTCATGTCTTACATGGTGGCAGGCAAAAGCTTGTGCAGGGGAACTCCCATTTATAAAACCATCTCATGAGACTTATTCACTACCACAAGCACAGTATTGGGGGGGAAACTACCCCCATGATTCAATTTTCTCCACCTGGCCCCACCCTTGATATGTGGGGATTATTACAATTCAAGGTGATATTTGGGTGAGGACAGAGCCAAACCATATCATTCCACCCCTGAAGCTAAGGGGTTTTTTTTTTTTTGTCCTTGTTAGAGTGACAAGCACCAATTCATAAAATACATTTTTCTTTATCAGAATTAAATCGTGAATACAATGAATTCCCTATAACATTATTCAAAAGTGTTATGGAAAATGAAGCTATTTTCACTGGCTTCCTGAAGCTACTACTCGTTCCACGCTGGCTGTTTCACTCAAAAAGAAGTTTCCCTTTATCCACATCACACCTAAACCTCCATTTAGCAAGTTATGTTGATTTCAGTAGGGCTGAATGAGACTTTCATTCATGGAATAAATTTCATCCATTGACTTTCATTGAATAAATTTGAAAAGAGGGTCTGTAACATAGCTTGGCTTTTGGATAGAACTTACCACAAGATCTCACACAGCTTTCAAGTGCTAATGTATACCATGAACTGCCATGGAAGTGACATGTGCAAAACTTTTCAAAATTACTGAAACAAAGAACCATTTCTGGTAGCACATTTTAAGCAATAAATATTCAAACAAAAATATTTTGAGAAATCATGCATTAACATAAGCCCATAAAAAGGCTTTTATACATTTAATTCTTTGGAGTTTTTGTGCCTCCCCCCATCACAAAAGAGTATTGGCATTCTCCAAAAATCTCTAACTAGGGACATTTACCAAAAAAATTATTCTTGATCAGGAGGACCTTCAGATGCCTTGTTATTATTCTAAGGTATCTCCTCCAAGATTACATGTAATCTCACTAGGAAATAAAATACACAGAATCAGCTCTGTCCCCTAAACATTGGCCACTCCTCCCATTTATACTTCTCTACATGCACATACAGATGTATGTACAAGTGTGCCAACACACACACACACACACAACTTTGTAAGCAATTTTGCATCCTATGAGATTTGAATAAAATAGTTCTTGTTTGAAGAAAGTATGATTTGACTTGTATGTATGATGAGTGTGTGTATGTGTTGCTATAAAAGTAAAAGATACTCAGTTCTCTCAGGTAGAGTCAGTGAGTGTTTTCTGGATATTATTCCTGAGTCTAATCTTGACTATTGAATAGGAGTCACTTGAGGTAGCAGGAAGTGGATATGAGGGAAGAAGAACGTGTTCCTAGAAGAATAAATTGCATAAGTAGCTATATCAACTGCTGATACATAGAATGTAGATGCAAACTACAAAAAATGGATAATATTTGTGTGTAAAATGTAAAGTAGTTCAAGCAATGGATACAAACTTAAATATATCATGATGATGTTGGGACATATTTCAGGAATGCAAGGTGGTTCAACTTCAGAAAATCGACCACTGTGATCTACCAGGTTACCAGGTTCAAACGAGAAAAAAAGTATGAACATCTTTCTGGATTCTGCTGAAGGATTCAGCAAAACTCAACACTCATTTATGATAGAAACTCTTAGCAAACTATAAATGGAGGGACCTTTTATAACTGAGATTTATTCCCGATTGCTAACAAAGGTTAAATTTAGTAGGGAAACTGGCATTTCTATGAATCAGAAACAAAAATGATTCTTATATCATTCTGACTATTCAACATTATATTAGAAATTCCAACCACTACAAAAACAGTCAACCAACAAAACAAACAAAAACAAGAAAAAAAGGAGTTAGTAGTATAAGAATTGGGAAAAAAAAGCAAAGTCATCATAACTGACAAATGTGCTCTATGTAAAAAAATTTCAAGGGAACCTATAAACTTTTGAAATGAATGGGAAAGTTGTATAGTGTTGTTGAATACAAGACACACAAAAGCCAGTTACATTGCTATATGCCTTAATTGACTAGAAAGTGTGATAAAAAATATAAACACACAATAATAAAATTTACTAAATGCCTATGAGTATCTATATCAAAAATACTATAAAATGTTACTGAATAATCTATTATTAGTATTATTTTTTTGAGATGGAGTCTTGCTCTGTCACCAGGCTGGAGTGCAGTGTCACGATCTCGGCTCACTGCAACCACTGCCTCCCAGGTTCAAGCGATTCTCCTGCCTCAGCCTGCCAAGTAGCTGGGACTACAGGTGTGCACCAGCTAATTTTTTTTTGTATTTTTAGTAGAGATGGGTTTTCATCATGTTGGCCAAGATCATCTCTATCTCTTGATCTCATGATCCACCCACCTTGGCCTCCCAAAATGCTGGGATTACAGGCCACCCTCGTCCAGCCAAGAATCTATTATTCTATAATAATTATTATAATAATCATATGAAATTATATAATTATTATAATATGAAATTATAGCTAATATAATTACTATAGCTATAATAATTACAGCTATAATAATTTCAAGGCAGAAAATGTTCAATATCATAATGGTGTTAATCTCCAAATTATTCCATAAATTCAATGGACCACAAATCAGAATCTCAATGGGATTATCTGTGGAACTTGACAAACTGATTGCAAAATTCATATGAAAGCGTAAAGCTATGCTTTACTCTTAACTTGGAAAAGAATGAGGAGGAGGGGTTTTTACTAAGAGATGCCACAACTTACTGCTGAGTTTGAGTAACTAAGACTGTGTGATATCGGCACAGGGATAGAAAAATAGATCAGTGAGACAGAATAAAAAGCACATAAACGAGACTTTCCAAGGCACACTTGAAGGTTCTTCCCTTGCAGCCTCAGGTCTTCTAGGATATTTACATTGTGATACTCCTTCTCTGAGGAAAGAATGGGGTGGAACAAATGTCAGTATTGCTCCTACAGCATGTACTTCAAGGCTTAGGCCTTTCAGCCTAAACAATAATTTATAAAATGGCAAGAAAAGAAGGACACAAAGACACAAGATACCCTGCAGAATTTTCATCTTTTTATCTTGGAAAAAAAGGGGCTCTTTGTAGGCCAAGTAATAAAATAAAAGTTGTTCTAAATGTAATCAGTGTAATCATTTAGGTTGTAAAAAAGTAAGCAGATCTTTTCTTCCTTTGTTAATCAGTCACTTGATTGGGGTAAAACACTGTAACTCTCCTTCCAAAAGTGGGAGGCTTGGATCTACTTGAGCATTGGGAGAAAAAGAAGGACAAGGAGGAGGGATAGGAGGAAGAGGAAGAGGAAGAGGAGAGAAAAAGAGGGGGAGGAAGAGAATGAAGACAAATGATCTTACTAAATACATATTAAATCTAGTGTGACCCAAATGTAACTGTCTTTTATTATTTTTTTTTAGAAAATAAATAAAGAATAACTAATATCCACAACAAAAATACTCTTTTGATTGTTCTTAGTGCATTAAATATTCATTTCACCATTCATTAGAACGAACCAACAAACTGATCAGGGCACATATAGAAGTTTGGAATAAAATAAAAGAAGCAGTAGAATTCAATGAAACAAACGAGGACATATTCAATATTTAGTTTTGACAAACTGGTTTCCCATTTTAAAAAATCAGATAAATTGTCGCATTTTATCATACAATGAATAAACTCTAAATAGACTAAAGGCCTAAATAGAAAGAACAAAATTTTAGATTTTTAGAGTAAAATACATGTGTGTATCTCCTTGACATCAGGGAAGATAATTATTTGTAAAAGGAATGCAAAAACCAGAAATCACAAAATGATAGATAAATTTGACTATATGAAAATTAAAATCTTTGTATGGCAAAGAGCATGAATGAAAGAGAAACAAGAAAAGGAGAAATAAATTAGAATATTGTACAATAGTCAAAAAATTAGTACTCAGAATCTGAGTATTATTAGTACCATTCCTAGAAATTGGAAAAATAAAAGATGACTCAATACAAAAATGGGTAAAGTGTATGAAGAAGCAGTCCATAGCAGAGGAAACGTGAGTGGCACTGCGATGCATGAAGAGCTTCTAGAAACAAACAAGCAAAAGCAAATACATATTTATAGTAATTTAGTGGTAGTTACTGTTTTAAATACATCTATAGATAGAGCTATATTTACAATTTAGGGCAAAAAATAATGTAAAAATAACAACTTTAAAGTCATTAATTTTCAAGTAGTTCGAACTCTCAGTGAGCACCAGAAAGGGACGTGTGAGATAAACACGGGGCCCAGGGAGACTCCCCTAAGAAGAACAGCATTTTGAATGTCCAGTCAAGGAGGAAGAGATGTCAATAAAGAGAGACAGCCTTAGTCCTGGGAGTAGAAAAAGACCAAGAAATCAAGGGTAAAAGAAGGAGAAGGTAGGGCTGTCAGTGCCAAATACAGACGAAACATGCACTGATATAAAGATACAAATCTTTGTAGATCTTTTACATTCAGCCTTCAGATGGTCTCAATATCCATCTAGGGTGTGCTTGTCTAAATTCCTAACGTGGTGCTATAGACTGAATGTTGCATCCCCACAAAAATTCCCATGTTGAAATCCTAACTCCCAATGTTATGGCATTAGGAGGTGGGGTGCCTGGGAGGTGATTAGGTCATGAGGGTGGAGACCTCATGAGTGGGATTAGTGCTCTTATAAAAGAGACCCCTTGTACCTTCCACTATGTGAGGGCACAATGACATGACGGCCATCTGTGAGGACTCGAGCTATTACCAGGCACTGAACCTGCCAGGGCTTCGATCTAGGACTCTCCAGCTTCTAGACCTATACAAAATAAATTTATGTTTTTTATAAGCCACCCAGTCTGTTGTACTTTGTTAGAGCAGCCTGAATGGACTAAGACAGAGGACTGAGCTGGCTGGGACAACCTGGAGCCTCACCCATCCACATCTGCCACTTGTACACTAACATACTGAACTCTGTCTAGAGTAAGACAACAGTCCGGCAGTATGACACCACATCAGACAACAGTCCTCTTGCTCCATGGCCTAACAACCCAGTTCTACACAAGCAGCTTCAAAATGTCAGGAGAAATGATTATATCTCTTTTGTTCCTAAACAAAACTTGTTTATCCATTTATACTTCTGTGCTGTGCTGAGTGATTCAGTTTCAAAACTCTCTCTAAAAATAAATGCTACTGCTGATCTGAGAGAAACATAAATGACCACTGAGAACAGAATTTCAATGAACCCTGAAACTGAAGCTGTCAGATGCAGACCTCACATTCCTTTCTCTCCACCAAGTTATTTTCAATGACAATGTGTTATGTTCATGGTCTTTGACTAACTTGACCTCTGACTGCCATCCTTGGCTCTCATAATATCTTAACACTAAACATACAACAAATTTTTTAAAATGGGAAGTGATTAGATAATAAATTATCTACAGAGGGTGGTCTTAATTAGCTCTATCTAGAATTTGGCTCAGTTTCGCTTGCTGGATTCAATCTAAGCATGCTTTTCCTAAATGTCAATTGTAACCATATATAAATGTCTTGTTAAAACAAGTTTATCATCACTAAACTTAACTGCAGTCTCTGATTAGCTCTTTAGAGCCTAAATAAGGCATATTTATGGTTTCTTTCCTCTTGATGTTATGTCAGCTACATATGGGGAAAACTGTATGGCTCAGATATCTTAAAATGCTCTAGAATTTCTTCTGTGAACTTTGAAAGAATAAGTGTCATATTTAATTTTATCCTACATATGCAGTTAAAGGTCAATTAAAAGTATTTACCAGTTTATGAAAGGATTAAGACTGTCTTTAAGTTTCGCATATAAAGCAAGTATTCAACTTTATGACAGACTATTAACTACATTTCAATTAATGTTGACTTTTTACATTTGAGTGTTATGATGGCTTTAGTCTGAATTGGGCAAGTGCTCTAGGCTTGTCACTAAAGCATCAGGGATCTTGCTGCCATAGCTTAATGAGTGACACAGTATTTCAGACATAGGCTATGTCATTCTAGCTAATTCTGCATATTTGTCTGCTGGACACAAGGAAGGGATCTAAAAATACAAAACAGAAGATGCCAACAGCTAACAAGAGGTGGCTCGCCTGGACAAAGGGTGAGGACACAGTTGATGGCTCATTTGTCCCATTTTTTCTTTTACTTCTTCCTTTTTTTAGATGGAGTTTTGCTCTTGTTGCCCAGGCTGGAGTACAATGGCATGATTTCAGCTTACTGCAATCTCTGCCTCATGGGTTCAAGTGATTCTCCTGACTCAGCCTCCCGAGAAGCTGGGATTACAGGCATGAGACACCATGCCTGGCTAATTTTGTATTTTTAATAGAGATGGGGTTTCTCTATGTTGGTCAGACTGGTCTCAAACTCCCCCACCTCAGTTGATCTGCCTACCATGGTCTCCCGAAGTGCTGGGATTACAGGCATGAGCCATCATGCCAAGCACCATTTCTCTTGATACGCCTTGCCACTAAGGTTCCATCATAATATATAACGTGGATGGCCACAGCATTTGGTTGACACAGGAAACCTGACACAGGCTAGTCATATCGCTCTCTGCTCCTAAACTTGAAGAGTACCCCAGACAAAATGGGGCATACTGCATCACACATTCTGGCCTCCAGTTGTCTCCTGAACTCAGCTCTTGTTACTGTTCTTTTCCAACTTGCTCTAGTGAATTGCTCTTCACTGTTCTTCAGACAGACCAGGCACACTCCCACTTAGAAGCTTGGCACTACCTGTCTAGATTGTTCTGATCGCAATTATCTACATGGGTTACTCCTTCACCTCATGCAAACCTTTATTCCAACATTACCTTCCTGAGGAGTTTTACCTAGGGCATCTTATTTCAAATTGCAAACTGTTTCCCTGCTACCCTAATCTTCCCAATCTCTCTTAACATGATCTAGTTTTTATTTTTCTTTTTGTTCTGTATAGCTCTCATCGCCTTCCAAAATACTATACAATTTGTCTAATTTTTCATGTGTATTTCTTATTGTCTGTCTTCCTTTGTTAGAGCCCAGAAAAGTAGGAATCTTTCTTTTGTTTACTGATATATCCCAAAGCTTTGAAAACAATTTCTGGCACATAGAAAGTGTGCAATAAATACTTGACAGATGACTAAAGGAGTGAATGAAGGAAGTTGATAGAATATTGTGCAATGATAAGATATAAGAACCATGAAAAGCAGAGACCATATGAATTTTGTTTACCCTGACATCCTCAACACCTAGGACAGTGTCCAACAAGACTATTTTTTGAATGAGTAAAGAAGCAAATAAATGTTACTGGGGAAGAAGGGGGTCTTATAACTTTTCTAAGTATTAGTGGAAAAATAAATTATTTTGACCAGGCTGGAGGTATTTCTGTGTCTAAAATTCTGCCCAGAGTTCTTTAGCTTCCTACGGATCATAAAATTACCAGGGGATGCCACAAGACAGATTTTTTTTAGTTACTTGAGAACTCCAAAGGACTACAACTTAACAGAAAGTCCTAATGCAACTGACAGTGCCTCTTACGCAAAGCAAAAGCACATGAAGATGATTTTTGTCCTGTAACAGAAATTCTTGGGATTCCACTGCAGTATGAAACTGTTCAGTGCTATTTTCTTGAGTGGTGATAGGAGAGGCCCAGCTTTAGAGTCAGACCTGCATGAAATGGCCTCCATGCTCTACACTGTGTGACTCTCAAGTCCTTTACAGTCTCTGGGCCTCTATTTCTCATATTTTAAAGTAATATCCATTCTTCCAGGATACTGTGAAGCTGAGAAGCATGTGTCAAGTAAAACGCTTAGTAGACATTTTAAAAAACACTCTGTTCTGCCATCTGTGACCTTTCTACACATGATTCTAATGGTTCTATTCTAATATTGGTTCTTAAAAATTCTATCGTATATTAGAATTGCATAATAATGCATAATTGCATGTTCTAATTCTAAGTAAGATTTTTGCTTTTCTCATCCAAGGTCTAATTATCAGACCACTTTCTTCTCTGGATTTCTTCTTGCATTTTGTGCTGGTGCTACGTAGCAGAAAAACGCCACAAGAAATGGAGCTAAAGTACAGGCCATTTCATTGCTTTCCTCAGTGCAAATCTAGCTGGTGATAGCCAAGAGTGGTTATTCATACTGAGTTAAAAATTATAGCATTCATCAGAATATATACTGTAAGGGCAGAGCAAAGATTCACAAATCACCCACAATTTACATTTGAAAGAAGCCAATGGTGTATATCCCTGGTAAGTCATGACTTGACTCCTAAGCAAAAGTGACCATTAAAATATGAAACCAGTTAACAATAGTAGCTGAGCTCATTATTTGGAAGTATTTCCTACTGAAATGTGATTAACATATAGCTTCTGGAATTAAAGGATAAGCAACTCAGCAACCAATGAATTTGCTAATTTTTTCTGTTGCCTACTTAGGTCTCTAACAATACCATTTGCACAATGCAAATCTTACTGAGAATGGAGCACTGCCATAATCTGCATACTCCCAGATGTCCAGGTTTTCAGCCTCAAGGCTACAAAACAGGCATGCTGAAGGAAAAGGAAATGAGAGAACCAAAGCATTGAGAACTTTGTCAGGTTCATACAGCTTCTAAGTGGCAGAGTTGTGATATGAACTTCTTGAAGAGAAGCCAATTAAAGTCACAGGATTTATAATCAGAAAGATGTGCATTCAAGATTGTCTGGAAAGCTTTTCCTCCACCAGGTTCAGAGAAACAATACTTTTATCTGTTTTATGTATGTGTCTTTCACGGAAGACGGAGATCTACTGAAAAAAGGAAAGCTACCTGTGCCAAAGAATAATTTTCAAAGTTTAAAAACATGACCCTCATATAAATAGAGAAAGAACTGGTATAAAAATACTCTCTAACTCTTTAATGAGGGAGCCAACAGGATGAATATGCTGATTCAAAAGTGCATAAGAAGAATAGATAGGCAGAGAAGAAAAAAATTTGGAATAAGGATTCTTGGTCAGATGCAAAATTGGACAAAATCTGCATATTAACATGTAACATCATATAATCTAGGCTTTTACTTAATAGTACTTAGTGAATAAAACAAAGTTATGTTCCCTAAATAAGTGTACAGTCCTTGGGCAGATTTGTTAACCAATGCTCCACCTGTATTACACTGAAATAACATGATGCTCTCTGTTTGCCTTATTTCCAAGTTTTGGCTAACTTTTCTTAACTCCTGGTAAGCATTTTCCTGGAAACTGAAAATACGCTAACAAGTATAATGAAGATACTAACGCTTTATTTATATATGGCTCTATAGTTCAACATTTTGAAATTTACATAATTGCCTAGATGGTAAATAGCACCTGGATATTCCTGATGCAACTTCTTATGACTGTTATATTCTAAGAGTAGAAATCAGATCTTCCCTATAAAATTGTTACTTAAATATGTGTTTCAAATGAAAATGCTTATTTTTGTCAAAGCAGTCAATATCATCAAGAAAATCTTAGAATGGCCATGCCCTTCCTCTCAAACAGTACTGAAAAGCCAGCGCAAGGGAGGTAAAGTGATGGATTGAAGGTGGATAGAAAAACAAACAAGCCTCCTTCCAGTGTTACAACCTTTCTTAGCTTGAATATGCGTCTCTGTCCATCATAGAGAAAAATGGCAAAGCCTTGCCCAATCAGCTAGTAAAAAGGTTGAAGGTAAATCTGGAAAGACTTGTCTTGTGTGACTACTGCTTTAGAGAGAGAGAGCCTTGCTCCATGTTTGCTGAAATTAAATCATCAGGGAAGACACTGGAGCTGTTCTGCCTCAGCAAAGCTGAGTGACTAATGCACTCAGGTACTGCTCTAATCTCAATGTTTGTGTCCCCCTAAACTTCATAAATTGAAACTTCACTAATCGGTGATGATATTAGAAAATGGGGCCTTTCGGAAGTGATTAGGTTATGAGGGCTCTGACCTCATGAATGAAATGAGTGCCCTTATCACAGAGACCCTAAAGAGCTTCCCTGTCCTTCCACCAAGGGAGGACACAGCAGGAAGGTGCCATCTCTCAGCCAGAGACTGAGGGACCTTGATCATGGACTCCCCACCTTCTAGAACTATAAAAAGCAGATTTCTGTTGTTTATAAGTGTATTAGTCCACTTTCATTCTGCTGATAAAAACATACCCGAGACTGGGCGATTTACAAAAGAAAGAGGTTTAATGGACTTACAGTTCCACATGACTGGGGGAGGCTTCACAATCAGGTGGAAGGTGAAAGGTATGTCTCATATGGTGGCAGACAAAAGAAGAGAACTTGTGTAGGGAAACTGCCCTTTATAAAACCATCAGATCTCCTGAGACTGATTCACTATCACGAGAACAGCATGGGAAGGACCTGCCTCCATGATTCAATTACCTTTCACTGGGTCTCTTTCACAACATGTGGGAATTGTGGAAGCCACAATTCAAGATGAGATTTGGGTGGGGACACAGCCAAACCATATCAATAAGCTACCTAGTTTATAGTATTTTGTTACAGGCAGCCCAAACAGACCAAAACAGGGACTCTCTTAGAATTTCTGTCTCAATCACCCCGACGTGCAGAATGAAGGCCTCGGAGATCTCTTATCGCCTTGGTTCCTCTCTGTCTTTGGATAAAGAGAGTTTCTGCAAACTCAATGCTGTGTGTCACCAAAGTCTCTACATTAGCTTTCCTTGTTTTAATGACAGCCATTTGCAAAACCTCCTTAGTTAAACTGGCTGTTCTCAAGATGGTTAACTCAAATGCCTTGTATTAAGAAGGTTCAGTTGAACCTGACATGGAGTCAAGATATTTTTAGTCATTATTCTGATAATTATTCCAAAGTCTGTTACCTTTGAATATGTAACTTGATGTGGAGGTCTAACAAACTGGTATTTGTTAAGGAACAAATGATTCCCTTTCTTGATTTATTCCCTAATGAGTGTCATTTCTAGGATTTGTAAAAACAGGCTTTAAACAGATGTAACAAAATAATATTTCATGATATTACAAGACTGCTTTTCTCAAAGATTACTTGTTTGTACTATCTTTTTTCTCCACTACTGAGGCAGCATAAATAGCTTCCTCCATGTACTGCCTTCAGGGAAAGGGTTATACAAAGAGAGCTTCAAAACAAGCTCTCGAAATTCTTAGCAGAGACAAGACTCTTTAAACCCAGAATAATCTAAATTAATTAGAAAGGTCTGGGACTTCCCAGAAAGAAAAGGATATGTAGGTTCCATTAACCAGAGCCGAAAGTATTTAGAGTAGAGAGTTTATAGAATAAATGCTGGAGATGGGGGAAGCAGTTAAGACCAGTGGCTGCTTCTTACCCTGAAGGCCAGGGATGGAAAGGACAGTAGAAGGCTTGAGGGGTGTGGACACAGCAAGGGCCATGGGCATCGGCAGGGCATGGCAGTTTTACCAAGGGGCAAGTCACAACCTGGGGCTGCCATGGGTACAGATAGATGTCTATTGTCTTCATTCCTAACAAAAAGGTGTTGTCCATGTCCCCTTCTCATTTCCTGCCCCTGCCCTCCCCCTCCACTACCGCTCTAGAACTGACACCACTTTCTGAAAAGGGGGAATTTTCTCTCCATGCTCCATGCGAACAGCCTGGAGTTCTCCAACGATGTTTCCCAGAGTGCGTTTCACAGAACATGGTCTGTGGAAAACAGACCTCTTTGCTCACCCTGCACATTGGCCAATTAAAGCTTTTATGAGTTCTGTGCTTAGCAGGGTCATGTCCTAGTGTTTCCCCCGCAGTATTGGACCATAGAAGGCCATTAAAATACAGACACCTCTTCCTGGGAGTCGTACTGACACCCTGTGAGGCTATCTGTTCTTTGAATGGCACTTTGGAGACCACCAGGTGAGCTCTCTGGCTTTGTAATCAGCGTGCCCTGGGTTTGCCTCCTGTTCCGGGTCTTCCCCAAACAGGGAGATTACCACTTAGTATCACTGGAGGTGTCAGGAGAGACTGTGTCTTGTAAAATCCAGGAATTGGTATGTGGTAAGACCTGAAAAATGCCCTGTCTCCTCCCCTTCCCACCTCTTCTCAGACACCTGAGAACCAAACAACGTCAAATTCCTTCCCACAAGCTACTTTTTCCATCATGCAAGGGGTGAGGTGATAGACAATTCGAGAAAACTGTGGCAGACCCAGCAGTTCATGACTGATGCCAGTTAACCCTGTAAGTGCTGTATTTTCATGAAAGGCATGCATGATAGGGATGCCATCGGGTTTCACATTTTGTCCTCAGATACAGAGAAATAACTAGACTCCAGGACTGAGGTCTTGCTGCTTCAGACTCTCCAGATGTGATAATTGGAGGAAAGTAGATTCTAAGGGTAAAAAGAACAAAGGGAGGGAATCTGTCCTGGGGTGGGCAGTGGGAAGCTCCAGGGAGAGGATTGGGAGTTGAGCCTGGGTGCTGAGATTGGGTACCACCCTGGCATCCCCACTCCCCCTCCACCATCGTCTCTTCCTTTGGGCAAAGTCGATAGGGAGCAAAACTGGCCTCAAGGTCAACATATGACTAATAAACATAAACCAGAAAAGGTTCAGCCTCACTAATAATGCAGGAAATGTATAATAATTAAAATAATAAGCTTCACTTGGGGAGCACTGGTGGGTTCCAGTCTGGTGGGGCCTGAGGTTTGTACATCTTCAGAATCTCCTTTAAAGTTGGAGAAGAAAGAGATTGCAGTCTTACCTGATTGTAGTAAAAATGTCTAACCTTTGCAAAATTTCCACCCCCCCCCCCCCCCACTTTTTTTTAAGATGGAGTCTCACTCTGTCTCCCAGGCTGGAGTGTAGTGGCATGATCTCGGCTTACTGCAACCTCTGCCTCCTGGGTTCAAGTGATTCTCCTGCCTCAGCCTCCCGAGTAGCTGGGATTACAGGTATGTGCCACCACGCCCAGCTAAATTTTGCAATTTTAGTAGAGGCAGGGTTTTACCATGTGGGCCAGGCTGGTCTTGAACTCCTGACCTCAAGTGATCCACCTGCCTTGGCCTCCCAAAGTGCTGGGATTACAGGTGTGAGCCACTGCACTGAGCCACCTTTGCTAATTTTCATTACCTAAGTGAATCCATTCCCAAGGCCTTGGAAGGACCCAGGCTTGGGGAAGGGATGAAGTTGGGGAGCTAATGTGTAAGTCTCACTGGCTTCAGGATAAATGCAACTTTGCTGGGGAGAGTTTGAAATGGGGAGATGTGGGCAAGAAACGTGCTAAATTAGTTTTTCTTTGCTCATTTGTCATCACAACATGTAATTCTCTGGGTATGTCTCAAGATGTGAATGATTCAGATTTCAGCTTTCTTTTAAATTACGAAAATTATTACGCTATACTAGAGAAGACAGAAAACCTGAAGGCAATCACTTCTCAGTATCCTTACAAAGGAAATACCCAAGTGTCACACCTTATTATTTTAATAATAAAATGGTGATATATTGTTAGCAAATTTTGACGTTCAACTTTTCAAAGTTACGGTCCCAATGCAGAATAGTAATTAATATTCTTTACTTTCAGGAGCACTTTTAGGAAAATACAGACTGAGTGAGGACAGACAAACTTATATGCCGGCTGGTGAATTTTAAAGCAAAGAAAGCCAATGCTATTAAGATGAAAATAACTGCATATGATTTTGAATCTTAACCATTACCATATGTTACTTGGGTGACTCCCAACATTAGAAAAAATCTAGGAATGGAAAAAAATCTGTTTCATTTTTAACTATTTATTTCTTGAGATGATGTTGGGCCATGCTTTTATTTGTTTTTTAAATTTCAACTTTTGTTTTAGATTGAGAGGGTACATATAGAACATGGTTTTTAAATGCACATCAACAGTGGCTATAGCTTTTCATAATTATACGAAGACTTATTTAAAAATTCTATAATATTTTTGCAGTTATAAATTTCCAGGGACTAATGGCAAACAAATAATACCACAGGCAAGAACTAAAGAAGTTGTAACCAATGAGCTGAAAACAACAACAAAAAAGACCGTTACTATAGAAGACAAGGACAAAAAGGAAGACTTCAGATGACCCTGAAGGTTGAAGGGTTAATTCAGGATCACTATTAAATAAGAATGTGAAAATTCATTGCCATTTAATTGTCCGGTTAATGCAACTTGAAAACCCAAGCTATATTAAAAACCTCATAATGCAGGGCAGTGACCTGGGCTTCAGAAGGTCATGAATCTTTCACTATTCAAATTAAGGGTTTATTACTAACATTGCTCTTTTTGCATGCTTCACTTCAGCTATTTAATTAAAAATGCTAATAGCCTACAGGCCAGATAACTTTTCAGAAATCAAAAAGTATCAGCATTTGTTGCTTTGTCTTCAATCTGTTTCTCAGATCCACTGTAGTTGTTTCCTATAGGTTGACAAATGATTTGGCAAATACTATGTATGAATTACATCCAGACTGGCCATATTCTGGATAGCAACTATATTTAAGATTTCTAGCAAATTCTGTTCAGTCTTTCCAACCTACCACAGCAAATCAGGGAGAGACTAAATCTAAAAGCCCATCCTTGGCACGAGGGTCTACTGGATTCCTAGAACTTCAAATCCTTGGGTCTCTCAGAGTTCTTGATTCATTTTCAGCTGCTTCCCACCTCATTACCTGAGCCTACAGGGCAGTGGGTCAAGAAGCCACCTCAGAAGGTGTTCAGTTAATCAGAGAAGCCTCCCAGCTGGAGGACATTTATATGTTCTATTCAGTTAATGAAAACAATCCTTTAAAGTTACGTTTTAAAAATTCAACGAGGGTTCATTCATTCATTCATTCAACCTAAGATTGCCAGATTAAACACAAGACACTCAGTTAAACCTGAATTTCATGAAATAAATTATTTCTTAGGACAAGTATGTCCCAAATAATGCATGAGACATATTTATACAAAACAAATGGCATGGTATTTTCTTGAAAATCAAATTTATCTTGGTGTTTTATATCTTTATTTGATAAATCTGGCAATTCTAGGTCAATCTTATACTACTAGTAATAGCCAGCAACAATACCTACACAGCACTGACTACACCAGGCACTTAAAATGTTTTATGTGCTTTTAATTCTTGCAATAACCTCATAAGGTAGGTATTATTTCCATTCTTCAGGTTTGATGTGAAATTGGAAGCACAGAGGAACCGAAAAAACATTGTCTTATGAGATCGAGTATCTTCCACCTGAATGCCTGAAGCTTGGATGGTTGCCTCTCTTGCAGAGATGGGCAGGGCCAAGGTTTTCCAGAGAAAACAGTTTTGAGCTGCTTGAACATAAGGACAAATGCTTGATCAAGGTCCTTAACAATTTTTGGCATGGAGTGCTGTTGTATAATTGTAGTCTGGAAAATATTCACAGCAGGTGTTACCAATTGCCCTCATAAGCATATTGAATTTTAAGAAATTAAATTCTGGGTGAGCCTTCCAAGATAAACTAGCTGCAATGTGTGCCTCTTAGTAGCAGCCATGGTTTGAATGTTTGCCTGCTCCCCAGACTCATGGTGAGATTTGACTGCCATTGTAATGGTATGGGGAGGGGGAGACCTGTGGGGGAGTGGTGATTGGGCTCTGAGGGTTCTGTCCTCCGGAATGGATTAATGTCCTTATCATGGAGTGGATTCATTGGTAAGTTCAGACCCCTTTCTCTCTTTCTCTCACCCTCTTGCCTTTCACCATGTGATGACATGTCAAGAAGGCCCTCACCAGATACTGGTACCTTGATATTTGAACTTGCCAGCCTAAAATATTTCGAACCAATAAATGTCTGTTTATTATAAATTATTCATTCTCAAGTATTCTATTACAAAAACACAAAATCAACTAAAACAATAGCTGATGATTTGACCTGCTATTTGTTAGATATAAGCTATTCAACTGAGCTCCAATGATCACAAAAATGAAGATTTCTGTTTTAACATAATTTCATTTATTATGTATTTCCCATGTGTCAGATCTAGGAAATTCAAAGATACCTAAGGCAGAGATCGGAAAACAAAAACACAAGAGAGAATTTAAATGTAATATACTGAATGTTAGGATAGAGATACATGCAGGATCTATCCAAAGGCAGAGCAGGGTGGGGGCTATAAGGACATCTTTGTGGAAGAGATGATGGCTGAATTAAACCATAAGGAATGAGAAAGTGTTCATGGTGACTGTAGATGAAAAAGACAGAAAAATGGGGAGAATCTTATCTCTCATCATCATTAGGCAGCTAGATCCATCATCCTTTGGGTACATTTCTTGTGGAAAAAAAAAGCCACAGGTATAGCCCAGAGGAGAATATCTGGCTCTGTGCAATGTCAGGAGAGTACGAGAATCAGCAGAATTTTACTCTGTTATTTCAAGAGTCTCCTTATTTTAACATTGTTTTTGATGGTGCTGAAATAGCCTAGGCACATGACTAGGTCTCAGGGCATGTTGCATGGAGCAAAGACAAAGTCACAGGAAATGTTGGTGCCAGCCGGGTGCGGAGAATCACGCCTGTAATCCCAGCACTTTGAGAGATTGAGGTGGGCAGATCACCTGAAGACAGGCATTCGGGACCAGCCTGGTCAACATGGTGAAACCCCGTCTTTACTGAACATACAAAAATTAGCTGGGCGTGGTGGCGGGTGCCTGTAATCCCAGCTACTTGAGAGGCTGAGGCAGGAGAATCGCTAGAACTCGGGAGGTGGAGGTTGCGGTGAGCAGGGATCGCGACACTGCACTCCAGCCCAGGTGACAGAGAGAGGCTGTCTCAACAAAATAAAAAGAAAAACAAAAAACAAAATGTTGGTGCTATCTTTCCTCACTCTGTACTTAAAAGACTGAAATCTACACCCTATAGATGCTATTTTCCTAAAGTACAAAAGTTTTTAAAGCTAAATACTTCCTCTAAGAGCTTCTTAGACTTTTAGCATTAGATTAGGAGTCTTTAAAATGCTTTCAAATGTGAACTCTCTCTAGTATTTTCATGTTAAGCTGTCGCTAAGGAGTGAAAATAAAGACTTTGAAAAGTACTGGAGCTGATGTTGATTAAACATCCCAAAATATCAGAAAAATGTTGGCTTCAATGTATTTAATTTTGCCCCTTCAGTCTTATTCTAGGTCTGGTGCCTGTTACTAGTGACGAAATGTTGGCTTTGTCCTCAAACTTCCAACTCCCATCTCATAATGTTAAGTTCACAAAAAATCTCCTACAGGAAGTTTAAAGGACCTACTTCAGGCGCAATGCAATGAGCACTAGCCCGGAAATCAGTGGAACCCGAGTTTGCTCCTGGTTCTGTTTCTTACTTGGGCAAATCAAACCGTTGAGTTTCTCCTTTTTTTCCTCTCTAAAATGAGACAGCTGAAGTTGACAATTACTCTTAAGAATTCTAATTCTATAACTTGAGCCATTAGATGGAATTACTTTTACCTGCTTGCATTTCAAATCCTTGGCAATTTTGAAAAACCATACGAGAACTGGGATAGTATCCAGGCAACAGATGACAATGCCTTCTACCCATTCTACTGTATAGGAATTCAGAAATTAAGAAACACTTAAAATTTCCACAGCTTTATATATTACAACAGAAGTGAGGATAATTAGTACTTCTGATACAACTATGACGGATCTACTTTATTCAAACGCACATGTGAGTTCTTCCTGTTGGCTAGAATTCTAAATAAGCAAATTACAAATTAGTAGAGTATTAGAAAATTGCTCTACTAATGAGTTGTAAGATCTATTTGATATTTTACAACAATGTATGTGGTATTTTAATGAATTGAGATCTTATATTCCATATAAAGTCATCTTTTTTTTTCCCCCAAATAAAGATGGTTTTACTGGACCAAGTTCAGATAATATTAACATTCCTGGAAAAATTCCAAACTTTCTTTGGTTTTTAGTAATCATACAGGAATAAGAGTGACTACAACAGTTCTATTAATACATTTACTTCTGTCAGAAGCTGTATTAGCAAGCATAACAAGAAAACATAAGAAAATAAACACTGAAAATTGGACTTTTAAGGCATCCATCATAGCTTATGGATTTTATTAACTAAATGCCAAAATAATTAAATTACTGCGAAATTTTAACTAAATGTTTATTATTTATTTTGGCTTAAAATAAAAAACCCAAAAAGTTTATAATATCTCATGTTCCAAAATTAATATATTTGATTTACTAAAATAAAAACATATCACAATGAATTAGGTTCACATCTGAAACTCACAGACTGGCTTTGACACTGCTTGTGCATTTTGGAAACTCTTCTAGTTTCTCAGAATCTTGGTGTCAAAACTGAAAAGACTGGCCTGACAATTTTAAAATTGTCTTCAAGCTATGAAAGTTTATGATTCAGGAAACAGCTTTCAAAAACTACTGAGAGGACCCTGAAACTGTTCTGCTAGATCAATTCCAAAGTTCTAGTGTAAAAAAACACCCAGTGTTTTCCAGCATCGCTCTGTGGGTGAGACTGGGTTATTTTAGAGCAAACAACACCGTCAAAGGAGGCTTAGACGGGTTGTCTTCCATGAGAAAGAAAATTGCTATTGTTTTAAATCAACAAATGGTATGTTTTCCTTTGAATTGCACCTAGCTTTTTAATAGCTTATTTCAGCGATAGAAAACCTTTTAACTTTTTCTATTTTAATTAAGTTTTCAATCTGGGACTTTCTTGAAAAATACACTTTAGGAACTCTGAGGAACAGCAGAGGGCACCAAGGTCACAAGCAAAACAAACAAAAACCTTGGCATCACAGAGGGGTCTGGGAAGTCCCAAGGAGTGCATCGGAGAAAATGAGCCACAGTCAGGTGGGAACAACATGTTTTCAAAATGCGTTTGGGAAACTGGCAGTGAAAATGGTCTGCGTTTAATCTCGGCATCCATTTCCAGATCAAGGGCTAGGATTCTTGTTCTTGGATATTTTCTGGAACATTTCATTCTCTTTGGGACACTGTATTTGAAAGGAGAGACAATGCTAGGTTGAAGCATGCTCAGGGCAGGTGGAAGAGGAGGCAGAAAGAGGGTGTGGGTCTCTGAGGAGTCACTGAAGACAGAGGCTGGGTCATTGAAGGATAGAATCCGTGGGGTGGCATCTTTGTACACTTGAGATGATCTCATGTGAGACATCAATACGGCTTGCTGGGGTGCACAGGTTTAGGGCAGATGAAACTCACAGGAGAGTAGGTCTGGGTTAACTGAGCGAAAGAGCTTTCAAGCCAGCAGAGCAGCAGAACTGCCCACAACTGAGTCAGATAACTTGGAAAGCCGCCAAGCAATGGTTACCAGCACCACATTCACAGATCTCAAAATTTATGAATCTGTTGAGAGGTTGGATTTGATAACTAAGAGTCTACAAATCTACAGCATTAATTACACTTGTCATTAGGTCAAATTCTAGAGTCTGATTTTCTTCTAGGAAGCATGTGTGAGATTACGCATGCTTTGAAACATAAACCCATTATTTCCAAATGACAGGTTATAAAGACTGTGATGAGCTCAGAGATCTGTTATTGAAACAAACTAATGATTATACTTGTTAAATTAAGTATGGGAACGATTAAAGAATTCGCCAATCGATATTCCCCGTTGACATATATTGGACTCAGCAGAGTGTCTGGTTATAATGTACATGTGTCTACTCATTCAAAAATAAGCGCATACACCCACAAAGACATGCACATTTATATGCAGAAAAATAGAAAATGGCTTATATGGCAACAGGCATTCTTCTTGTGAGGCATATCAGACCTGTCTAGTTATTACAAGAGGTAATGCAAAGGCATTTGAGGGTTGATCCCTTAGGTTTGAGTCCAGTCTTTATGTTTTATTGACTGCGTGGCTCCAGGCAACTCACTGTATCTCAGTGGTCCCTAGAATGGTAGTACGGTCATGAGCATCACCTGGGCACTTGCTAGAAATGCAAATTCTCAGGTCCCATTGTGGTCCTCCCAAAAGAGAAATTCTGGTAGTGAGAGCCGGAGACCTATTTCAACAAGCCTTCTAGGTGACTTACTATGGACACCAACATCTGGGAACTCCTAGTCTATCTCTGTGTGCCTCAGTGTTCTCATTCATAAAATGGGGGCAAATCGGGTTATTTTGAGATATCAGCTAACACACATCAACAGTGAAAAGAACAGTGCCTGGTACCTGCTAAGCCATATGTAAAGGTGGACTAATATTACTATAATAACCTCAGCTCACACTCCCGACATCTCAGAAAAGTCCCTGTTGCTTTCTCCTCTGAGTGGAAATAGAGCTTGGTGGGGGATGAGTGAGGGCTCTGGAATTTCTTTACTCTTAAAATCTGGAAAGCCTTTCCTCTCAGATTTCCAACTGTGTAAACCATGGACAGTGGTGATGGTGACAATTATATTACTTCCTCATAGAGCTGTGAGCCTCAGATAAGAGAAAGAATAAACTGATAACCACCTAGAAAGTCCTTAACAGGCATTCACTCTTGCTGAATTATTAATTTTCACAGCTAAGTAAAATGATGTTCTTGGAGGTAAGTAAACTGCCCAACATCCAACTGCCAATCAGAGGCAGGGGTGGAATCCCAAGCTGGGGCCATCTGACTCTAGAATGAAGGTTCTTCTCCCTGTGCGACTAGAATGAAGGATCTTCTCTCTGTGCTACGCGTTCCTGAGCACTGTCATGTTACAGCATCCTGAGATTGGGCTCTCTCAGGAATTCTACAAGATGTAACTCACATGCAATGATGCAATTAAAAAGAAATCTTCACAACAGGAAGACTGATGTTAATAATCTAAAAAAATGATTTTATGAAAAGATATTTCTAATTGGCAGTAAACGTAGAATGACTCTAATTTGTGAAATTCCCAATGATGTCTTACCTTTGGAAATAAACTGAAAATGAAGCTATCTTACAAACCACTCACCAAGGACCTACCACATGTCCGACCCTATTCAGTGGGATGGGGAAGCAAAGCTGAATAAGAGGTATCCTTGCTATCAGGGAGACAGCACTGCAGTAGAACAGCAGCCCAGTTCCATGACAGCACTTACTACCCCAGACCATGACACTGGAATTTGGGGGGCGGGGGAGGGGTGTGCAGGCATCTGTATTTTCTTCTCTTTTTTTTGTTTGTTTTTGAGACGGAGTCTCGCTCAGCTGCCCAGGCTGGAGTGCAGTGGCACAATGTCCGCTCACTGCAACCACCGTCTCCCAGGTTCAAGTGATTCTCCCGTCTCAGCCTCCCGAGTAGCTGGGATTAGAGGCAACTGTAATCACACCCGGCTAATTTTTTTGTGTTTTTGGTAGAGACGAGGTTTCACCATGTTGGCCAGGCTGGTCTTAAACTCCTGACCTCAGGTGATCCGCCTGCCTTGGCCTCCCAAAGTGCTAGGATTACAGGCATGAGCCATCGCGCCCGGCCAACATCCGTATTTTCTAAAAGCTCTTTAGATGACAAGGACAGAGCCAGAGCAAAGGTGGAGTTTGGGGTTGCAGGGTGAGTGTACCCAGGATGCTATAATATGACAGCTCTCAAGAACGCATCGCGCAGGGAGGAGAACGTCCATTCTAGAATCAGGGGCCAGAACCATGATAGGGGAAAGGAGCTGACTCTTTCCTGGACCCCATTCAAGTTCTGGTACTCATCCTTTGTTCACTGGCCTGTGTGGAGCCAGGTACCCCTTTTTTAACCAGTCATTTTTTTGAAGGGGAGAAATCCATAACTACCACTAGATCTTGGGGTGTGGTCAAGCTCTCATAAAGAAAAGCGTAAATAAGACCCAGAGGAGATAATTCACTTGAAAGAAAACAGGAAAACTGAAATTAGATGCTCTGGAGGAAACCCACAAACATCCAGGAGACGAGGAGGAGTCGGGGAGGTGTCTTGCATGGGGCTTCACCTAGAGGGAAGGGGAGAAAGAAAGATGGGAGAGCTGCACCAAGTTTAAGTGATTACATAAGAAAAGGGAAAGGCCAGTGAACGGGAGGGTAAAACAGGGGAGAATGAACGGAGCACTCTCGGAAGAGAGGATGGGATAGGATCCAGATCAGGCACTGGGAGAAGCCTCCAGGGAAAAAGGGGTCTCTCCAGTGACAGTACCTGAGGAAGTGAGGACACAAAGACAAGAAAAGAGCCAGATCAAGGGCGGAGTGTGGGAACGCGGGGTGAGCGTAGCCCTATAAGGAATGGCGCAGATGCCCAGCAGAGGCCTGGGTAGTCAACAGCTTTCCTCTACCATAAACAAAATCACGGGAAAGGAGTTTCTAATGTTTAGTGTGAGGGGCTGGAGCTTATCCCACCAGCAAACAAACAAGGACTTCGTGCTTTTGCATTTGCAAAGTGCAATTGCAAGGCAATCCTAGTATTTCTTTTCCCTAGACTCTGAATAACAGAGCTTGTCAGTTTTCATTCTAGAATTCAATGTGGAGGCAGCTTGGCCTCCCAATACTGTTTTGAAAAGGAGGAGAAATCATCGGAAGAGCTTTGCTGCAGGGCATAGCTTCCGTATTCTGCCACTGAAGATTAACAACCACCACTCAAGCTGGGACAGAATCATGCCTCCTTCTGAAGTAGCTATTCTCTTTGAAGGTTTCCTTTCAGCATAAGAATATGGACAGGGCTTGAGTGGTGAAGTACAGGGCTGGTGGCCACAGGTGTGTCCTCCTGGGGCCGCTTAGATTGCTAACCAAGAATCTTTAATTGGTAAACTGGTTGATACCAAATGCACTCCGTGCTTTTGTGGCTTTCATTATGACGGTTTTAAGAGGGTATCTGATATTAAGAAATACATTGTCTTTTACTAGAAACGTTGTCCCCATCCACTGCCCTTTGTTTTCAAATATCAGATTCAAAGGGAACAGAAAAAGGTATTCTTTTACTCTGTCTCCAGTTTTTTAAATATGTTGAGATCACTCTTGGAATGCAGTACACAAATGCTTAGCTGTAATCATAATGATAACGTAATAAGTGTTTTTTAAATTTCAGTTTAGATTTCCAAACATCCAGATGTTTGGCCTTTGCTGACAGTAACCAGATGACTGATTACACTGTTTTTTCAGTTTTTATACAGCTACAGGACTTCATGGAGCCACAGCTCTTTCAGCTGCAACTGTATAATTAGAAATTAAAATTATTCACCTATCTTACAAGACCCCTGTGAGCGAACTAAGCCTTGCAGGCCAGCTCTAACCCAGGCCATTTCTGTACCTGTAGTCTCTGGCTACGTTCATGCTATAAAGCGGAGCTGACGGAGTAGTGCCACAGAGCTGGTTTCCAGGGCAGAAATGTTTTACTACTTGGCCCTTTGCAGAAAAAACTTGGCTAATCCTTTATGTAGGTCATCTCCTTTCCTCGGCTAATTGGCTTCCCTATGATTGTCTTTTGGAAGTTATCAAAAATCAGTATACTTTATACGGACATTAACGATAAACAAGTCTAGAGGATGCGCTCATGATTGTGGCCACTGCTCAGAGGGAAGCTTAATGGTTTAGTATTTAGGAGGCCATTGGGTTAACTGCTCTTCATCTTGGAAATCATTATGTCTTCAGTGAAGAAAATGGCTAATTTCAGATGCACAGGTATATGAATAACTAATATGTTCTTCTTCGTTTCTATTTGTATAATTTGCCCCATGGGAATTTTAAATACCTCCCCCCCCCCCCCCCGACACACACACATACACATACACATGCACATACAAGAAATAATGGAATATTCAGATTGACTCCAGTATAAAACTGTAAGTCCCATAAAATTTTATCATGTAGTAGATATTACTAATGCTTATTTAATTACCAATGTTAAATTGACATGTAGATAGATATAGGAAGCTAAGAAATAAAAAATACACTTTAAATTATTTATTTTGTCTTTTCAATATCACTTAAAACTTTCAATTTTGTAAAAGTTCCCTTTTTAAATGGTTATTAAATGGCTTTTTAAAAGAAGGGATTCATTTGACTACCTTAGTATTCAAAATTTCTAACAAAGTTGAATCACTATTTGCCAAAAATCTTAGAAATGGGCTTTCCCAGGAAGACATATGGATAAGAAGGAACCGCACAATGTTTTTTCTTCTGTGTTAATGTCTCACAATTTAATGTGATCCTTTCTCACTGGTTTGAAAAACAGGAGGAAAAAGCCACTGCATATCTAGCGTCTAAAAATTCTTATTTCTCTTTGGAGGATGGCCTAGGAATCTTTCCTAGTAAAGAAAGTGCTTTCTCAGATTTTACCTCCCTCATAAAATAATAGGTACACACCACATACACGCACAAAAACACATATACATACATGCATACACACAACTCATTAGATTAATATGATACTGACATTTTACATATGGGTCAAAATGCATCCTCTACTACTGGAGATGAAGAATGACAGCAATGCCTGCCATATCCCCAGCTCCTAAGTCACGGACTCACTCCATGCCTCTTGAGCTCTAGGTGACCCTACCTTGTATGGAATTGCTCTAAGGAAAGCACAAACATGTGAGGCTGGATCACGGAGACACATACTTTCCTTCACCCTTATATTAGCCCATTTTCCTACCATTATGAAGAAATACCTGAGACTGGGTAATTATAAAGAAAAAGAGGTTTAATGGACTCAGTCCCACATGGCTGGGGGAGATCTCACAATCATGGTGCAAGGTGAAGGAGGTACAAAAGCATATCTTACGTGGTGGCAGGTAAGAGAGAGGGTGTGCAGGGAAACTGCCCTTTATGAAACCATCAGATCTCGTGAGACTTACTATCACGAGAGCAGCATGGGAAAAACCACCCCCATGATTCTGTTACCTCCCACTGGGTCTCCTCTATGACACATGGGGATTATGGGAGCTACAATTCAAGATGAGATTTGGGTGGGAACACAGCCAAACCATATCAGTCCTTATTTCTCAGATTGACTCTGTCACGATGCCATCTCTTATCAACTATTTGATCATCACTCTTATATCCTAACTCTAAACTCTCCTTATCTGTAACTAAGCTAGAAAACTTTATCAGCTAGTTGGGGATTGTGATTCAGACATAAGTGAAAATCTCATTGCCCTTTTTTAAAAAAAAAAGTTAGCAAAAGTCATGCATTTAGGAAGAAAGGTCTCCATTACATCATTTATCTTTAAAAGACTATCTGTCTGCTTCTTGGGACCTGTCCATCCATCATCAACAAAGCCTCAGACATTCCCTCTCACTATGTTTTGAAAGTTGTAAGTGATGTCATTCCCATTTTACTGTGAGAAAAACTGGGGTTCAGTCAGAGTAAATGATTTGTCCAAAGCTGACAGTAGAATCTGAGCCTGCTCCCAGGTCTTTGGGCTCTAAGCCCCACAAACTTACCATTCCCTCACCATCAGCCACATAACTTCACATGGAGCTAGGGAACAAAACAACCTACACAGAAATTTGAAGAGGTGTGTTTGTACTTTTAAATAGAGATTGATTTGTTTTTGACAAAAGTGGATTTGTTTTATTGACAAAAGTGGAATTATATTTTATTTCCTGACAAAATTCTCAATGTGATTATTTTACTCTGAAAATGTGTATAGATTATCATCACTGGTACCATCACAATAAAAAAATTACACAGCTGCAATGTCAGATCTTTAAATTGCCTTTGGGTTTTAGGGTGACATCTAAAACAAGTCAAATATCTGTGCCCCCATGGTATGAACTAAACATATATATTTTTTTAATTTGGGTGTGAGTGCCAATTGCAAAACAGTAGAGAAGCTGAGGACAGAGTTGAAGCAGGGCCTTGGATGCTCCCTGATTTCATAGATGAGGAAAATGTGGCCAGAAAGGACTAGGGCTTTACTTCTAGCTAGTTAGTATTAGATCCAATAGTTTCCTCATGACATCACCCTGCCTCACTGTCATGTTTACAACAGGATTTGGCCATCAAATGAACTACATGCTCACTGGATTCAAACAGGCAAGGTCCCTACAGATGCACAGAGTCCAAGACCATTTCATAGAATGAGAAGGGCCACCACACTGCAAAAATGAAACACATTTCCCATTGACAGATTTTACCTCATCCACCCAGTCTCTCACACTCAGCCTTTTCAAATTTACAGTTACAAAGAGTTCAGAGGTTAAATAATTTTTATTTGTATTCCAAAGAACAGAACAGAGTAGTAGATAGATTAAAAGGAAAATAAGATGTTTTAGTTATTTATTTCCACCAGTACATTCTTTTTTATTTCAATAGCTTTAGGGGTATAAGTGGTTTTATATGAATGAATTGTTTAGTGGTGAAATCTGAAATTTTAGTGCACCTGTCACTGGAGTCATGTACATTGTACCCAATATGTAGTTTTTAACCCTTCCCCACTTCACCTCCCCACTTCTGAGTCTCCAGTGTCCATTATACCACTCTGTATGCTTTTGCATACCAATATCTTAGCTCCCACTTATAAGTGAGAACTTATGGTATTTGGTTTTCCATTCCTGAGTTACTTCTCTTTGGATAATGGCCTCCAGCTCCATCCAAGTTGCTGCAAAAGACATTACTTAATTCTTTTTTCTTTTTATGGATGAGTAGTATTCCATGGCGCATATATATATATATATGTATGTATATACCAAATTTTTTCTATCCACTCATGGGTTGATTTCATATCTCTGCAATTGTGAATTGTGCTGTGATAAACATACAGGTTCAGGTGTCTTTTTCATATAGTAACTTCTTTTCCTTTTCCACCAGTTAATTCCTGAGTGCTTTCTAACAGTGATGAGATCAAGCAAAAAGAAACGGTAATAATAACTTGTATTATAATAATTTATTTTTGAGCACCTAAACATTTTCTAACACCTAATATATTTTAATTATGACTTACATCTAAATCATTAGGTAGATGTGGAAATTTTGCATCACTTTTGTGAGAATCCTGCAGCAGTTTTTACATATAAACATATTCTTATAGCTCTCTCCAGACAGTTTGAAATGAAACATATTACAAATTAATCTAAAATAAATTTTCTCAAATACAGCCATTGGCTATCATCTTACTAAAAACACCTTTCAGCCAAAACTCAGTATCTAGCCATTTGATTTAGTGCAGGCTACTGAGGTCTGATGAAAGCAAAAAAGTGTGAAAATTTAAAACCCTTAAAGCAAATACAGAACATTTTATAGGTGATGAAAATAACTGAGTATAAATCCTGTATTTTATTTCAATTTCTCACAAAATTGTCCTGTCCTAAATAGTCAAGTATCTTGAGTGAGTAGACTTTAATGTTCCAAAAATCATCATCTATCAAGGTAGAATATTCCCATCAGCAGCAGATGACTCTCATCACCTTCAAATACTTCTCATTAAATAGGGATTAATTCACAAGGCCCCACTCTAAGGACCCACTGTACACAGGCAATAGTTCAGAAAAAGTTGCTAACATCATTATTAAAGGCACTAATGTCCCAAAGAGCTTAGCAAGTTTGCCTGCATAATGAGTCCAAAAAGAGCTCTGTTTCCATGGAGGCTGGACAGCTATTTTACACTGGAACTCTATTCTAAGTTGTACATTGGTGTTTCTTTGCCTCCAAGAGGCATCTCACTGGATCCCTTCCTTCATTCCTTTTAATCAATGAGATAATTAATTGCAAAGAATGTTATCAAATGCCAATAGTTACAGAGAAAGAGAAATATTCCAACAGTACTTCCAAAACTGAAGTGAGAAAGTTGCTGAAAAAATCGATACCAACTGGTTGGTAGAACATAAAAATATGAAGTCATAATTTAATAAAGAATTATTAAATATATAAAGAAAAGTCCTACTTCAATTAAGAGTGCATTTTGGACGTGGTATGGAGTGGGAAATGATTGCTCATCAGAGAGAGGCTTACCAGTGGGGCTGAATAGGATCAGGCAGAGGCCAATCGGCAGTCGTCAAACCACACTAGTGCAATGCAGGGCCACTCACACAGCGCCCGGCCACTGCTGTGCTCTACCCAGCTGGTGCGCCAAGAAAAATCTGCTGGGATATTAAAGGTGTACGCATTTGGGGTGGGGATGAAGTTTTTCAGTTTTTGTTTTCAGTAAAGCCAGAATCTTGTAGTCTTTTTTTTTTGGAGATTCCTAATGCACAGTGGCATATTAAAGGAATTATTAAATTTGGGATCACCAAGTACTTCTCAAACCAATCTGATCCTGGAACATTTTTAAAAATTCTACCATATATTTTTAAATTTTTTAAAATTTTACTTTAAGTTCCGGGATATATGTGCAAAATGTGCAGGTTTGTTATGTAGGTATACATGTGCCATGGTGGTTTGCTGAACCTGTCGACCCATCATTTTAGGTTTTAAGCCTTGCATACATTAGGTATTTGTCCTAATGCTCTCCCCCCAACTTGTCCCCCATGCCCCAACAGGCCCCGGTGTGTTGTTCCCCTCCTTGTGTCCATGTGTTCTCATTGTTCAACTCCCACTTTTGAGTGAGAACATGCGGTGTTTGGTTTTCTGTTCTTGTGTTAGTTTGCTGAGAATGATGGTTTCCAGCTTCATACACGTCCCTGCAAAACACATGAACTCATCCTTTTTTATGGCTGCAGAGTAGTCCATGGTGTATATGTGCCACATTTTCTTTATCCAGTCTAATACTGATAGGCTTTTGAGTTGGTTCCAAGTTTTTGCTATTGTGAACAGTGCTTCAATAAACATATGTGTGCATGTGTCTTTACAGTAGAATGATTTATAATCCTTTAGGTATATACCCAGTAATGAGATTGCTGGGTCAAATGGCATTTCTGATTCTAGATCCTTGAGGAATCGCTACACTGTCTTCCACAATGGTTGAACTAATTTACACTCCCACCAACAGTATAAAAATGTTCTTACTTCTCCACAGCCTCGCCAGCATCTATTGTTTCCTGACTTTTTAATAATCACCATTCTGACTGGTGTAAGATGGTATCTCATTGTAGTTTTGATTTGCATTTCTGTAATGACCAGTTATTATGAGCTTATTTTCATATGTTTTTTGGCCACATAAATGTATTCTTTTGAGAAGTGTCTGTTCATGTCCTTTGCGCACTTTTTGATGGGGTCGTTTGTTTTTTTCTTGTAAATTTGTTTAAGCATGGAACACTGTTATAGGCTGAATTGTATCCCTTCCCCAAAATCATATGTTAAAGTCCTATCCCCCAGTACCTCAGAATATGACTGTATTTGGTTATAAGGTCTTTATAAAGGTAACTAACTTAAAGTGAGGTGTTAGGGTGGGCCCTAATTCAATATGACTGGTGTTCTTATAAAAAGGGATTGGGACACAGGCATATACACACAGAGAGAAGATCACATGAAAATACTGAGAGAGGAAGACCATTTCCAAGCCAAGGAAAGACACTTCAGATGAAACCAACTCTGCAGAGACCTTGATCTTGAACTGTTAGACTCCTGAGCTGTGAGAAAACAGATTTCCATTGTTCAAACACACAATCTGTGGTGCTTTGTTGTGGTGGCCTGACACGCTTTAAAGATTCATCAGAACAGAATATAATCACACAGCAAAAGTTCCCATAGCCATAGAAAAGGTGGAGAGGAGTGCATCAAGTCCATGGCCTATCTTACTTTTGCATCTGACCATAGGAGTTACTGACAGCATTACGATGGTTGATAACCATAAAGGTCATAGTTTCACATAAGCTTGTGAACTGTAAATTTAGAGATTCTTCTGCAGTTTCTTTTAACTTTGCTCAAGCATCTGTTTCTGTGTTTGTCTTTGTTAGGGAAGGCAAGGGTAAAAATGCAGATATAATGTTTTTAGGTCTACATTTTCTTTGATTATTTACTTGAGAGATATGTGTTAAGTGCCTACTAGGAACCAGGAACTATGCTAAACAATGCAAATACAAAATAAATAAGACAGATCTGCCCCTTGGATTTTAGAGTTGTGGAGAGAAGGAAAGGTATTAAAGAAATACTATTACAATTTATTATTTCATTTCAGTTGTGATAAGCATTATAAAAGAAAAATATGGTGGCAGCTGAATTATAACTAACCATATAACAGCTTTCAGTGAACAAATCCAAGGCAGGTAAAATAAAGATTCAAATAAATCTGCAACTGTGGCATTCATATTAATAGGTTTAAATCTGTATTTCATGTATTATACTTCTTTTTTTGAGATGGAGTTTTGCCCTTGTTGCCCAGGCTGGAGTGCAATGGCACGATCTCAGCTCACTGAAACCTCTGCCTCCTGGGTTCAAGCAATTCTCTTGCCTCAGCCTCCCAAGTAGCTGGGACTACAGGTATGGGACACCATGCCCAGCTAGGTTTTGTATTTTTACTAGAGATGGGGATTCACCATGCTGGCCAGGCTGGTCTTGAACTCTTGACCTCAGGTGATCTGTCCGCCTCAGCCTCCCAAAGTGCTGTGATTACAGCTGTGAGCCACCATGCCTGGCCATATACTTTTTAATATTAAATATGGTTATTCAATGGCACATGTTTATTCACCTTCTTGATATTATTTGTGGTGAGAAAGAACTGGGAAAAAATAAAAATAAGAAACAGACTTCAATTTTGAATATTTTAACCTCTATTATTTTTCACATAAATTGAAAATAAATATATATCTGATTTTATTACTGATATGTATTTAAATTTGAAAGAAATGAACATCTCACCAAAATAGACTAGAGTTGTATTTGTTGAAATATTGAGCAAAACATTTTGTGTTTTCCAAAGAAATTCTAGGAATCCAGATTCACATGCGAATGTTGCACATATAAATGACATCTGCCATTTACCCACTAGGGAAAAATGTCAGGATTTGCAGCTTTGGCTGATAAAACATCATAACACTCAGATACTGTGTTTCAAACAGGCATGTTAAGATTTATTAATTTGTGCAAAATCAAAGTTATTTTCAAGTCGTCTTTTCTCATCTTTTGTCCTTCCATTTAGCCCAATGCCTCAGTTCTGTTTACTCTTTAAAAATCTTACTCCTTCTTTTGCTGTAAACTATCACTGGTCTATCAAAATGTTTAAAGCATTTTTTCTCTTTAAATTGATTTGTGCTTTCTAGGAGTATTTACGTGCATGAATAATTATTTTAATAACAATGAGTTCCTTGAGACTCTAGTGATGATGCTAAAGGCTAATATTGAATGTCCACTCCGTATTAGGCTCCCTTCCAAAACATTTACGTCTTCCCTATCAGATTTACTTCACCTAACAACCCTATGAAGTTAATTCTATTATTGGTCTTCTCACTTACTTTTTGTGGGAATAAATAAATTTTAGGGAGGGAAAGCAATTAGGATTTCAGTCCACATCTGTTGGGTCCCAGGTTCTGTGCTTTTAGCCACAGTGATCATTTCCTAATTAAGCAAGTGGAATAATAACCCCTGAAGGAGTCCGCAAGCTCAAAGGCATGGGGATTTCCCCACAGGCAATTCCAAAGTTCAACATTCAAATAACCATCTGGGTAAGGTATCAAAAAATAGGCACACACCATCCTGCTTGAGAACAGGCAAGTCTATAGATGTTTGTGATATGCAGACATTGACGGACAACCTTTTTTTTTAGGTTTAGCTACTTCCCGTGGTGATGATTGGTGGAGACCGGTAGCAAGAAGACATTCCAGCATAGTTAAATCTATGACACTGGTTTAACATCAAAGTAGAGCAGTCTCTTCTGCTGAGTTCCAGTTAAGGAAAATGACTGGGGTTTGGATGTCTGTTAGGTAAAAATAATAGCCAGCTGTCTTCAGAAATTCAGGATGGGTGAAATTACGTATTTAATGCAAGTACAGTTGTAAAAAGGTGCCCTGAAGGATAGCTACTTACATAAAAAGAACAGGCCTCCATGAGCTCATGAGTACTGCTATATTTAGAGTGCACACACTGAGTCCCTGCTGTGTGTCAGGGACGGTGCAGGCACTGGCAATCTAGTGGTGTGCAAGTCCCTGCTTTCACTGAAAAGGGAAACTCATGGGAAGGAGGTCACCGCCGGAAACTAGCCACTTGGGATAAATCTCTTTATACTGTATCAAGCTATAATGTGATCTTTATACATTTGGTTCTGGGTAGGGGAAGAGAAGGGGACAGAGGTCACCCTCTTTTACTCTACTAGGTATTGACAAACTTGATACCAGGGTACACAGTAGGAAATACACAGCCACGCCCACAGTGTCACCTGAAGATGAGGACGGGGTAAGTCCAGGCTGAGTGTGTGGAAGGGGTTCTGGGAAAAAGCCCTCACTGGCTACTACAAGTCCACGGCTAGCTATGGAATGCTTTACAACTGGAAATAGATGTTTTTATATATGAATTTTTTTTAGGAGCCTTTCTTATTCCACTTAAATACGAAGGCAGGTCAGTGTAAACAAAACATTTGACCTAGAAGAGATCTTCGGAATTGGATAAGACACTGAGAAAGGCAATGAAGGAAATCTGAAAAATGCCCATTGCCATCTCAACAGGAAGCAGGCAATGGGTTAGATCACTGCCACGTACATATTTCAGCTTATTTGGAAGAAAAAAAATCATAAATTAACCGGGCCTCAGGAGCATGTGAGTAATTTCCCGCACAGATGTGCCCCCTGCTGCTGACAGACCTGGAAAGGCAGCATTGTCTCCACTGCCAAATCCCGGTCCATGGTCATGGGGGAAGACAGTGGACAGGCAGCGCCCCGTCGGCCTCATAGTCCAGGCTTCACTTTACCAGCGCTGAGCAGCACACGTTTTTCAGCCGCACGCCTTTTCAACCTGTAGATTTACAGTGGGTTGTGTTATGTTTATTTGTTCAGACTCAGGTGTGACTTGTAACCACTGGCAAAAATCTCAACAATGAATCGCTTCTGGGGGTGCCCTGCTGCTAAAAATCTGTCTAATTTGTGATTAGAAGAAGGAAGTGAGAGCTATTTCTGGAAATGATGTTTGAGGATGTGGGAGTTCAATGTACGATAACTGCCTCAGCAATGTAAAAAAAAAGAAAAGAAAAGAAAAAACAACCCAAACAAATAGATGCTGGGGCAAAAGTACCTGTAGTTAGGGAGGATTTGATTAGAAACAGTTTGCAATTAAATTCTAATCAAGAGTGCTGGCTATTTAGTATTGCCAGAAAGCTCAATTTCTAATACGCTGACCTACATGTCATCATCATGTGCTGGCCTTTGCCCACAATCACCTCTTCTGCCAGTGGGGGATGGCTTCTGGCTTCTCCACAAGAGCCCTCTGGGATTTCTAGGGACACAGCTCTTCCCCTCCCCACGGTCCTCTCCTTCCTGGCGCACACAGCACAATGGGTCAGAAGGGGCACATGGAGGATCTCTAAGATGCAGGGTTGTGGAACTCCAAGTACCAGCGTGGTGTATCTCACCATGCAGAAAGGGTCACTGTTTCTCATTATAAAATATATTACTTACTGTTTAGAAATGCAACCGGGCCGGGCACGGTGGCTCATGCCTGTAATCCCAGCACTTCGGGAGGCCAAGTGGATCACCTGAGGTCAGGGGTTTGAGACCAGCCTGACCATCATGGTGAAACCCTGTCTCTACTAAAAATACAAAAATTAGCTGGGCATGGTGGTATGTGTCTGTAATCTCAGCTACTCGGGAGGCTGAGGCAGGAGAATCACTTGAACCCAGGAGGCGGAGGTTGTGGTGAGCCGAGATTGTGTCTTGGAAGTAGTGTAACAAAACAGTTAAGTTTTAAATATTTCTGTTAAATTGTTCCATGTGTAGTTTAAGTCACTTTGCCCTTCTTCAGTCTCATTTACTACTTCTATAAATTATGGATTTGGATTAGATGATCTCAAAGAGCCCTATCTTGATGGATTTCAAAAATGCAAGAAGCCACAGGGACAGTGCACGTTTGCCAAAGGGCAGCTGTCACAGCGAGTCACAGGAGAGGAGAAGCCGGAGTTCAACTGTCCACCTCACTCTAGGCTGCTTATGCTGCGTTCCCCAGGGAAGAGCTGCTTCCAGCTATACAGGATCCCTTGTCTTCTGCAGCTTATTCATGAGTCCCTTATAGGGCCAGTCTATTCCACTGCTCTCTGCCGGGTTAACCTTTCTAAAGAACAGGGTGACCATATATCCAAGTTGGACAGGAGAAGCCCTATTTTATACCTGTTGTCCCAACCTGATAATTATCAGAAAACCCACACTCTACAATGTGCCCCAGTGAGGAAGATGAATCCGTGGTGTTGCCCTAAGGTCACCTCCCCACTCAAAATCTTTTAAATGCCTTCCCGTACACTTCTGACTCCTTAACTCTGCAAACTATTTTAAACCAATAATTTACGTTTAGGTTATTGATGCTATTTTTTTTCAGGCTATACGAGAGATTTATTTTTTTTGTTGTTTTTACACTTGTTAAAGTTAATTGCAGCAGATACACAGGAAGGGAATTTTGAAATGAATCATCCACCAATTAATGCACTCAGTGCTAGCGTTTGGGGAGTTAATTTTTCTATTTTGACTAAAAAGTGAGTCTCAAGTGACAGTCTTTTACATTATTTGAGAGAATAAAAACAACTGGCCTGTGTAACCTCTAAGCGAGCATACGGAAGTAGCGTAACAAAAGAGTTAAGTTCTAAATATTTCTGTTAAATTGTTCCATGTGTAGTTTAAGTCATTTTGCCCTTCTTCAGTCTTATACACTCATTCTATAAACTATGGGGTTGAATTAAATGATCTCAAAGAGCCCTATCACTTATAAAATTTCAATCTGTGATTATGAGGTTTTTTTAAGTAGGTTAAAATTTGAGAAATGTAGGACTATACAACAGAAATCAATCTTCACTTTTTTCTTTCTCTTTATTCATAGCCTGAGAAAAGAAGATAAGCCTCTCAGCTACTTCAATGCCCAAAGACTTTTGCAAGTTAAAATAAATTAGTAAAATTGAAGAAATCTATTTTATATCCTCAGAAGTTGAGTTATTATTGTAAACAGATTTTTAAATAAATCCCATTAACTACTTATCATAAAAAACTTGGCATTCTTTTAAAAATCCAGTTATTGAATATACTCTTTTTTCCTGAATGGATTATTTCTCTCCTGAAATTTATTATGCTTGATATTCGGTGACTTTAGGGGTTGAATAGGGCCTTTGGGTCCCTGTGTGGACTAGTTATAAGAAGGAAGTTTTTATAGACTTCTAAATATGTTTTCTCAAAGAACTTTGTTTAGATATCATTATATGCATCTATAGTGTTGACTTAGCCCTTAGGTAGATCTTAGGTTAAGCCCATAAAAACATTAAAACTCCAAAAAATTAGAACGTTAGGTTTCAAAATGATATTTTACTATAAACTCCAAATTCATAGTTAAGCAAATTTAAAGAGTGTGGATATCTATTTGGGAAAAGTGCCATTTGAGGATATAAAAGAGAGAACATCCCTCTTCACTGGCCTACAGAGGGCAAGTCACATTGTCGAATTCAATACAACACCCTTCTCCATTCTGTCTCTATAAAGCTGTTGTCGGCAGAACTGTGCCCCCAGAAGATTCATGCACTGCCATCCTAACTTGCAGCACCTCAGAATGTGACTGTAATTGGAGACAGAGTCTTCAAAGAGGTAATTAAGGTTATGATCTCTAAGGCAGTCAGTTATGAACATGGCCCTGATCTAATATGACTGGTGTCCTTATAAGAAGAGGCAATTAAGACACAGACACATACAGAGAGCAGGCGAGGTGAAGACACAGGGAGAAGATGGCCATCTACAAGCCAAAGAGAGAGTTCTCAGAATAGGTCAGTCTTGCTGACATCTTGATCTCGGCCCTCTGGCATCCAGAACTGTGAGAAATATATTTAAGCCAACAGTCTCCAATCTTTTTGGCACCAGGGGCTGGATTCATGGAAGATGATTTTTTCCTGGATTGGTAGAATAGTGCAGGGCGATGGGTTTGGGATGAAACTTTTCCACCTCAGATCAGCAGGCATTAGATTCTCAAAAGAAACAAGCAACCTAGATCCCTCACATGTGCAGTTTACAACCGCGTTCTCACTCCTGTGAGAATCTAATGCAGTCGCTGATCTGTTAGGAGGCAGAGCTCAGGTCGTAATGCTCACTCACCAGTGCTCACCTCCTACCGTGTAGCGCGGTTCCTAACAGGTCATGGACGGGCACTGGTCTGCGGTCTGGGGTTGGGGACCCCTGATTTAAGCTACCTAGTGTAGGGTACTTTGTTAGGACAATCTCAAAACTATTAATAATACAATAATCAACTGTAAAATTTTTATCTATTATTTATTAATTTATTTTAGAGACAGTGTTTCATTCTGTTACCCAGGCTGGACTACAGTGGCGTGATCATAGCTCACTGCAGCTTTTGACTTCTGGGCTCAAGGGATCCTCCCACCTTGGCCTCCTGAGTAGCTGGGACTATAGTTGTGTGCCACTATGCGTGGCTAGTTTTTAAATTTTTTTGTAGAGATGAGGTCTCTCTATGTTGCCCAGGCTGATCTCAAACTCCTCGCCTCAAGAGATCCTCCCTCCTAGGCCTCCTAAAATATTGAGATTATATGTGTGAGCCATTGTGCCTGGCTTATTTTAAATGTGGAGAAGTAGAATAGGAATGCTGCAGTAAAAATAAATTGCAAAATGTAAAATATTCTGTAATGAACAAATATTATTCCAGTGTCAGACTATTTTAATATTTGGGTCAGAAGGGACAGTCACAAATAACAGTATGTGACTGTAAGAATCTTGTGATGTCTGGTTCAGGCAGAAGAGCAATAGCACTTGTATGGAAGTGGTTGACTCTTTCTTCTTTGAATGATACAAAGAACCTGTATGGAGTGTTCTGATGGCCTGCCATACAATGCCAAGGCCTGTCCCTCAAACATGGTGGTTCTCATGTACGTGACCCCTACACACCTACCAGAGCGCCTGATTTCCTCACTTGCATGGCATCCTTGCACTGGTAAAGGGACAAGTTTGTGAATACGGATATCAAACTAATACAGGAGGAGTGAGAAAAGGGGCTCTAAAATTTATTATCCCTATTTATTTCCAAAGAAAATAATCAAGAGTTTGGAGAAAAGACTAGTAGGTCATCTAATACATTTTTACATCTGGGGTTGCATGAAATATGACACATTATAAAACATTAGAAGGAGTGCAGAGAGAGAGATGGAAGAAAGAGAGGAGGGAGGGAGAACGAGAGGGGGAAGAGAGAAAGGAGGGAGGGAGAAAGAAGAGAGGGAAAATACGAGTAACAAAGAATATTTAATTTGGCATAATATGTAATTTCAATCTCCAAATTCAATATGAAATTTATAGCAAGATAATCTATGCTTGGATTCATGCAAGTTGACTCTGACCTCCCTTTAATTACTCATTTCCTAAAGCTTTTTTGTGTGTGTGTTAAATGCATGTAGAAGACAATGTTATATTGAAGAAGAAGACAAAGTTTTATGGGTAATACTAAAGTTGACAATGGGCGATGCCAAACAATGCCTCAAACCCACTGCTCCACAGATAAGTATTATAAGAGTAGGGGATCAAGGTTATGCTTACGCTATATTTAGGAACAAAATGTTGGTCAAATATGGCCGATTTCCAAATCAGCTGGTCCACAGATATTCAGCAACTGTTACTGCAGGTTATGTACAGATCAAAGCACTGAAGGTATGGCAAAGGTGTCTGTCTTCATGGGTCCATTTTCTCCAGAGGAATAATAAATAGACATGACATTTGTCAACAGATGAAGAAAACAACAGGGTAATAATTGGTGAAGAATAGCGTGGTGGAGTGGGTGCGGTGGCTCACGCCTGTAATCCCAGCACTTTGGGAGGCCGAGGCAGGCAGATCACCTGAGGTTGGGAGTTTGCGACCAGCCTGGCCAATATGGTGAAACCCTGTCTCTACTAAAAATATAAAAATAGCCAGGTGCAGTGGTGTGCACTTGTAATCCCAGCTACTTGGGACACTGAGGAGGAGAATCGCTTGAACCCGGGAGGTAGAGGTTGCAGTGAGCCAAGATTGTGCCACTGCACTCCAGCCTGGACAACACAGCAAGATTCTGTCTCAAAAAAAAAAAAAAAACAAAAAAGGATGACACAGTGGTGCTGAGAGAGAGCAGTGCTAGTTTATCAGGGAGGGTGGAGAAGTCACTCTAAGGAAGTGACATTTAAGCTGAGATGGAAAGGAGACAGCCAAGTCTGGAGAAAAAGTGTTCAGGAAAAAAGAGCCAGTGCACTGTCCTGAGGCGGGGCTAAGCTAGCACAGTCAAGGCAGACAGACGCATGGCTGGACACTGTTCTGCAGGGGACAACATGACAGACACAAGGGCAGACATCTGGAATAAGAGGGGCATGGGAGATCAGTCAGACCCTACTTGGTCATGCAGAGAAACATGGACTTTACCTTAATTTGACTGAATTTTAAGCAGGGACCTGACATGATCTGGCTCGTGCTTCTCAGAGGACACACTAGCTACTGGGTGGAAAGTGGACTATTTAGGGGAAAAATAGAGGGAGGAAGGTCCAAAGGAGGGAAGAGATGATGGTCTCTGGGCGTGGATTGGCATGGAGGAGATGGTGAGAAGTGCTAAGATCCAAGATAGATTTTGGGGGTCGAGCCAAGTGGACTTGTGGATGAACTGGATGGCAGGTGAGGGGAAAAGGTGAGAAGTGGGGGGGGCTTAACCCAAGTGCAGGGCCGTCTCTCATTCTGAAGGCTTTCTTTGTTCTGTTGAGGTGAACAATACCCCATCAGACTAAGTATGCCCTGTTAACTTGAAGTCCCTAACATCTCTGAATCTCATTGATGAAATGGAGATAAATAAACATCTCTCAAAAAGTTCATCAAACGCAATAGAGTGCTAGTAATCATGCTGACAAACTAAGCACCCCACAGAAATATACAATAAAATTATTGTGGGCCATTTTGGGTTAAAATCTTTAGCACTGTTAAATAGACACAATGAAAGACACTTTCAGAGAAGACAGCCAAAGGTAGGAGGGTCGACTTGTCCCACACTGATACGCATACACATACACACACACACTCTCTCTCTCTCTCTCTCTCCCTCCTTCAGTGAATATCTATAAGGCCAGAAAAGAATATTCCCAAACTCTGGCTTTCTTATCTCACCAGACACCAAGATGAAGGATTCTGTATCAGTATATAAAAGTCTATACTGAAGAAAAATTTTAACACTTTTCTAGACAAGCCATGTCTTGGCTATTCTTGTCAAAATCAAAGCTACACTTTTCACCCAATGATTTTTTTTATTACCCACCATTTTCAATTAGCTTTCCTTTAAAAGTTCTCCATATGTTCCTCCCTCTATTTCAATGACTCGACAAAAATGGATAAGATACTGTTATTAAAATGTTTCCTCTTTTGCTCACTCCAAAGCAGAACCCTTCCCAAAATCTGTTTCCTGGCAGATTCAAAAAGAAGCTTGTGCTAAGACTGCTGGGCTGTGATTTTAATAATTAAAACAACAAAATAATAATAATAATAACCCAAAACACTTTATGACAGTACATATTTTTACCTGCTGACAGGTGGGAAGTGACAGTTGGGAAGAAATATTGTGACCTGGTTGGAACTGGTCAACTTTCTCATGACCTACCAATGAAACCCTAAGAGAGTATATTTTGCCAGACAATGGAACAGACTTTCTGAGGACTTGATGCTAATCCGTGTAGTGCTCTGTGATGAGGTACTGAATAATTTTCCTCAAGCTTTTGAAATAAGACACCCTCAGAACTGTGACCTTTCCTGCTTTTTTAAAGAGGTTTGGGGGGAGGGACCTTAAGGATCTTTTAAAGCCAGTGGGAATGAGATGCAGGCACACATTCTTCTTCCATCTGTCTCAAAGGAGGTCAGTCGCTTCTTCTCCTGTGTATCCACAGAACTCTGTAGTCAGCGGCCTCGTATTGCACCACACATTTTACTTGCGACAGTGCATGGGCATTGTGTATTTAGATGACTATCTCCTCAATTACACTGAGAGCTCCACTCGGCAGAGAAAAGCTCTTGTTCACTCTTGTATTCAACTGCCTGGTCAGTGCTGAGCACCTGTCACCCATTTACAACTTATTTCTTGATTGCTAGTACGTAGGAAAATGTGTGATTATTTGCAATAAACTCCTGCAAAGGAGGCTGTATCAATGTACCATGTGGTACTGCAACTGCCTGGATATTATTACACTGAATTTTTAGTCTAAGTCCGAATCCTCATTTGCAGACAGGAAATTTCATCTTCCTCAAGGCTGACCAAAGTTAGAAGAAAAAAACGAATCTAGAGCTTCTGATATGACGACGTTGACCACATTCTCTCAGAAATGTGGATATCTGCTGGACCTTCAGGACTCTACTATGGGAGAGAAGGTCGATGAAGCATTTGTTCAGGTCTCTGCTGTCTTTTGCCCTTGTTTTGATTTTTTTAAATGTTTTAACTTAATTTTCCTGAATAAGTGACATATTCACATAGATCATAAATGAAAAAACAAGATATACATGAAAAGACTTCTTCCAATTCCATCTCTTGTCTGATCAGCAAACGCCTTCTAAGTTCACCTCTATTACTAGTTCTGTGCATCCTACAGCCTTTTTTTTTTACATACACAAATATAAATATAAATTATTTCTGCTCCCTTTTCTTGGAAAATGTTATTTAATTTTAAAAATGTGAATTCATCAGTGCTGAAGGAAATTCAGAACAATGTGGAAGAATTGTCAGATTCATAAGCAGTAGATAAATTAATCCAAAGAAAGAGGGAAACTGGAGGAAAAGAAACACATAGAGTGCATAAGTGGCTTTAATTTGCTTTTCCAACATCCTTGAGCAAAGGGAAGAGGAGAGTCTCAGGTCAGCAGAGCTGTGTAGGGGCTTGGCAAGTCTGTGGGTGTCTGTGTGCTTCAAGACAGATATGTTTGCTGCTCAGTCTTTCCAAATAAAAAGTGTAGAATCTGCCAGGAACATGAAGAACAATAGATTGAGTGGTTTGCTACAGCTGTGGTCAAAAGAACTACATGAAATGACACCAATGCTCTTAATACGATGACCATCTTGTGTTATTCCTCCGTATCCAAGTTCCCTTTTAATTTGCTACCTCTTTTGGTCATCTGGGCTATATTAATGGAGAAATGGGGAGGAACCACAGCAATTATCTGGAAAATTAAGTGGAAAAAAATCCAAATTACTTTCCCCTGAAAGGTCCGGACAAATCTAAAAGCCAGTATTTCCTATGATTGCGATGACTTCAAGTTTTCAGAACATATAATTTCTTTCAGGAGCATACACTTACATTTTTAAAAACACAGACATCACAAATTTCTCATCTAAATTATAGGCTATTACTGAAATCTGTCTTCATTTGTTTTTATTAAAATCTAGTCATTTCCAACTATCCAGCATGTAACCATTCGGCGAATATTGATTTTAGATCAAGGTTAAAATGCTGCATATATCGAACAACATACATTCCCACAAACCTATTTGCAATACCACTACCATTGTCTGGTGCAAAGCTGAACAGCTACATGTGGTGGTACCCTGCCAGACATTTGACCAGAGGGCCCAATTGGGGAATTGAGATTCATTCTACCACTCTGTGAGCTATGTCCTATGGAACAGGAGAGCATACAGCCCAGAAGACAGGAGACCCTATTGCTAACTAGTCACAGAAAGCAGTACCTTATTCCAGTTCTCACAAAGGTAGCCCAGTTCTGAGGCCAAGTACTTTCAAACCATGGGCAGAAACAGGTGTCACCAACAACCATGTATATAGAGAGATCGCACATCACATTCCTCTGGGAGTCCTACATTCCGGGAGAGTCCTACATTATGGCTGTTTACCTGGTTTAATTAGTTCTAGTGGTACTTACATTGCTAAGCATGTTGAGACTTGACCTATTTTATTGGTCACCCTAGTCTTGTATGCTGTGCCCAACCTCTGTTTTCATAGCAAGGAGATTAATCAACAAAGCAAAACTGAATCACTTTCAAAGCTATACACCTGGCAACAGCCAAGATGGTCACTCAGCTATGTCACCTTTTTTTAAAACTTACTTTGTCATTCACATTATCTACAGATAATTGGTATTTTTTAAAACCAGAAAAAATATATGTTGGTTTATGTGCTGTTCCCTTCAACTACCACTTGCATGTATGTAAAAGAAAACTCAATTACAGTAAAGCAACCATTCTGCAGTGCTTCTCTGAATCTCCCAGTGAGTAGCTCTGAATCTCATTATGCACATTCTGAAATCCATTCTGTGCCTCCTAGTCTATGCCTAATTTTAGCACTGACTTCGTCAACCTAATCAATGTCTCAGGTTGTGGAAGGAATTCTGTAATCCTTACTGGCCTGACACAGTGGATCCCAGTGAGTCCTGGATGGTGACAGAGAGAGGGAAAATATTCTCTGCTGAGGTGCTCTAAGCTCTGGATGCTTCTCTCACTTGTAAAGCATATGAGAAATGGATGTCACAGCAGGGTATAAAATCTGACTTCTTTGCTGCTTTTCTCTCCTGCCACGACCTGTGTCCGTACCCAGGATTCTACTTTCATTTTAGAAGTTTGGATCAGGAACTGATGCCAGTTCTAAACAGAAATAAGATAGTAGAACAAGGGTTGGCAATTTTTATTTTTTCTGTAACAAGATGAGCAGTAAATATTTTAGGCTTTGCAGCCCAAATGGTTTCTGTTGCAACTTTTCAACTCTGTCATTATAGTGCAGAAACAGCCACAGATGATGTCTAAACAAATAAGCATGGCTATGTTCCAATAACATTTTCTTTACAAAAGTAGAGACAGAACACATTTGGCCCGTGGGCTGCAGTTTTCCAATCTTTAATGTTAGAGGACTCACCTGCCCTTTGGGATGAATTCAATGGGTCTTTCCTATTGGCTATTTATTGGAAATTGTGCTCTTATCATTGTTATAATTCATAGAAAAATATCTGTTTTTTTTTCCTTTGCCAACAAGACATTGTTGGTTTCTATGGCAGAAAAGCACTCTGAAATTTTCAAAGTTGATTCTGAGAATCCTATTACATCTCAAGATTTATTCATAATTCAACAATTTACTCTGCAGGCAATCAATTCAGGGAGAATATATAGCACTGAAATATTATGGATCAATACAATGGCTTGATTTCAAGTGGCATACCACTTTAGTAAGAAAATATGCTCCTTGAATAATTTATGTAGGAGAAATACCTTGTAAGGTCATAAATGGGAAAAATAGAATATGGATTGTCAGGAAAACATTTGAGAATAAGAAATTTGATAGTTTTTGAACTGCTATTATTCCCAGTTTTAAGATATAGCTCTCTTTCTGTTGATCTGTTATATTTATAGCAGCAATTGGATGAGTGTGCCTCTGAAATCAATGAGATGCTCAGGTATACATGGATCTCCAAATAGGCAAACATATGAAAGGTGTATGTTCACTTCCTTCCAACATGAAATAAACATACTACCTTCTCCCCTATTTTGTCCCACCTCCCCCTCTAAAGAAAAATGTGGCATCCATACTTGCTTCTTGAAAACCCCATGAAGCAAATCCATAAGCTGATTTTAATGATCAAACACATCATTAGTTGGCAGATAACTAACGAAGGTTTGTTTTTTTTTTTTTCCAAATTAGTCATGCTATGGGACCTACATTTGTAAGTTTACATCATTAAAAAGGTACATAGATGACAACTGCAATATCTGGTGGTAGGCATACCTTCTTCAGAATTCCTGCCTACATACTACACCAGCTTCTGATAATTATGTTAGGTTTCCAAAATTGCTACACATTTAAAATGCTAGTGTGAACAAATGAATCAACTTTTAGCTACATCCTCCTGAACTGCAAACAATCATATATTTAGAAAAATTCTAGTCTAATGATGATACGGAAAACATCTTTCTAGTTCTGTGAGTGTAAATACCTATTACTTCCTCTCCCAGCCCTAACCCCCATCATTTCTTGGAGGCCTTCTATTCTCTGAAGTAAGAGTCATGAATTCTCTCCTCCCTGAATTGCTTTTGAGGGATATCTGCAGGAAGAGAAGGCTATAGAAAAACAAAACATACAAACAAAAAGCAGACTGGGCATAGGGTGTAGCCAGCAAAGAGGAGTTGCAGAATCACACAGAAGGCTTCCTCTGGCTGAGCTTGTTGTCCACCTGCCTGAATCTTAACATATCTTTAAAAGTTTCATAAGCAATTCATGCTAAGGCATCACACTAGGCAATAAAGCTAAAACAAAGCAAAACAATTGAAAAGTATTTCGCACAGGAAATGCACCCTTGCTTGCTCTCTGGCCTGTATTGAAACCAAATTTCTATCTATAGAGGAAAAGCCTTTTATATTGTTTTTTTCCCCCTCTCCCCCTCTTACATTATTATTAGGTTGCAAACAATAGCTTTTTTGTTGTAAGGCAGGAACAGAGGAGCGTAAGGTCAGCATACAATTGTGTGATCACTGGTTAGCCTTGAATCCCAAAATTGTTAAGAAAAAAATGAGAGTGTTCACAAAGCTGCTCACCCAACTCATGCTCAAAGATAAGAGAAAGCCCCAGAATCTGTGAGCAAAACAAAAACAAAAACAAAAACACCTCACTACCCTATTTATAAGGCTCTGGCAGCATTTCCCACAGGGATTTGCCAATTTTAAAACACTTTTTCCTGTTTTATTTAATTATCTTAAGTCAAAGGAGGTATTATTAATTCTAACCTTTTGAAGTTTCAGTCATCCATTGTTCTGAACTTGGGGATACTTAGAATATGCGCCTATAAAATGCTGATAGCCTTAAAACAAAAACATTCGACAAACATAATTTTCTTTTATTTCTTTAACATTGTTGTGATTTTCTATTCCCTTACAAAATATCTACCAGTAATCTCTCATCTCAGCCAGGAGATGTCACTGCAGTTGATTAAATGATTAACAATGTAAAATACCACACAAACAGTCTCAGTGTTAAAAACTTTCTATGGTACAGAAAGGCATTCTGGAGTACAAGTAGACTATCTATCTAATTCTGCTTTTAGCCAACAGAGATAACATTTGTATTACACTCCATAGGAGAAGAGAATGCTTATTCCCTTGCTTTGGTTCCTTGCTAAAATGCAAATATGCTTAAATGAGATGGCATCATAAACCTAGTCACTGATTTATCTGGATGAGGACAGGTTTTGGCAGTCGCAAGCATGAGAGAGCTTTGTTTCCAAAAACGCGTTGCCACTGAAGTGAAGACAGGATGAAGTGTGTGCACAGTGTGGGCAGGATGAGATGGGAGGCTCAGCATGGCTGGGGATTGAAAGTCGTTAAAGGTTCATGCTGTAGCTGTGTTGTTGCTGTGTTTTTATGTAAGACAACAGATTGCAGAAACTCTAACTCTGCCACAATCAGGATATAAAATTCATCTTCCTCACTGTTCTATACCCAGTGTCTGTTAGAATCTGGCTTAAGAGGCACTCAATATTTGTTGAATAAATTAACAAATTATTATCATAAGATTTCAGTCTAGGCAGGTCTGAACTTAAAAGTTACTATATAGTGCATTAAACTCCTAAAACACCTGCACACCCAGGACTTTTGTGTTCCTACCCACAGTGGGTTGCCTCCATAAAGATATGTTCATGTTCTAACCCCTTGAACCTAGCAACGTGACCTTATTTGGAAAATGTTTTCTGCAGATAGAATTAAAATGATGATCTTGGAATAAGACCATCTAGATAATCCAAATGGGCCCCAAATCCAATAATAAGCATCCTTTTTAGAGACAGCAGAGGACAGACATGGAGGAGAAAGCATGTGAGGACAAGGCAACCATAGGAGTCATAAGGTTTCCAGCCAGGAACTCCCGCAGTCCCCAGAATCTGGGAGATGCAAGGGAGTCTCCCCAAAGCCTTCCAAGGGAGCACAGCCCCGCTGACAACTGATTTCAGACTTCTGGTCCCCAGAACCATGAAAGAATAAACCGTCGTTGCTTTAAGCCAGCACATTTGCAGTAGTTTGTTACAGGAGCCCTAGGAGGTGAAGACATTTCTTCACTTGGGGGATCCATAACTTACCGCTACAACAGGGTGGCACCACACTGCGCCTGGGGAAAGCTCCTCCATCTGCCGGCTGCAGAGGGCACTGCAGCTCCCTTCCCTTCCCTGTCCCCAGAGGTGTGCACCTTGCACACACAGGAGGGTGAACGGTCGACTGGCTTGGAAGTGGACTTTCTCCTACCTAATCTTCCCCTTCCCCCACCACAGTTCCTGGTCTGACTCCTCCTCTCCTCTGTTCTTCCCTTTGTCATCCAGCTAGACTACATGTGCGGCAGAAGATGGCCACAGGTTGGGAACCCCGCTGGTGTGAGCACTAGGATACTGTCAGCTAAGGGACACTTGGTCTATGCTACTGTGGCAGGAGAGGGGACCCTCATCCCTCCACTGCTTCTCTGCATGCGCCAAGGACACAGTCCCATGGATCCATCCACCCAGATTCCTGTAGCTGAGTTGAGGATAGGGAGGTGGTGCTGCAGCCCATGAACAAAGCACAATTCCGGAGTCAGTCTTCCAGACCCCTGGAGAAAGCTGGAGGCCTTCTGTCCAGGTCTCACTGGAGCCCTGTCAAAGTCTTTACCTTCCAGAAAGGTAACTCCAACATCACTGCTTTTGGGAATTTCATCATACTGTTTAAGTCCCTCGGAATGAAAATCCTCCCTACCCTCACCCCTTGTGAAATAATACAAAATCAATTGCGTGACGTTCAGACATTGAGCTTCCAAAAGTTTTCCAGACTGCCTTATGGATGCAAATGACACAGTCTTACCTTTTGAAAGGATAGGCTGGAATGAGGAGGAATGCATCTTGCTGGGTTGTCCACCAGCACATGACTAACTCGGTACACAATGAATCCATGGTGAATCAAATAAGGACAAGTAATGTGAAGATGCCCTCATTTCTGCTTCCTCTTAAACCTCTGGGAAGATACTTCACAGCATCTTTTAATCATGAGGTCAAGAATAGAGTTTGCTTTAACACATAATGCTTGACGGCTATGAGAGCATGTGTATTATAATATTATTTCTCTGTTATTTTTCCTGCCTTTAGGAATATATAAAATTGAGTGAGCTCTGGTCATTATTATAATATCACAATATTATATTAGTCATATTATAATATGACTGATATTAGCTATTAGTAAAGTTCCAAGATGACATAGTGATTCACTCCTTAAGGATTAAACAGAAATACGTGTTGTGCTTGCAAAGTGGGAATTAAATGGATGTTTTTCACGGGACACTCTGTATCAGCTTCTGCGACTGTTCCAGCAGATCCACTTTGGAACCTTCGGTACCCTGCTTTGAGCCAGCAGCCAGATGTCCAAGGGCTGCATTTACATACAGAACTAGGGCTCCTTTGCTCTCTGGCTCCTATTTGGAACTAAGTAACAGGCAACCCAGCAGAAACAGGCCGGGAAGGAGAAGACAGAAGTCAAGGTATTTATCATCCAGCACCTCCCAGGTCAGCCATTGCTCTGCCATACAAAGTCTCCTCCCCCAGGCACAGTGACTGCCCTCTCCCAGTGCTGGCTAGTGCCCCAGGAGTATCTCTCCTTTTGTCCAGCCAGGCCCAGGAGCTACCCACCAGGGAACTTCCCATCTCTTTCAGGATCCTTCTTAACTCTGTCTTCAAATTTGTAAAAGTCCCTAAAGTAAACTCGTCTCAATTACCCTGTTTCAATGTTCTATACATACACATCATTTCTGGACCCTAGGTGGCACCCGAAGCATGAGATATGTAATATTTCCTTTTTGCATACAGGATTACATATATACCTCATGTAGCTGCCGTACAGTGGACATGAAATAGTTTTTATTTGAGTTATCAATAAAGTTTTTTCAAATTTTGTTTCAAATTTTTTTTTTCAAATTTTTGTTTGTTTCAAATTTTGTTATCTTAATGCATTATCTTCTCTCAAGTTCTTCAAGGATAGAAGATAATGCATTAAGATAACAGAAAATCTGAAACAAAGAATCACAGAATTAAACTTGTTAGGTTCAACCGTAGGTTTATTTGAGAGCCTGACTGCAGTTTAGAATACTAAGTTTACCTACCATATATAGAACACCTACTAAGTAAGAGCTTGACACTGTGCTCAGGTTTAAGTCATCTATAATCCACAGTAGAATCTTGCAAAGCAGTTATTATACCCAATTTAGGATGGACAATGAGGCTTAGATACATGCAATAACCCACCCCACTTACACACACCTCACTGACCTAGCAAGGAGGCTAGAACAGGTGTACCATACTCTGTCCACCCTACCAGGCCACTCCATTCAGAGGGACTATGGTGGGAGACCCCGTGGGAGACCCTGCAAGTGCTGAAGCAAGGGTCTGAAGCTTCAGTCTGTTCCCATATAAATATAGAGCTAGAAAAGAATTAGAGATATAGCTACATAGTTATTCCTATATATTTTATATATAATCACATATTCACATATATATATGCTCAATATAACCTTTTGAGTTTACTAATGATTACTGGGTTCTGAAGCATGGAACTGAGGTGACAAAGTGATCCTAAGGCAAGATGCTCTAAGCCCTCTGCCATGTCCACATAAGGGCTGCTGGAGAGCGCCTTGGCTCTGCGCAGCACCAGCACTGGGAAAGCACCTGCTGTTTAGCCAGCTATTGAAGGAAACGTCCAAAACGTCTGAGACGTCTCCTTCCTCGGGGAAGTTAGGAGACAACTCCGCTTCTCTACGCTCTGTGGTAGGCCTGATGGCTGTCAGGAAGCCCACATACATCCAGGGGCTTAACTGTCTCTATGTGATGCTGTGCTTCAAAGTGGTCATGTTCTCCGTCCACTCTCATGCTCTGCTTCTGCTCCTGGTTTCTCTTTTCCCAAAAGATAAGAATCAGTAGTAGTAACAAAATCTTAATGTCTTTGTTCTTTCTTGACAAGTATGAGAAAAGTGCTGACGCAATAGGTTTTCTTCTTGCCTCGGCTACTTGAAAGACCTGGGCCCCATCTCCAAGACATGTGATTTACCTGACTCTATCAGTGACCACTATTACCTCACCCTACCTACCCTGCCCCCTGCTTTGTACTCAACGAAAGTCAGACCATCCAGCACTTGGGGCCATTGCTGGACTCCGTGCTTTGGTTGGCAGTGGACCCTTGGGCCCAAACTCTGTTTTCTCTTTCTTGGTGTCTTGTGTCTTTTATTTCCACAGTTTCTCGTCTCCACACCTGTAGAGAGGGGCTCACAGGACCCTGTAGGGCTGGACTCTCCAAGGGACACTGGTACTCATGGACTTCCCATGATCAAAAGGACTTTAAGAAGGCTGACTGCAAGGCTATTTAATTTTATTTAATCTGATCTTCCAGACAGACGTCTTCAGAGAACCAGTCTCACAGAAAGCTCATTAACATCTTGAGTCCATGATTCACGTTTGGAAAATGCAGCGTTTCCCTTCTGTGTCTCCATTTCCTGACTTTCGTCTCTTAGAGCCGAGACTGATGCCCATCATTCTGCCTGGGGTCAGTGAATAAATGTCAGGAAAGCTGCTCTAAACATCAGGTGCATCGGAGATTCTCAGCCGCTACATTGTTTTTAAAAGGATGTACCATACTTGTAAGATTTTCACAGCATGCTATAATTTGATAATGATAAGCAAAGGGAAAGGGGAACCTTCGTAACAGGAAGTTTTCTTTAGCACCTAATATTTGGCCAATGATTAGGTTAGCAGTCATCTACAAAATGATTTGCTGAGAAAAATGCTGGCGTGGGTGGCTTTAATAATAAATGGTGGCTGGAATAATAGCTAACATTTACTTAGCACTAAGGTGCGCCAGACACTTCACTGGACTTTTTTCATGGGTCACCTCATTAAAGCTCATGACAATCTACTCTCTAATTTTACAGTTGCAAAACTGAGTCAGAGGTTGAACGAGTGACCAACATCAGACAGGTAAAGTGGAGGAAGCATCACTGAGCTGAAGGTGGTCAGACTCCAGATTCCGTGCTCAGAGGAAAGCTTCCACCTGCTTAAGAGACACCAGCATTTTTATAACTAGATAGACTCTAACAGTTTCTTTAAAAATCATGTGCAGCAATCTCAACTTACTGTAAGGATAGACTGACTGTAACAACATTAAATGTAGTAGGGTTAAATTTTAAAATCAGGTCGTACACTTAAAAACACCTAGTTTCATGAGTTTGGGGAGAATTGTAACTCGGCATCAGTGTGGAAATGATGTGGAGGTTTTAGTTAAAGGTAACGTAAATCGGAACAAGCAGTGTTGGAAGGCTGGCCACCAGGGCCTATCAGAGCAAGTTCATGGTCCAGAATGTGCCCCTCACTAATCGAACCAGTCAGGTCACATGCATTTTGTCATAAGCATCATGCTTTAGAAGGCCTTCGTTGAGAGGTGAGTCATCAGCGCAGGGAAGCAATTCATAGCCTGGTGTTCGGATCTTCCTACAGCCCGCCCCACCCCCTGCCGTCCATCCTGCTTCCCCACGCTATCTGCCCCAGAGCTGGCCATACCCATAGAAACAGGGCCAGGGAACTGACTCCAAATTGAAGTGATGGGAAGAAGATTGGAACCAGAGGAGTGGGTTACAGTGGGGTCTACAGAGAACTGGAGAGATCTGCAGGACGGGGAAAGTGCAAGCCTGCAGGAGGGCAGAAAGCTGTGATCTCAAGGCAGAGTCAGGAGCTCACAAATGATAGAATCAGAGCACAAACAGCCTAAACACTAGCCCGTGTGTCCTGGATGACTGCCTTGAACACTGCCCCGTGTCTGTGCTTCGCCTTTATGCTCAGCACACGTTGGGTGGAGAAGAGGATGGGGTTGCTTTAAAGGGCAGGTGGGCTGTGCAGGTGGAAAAAGCCTGAGGTTAGACATGGTAATATTCTTAAACTATCTGAAAGTCTGTCATTCAGAAGGACTTATCAAACACCCTGGATGCTGGCGAGACCGCAGTGAGCATGTCTCCATGTAACTGCTGGTCTGGAAGAGGCTGGAGGCAGAACAATGATCATATTATTAAAAACATTATTGTGAACTCTGATGGCTGCTAACAAAGAAAAGGTATCAGGTCTTGTAGAGCATTAGGAGAGACGCCACCTTTTTAAAGAGGTGCCATTGAAGCCAGGAGCTGAAGAATGTTGGAGTGAGTGAGGTGGAGAATGGGGGAGAGGGATGTGTCAAGCGAAGGGCACAGGACCTGCAGAAGCTGGAAGAAGGGTAAGGTTCAAGGAGGTGGAGGCAGGCTGAGACCAAATCAAATAAGCGCTCATAGGCCCTGCCACAACTTTGGATTTACATCTACCAACAAAATTTGAGATGCTTCTTTTCTCTTTCCCAATTCCCTTTTCTTCCCTTGTTTTCTCTCCCATGTTTTATTTTTTAGCAATCCCACATCATTCATGGGAACTGCAGATCCACGTCCGTATTCAGCAAAAATTGAGAGGTTACCATTTTTAGGTCAAATTTCAGGCTAGGCACTATGGGTTAAAACATGAACTGGCTGTGTGGTGGGTTGAATAGTGTTCCCCCAAAATTCATGTCCACCCGAGCCTCAGGATGTGACCTTCTTTGGAAACAGGGTCTTTGCAGATATAATTAGTTAGCTTGAGATGAGGACATACTCGATGGCTTCAGGTCCTCCATCTAGTAACAGGTGTTTTAAGAAGAAGAGGAGAGGACGCAGAGTCACACAGGGTTGAAGGCCATGTGAAGACAGAGGCAGAGATTGGAGTAAAGGGTCTACAAGTCAAGGAATGCCATGAATTGCCTGGAGCCACCGGAAGACAGGAAGAAGCAGAGGTCTCCTCTAGAGCATTCAAAGGGAGCACAGCCCTGCTGACTTGTTTAGTTCAGACCTCCAGCCTCCAGAACCGTGAGAAATACATTTCTGTGGTAATAAGTCACCCAGCTGGTGGTAATCTGCTGTGGCAGCCCTAGGAAATTAACACAGGATGCATTTCCTGCTCAGGTAGGCCACTGGGAATGAAGACAGCCACACAAATAGAAATGACTGCATGTTAAATACTACCAACCAGGGCAGGTCCAAGGCATTACTGAGTTTTCAGAACATCCCCTGAAATTATTTCTTCCCTCTGTAAATTTAATTTCTTTCTGTGGAGTAATTCTTCAGGAATCTATCTCTTAAATGTAATTTTAGATGGAGGAAGATGAGAAGAGTAAATTTCTCCATAATCTAAAGCTAGCAACAGAGTACCTCTCTATTGACTGAATTCAGGCTTTCTGAAGAATTTCTGGCCACAGTCAAGCTTCTTGTGATATTAGACTTTGTTTTGATTATACCTTCTCCTTTCTCAGGACTAGATTTACTCCAATAGTATCCCTGAATCCTCCTCTGTTGTGGCTCTGCTGAAATACCTGAAATCTCCGGACCCATCTCTGCACAGCTTGCGTTCATCTTCTTTCAAGCACTGATCAAGGCGTACCTCCTTAAAAGACCTTTCCAGCCAGCTCCGTTTGAAATAAATTCCCCTTCACTTCCATATTTTAAATACTTTCACTTTAGCAAATGCATAGTTTGTCACATATTATATATCACAAGCTCTTCAGTGCAGACTGAATTTTACTTATTTTTTTAATTTTCTGAGGCTGCCATAACAAATTATATTGAGCTTGGTGCCTTAAAAACAACAGAAATGTACTCTCTCACAGTTTCTGGAGGCCGGAAGTCTGGAGTCAAGGTGAGGCAGAACTCCCTAGGAAGGCTCTGGGGAAGAATCCATCCTGGCCTCTTCCAGCTGCTGGTGGCCACAGCTGGTCCTTGATTTGTGGCTGTATCACTCTGATCTCTGCCTCTGTCTTCACATGGACTTCTTGTCTGTGCGTTTCTCCTCTGTGTGGGTCTCATAAGGACCTACATCATTGGATTTAGGGCCCACTTGGATAATCCAAGATGATCTCATTTTGAGATCCTTAATTTAATTTCATCTGTAAATAACCTTTTTGCAAAGAAGGTCACAGTCATGGGTTGTGGGGGATGAGACTGTGGACATAGCTTTGGAAGGAGGAGGCATCATTCACTCATTACATTCATCTTTGCATCCACCCATACCTGTAGGTCCCTTATGTCTTATATATATTAAGTAATTCATTTTTATTAAATTTAATCAAATATACCTTTGAGCACAGGTTTCAAAGTATCTACAAACTACTCTAATTCACTTTTTACTAACTGTATCAAACTCATGTTAAATCGCAATTCCTCCCTGGTGTACTATTACATTTCTGCCAATTGACTTTATTCTACACTGAATGACACTCCCAGAGAAGAATAGGCAGTTGGGACTGCAAGTATATCAAGGACTGACAGGGTTTTGAATAGAGTCAGGGCATTTCTGCCAGGCAACAGACAATGAAAGAAATAGAAAACATCAAAAAAAAATAGTGAACAATGATCCTCTAAAATTTCTTAGGTGAAATCCAGGCAGTGATAGACCTAGGTTGAATTCCGTTGAATTCCAGTTCTACTTGCTGGTTTCCCAATCATGGCAAGTTTTTTTTTTCTTTTTGAGATGGAGTCTCATTCTGTCATCCAGGCTGGACTGCAGTGGCCCAATCTCAGCTCACTGCAACCTCCGCCCCCCAGGTTCAAGCAATTCTCCTGTCTCAGCCTCCTGGCAAGTTCTATAATATTTCACTTTTATTTTGTTCTGTGGAGAAATGAAAGAAGAAAGGGAGGGAGGGAGGGAGGAAACCCCCCCTACCAGTGCCCTCTAATTCCATCTAATTTTAATTTCCAAACGGTGCAGTGATGATTGAGAATTCACCCACCTGTAGAAATACCTATGCCGGAGTGTAGAGCTTGTGACAGCTCAATATATTTAGTAGCACTTGAACTAGCAGAGGAAATAATTTAGAAAATTAGGTCACCAGCAGAAGCCACTTTTGCATGTTGCTTTTTTTCTGTTCAACATGATGACAGTCTAGCCCAATTAGTCAGATAAATGGAGCCATTCCCATTTGAATATTGTTTTCATAAAGTATTTTCTGTTTATTATGAGAATTAAGAAGTGCCATTGCTTTACAGATGCCACTCAGAGCCACATGCTACTGGAGTCAAAGCTGGGGATTTCACTGTGTTGCAAAGTTAGAGAAGACAACAGGCGCAATGTGTGCCAGATGCAGCTGAACTGTGAGGGGGCTTAAAAGGATTTGATGGAAAATGTCCTATCTCTTTTTCCAAGAACTATCACTGGGACAGTAGGCTCTTTGATACATTCATGCAACCAGCTGCTAGTTCATCTCCGTTTCTAATGGGGTAATCCACATTGCTTTTCATCTTACTTCCATCATGCATGTGACTTTTAATATTAGGAGAATTCAGGCATCCAGGTATGGGGCTAATTTTTTTCCTTTAATTGGGCATGGAGGAGCAAGGTGATGGGCTTACATGCTTGAAAGCACAGAAAGGTCGAAGGCACCATTCTCCTACTATTGCTTTCTTCTTCTGGGTATAAAACACTTCAAACATCTTGTCTGAGCTTATGACCACCAACTGAATGCAAAGTTGACCCAGTTGTTGCTGAAAGCCTGTTCTACATTGTGAGATGTCCACGGTGGGGTGTGTGCGTCTGTGTGTAGGTATGCACATGTGAATGTGTATCATGGTCACGTTAACTGAGAACTCCTGAAACCTACAAGAGAAAATAGCTCTTCTGAAGAGCTGCTGCAGGAGATCACTCGCAGCTTCACTCGCTTCCTGTGTTGCTTCCACAGCCATTTGGTCAGAGCGATGCAGAGCATGCGACATCTGTATCCATGCGGCAATAGGAAGTTATGAAGGACAACAGTGATTCTTTTTAACCTTGTAATCATAAGCTGTTTTCTGAAATTCGGATAACTGCACAGAGTCATGTGCTAGTGAGACAGAAGCTTGGTTCATCATGCCCAAGGCTGCAGTATGGACCTGATTCACGAAAATAACTACCTCCAGCCCTCAGATGAATAAATACACAAAAGAAAAGGAATATCTTTAAAAATGATGGCAGTGACATATAAATACACACACATACATACACACACATAGAATCTCATGCTAGTGAAATAGAAGCGTGTGTGTGTGTGTGTGTGTGTGTGTGTGTGTGTGTGTGTGTGTGTTAGGCTGTTCTTGCATCGATATAAAGAAATATCTGAGACTAGGTAATTTATAAGGAAGAGGTTTACTTGGCTCGTGGTTCTGCAGGCTATACAGGCATGGTGCCAGCATCTGCTCGGCTTCTAGGAGGCCTCAGGGAGCTTTTACTAACGGCAGAAGGTGAAGCAGGAGATGGCATGTTACACGGTGAGAGCAGGAGCAGGGGGGTGGGGGAGATGCCACACACTTTCAAGCAATGGGATCTCTTGAGAACTCACTCACTGTCTCATGAAGTGACAGCATCAAACGCCTCCCTACCTAAACACCTCCCACCAGGCCCCATCTTCAGCATTGAGGATTACACTTCAATGTGTGATTTGGGTATGACAAATATCCAAACCATTTCAACATTCTTATATAGTCTCTAAATTATAAATTTCAACATAATGCATCTGTCAAAAATGGAAGTCCATCAAATGTGCTTCTTTATAAATCCAATCTCCTTAAGCAACTCCATATAATAATATGGGCCCAAATACTTCATTTAAAAATGCTACAAACCTAACAGCATATATTTAACGTCATAATAACAAAAATTCAAACCTGAAAAGGACCTACAGGGCTAATTGTTTTCTTTAATGGGGAATCTGATATTCACAGAGTTGCCTGACTTGCCCAAGGTGACCAGCAAGAGTCGTGACAGCCCTTCCTCTCATGTCCACTGCTATATTCTTTAAGGTAATCTTGACCAAAGCAATGGCAATAACTACTGTGGGAGATGCAGAATGTGGCCACCCAAAGCTACTGCAACGTAGGCTGCTAGGGAAACAGTCACTGCCATATCACAAGCTCACTCACTGGGGCGACCATGCTAGAACTGAGTGCTCACAGGCTGATAAGAAACTCTCAAAAGTCATTCCTCATGCCCCCATCCATGTTTACCTAGGCCACTGCCAAAAGTTCAAGTTCCCTGTGAGATCTATGATAACTCTCCTTCCCATTCCCATACATCCTGACCCAAAACTCTATTCTTTTCCCTGCTAAGCCTTCCCGTTATGCTTTCTGGTGCTCTCCATCAATAATCCACCACCCATCCTTACTTCCTTAACTACTCTGAACTCTCCCTTCACCTCTATGCCTTAACTGAGACCTGGCCTCTGAGCACACTCATTCCTCTACAGCCCTCTCCACGAGCGACGTCTTTTCTTCAGTATCCCCTGTGAGCCCCAGGGCTTGGAGCTGGGATGGGTACTCTTCTGGGTTTCCTTGCTGCTCCTTCTGACCTCCTATTCTCCTTGTTCATGCAATGTCTTACTCCTCAGAGACTCTGGTGCACCATTTACACCACCCTCTCTCCTCCTCATTGCCGTCATGTTGGTTATCTCATCCATGGGTGGCTTACAATGACCATTCTCCAACATGCCAGCATCCAGTGTCCTGACCTCAATGTCACCTCCAACGGCCCTTCCTTCTACTCTGCCTTAGGCATCTCCTCTCAGTGTCACACCCAGGACATTCTCATTTCCAGGAACTGCACGGCGCAGGTCTCTACATCCCCTCCTAGCCTTCCAGCTCACCTGCCAGAAATGATGACAGTTCCATGGTTCCTGTTCTTAATTTCTGCTGACACTCTCACTAATTCTCAGCCATCTGTTTTCAGTTCCTCTTTTTCCATGTCCACCATCACAGTCATTCTCACACAAAAATCTTCAACTTCCTTGCTTCTCTCTTCTGCTGTGGGTTCATCTGTCAAACCCCCCAATTTCATAGCTCCAACTTCCTATCGACTCTTTGTTTGCACATTAGCTGATCGGTGCTGCTGGAGAAAATCACACCGCCATTTGGTGTCACTTTATACTATTGCAACTTGTCAAAGTCTCAAACTCCCTGGTCACTCTACTAAATAAATTTAGGAAAATTTATTTCCTAGATTTACTTTTCCACTTTTCCTGCCCTATCTCCTCAAACATCACCCACTCCTTGGCCACTCTCACAATCCCGATCTCTGCTATGAAAATGGATAAAATATTCCTCAACTTTTCATGAGAAAGTACCTTCACTTGCTCTGTGGATCTGATCCCTCCTTACCGTCTCAAAGAGTTTGCTCCTTGCATCTTTCTCTGTCACTCCTGTGTTATCAATAACTCCATTTCAGCTCTTCCTTCCTGTCACCAAGAAACATCCTCTCCAAGCTCTCAACTTAAGAAAACAACAAACATATGAAAAAAGATCATCATCACTGGTCATTAGAGAAATGCAAATTAAGAACCACAATGAGATATCATCTCATGCCAGTTAGAAAGGTGATCACTAAAAAGGCAAGAAACAACAGATCCTAGAGAGGATGTGAAGAAATAGGAACATTTTTACACTGTTGGTGGGAGTGTAAATTAGTTCAACCATTGTGGAAGACAGTGTGGTGATTCCTCAAGGATCTGGAACTAGAAATACCATTTGACCCAGCAATCCCAAAGGATTATAAATCATTCTACTATAAAGACGCATGCACATGTATGTTTATTGCAGCACTATTCACAATAGGAAAGACTTGGAAACAACCCAAATACCCATCAGTGTTAGATTGGATAAAGAAAATGTGGCATATATACACCATGGAATACTACGCAGCTAAAAAAAAGGATGCGTTCATGTCCTTTGCAGGGACATGGATGAAGCTGGAAACATCATTCTGAGCAAAATAGCACAGGAACAGAAAACCAAACACTGCATGTTCTCACTCATAAGTGGGAGTTGAACAACGAGAGCACATGGACACAGGGAGGAGAACATCACACACAGGGGCCTATTGGGGGGGGTGGGGGTAAATGGTAGGGAGAGCATTAGGAGAAATACCTAATGTAGATGACAGGTTGATGGGTGCAGCAAACCACCATGGCACATGTATACCTATGTAGCAAACCTGCACGTTCTGCACATGTACCCCAGACCTTAAAGTACACTACAACAAAAGTTGAAAAAATCTTCTCTCAACTCCTCAGTTCTCTTCAATATCTGCCCCAGTTTTGCACTCTCCTTTATAACAATACTTGTCAAGAGAGGTCTCTCTATGCATACTGCCTCAACTTCCTGGTTTCTCATTTACATGTAAAATATTTTTTATAAAAAATAATACATTTTATAAAAAAAATTAAAAAGTATGGTAGAAATATTTTAAAAGCTTGAATGTTTCCTTTTCTTCCCAGAAACAGCCACCTGAAACTCTCTTTTTTTTTGAGACGGAGTCTCACTCTGACACCAGTCTGGAGTGCAGTGGCGCAATCCTGGCTCCCTGCAACCTTTGCCTCCCAGTTCAAATGATTCTTCCGCCTCAGCCTACCAAGTAGCTGGGACTACAAGTGCACACTACCTTGCCTGGCTCATTTTTGTATTTTTTAGTAGAGATGGGGTTTCACCATGCTGGTCAGGATGGTCTTGATCTCTTGACCTCGTGATCTGCCCACCTCGCACCTGAAACTCTTGTAAAGAAATCTCCTGATTCACCTCTAAAAAACATGCTCACAAAGTACTCCTCTATTTCTCAATAACAGGCACTGACACTGGCTTCCTACTACTGAATATACTATTCTACTCTTATACCACACACCCCTACACACACACACACACACACACACACACACACACACACCCCCTCCTTTCCCCATCCTCCCAATGTACTTACATCTTTTTTCTTGGTGGTGGGGTGGTTAAACTAATATCCAATGGTATTCAGGTCCTATTGATAAATAAAACTGTGGTGTACCATGACTGCTTTTTACTTTTTGAACGTTTTAAAAATTTATCTCTAATTATCACTTACTTCAATTTTCCAGTGATTTTTCTATTTATCACAAATTCAATCTCCTTGAGAGCAGTAGAAACTCTCCTAATATAGTCAAGCAGGGACTCCATGTTTGGATCCCCTTCCATGAACACCCTCGTGGAAGCTGTTTTTCTCTCTCCTGGATTTTCCCTCTAGAGTCCCCTTCCACACTCTCTCGTGGAAGCCTGTCTTCCCCTCCTAAACTCCATCCTCTCTCTATTCCCTTCCACTCAGTGTGGAAGCAGCTTTCCTCTCCTGGAGTCCATCTTTCTGGATTCTCTCACTCAGTGTGAGAGGAGCTTTCCTTCTCTGGTTAAAATATATATATATATATATGTGTGTGTGTATTTATATATCTATATATAAATATACACATATAAATATATATAGTCAAGCATAACAGGTAAACTCTAAGTTCCAATTTCTACTGGACAAATCCTTCCTGGTGTTCTCTGTCTTCTTACTCAAACTGGACCATGGTGGTACTGGGGAGAAAGATGATAGCAGAGGGCCTTGGGAATCACTGTCACAACTGCGTCTGCAGCACATCTTAGAAATAGCTCCTGCCCAAGAAGTTTAAGGCAGTAATAATGAGTTCACGAACTATTTAAAATCAGAGTCTCAAGATAAATGGAACTGGAGTGCTACTCCTCTTTACAGCCTTCTGCACCAAAAAGAGCAGAGTGTTCCTGGCTGTGTGGTGTGGCATGGCAAAGGCAAACCCAGCTTCTGGTTGTGGCCAAATATCTGAATAAATGCCTGCTCTGGTTTGTTCATTTGTATGCTAACTCTCACGTCACTCATTTCTATACTTAATTCTTCAGAATAGTAATACTGCATCAATTAGGTTTAGTAAAGGCTAAAGTTTTGTGAAAAGGCTGAATTTAAACATCATCTTAATTTTCTGTAGAGAATTCCAGCCATTCCCAGAGGTTCCTAGAACCTTTACTCCACCTGCTTTGATAAACACACGGGACTCCCTGAGCTCATATTTTAGAAGTTCCTATTGACTAAACAATACGGCTGTGTCAAGCCTCTAACATCCATTCCTAATTCTTTTTTTTTTTTTTTTTTTTTTTTGAGACAGAGTCTTACCCTGTTGCCCAGTTTGAAGTGCAGTTGTGTGGTCTCGGCTCACTGCAACCTCCACCTCCCGGGTTCATGCAATTCTCCTGTCTCAGCCTCCTGAGTAGCTGGGACTACAGGGGCCCATTGCCACACCCAGCTAATTTTTGTATTTTTAGTACAGACAGGGTTTCACCTTATTGGTCAGGTTGATCTCGAACTCCTGACCTCAGGTGATTCGCCTGCCTCAGCCTCCCAAAGTGCGGGATTACAGGCATGAGTCACTGTAGCCAGCCTTCTAATTCTTAATAGCCTTCAAATTGCTTTATGGGTCAAATTTACCTAATAATTTTATGTTTTTTCCCACCCCAAAAAATACAGTAGGTAATCTTTGGGCAATTCCAATTCAAATTACGACATATTATGATTGGGTGGAGTTTGACCAACTTGCAAAGTAAAATATATATATATATATACACATACACACACACACACACATATAGGGTTAATATAAATATATAAAATATATAAATATATACATAGTGGGTTTTTCTTTGTTTGTTTTCTTTTTTCTGGATGCTACCTGAGGTTCCTTCCAGTAACACAAGTATGGCTTCCTTCAGTTCAGTGAATGTAAAGAAGCTGCTATAGACAACTTTTAGCCTTTTATTTCAAATAAGTGATTATGTACTGGATATTTACCATTAATCTTGCTCTTTTCTTAGTGAAAAAAACATATAGACACAGCCATGCAAGCTGTGGTCAGTTACTGCCCTTCCCCTTCAGCTCCCTTTGTAGACTGAGACTTCCTTTGTCTATTCATGTTTCAAAGGAGGACTAGCCAAAGAGAAATCACTTAACATATACAACACACACATGATATGGCAATTAGCTTTCAAATCCATTTTAGAGAAACACAAGTGGGACATCTGGAATGAGGTAAAGGTGATTAGGTTTGGGGAGAGCAGAATGATAAATGGAAATTTCAGAAATCTTTGCTGAAAAACAAGTATTCCAAGAGTAAATGGTTCTATCTTAAAAATGAAATTGCTTTTTGAAATAAAATGCTCATTGAGTTCTGCTACAGAATAAAGAGATTTTCCATGATGACTTTGAGGCGAAAGCTATAAATCAAAAACTTACTATATTGCCATTAATTTGCTGACTGTATCTAAAAGACTTTAAACAGCCCAGAAACATGCTCAAGAGTATTTTAATCCATGTATAATTTTATCAAAGTGATATGAAGCATTTTTTTAATAGGCCATGGATTATTTTCCTTAGAACTCAGAATGGCATGAAAACCAGTGACTGGGAATCGCAACTCTAAGAAGGCACTCTTTGAGACAAGATAATAACTGCTGCTAAGCCATTATTTTCCATTTCCTTTTTTTGATAGCTTTTAAAAAATTTTTATTTATTTACACCAGCAGTACATATTTTGGGGTACGTGTGATATTTCGATACATGTATACAATGTGTAATGATCAAATTAAGGGTAACTGGAATATTCATGTCCTCAAACACTTTTCTTTGTCTTGGGAATATTATGATTCTTGTTCTAGCTATCTTGAAATATATGCTAAATTATATTTAACTATAATTTTTCTATTGTACTATTAAGTAGTGGAACTTTTCTAACTCTGTTTTTGTGCTCCTTAACTAACTCATCTTCATCCCTCCTTCCCCACCTCCCTTCCCAGCCTCTGGTAACCATCATTCTGACATTCTCCACCTCCATGAAATCCACTTTTTTTTTAAAGCCACTCTTTTACATATTTGATGGCATGGCTTGTCTACTCTGCTCAAGATGAAATACCTGTCCTAAGCATATATGTCATCTACTGTAATGACAATTACCTGTAAATAAGGTTTTTATTCACTAGCTAAGAGAAAAGTAACAAAGCTGACTAAAGATAATTTCTTACAGTGAATCTCATATCACATAAATGTAGTAAGAAACAACATGCTTTTGATCTTGAGAGAAGGTGCTCTGCTATTAAACACATTACCCCTAGCAAGATTATCCTTTCATGATCAATTTCATGATCATTTTTTTATTTCCAGCTAATGCATCTTTGGTTTTACTTGGTTTCTGGAAGTATGAGTTTGTTAAGCCATTCCGACTGAATTAGAAACCTAAAATGCAATTAAAAAAAAAATATATATATATATATATAAAGCTGACTGGAGCATTGGCAACTATCTGTATTCTGTGAAGGGGGGATTCTCTCTCCCTTTAAAGATCCTTCTTGGACTAATTTTCGAGGATGAGACAAAATGAGCTACCTGGTAGCATGAGAAAAAGTGGAAAAGAAAAATGATGGAGATGAGAAAGAGTGGTGATTCAGGTCAATCAGTGCCTTCTCACTTAGGACCCTGACCGCAGGTGAAGAACAGGATTTGACAGGTAGAAGGGACATTTCTTCTCAAAGAAAAGATCAGGTTAGTGGTCCTCAAACAAGCTTCTTAACTAAACAGTCTAGAGGGGGCCTAGCCAACAGTATTTGTTTTTCAAAGCTCTCCAGGTTTTTATTTAATTGTGCACCCACATTTGAGAACTACTGCACTACAACTGAAGAGAAAGAGGGCCCCAAACCAGAGATGTTGAGAAGCAGGAAATCTGAGACAGAAAGGATGGAGTCCATTCTCTCAGTAAAATAAGAGATGGAGTCATATCTTTAGATAGGAACAAAGTTGGGGATTTAAAGAAAGTGAAGAATATTTGAAAGGGGAGTTCAAAATGCAATAGGACTTTAACTAGAAATAGCCTTTGATGATACCTAATTATAGACAAAGTATACATTTTCTGAGCATCTTAGATACCCATGAATTTACTTTATACCATGATGTCTTCCCATTAATTAGGTATAAAATAGAGGAAATGTGCTTAAGTTACTGGTTGATAGCTCTTAGGAATTCTGACTAGTTTTGAATATAGGTAATCAAAATACATACCTTTTTTTCAAAATACATCTTTTGGGAAATAAATTTGAGAATATAAAAATATTATCTTGCAGGTTTATTAGGTTCAGTTGATTGCTGGTGTTCATGTATGGAGTGGGACTGGTGATTTGTTTTCCACTTTCCTCAACACGGTCGTAGAGAAGATAAATTAGTGTTGTCCTAGATGAAATGTAATCGTAGTCCCTTTGCTCAAATGAGTACCATTCCAACCTAAGAAAAAAGTTATTCAACCTTGGAACTGAAATTTACGGGTTTTTTTTTTTTTAAAAAAACCAGAATGGGGTTTGGAAACTATACATAGCCAATTTCCTTAAAAGGGAAATTCTTGTGTGTCTCCTAGGACCCAAAAGTTCTATGCACTGAGCTTTTAAATTTTGATTCGACTTCTCTTTCACTGTTCAAAACTGTGCCATGTGGATAGTATTTTATAAGTCTGACAATCTCATAACAAGAAGAGTTGAACACAGCAGCTGTTTACCATTTCATGCTAATTAAATATGATTTCCATCACCGTCAGTTTCACTCTTTCGCCTTCCAGTCACTTAAGTACAAATAAGAGAAAGACACAGGTAGATAATAATGAATAAGTTATCCATATATTACCAATTGATGAGTTTCAAGCATAAACACCTTTTGGAATTAAGATTCAAATGCTACATTATTTGATATAATAAAGTTTGATATCCAGGTGCATTTAATTTTGAGCTAGTGGAGGAGTCCTATTGTGGAGTGAAAACAATCCTGGATCTAGAGGTAGAAGGTGGGGGTTTATCCCTACACCACTAACAAAGTGTGACTTTCGGTAAGTCCTTTTCTATTTCTGAGTTTCTTTATATGTAAAATGAAAATGAAAACATCCTCTCTCCCTAGGTTGTTAATAAGACGCACGGAATAATGAATGTGAAATATATTTTAACATGAATTATCTTTAATTTAATTCATCTATTTTGGAAATGCCTTATGTGTGCATATTGAGCTTCCTGAAAACAAAGCACAATAATATACGGAGGGATTTAGAAGATATTAAGATATACATGTAATCAGAGTGTTATATTAAGATATATATGTAATAAGGTATACACATATTAAACATTAAAACTCCCAATTGATGGCTAACATTTTATTTAAGTTCTATAATTATTATCTCCATAAATTATTAGCATTATACATTGTTATGTATAAACAATGAACACAAGAATGTTTAAGATAAAACTTACGAATATACTTCTGAAAAAAGCTAGCCCACTTAAGGTACTTTGCTTTCTCTAGTGTTGACGTTGGTGCCATGAAATTATAAGAAACATATGCGAGAATTTATACCAAAAAAAAGTGAGAATTTTTTCCTGCCTCACCATCACATATGCTGAGCCCCAGACACAATTATCCTTTTAGAATGTATTACAGATGCAGTGCTTAGAAAATGGGTGCAAGATGTTTGTTCAGATATAAACTTGCAGGCCAGCACTAGGGGAAGCTGGCAAAAGCCCTCAGCAAGCATTTCTTGTCGGTTGCCAACCCAGATCATTTTTTCTTTCCTTAAGAGTTTTGGCAGCTTCCTTCCATCTCTTCAGATTGCACTTATAATTGGTTGTTACCATAGAAACATGGACTTTAAATTATAGCATTCTTTATTAACTAGTTATAAAACGGAGGTGTGCCCTGAGCAAAATAGGATTGGGGGTAAGTGCAATTAGGATAAAACTTACTATACTCATCTATAGGACTGCTAATTCTTGCTAATTCTCCATGCAAGAGTGGTATGCTCACAATTTATTAATCCAAGTGTTGGCAGGCATCTACCCTGATTTCTTTCTGTAATGTTTTTCTCAACAAAGTGCTCTGAATTCAGATTTTTTACTTATTTACTGCCCAGTTATATTATTATTATCACTGTTATTTAAAAAAAAAATAAGAACAAAACTTTGGTTAACATTTTATATTAATGAAACTCATGACATGTTGCCGCTTTCTATTCTTAATCTTGAGAATTAATAAGAACTGAAATCTATTTAAAGCTTTACTTGTTAAAAACCTACTCTTTCCAAATAGAAAAATGCATGATCAGATTACAGTTGCACCTGTAGGTCCAGAATCCTCCCTGCATTCAAAGTAAATATTCACAATGAATGGAGTTCAGAAGAACAATCAGGATTTTTTGACAATTGCAATGAGGATGCCATGATTAACCTTATCAACATGTAAAAACACTGCTATCCTTCTTTTTAATCATTAAAAATATGTGCAGCAGACATTCTGAATTAGCTGAAACAAATGTGTAATCACTGGTTTTGGTGAAATCTGTAGTTTTTTCTACACAATTATGTAAATCACTGACATCTGATACCCAAAATCCATTTCTAATTCCCATTCCATTCCATCCCTTAAAAAATGAAGAGCTGGCCAGGCGCGGTGGCTCACGCCTGTAATCCCAGCACTTTGGGAGGCCGAGGCGGGCGGATCCTGATGTGAAGAGATCAAGACTATCCTGGTCAACATGGTGAAACCCCGTCTCTACTAAAAAATACAAAAATTAGCTGGGCATGGTGGCACGTGCCTGTAGTCCCAGCTACTCAGTAGGCTGAGGCAGGAGAATTGCTTGAACCCAGGAGGGGGAGATTGCGCCACTGCACTCCAGCCTGGCGCCTGGTGACAGAGCAAAACTCTGTCTCAGAAAAAAAAAAAAAAGAAGCACCGATGCATAATGAATACCACAGAAAAGGGCAGGTATCAAAAGCATAGTTTGTGTTTCATGGATGGGATGAAGCTTGGGGAGAAATTAATGAAACGGCACATTCCCTACCAGCTTTCCATGATGTGTGGTGATGGTATCTGTGTGTGTGGTGCGGTGGGAGTAGACAGTGACAGTAACTTCTAAAAACATGACAGTACTGTCAAAAATGCATAACATACAAATACATGTAATAAATTACATAAGGTAGTATTTTCCAGGAAATAACAAACAAAAAACCCAACTCTAAATATTTTTCTGCTGTTCAACTAATAATGATCCTTTTATTACTATATCTTACCTATCTTTCTTGCTCAATGCATGTGTTTTGGTTGCACAGCCTTTGCATTGTTCAATGCACGCATTTCCTATGCCACTTAGCTATTTGATGTTTACACCATGGTAAACAGTGAATTTATTTTTTACAGTTTCAATTATTTAAAAATCATGTCAGAAATGTTTTCTGTTTTCCTACCTGGTGAACTGTCAAGGGCTATGCCTTTCCAAAGTCTGCAACCATTTGGGCACTAGGCACTAGGCTCTCTTCACAGCCTAATCTACTTTTCTCAACTATTTTGGAATTTATAAACAAGACAGATAAACTGACCAGCAGTTCCATGGGTCTGAGGGGTCAAGAGAAATAACCTTAATAACTGGACCAGTTCAGGACCACGGACAACGACCAAAGATGCACCCACTTTCACCTCCAAATTCAAGAGTGAGAATCAGAAAAGGCAAGGAAAACCTGTTGCTCTCACTACTTGGAAAATAGTTTGTGCTATTATTAAACTATCATTTTTTTTAAATTTTAAGCTTGTATCAAGATTCTTCTACAATCAGGTTAATATGGTTTCATTAAAATGGCACACCCTTAGCAAAACAATGGACTGGCCAATTTATCAGGACAGGACAGAAATCTGGACCCCACATTATGGTGGGAATATGACAAGGTCAGAGGTGGAATTCACAAAGGTGGGAACAGATTCTGAGGATCAAGGCCATAGCCAGGAAAACAGAAACTCACAGGAGGCAGTACAATTTGAAATATAAACATATACCTACATCGATATATATGTAGCCCCCCTCCCGCCGACACACACACAACAAGGATGTCCATGTCTGATTTCCTGAAACTTGAGAATATGATTCTTTCCCTGGTAAAATGGAATGTGTAGATTAAGTTCGGAGTATTGAGGGGGAGAAAGTTATCTTGGATTATTCTGGTAGACTCAATGTAATCACAAAAGTCTTTGTTAGAGGGGGAAGAGGAGGGTCAGTCAGTAGAAGAAGACAGAATGATAACGTGAGAAAAGGATCACAGCAAAGGAATACAGGTAGCCTCTGAAAGCTGAAAAAAAAAAAAAGAAACAGATTCTCTTCTCAAAGCCTCAGGAGGAAAACAGTCCTGCCTACACCTTGATTTACACTTGTGACCTCCAGATCAGTAAAAAATAGACTTGTGGGTTTTTTTTTAAATTATTAAATTTGTGGTAATTTGCTGCAGCAGTAATAAAAATATAATAAAATATATGCAAATAGGATCCATGTACAAAAGAAGGAAAAAGAATCTAAGAACATGGAACCACAGTGAATATTTATGATCCCCAGATCTTTCCTTTCTTTTGTTCATTTGCTTAAATTGACCGGGGACATCCAGCGAATATATTCTCCTTTCACTCGCCCCCCTTTTCCAAGTAGAGTAGATTATATAGAATCATATCAACCACACAGTTCATTTATATGTCCCCACCCTACTATATAATAAACAGCAGCAATCCAGTATGGAATTCAGCAGATTGCACTCTAGGTCACTGATAATTTCTTTAATTATTAAACAATTCTGAGTTTTGGAAAAAAAATTCTGAGAGAGTCTGTCACCTAGGCTGGAGTGCAGCAGCACAGTCATGAATCACCACAGCCTCAAACTTCTGGGCTCATGTGATCCTCCCACTTCGGCCTCCCATGAGTAGCTGGGACCACCCACATACAACATCACATCTAGTAAATTAAAACAAAAAATTTAGTAGAGATGGGGTTTTGCTATGTTGCCTAAGCTGGTCTTGAACTCCTAGGTTAAAGCAATTCTCTTGCCTCAGTCTCCCAAAGTGCTGGGATTATAGGCATGAGCCACCACATCTGGCCAGGAAAACGTTTTTAAAGATAAAATATTTAAAGTGAAGCCAACTCAGTAAGATTGGTTGGAATTGAATGAGTGTAATGCAAGTAAACAAACTTAAAATTAACTGGGCCTTTCCTTTCTGTTTATATGTCAGACAAGGTAGACCTTGAAAAGAAGGGTTGCAGCCAGACTTGTCTGCTCAGGCCAGTTATCCCAGGATTTTGGGAGGCCAAGGCAGAAGGATCAGTTGAGCCTCAGAGCTTAAAACAACCAGCCTGGGCAACATAGCAAGACCTTGTCTCTACAAAATTTTTTTTTTTAAATTAGCCAGGTGTGGTGGTGTGCACCTGTGGTCCCAGCTGCTCGGGAGGCTCAGGAGGGAGGATCGCTTGAGCCCAGGAGATTGAAGCTGCAGTGAGTCACGATCTCACTCTTGTACTCCAGCCTGGGTGACAGAGCAAGATTATGTCTCAAAAAAAAAAAAAAAAAAAAAAGAAAGAAAGTCTCATAATTTTCATAGCTCTGGGTCACTGTTAAGGTCTTCAGAGAACTTAAGAGTAGCTAAAAGACTATATGTCAAGCTACAGATAGAAAAAAAGAATATCAAAATATAAAGGGGTATAATAAGGCATATTTGAGGAGAGTGAGCAGAAGATTAGTGAAAATTAGCTCTTCCCCCTACTAATTCCAATCATTTAATGAGCCTGGCCAGGCACTGTGCTATATAATCTATGCCAATTTTATTTTTAATTCTTGCAATCATACGATGAAGAGGGCATTATTATTCCCATTTTAATAGACTTAGAAATCTAAGTAACTACCCCAAGTTGACATAGCTTGTGTGGCTGCACAAGGGGTCTGATTTTAAAATATCTGACTCCAAAGCCTTGCTATTTCCATCATGCCTTTCAGTGATGAGAGTACATAAAGCCTTTTAGCTTAACTCCTTGTCTTCAATTCCATGGAAAGAGAGGGTTTTGTCTGCTCTCTAGCCAGGGAGGAGGATTTTTATTCAATTTGGACAATGATTCAGAAATCTTTTAAGCTGTGCTTCCCTTCTTGCTTACACATCAAGTATTCCACAGTTCAGCTTCCAGAAACATGAGGAGTGCTAACAACACCTGTAAACTGTGCATGACATCTCCCTTGGGTTGAAATATCCTGTGCCATTAAGTGGAGCAGAGGAGGAAGTGGACGTTGGTGGAAAAATAGGTGTTTAGAGCATGTGTACCTATAATATTCCTGTCGTTTTTGTGCACAATTGATCAATTATTTGAGGCTTTTAGTTCATTTATAGTTTCTTTATTAAAAATCAATTAATCTGGCTGGGCATGGTGGCTTATGCCTGGAATCCCAGCACTTTGGGAGGCCCAGGAGTGTGGATCACTTGAGGTCAGGAGTTCCAGACCAGTTTGACCAACATGGTAAAATCCTGTCCCTACTGAAAAAAATACAAAAATTAGCCGGGCGTGGTGGCACATGCCTGCAATCCCAGCTACTTGGGAGGCTGAGGTAGGAGAATCACTTGAACCCAGCAGGAGGTTGCAGTGAGCCGAGATTGCACTCTGGCCTGGGCAATAAGAGCGAAACTTCATTTCTCCCCCACCTAAAAAAATCATTTAATCCTTTGACCTTCTATTAGTCCATATAGCTGTGGTTTTGGAATCAGGAAAGGTCTGGTTCAAAGGGGTGGCAAACATTTTTGAACAGTGCTATGTCAGATCCTTCCTCAGTACTGACCTACACTGAGTAGCACCCCAGCTTTTTTACAAGCAAGGCTGGCCTGGAATTCAGATCTCCTAACTCCCAGCCAGAGGTTATCCCATTTACAACATTCTGTTACCTCTCCCTTTCCCAAGCTTCACCATAAACTCCAAGGCACTGATGATCACCTCTCAGATTTCCTATACATATGCTCATGGCACCATGGACTCGATACTATGTACCGAATAAAGTGGTATCACACGTGAAGGTGTGCTGGATGATATTTTTCTAACTCAAAAGACAATGAAAACTAGAGTCCCTCTAAAAATATTCAGAACTGTGCTTTTCCACCGTTTCTCGCTATTTGATTTCCATTTCAAGGAAGGCAAGGCTACATTTATCAGAGGAGTGAAGAGTGAAGTGTCAATAGGATGTATGGTGAGGGAAAAGCTAACAGTGATGAAAAACTAGCAGCAAATGCCGTGCATTAGAGCAAACTTGAAAGGTACTGAGGAGCTGACTTCCCATCTCAGGTCCACCCATGACCGACTATGTGACCTTGGGTTGGTCACACAACTTCTGTTGCAGAGAAGGCTTAACTGTAAAACAGGGAAGAAGGCTAGTTCTAACTCTAACAGAAGGATGGAATGAGAAAACTGCATTAGAGATGTGGAAATTCCATTAAAAGGCTTAACTTGCTGAGCTACATAAAAGTAAGACTGGAGTCTTGTCTGGAAGCTGAAAAAAAAAATCAAAGAAACAGATTCTTAAAGAAACTTGATATAACCCCAAGTACTTGGTAACTCTGTACAAGCTTCCTAATCTAACATCGTGCCTGCCTCATGGTGGGTACAAATAATCACACAGAGGCTGTGTGGTAAACCGAGAAAGGAAGGCGCTTAGAGCCAGGCATGCTTAGATTCCAATACCAGACCCACTCATTCCTGTATGATGGTGGGGAAGTAAATTAATCTCTGTAAGCCTCAACCTCCCGATCTGTGTAATGGGGTAATGATAATTATACCTATAAGAATGATATTAAATAGTTCATGTACAGTTATTGGATAAATGGGAAATGTTTTTGGCTTCAAGTAACAAAAAATATAACGCAGGCTTAAACTAGTCAGAGTTTATATTCATCTCACATTAGAAAGTCCGGAAGTAGTAGTTACTGGTTTGTTTATTGCCTCATCCCTGGCATCTCTGCAGCTTTCCTGGGCTCTGCCTCATGGTTGTACGTTGGCTGCCAGAATTCTACTCACCGTAACTGCATTCAAAGGTGGGTAAAAATGGGTGGAAAGGGAGGCACCAGATGCATTTGTTCCTTTTATCAGGAAAGCAAAGTTTTCCTAGAAATACTTTTTGCATCCTCTCATTTTATCTTGTTGGCCAGAACTGGCTCACATGACCCTCCCCAGCTGCAAGGGCACGTGGGAAATCAGAGACCAGGATGATCCACCACCCAGGCTGGATACACTGTGGGCCTGCAGAAAACCAGGGTATGGATGGACATCAGGAGACAACTAGCAGAGTTGGCTGTGGCCTGGCACCTAGTGACTCATCGCTAAATATTCCTTTCTTCTTCCTGCTTCCACCCATAAACAGAGCAAGTCCATCTGGCTTTAATAGTCTGTGATTCCATATGAATCATTAAATTATAATCAAAAGTCAATACTATAGTAAAAATTATCTAAACTGATCTACCAGAAGATTAAAAAGGCAATAAAAAATGTGATTCATGAAATATTCTCATCTCTACTTTGAGATAACTTGAGGTTTACAAAGTAAGTTTCAAAAGTACCATAGTCGGGTCTCCCATACCCTTCAGCCTGCTTTACCAAATGTTAAAATAGTAAATGATGATAGTAAGATTCTCAAAACCAAGAAAATAACACTGATATGGTATTATTAATAAATCTACAAATCGTTATTCAAATTTAACCACCTGCCCACTAATTTTTTTTCGTGTCCAGAATCCCATCCCGGATCCTGCAGAATTTATTTGTCATGTCCCCTTCACCTCCTCCAGTCTAGACATGGCATCTTTTAAAGCTAAACATTTTTCCTATTTTGATGTGATTACCACAGAGCCATTTACTTTCGACTTTTGCGTGTGCATCTTGAATTGAAAAATTGCATTACTATGTAGTGCCAGGAGGATTAAATTGTTGATTTGCTCTTGTTGATTTGCCTTATAGTCATTTGCATGGATAATAAATGTACATTTCAGAAGAGAAAGTCTAGAAGATAAAGCTTCGGATAAGTACTGCATGGATTAATGAAGCATTTCTGCATCTCACTCTGGGTAATGCTAAATTTCTCCTATGGAGGATTTTCCTGCCTACAACACATGCATTCGTCATACCATAGGGGGTCGATTTTGAATGTTCCAGATGGACACACTCAAGATGTATGCTCAAATAATAATTAGCTACATTGATACAGTATTATTTGTTAGAGGATTCCAATACAGGATACTGGGCAGTTCCTGCAACTGCAGTCTTCTCGCACTTCCCCAGGGAGGAGGCAGCTGGTGGCAGAGGGAGCCGCGTGCCAAATGCCATGTGGAAGACGGCGGACAGTACAGTGAGGGATCTCCAAGCAGCACCCGTGCCTCTATGCCCTGCTGCCTATCTGTTCACAGAATTAGGATGATGTATGACTTCGGCAAACAGATGTAAATATCATGCCAGTATTTTGGATCAATACCTGGGAACATTTCCCTAAAGGATACATCTTATTGACTCAATTAGTGTTTGCTGTTTTGATAAATTGAGCCCCGAATGCCCTGAAAGGAAGCCAAATGAATCAAAATGTCCACATTTCTGGACTTTGATGTATACCTTCATCTCTGCTGTGTAGTCCATGCCAAATCCCCCAGTTGTTGCCTGCACAGCACTGCAGCCACTGTGCATGGGAATGCAGAGCTGTGTGGAGCCCTGCCTGGCCCAGCACTAGTGGAGAAATGCACCACACCATCAATGGACCACACTCGGTGTGTACTATCATGACCAGCCCCATCTCAGAAGAGGGCAGTTCACCAGCACTAGAAATTCTCAATGGCCTTCTTTTCTTTCCACTAGTGGTTCTGTAGTAAATTTCTGCTTTGAAGGCTGTTTGTAAAGCAGTGGCAATGTTACTCTTCAGGCAAATGATGGGTACCTACCTGCCTTTAGAATTCACTCTACCTATAAAGCAGTAGGGTATCCAAACACATGGGGAAAAAACAACATCACTTAAAGGTATTCATTTCCCTCTACATCAGTGTAAAAACAAAAACAACCATTTCTAATGCTGACACTAAACTGTGGACTTGCTAACCAAAGCAGTGGGATCTATTTTATATTTTAAATATTATTATTACGAAGCTGAAGAGATAAAATCATGACAAATTTACTACATTACAAAAGTAGTAAATTTTTCTTGAAGCAAACATAACGAAAAATATTAAAAATGTATGATGGTTGTGAAACTTACCACATTGCACACCTATTCCTCCTGTTTTAGGTTCTAAAGACATTTTAGGAATAATTGTGAAGTTTATTAAATATAATCTGTGTGTATGCTTTGCCTAGGGCATTCGTTTCTGTCGTCAAATATTTGTCTTCTCTGCTGCATCATATTGGAGTCTAATTATTATACATATTACTAATAAAAGAATGTCAAAAATAATAGCGAATTAGTCAGTAAAGGCGAGAAACAAGGAATCAAAACAGAAATTCTCCAGGAAATTGTTTACATTTTTCTTTTTACTATAATGAACCTCTAAATGTTTCATCTTATCTTTCCATGTATGTTTGCTGGTTTTATTGTCTCCATTTGTGGTCCTATGCATTTACAACCAAGATGTACATACTAAGTACCCATCGTGGTTCTGGGTCTTGGGGAGGCAGTTCCACCGAGCTGTAGCCTTCCTCACACTGGAAGGACTATGCCTCCTAGAGGCAGGCACAATCTCCGGATTAGCAAATCTGAGCCCAGTCTTAATTTTGGTTTTGTGACGTGCTGTGTGGATGTTAACCTTAGGGTAAAACCGTGTGACATTGTTTCACAGTTGCTGAAGGCAGTCTTTTGAATAAAATTTATAGATTTTTATCATATGTTCTTACTTTCACGTGAGAGCTGAACAGTGAGAACACATGGACACGTGGGTGTGAAACAACACACACTGGGCCCTGCTGGGGGCGGTGTAAGAGAAGGAAGAGCATCAGGAAGAATAGCTTAATGGCTGCTGGGCTGAATATCTAGCCAAAGGGTTGATCTGTGCAGCAAACTACCAAGGCACATGTTTACCTATGTAACAAAATTACACATCCTGCACAGGTACCCTGGAACTTAAAATAAAAGTTGGAGAAAAAGAGAGAAAAAAAGAAAATTATAGATTTTTAAAACAGAATTGTTTATTAGTGGCGTGACAAGGAAAACCAAGGTTGCTTACAGAATAAAACTGTATTATCCTCAGGTTGTTCTGTTGGTTATGGTAGAATGTAGCGGTGGGTTCACAGTGGATTGAGTTTCCTTATTAGAGCCTAATGATTAGAAAACTTAAATTATTCTCCGTATTTTTTTTTTGGTTTCATAAAGACAGAAAAATCAAAATCAAATCTAAGACAAAATAAGTGGATAGGAAAGTCAAGAAATCTTCTTTCTATTTGGGAAGAGCAAATATGTTTTAAAGAAGGCTATACCAGAGATAATGAAAGTCAAGTTTAAAATCCTAACAAGTTTTATTTCAAAGCAATCATGAACACATACATTTCAATGGAAATGAAATCTCCAAAGCAGTCTTTTAAATATTTTATCTGGCTCCTGGCTACTCACTTTTATTCACTCCCTCTACCTTGTGGTGATAAAGCTCAGATAAACACAGTGGCTGCAAGCCAGTTCTGTAGAGCTAATTAAATCAGTAAACCTTGACTAGGTGCTTTCTTTATATAGGAATCCCTGTCTAAGGATACAAAAATGAAGACACACTAGTTCTCAAGTCTCTCAATGTGCAGGTGGGAAGAGAGCGATACCAAGGCACAACTACATTCAAGATAGTGGGTATAATTCATGCTTAAGACATGTTGGGAATACAGAGGGGCAGATCCAAACTCAGCCTTTGGGATGGGGAAAAGAAGTTTCATGGAAGGCTGAAATACAGATGTAAGGCATTCTGTATTTGGGGGACCGGGAGGATTATCTGCAAAGGGGACAGAAGGAGCAATGAAGAAGCTAAGAAACAATATGGTGTTTGCAGAGAATACCAGGCAATTCTATGATGTTGTTAGACAGTTAGATAGGTAGGTAGAGAGATAGATAGATAGATAGATGGATAGATAGATAGACAGACAGATGTAGATAAAGCAGGAGTGTTGGTTCAGGTCCCAGTATGTGGTCCCCAAAGACCATGGGAATGAACCTTGACTATCTGAAACCAAGATGATGAGCCACTGTACACTGTAAGCATGGTCATGTGAGAGACAGTGGACCAAGAAAATGAGAGTAGGGATGGAGAGCAAGGTATAGATATAAGATCTACTGGGGGTAGAACTTGATGATGAGTTCAGTATTACAGTGTGAGTCTGAGATACCCAAAGGTTATCCAGGCAGAGATTCTCAGCAGGTGGATGGATTCACACTCCTGGAACTCAGGAAAGAGCCATCAATTGGCACATAATTGGGCATTATTGTTGGTAGGAAGAGGCACAGTGCCTCTGACCCTAGAGCTCAGCTCTCTATTTTATCATTCCCCACACATGAGAGAGAAAAAAGAATCTCCCTTCGCCTGCCCTACAATACAACCTCCCTCTTTCAAAAGTTTCTTGCAGATACGAATTGTCACTTTAGGTTGTGAGTGGGAGGACTTGTTCTAAATTGGAGAAATACTTAGAGAACCTGGTGTCACAACACGCTGGTGAGCTAGGATCAGTTGTAATGCACATCTTGGGCATTTGTTACTATATTAATTGTAACACTAAAGTCTCTGCTTGATGTCCCTGTTCTTTTGTGTCAGCCAAAGTGTGCAGTTGCAGCTACTGTGCTGGGAATTGGGTAAATCTTGGTATGGCCTCAGAAATGCATAACATTAGTGAATGTCATCCATGCTCACTGATGTACGTCTCAATGCCACAATCATAAAAGAAAATTGAGAACCACCATTCTGGAGACAGCAAATCATAGCTCGCAGGTCAAATCCGGTTGCCACTGCCTGTTTGTATACAGCTCACCTGTGTACCAAGAAGGGTTTTTACAGATGAACATTTTTGGAAAGATTAGTATTAAAGAACAGCAACTTTGAATCCCACTTAAGGGAAATGCCATCTCCTCCTCAAAAGAATTCCATTCTTCTCATTAGTGGATCTACAATGCAACAATTTTTATTCAATTATATGATTGTATTTTGAATTTCATCAATCAAAATTTTGTAGGAATTTGTCTTATCTCTTATGTAAGGAGATATATAATATTTGCAATTTGTCTTTTGGCTTCCAAAGACTAAAATAATATAATATTCGCAATTTTCCTTTTGGCTTCAAAAGACTAAAATATTTACAATCTGGCACTTTAAAGGAAAAGCTTGTAAACTTGTGCTCTAGATTATGGTAAGGCAGCAAAGTACACAGATAATTTACAATGTGCCCAGCATTCTGCTAACTAAGAGTGATTTTCCCAGTTTCTGTTTCAATGCTCCCAAAACCCTGTGGTGTGAATGCTATAGTGAAACCCATCGCTGATGAGGAAACTGAAATGCAAGGATGTTCAATCACTGTCCAAGCCCACACATTAGTAAGGGACAAAGCTGGGATTTGAAATTAACTGGTCTGACATCAGGGTTGATGCTCCTGTTCTTAAGCCCCTCTGGGAGCTCCTGAGGTACTAACTCCTATCTCTCCTTATCACAGGCACATACTCTAACCTTTATGGATCCTAGAGGCCTCTGCATTTTTCCTCATTTCCTTTTCTCTTTTACTTCTTTACACCTCATGTCTGCTTATAATGTTCACTTCTACAATGCTTTTCTCTTAGCCAAAAGGTGACACTCATCTCAGTTATGAGATAACAATGAAAAAACACATCTCTCTATACTTACATTTTCATTTAATTGAATTGATATGTATTCAAATAGTAATAGTATCTTGTGGTCAAAGTACAGGAAATGTTCTCCATTCACATCATGTTGTCCTGCTTCTGATCTATGGAACCTCAAATATGATGTCAGTCTCCATTTTATGAAACATTTTCTAACAACATATCAATGCTCACCCTTTGGTTTATGTGATAGGTCATTTTAGGTGTCAACTTGACTGGACTAGGGGATACCCAGATAGCTGGTAGAGCGTTTCTGAGTATGTCTGTGAGAGTATTTCTGGAAGAGACGTGCATTTTAATCAATGGAGAGAGCAGAATAAGGAAGATCCAACTTTTCCCAATGTGAATGGGCACCCTCCAATCTATTAAGGGCCTAAATAGAACAGAAAGGCAGATGAAAGCTGAATTTGCTTTACTACTCTTCTGGAGCTGGGGCACCTATTCTCCTGCCCTCAGATATTAGAACTCCAAATTGTAGGGCCTTCAGGCACTGGGGCTCACATCAGCAGTCCTCTAAGTTCTCAGGCCTCCATCCAGCCTTAGACTAAAAGTTATGCCATCTGCTCCCCTGGTTCTCAGGCCTTTGACTCAGACTGAGTTACATCCTGGCTGTGCAGCTTGCAGACAGCGTATTGTGAGACTAGCCGCTATAATTGCAGGAACCTAGTCCCATACTAAATGCCTTCTCATATAGCTCTATCTATATGTTTTTTATTGGTTCCATCTCTCTGGATAACTTTGCCCAATATAGTTTATAATCATGATTAATGAGGATCAAATTGAACATCACGCATTTTGTTTTCAACTCAAAAGTGAGTTCAAATACCTTCCTCAGAAAAGAAACCTATGAAACCAAGATAAAAAATAATGCTCCGATGTAGAGAAAGAAAATCATTCTATGTAACCTATGTACTATTATGAGATGACTATTATGGGTTTCCTTTCATCAGAGGAATTTCTGTGGGACTTACCACAAATTATATTCTATGTAGTCTCTCAACAAAAGATCAATAACCTTGAACTTGCCAAAAAATGTACAGATGCCAAGGTACTTTGGTCCAAAGAAGGCCAAATTCGCAGCCTATATCTTCTTATATTTCAGAAAATTCTAACACACTTATTTATGTAAATTGTTAAGTAACAATACCTAACTTTATCACATGTCTACCACATACTAAATATTATACACGCAGAATCTAACTTACTGTAAATAAAAAAGGCATCCTATTTCATGTATGATACACACTAAGGCACAGGGAGATTACATGCTTTCAGTTAAACGCTTAGTTAAGTAGTACCCACAGGGAGCAAGTAGGAAGGGCTGGGATTCGCACCTAGGGTTATCTTATGCTCTTAAGCACGATACATATTACCTCTCCATTTTAAGTCCACAAGCGATTAAAAACAAAAATTTTGGGAAATGGAAGGGTGGCTAGATACAGCCCAGTGATAAAAATGAAATGTACTTGACAGCAATATTAGAGCAAGAGAGAAAAGACAAATTAAAAGCAAACACTCAAAAGTCAGAGCAATTTGGGGCTGTTTAAGAAGGGAAAGAACTCCAAACATCTCTGAAGCCACTGCACATCACTGTACATCAGCATAAAGCAATAATCAGATTTTACATGAGGGTCATAAATAATCAAGGCTCAATTCAATTAGCATAAATTGCTCAGGAAGACACTATGTAATGCATTTCAGATATGTTTCAACCAAAATGTTAAATTAAAAATTACTTAGAAACAACTTTGTAAGCCTTTCAGCATTCTGAAAAACTTGACAATATTTCATTCTCTGAGCAGTACGCTAATTGTTTTGCAAGAATTAATTTAATTAACTTTCAAAACAACTTAAGAGAGCATTGCTTTTATCCTCATTTTACAGAGTTATGTTTATAAATGAAGAAAGTGAGGCTTAGGGAGGTTAAATAATTCACCTGAGGTCACAGATCTAATAAGATTAAGTAGCCCAGCTGGCATATGAATACAGAACCTTAAATCTACTCTGAGTAAATTAAAAACCTAGACTGGAACTGCTCATCAAGAAAATGGCTATGCTATGTGGAATTCCAACATGGATCTTAGGGACCCCTACCTGCTGCTCCTAGGCATTCCCCCACCCTACAAATGTGCTTCTGACCAACAGAATCTGGCAAAGGTGAAGGGGTATCCCTCAGTGATTAGGTTATAAAAGACTGTGACTTCCGTCGTGCTAGTAGACATTCTCTCTTTCTGGCTTTGACAGAGCAAGCTCCCATGTTGGAGAGGTCCCATGACAAGGAATTGAGGATGGTCTCTGGACACCACATAGGAATTGCAGCTTTCATCCCACAACCTGTGAAAAACTGAATCCTGCCGTCAGCCATGTGAGGTTAGAAGCGGATCTCCTCCCAGTCAAACTTTGGGTGTCCACAGCTCCAGTCCACACCTTAAGACCTTGAAGCCGAGGACCCAACTCAGCCTCGTCTGGATCCCTGACCCACAGAAACTGTGAGATAATGAACGTGTGTTGCATTCTGCTAAGTTTTTTAGGGTTATTTGTTACACAGCAATTGATAACTTGATATAGTGACATTTTAGTATTGGGAACACACATTTTTCAAAAGAAGTTGAAGCACTCTTACTCAAATAAGCAATTCAAACATCTTTTAAAACAATTTCTGGCCAGACATGGTGGCTCACGCCTATAATCTCAACACGTTGGGAGGCCAAAGTGGACAGATCACTTGCGTCCAGGAGTTTGAGACCAGCCTGGGCAGCATAGCAAAACCCCATCCCTACTAAAAATACAAAAACTTAGCTGGGTATGGTGGTGAACACCTACAGTCCCAGCTACTTGGGAGGCTGAGGTGGGAGAATCACCTGAGCCCTGGAGATGGAGGCTACAGTGAGCAGAGATCCTGCCACTGCACTCCAACTTGAATAACTGAAATAAGACACTGTCTTAAAAAAGTAAATAATAACTTCCAACTAGGATTGACTTTTAAATATTTTTAGGAAAAAAGGCAAATAAATAAAGGTGTAGTTCTGGAAGTGAAGATATTCAGTGGGCTGAAATCAATAAATCTTTTGTTTCCAACCTTCCCCAAGTTCAAGGTTATAAAGAATTGAGAAGCCCCGACACAGGGCAGGAGAACATCTTTGGGAGTCCAGAGTCCCTGTTCATGGCAATTTCCTTCCTGAACACGGGATTGTGATATTTTTGGCACCAAGACAGCCATAAACAATTATTTTTAAAGAGAGGAAAAAGGAAATTACCTACTTAAAAAATTAATGCAGTAGATTACTTAGAAAGCAATGCTGAAGCAATGGAAAGGAAATGGAAAGAACAGATTGCCTCTCATGTCAACCCAATGCTCCCTTTTAAACACTCCTCTGTCCACAGGCACATATGTTGTACCACCCAAGACAACAGACAAAGCAGCCAGGATAAAAAGGCGGTTGTGCAGAAGTAAAATGAATGACAGTCACGTTTCTTACTCTTTCATTTTCCCATTCATGCAGTATTTGGGTAATTGCCTAACTTCCATGATCACTTTGAAATATGGGCCTGCTTTTTTTTCCTCCTCCTTCTTTAATTGTTGTTAGCCTATTTCAGGTTTCTAAAATATTTCTCATTTGACATTTTACTAAGTGAGAGTTAATTATTTTGTTCAATATATTTATTGATCCAATCAATGAATGACTTAAGAGTGAAGTCTGTCCTCATTACTACTACTTCTGCCTATTCCCTTCACCGGTTTAGCCCAACAAGACAACTGTGGCAGTAAACTCCTGGATAATGCTTTGGTCTCAACCATCTTGATTTAATCCATGACTCCAGGGGATGGCAACTTTGTACTGGAAAGATGGTCCCGGGTCCAGAGAGCTTCATCCCTTAGTTTTCACATCTCCCCTTTATTATTTGAAATCCAAGGAAGAAGTCAGAATTTATTTCCTAGGTAAAGCTCAATGTGTTAGATAGAGTTCTGTAACATGTTAATTGTTGCAAAATGCTCCATTATGTATAAGCACCATAATATGTGTATACAGCCCTTTGTTTTGTGTATTTGGCACTTTAAAAACATTTATTTATAACAGGGTATTTTGATCTCAACACTATTGACACTTTGGGCTGGATAAAATATTTCCTATCTGGTACTACCTTTACTACTTGAGTGACAGGTCATTAGAAGCCAAAATTTCAGCATCATGGAATATACCCATATAGCAAACCTACACATGTACCCACTGAATCTAAAATTTAAAAAAATTATGGCCTTGGTATCATGTTTATAAAGTCTTTTCTCTCCTTATGATTATATAAAGATTAAATTATATCTCCTTAGAGTATTTTTTCCTCTCTGATTTTTAGAATTTTGAATATTTTAAGTATTTGATACTTATTTCTTTTCTAGTAAGATGTGAGGTGATTTTTTAAATATTCTGATGTTAAGAGAGGAGCCCTAATATTTGGAAAAATGGGACACCCTGGACTTGGTGGGCACTATGTTTTCTGCCTGCCAGCTCTACTTGGCTCTTTGATTCCATGATACTACCTGCTTTCTCCCCCTCGTCTTCATCGTAATTTCACCATGAATGCGTGCCAAGACAAAGAGAATGTAACAGGAGAATACAGGAAAGAGGGAACCATTTGGGCTCATCCATAAACTGGAAAATAGGAATCATCTAGCTGTGGGGGAGGAAATGGATATGGCATACAGAGAGGCTGACTGAGCTGGCTTGACGTTGGCATGAATTACGCCTCCTTCCCACTTAGCTGCATCCTTCAGCCCTTTGAGATTTCTGGAGTACCTTAAGTGCACAAAATACTTCCACATATGCAACCAACTTCTATCCTCAAAAGAACCGTCATGGAAATTCTAGTCATTCTCAGTTTACAAATGAGAGAACAGAGTTCAGTAGTTCACAGCCATCCTGCAGCTAGTGGATGACAGCTGGAAGGCAGAGAAAATCGGAGTTTCTTTTGTATATCACTATATCACCTCTAGCTCTATCACAACTTGAAAGCACCTGGAAACAAATCGCTTTTTTATTTATTTATTTATATTTTTTGAGAAAATAAAATCTACATAGAGCTTCAGCAGGAATGTAAATTAGCTTTCTGTTTGTCACAGGGAATTGATGTCTTCCGGAATCCATGATGCTCCTTGAGATTAGTATCTGAAGTCTGAGAGCCTCCTAGGAGTCGAACAAGAATTCAAAGCATTCTTCAAGAAATGGAAAGGAATTTAAGCGCCCAGGTCTCAGAGTCTGTACAGCTTTAGTCAATTTCCTCCTAATGGCCTCTTTGAACTGAGGCAAAGGCTTCTTTTGGTTTTAAGTTATTCCCAAATTACTTTGATAACTTTTCTTACCCACAAACCTTGCCTTTAAAGAAAACTAACTCTCTCCATTTCTCTCTCCTAGGAAAGGATTCTGAAATAGAAGTAAGATATAGAACGTGAAATGACAAGGCAGCTATTGCTCATTTACCCCAGTTTACATCCATGCACTGATATACTTTTTGAGGTTCACAGAAACACCATTTAATTAATTTTTTTGTAGGCACTGCTGCTGAATAAAGAACTACTTCCCATTTCTAACCCTGTCCTCCAGAAAAAGCTGTTTAGAAAACTTTCATATTTGCTCTTTCACTCAAACTATTGGCCCCGATTTTTACAGACAATCAAAAGTCAGGCTGGCAAACTTATTTTCTCTGAATTTGGAAAATCTTTTAAAATTTTCATTTTTCTTTCTGATTATTCTAGTATTAGACAATGGTTAAGAATAACGTAGGTCCATGAAAACTTTTGAGGAGGAAAATGAAGACTGGAAGCTAATCTCTTAACAATTTCAATTATACCTTTTACAAGTGGCTGTTGGCAAGTCATTAAAAATGAGCCGTTCACACTTGTGGACACCTTTTTTTGCCATGAGGACTGGACTTGCAAAGCCTTTATTATCCCTGGTTAAGAACAGCACAGCTAGTAAAACGAATCACATGGCTTTAAACTACTTGCATCCAATGTTGATATACTAAAAATGGTACACATAGTGACTTCACAACGATTCAGGCTGCAAGCGCCATTATTATTGATGAAAATAGATATTTCCAAATGAGTGGCAATAGACTATGAAAATGGAGAAAGGAAAGAGAGTAATTATACTTTCAGTGAACACCGAAATGCTTATAAGGTTGAGGTAAATAAGATTTTTAAAACAGGTCTGTTATCATAAAACTAACAAAGTATTTCCATTTACATGAGGGCAGAAAGAAATATGGAGAATACAAACAGTCTTCTTAGAGAGTTGCTTTTTTGCTTTCTCTTAATATATGGAATTGTTAAATATCATGTATGAAGTTTACATTTTTGCAGTAAAATTTATTTATGTAAAATATTTGAAAACACCATTTAGACTTAGTGAAAAAAAATCTGAGCTAGGTCTTGGGAAAATTCTTTAAGATTTCAGAAACATGTAAATCAGTAACTAGATTGAATTGCTTTCAGGCTAATCCTAGAACTGTGAAAAATTTTAGTATAGCTGGAAAAACCAATTTACGTATTATTTACTAATAATAAGTAAACTTGGCAAATTCTCATTAAATGGATGCTTTTAATGCAATCAGCCAGTAGGGCAGTAGGGGAAGTCTAGAAGCTGGTCCCTCTCTTCTCTCTCCCTCTCTGACTTCTCCTCCACTGCTATGGAGAACTGGGAGCAGTTGATGCAACAGACACAAGTATTTTCTGTGCTTGCACTGGATTGCAACAAACTTTTTCAGTGCCAGGCTTTCTCAGGTTATTTTACGGCATTCTGATTGGCTGATAAAATGTCTGGTTAGTTTCTATTGCCTAAGAATTTGTACTGGTCAGTGAGTTTTACCAGCTATTTCTAGATGTAATGAAAAGTGTTCACCTTGATGGAGAAAGAAGGTAAGAGGCCAAGAATATTTCTCTTGGATGTGCTTTTCGAGAACAGTTTTTGGTTAAATTACAAACTGAGGCTTCTTCGGCCTTGTTGCCCAAGCAAAATATAGCTATTTGCAGAATATGTTATATTTGTTTGTGAGCGGAAACTGCCTTTTTAAAGAACCACTGATCTAATCAACCTACTCATTAGATAGATGGGACAGCACAATTCATATCTGTATATGAGAGAGAGAGACACACTCAGAAGAGAGAGAAACACACACACACACACACACACACACACACACACACACACACACACACGGCAAAGCTAGCTGGCCTTTGGAAATCCATCTTTCATGCCTATTCATGTTTTCAATTCTTCTACCTTCTCTTTTGATAAAAGGTGTTCTTGGATGGAATATACTGATTCTCCCTAATTACATATTTTTGTTAATGCCCACAGTACTGTATTAGCCACTAAATTACAAAATAAAATTTAATTTCTCCTGAGCTGAGCCTTTCTTAAAACTTACAGAATTTATAATTACAAACTTGTTTTCAGCCAATAGTCTAGTATACAAATTTGAGGGACATGAGGTTTTGGAAAGTGTTTCAATAATTTGGAAGTTGAACAACAGAGGCAGAAGGGATTTCCTAAATATTAAGAAATAAACTCTAGCCATTCCCCTTTATCTTCCCATCAGAGAGCATTCAAGAAAAAAAAAATCACAACTAAAAATAGTTTAAATCAGTCTCTCTCTCATTTCCAAGCCTGCATCTAGAAATCAGGTATTTTGGTCACTGTAGTGAGCAAGTGTTGTCCTGTGTTAAGCAGGAACTAAAATGTATTTGAAACCTTGTGGGCAAGGATTGAAAAAAACAAAGATTTAATTATATCCAGAATCACCAAAATAGTCTATAAGAGTCTAGACAACAAAGAAAAATGCCACCACTGTTCTTAGTTAATATTGTACATGCTCGTGCTTGTACAGTTACTTCACCATTCCCAAAGGACAGTAGAGCTACAGATACAACTACAGCCTATTTATGGATTTTACTTTTAGAATAGCACCGCTTCTCATTGGTACTAAAAGCTACATTAATGGTAGCAATACAAGTGGCATTTATTGGTTGCCCACTGTCTAACTTGTGAAATCAATCAAAATCTTCTCTTTCCCGTATCCATGATGTACAGAAGCCTGTTGAAATGTGTCATATCATTTACACTGAACTCATCAGTCCAACCAAATGCTCAGCTTGCTCCAGCCACCACTGTGTGATCCCTCTGCTGCTGAAATCCAATACACCAACTTTTGATGGGGTGGTGGGGGAGCGGGGGAGGGGTCTTTCACCACAAGTTCAGAGATACTGTTAATATTTGGGCCATCCTAAAATCATGTTGATTCAAATTTCTGCTCTTACTCAACTCTACTCGTAGCACTTCCCCAATTGGACCCATGTAGCCAATGCATTCAGAAGCTCTAAACAGGTCGTTGTAGTCACAGAGCATGAAAGTTACCCAATGTTAGTATCAGAAGTAGTCAGAGAACTCATCCAGTCCAGTGATTCTCAAAGTGTGCTCCCCACACCAGCAACATTATCACCTGGAACCTTGTTAGAAAGGCAGATTTGTAGATCTCCACCCAAGCTTTGCTGAATATGGTAATGAGGTCCAGTGATTCCATTGCAAATTCAAATTTGAGAACCACTGATGGAATTAATCCAACCCTTTTTGTAGATAGGAATGCTGAGAGTCCTGAAAGTTAAGAGTTATCCATGGCCCCATGCCTAGTTGCTAGCGACGTCAAGGCTACAGCCTATATCTAATGACCAGGCCTTTCCATGTTGCAGAATAAAATTATTGTTTATCATGCCATGGTTTGTGGATGTCTGTCCTGAAAAAATAAATGTATGTCGGGAGGCGGAGGCCGGAGAATTGCTTGAACATGAGAGATGGAGGTTGCAGTGAGCTGAGACTGTGCCGCTGAACTCCAGGCTGGTAACAGAATGAGACTCCGTCTCAAAAAGAAAATAAATAAACAAACAAAAATAAATAAGTGTATATCAATCAATGTAAGACTTTTGAAGGGGGGATGATCCCACTGCTTAATTCCATTATTTTTACTCCCCCCTGCAGACAGCTAAGTTTTCTAAGAAACCATAAATATAGCCACTAGAACTACATCAAAGTACTTCACTATGTCTGAAAAATATTGTTTAATAACAAGGCAAGTAATGAATTTATACTAATTAAAGTTCTGAAAGGAGAAAAACAATACAATGTAGATCTATGGATTTGATCTGTAGAAAAAATAGCCATGAGCATCTCCTGTCCACACCTCCTTCTCTTCCAATTAAAAGAAAAATCACATGAAATTTTCACAATGATGAGGGCTTTTAAACTTGTTTTGTGTGCACATTTGGAGCTTTTGATGTACACTCTCAGAGTAGGAAGAAGAAGGCCAGTTGTGATCAATCGCTCTGCTAAGTCACAAATACTAATATTAAAAATGTAGATCATCTCAAGTAGAGGTCAAATTCCCTTGATCGTCCTTGAGCTCGTTCAGATAGCTGATTATTCATTTGCCAAAACAAGCTCTCAAAGACACAAATGGTCTGCTGAAAGAACAAAGTAGGAGAATTAAAGTGCTCATTGAATTCATCACTCATAAGCACTACAGGAAGAAAAAAGACAGAGTGTGTCTAGAGAGCGTGTGTCTGGCAGACTGTCCAGCCCTGCCTGCTCCCTAGGGAGGTTCCAGACCTCTGTGCAAGAGGAATTACAACCCTTAGAGTCTGCCTGCCACAGAGCAGCCAAGTGCTACTTGAATTGCAGTGACAAAAATGTTCAAGGTCTTATCACAACAGCCACAGAAACAACTTTGCCCTAAAGTCAACATTTTGCTGAAAACAAAAGGTTAATTAAACCGAAGACAAATCCCTGGACACAACACTGAAATAAAAGTGAACAACAGTAGTGAAAGTACAGTGGTCCCTGAAGTGGTTTACTCTCCCCCAAGTACCTTCTAGAAGGACAGCTTGTAGCTGATGAATTTAAGATGTGACTGTAAAAGAAGCCTTGAGGAACTGAGGTTGGGGTGAATTTATACAAGTCTATATAAATATTTATACATTTATTAAAATGAAGAAATGAAAAAGTACAATAAACAATGCACTGCTGATTCAATGAGAAGTTTGCAAAGTCCTTCACTGCATATCAAGAGGCATATTGTTTCCAGACTTAAAAAAATTACAACTCTTAATGCTTTTGAAATCTTATATTCTTATCTCCTGTTACTTGCCTTGGTCCTAGCAGGTCAGAGAAATCCAACGGCTTGAGATAAAAATAAAATAAAATGCGTTGAGAAGCTGAGGTCTGTTGACTATTTTTCAAACTCAATTTCCTTTACCCGTCATTTTTTCCCCATGAAAACTACCTGACAAAGCACAGGCCCCCAGCCTTTCTCACCAGCTCAGCTCTGTCCACTGAAAACTGAGAGAGAGCTCATCTTAAGCACATGTCTCCTTCCATTTCCCCCCCCCAAGATTTTAATTCAAAAGCCTCTAACCCCTTCCCTGCAATTTTATTAAACATTCTATTTTGTGTTTTCAGCAGCACATACAATTCCATGTGAAGCAATGTGCAAATTGAGAGCACTAGAAACTAAAATTCTGAAGACTGACAAGAAATAAACTCAAGGTCTTTCAAACTTTTGCAAAAAGTCACAAGTAACCTTTTGACGGACGTGGCCCAAGACACGGGCTTTAGGTACCTAAGGGCAAGAAAAGCAAAATAAAACAAAAAGAAGCAGGAAACATCTCATAAATTCAGAATGGAGCTCTTAGGTTAAATGTTCAATCAGAGACTTGTTAGAAACTGCAGGTGAGGCTGCAGAAAGTGCTGAGTCATACAGGGGGTACCATGCTTCCCTTTACACGAAACCAAGCTACTAACAAAGACTCAAGGGCAGAGGACAGTGTGACAGCAAGTAGTGCAAGAAGGCACATGTCCTCCACCCATGTGTGAGGTCAGCTGGAGCATTCTGCAAGCAGAAGAAAGACCAGACAAAGGCACTGGTACTGTTTAAACCAGGTCACTACTATCTGCACCTAAGAAAAAAATCTTGAGTACATTACTAGTTTTCACCTAGCTTCACATCAACTTTAAAAATGCAGGCTCCACTAGATGAAAAGCACCACTACATAAATTCTTTGAGAGCAGGGCTCTTACTTTCTTCCTTGCTTTACTCAAGTGCCTAAAATAGACACAAAGTAGGCCCTTAAACGTTTCTTCCGTAAATAAAAACTAAATAGAATGCTCATCTCAACGATATTACTCAAGCCAGGCTGAAGCATATATTTGCACAGGTTGTGCCCCAAACAAAAGTGCCTGGCCCAGAGGACAGTGTGAGGCTGGAATCCAGCCAGCATCCCCCACCAATCCTGTCCCAGGCCTGCAAGTAGACGGCTCAGAGAAAGGTGTCATCTGCCTAACAAGGAACATTTTTTTGTAGACAGAGTCTCCTGGGCTCTGTCAAGGCAAGCTTCCCCAGGAGGGTATTTTGGTGAGCTGTGTAGGTCAAGCCACAGGGCACTCAGATGTAACCCAATGCATTCCATGGAAACCATTCTACAATTCAGACATCCCATGAACTGTTTTCATTACTGATGTCTTCCTGCATCAGCACTGCTGTGCAGTGACTGAGGATACATGCTTTAACAAGTTTGTCAATAAATCCTTATAAGTGAAACTCACAAGTTGAATTTGAACTCTTGAAATCTCAAAGACATGTTAGCCATGGCAATACTTTGGGAGGCCAAGGAAGAACAATCACTTGAACCCAGAAGTTTGAGAAAAAAATTAGCCAAGTATAGTGGTACATGCTTATAGTCCCAGCTACTTGGGAGGCTGAGGTGGGAGTATCACTTGAGTCCCCCAGTTTGAGGCTGCAGTGAACTTGACTGCATCACTGCCCTTTATTCTGGGTGACAGAGCAAGTCCCTGTCTAAAAAAAAAAAAAAAAAAAAAGACATTAACCCTTGTATTAGTCTGTTCTCATGCTGCTAAAAAGACATGTATCCGAGACTGGGTAATTTATAAAGAAAAGAGGTTTAATGGGCTCACAGTTCCACAAAGTGGGGGGAGGCTGCCCAATCATGACAGAAGGCAAAAGAGAAGCAAACGCACGTCTTACATGGTGTCAGGCAGGAGAGCTTATGTGGGGGAAATTCCCATTTATAAAATCATCAGATCTTGTAAGACTTATTCAGCACCATGAGAACAGTAAGGAGGAAACCGCCCCTATGATTCAATTATCTCCACATGGCCCCACCCTTGACATGTGGGGGATTATTATAATTCAAGGTGAGATTTGGGTGGGGACACAGCCAAACCCTGTCAGCCCTATTCCTCATATAGTCTTTAACAAGCCAATATACTAGTCTGGACATTTGAATTATTTGTCTTCTTTTTTATTGTTATTACATAATTTAATGGAATAAGCACCTGAAAACATCTACAATATTTAAGTGGTGAGGAAAACATTAGCACAGATGACACGATAATGAAATACAGGGCAAGGTTCTTTAACTCTAGCACTGTTGGCATCTGGGGCCAGATAACTGTCGTTAGGGGCTATCCTGTGCATTGCAGGATGTTAAACACCATCCCTGCTCTCTACCTACAAGATGCCAGTAGTACCTCACCACCCCTCCCATTTATATCAGAATTCCTCTGCATTTTTCCAAGTGTTCCCTGGGGAACAAAATCACTCCTGACTGAGAACCACTGGAACAGATAAAGCTGCCAGATTGGGATTGGGGAAGGGCCAGAAAATTTTTAGACATTTGTGGATAATTAAAAAGAATTACCAGCAAGTACTAGCATGGGCCTACACCCTAACATCTAGCTGGGCAATAGTCCAAGTTCAGCTGCCCCCAGTTGGGGAACAGAGGTGAAGGGATGAGCAGAGACAAGGAACAGCCTAAGCAAGAAAGATGGGGTAATATTTATAAGTGGGAGAATAAGTTACAGATGGAAAACCTGGATCGCATGATTCCCTATGGCTCTACATCAGGTAGTCATCTTATGTTGGGTCCATATGTGTGCATTTTAACCAACTAACCACTGTCCATAGATATTTTTTTCCTTTGCCTGAAGAAATCACCTTTGCTGAGAATTAAGTGTATTACTATATTGTTGGCCTGATGTGGATAGGTGTTGGCTGAAATAATAGCTACTGCTGATAATAAAGAAGAATAACCCTAATACACAGAAGTGGTTGGTGTGGTAACGACTTTAATGGCCAGACTGACCCCTACTGCATCCAATCTAAGAGTTGAGACATTTGGCTTGTACTTTCAGGTTGGACCCTGATCCAACTCTTACTTTGGCAATCTTGTTGCTCTTTTGGGGGACTTCGTCCTTCAGGCTTGTCCCCAGAAGATCTTAGAATAGGCCATGCATAAGCAAACCTTAAGACTGGTAGAACCATACTGCCATGAAAGCTTGGGGAAGGAAAAGAGTAAAAGCAAAATAGCATCTTTCCATTCACTTTGGTATTTCATTATTACAGTTAATGCCTGGGGATCCATTTTTGCATATACTATGTAATTGCCTCATTCTTGAAACATCTTCTTCATCTGGTTCTAGGAACCACAGTCTGCTGAATTCCCACCTCGCTCCTCATCTGTTTGAGGACAAAGTTGTAGCTCAGGATCCCTTTTCCCTCCACACTCATTACCGGGTTGCATGACTAACAGCATGATCCATGAACAAGCACTCTCTGTGAACTGTCTGTTCTCAGTCCATAGCAAGATAACTACAGGAAGTCACAGTGAGTGTTAAGAAACTTGTACAGCAATTTGACAGAATAATTTTGTCTATTAACTCTACTGGCAAAAAAAAAAAATTGGCACTTGTATTTAGTATGTATTTATTTCACTTAAATTTTGTTTACCCTTAAATTTATTTTTATTGTATTTAAAAGCATCAGTCCACAGCAAATTAGAAAAAACAAAGGCCCTTCAACAGATATATTTTGAAAAGCATTGTCTTAGATGGTCTCATCTAGTCCATAGTTTTAAATACTGACAGAAACTGAAGGTTTATGTTCCCTGAAAATTCATATGTTGAGACCTGATCTCCAATGTAATGGCATTAGGCAGTGGGACCCTTGGGAGGTGATTAGGTCATGAGAGTGGAGCCTTCATGAATGAGATTAATGACCTCAGAGAAATCCCTCACTCCTGCCATATGAGGACACAATAAGAACACAGCTGTCTATGAGGAACTGCGCCCTAACCAGACACTAAATCTTCCAGGGCCTTGATCTTGGACTTCTCAGCCTCCAGAACCGTAAGAAATACATTTCTATGGTGTATAAGCCACGCAGCCTATGGTATTCTGTCATCAAACATCACCTATATATAGCCGGCATCCAACTTTGTAACTCCAGCTTCAACATCCTCTGTGAGTTCCAGACTCAAATAGCCAACTACAAACTTCACACCTCCCCTTGGATGTCTTAAAGGCATCTCAAAGGGAACAGGTAACGTACCTAGAACTATTCTTGTTTATATGCTCCACAATCTTCCTCCTCTCTAATCTTCCTCGAGTCATTAAATGGTATCCACTCAATTTTTCAGGCTAAACACTTAGGGGTCACTCTTGACTAGTATCATTCTACCACACTCTACATCCAATTCATCAGTAATTTCTGAAGACTCTGACTCTAACGGAAATCACAAACTGAACCACTTCTCACCTTCTTACCACCAAGATCCCAGTTCAAACCACCATCCATCCTCTCTCATTTGGAAAGAGGAAAGGGCCTTCTGCTATTTCTCTCTGCTGCTAGGCTTGCCCATGAGAGTCTCTCTTCTCCATCAGCCACATTTGGGTTTTTGGAGGTGGGCAGACTGCCTGAGCTCAGGAGTTCGAGATCAGCCTGGGCAACATGGTGAAACTCCATCTCTACTAAAATGCAAAAAATTAGCCAGGCGAGGCAGCATGCACCTGTAGTCCCAGCTACTCAGGAGGTTGAGGCAGGAGAGTCACTTGAACCTGGGAGGTGGAAGCTGCAATGAGCCGAGATTGTACCACTGCACTCCAGCCTACCAGATGACAGAGCAAGACTCCGTCTCCAAAAAAAAAAAGAAAAAGTAGAAACCTGATCAAGTTCTCTATGCTTGAAACTCTCCAATGAATTCCATCATGCAAAACAAAAACAGTGCAGAGATGGACTGCTACTATGAGACCCTACAGAACTTCCCCCCATCATCCTGACCCCGTTGTGCTCACCCTCTCACTGGCTCATACTGCTCTAAATGCAGATATCCTCCTCTTGTTTTGTAAACACCCTAAGCACACTCCTGTCTTAGGTGCTTTTGAATTTTGCTTCCCACCACCTGAAATGCTTTTTTTCCTAAGACATTCGCAGGATTTACTCCCTTGCTTCTCTGAGAACCTTTTTCATGCAGTACTGCTACCCTGAGTTACCTCCTTAATCATTCTACTTTATTTCACTTCAGTACACTGTAACTAATTAACATCATAATATAAATTCATTATTTTAAAATTTGTTTATTGCCTCTCTCCTCCCCCTAAAATATAAAGTCCATGATAGCATAGATTTTGACTTGTTATCTGATTTTCTCACATCTAGAGAAGGACTTAAAGAGAAGAGACCCAAAACAAATGCTTAAATAAATTACTTTATTTCAAGCATGTTAATGAATACAGAGAGAATAAAAATAGTGTATTATCTAACACTAGGGTTTTGCTACGTAGGATTATCACTCATTCATTCATTTTACTTCTTTAAGGTTTTTTTAATAGAAATAATACACTTTCATAGCCATAGTTTCCAAATAATTAAATATTTATCTATAACTAAATGTTTAAATTGAGAAAAGTTAACTATGGAGAAATGCATTAATTCAAACGCATCTGATTCTCACTTTGTGATAATCATTTGAGTTTTGAGGGTTTTTTTTTTCAGCAAACTTGATATAGATTGTGCCTATGTCTCCACCCAAATCTCATCTTGAATTGTAGTTTCCATTATCTCCACGTGTCTTGAAAGAGCTCATGTAGGAAGTAATTGAATCATGGGGGCAGTTACACTTATGCTGTTCTCTTGATGGTGAGTGAGTTCTCAGGAGATCGATGGTTTTATGAGGGGCTTTTCCCCCCTTTTTCTCGGCACTTCTCCTTGCTGCTGGCATGTGAAGAAGGACATGTTTGCATCCCCTTCTGCCATGATCGTAAGTTTCCTGAGGCCTCCCAAGCCATGCAAAACTATGAGTCAATTGAACCTCTTTTCTTTGTAAACTACCCAGTCTTGTGTATGTCTTTATTAGCAGTATGACAATGGACTAATACAATAAATTGCTACAACAGAGAGTGGGGTGCTGCTATAAAGATACCCAAAAATGTGGAAGCGACTTGGGAACTGGGTAACAGGCAGAGGTTGAAGCCATTTGCAGGGCTCAGAAGAAAACAGGGAAGTGTGGGGAAGTTTGGAACTTCTAGAGACTTGGAAGGCTCAGAAGACAGGAAGATGTGGGAAAGTTTGAAATTTCCTAGAGACTTGTTGAATGGCTTTGAACAAAATGCTGATAGTAATGTGAACAATGAAGTCCAGGCTGAGGTGGTCTCAGATGGAGAGGGGGAACTTGTTGGGAACTGAAAAAAAGGTCACTTTTGCTAAACAAAGAGACTGGAGGCATTTTGCCCCTGCCCCAGAGATCTGTGGAACTTTGAACTTCAGACAGACAATTTAGGGTATCTGGCAAAACAAATTTCTAAGCGGCAAAGTCCTCAATAAGAAGCAGAGCATAAAAGTTTGGAAAATTTGCAGGCTGATGATGCGATAGAAAATAAAACCCTATTTTCTGGGAAGAAATTTAAGCTGGCTGCAGAAATTTGCATGAGTAACAAGGAGCCAAATATTAATCACCAAGACAATGAGAAAATGTCTCCAGGGTATGTCAGAGGTCTTCACAGCAGCCCCTCCCTTCACAGACCTGGAGGCCTAGGAGGGACTAATGGTTTCCAGGGCTGGGTCCAGAGACCCCTGCTGTGTGCAGCCTTGGGACTTGGGGCCCTGTGTTCCAGCTGCTTCAACTCCAGCTGTGGCTAAAAGAGGCCAATGTACAGCTCAGGCCATTGCTTCAAAGGGTGCAAGCCCCAAGCCTTGGTGGATTACATGTGATGTTGGGTGTAGGTGCACAGATGTCAAGAACTGAAGTTGGGGAACCATTGCATAGATTTCAGAGGATGTATGAAAACACCCGACGTCCAGGTAGAAGTCTGCTGCAGAGGTGGCGCCCGAGTGGAAAACGGCCGCTAGGGCAGTGCAGAAGGGATATGTGGGATTGGAACCCCAATAAAGAGTATCCACTGGGGCACTGCTTAGTGGAACTGTGAGAAGAGGGTTACCATCCTCCAGACCCCAGAATGGTAGATCCACCAACAGCTTGCACTGTGCTCCTGGAAAAGCTGCTGACAATGCCGGTTGTGAAAGTGGCTGGAAGGGGGTCCTGTACCCTTCAAAGCCACAGTGGCAGAGCTGCCCAAGGTCATGGGAGCCCACCTCTTTCTTCAGTGCACCCTTGATATGAGACATGGAGTCAGAGGAGATTATTTGAGAGCTTTAACGTTTTTACTGCCCTAATTGGATTTCAGACTTGCATGGAGCCTGTAGCCCCTTTGTTTTAGCCAATTTCTCCCATTTGGAACAGGTGTGTTTACCCAATGGCTGCACTCCCATTGTATCTAGGAAGTAACTAACTTGCTTTTGATTTTACAGGCTCACAGGCAGAAGGGATTCGCCTTGTCTCAGATAAGACTTTGGACTTGGACTTTTGAGTTAATGCTGGAATGAGCTAAGACTCTGGGGGACTGTTGGGAAGGCATAATTGTGTTTTGAAATGTGATTATGTGAGATTTTGGAGGGCCCAGGAGTAGGATGATATGTTTAGGCCATGTCTTCACTCAAATCTCATCCTGAATTATAGCTCTCATAATCCCCAAGTGTCATGGGTGGGGACTCAGTGGGAGGTAATTGAATCATGTGGGTGGTTACTTCCATGCTGTTCCATGTGAGTGAGTTCTCATGAGATCTGATAGTTTTGTAAGGGGATTTTCCCCTGCTTTAATCTACACTTCTCCTTGCTGCCATCATATGAAGAAGGATCTGTTTACTTCCCCTTCCGCCATGATGGTAAGTTTCTTGAGGCTTCCCCAGCCATGCTAAACTGTGAGTCAATTAAACTCACTATGTCTTTGTTAGTAGTGTGGGAACGGACTAATACAAAACTTTATGGAAAATTCAATATAATAGCATATATAAGATTGAAAGGAAATGCTTTAAAATGTTTAGGGAAGCCAACTCTCAAGTACCAGGGAATAAGCCATTAACGAACAAATTCATTCAATGTGAATTACAACGTAGTCTCATCTGTTCATCAGCGTAGGTCACCTACAGCTCTTCTAGACAGCATCTTTAGCCTTGATCACTCATTTTTTTTACAGGTTTACTGAATGCCTACTATGTGCTGGACACTGTTCTAGGGGGTGGGGAGGGAATGATACAGCCATCAGCAAAGCAGACATAAGACTCACTCTTCAGCTGCCTTTTCAAACACCTGTTTCTGAAAGCAGTGGAACTGTTTCATCAGCCAAATTCCCTAATTCATTGGCTTAAAGAGCTTTTGCATCCTCCTTGTTAGAGATGTGTTTGCTCCTTCCCCAGACTCTATATTTTAAAATGTCTGAACAGTTTCAAAATTAAGATATATTATTCTCCCCCACCACACAGAAGGAAAACTTAGGAAGTGCTTTTCAGATTTTGATTTATTAAAGAAAAAACTATTTATATTTCTCACCAGGGAGTATTTATATACAAATCCCCTCTTATTAAGTAGTTTTGGATGAAAACATCTCTAAAAACAGCCAAAAGTGTCCATTAAGCAGAAATAGACCTCAGTAACACATAGGCATATTTAATAATTTACTTGTCTTCCTCCTCGACTGTGAATTTGCACCAACACATAGCTCATTTTGCCTCAGTAAAACCATTACCTCTGATTTTTATTCCAATCTAACAGCAACCAGCACGAGACCAGGGACATGGCATAAATGTCCCCAGACCCTGACCGTGGCGTTCCTGTGCATCCAAGTGATCTGCTTTCTATTTGTGAGCTAATCGTATGCCAGCTGGGCTGCTGGTTTCTTCAGAGGGAAAAAAAGTTGTTCTTTTCCTGTACCTCTTTCTACATGTTTAAGTGGTGTTATAACTCCTAAGAATAGTTTCATTTTCCTTGTAAAACTGGTTAAACTGGACTATATGATATTTTCCTTCCTTTTTCACCTCACGCCTTGCTTTTCCAGCAAGTGGCCTCTGAGAACACACAAACCAGATGTGGTTTAAAGATCTGTAATCTTTAACTCTTTTTTCTATACCCAAGAGTGGCATTTTTGGGGAAAAGAAGAAAAACAAAAAACAAGGAAGAATCTTTCAGTCTCCCATAAAATGTAGAGAAGGTCAAAGAATGGCCTCCCATGTATATAATTTTACCCTGACCATCAATCCACAGCTCTTGGGAAAGGGGTTCATTTTTTTTTTAAAGTCTAAAATTCATATGTAAACTATCTTAGAAGCGTGGTTGCAAGAATATACACAAACACCTGTATCCAATGGGTAAATCACCAACAAAAGTCAATCTCATGTTTCACACCAGGTAAAACTGTTGCCAAAATTAGACATATTTATCAACAAACTCAAAGTGTGTCCATGTGACTGTGAAGACTGTTGTGAAAATACACAATGTCTAAAGTACAATGTCACAAAATATACAATATTAGACAGTCTCAAGCAAGGTTACCAAGTAACATGGTATGTCTATCCATATGTAATGAGTTTTCTATAATGAATTTTAATAAAATTACCTTTATGCTTGTGCCACCTGTTTGCATTGAGAAATATTAAAAGAAAGAGTATTAGACTAAGTGTTATTTACTTGAGTATACTGTGTTTCAGTCCACAATCTGCTTACTATAAGAACACATAGGAGACATTATTTCTCTTAGGAAAATGTATAACTGTCCTAAGCAACTACATTATTTATGTCATATAAATTTGTAAAATTGTGAAACTGATCATGTTCTTCTCTTTGTTTGAACAATTAAGGAATTCAGATACATCTGTGACCACTTCTGACAACTGTGCCTAGTTCTATTATTTGTAAATGTTACTTATCCCTCGGTTGTGTTTTCATTTTTCTATCCTTTCTTTCCCTTTGCCTGATTTCCTCTCTGTTGGTTTTACACTGTTCTATTATGCATATTTTGGTTAGCCAGCTCAAATCCATTTTGTAAAAAAGGTAAGGATTTAAGGAGACTGAATAAAACACAACCATTTGCCAGCAAAAATAATTTCTCATTGAATATATAAACACCCTCACTTGTGATTCATGGCTATGTGCAACAGGCTATGTTTTTTTTCCTTCAAAGAAGCCAGTTGCATCAAATGCAGTTAATTTTAAGAGGAAAAGATTTAAAATGAAATCTGAAGAGGTTTGTGCCTGAATGGGGGGAGCAGTGGATAGATTACAAATGGAAGGTCTGTTTTTTTAAGGATAATTCATTTGTAACATGATGTTAAATGGACATTTCAGTTGAAGGCTGAAGACTCTAAGCCAGGTATGTTAAAGTGAAAGGGCAGACCCCACCATTCAGAACTTGCAGGAAAGGAAGTGGGGGAAACCAAGGGTAAGGAATTCCTGAATTCTTTGCCATCTTAGAGATAGAAGGTTCCATAGGCTAGAAGTTAGAGAGTGATCTTCACATATGTTTTCTCTGGAGAGAGCTTTGCTGTGAGTGCCTTATCTCCACGACCTAAGAAAGCAGTTATGGGGGGCTCTTCCCATACTTCGGACTTAAAAAGGGGGTTTAGGAACCACAGGGAGATACTTCACACCCACTAAGATGGCTATCATCAAAAAGATAATAAAAAGTGTTGGTGATGATGCAGAGAAATTGAAACTCTTACACAATGCTGAATGAAATATAAAATTGAGCAGCCTCTGTGGTGAATAGTCTGGCAGTTCCTCAAAAAGACAAATATAAGAGTTACTGCACAACGCAACAATTTCACTCCTAGGTATATACCTAAGAGAAATGAAAACATATGTCCACACAAAAACTTATACACAAATGTTCATAGCAGTATTGTTCATTAAAGCCAAAAAAATGAAAGCAATCTAAATGTCTACCAACTGATGAATGGGTAAATAATACATTGTAACTCTATAAATGGAATATTCTATAACAATAAAGATGTTAAGTATTGAAACATGCTGCAACATAAATGAACCTTGTAAAGTAGCCCATCACAACAAACCATATATTCCATGATTCCTTTTACAGAAAATGTCCAGAATAGGCAAATCTATAGAAACAAACAAACAAAAAATATTATAGGTTGCCTAAGACTAGGGGGATAGGGACAAATGGGGAACAAATACTAATGGGTGTGGGATTTCTTGTGGCAGTGAAGAAAATGTTCTAAAATTAGATTGTGGTGACGATTGTAAATTCTGTGAATACACTAAAACTCACTGAACCGTACACTTAAATGGGTGAAACCTACAGTATGTGAATTACATCTCCATAAAGGTATTGTCAGAAAAGACCTCTTGAATAGCTTAATATCTGGCTGAGGTGACAACTGTTGAGTTACAGCTGGAAAGGAGGTTGAGGGGAACCTGAAGGGCAAGAGGCAGAATCAAGGGCTACAAGTGGCTAAAAGTCAGCAGCAAGGAGTCTGAGATCCCGTCCCTCAGGCCTGGCTGGAGATGCAGGAAGGAACTCTCAGAGGAAGCCGAAGTGGATGCCAAGATGCTAGGTGGCTGTGGAAGGACTTGCAGACAGCTGCTATAGGGATGCATCTGCCCAGATGAAGGAAACCAATGCGACATAATGATCACTTCACTCAAACCAAATGGACACCTCACATCATGAAATGAATATGTCCTTTCAACGTGTGAGGGACATTCCTTTTCTGTGGATCATCACCTCAGTGCTGGTGACAATATGGTGTTGCTTTCAGATGCCTGTGAGTGGGCATCAGCTCTGTGTGGGTGCCCAGGAGGGACTCATACTTTAGTTTTCCTCAAGGAAAATCAGAGATCTGAACAGAGCATTGTTAGTTGTCTTTTTTCTCTACCAAATGTTTGATTCAGACATTTGCCAGTCTTCAATAACGACGCTGTCATTTATGGAGAAAGACACAAAGGTGCAATGCAAGGTCTCCTTTTCCAGAAGACCTGGTGAGGGACTCCTCAGCTTCCTGCCTAAGATGGTACCACACAGATGTGATGGAGTGGGTGTATGCTTTGCTCTTTTGGAGAAAGTAAGCAGGTCTTATCACAAAATTCAAAGAAGACAGTGAAAAAGGAAGATTTTATTGGGCAGGAGAGCTGTTTTTCTTTTAAATAAACATCCTGAGGCATGTTACCAGGAGAGCCAACATGTTCTTCTCACTCTCCAGTAGATAACAAGAAGGCAAACTGCCCGTATGCTAAGGTCTTCCAGCAAAGCTAACATACCACATCACAACCTCTGGGAAACCACCCACTGAAACATCAGGGCTCACAATTAGGTATGATCGGTTCCAAATTGTATATATTTTTGGAAAATAGTTACAAACATCTGGATAGCATTGTGTTGTTCATAAAGCATTTTCTTTATATTATTTTACTTCTCATTGTAAGTACTTCTCCTATTACCCTAATTTCACATGTAAGGAAAGCAAAACTCGGAAAGCCATGATTTAAATAAAGTCATACAACTTAAACAGAGCCAGACTTCATCCATGCCACGTGACTCCGTGGAGTAGGTGTTAATTATCGTACTACGTTGCCTCCCTTGTAGAATGTGTCCTATGGTGCCTCCCAAACAAGTATTTGGAATATTTCATTGGCACCAGTCCTGGGAGCAGATTTCCAACAGGCAAGTCATCAGGCACACATATTGATGCTCATTTTCAGCCTCCTGATTTTACAAAAAGGGAAACTCACTTTTACATACAAAAAGCAATCAGAGCAGCTCTCTGGGGTCTCATGACGCCAGAATGAGCAAAGATGGAAACACAGAAGTCCAGAACTGATGGGTACCACAATGCTTTGGTAATTACAGGAAGTAGAGAATATTTCTGTCAATCTTTGCAGTTTTAGGCTTCTCTATGGTCAAAGTCCTAAGTATAAAAGGAATTGAGAACTAGGGCACCTTTCCTCTCGCACTCTGCTCTAATGTACACAGACAAAGTGATAAAAATGTATTCTTGAAGGATACAGCCACATCTCCATGATTACCATGAAGATCAGAGTATTTCTCAAGCATCCTGGTTTTCTTCCACCTCATCATGCAAATAACAAAATACATTTTAAAAACATCTTTCTCTTAGCCTGGACCATCTCCTGAAGCAATGACCTTCCAACGTTCCCAATTCCTCAGGTCATGCAAAGTGACACACTTTATGGAGTAAAATAGTCACCATTCTACCTATTCTATTTACTTCTTTTTAATATCAATATATCATTTGGTTTAGTATATTAAGTTTTTGAAGTAAGTCTATTTATGATATTCATAATTTTAGAGATCTGGTCGCTTGTTCATGAAAATACTTGTTGAACATCTGTAAGGAGACTGTGGCTGTGACTAGAGATGTAAAAGAGGCATGCTGCATGCTTTCAAGGACCACTTAGTGGAACAGGGGGAGGCACACATGGAAACCATTAGCTGTAACAGTATGTCATAAACATTGCAGAACAGATAAAACAAAGAGCTTTGGGCGCCCAGTGGAAAAATGGAGATCAGGGAGAGGTGACTATAGGGGAGAGATTAAGAGGATTCTGGAATGACGGGGCTGGGGTTCAAATCTTAAATGCTGTCATTTACTGGCTGTGTGACTCTGGGCAAGTAACTGACCTCTCTGTGCCAACATTTCCTCATCCACGAAATGGAAAGATAATTGTATCAACCTCATGAGTTGTCACAGGTGTTATATGCCCATAGAAGGCATGGAAGATGGTTTCTGGAACAAGTGAGGATTATAGAAGTGTCGGATAGAATGATAATTCTAGGTCCAAATGTCAGTAGTAATGAGTGGATATCTGGTCCCCTATTATCTGCAACATAAAATACACAGGAAATCCTGTCTATATCCCATCAGACAGCAGTGTATCAAGTGGCCTCGTCCTGCTGCAAGACGGGCTGAGAATTTGAGTATCTCCCTTTTCAGCTTTCAAATTGGAGGAAGACAAAAGGAATGGTAGCTGAGGAAACCAGATCCTGACTGGTAGAATTGTTTTCTTAGCATATAAATTTCCTTAAAATCAGCAGAATTGAGAATGAGGGACAGAGATGAAGAAGCAAAAACAAGCCCAGTGGTTTAACCTTTTGCACTTAGAAATCATTCGTGTATATTTGCTATTTTCTGTATTTATCAAATTTAAGATTGGGTGATTTATGTGGATTTGTTATATTAATTTGAAACTTACAAGAAAAATTAACTGTTGTATAAATAATATTGTAATGTTTATGAGAATTTAAGGGCCACCATACTTACATAGTCAACTTATTTATGTAGATTTCTCTAGATCTTGGGGCCATGGAGGTTGTTGACCATTGAGAAGCCTCAAAAGAGAAATGAATATGTTAAATTTATGAATGCTGTTTAAATATTTAATGGAATTTAAATAACTAACATGTAAACGTCCTTTTGAAAGTGGTTGCTAAACTATATCACATTTATAAATAGAATAAATTGGAGTTAAGCTTTAGAGCTCAAGAGAAAGGGTTTTGAAATTTGCAACTTGAATGCATTAAATATTAATTTAAAAATATAAAAGTTGGCATAAATTATATTTTCTTTACATGAAATACCCAGAAAGACACTAAATCTTACATTGAAAGCAACTAGTAGAAAACAAGCCTTGATTTAAAACCATCAAATCCAATTCCAGGGCTTACTATGAACCACTATTTGTCCTGCTCTGGCTTTAACAAATATCACCCTGTAAAACTGTTTTCGAAAAGTCTCCAGGGACCTCTAAGTTTATCAACTTAGCCTTTAATCCTCCATCTTCTTCAAACTCAGTGCACCACACTATTCAAAACACTCCAGTGTTCCCTTCTTCTCTGAATACTATCCCAACCTTCTAAGCAGTTCAGCTTCTGATGATGTTTTTTCTGGATCATCATTCACCATTCACAGAATAAATCTCACTTCCCTCAGTTCATCTGCTCTAAGCCCTTCTCTCCTGACATTCATTAGCCTTGCATGCGTCTACCTCTCATATTTAACCTCTATTCTAAAATCCTTGGGAGTGGGGTTTAAATAGCTGTGGAATTCAAGGCTTGTACTTCCCATCACTTTCTAAACACATTTTCCCAAATTTCCAGCTGAAATCTCAAACATGTAATTGTCCATAACCTTCCTAGTCAAACATATACCTGTTGATGTTTCCTCTCCAGGATCATGGCACCTGTGTCCCTCCAATGACTAAGCTTAACACCACCATCATTGCTGCTTCCACACCTAGAAGCAACTGGCTGGGAGTACCAGTGACAATACAATTTATTCTTCAACAGCTCTTTCCATTTCATTAGTTACTACTTTGATTCACATCCTCTGAAATGGTCTCTCCACCTGTCTTCTCTACCTATCCTATTAATCATGAACACTGTTTTCAAAATCAATCCTTTGAGGAATACCTAGAAAATGATTTAAAAAAAAACAAACTTCAGAGCCTCCATGTTGTTTAACAGAGTACAAATTCTTTCACTTGGGAGGCAAGGCCCTCTTTGATGGCGCTAACTTTACATCCAGTGCTTTCTCTCTTCTCTACATATATAAGGTCTACTCTCACTTCAAGACCTACAAGAATGCTCCTTGAATACTTCTCTCATGCTTTCAATTGTGAAAATGCTCTATCCTTTTCTGAACTACCTGAACATATACATCGTAAGTCCTTCTTTTGTGATTATATCACAAAAAAAGAGAACAAAGAGATTGAATAATTTTAAAAGTGGAGCAGAAAAAGGCAATCAAGAAATAGAGCAAGGAAGGAAGGATGGAAGGAAGGAGGCAGAAAAGAGAGAGGGAAGGGTTAATGGACATGACTGATGGTTTGCCTGAGACAGGCCCTGGGAGAATCTCTCCCATTTGTTACCCCACTTGATATAACAACCACTCCTACATATCTTACAATAATCCACATTGTTCAGAAGAGAGCACAGATCAGAGAAATAAAATGGCTTGCCCAAAGTCTGATCAGCTAGTAACATTTAGAGCAGGGATTAAATCCATGACTTGTGATCACAAGCCCCAGAGGAGCAGTATGGGCCTCACTGAGGTCCCAGAGAGAAGAGACAGTGTGCAGCATCAGAAGCCTGTGGACAGCAGTGGGGGGGGGGGGATGTGGGGAGGCAGCATAGCTTCGGAGGGAAGGAGAAAGAGGCCTGTGCAGCAGGATCTGTGAAACGGTGTGTGCTCAGTGCAGCTGGGAACAGCAAGGCCAGGGACTGGGTGGCAGCAAAGACATTAACAAGCCATTTTATACAGGAAAAGAAAGTTATTATTAAAATAAAAAAAAATTTGAAAAACATTAACCTGCAATTTATCAAAAAGCTTTTTGTTTCTTTCAGTTTAGTAAATAAATGTCAATTCCTGGAGAAGCTTGCTGCTACCATTGCATTCACTCTTCACAACAAACATTTTAGTCGCATTATATTTATGCCAGTCACGTTATGTATTATATTATGTCTAAATTCTGGCCTCTGCCCCTTTTTATAGACCTATGAATTGTATTAGGACAGTCATGGTTTAATCATTTCAGTGGCATTAACTCTTTCCAGTACAGTGCTCCATTCATAGCATATTAAATGAATATCTGTTAGATTCATAAATTTTACTTGGACTCCATCAATCATTTTAGAAAAAGATTCTTATAATACACTATTTTCTTCCTGTAATTGTATTTACATTAAATATGATTTCTAATATTCTTGGTCCAAGACAATGGGTATTATTTTAGTACTCACGATCATGCTTGTTAGAGTGGTCTGGATAGTTTGACTTCTTTTGAATATAAATCATATTATAAAATATAGAAACTATAATATAATACAATACTAAATGAACATTGAAGCTAACATCACTTTATCTCCAGGAAGAGGAAATCCTGAAGGTGTAAAGCTCTTTTGCCCTTTTTAGATTAAAGTGCAAGGGCAATGTCATTACCCTTGATGGCATTTTGTTTTCTCTATGTGACTTTAGCAAAGTGAAGAATAAAGCTGCACATGAAAATAAATTATTTTTAACATTAGTTGTAGTTGTAAATAGGAACATATTGCAGTTTAGACAAGTGGGGTTTCTATAGATTGTAATCTTAACATATATGAACTATTTACCATCATTCTGACTTTAAACCATCCTACCTTTAAAATAGAGTTCCCCAAACTGGTATCACGCAGGCATCTGCAAATAAATAAATGCAGAAGCTCTGCATCCCACATGCTGGGGTTTCTTAATTCTACCTAAAATATAAAACGCCATGCAGGAAATGACAATATAAATAAAAGAGAGAAAAAACATTAACACTGAAAGCCATCTTTTAATTACTAAAAATACTGTTATGTTATATGTTAAACACTGCTGTTATGTTATATGTTAAACACTGCTGTTATGTTATTCAGTGCATCCAGTAGTAAAAATTATAAAGCACTAATATTCTTTTGTATAGATCAAGCTTCTTCTTTTTTATATTGTTTATTTTTTTAACAAATTAAGTGACCCCTAAACTCTGAAAGAATAGTTAATTATTGGCATGCCCTAATTAATTTGAAGACAGAAAGTATTATAGACATGAATAAATAAGCACATCTGTGGAATTAGCATAAGAGCTATTTGGTTAACTTTGCCAGAACTCACTTTTAAATACTAAATTTTATACAGTATCTGGGGGAAAAACATTTAAAAGTGTGGAAAACAAACATATCATGGGCAAAATAGCTATTAAGAGTCACCAAAGGGAAATGGAACAAGTGAATTCCTCCATCTGTTCATACATGTTTTTCATTGCATTTGGATACGTGCTGGATGGAGATAACTTTGTTCAGTCCTGAAGTGAGACTTGATGTGGTTGTTGTTTCTGGCACCTGACAGCACAATGCAGCATCCATGCAGACCAGGGAACCAGCCAGGAAAAGCCAGCTGCCAGTTGCTGCAAGGGAATCAGAGCCCCAAACACATCCGCCTCTACCTCTCTCCTCCAGGCACACTTGAGAATTCATCAAGAAAATCCATCATCTTGATTTACAAACAGCAGAACTCTCAACATGAAAAGGTAATCCATGTATTCTGTGACACATCACACATCACAGAGAGGATTAAAGAAAGGTTTTCAGGAAGCTTATACTCTGCGTGGATTTATCTAAGTCATCTGTGTCCTCTTCCCTCTGCACATTCTTTTTTTTTTCATACCAAAGCAATTTTCCCTTTTTCTTTTTTTCCCCTTGATACGGTTTGGCTCTGTGTCCCCACCCAAATCTCATCTTGTAGCTCCCATAATTCTCATATGTTGTGGGAGGGCCCCAGTGGGAGATGACTGAATCACGAGGCTGGGTCTTTCCACGCTGTTCTGGTGATAGTGAATGGGTCTCAGGAAATCTGATGGTTTCAAAAATGGGGGTTTCTCTGCATAAGCTCTCTCTCTTGCCTGCTGCTATCCATGTAAAATGTGACTTAACACCTCCTTGCTTTTGTCATAATTGTGAGTCTTCTCCAGCCACGTGGAACTGTGAGTTCTCCATTAAACCTCCTTCCTTAGTAAATTGCCCAGTCTCGGGTATGTCTTTATCAGCAGCGTGAAAAAAGGACTAATACACCCCCTCTGAGGATCTTCCTCCCTCTTCCCTGGAACACTTGAATATTTTTCCAATCATCCATTTTTCCTCTTGTTAACAAGAATGGACTCAGAAAGTTATGTTTTGGGGGTCCAAACTGCCTAGAAAAAATCATGCCCTCCCGGTTGCATTGAAAATAGGGTGCTCCCTATTTTAACATAGGGATGTAACCTTTTTACATCAGTAATGAGAGAGCTCAGCAATCTAGTTTAAAACACCTCTTAACATCTTCATGATAGGCATGGAGTTTCAATCTCTGTTTTATAGGCAACAGAACATTAGAGTAATCAATTCTGTTGTTACCGAAAGTTGTGGGGTTTGACATTTGTTACTAGGTCATCCAAGATAACAATATTTTATAAGTCCTGCAATAAATCTGGAGAAATTCACCTTTAACATTTGCTATCAGGAAGCAGAAAACTGTCCCTTTATGTCATAATTAATTATGCATGGCAAAAATATGCCCTAAAAATAGCTTCTCCAAAATAGAACAAAATGTATGTTCACAGTGGGATGCATGGTTTCATGTAATGATATGATTATATCTATATTCCTAAACCCAAACCAAACCCAACCCTTTCTCTTAATTTAACAGAAAATCTCAGTAGTCCACATTTACAGAAATTCTAAGTCTTTTAAAAAAAAACGTATATTTTGAATTTTCATCATACATATTTTATTTTTGGTGTATTTAGTCCGTACCTCAGTAAGATACTGTGGGACCTTGAAGGAATTTTTGTAATAGAATGAAGAATAATGATTTAAGAAATCAGAGCCCCTAAAAAATAGAGTAAGAAAATGAAGCCAAGATATGATTAAGAAATCTAATTATTATAGGTGGGCTGAACATTTTCTTCTGAACTTCCTAGTAGCCAAAATAATAGGCAAACATGATCCGTTATGAGATTCACAGTACCTATGCAAGGGAAAAATACATGAAACTTTAAGATAAATTTCTTCCAAATTTGTGTTTTCATAAACTGGAGACTGTGAAACAGGAAAAATAATCTGTAAAATTTATTATACTTCTACATTTTGTGGTTCAAGAGAATTCTATTAATGTGTTCATATATCTTCCTGCCCACTAAACTTATTAACTCAGTAGCAGAACAGGCTAATGGTCTAGATGTTTTGCAGTTGTTTTGTAAGGTATATATTTGTTTCTCACAGAAACTCGGCTTTTATTCTTCAATCATATGTCATGTAGTAGGATAGCATATAGTAAAGAATGTGAAATCTGGAACTGACAGATTTAACTAGCAGCGTTACCCGATTGACTTGCTTCACTTCTTTGAACAGCATTTTTCTCATTGTGCAAAATCGGCATAATACTAGTACCAACCTTTTAGATTTTTGTGAGGATCAAATTAAATCACATATGATGCTGCCTGAAGCACAGTAAGCACTAAAAAGTTAGTTATGATTAAAATTATCATTACTATTTACTGCTCACACTTATGTCCATACATCACATGTAATTTTTTATTAACACATAACTAATAATTTTTGTCTATATATAACAACAGTCTACACTTACAATGCCAACACTACCTTAAAAAAAGATAAATGTCATTACTGATACACTATAACAGAGTTTTTCCAAATTGAAGTTTGTGTGTGAAGTTTTATTAAACCAATTATTGCTGGTTTGAAACAACGTTATTTTTTCTTTTTCTTTATGTAGGTAGTCATTGTCAAAAAAAGAGGCCAATAACAGAAATGTTACATGTCATTATTTGGAACGTGGGCCATAAAAAGAAAAAGTCATTGGGTTGATAGGACTCTGGGAAACAGAAGCATCAAAAGATCCTCAGAAGTCAGCCATCCATGCACAAGTTCTCTGCTAGTGTCAAAAGAAAAAGGGAATGCTAAATTATCCAGAACAATCAATTCAGAAACTGCAAAATAAACTTTCAAAAGGTGACGCCCAAATATATAAAGGCATAAACCATGTGAAAACAGTTCATGAATAACAAAACACAAAAATATTTGTCATCCTTCCTGGCTTGTTTTGTCTAGTGAGGAAACCAATTTCTTAATTGCATGTATTCTAGTTCCCATTTCAGTGCATTTGCATCATATATTAGCTGTATAGAAGTTACTTTTGTCATTTAATTCAATTAGATCCACAAATGCATTAAATATTACTGTCCTCTAAGACACTAATAAGTCAGTCATCATCCAATCCTTAATTCTATGACATGGAACTAAATCAAATTATGTAAGGGTGAAGTCATTTGGGTAGTTCAGGAAGGAATTCATGAAATGCCTGATCCATGCTGTATTGGAAGAGTTCTGCAAGAAAAGTCAAAAGACCTTTAATTTACATCCAAGTTTCATAAGCCATTTCATTTCAATTTACTTAACTCTAAAAAGGAAAAAAATATTATCAGTATTTCAAGGACATATTATGAGGATGACATGAGATGTCTGTACAAGCCTTTGAAAATTAGAAAATATACAGAAGTAGAACCAGAGTTCATGGTTTGACCCTCACTTAGTTGCATTCAGAAATATAATTTTAGTAGTTTAGGCAAGAATCAATTTTACAGGATGAATTACAAACCAGAATCCCAGGTTTCTAAAATTGTGGGACATAACTGACTCAGCCTTTCTTCACAGCCTATTTCTTTCCAATAGCCATATCTTATTAAGTTACTAAATTGTGCATTAAAAGTTTGCTTTGTGAGAACAGACTTAGAGAAAAAGTAGCAAAGAATTCAGAAGTTAATGGCAAAACTCTGGAATCAAAATATTGAACATTTGAATCCCAGTCCCCTATTATCTCTATACTTATCAATTTATCCAAGTCTTAATTTATTTATCTGCAAAAATAGAGGCAAAAGTATAGATTCGGATGTACAATTTTAATAAAAAATAATAAGATACACAAAGAAACAGGAGAGTATGGTCCATTCAGAGGAAAAGACCAAATCAACAGAAATTGTCCAGGAAAAAAACATGATGGCAGATATACTAGGCAAAGACTTTAAAACAGTTATCTTAAAGTGCTGACAAAATAAAGAAATATAGGGAGAAAGTGAAAAAAGTGATGTATGAACAAAATGAAAATGTCAACAAAGATACAGAAAATCTGAAAAGAAACATGAAATTCTGGAGCTGAAAAGTACAGTAAATGAAATGAAAAATTCACTAAATGAATTCAAGGTCAGATTTGAACAGGCAGAAGAAAGAATGAGCAAACTTGAAGAAAGAGCAATGGAAATTACTGAGCCTGAGGAACAACAGCAACAACAACAATAACAAAGGACTGAAGTAACTGGATTCCAAAGAACTCATGAGTCAACATCAAGCAAACCAACACATGTATTGCAGCAGTCCTATAAGGAGACGACAAAGAATCAGTGAAAATATTTATAGAAATAATGGCTGAAAACTTTCCACATTTGATGAAGGACACAAATATAAATATTTAAGAACCTCAAAGAACTCCAAATAAGATGAACCCTACCAAGAATCATTATTATCAAACTTTAGAAAGACAAAGACAAAGAGAAAAATCTTGAAAGTAGCAAGGGAGAAGAAATCTGTCACATACATGGGATTCCCTAAAGGTGATCAGCAGATTTCTCCTCAGAAACATTAGAGGACAGCCATTGGCCAATATATTCAAAGCTCTAAAAAACTAAATAACAAAACAAAACAAAAAAACCTTGCCAGTCCAAGAATTCAATATCTGGCAAAACTGCCATTCAAAAGTCAGGAAGAAATTAAGACATTCCCCCAAAAAAATAAAGCTGAGAAAATGTATTGCCAATAGACCAGTTCCACAAGGAGGCCCTGAAGGGTGAAATAAAAAGAACACTCAACATTAATCCAAAGCAACATGAAGAAACAAAGACCTCAATGAATTAGTGACCTTGTAGCCGTTTAATGTTGTAGCACAATGTATTACTCATGTGTTTGTGGATATGCTAAACAAACCTACTGTGCTGTCAGTCATATAAAAGTATAGCACATATAATTATGTGTACCACATAATGCTTGATAATGATAATAAACAACTATGTTACTGGTTAAAAAAAAAAAACACAGGCAATTTTTAAAGCTAGTATTGCAGTAACAATGAGCTATAACTTCATATTTTGCTTTTTTCATAATTTAAGAGACTTATGCATTTAAAATAATTATTACCTTATGTTTTAGGAAACATGTATAAAGAGGTAATTTTGTGACATCAACATTCAAGCGGGGTGAAGATGGAGCTGTAAAGGAGCAGAGTTTTGTATGTTATTGAAGTCAAGCTGGTATAAATTCAAATTAGAATGGCATAACTTCAGGATGTTAAATGTATTTTAATAACAAATAAAATAGCTATAAAATACACAACAAAAGGAGATGACAGAAAGTAAACATTGTACCACAAAAAATCAACAAAACACAAAAGAAGACAGTAATGCAATAAATGAAATGCAAAAAAAAAAAGCTATATGGCATGTAGAAAACAGCAAAATAACACAAGTAAGTTCCACCTTATCAGTAATCACTTAAAATGTAAATAAACTCTCCAATCAAAAAACAGATTTTAAGAATGGATTAAAAGACATAATCCAATTACATGCTATCCACAAAAGACTCATTTTATTTATTTATTTATTCATTCATTTAATTTTATTAAGAGGAAATGTCTCACTATGTTGCCCTAGGATGAAGTGCAGTGGCTAGTCACAGGTACAATCATAGCACACTAAAATCTGGAAGTCTTTGCTCCAAGCAATCCTCCTATCTCAGCCTCTTGAGTAGCTGGAACAACAGCCATGTGCCACCATGGCCAGCAAGAAACTTCTTTTAGAACCAAAGATATAAACAGATTGAAGGTTAAAAAGCTATGGAAAGATATTCTTTGCAAATGGTAACCAAAAAAGAGTGGGAGTAGCTATACTAATAAGACAAAATATACTTTAAGTCGAAGGTTATCAGAGACAAAGAAGGACATTACATACTAATAAAAAATTTAGCAAGGCAAGAAGACAAATAACTATAAACTTTTATACATCTAATATCAGGCCATCAAAATATAGGGGTCAAAAACTGTCAGAACTGAAGAGAGAAATACACAGTTCTACAATAATCATTGCAGACTTAAATATCCTACTCTTAATAATGGATAAAACAACCAGACAGAAGACAAGTCAGTAAATAGAGAACTTAAGCAACACAATAAACCAAGTAGATCTAATAAACATAGAAATAACAATCTATAGCCTGTCTAACATGGTGAAACCCTATCTCTACTAAAAACACCAAAAAAATTAGCTGGCTGTGGTGACAGGCACCTGTAATCCCAGCTACTCAGGAAGCTGAAGCAGGAGAATCGCTTGAACCGAGGAGGTGGAGGTTGGAGTGAGCCAGTTCGTGCCACTGCACTCCAGCCTGGGTGACAGAGCAAGACTCCATCTCAACAGCAACAACAACAACAAAACAATCTACCCAACAATAACAGCATACACATTCTTCTCAGGTACACACGGGACATTTTGCAGGATAGACCATATGACAGACCACAAACTAAATCTCAATAGATTTAAAATGACAGATATACTCTGACTACAATGTGATGAACTTAGAAATCAATAACAGAAAAATTCTACCACTGAAAAATGAAAAAGGTTGTGAATATTAAGCAACACCCTTAAAAAACCAAGTGGATCACAAAAGAAATTACAAAGGAAATCAGAAAATGCTTAGATATGAATAAAAATGAAAAAGCAACATACCAAAATGTATGGGATACGCTGAAAGCAGTGGTAAAGTGGAAATCTATAACTATAAATGCTTATATTAAAAAATAAGATCTCAAATCAATAACCTGACTTTACAAGTTAAAGAACTAGGAAAAGAAGTACAAACTAAATACAAAGCTAACAGAAAGAAGAACATAATAAAAATTAGAACAGAAATAAAATGGAAAATATAGTAGAAAATATGATTTCACAAATCTTACCCAAGAAGACACAGAAAGTGTAAAAAGTCCTAATGTCATAAGTATATGAACTGTTTTCCTGACAAGGATCAGGAAAATACAGTCTGACGCCTGGCTGCCTATATTTTTAAATAATGTTTTATTGGAACACAGCCATGCCTTTTTGTTTATATATGCTAAATAGCTGCTGTCACACTACTCAATAGAATTGAGTAATTGCTACAGAACCTGTATGACCCGGAAGCTGAAAATAGTTATCATTTGACTCTAAAAAAGTTTTCTAACCACTGCTCTATGAATCCAAGCTCATTTATAAATATATTTGCAAAGAGAATATTAAAGGTAACAACTGATTAACAACAGCTACAATAAATAGCATTCAATAACATCCAATACTCATTAATAATTTTTTTAAATGTTAGCGCACGTTTAAATGTTATAAATTACCAGAAAATTCATAAATGTAGTAGTTGAAAACAGCATTATGCTCAGCAAAAATTTCAGACCCAAAAGAGCACATATGTATGATTCGATATTTATGAAATTCTGGGATAGTTAAAACTATCTATTGTGACATAAAGTGAATTAATGGTTTCCTGGGGCTTGGGAGGGAGGGTCTGACCAAAAAAGAGGAAAAAGGAACTTACTGGAGTGATAGGAATGTTTTGAATCCTTATTGTGGTGGTGGTGGTGGTTACAGGGGTGTAAACATATGTCAAAATGTATTACGGTCTACATACAAAATCAGTGCATTCCATTGTATGTAAATTACACCTCAATAAAGTTAACTTAGTAAAAAAAAATTAAAAGTCGTTATACCAGCAACCAAAAATATAAAGTATTTTGAAATAAACCTTTTTTAAAAAGGAAGTTTTAAGCATTGTAAGATTACACCTTTGTGAACATGAAAGAAACTTAAAGAGTTACACAATATTAATACCTAGCAAAAATCAATATCATAAAGATGTCTCTTCTCACCAAACTGACCTAAAAGTCAATGAAGTTTCATTCAAACTTTCAAGAGGTTTTTGGGTGCAATTTACAAAATAATTTTAAAATTTATACAGAAGAGGGAAATGCCAAGATATCCCTCAACAAGACCAGCCAACAGAAGAAAACTGAGGGGACTGCCCTTCCAAATATGAAGCTGAAGTTTAAAGCTGTATCAATTAATACAGTGCTATCTTGCATCAGAAATTAACAAATAGAAAAACAAAATGGAAAAAAACAAAAAACAAAAACTACCCAACATAGACCATTCAGTCAACTGGACAATACTGTGATGAAGCTGGTTTGAACCAGCTTATAATAGCTGATTGTTAAATTCTCTAAAATTTTGCAAGCCAGTTGTTAAACGCAGCCATCATAAAGAAAGAAATTATATAAACTTATAATTAAGCAAATTATATTAATAACAAAAGGAAGCCACAAATCTCATCATTGTCCAATTACGTTACTAAGTTTTACTAAAATCTGTGTTCTTGAAGCTCTGTTTTTTGCCTGTATGCTGGATACACTATGTTACGTGTATTGCTGCCTATCTTTTTCAACTCTATTTCAGCAGTGCCATGTCAATAGCTTGAAATTGGCAACTGTGGGAGTATATACACCAAGAAAATTTGCAATGCTGCAAGTCAGGACTTGATCTATTGCTTTGTGTATTATTTACACTTAATATGGAAAACATGTTAATTATGCAGATTAAACTTAAAAGTGTGTCATGTCTATAGCCATTATATCATGTCTATAGCCTCAAAAGAATGAAAAAGTACTATTCTAGTATTCAAAAGTTATTATCTCATTGAACAAAGTACAGTATTTGCTAATGTCTCTGACAAATGGTGAATTTCCAACATACGATTGAGTTGTTTCACTTTTGTATTAATTTTTAACATAAACAAAAATATTATCCAATATTCATTCTACACTGAATCATAATTCCATAGCTTGGCTACTCATACAAGACTCAGCAAAAATCAGTAAAAGCATTCTGTGATAATCAGTTACATACAATTTACCATAGTATTTTATAAAATATTTATAATATGTGCATGCATCTTTTCATTACTATGTGATTGTGTAACACGAATTATCCACTCCCGTGTCAACCACCAAATGAGATTTTTTCCAGGTTGTTTTCTTCTTAACAATGCTGGTGTGAACATTTCTATGAATTTCTCCTAGTGCACAGGAGCGGGAAATGAGCTGGCCAAGGGGATGTGTTCCACTGCACTTCACTCCAACCCACACTCAGGAACCCTGGAATGCCCTGCCAAAATAGTGAAACTATACAATTACTGTGTGACCTCAAAGCTTGTTGAATAGCCAACGGTAGCTATTTGTGGTGGCTGGAGGGAGGAGCCTGGACATGCAGGCTGTTATGCTCAGGTATATATGTGCAAGTTTCCTGTTAGTATAAGACAGCATAGGTGGCCAGGCAGGAATGAGTCCGATTCCAAGAATCCTAGAATTCTGAATTCAAACCTAGCCTTCTGAGTGGTTATGTATTGTTAGACAATACTTGTTATTTTTATAATAGTAAAAATCTGATATCAATAAGCTTATAGTATATTTTTGAGTGACTGGCTAGTTTAAAAAAAAGTAGTGCATAATGCAATCCTACTTAAGGGTATTCTTGGGTGGGGGTGGTGGCTCATGCCTGTAATCTCAGCACTTTGGGAGGCTGAGGTGGGCGGATCACAAGGTTGGAAGTTCGAGACTAGCCTGGCCAATAAGGTGAAACCACGTCTCTACTAAAAATACAAAAATTAGCCGGGCATTGTGGTGGGCACCTGTAGTCCCAGCTACTTGGGAGGCTGAGGCAGGAAAATTGCTTGAATCGGGGAGGAGGAGGTGGCAGTAACCCAAGATCATGCCACTGCACTTCAGCCTGGGCAACAGAGCAAGACTCAATCTCAAAACAAACAAACACAAACAAACAAAAACCGTTCTTTTGTCAGTTTGCTGAGAATGATGGTTTCCAGGTTCATTCATGTCCCTACAAAGGACATGAACTCATCATTTTTTATGGCTGTATAGTATTCCATGGTATATATGTGCCACATTTTCCCTGTCCATTCTATCATCAATGGGCATTTGGGTTGGTTCCAAGTCTCTGCTATTGTAAACAGTGCTGCAGTGAACGTATGTGTGCATGTGTGTTTATAATAGAATGATTTATAATCCTTTGGATATATACCCAGTAATGGGATTGCCGGGTCAAATGGAATTTCTATTTCTAGGTTCTTGAGGAATCACCACACTGTCTTCCACAATGGTTGAACTAATTTACACTCCCACCAACAGTGTAAAAGTGTTCCTATTTCTCCACGTCCTCTCCAGCATCTGTTGTCTCCAGATTTTTTGATGATTGCCATTCTAACTGGCGTGAGGTGGTATCTCAATATAGTTTTGATTTGCATTTCTCTAATGACCAGTGATGATGAGCATTTTTTCATGTTTATTGGCCTCATATATGTCTTCTTTTGAAAAGTGTATGTTCACATCCTTTGCCCACTTTTGAATGTGTTTGTTTGTTTCTTGTAAATCTGTTTTAGTTCTTTGTAGATTCTGGATATAAGTCCTTTGTCAGATGGGTAGATTGCAAAAATTTTTTCCTATTCTGTTGGTTGCCGGTTCACTTTAATGACTGTTTCTTTTGCAGTGCAGAAGCTGTGGAGTTTAAGGCGGGTGTTGAACAATGAGAACACATGGACATAGGGAGGGGAGCATCACACACTGAGGTCTGTTGTGGGGGGCTAGAGGAGGGACAGTGGGGGGTAGGGAGTTGGGGAGGGATAACATGGGGAGAAATGCCAGTTATAGGTGATGGGGATGGAGGCAGCAAACCACATTGCCATGTATGTACCTGTGCAATAATCCTGTATGTTCGTTCATCACATGTACTCCAGAACCTAAGGTGCAATAATATATATATATATATATATAATATATATATAATATATATATAATATATATAATATATATAATATATATATTATATATATATAATATATATAATATATATAATATATATTATATATATATTATATATATAATATATATAATATATATATATTATATATATATTATATATATATAAAGACAAAAGTATAAACAATATAGGAAAAGAATTTATGCATAATTTTACATTTAAAAAGGCCATCTATTTATTTATTTATGAACCCTATAAGAGGGTGAAAAGTAGGAGAAAAATTCTGCAATGTTTATAGTGAAAAACTTCTACAAATAACAAAAGATCTAAAGTAACTCAATTAAAAAAACAGACAAAAGCCTTCAAAAAGTACTTCAGAAAAAAACATAAATGGCTAAAAACATGAAAATATGCTTAAACTTAGTAATCAAGAAAATGTAGACTAACAATACAATGAAACATTTGTCATCTACTAGATTGGCAAAAATAAAATAATACTGTACACTTGAAATTTGCTGAGAGTAGATCTTGATGTTCTCACCACATACGCACGCAAGGTAATTATGTGAGGCAATGGAGATGTTAACTGGCTGGTGGTAATCATTTCACAATGTATACATATATAAACCATGGAATACTATGCAGCCATAAAAACGGATGAGTTCATGTCCTTTGCAGCGATGTGGATGAAGCTGGAAACCATCATTCTCAGCAAAGTAACCCAAGAACAGAAAACCAAATACCGCATGTTCTGACTCATAAGTGAGAGTTGAACAATGAGAACACATGGACACAGGGAGGGCAATATCACACACCAGGGCCTGTCAAGGGGTTGGGGGCTAGGGGAGGGATAACATTAGGAGAAATACCTAATGTAGATGATGGGTTGATGGGTGCAGCAAACCACCATGGCATGTGTATACCTACGTAACAAACCTACACATTCTGCACATGTACCCAAGAACTTAAAGTATAAAAAAAAAAAAAAAAGCAACCCACAAAGCAGTCTTATCTGGGCTGAGAAATATGCCTGGGAAAATATCACAGGAAGACTAACAACTAAAAAACCAGACATTAAGAATGGGACGTGAGGAAATAGAGGCAATATGAAAAGAAAATGTTTTGAGAAGTTTAACTATAAAGGAGAGCTGAGAAATGGCATAGTAGAAAGGGCATAATTTCGAAAGTCAAAAAAGATTACCTCTCTTTTAAGTTGAGGAATATTTCTATTTTTATCATCTTGGGGATAAACTAAGAGAGAATCAAGGATGACGCCAAGAGAGGAGAAAGAGGAAGGCAGACAGGGAGAAAGAAAGAATATAAATAAATTTATTTGAAATAAAAATAAGAAGATATTCCCCACAAAGAATAATCTTTACCTTAGTGTTTGAAACCTTGTTTGCTGTGTGTGATTTTCAGCAGGACACTTCCCACATATTATGGGTGACCTTACCTTCAGATCTCATTACTCTGCAACCTTTAGACTAAGTCCTTCATGGATTTAATACTTACAGATCTCTTTAAATCAAAGGCCTAAAGGAATTTAGAAAGGGATTGTTTTGCTTGACAGCATAGATTTTACATAAAAAAAAAATTTGAAAATCCAAGATACAGCCTATAAGCTAGAAATAAAGTAAAAATTTGCCTAGCCCCTATAATGAAATAAAATATTGATCTTCAAAGATGTGTATGAATAATCATTATAGATATATTCTCTATAAAACATTCTCTGTGAAACTTCTATATATATTCTAAGAGCAAAACTGAATAATTGAAATTTAAGATGTGATCTTTTTAAAGTGAAAAATATTCTAGAATTAAAGTCAAATATCACTATTTGGCAGAGTAAGTTGTACCATGAATATAACCTAATAGAAGAAGAAAAATTACTTCTTCTATTTTTAAAAATTATCACTTTCAAACATATTTCTCTCTTAACCCATTTGTTACTTTTATTTAATAAACAATTTGCACTATCAAAACACCCAGTTTGTTATATATGCTATATGTTCTTATACAATATAATAATATTATACTCTAATAATGATAATATTTACCATATTATACTCTTTCCAGTAAACCTGTTTGAAAAGGAAACAGTCAAATACATATGGTAGCTGAAGATGTCAGTGTTACAAAGCTGTTACATATTTTTCTAATATGTGGGCCCTATTAGAAGAAATAATTGTTGGCCAACATATTTCAGATGGTGAGTATTGCTGAAGTTGATAAATGGGAACAGAAGTAAAATTAGCTAGGTATAAATGCAAAATTAGATACAATTTAAACATATAAAGATTTAATAAGTTATTAAATAATATTTACAACCAGTATGCATGCTTCTAAGGGCTTACAATAGAAGTGAATCATGTAATCAGGCACAATGTGGTCTTATATGACGATTTTAAAGAATGGAGAAAAGCCAAGTAATTTACTCAATCATCCAAGATAAATATAATCAAAGCTGAAAGTTGACAGTGTGGAGGTTTCTAATTGGTTGTATAATTTACCCTCAGTCCTTTCCACTATCCTCTTCCACCAGATCCCTGAATAATGTTTTCAGAGAAAAACCCAAAAGAAGACTGCAAGGAAAATGTCCCGGGGGCATCCATCATGTGGGCTCATTATTACTATACTCAGAAGATAATGCTAATAGTCATGATTTGCTAATGAATGACTGGTTTACTGTTTGTTGGTATTATGGTTTATTACTAACATCCTACTCTATGCACAGCAATTCAACCAAGATTGCAAATTTAGACATGCAGGCAATTGTGGCCATTCCTTTGAATGATGCCGGCTCACAACCCACTGTCTGGCACAGAACTGGTGATCTTGTTGAACAAACAAGAAGCAGTAGCTACTGATATGGAAAAGGCAGACTTCTCTCCTGGCAAGTCTGCCAGTCAGTGAATGGCTATCAGCTGACTGGCCTTGTTACTTCCAAATCTCTCTCATGGTTGTTCTCTCTCCTTTCCAAGGTCGCTCTTGGACAGCTCAGCTGAATGCTTTATTGATCTTAGGCCTAAATCACAGCAAGCTACCTTGACCTTAATGATTCCTACAGAATGTCTGATATTTCCTTTAGTCACCACACAGATTTTAATTGACAAATAAATGCCGATCATTGACAAGTTTTAGAAAGATAAACATACTTAATAATAGAACTAACTGACCAGCTGTTAGATAAAAGTACTAAAATTGCCACCCTCACAGGAATTTGTTTCAATCTATTTGTTTTCTGTATCCTGTCACAATTCTTAAATGGATAATGGAATTAAAAAAACTAATCTTCCTTCATATATTGTAGTGTCAGGAGCAAGACTTTATTCCCAGACTGGCGATCACTTACTAATTTAGCTGTAAAACTTCCCTTCTTTGTAAAATAATATAATAACTGTCTTACAGGCTTTCTTGTTTATATCAAATAATGTAATATATAGGTCACTTAACATGATATCAGAAACATCATAGATACTCATTAAATAATATTCACTACAGTTCCTGATATTTTGTTAGTGAAAGAAAAAGAAAAAAATGGAATTAGGATACAGAACGACAAGAGAATAATTACTTAATCTTCTGGGAAAAGGATTTGCCATGGAAAACTGAGAGGTCTCAGAAACAAAGCCTGAACTTGCTACTATTTTTTACATTAGGAAAAAAAAATGAGGGTGTAAAATCCCACCAAAAAGGTGCCTTGACACCTTTTGCTATTTCCTGGAGAAATGTGTGAGTTCTTTTAAAACCGGCCTCCCAATGACTTGAACTGTACTGCGAGTTTGGTAGCACACTGGTTTGAGTCAGTTTCGAGGAAGCAAATAGTGACATCCCCTGAGCTAATAATTCCCTTCTGAATTGTGTTCAGCAGGCAGATCCCAGATGGCAATGAGAAAGTGTAGCCAACTTACTTGGAGAAAAGTCTGGGCTTATCTTTGGGCAAAGGCCACAAATAAAAGGGGTTTTGGCACTATTTAAAATCACGGTGAAGGCCTTTTGTAACCAGTCACCTGTTAGTTGAAATTTATTCTCCCTGAACATAAATTCTGTCTCCTGGACCTCTAGGAGATTTTAATGTTTAAAGAAAAGAAAAAAGGTCATTTATGTTTTTTCAACACTGCAGAATTGTACTGATGATATTTATTTTAAATTCCACATATTTTTTCCTTAGCGGAAAAGCCCGCTATTATTACAGCTGGAAGCAATAACTCCCAAATTGAGAAACATTTCAAAATCACAAACTTGTGATTATCACGATGCCTGCATGCCTAGTTATGTGTTTTATTTTCCTGCTTATTTAACAGGCAGAGGTACCCCTTAAAGGGTCAAATATAGATTAAGACGTTTTATTTAGTAAGTCTTCAGCCACCCTCATCTGTAAGCACCAAGATATCCAAATCTTATAAAAGATGAGAGCAGCTTATTTATTTTAGTAGCTTGGGGATTTTCCACTTCTTTTTTAGCTGAACTTTAACTAATATCTAAAGAAAGATAAAGGGAAATGCCCTTTGGAATTTGCCTTCTCCCCCCCCCAACTTTTTATTTTGAAAAATATCAAACCTACAAAAAAAAAGTGCAAAAGTACAATAAACACCTATATATCAAGATTTACCCATTGTTAACATTTTACCACATTCTCTCTCTCCTCATTTACATATATACACGGCTGTGTGTGCACGTGTAAGGATATGCAACATAGACACATTTTCTCATTCTGAATTACTTGAGAATCATTTGTAGATCTTGTGACTCTGAGTCCCTGTAATACTTCAGCATGTACCTTCCATGAAAGATATTATCCCACATCTCATCAATACAATTATTACATGCAGAAAATTTAATAATTCAACACCAACATAGAATAATTCAACATTAACATAGAGTCCACGTTTAAGTATTACCCACTGACTCAACAACGATCTATAAAGCTGGGAATTTTTGCTTTATTTTATGTTTGTATCTAGAATCTGATCAAAGATCCTTTATTTAGAACATTTCCCCAGGCTCTTCTATCTTTCATAACATTGGCATTTTTTAAGAGCCTAGGGCAATTATGTTGTATAAAGTTCCCCCATCTGGAGTTGTGTGTTTCTTCACACTTAGATTCAGATTACCTCTCTTGGCAGGTATACAACAGAGCAATGTTTTCTGTCTATTTTTATATAACAATTTCCTTTCAACGTTTTGCTCAGTTTTTCTCACTTATCCAAACATTAATACAAGGGGCAATCAAGAACTTTTAGTGCAGTTTCTTATTATTCAAGTGTCCCAGTCCTTGGCCTTCAATACCTACGGGCATCAGAATATCTGCTTCACTAATAAATTCTGAAAACTTTTCCAGTGGAGTGGGTACAGACAGACAATTACAAACAGGAGTGGTTTATGTGGCCGGTGCTTATTCGTTTTGACTGAACATCTTTAGAACTGTTTCGGGTGGAGTCTCAGAGCAGTTCTCCTTTTTATACCTGGTCACTTGCTGGACGTATGCACTGCCAAACCAGACTGACGATGTAAGTATCATACCTATGAGAAATCGCAATCTGAGCAGCAGGGGTCTCAGAGACCCCAAAATACATTTCCAAACACACCTCTGTGGACCAAGTGATATGACTCACTGAGGCCTGGCAAATGCACAGGACCTTCCCTGGCAAATACTTTTAAATAGAATCAAACCCTGTCAGGAGACTTTGAACCCACTTTCTCTGTAAGTCTTTGAAGATAATAAGATCTTTAATCATCTGGAATAGTTTAGGTAAACTCATACCAACGCTAAAAATATGCAGGAATACGTCCTAATTACTCTTTGCTTCTAAGTTCTTAATTAGATGTTGCCATCAAGTAGGATTTTTTAACATAAATTATAACCACTAAGCAAATTTGGAAATAAGACTAGCCTGCTTTCTCTAAAATAGTAAGGAGGGAGTGAACAGTTGCTTTACCTTAGAGTGTAAAATAAAAATAATGATTCAGTTCTATATTCCACTAAGATATTTCTTAATATAATGTCATATACCCACACTTAAAATCCAAAAAGGACTCAGTAATGAAATCAACAAAATAAGCCAGCAAATATTTATTGAATATTGTGCTTAAGTATTATGAATTGCAGCCAAACCACAATGCAGTTTCTGAACACGAGGATCTATAATTTAACATGATGCATGCAAAAATCATGTCAATGCTAGAACTTCGTGCGACTTTAATTAGCCCACATACAGACCAAAGAGACGTTTGGAGAAGCTGCAGAGGAAGAATAATGTGAAAGGTTTGAGCACAGAGGAGGCAAAACTGAGTCTGGTCTTGAAGGCTGAAGGGCAAATTATTAATAGGCTGGGAGGACCAAGGAGAAAACCAGCAGAGACACAGAGAGGCAGCAATGTTACTTAATCTTGATATAAAACATGATGAGGGCAGAATTGGGTTTGGCAAGCCAGGTATAAGCAGGCTGTTTTAACTTGCCATATTTATACAGATGCTAGGGGTCAGATACACAAAGCAAAGGCAAATATGATAGAGAGTCGAGGAAGAATCCCTGCATACAGCAATTTCTCTGGCTAAAAATCACATTGTCTGTACAGCATCTCATCTGCTAAGCAAATCTTCATCTCAAGAGAGATGTCCCAAGAGAGATATCCCAGGGAGCAAGGATGAATAATAGAGCGTTAGCAATCCTGAAAGCTGTACACAAAAATATGATTTTACAGTTCAGTTTAATCCTCTGTAGACATTGTTTGATGGAATATACTTTTATAGTAAGTACATATTCTTAGCATTAAAAACATTGACAGCTTTATGAAAATACAGTAGGGTTTTCTCTGGACCAAATCAAACCAACATAATTTAGCACTACCATTTACACCTCCAGCATACAGCTTTTGCAAATGTGCAAATGCTGAGGCATTAAATATATCTGTAGTGTTAATAATGAGCTTGTTTCTGGTTGCAGAACCAACCACAGGCCATTGCTGATGTTCTGTGGGCATGCGGCATGCTTAGATAGGAATCAGATTCCAGGCTATGGTGAAGCACAAATTAAGACAATAAATGGTGACATGGCATTGGTTTATACCATGTGTCAGCAAACTGCAGCCTGCAGGATGAATCTAGTCTACTGCCGATTTTTGCAAATAAAATTTTACTGGAATACAGCCACACCTATTTACTCGGTATTGTCTATGCCAGAGTTGAGTAATGGTGACAGGGACCACATGGCCCACAAAGCCTAACATATTCACTATCTGGTCCTAGACATAAAGAGCGCCAACCCTTGGTCTCTACTTTTAATTGTCAGAGCCTTAATTCCTCTTCCTGTAAAATATATGTATTAGTTTCCTATTGACGTTGTAATAAACCGCCACAAATTACATAACTTAAAACAACACAGATTTATTATCTGACAGTTCTGGAGGTCAGACATCCTAAAATCAAGGTGTTGGCAGGACTGCGTTCCTTCTGGAGGCTCCGGGGGAGAATCTACATGCTGCTTTTTCCAGCTTCTAGAGGTCACCTGCATTCTTTGGCTTGTGGCCCCTGTTCCATCTTCAAAGCCAGCACCTCCAATCTCTCTCTCTCTACTTCTGTCATCAGGATGTCTTCTTTTATCATTATATCTCCTTCTGGCTCTGACCCTCCTGCCTCTCTTGTGATTACCTTGCGTATTCCACATTGTACACTGTGTATTCCACACTGTACATTTCACATTACGTTGTGTAGTCTGTTCTCACAGTGCTATAAAGAACTACTGGATACTGGGTAATTTATAAAGAAAATAAGCTTCATTGGATCACAGTGCTGCAGGCTGTACTCAAAGCAGGGCTTGGGAGGCCTCAGGAAACTGAAAGTCATGGCAGAGGACAAAGGGGGAAGCAGGCACATCTTACATGGCCAGAGAAGGAGAAAGAGAGAGAAGGGGAAGGTGCCGCACACTTTCAAACAACCAGGTCTCATGATAGCTCATGCACTAATCTAGGTGTTGGCAGGACTGCATTCCTTCTGGAGGCTCAGGGGACAATCTATGTGCTCCCTTTTCCAGCTACTAGAGGTCACCTGCATTCAGGAGAACAGCGAGAGTGAAATCCGCCCCCATGATCCAATCACCTCCCATCAGACCCCTCCTCTAATAATGGGGTTTACAACTGGACATGAGATTTGGGCTGGGACACATATCCAAATCATATCACATTGGGTCTACCCAAAGAATGCAGAATATTCTCCCCATCTCAGGGTCCATAACTTAATCATATCTACAAAGTCCCTTTTGCCATATAACTTAACATAGTCACAGATTCTAGGAATAAGGACAGAGCTATTTTGGGGGACACATCATTCAGCCTACCACAATATGTTAAGTAATTTATTTCCCAAGGAGAGAGTGTAGGTATTTAAAGAACAAAATCAAATACAGCTTTAGTGTAACATAATAGAGACTTTTTACCATCCACCAAACTTTCTCCACATTTCTTAATTCTTCTTTCTCCCCCTCTCCTCTGAATCTTAACCTGTTCTCATTATTGTGCACTGCTGTCTCAGAAGACAATTGAGAAATGTTAATTTCTTGTATTTGAAATTTCACATTCTTTTACCCAGTAACCCAAAGATTTTTATTAAGATTTAAATCTATAATCATCTAAAAGTTTTACTAACAAAAGATCATGCTACTTACATGTTTATCTCTCTAATTTATGGCAGACAAAACCTTCACCAACATAAACCTGTAAGACAGGGTATCATGAATGCCATCAAAAAGGTAAGGGTAAAGTTGTTGTCTGTGTTTTGATGATAGGGAAGTTAGATTTGGAAGGAAGACAGTAATAAAGGCTTTAAGCAATAGCTACATTTGAGAAGGGGTCAAAGGAGAAGCATAAGAAGGGATGATATGGTTTGGCTCTGTCCCTACACAAATTTCATCTTGAATTGTAGCTCCCATAATTCCTATGTGTTGTGGGAGGGACCCAGTGGGAGATAATTGAATCATGGGGGCCAGCTTCCCCATACTGTTCTTATGGTAATATATAAGTTTCATGAAATCTAATGGTTTCATAAAGAGTTTCCCTTTTCACTTGATCCTCATTCTCTCTTGCCTGCCTCCATGTAAGATGTACCTTTCAGCTTCTGCCATGATGGTGAGGCCTCCCCAGCCACATAGAACTGTAAGTCCCTTAAACCTCTTTTCTTCATAAATTACACAGTCTCGGGTATGTCTTTATCAGCAGCATGAGAACAGACTAATACAAGGGACATATGTGTTGGGAATGCACAAGGAGTATGCACAGGGAGGAGCAAGTCCTACAAGGTAGATGGGTCACAAACAGATGTGGAGGCCTCAAACTGTAGACCAGAGAATTTAGACAACTTATAGATGCTGTAGTTTTTTGGTCTGAGGAGATGCTGGACCATAGCTCTGCTGGTGATATATTAGTCTGGCCAAATTTTATAGGAGAAGGGGAGGCAAGTTGATACATAAAGGGAATACCTGCTCCTTCCACCCATCCCATGTTTTCACACAGCAATGCCACCCTCAGTATTAGACTTCAGAGGCTCTTTTCTCTCTCTCTTCCTCTGTCTTCCTTCCTTCGATTTTTCCTTTCTTTCTTTCCTTCATTCCTTTTCTTTTCACTTTTTAAATTTTATTGCAAGTAGCTAGCAGTACATGATCTCTAGGTTCCACAGAAATTTTCTTCTAAATTGTGAGGGAAGAAAACACAAATTGGAGCTCTAAGAAACATGGATCACAGACTGCCTTTCTTGCCTTCCAGTAACAGATTGATAATATTTTGATGCAGCACTTCAAAATATAGTTAAATGATAGTGAAGATCAGCCAGCTTTTTTCAGACTACTTCTGTGCAATTGTCCATAATCTATCCCCATAACACATTTTTTCATATGTCAGTTTTTTTTTTTTTTTAGTTTCTTCAGGTGTTGTTGCTGTTGTTTTAGGGTTTCTTTGGGTTTCTTCACTATTTTAAATTGTCAGTATCATTTTTTACAATTTTCTATGCTATGTATTTAATCCTTTTCAATGCTAGAGATATAAATTGTGTAAAGACTTTTAAAGGGTTCTAATTCACTTTATGTGTATTTTGCAAATTTAACTCCAGGAAAGTGCATTATCACAAGGTTGACTTTGTATGTAAGCATTGTGCATGTTCAGAAAAACACTGAAACTTTTTCAGTAGATGAAGAGATATCCCTTCTGTATATCTGCTTTTGTGAAAGATAACATCTCTCAAGCTCTAGGCTCTCCAGGTGACTACATATGCTGTGGTGACGTGGTAGTGATTCATCAGGGTTTTCGATCAAAAGACTTGGATTATTCATAATGGTATTTCAGATGAACATATTTATATAAGCTATTTCTTTATGTATATGATTCGTCTGCTCAAAAATGTTATACCTGTATAAATGCTGTTAATATACCTGTTTATGCTTGCAAAAATATATATGTCATTTCTGCCTATATTCTTATATTTTTTTATGTTTCTCAACTCTCCTTTTAAAAATAATTATATTTTTGGAATTTTGATTCTTCATGATTGTAATTTTGGGGATTTTATGCTTTAGGGATTTTGATCTTTCAGGATCTTAATTATTAGAGATTATGGTATTTAGGATGGTGTCTTTTGGGATTATGCCGCAAACCCCCATTATAGAGATCCCATTCATTCTTCCTTCAGATTCTCACGCCAGCTATTAGCTTTTAATGTCCTTAATGCCTTAATCTCTACTTAATTCATGCCCTGACCACCTGTTATGGATTGAATTGTGTCCCCCACAAAGGTATGCTGAAGTCCTAACTCCTAGAATCTCAGAATGTGACCTTATTTGAGAATAAGGTTGTAATAGATTGAATTAGTTAAGATGAGGTTTTACTGGACTAAGGTGGGCTCTTAATCTAATATGACTTATGTCCGTGTAACAAGACATGGACACACATGGAGGTGTCTTCATTTCTTCATGCCATATGAAGTCACAGACAAATGACAGAATGCCATGCAATCATGGAGGCTGAGCTCAAAGAGATGCAGCTGCAGGTCAGAAACCCCCAGAGCTACGACAAGCTGGATGAGGCAAGTAAGGATTCTCCCTGTATTATTCCACTCTCATACTGCTGATAAAGACATACCCAAGGCTGGGCAATCTACAAAAGAAATAAGTTTAATAGAATTACAGTTCCATGTGGCTGGGGGAGACCACACAATCATGGTAGAAGGTGAAAGGCACATCTTGCATGGTGGCAGACAAGAGAAGACAGCTTGTGCAGGGAAACTCCCATTTTTTTTAAAACCATCAGATCTCATGAAACTTACTCACTATAACGAGAACAGCACTTCTCGAGAAAACCGGCCCCCATAATTCAATTACCTTCCAGCAGGTTCCTCCTACAACACATGGGAATTGTGGGAGTTACAATTCAAGATGAGATTTTGGTGGGGACACAGCCAAACCATATCACTCCCCTACAGGTTTTAGAGAGAGAAGCTCTTCAGATACCTTGATATTGGACTTCTAGCTTCCAGAACTGTCTGATGATAAATTTCTTTGATTTAAGCCACCCAGTTTGTGGTACTTTGTTATAGCAGCAATAGAAGCTGCCTCATGCTTGAAATAATAAAAATAATCATTCAATAAATACTTATTAGCCAGCCACTCTGCATCAGGTACCATTCTAGGTGTTAAAAATACGGCACACAAAACAAAATGCGTGCATTCATGGAGCTTACCTCCTACCTGGGAGAGAGAGACATTAATCAAAATATTACAGCATCATATGGTGATAGCTGTATGAAAAAAATTAAAGTAGTGAGAGTGTGTGATTTTTTGTGCGTGTGCATGTATGGGTGTAACTTAAGATAATGTGGCCTTGGCAGGTCTCACTGTGAGTGAAGACCTAAATGTATGAGAGTAAGCTTTCTGAGGGAAAGAGCATTCCACACAGATGGAGCAGCAAGTGCAGAGGCCTCAGGGTGGTCATGTTTCTATGTATTCCAGGAAGGGCAGGGAGATGAGAGTAGAAGGAGCAGAGTGTGCAAGAGGACACATGGCAGACACTGACAGCAGAGAGTCAACGAGGGTGTGTGTGGCTTGGCCACAGGTAGAATCTTATCTGTACTGCAAGGACATTGCCTCTCCTCTGAGGCATCAGGGAGCCCCCAGGGTTTTTGGCAGAGGACTAACATGACCTGACTTACTTTTAACTAGATCTTCCTGCTTGCTATGTTGAGAAAAGGTTAAAATGGACAAGAGTTGAAGCATCAGGCACACCAATTAGGAGATCTTAAAGTAGAATGTATGTGTCCCATCAAAATTTATATGTTGGAACCTAAGGCCCAGTGTGATAGTATTAAAAGGTAGAGCCTTTAGGAGGGTGATTAAGTCATACAGGCTCTGCCTTCATGAATAGAATTAGTATTCTTACAAAAGGGCTCCTGGGAATTAGATAGGCCTCTTTTACCCTCCCAACTCTTCCATTATCTGAAGACATAGAAAGAAGCTGCTGTATGAAGAATAGGCTCTCAGCAGACACCAAATCTGCCAGCACCTTGATCTTCAACTTCCCAGCCTCCAGAATGGTAAGAAAAAAAAAATTCTGTCTCTTAGAAATTACCTAGTCTCGGGTATTTTGTTATAGCAGCATAAACAAACTAAGAAGGTTTTGGCAATAATCAAGATAAGAGATCATGTGTCTAAGACAAGAGTAATAGCCACAGACATAATTAAAAGTGGCTTGATTCTAGCTGTGTTTGAGGGTGGGGCAAACAGAATGTGCTTTTCTCTCTCTCTCTCTCTCTCTTCTTTTTCTTGAGATGGGAGTCTTGCTCTGTCACCCAGGGTAGAGTGCAGTGGTGCAATCTCGGCTCACTGCATCCTCCATCTCCTGGGTTGGAGCAATTCTCCTGCCTCAGCCTCCCTAGTAGCTGGGATTACAGGCGTGCACTACCACCTCCATCTAATTTTTGTATTTTTAGTAGAGACAGGGTTTCTCCATGTTGGCCAGGCTGGTCTCAGACTCCTGACCTCAGGTGATCCACCTGCCTCGGCCTCCCAGAGTGCTGGGATTACAAGTGTGAGCCACCACACCTGGCTAGGATTTGCAGTTTTAATGGCCACAATGTGATGTCTTAACTTCTCAACTAGACCATAACTTCCTTGTGAGTAGAACCCAGGTCTTATGTGTCCACGGTACATGTCCCACCTGGGTCCCAACATCTTAACTGAAAACAGGTTTTCCTGTTTTCAGTGAAGAATGTGATCTCAGTGGAACCCACTCTTGATCATTCGATGCAAAGGAACTAAACAGTGTTCAGAGATCCAAAAATGTCATGCAAGTCTGATTCCCAGAACACTCCTCATTTAAGTCAATGACCAACTATGTGACACAACGTTTTCTGGAACAACTCCTAACCTTTATCCCTTGCCAAACACCCTAAAGCACATCACCACATTGCTGTAAATTTAGCTATATTCAAATATTCCAATACTGTATTACTAAGCACTGAGAAATTTTTTTTTATTCCACAAACTTTACTTAACATGCTCTTCTGTTTTGAAAACAAATAAACAAAACCCCAAAGAAAAAATCAACTTGGATCACTCAAGCAAATAGAACCAAGAATAAAAGCATTTTGGATTACTGGCTCAAGTTCCCTTAAATGAAAAATGAAAGAAAGGAATTTTTTTCCTCTGAGGATAATGTCTAGGGATTTACAAATGGTTAAGAGATCTGATAGCTGATTATTCATACCCCTGAAGCAAAAATCAACCAGCAAAGAGAATTCTTCAACATTAGGATGCCAGGCAATGTGGTGTTTGGCATCGGCAATGAAGTGCCAGCACAAAATGTCAGCTTTTGCCATGCCACAGGTTATCATTTCTAGCTATGGTAACTAAAAGTCTGTTTGGATTACAAACTTTTCAGGTAAAGGAACTCAGGAATGGATTCGTAGGGAAAATTAGGTAAGGGTACCCCTTTGCACCTGCTAAGACATAGAGACAGAAAATGGACCAGGAACTACAATGAGATTCCATACATCTGGTTTTCATTTGGAAACAAACCTTCTTGTTTTACAGTTTGATGCCTCTGTCCCATTTGCTAGAAATGGGAACCCAGTAAGACTCGATTCCTTTCTACCTCTAAAGATGGGGCTACTTGAGTTGCCACTGCAGTGAGCAGACAATGTTGGGAAATGATGGACAGCCCTGTGATTCATCTTCAGAAATCAGATTTATGTTTTTTCTATAAACATCAAGGTAGCCAGATACCATCCGTGATCAGATACCAACCTAGCCCTGGGCATAAAAAGATCCAGGGCTGAAAGAGAGAAATGGTAAGAAGAGAAGCACGTCAGGCCTTGTGGAAAATACATCATCAATGCGTGGCATAAAAGACAAATAAAAAATAGCTGCCAGCAACTTTAGGAGGAGAGTAAGATAAAGCATTGAGGAGGAAAGAGAAGATGTTTTTATAAAGATGGGATAGAAAGTAAAAGTAAGTGGGAGAAGAGTGGAAGGAGACAGAAGATAGAGCGCAGTGGGAAGACTGGAGATACAGAGAGGAACAAATCTCCTCCTACCTTTGGCTACTTGTATATTCCCATGGGGTCAACAGGATGTCCAGTGAAGACTGGAGTGCACCCAGATGCTGCAAGAAACTCTAAAATGATTTGGGGCATACACACAAGCCTGATCAGGAGGGTATGCCCAAAATCAGATGGAAAAACATCCCTGTGGTCTGCACCTTGCTCCCCTATCCTCTGCAGAACGTTCAGAGTAGGTGCTTAATTAATAGTTTTTGTACGTGACTGTACAGTGAGTATTTTCATACAGTACTTGAAGAGCAAGACAAATATTACACCTTTGGAAATTCAATAGTGGCAGGAAATTAGGTGTAGGCTTTGAAGAGGGCATCATAGTGCGGTAAAAACAGAATGTCAGAAGAAATCAATACCCAAGGGTGGGAGCAGCCAGTGGCCCCCAGAAAAATATTCATGCTAAATAATGTTGCACAACCAGAACAGTATAGGTGGACATCTTTGCCTATCACTCCTACCCCCATATATATACCTTTCATATGATAAACAGATCTGCCTAGGAAATGCACAAGAAAACCCATTTTGTGCGATTCTGTTTACCTGCTGACACCCACTATGTCATTGTTCTGAGAAAGAGAGTATGGAGGAGGGAATCATTTCTAACACAGCCAACCAGATGGTTCTAACGTTGAAGGCTCTAGAATGTGCTAAGTCCACCCTTCCCTCTGGAGATTGTTTTGTCTTTCTTTGTGACAACATTTTGTGGAGCTCCACTGTCAAACTGCCTTCCAGGGTTTTGCTCCTCCACTGATTCCTAAGAGGTTTTGGAATTCCTCACAGAGTTCCTGGCTTTAACCTGGCAGATGCAAACATCTGTGATCTCTCTCTGTCTTGGATGCCTTAGTACAGAAATAGAGCTGAATCACAAAAGCCCTGAGCAGGCTAGGTATCACAAACATGTAGTGTGCTTATCCTGATTATGTTCAGTGTAAAAATTTGGGGCCTTTATGCTTTAGATTTTTCTAACTCTGTAGTTTCTTTACTGAAATAAGATATACCTACAACAAGATGTGTGCACAGAGAGAACTGGGTATACAGGTAGTCTAGAAATACTACCTTAAAAATGGGCGACCAGCAGCCCTCGGGGCTGCTCTGTCTATGGAGTAGCTACTCTTTTATTCCTTTACTTTCTTAATAAACTTGCTTTCACTTTGGAAAAAAAAAGAAACACTACCTTGACATATTTTTTTAATGTAGCAAAATATTAACTAACAAATGATATCCTTGTCCCAATGCTATATGTATACCTTAAAGAAGAATTGACTCTTGCAACTACACAAACAGTCGAGAATATTTAAAATGTCCACACCATTGGCATACACTGGTCTTTTTCTAAATCTGAGAATAGGAAAAATATCTGAATGGGATTAGTAGCTGATTTTACTTTCAGGAATGAACACTTGAAGATCTGTAATCTATAGTCCAATGTGACTACAGAACATGCAAATTATTACTGTAAATTGTTTGGTTTTGAAAAAAGAAATTGATCATCAGGTTTAGATGGCAATTTAATAGAAAATCTAAGATCCTGGAACCTCTATGGCTGAGACTGGGGTGGGGGTGATGAAGGGTCTACGCGGGTACAGGAGTGAGGCTGTGTGGGGTTAAGGTGAGGGTGGAGCGTGGACATAAGGAGCCATGGTACAATGCTTCTCAAAATCTTTGGACATATTTACAGGGAAAATTTCATTTAATCAATAATCATTGATTATAAATTCACAACACATCAAATACTGCACTAGTATGGGATTCATGGTATTGAGAGAGGAGCTAAAATGTTAAGAAGAAACCTGAGGGATAAGAAATTATTTAATGGGTGCAATGTATACTGTTTGGTTGATGATTACAGTAAAAGCCTAGACTTACAGTCTATCCATGTAACAGAACTGCACTTGTACCCTCTACATTTATAAAGAAGACGTAGAAAAAGGAGGAGGAGGAGGAGAGGGAGAAGCATAAAAAGAAAGAAAAAGAAGGAGGAGGAGGAGGGGGGAAACCTGGTCATTTAAGCATCTTTCCTTCTTAGTGAAGGAAATACTTCTAATTAATAGTATTTGAAAATACTGGTAAGCGGTATCATGAAAAAAATTTAATGGCCTGATTCTCAAGCAAATTGGTAACCTGACCTATGAAAGCCCTATAGCCAATAGCTCTCTCCTTTTCCTCTCTTCTTCCATCTTCTTTTGTAAGAATGCAGCATCATTTTACTAAAGGTGAACACATCATGTTACTGGAAGAAAAACTACCCCTTAAAAGATCTGCAGAACTTGAGTTACTATCATTAATTTAACAAGTATCACTGGGACAATATGATTTGTGGATCAGAGTGAGAAGAGACAGCCAGGGGCAAAGGGAGAGAGGATGCTGGTGGAAGGACCAGATGAGGAGACTGAAAGGAGGGTAGACTGGAGTATAAAGGTGGGGGTTATAAATAGGATTAAACTAGGACAGGTGTGAGAGAGAACTAAGGAACAGAGTCATGGTCAGAAAAGAGTAAATGTGGGAGAGAGATCCAAGATGGCCGATTAGCAGCAGCTCAGGATTGCAGCTCTCACTGAAAGCGCAGAGAGTGTGTGGACGCCACATTTTCAGACGAATTTTTATTGCCCACGGACCAAGAGATTCCTGGCGGAAGAGCCCCACGGGTCACCAGCGTGACTCTTTTGGCGGGCGCCGCCGTTTTGCAGGCGCCCCGGCGCGGCGGTTCTCAGTCCGGAGTATACGGGACTGAGTGCCCTTTTGGTTGGCATTTGGAGCTCCGGGAAGGCAGAGTCTCCCATTCAGCTGATTGAAAAGCAGACTGAAGTGGGGAAGCAGACCGGGGAGATTCCCCGGGCAGAAAAGCGCCACAAATCTTAACGCCGCTGTTTCAGCCAGCGTAGTGGGTCGTGCAGGGGAAGGCTGGTCCCCGCCGACAAAAAAAAAACAGCAGTTGGAACTGCTGAGGATTGAGAGTTTCACAGCAAGTACAGCTGAACCCGGGAAGGTCCAGCTCTGTGGGGGAGGGGCGTCCGCCGAAGGAAAACGAAGAAACAGAAAAAACTTTACCACTAACAAGCTGGACTCCACTCAGAGACCTAACCTGAAAGTCAGCAATTACACAGACGACAGGTGGATAAATCCACAAAGATGGGAAGAAACCAGCGCAAAAAGGCTGAAGACACCCCGAAATCAGAATGCCTTTCCTCCTACAGAGGATTGCAGTTCCTCATCACCAATTGAACAAGGCCTGATTGAGAACGAATGTGAGGAATCAATAGAATCAGGCTTCAGAAGGTGGATAATGAGAAACTTCTGTGAACTAAAAGAACATGTTCTAACCCAGTGCAAGGAAACTAAGAACCTTGAAAAAGGTTTGACGAAATGTTAACGAGAATGGACAATTTAAAGAGGAATGTAAGTGAATTAATGGAGCTGAAAAACACAATACGAGAACTTCGCGAAGTATGCACAAGTTTTAACAGTCGAATTGATCAAGCAGAAGAAAGGATTTCAGAGGTCGAAGACCAACTTAACGAAATAAAAGGAGAAGACAACATTAGAGAAAAAAGGGTAAAAAGGAATGAGCGAAGTCTCCAAGAAATATGGGACTATGTGAAAAGACTTAATCTACGTTTGATAGGTTACCTGAATGTGACGAAGAGAATGAATCCAAGCTGGAAAATATTCTTCAGGATATTATCCAGGAAAACTTTCCTAACCTAGCAATGCAAGACAATACCCAACTCCAGGTAATACAGAGAACATCACAAAGATATTCCTCAAAAAGAGCAACCCCAAGGCACATAATCATTAGATTCACCAGGGTTGAAATGAAGGAGAAAATACTAAGGGCAGCCAGAGAGAAAGGTCAGGTTACCCACAAGGGGAAGCCTATCAGACTCACAGCAGATCTCTCAGCAGAAACCCTACAAGCCAGAAGGGAGTGGGGGCCAATATTCAACAGCCTTAAAGAAAAGAACTTTCAACCCAGAATTTCATATCCAGCCAAACTAAGTTTCATAAGTGAAGGAAAAATAAAATTTTTTACGAACAAGCAAGTACTCAGAGATTTCATTACCACCAGGCCTGCTTTATAAGAGCTTCTGAAAGAAGCACTATATACAGAAAGGAACAACTAGTATCAGCCATTCCAAAAAACCCATCAGTAAGCTGCATCCAGACCCATCTCACATGCAAGGTTATACAGAGACTCAAAACAAAGGGATGGAGGAAGATTTGCCAACCAAATGGAGAGCAAAAAAAAAAAGCAGGAGTTGCAATTCTCGTCTCTGATAAAATAGACTTTAAAGTAATAGAAACCAAAAGAGATAAGAAGGACATTGTATAATGGTAGAGGGATCAATGTAATGGGAAGAGTTAATGATCCTAAGTCTATGTGCACCCAATATAGGAGCACTCAGATACATAGGGCAAATTCTTGATGACTTACGAAGAGACTTGGACTCCCACACAATAACAGTAGGAGACTTTAACATTACATTGTCAATATTGGACATATCAATGAGACAGAAGGTTAACAAGGATACCCGGGACTTGAACTTAGACCTCGAATAAGTAAACTTAATAAACATTTACAGAACTCTCTACTCCAAATCCACAAAACATACATTTTTTTCAGTAACACATCACATCTATTCTAAAAGTGACCACATGGTTGGGAGTAAATCACTCCCCCAGCAATTGCATAGCATTTCATAGGTTTAAATGAAATATTGGTTGGCTGTTTGTTTGTTATTTTCCTCCCTTATTCCTCCCTGTCTCCATTGTATAACACAATTATTGGTGTAAAAGAGCTTTTCAATACCCATTTTTAGACTGCATTCTAGCCTGGGCAATACAGCAAGATTCCCGTTCTCTCTCCTTCTTTTTCTTCTTTCCTTTCTTTCATTCCCTTTTTTTCCTTCTTTCACTCTTTCTCTCTTTTTTCTTTTCTTTCTTTTCTTTCTTTCAAAAAAAAAGAAAGAAAGAGTAAATGTGTGCAGACCAGGGCCCTATGGCAAGTAACGAAGGAAGATGAGATTGAGGGTGAAAGACTGGATAAAATAATGAGAAAAGCATCTGCATTCACTCACAGGTTCAAGTAGGTGTTCTGTAAAGTGAAGGCTTCAATTTTAATATGCCCATCAATATACTGAGGATTTCCACATTTATATCATTAGTTAGGCCCTTTTCTCTGAGATATATTTTCACACATTCAGTTCCCTAGTCTTACCTGGCATCTCTGAGTTTGTCGGAGAGACATCTCAAAGACAGCCCCGCCCACCACAGCATCCACGCTTCACCCCAGATGTGTCTCTTCCCACTGGCATTTTCCACTTTGGTTCAAAGCAGTACTATCTACCCATTATTTAAATCAGGCACTTAGGGAAAATCCTCTGTTCCCACTTTTAACCCTCTTCCATGTTTTGTTGTTGTTCTTTTTTTTTTTTCCAACAACAAATCCTTTCATTTTACAAGTCTTCCCATAACCAGCCTTCTTCACTGCTACTACCTTGGTTATGTTTTCCATTATTCCTTTGACAAACTATTGAAACAAACTGAACCACTTCTGCTCTTACTTTCTCTACACATTGTATCCCATCTCGCCTGTAATAGGTCATTCTTGCGTTGTTTAAATGGAATATCTGAGACTGTGTAATTGATAAAGATAAGAGGTTTAGTTGGCTCACGGTTCTGCAGGCTCTACAGGAAGCATAGCAGGACATCATTTAGCTTCTGGGAGGCCTCAGGAAGCTTCTACAATCATGGTGGAAAGCAAAGGGGGAGCAGGCACATCACATGGCAAAAGCAGGAGCAAGAGAGAGAGTGGGGTGGGGTGTAAAACACTTTTAAATAACCATAACTTGTGAAAACTCGCTATTATGAAGACAGCACCAAACTATGAAGGATCCGCCCCCATGATGCAAACACCTCCCCCCAGGCCCCACCTCCAGCATTAGGGACTACAGTTCAACATAAGATTTAGGCAGACACAGATATACAAACTGTATCGTCCCCCTTGATTAAAACCCTTCAGAACCTGCCTCCTTATTCACACTCAGGTAGAAGAGCTCTCAGTGACTGCATTCCTTATTGCCTTAGAGCCTTTGTGTACCTCCTTCTCTGCCTGGAATATTCTTCACAGAGCTGAATTGTTATATCCTTAGAATGCACTCTTTCTAGAATAATACCCTGTTATTCTTTATTTCAGTGTTCCATTTTTCCCTTCAAAAATAAACATTTGTTAATTTTTTTATTGTTAAAAAACAAGATTATCAATTGCACCTATTAGATTATGAGTTCAGTTTGGGTAGGAACTACGCCTACCTTACTATTGACTCCCCCACCACCCAGTGTATTGCCTGGAATGCAGAGGCACTCAAAGATCCATTCAATCCATCAATCGAGCAATCAATCAATATTCAACAATGTCAAAATGTGGGGGCTGATTAACGTTGTGTATTATTTTCCTCCTTTGAACATCTAGGACAATTGTTTATATCATTACTTGGACAAACAAACTATGCCTTTCTAGTGATAAATTTTCATTACAATCCCAAACTGTTACTGCTCTTCAATATTTGGCCAATCTGTCATCCAAACCAGACTCAAGTTATTTAATGGCAAGAACCAAGTCCTAAAGTACATTCACTGACTCAACAAATGGGAGGTAGACAGTGCTCTAGGGACTGCAGACGCAGAGTTGTACAAGATAGGTGGGATTCTCGCCCTCACGGAAGTATGGATTACCCTCACATTCATTAATTCAATCTACTTAGCATGCTTATGTGCCAAGCACTGTTGTAGACAAAAGAGATATAACAGAAAACAAAGAGAAATCCCTGCCCTTGAAAACTCTCATTCCTATGTGAACTTATACGTGCACATCACAGTACTGAGCCTCTAACACTGAGGCTGTCAATACATACCTATGACATCAAAACATAAAATTCAGAAGAAGTTTTGTGTTTATAAAAATTTAGTGCATTGCTCCTTTAAATCAGAGAATGGTGAGAATGCAAAATCGGAAGATAGGGCATCTCTGAAGCTCGGAGTACCATGGTTCTTTCAAGCCATTTAAACCAGACAAAAATTGCCTACAGATACATATTTTTTTACCTATCTTACCATTTTATCAATCTGAATGAACTGTGTATGCATAGAAATTGTTTTACCCTTAAGATAATTACTGGGATTTAAGAACGTGAGAAAAAAGGATACGTGGGATTGAGAAATTAGGTAAGACAGAAGAGGCCAACTAAACCCAAGTGCTGCCCTACAAGGGCTCGAGTAACTTATACCACATTTCATGCATGTGATTTCACTCACAAAGTATTTTAAATAGTTTAGTATGCTGCACTGTCAAAGGACAAAGAGCATTCTGGATTTTAAAAATAAATAAAAACATGCAGCCTAGTTTGTAGTAGTATTTAACTCCAACACAAGAATGAAACAGAAGAAACGCAGTATGTCTTGACTTGGACCCTGCCACTAGGAGATAGGAAATTTTTACAGGAATTTAATTGAATTATCGGATTTGACATCAACACATGGAGCTCTGCATCACAGGGCTTTTCTGTAATCGTCTTTCAGAATCCCTATGTTGAATGGTAAGGGTCTACCTGAATAATTTTAGAGGAGAACATTTTTATCTCAACAAGTTTTCCTATACTGAAAGGTCAAAATAAATAGGCTACAGTTTTAGTAACTAACACCCCCCACCCCGCCAAAAAGAAGTTCTCCCGTTGAATTAGAGAGCCTATATCATTGAATTTCCAAGGCAGAGAGGTACTTATGCTACTTTCTCATTTGATTAACAGATGAGGGCACTGAAATCCTGAGAGAGTCAAGGATTTCCCAACATGCTAATGAGCAGCACAAGCAAGATTTAAATTTGGTGACTCCAAGAGTCACCTTTGCACTCAAAAGCGGCTATCTTTCTCAACTTCCTCCATCCTCCTCCTTCTCAGCACTCTCCCTTCACATCTTGCCACTCACCCTGAACCACTGGGAGGAGCAGAAGGAGCAGAAACCCAGGCCACTGGGGGACAGAGAATAGGGAAGAGTCAGTCTCAGTGCAATTACCAGCCCTCTACTAAGGGCACAGCTGAGAAATGAGGACCTGCCACTGCTGAGTGTGACCCTGCTTAGATGCTCTGCATGACATACGTTGACCATATCTTTACATTCTGGGAAAATACAATTGTATTTGTTATTTTGCATCTTCAGTTCATTAATGCTATGTGCTTTTTCAGCTAAAGTGAGGTCATTATTATTTAGGAGACTGAATTGGACATTATAATTTTATTTTAAAAAATAAAATTGTAACACTCCAGTTTGAATCAGAGAAGTCACACCCTTCAAAATTAGCACTTACTTATTATCATCTAGCTTCCGGTCTTCACTCTACCAAAACTTTTCTGACTTCATGAAATTCATAGGACACATACTCTGTTTAAAATCATTAATATCTTCTATCAAAAGTTAAAATTTATTTTGGAAAGACTGCATCTCAAATTGATCATTTAACATGTGCTGCCGTGAAAGATAAATTTACGTATTGCTCCACAAACTATGACTCTTCATCTAGATCAATCAGTGCTTTGCTAAATTAATTTTGCTGATTTTCAGTTCCAAGTTGTTTCATGCATGTAGAAAAAGTGAAGCAATAACTGTCAATATGTTTGTTTCATTAGCAGAAGAATTTCACACAAGGTTAAATGATCTTAATTTTATGTCAGTATTACCAGACACATCAAATGAAAAATAAAGTTAATTCCAGAATAATTTGGTTTTCTTCATGTACATCATAGAATCAAAGTAAACCTTTTGGAAATCCATTCTGTTGGAGGTGAAACATGTAACATTATTTTGTATGCCCATTGTAACCTCAGTTTAAAAATTTAACATTGTAAATAAAATGTAAAAATATTCAGGCTGAAAGAGTTCTTTATTTCAATACTGAAAATGGAATTATGAAAACCTCCATTTAGCATAATTTACTCCAAAGTTAGCATTTATGTAAGTAACTGTAAAAAGTATTTTCTCAATTAAAAATATTTTGATTTGCAGAGAAGTGTCAACTGGAAATACCAACAATTTCCAATGTATTAGCCATAAAATGCAATCTTGAAGACTGCAGGCAATTTTATTTTTTTAAAAAAGATGATGATGACAAGGAACCTACTGAAAAAATATATTGTTCAGTAAAATACTGGTGACTTAGTATAGAAAAAAGCATGTGCAGAAAGAAGCATAACGAAACCACTTAGAGATGCAGAGAGAGGCAGATACTGAGGGGCTCCTGATGGCTAGCTCTCCCAGAAACTCAGTACTGGCTCCATTACCTGTCTGTGAGAACCTTCGTTGTCATTCAATGCCGCCATTTTTATTTGACTTCGTTTCAGTGGATTGGGTCTTTGCAAATCACAAAGCTTCACTTTACTTTTCAAGCAATACTTCCTGTATGAGCCATGACAGCTTTCAGTTCTCTGAGTCAGCACTTTCACAGAACCATGATTCTTCTTTTTTTTTTTTTTTTTTTTTGAGACGGAGTCTTGCTCTGTAGCCAGGCTGGGGTGCAGTGGCGCAAGCTCAACTCACTGCAACCTCGCCTGCCACATTCGAGCGATTTCTCCTGTCTCGGCCTCCCTAGTAGCTGGTAACACAGGAACACGCCAGCAAGCCCGGCTAATCTTTGTATTTTTAGTACAGACAGGCTTTCACCATGTTGGCCAGTCTGATCTGGAACTCCTGACCTCAGGTGATCTGCCGGCCTTTGCCTCCCAAAGTTCTGGGATTACAGGTGTGAGCCACCACCCCCAGCTGGAGCCATGATTCTTCATTGACTTAGCCATCTTCCCCATAATCTGGGAGTCTTTAAGGCAAGAAACAGTTACTTTACAGTCATTTTTAGCACAGTGGCCAATACTTTGTCATACTTTATAAATATATGGAAAATAAATTAATGAAGATTTACGAAGTTCAAGAGTACTTCTTTTCTTTACAATTATAGATACAAAACCTCATTCCACGAAGGGTGTCTTACTATCCTGAATTTCATGTTATATTCTTCTTACGCATTTTTATGCAATTTGTTTTTCCATTACATTCCATTATAAAATTTTGTCATGTTCCCATGTTGGAAATTTTTTTTATATGTCTGTCTCTTCAATTCAACTGAGAGGTTCTCTTAAGGTATTTAATCCCCAGTATATGCATCCAGTAAATGTTCAACAAATATTTAGGTATGAATTAATTAATTAGTACACAAATGAAAGAACGCTCTGCAGCCAAAAGAAACCACCTCAACAAAGGGGGAAACCCCAATGACTTAATGCTGATAACAGCTGGCAAATTCTGAGACTGACCTGCATATGACTCTTTGCTTAAATCTAATGTTTTCTAATGAAGGTCTGAATAAATTATGTAAAAAGCCATAAATAATCTTTGGACTATTTGAAGTGTTATTTTGGCTTAGATTTTCTTGCTTCTTTTTGATAACTTTTGACCCAGAGACACAGAGAGTAGTTGTTCTTTTAAGAGCTACGTGACTTCTAGGAATCTGGAAATCATGAGTTCAGTCTCAGTGGTGAGTAGACAAACCAAAAATACCAACAGAAATCATTTTTCTCTAATTCTGTCTCCAACCTGACTCAAAAAATTCACAAACATCCTCTGCATTGAATCACACTCTTCCTCAATTCTGAGCAACACACAATATACATATAGGAATTGATTAAGGCATTTGGCTAATTCACATTTTTTAATAAAAAAATACTTTTCTGAAATAATTTGAGGAAAATATTTTATGTACCCAACCTAGGAATATAAAAAATCTGTACCTCACTTTATATACAACCTCCCCAGGGAAGACAAATACACTGCAGAGTATATTGCAAACTAAATGCAGATCAGTAGCAATGACGCTGCAGAAAAAAGAAAGTCCCATTGGAACATAACTATAACTAAAAATACTCAGAGGAAACTAAGAACTGACTTCATGTCCTTTGCAGGGACATGGATGAAGCTGGAAACCATCATTCTCAGCAAACTGACACAAGAACAGAAAACCAGACACCACATGTTCACACTCACAAGTGGGTGTTGAACAATTAGAACACATGGACACAGGGAGGGGAACATCACACACTGGGGCTTGTCAAGGGGTGAGGGTTAGGGGAGGGATAGCAGGAGGTGGGGAGATTGGGGAGGGCTAACATTAAGAGAAATACCTAATGTAGATGACGGGGGGGATGGATGCAGCAAACCACCATGGCACATGTACACCTATGTAACAAACCTACACGACCTGCACATGTACCCCAGGACTTAAAGTATAATAAAAAAAAATTTTGAACATTATCCAAAAAGTATCAACCAAGTGTGTTTACTCAAAATTTGTCATTTGAAACAATAAACTATGTAATGAAAATTATTAATTCCACTCGATCTGCAACTCAGTGATTTTGTGAGACGTTTCTAAATACTTAGATTGGCATGACTCTATTTGCTGAGGAAAGCGCTACAGAGAAAACTACGTTTGTACTCAAAAACTGTAGGCCCAATTCTTTCCTCCAGCATGACTGGCTCATACAAGCAACCGCTGGCAGACTCCACTTATTATCATAGTTAAGGACATGCAATTTGAATTATCTTGGTCTCCAAAAATCAGAAAATTGGTTCCATGCAGAAGCCTACAATTACTTTGAAACAGCCAGGGATTAACAATGTATGTATTATTGAGTGTGTCTGCAGCAAGGAATGCTTTTGGCTTCAGTCTATCTGTATTTTATCTGTATTCTATCATGAAAGGAGGATTTTAAAACATACCATTTTGATCAAACGCATGGCCTCTTGAAGTCTTTAGAGACTAGAGTGAACTCGTGTTTACATTTTAGTTCCACTTCAAGAAGAGTCTTTGTCTCTATTAATGAGAGGAAATCAGTCATAATGGAGGGGGAACAACCCAATAATTTAAATGGTGGAAAAATCAAACATCAACAACACATTTAATTTTAAAAAGACAATTCTTAGAATGAGCTTTAGTTTTCCTTAAAAGCATGGGCTATCAGTTAAGCAAGCATAAGCTGAGAACCCCACTTCCCCCACTCCTGCCAAAATAGATGAACAGATGGTCAAAGTGCATTGTGAAGACAGTATAATATATGTAGTTACATGAGATAATTACATAAGTTCTATGCAGTTATAACTTATCTTTTACCCAATACAATCAGCAAAACATCAACTAGGGGTGTGCTCTGGCAGGGTTGCTCAGAGTGGGGATTTCCTACAGAAGGGTCATACACATTCTAAGGCACACTCTCCTGCCTACTGAGTCATGATCTGGTGGTCAGGTTAATGAAACCTGTCACTGTAGTGTGTTTCCTAAGAGACCTTTAGAGGGTCTGGCTGGATCAGTTTCTGACTCTGCTTTGGGAATCCCTAACCTGTTCTAGGCACATACTCTTCTTTCTGTATTATGGGTTTGTGTCTTTCAAAAAGAACCTCAGAAGGTGATCCCCCCACTTGAAATAGGGTTGCTGTTGATGTGATTATTTAAGTAAGTGTTAGGTCATGTTGGGATAGGGTGGGCCTTAATCCAATACAATGGGTTCTCTCATAGAAAGAAGAGTGGTGCACACAGTCACTACCCACAGTCTCAGAGGGACCCTGGCCCTGTGCTCATTTTAATGCTAGACTTTTAACCTTCAGAACTATGAGATTGTACATTTATTTTGTTTTAAGCCACCCAATTTGTGGGCCTTTGTTTTGGTAGCCCCCAGAAAATAAACATACTTTCCAATTACAATACTACAGGAAACAAGATTCATGGAGTGAATGGGAGAACCAGACCTTGAACCTGGGCTGTGTACCTTCCTCTAGAGCAGCAGTCCCCAAACTTTTTGATACCAGGACCGTTTTTGTGGAAGACAGATTTTCCGGAGAACCAAGGGGCTGGAGGGGATGGTTTCAGGATGACTAAAGTGCCTTACATTTATTATGTGCTTTATTTCTATTATTATTACACTGTAATACATAATGAAATAATTATTACAACTCACCATAACGTAGAATCAGTGAGAGTCCTGAGCCTGTTTGCCTACAACTAGACATCCCAACTGGGGGTGATGGGAGACAGTGACATATTATAAGGCATTAGATTCTCATAAGGAGTGTGCAACCTAAAGCCCTTACATGTGCAGCTCACAGTAGGATTTGCACTTCTATGAGAATCTAATGCCACCACTGATCTGATAAGAGGTAGAGCTCAGGTGGTAATGAGAGTGATGGGGGGAGGCTGTAAATACAAATGAATCTCCGCTCACTTGCCCACCACTCACCTCCTGCTGCATGGCTCAATTCCTAACAGGCCACAGACAAATACAGGTCCATGGCCAGGGAGTTAGGGACTCCTGTGCTACAGGACTCCCCCCAAACCTCACACAGACCTGGATGCCGATTCTCTTCTCACCTGAACTACCACAGTTACCTTGTTGTTGTGTGATGATTAAAATGTGCTCTGAAGACACTTACCTCACAAAGAGTTGAGACTGCTTGAGAAAGAAAGAAAGAGAAAGAAAAGAAAAAAGACAAGTTGCTGAGTTCCATCTATGACCTAGAGTCTCAGGGTCTACTGCAGGCAGGGAATGAGCATCTGCATTGCTGAGAGAAGTCTAGGCTATGCCAGCACTTACAATTACTTTGCAAACCCTGTCTAAAAGAATAGGGTTTCCTGATTAATTTGATTTGGAGTTAATTAAGCATCATTTAAGCAACTCTTCGATTTTAACCTTTGTTTGGAAAATTGTTCTACACTTATAGTCCAAATTCTTTTTTTTTTTTTTTTTTTTTTTCAGACAGAGTTTTGCTCTTATTACCCAGGCTGGAGTGCAACGGTGCAATCTCGGCTCACCACAACCTCCACCTCCTGGGTTCAAGCAATTCTCCTGCCTCAGCCTCCCGAGTAGCTGGGACTACAGGCACGCGCCACCATGCCCAGCTAATTTTTGTATTTTTAGTAGAGACGGGGTTTCACCATGTTGACCAGGATGGTCTCAATCTCTTGACCTCGTGATCCACCCTCTTTGGTCTCCCAAAGTGCTGGGATTATAGGTGTGAACCACCAAGCCTGGCCCCAAAATTCTTATTTAAGCAACTGGATTCAATAACTGTAGAATACACTTGAGCTCTACAGCTCTCACAAAAAGAGAGAAAAGAGAGATAATTCTTTTTTACTTGGAGACCAGCTAAGACTGTCCACTAGTAATCTATCATCACTGTTTTAAATAAAACTTCAGAATAAAATACAGTGTTCTATATTACAAAAATAGATATATCCTACCACCCCTATTTAGTTCATTTCACTGCTGAATGGTAAAAATAAAAGGTCTCTAGTAGCTCTTGGGTGTCATTATTCTCACTTTGAGATTTTTCTTCTTTTTAGGTATCAGGGCTCCTTACTTAAAGTAAGGAAATCTTTGTCAACGTGCCCCTCCAGTGTCCATGTGCATATGCCCAATTGGTATGCAACTTAGTAAACTCAGGGTTAAAGACACGTGACTTAGGTTAGGTGGTGGCTACTGGGTTGAAATTGTACTGCTTTGCCTATGTTCTAGAAGTTATTATGCTTTCATAAAATCCTTTATAGCCATCAGTTATTTTTTAAAAGCTTACAGATTATCTGTTTGTTTTTTTTCTTGGAGATTTTTCTAGAAGAACTCCTCTATCCCTCTTCCCTTGGCTTATGCTCATACTCCCTGTGCTCCAACCTCTGGAAGATGCATTAAAAATCAGAAAAAAAAAATGTGCTTCCCATTGCCCATTGCTACTTGCTGCATTATTATAAGGATTGTGAATCATCACCAAGTTTCCCTCTACAATATGAGTGAGTAGGTGGGTCTCACTAGGAATATTTCTGTCCTACTCTAATAACAAGTTGGAAGCATTTGCTAATTTTGGAAAATAACATTTCTTTAGCTCTTAGCTCTAGGATACTGGTTGGTTTTGGCAAAATTCAAAGCAGCACTGGCATTAAAATTGAAAGTCAGTTTCTTTGCTTATGTTTAAGCAGACTCAGGGGAAAAGAAAAAGACAAAATCTCACAATTTTGCTTTTCAGATACATTTTTTAAATATCCAAAAGAGAGAAGCCAATGAGTTTCTGTGATAGCTCAATTAAGCCTTGTGTGTGCAGATAGTCTGTCAACTCTTCAGAAAAATGTCTTTGTCACCTCCCATCATTCTGTTCTCACTCCTTCCACTCACAATTTGTCTCCTTGAATCTAGAATGTAGAAATAGCCTCTTTGCCCATTCAACGTATTACCCCTACACACTATGGTCATATTAATCTCCTAGCACTTATTCAATCTTAACATTCTTTGGCTCAAAACTCAACATATGCTCTCCAATTGCCTTCAAAATTAAACGTAATTTTTTGGTCAGATACTTAAGATCCTTCAAAATGTGTCTTCAAAATGTGTCACTCTCTCACTCTTCCTATATGAGTCTCTGTTTTCTACAGAAGAATAATCACATTATATTCTTGATTATAAATTTTGTGCTTTTAGAGTTTCTAGACCTTGTAATTTTATAATCCCTTATTTCTGGAATGCTTTCTTGAGAAAACTTCACCTAACCAAAGAGGATCTATTTCTTAAGGCCCAACAAATACACCAAACTCCCCTAGAAATCACTCTGATCTCCAAAAGGATCCAATATCACATGTACACAAACTTTGATAACACGGTACCTGCAAATCCCAGAACTTCACACAATCTATTTGGTGTTAGGTTACCTGCTTACTCTGCTTTTAGGTAAAACCACTCACTTACTCCACAACAACATTTATCGATCACCTACTTTGTGCTAAACAAACAATGGGGATATAAAACTACTTATGCAAACTTTGACATGATGAAAATGAATTTGTTAGGATAAAAACACTAAGGGAAAGGGTAGGGAGGGGCATTTACACCACTCAGGGTGTGAGATGGGGTGTCTTCTGAATTGGCATTTCCCCATAAATAACTGTAAAAGAATGATGTGGTATCAGGAAGAGGAAGTTGTTCCACAGGTTCTAAATGTCCACCTTGGAATTAATCTAGATCTTATCCTGACGAAAACCAGCACTGAAACTATTTTAAAAGTCTGCCCTAGTTGTAAAGTAGTATTAATAAAATAGATTGAGCATTTATTTAATACGAGGCTCCATTTAAAACTCCAATAGTGATAAAAATTTACCATAAGCAATATTGCAAGGAAGCTGGGGAAGGGTGGGTGGGATGATTATAATGGGAGAATCCGTTTTTACACAAAGGCACACACAGGATAAAGCCTTAATTAACAGGAATTTAGGTCAAGAGTTAGCTCACAGCACAAGAAGACATTAAAAAATTTAAAAAAACACATTACATCCCAGTTTTATTTATTTTAAATCCTAGGATATGTCTGGAAACCCCTCCAGTTCAAAATAATCCCTTCTCTTTCTCTGCAGCCAAGGTGTAATATGAGGGTGAGAAGATAGACATTTAGAAAGACAACTTTAAAGCATGACAACATTGTTTTATATTTAAGAAATATCAAATTGTGTTTACTTAATTTCTGGGCAGCTAAATCTACTATTGCTTTCTGAAATGAGAGGAAAATGTGAAACTGGCATTAACCATGCCGTGCCATATGTATTCCAGTAAAGCAGTGTTTCACTCCCAGAGAGGTAAAGCTTCGATCAAATATATTTAGGAGGACAAGGATAAGCGAGAAAGACACAAAGGACAAGAAGTGACAAAAAGAAGCAAAGGGAACCTCATGTTTGGCCTGCAGGCTCAGTGGGCATGCCTCTTCTGCAAAGATACAAATTTTTTGAAAATTCTTCACTGCAACTACATCAGGCCTAAGCAAAGGAAGAAAGCACACCTGGTATTTTACAGAACAGAGAAAGCAGCTGCAGCCAGAAACCATAGAACTTAACTCTCCAACTCGGGGTGCTTTTTTAGTACAACCACTTTCTTGGCATAGGGGTTAAGAGCTTCACCTCTGGATTCAGACAGGCCAGCGTTGAATCCCAGCGCTAACTTTCACATATTGTGTGTGATTATCTTTCTCGGTATGCTGTGTCCCCCACTATAAAATAGAGATCATAAAGACAACTTCAGAGTCTGTTGGGAGATACAGAGATCATCTGTATAACATACCCCGCACGGTGACTAACACACAGGGAGAAATCCATAGATCACGGCTGTTGTGATGAATCACTAAGAAATTACGCCGGTGATTGACAGATGTGTAGCATTTTAGTTCCTTTTTCCATATGCAGCCAATGGACCTCTTCAGAGGAACTCAGAAAGGGAACTTGTTTTCAAAAGGACCGTTGATGGGAACTGAGTCAGGCTCTGGCCAGAGACCTTCCCAGTTCAGGGCTATTAGTACAGACTTGTCACAGAGCAAGCAGTGGGGGGACTGCCAAGGGCAGGGGGCTGGGAGACTTGGAGCTTTAAACACTTTCCTCTCCTGAGGCCCTGGACGCCCACTGGCTTCCATTTCCTTCCATCCTGGGTGTCCAGGGAGGGTCTGACATAGGGAGCTGTTTTGGGGGAGGATTCCTATTCATGCTTTAGAACTGTGCAAGCTGAGGAGAGAGCCTTTGAGAGGCAGACTGAAGTCATTTGCAAAGTTCATGGTCATCTTTTCTTTTCCTTTCTTTTGACTCTAGAAGTAAAAAATTATTAATTATATCACAAGCCTAAAATAAAATTCTCCTAATCCTGATCTTTATGGTGTTGGGTTAGACACGCAGGCAGCGATGTCTGTTTTTGTTTATTTTTGAGCAGGTCTGTTGCCTATGCTTAAATGCTCTTGTTAAATCTCTCTGTTTTATAGCTAATCACATTTTTATAGCAGGCATGAAGCTCTCTACAAGGCCCTTGCTGAGCTGTTCCTGTAAATCAAAACCTTACTCGGCTGTTCTAGCTGGCAGTGGAACAGGGTTAGTTTTACCATTTATGGTTGCAAAGTCCATCCAGAATTTTTTTCTTGTTCCCTTTAGCTTTTTGTTTTTTTCCAGTCAACCACCTCCCCAGCTCCTGCCTTAAAAATGTATATTCAGGCTTAGCTAAAGCACGTATGAATAGATTATTTCATTTCCTACCACGGTACATTAATAAAGGTGTCAAAATGACAGAGGATGCTTGGCTTACATTCCTGTGTCCTACAGCCACTCCTCAAGGGTAGCTTGTAGCTATTTGGGAAAAGATGATCTGTTTTGTGCTCCTGGAAGCTGACTGCCAAGATCTAGTTAAAATATTAAAACACTTTCTAGTAAAACGTATTTACAAGGTACACAGGGCACTTACATGCATCTTGTCTTCTTAGGCCACTCATATCTCAGCACTGTCACTACCTTCAAGCCTGTGTCAGGCTAGGGACAAAGGAAGACCAGGCATTCGACCCTTTTTGCTCAGCTGAGGGGCTCTGGGCTTCAGCCTCCCATCTGTATTAACACTGGTGTTAACTGCCCTACCTGCTTTGCTAAGTTACAACAAGGCTAAGAGAAAATAAAGGAATGCAAGTTTATGAAAAGTCAAAAGAACATCTACACTTATGCACAGGTGAAATGGGAGGGGTTTCCCTTATCCCTTTGCAGGGCATGCAAGAAGGGTGTCACTGGCGTCTTCAGTGTACCACTACCCAAACCCCTAGAGGGAGCATGCAGATGGGCATGTCAAGGGGAGTATGGGCTCCGACCCCACAGCAGCATCTAGGGGTGAATGCTTACAGCTCCCAAAGCCCCAGTGGGCATGTGTACCCTTTCAGCTTAGCCATCCCCAAGCGGCTTGTGTTAACCAGCTCAGTTAGACCCTCTGCCTTATTGTAAAGACAGAGGTCTTTCTGTATCCTGGGTTCTTGCCCTAGTGTACCAGAAAAACGAGATCACACATGGGCTTGGAGAATGAGTGAAAGGTTTTATTGAATGGTGGAAGTAGCTCTCAGCAGATGGATGGGGAGCCGGAAGGGGGATGGAGTGGGAAGGTGGTCTTTCCCCAGAGTGGGGCTACTCAGCGGCCAGGCTCTCCTCCGAACACCCTCCATCAAATTTCCCTCAGCGTCTGCGTCATTCCACCACTGATGGCCTGCCGGCATCTGGCAGCATGTTTCTTCTGATGGTGTGTTCCTCTTGATGCCCAGCTCCCTATGTGTGTTCCCAATAGGGTCTTGGGGTTTTTATTGGCACAGGATGGGGGACATGGCGGGTCAGAGTGGTCTTGGAAAATGTCACATTTGGGCATGAAAATAGGAGCGTCTATTCTCACTTAGGTCCCTGAGCACAGACCTGAGGGTGGAGCCCTCACCAGGGTCCCTGCCCTTCTCTACCTAGCACGTCCCTGCCCACCTCCTTTATCACAGGGAAGTCTCTTTTTAAAAGCAAGTTACAAGGAAGCGACAAAATAAGGGAATATGGATCCTGTCCAATATTTCCAAAAGAAAAGAGATCTCCCATGCACCAGGGGGGAGCCTGTGCCTGTGGGAATAAGAGAAGGGGGCAATGTTTAGAAGGCTTTGGGCTGTCTGTAAGTCCTGCATCTGGTGGCATCCACCATCACCCATTCCAGTGGCCCAGGCTCTGCAAATTCCAGGCAGACAGCTGACAGGAGATAAGGGGACGCCTTCTGGCCCAAGTCACTTGCCAAAGTCAGACCCCATAAGAAGGCAGTTCCAGCTCTGACATTTGGAGTTCTACTTCTCCAAATGTTGATCACATAGTTCCTCTGACCAAGCTGGATGCTAGGCAAGGCACAGGCATCACAGAAATGAGTAACATCCCATCACTGGCCCAGTCCTGATGGAACTCATTGTTTTGTTTAAGCAGTATTACTCCAACTGGTTCAGAGGCTCAGGGTCCAATTCAAACAGGACTAAGCAGAAAGGGAGTGAGTCTAGGCATGATGGGTGGTGAGTGACAGAAATGAAGGAGGGGCCAGCACTCACCGTAGTCAGCACTCCCTCTCTTCCTTATTTCTCACCTCCTCTTACTTAGGTTTTCAGCCTCACTTGCTTGGACGGCTGAGAGGAGACTTCATGCAGGCACCGCCCACTTAGCAACTCCAACAAAAAAGAGAGAATGTTTTTAGCCCCATGTGCGAATAACGACTTCTGGAAGAGCTATGACTCCGAGGTCATTGGCACGATCCTTGAACACCTTTCTTTGCAGCCTGATGGGCATTTAGGATCAGGCCTGGATCAAGTCCCCAGTTCTATGGCCAGGGGTAAAAACTCTGTCATCAGAAGAAAGGGGGTAGGAAAGTTTACTGGCTTCCCCAGTTAATTCAGGAGAAAAGACTTAACAGTGCCATGACATTAAAGTAAGAGAGAAAAACTGAGAGCCAGGCAAAGATCTTAAATGAATAGCTTGTAAAAGACAACAGAGGGAGATAGAGAATGGGCCAAGGTCTGTTGCAGATGTTAGTGTTTAAGTTGGGAGAATGGGCAGTCGACGTGATTAGAAAGGTTCACTTTTTGTAGCCTAGCCATGTCTTGTTAGTATTATTAGGTGCCAATCACTATTGCAAGTAATTTAAATGCATTACCTCAGTTAATTCCTATCTCTATGAAGTAGGTACTCTTGTTATTCCCATTTTACAGAGGAGGAAACTGAGGCACAGAGGGATTCAACAGCTCGTAGGATCTTTTAATTAGAAAAGATAAGTGACCCCGGATTCAAATCGAGGCAGCCTCCTCCGAGGGCTCAGGCTCTCACTTCCATTCTCCGTCTCTGGCTCTCACCCCATTGTGGCCAGCACAGTTTCTGCCATATTCACAGCAGACGCTCAGCCACGGCAGGCACTCCCAGAACCAAAGTCCTACATCACCACACGCCAGTCTTATCTGATCACTGTTTATCAGAAACCTAAACCAGCCGTCTCTCATCTGAACTGTGCTTCTCCCATCCAAACCCAGCGATATGGAAGTCCTTGTGCATAGGTTCCATCCTCGAAGGTACCGTCGACTTTCCAGACTTCCCTTTTCTCAGTCAACTTGATCTCCGAAGATGATGAAATGATAAGGAAATGTTTACATTTCCCTAAGTCGGGCTAAGAGAATTAGGCCAAGCCAACACTTGTCAGTGATCTTAACACTCTGGGGTAAATCATAACAGCGAGTCTCAAAGAGCTCTTCTCCCCTGCTGTGACAGTGCTGGGAATTTACAGACACTCGAAAGAAGAAAAGTGGGCAAAAGGAAACAGGCATCAGAGGAAAATGTCAGCCCCAGACACACACTGAGCAGCTCATGGATCCTCTTGGGTTGAGTAACCTCCAAAGCAACAGGAAAACCTACCAGAGAAAAGAACTGCACTGGTTGCCTGCAACAGGAAAGGGAGGGCAGAAGAAGGAGCCAAACAACAGTAGGTTAGCACTTTACAACTAAGGCTTCGAGGAGCACCTGCAATGGGCATAACTCAAGCTTTAGATGCAATGGTCTGAACCGGAAAATTGGTCCATTCTCACCGCTAGTTGCAATTACGTGAAACATCAAGTTGATTCATGATTTTCTTTTCAAAGGGCAAAGAAACCTACTTTTTCTTTTCAGTGACGCTGGGCCAACCCTTGGTGTGTTTGCTACGCAATGTCCTGATGAAAGGTGGCAGTGAAATGTGCCCATAAAGGGGGACGTGCATTCCAGTGCCTCAATGCTGACAAGAATAGAAGTCAGTTGTCACCCTGGGTTATCATCCTGGGGGCCGGGTGGCAGTAAAAGGGTGACTCCATCAGATAGGAAAGCTCAGTAAGAGGGATGAGGGAGCCATGTCACATAAAGGAAACATTCCACTTTTCAAAGTACAAATTGAGTATTTTAAATGAAGATGAGAAGGGCATCCTTTCTCTTAACTTAAAGAAGAGTGCCAGCAACCTCAAACACTGGTAACACTCCCAGCACAGAAAACCTCATTCGTTCTCCTCTCACTTCGAAATCCATTCCTACAATCACAGCAGTACTGAATCCCCTGTGGCTGACACATTAAAGAATCTAGTATCTGTTGACCAACCATCTGTCCCTGCCCTCCATCCCCACAACAGCCCCAGCCTCTGGCAACCATCATTCTACTCTCTGCTTCTGTGAGATCCACTATTTTAGATTTCACATATGGGTGAGATCATGCAGTATTTAACCTTTTGTGTTTGGTTTATTTCACTTAACATAATGTCCTCTACGTTCATCCATGTTGAGAGTTACAGTAAGACAGAAGAAATAAGTTCTGGGGTTCTACTGTTAACAATAATATATTGTATATTTAAAATAGCTACGATGGACTATTTTGAATGTCCTCACCACAAAGAAATGACAAATACTAGAGGTGATGAATATAATTGCTCTGATTTGATCATTATGCAAAATCTACCTGTACTGAAACATCACCCTGTAGCCCATAAATATGTACTATTACTATGTGTCAATTTAAAATAAAATTTAAAAAAAAAAACAATAATATTTCCTCGGGACTGCTTTCACACCTGTAGTGTTAACTGAAGAGTTTTGAAGAACAATGTATATTTATTCTAATCATTGACCAAAGGGACAGTTTCCAAGCTGGGGATTATTTATTTTAATTGAATTGGGTTTTGGTTATACCCATAAAACTGATTATTTAAAGTAACTGCTTAGTTTTGAAAGTTGGAAAGCAAAAGCTTCTTTTCTAACATGAAGAAATGCCTCATTACTTAGTGCATTTGTTTAAAAATATATAGAAAAGGATCTTCCTACATAACGAGGATAACAAAAAGGGCAGGAAACTTCAGTGGTTCTCAACCAGAAACAATTTTGCACATAACTCTCATCCTTGGGGATATTTGGCAATGTCTGCAGGTATTTTTGGTTGTTGTACTTGGGGTGTGCAATTGGCGTATAGAGGGTGAAAACCAAAGATGCTGGAAAACATCTTACAATGCACAGCACAGCTCCCCCACTACAAAGAATCATGAAGATCAAAATTTCAGTTACACCAAGGTTGAGAAACCCTGGTTCAGACACACCTGGATTCAGTTCTATTCATGATTAGTTGAATGGGACAGTCATTTAAATTCTTTTAGACAGTTTCCTCATCTGCAAAATAGTAAAAGACTGTTGTGAGCAACTACGATTAATCTACTTTTACAACCAGTACAACTTGTACTACTTGTACAAGTTCAATTTATTGAGCACTTACTATGTGTTAGGTATTTTTATTCTAAGTGTTTTTTGTTTATCTTAGTTAACCAGTGCAACCTACCTTTTGAGGGATTATTTTTCTATTTTATAGATTAGAAATTGAGGTACACAGTTGGTAAGTATCTTGCCAAAGGTCCAGAGATAAGAAGAGGAACACAGCCGGGCATGGCGGCTCACGCCTGTAATCCCAGCACTTTGGGAGGCCGAGGTGGGTAGATTACTGGAGGTCAGGAGTTCGAGACCAACCTGACCAACATGGTGAAACCCTGTCTCTACTAAAAATATAAAAATTAGCTGGGTGTGGTGGCGCACACCTGTAATCCCAGCTACTTAGGAGGCTGAGGCAGGAGAATCGCTTGATCCTGGGAGGCAGAGCTTGCAGTGAGCTGATACTGTGCCACGGCACTCCAGCCTGGCTGACAGAGCAGGACTCCGTTTCAAAAAAAAAAAAAAAGGAACACAGTGCCTGAAACTTAATGTGTACACCACAAGTAGCAGCTATTTTTACATGTCATGCCATTGATATTGGTCTTAGACGCTTAATGAAATACTTAAAAGACAGTGAACTAGGACATCCCAAGAAACCCTGCATCAAGACCTGTTATACAATCTAAGGAGGTAGAAATCACTCATCATTTTCTCCTTTTATCACACTGAAAAGCATTACCTTGTGCAGTTTTCTAAAAAAAAAAATAATTGAAAATAAACCGATGATAAGAAGCAATGGTAATAATATTTAGAACAGAGAAGAGTTAGAACAAGAAGGAAGAAACCTCCTCAATGTCAGTGTGACATGTGGGCCAGTTCAGAGAGCAGCAACAGCAGCCTTCACATCGCCCATGACTGCAGCGTTGGGGTTCCCCGCCAGGTGCCGGGGCAGGGGGGAAGCCGATGGTGGTGATATCCTGCACATGGCCTCGCAACTCCAGGGAGATGGAGGATGGGCCTGATTCACTGGCTCTGTCGTTGGTAGTTGAGGATGGAAAGGGCCTTTCTTTCTGGACCACTTACCCAGTATGGATTCTAGAGGGTTCCTCTCCCACCCCTCCGTGTGGTGATCTTTCTGAGCCTTGTCAGCTCTGTTACTATTTCACCAAACAAAACTCTCAGGCACTGCATACATAAACATACTGGGTTATGGAGTCAGTCCCACTGTCATCTGGCTTTGAATGTTATTACAAGAGGAAACCAAGCATGTTCTGGTCTTGCTGATGGTCAGAACCTTCAGCCTTGGAGACGCAACACTACTGCCTAAGTTTCCCATGCATGTTTCCTCAACTGGGGCATTTATAGGCAAGTGCTGGCTGAACTACCTAGAGAGCCTTTGGATATAGACTAGGTACTCTTCATGTGGGACAAGAACGTGGCCTGGCTTTTGGCTGATAAAAGGCAGTAGCAGAGCCTGATTGGAGGTGACCGTGGAATGGTCAAGAGCATGGTTTGAATGACTGGATGGTTAACAGAATGGTTTGTGTTACTGGATGGTTAAGAGAATGGTTTGAGTTACTAGACCTATGCAAGTAGGAATGCCAGTGCCCAACTCCAGAAATGTTTTTGACGCTCACTAAGCAAAGCTCAGTCTTCTAATTTACAAATTGGGATAATACGATATGCCACCTATGGTGACTAAGGATTAATCATAATACCCTTATCTTTGTACTGGAGCTATGATAAGCACTTGATCAGTGGTTCCCATCCCCAGTGGAGCCAGCCCAACACTCCTGTTTTGTAACAAATATCTGGTCATGTCCCATTTACTTTCCTAAAATGAAATTCACAGATGATAACCAACATACATAATTTCAAAAGAAATAATATAATGCCCTTGTGTGAAAAAAAGCGAACCAGAAGAAAAGTAAATTATGTTAAAATGTTATGCATTTAAATATGCAATTGGTTAGGCTCTTCTCCCCAGGAAGATGCAATAGCTACTTGCATGCTTTGCTCTTAATGTAGAAGCTGCAAATGCTGATGTACACGTGCAGAGTCACTACCTGTTACAACACAAGCAACATGGCCACCATGACGTGACTGAGATGGTGAACAGTTCCTGGAAAAGCTCCAATTCTTAGCACCTTCATCCCTCAACGCACACAGTAGTTTCATTCCTGGAAAAATTAATACATATTCAATCTGTGCAAAAAAATACACATTTACATAGACATGGTGCTAGACTTGAGACCCAAATAACTACTGACCTTATTTTTTAAATCTACCTGAATGTCCAATGAACTGCAATGTCAAGTGAAGCATAAGCATTTCCTCACTGTCCTCATTGTGCAAGGCTCATGCATTGTATGCCATTAGCATCCCTTCCTCTTCCCCACTGAATTATCACACCCTTGAGGGCAGTGCCACACCAGCTGAGAACAATGGTAGCTATTGTTATAAGTAACGCAAAAGGTCCTGCAGTTCTAAAAAATAATCATTATTCATTTCTCTTCTCCCAGTGCACTAACTGCATTTAGAATTAGCACTCATTGGTAACAGTGAGTGCATGTGAACCTCTTCGATTGAGAACAAAGGTGTGAAAGGGACAGGGGGAGGTTCTAAGCAGGGAGTGAGCTCACACAGGCTCCCACCCAGAATGTCTTTTCTGCTTCCACAGTTTGGATTCAGTAAGACTGCTATCAGGATGCCAGAGTTAAGCTCAGATGTCTGAAAAGGAAAAGGCAGTAGTTATTCTCAGGGCTTTGAATTATAATCAGCCATGTGGATTTCTGACGATTCCCCAAATATAGGGTTTCCTATAAAGGGGTTTTGTTATTATTATAACCACTTATTCCAATCCAGCGAGGCTTGGGGTTGTGATTCCCTCACATGTTTTCACTTGTAATGCTTTTTAATGGAAGCAGGAGAAAATGTTATTATGGGAGAAGACAAAGTGGTCTTAAACATGTAGGATCCACTACCTGCCAGCCCTTGAGTTCAGGATATGGGGGATAGGTTTGCTTGGAATATTGCATAGAGGCTAAACTCACAAGACAGGTTCTAGAATTTCTCTGGCCCAGATAGAGATTGTCTTCACTTAATTCTAACTAGCCTCGGCCAGGCGTCTGACAATCACGACACCATGCTTGAAGCCCCCGTGGGTGGTCAGCATACTTCTTGGCTCAGAGATCCAATCCATAGAAACCTAAGTAAGTCACAATTTCTGATACATTTTCCTTCCAAAAAGTTACATTTTCAAGCATCACTGCACTTCCAAGCTATTAAAAATCTAGTAACTAAAGATCCAGGAACAAAAACAGTCCATTTCACCTTCTAAATTACATTGAGAATTACATACATTGAGGTTTCTTTCTAATTATGTATGTTTTAAGTCTTGTGTAAAATGCAGCAATTAAAATAATATCCCTAGAGGTCACTGTATTTTGTTCAGGGCTATATAGAGAGAGGTTCAGAAATAAGAAGGAACACAAGTAGAGCAGGTATAAAGTCCCTAACTCAGATAAGAGGGCTTCCAAACAAGATGTAGGTGATTTAGACGAAAGGATCAGGAAGACTTTGCTTGGTTTGATATTGAGCCTATTCAGTGTGATGCTAGATTACTTAAGTGCCGTCAAATTAATCTAACAACAGTTAATCATGTAAACGAATGGCCTCTACCAAATACACAGCTTTCTAAATCTGAGTGCACAATGAACTACAAAACAAAAAGATAAATTTATTCCTTTATGATCTTGAAGGACCTCAATGAAGTCGATCCATGCATAGATCAAGGGCAGGACAGCAAGTCTGGGTGAAACTGCCCAGGATTTCAAGGCCTGAGAGCAACCAGATGAACAGTATAAACAAAGTTATCCAGACAGCTAACTGGGTGCATTTGGAGCTAGCATCCAATGGAGGTTTCAGTACATCAGGTACATAGGCCCTGAAGTCCAAACCCCTCATAAAAGCATTTCAGAAAAACCACATCTGCTCGCTGTTCTATGGCACAAGCGGCAAAAAAGCCTTTATTGGAGCTTTTTTTCCACCCAGGACTGTTGTTCTATGTTTTCGTATCTTCTCTGCTTTCAGCTAGTTAATTCAGAGACCAGGTTGGTGACTGCAGATTTGAGATGAGATCGTAGTAAGACATCCCAAGTTGTAACGCAGTATGTACTCATAACTAAGTTTATTGAGAGTTTCCTACATACCGGGCATACTGATAAGCTCTATACATCTATTCTTTCACTGAATCCTGGTAACTAGCAACACTGTGAGGAAGGCATTGTTACCCTACTTTGCAGATGACAACTGAAGCACAGTAAGGTTCCGTGAAGTGGCATAAAGTCATACACAGGGTAAGTAGCAAAGCTGGGACTTGAACTCATTTCTGCCTGTCTTAAGAGCCTACACTTCTCTCTGCAGCCTCCCATCAACTTTTATGTTTTGCTGGCATTGTAAAAAGAGAGGGAATATTCCACCACCCCCTATACACATTTCTTTTTGACATCTGAACTATACTAGGTACCATTCATTGCACCTGAAATATTCACCCCATGTCTTTCAGTAAAACTCTCTCCTCTGCGGGCTTTGAGATGTTGCCTAGGGTTTTCTTCTCCCTCACACAATCTTGAGATCACATCCATTCCATTGCAGTATCTGCAGTTGCTTCTAAGTCCTTTATTATACTCCCTCCATACAAATCCTGAATTCAAAAAGCATCTGCAAGATGCATTTGTGTATTTTAGGTGCTTAATGTCATGCATACTATATCCCAGCGTATATGCACACTATGAACATAATTAAGAATTTGGAAAAATTATTTCCCCAACTGCATTCATGAGTTTCACTATTTGTTCATGCTCAAGAAAAAGGCAATTATGTTGGGAAAGAGATACTTCTATCAGGTAGATGGACACCACCACCAGGTAAAGTCTTGGATAAGCAGGGATCCGACTTACTAAATGTCATAAGCAGGAAAAAAAAAAAAAAACCCTTTATTCAAAGAAACACTTAGTCCTGCAAATGGAATATGTGAAGAATTTAAAAACTTTTCTCCCCAGCAACATACAGTGGTTATTTCTGCTTTAACTAGCACAGGATTATTTGACATCACATGGTATGATTTCCCCAGGGCGCAAGTATCTTCTCATTCTTTAACTTTCTACTGAGTTCCTGCTGGAGGCTCTAGCAGAGAATCTCTTTCCTTGACATTTTCTACTTCTAGAGACCACATGCATTTGTTGACTTGTAGCCCCTTCTCCATTTTGAAAGCCAGAAGCATTTTCCAATGAGCCTATCCCTAACTTTGATAACGCTTTGCATTGTACCTATCTTTCTTGAACTTGGACTCTGACCCTTCTCCTTCTCTCTTATAAGGACACCAATGATTACACTGGATTCACCTGGGTAATCCAGGACAATCTCCATCTCAAGACCTGCAATCACATCTGCAAAGTCTCTTTTGCCTTATAAGGTAACACATTCTAATGTTCTAGGAAGCAGAACATGTACGTCCTTGGGGCCATTAATCTGCCTAACCCAATTTCCCACTGCTGATTCATTTTCTAAAATGTGTCTCGCTTTCTGCCTGGAATACTCCTATTTATCCTTTCATATCCAAATCATCCAAGCCTATGTGTCCCCCATACCCTACAGAAGTAGATGGACCACATACCTCTTCCCTATGATACCATGCACACACCTATCTCATGTTATGTATCATATTATAATACTCAATTTCCTCCTTTACCAGACCATTTCTAAGTTCATTGAGAGCAGGTGCTGAGGCTTATTCATTCATGCATCCTCATAAACTTGCACAAGTGACTAATGAGGACCATATCAGCAATTACTGTTTGAGAAATGAATGGGTGGATGAAAGGAGAAATGGATGAGCGGGTGGATAGATGGACTAATAAGAGCATGTTAAAATTAGAATTTAAACCATATTGAAATTTATCTAAATAATTATCTCAATCAATGTGAAAAAAGTATTAAAATATTTTAATTTAAATTTTAAAAGGCCTTTGCATGATTAAATTTTACTCTATGTATATGGTCCTTGAGGTGCACCACACATAACCTTCATTTTTCATACAAGGAAATGGAAATTTAAGGATGTTAAAGGAATCCAAACATGTAGGAGGAAGGTGAAAGAAGTGATAAACTTCCACTTTCCATCTATGAACTGCAAAAATATCATTAAGGGGAAGGATTTCAGTAATATTATGCACCGAAAAATTTTTGCTGTAACTTGGATTATTGAAGAGAAGAATCGTTTTCCGAGGTCTAAACTACTTAGCTCTCTTAAGGTCCAAGCCTCCCATGGGAATAGCGGGGTGGGGGAGCATTATGTGTCATTGCTGTGGCTGCCTTTTTACAGATATGCTTTGAAGAGGATGTCTATTGTGAAATAGATTTCCTTTCTTCCCAGATACATTAAAAATTTCCACCCTCTTTATGGTGTTCCAGAATACATGGTTTATATCTCCTTAAATGGGGACTTACTCATGGGACCTAGGGTTAGATGCAGTGTATCAAGAGGCCTTAGGCAGAAATCTTGGTAGAGCTGTAACAGGGTTTTTTCTTGGGTGCTGATGAGGCACAGCTTCCCTGAGAGAATGCTGTGGGTTCTCGGTCTCCAATTTTTTAAAGAATAAGCAGTGGGACCACTGCAGGTGCGCCCTATGCTTATAAAAGTAAATACTGGACCCAAGAAGTTTTGCAGAAAGGTGATTTTATTTAGGTAGAGAAAGAGAAGAGAAAGACTTTCACGAAGAGTGTGGAAGGGGATTCCAGAGGGGGAAATCCCAGAGGGGGAAAGGGAGCTCCCACCATGTGGGAGGGGATTCCAGAGAGCGGGAAATCCGCTGTGGGTGAAGGAGCAGGGGAATTTATCCTGGGAGAAATTCCCACCTTCCCAAGTTCCTCTGGCCAATGAAAGGAGTTCCTTTAAACTTCCGCTTGGGTGATTGACTCTTAGTTTCTTCCCCGCGCTCATGAAATTTAAACATAACCCATTAAATCTCCCATATGGAGAGAGATGGGAGCGGGGCATGGCGCTAGGAAATTTTTGCCCTTAAAACTAAGCCCCCTCGTGGACCCGGAAAGAGAACACATTCCCTCAGAGCCCTGCCTGGGGGGTGAGGGGAGAGCAAGGCCCATGCAGGGTTAGGTGATTCCCTGACACTGGTCCCGGTCCCAGCTCAGCTCTCATACAGCCCAGCCTCATTTTCACAAAAAAATTCCTAGAATAAAGCCACATGACCCAAAAGTGTCTAAATATACTCATAACATTTTGAACACACATTTTTAGCTGATTAATAAAAATAACAATAAACAATCTCCTGGGAGTTGAGGGGTTGAATAAAAACACAAGAGAAGTTTTAGGTCTCCAGAGACTCCTTCTAGTTACCCCAAAGCAGTGGTTGATTAATTAATTCTGCATTTGAAATGGAAACATCCTCCCTCTGTTTCAAATAAATAAACAATACAACTTCACCTTTCATCTCGCTCTTATTCTATGTACCACTTTCCCTTAGCTTTTGTAAACATTACAGGAGGATAATTCGGGCTACAGTTTATTTATTATGACTGGACATTACCTAAAGCTCTATATCTGAAAAATGAGAACAGGCAATTGCATGCTCAAACTTTTTACTGTCATCTTCAACAAACAGAAAATCTCAGACAATGAAGTGTTTTTCCAGCATCTGATGCAAGCCAGAGAGTTTCTATTCTGACATAAACACTTCTGAAGCCATGTAGCAACAGGCTGATTCCATCAGTTAAGATGCAGCCTACACACACATTCATTTATAAGCTGCTTTCCCCTTAATCAAGAGACCTTTGGGAGTTCTATTGAGGAAGTACCTTATCGTTTAGGCACCAATTACTCCTTGATCAATACAGTTGACTTTTTTAGCTGGATATAAAAATTTTAGAACAATGTGCTATAAAAATAAGGTTTTAAGCAAGTGATTTAGAATAAAACTTAAAAGCTGAAAAAAAGAAAATTTAAAATATTTTCTTTATATGCCTAAATAAAATCAAATATTGAAAAACCATTCTTTATAAAGACAAAAATTATTTTTGTCTCCGTAAGGTGTTACGTGAGGTGGAAGTGGTAGTGATGAATGTCATACATGCACAGAACCTGTTTTCCTTCTGGATACATCCTAAGGCCACATTTCCTAGCCTCTTTCGCAGTGAAGTGTTAGTAAGGTCACGTGATTGAGATCTGGCCAGTGGAATGTGAACAGAGGTGAGGGAAGCCATTCAACCCTGACAATCAATTCCCTCAAAGGAACCTCAACAGTATCTCTTCTTACTTTATGGCAATTTTGCAGGCCATAAGTTCACTATGATGGATAAAGCCTGGGTTCCCAATGCCTAAATGACAGAACGGAGCAGAGTTCCCTTCCCCTCCTCTGTCCCCAACTCTGCCTCTGACTACCTTGGTCTATGATACAATTAATCAATACATTTAGTATATTAAGTGGCTGATATTGCTGGTGTGTGTTACGACCATTAGCATATTCTAACGCAGACCTGAATTATCCTGGTCAATGACATGCTGTGTTTACATGAATCCAGACTATATGAAACAAACCAGAGATGTCATATTCCTTGAAAAAAGTCTTCTTGCCTTGGTAACACCAATTATGTTCCACTCTTCAAAAAATAAAATTCCATTTCCTTATGTTCTTATGTGACTTATTCCTATTTCCTAACAAAGGCAAAAAGGAAATGTACAAGTGAGATACACAAAAAATCAAAACCAGCATTAACCCAGCATTAACTTCATATTTGGTTCAAAAGCCAGCATTAACTTTGTATTTGGTTCAAATCTAATCAATGTATAAATGGCTATATTAAATCCATATTTTCTGAAACTTCTTTTTCCTGACTAAAAATACAGTTTTGTTAAAAAAAAAAAAAAAATAGGAAACACACAAAAGCAGAAAAGAAAAACAGGTCACCCGTGACTGATCCTCCCACTGGTAAATACAATTAACAAGTTTATATAAATCATTCTAGTCTTTTCTTTATGCATGTGAGAATATAAATAAACATCCAATCTGACAAATCTGTAATCATACATTTTCAGTTATGTCTTTTATATACTTTTCAATATGTTGAGAACATTTTTCAACAGAATGTTTCTTCTCTGACATCATTTTCAAAGCTGCTCATCAATATATTTTTCTTTATTTATAAGTTCCCCACTGATGAGTACATAAGTTATTTACAATTGTATTGTTGACATTATCAGAATAATTCTAAAGTGAATAAACTTGTAAGGAAATCTTTGCTAACTTTCTAACTATATACTTTAGATGAATTCCTCACATTGAGGTTGAAAATTAGAAGCTAGGCCTTTTTATAAAGCTTTGTTTTGTTTTTGTGTTTGAGACAGCGTTTCGCTTTTGTTACCCAGGCTGGAGTGCAATGGTGTAATCTCGGCTCACCACAACCTCTGCCTCCGGGGTTTAAGAGATTCTCCTGTCTCAGCCTCCCAAGTAGGTGGGATTACAGGCACCCTCCACCATGCCCAGCTAATTTTGTATTTTTAGTAGAGATGGGGTTTCTCCATGTTGGTCAGGCTGGTCTTGAACTCCCGACCTCAGGTGATCTGCCTACCTCGGCCTCCCAAAGTACTGGGATTACAGGCGTGAGCTACCACACCAGGCCTTTATAAAGCTTTTGACATTAACTGTCAAACTGTCCTCCAGAAAGGTTATTCCAGTTTATACTCCTATCAGTTTTGTCATGTTCTTCACATGATCCCCTGCATTTCTTGACATATCTGTTCTTAAATGCTATGCACACTCATTTGTTTGTACCTTTTAATAAGTATATTTTACATACTGATTCTTTCTGGTATAGTAAAAAGCTGCTTGTCATTTTGTAATTTACATGCTCATCAATGGCATGAACTTCCTTTGAGGTCAGCATTGAAGTAGTGTCTCCATCCTGCACTAACCTTCACTTTCCTCATTTAGGCAGTGAGAACAATTAAAACAATAACCTAAAGCATAGAATTATCGTGGCCATTTGCAAAGAGAAAAAGCACTTAGCACAATGTCAAAGTAACTAATGAGCAACAAATAAAACTGAACAGCACAATACATTGGCAGAGCATCCTAAAACTTTTTTCGAGAAATTCACACATTTGGACCAATGTTACTGCCATAGATTAAAGCTGGCTCACATTCATGACATCAGTGGGTTTCAGCAAACATTTAGGGAACATCAATTGTCTGCCTAATTATTTCTGGCTGACATCTCGTCTTTACAGCTGTTTTCCCCTACTATGCATATGTTAATTAATAGCCTACTGAAATCCAAATACTTAACCAACCGATAGAAGGCCACGCCATTTATTTAAACCTGGTTCTCTCCTCTCTATTTGGTTATAAGTCAGGAAGGTGAAACTAGATAAATTGACAGCTCCTAGAGTAATTTCTCTTCTGAGATAGCTGACCAGGATAGTCGCTCAGGTTGCACATTATACTAGTGCACCAAATCTAAGGGGCTCAACTCACATGTAAGATATCTGTTTTTGATTATAACCTTAGCACCTCCTTCTATATTAAAATAATCTTACCCCAAAATTCTCAATGAGGTTTCTTTTTCTAACAAATGATACTTAGAATAATTTTCTGAAAATGGAAAAAATGTCTTTGGAAAGAGCTGCCTTTTTTTAATGTACACAAAAACACCATGTAAGGTAGCAACAGCCTTGCCTTCAGTGGTTTTAATGATCTGCAGAAGTAAATATGTAAAGCACTGGGAAAAAAACTGCATTGAATTCTGAATGTAGATACTTGTGTAACAGACAAAAGCTCAATTAAAACTTGTGTCACCTATTAACTTTGGTGAACTACCCTTTTGCTCCTCCAATCATTTAATGAGGAAATTTGGCCAAATGTTTATGACATGGAAGGAAACCTACTTCCTTTGCCTCTCAATTCCATAAATATTATTTTTTACTTATGTCTTAGTGTTATCATTATCTCATTTTTTCCCATGGCTCAAATGTTGATGTGATTGACAAACTCTAATTCGATATGGACTAGTACAAAGTTCTCCATGACTTCACCACAAATAGGGAGCCAGCCGGCTGTTGCCACCTAAAAATGTCATTCAATGATTGAGGAGAATATTTTAGTGGACATTTTATTGGGGGTATTCCAGTGTTTACTGTTCTTTTTATGGAAAAATGTAATTTTCCATAACATTAACATTAACATTTTGGCATTTGTATTTGAGTGTGAGAGAGACACCATCCTGAAAAAAAAAAAAAGTAATGAAGTATCTATGGCTGCTAATATTCTCCAAATGTAAATTAATGTAGAGATAGTCTCTCAGAAAAGTCACCAGAATGGTGTGTGGTATACAACTTAGTCAATAATCAAACTGAGAAAAGATAATTAAGCATTGTAATCACATCTGAAATAAGGATGTCAAGAAGCATTGCAGCTGCAAGGCAAAAGCAGGATTCGTAAAAGTCCATTCATTGTTAAATTAGGTTTCAACATAGAGGGCATTTTATCAGCACTGAGTAAAACCAAATGAGGTTTTTCTCTGGTCTTGGCTTTCAGGGAGGAATGTTGAAAAAATAACTGAGTTTCAAGTAAGCTGCTCAAAAGTAACTCAGCTTCTGCAAGCAGAGAAGTAGGTAGCTGGAGTTTGTCTATAATGGCCTGTCAGAGGTTGATCAAAAACTAGAGTTAGGACATTAGTCAGAATCATTTCATGTGATCATCAAAATTGAAAGACACAACAGGATTTTCAGCTGTGCAGTGGCAGAGAGTCTGCAGAAAAGCTGGGTTTCCTCATCTGCTCCCATTTTCTTAATTCGTAAAAATGAAGACTAGAAGTCAAAGCCCTTTGTATCTGCCTGAAACTTCATGATATTCAAACGCACTATGTTCTTTGACATTTGTATTAGTCAATTTTCACAGTGCTGATAAGGACACAACTGAGATTGGGTAATTTATATAGAAAAAGAGATTTAATGGACCCCTAGTTCCACGTGGCAGGGGAGGTCTCACCATCATGATGGAAGGCGGAAGTCACGTCTTACATGGCGGCAGACAAGAGAGAATGAGAGTGCCAAGGGAAAAGGGATATCCCTCATAAAAGCATCAGATCTGGTGAGACTTATTTACTACCACAAGAACAGTATGGGGGGAAACTGGCTCGATTCAATGATCTTCCATTGGGTCCCTCCCACAACATGTGGGAATTATGGGAGATACAATTCAAGACGAGATTTAGGTGGGGACACAGCCAAACTGTGATGTGATTATATAATCAAAGAAAGAGCTGGATTCCTCTCAAGACAGCAGCTGTTTTCACAAGACAGCTTTCTATGCCTAACCCACATAAACCAACTTGAAGATGTACTTAAATCTCAACTATTGAGTGTTTCTTTCTTACATATATAGACACCAGTAAGGAACTTCGATTTTTGTAGCTCTATAAAGCAATTCTATTTTCTGGGCTGAAGAATCAAGAATCTGAACATCAGTATCACTGAAGCCCAAGCAAAGGGGTCTTTCCGATTTCCACCCTGTCAGCTCAAGAGGAACACATCCATACTTTATTTACCCTTGGAGAGGATTAATTTAATTTTGATTTCCTCTGTCTGTGTTTGCTTTGGAGGTTTTCACATATGTTGCTGAAACTAACTAGAACTTGGCAGTCTGAAGGTTGTAATGTGATGTGTATCCCTCCAGCCTCCCTTGGCCAACTTGGAGGGGCCCTCAGCAGAGGCAGCAAAGACAGCTTCATTTCCCATGCAGGAGACAGAAGGACAGATGGGAAACAAAGTCAGGGCGTTCCATTTTTGGTTAAGACATTGCAGAGAAGTTGACATACATAATGTTCCAGCTGAAATGTGCCCTTTCTTAGGAAGGTAAAAGGTGGTCTGCAAAAGGTGCCACCTTTTTTAGGACATGAAGCTATAGAAAAAGAGGGGCTAGGGTAATAATCAGACTTAAGAAAGACTAAGAATTCAAAATCTACCACTGTCTTTCACCTCCCTCACTAATGTTGGCATCTTTAAAATGGCTGACCAGGATGGTAGTTCAGAAACTAAATATACATGGTAGCCTGAGATACATCCTGAGACATGTTATTTTACTGAAAAACTTTGTTTCTGACTCTCTCCAAACTAAAGAAGATTTCACTGAGAAATAAAGTACAGTTAATGCTCACACCTTTTAAAACTTCCATTGACATGTTCAGTTTCTCTCTGTCCAGAAATTTCTTAATTTCTTTTCTTTTTGTTTTTCAGATGGCATCTTACTGTGATGCCCAGGCTGGAACGCAATGGTTTGCTTGGCTCACTGTAACCTCTGCTTCCCGGGTTCAAGCGATTCTCCTGCCTCAGCCTCCTGAGTAGCTGGGACTACAGGCATACACCACCATGCCCAGCTAATTTTTGTTTTAGTAGAGATGGGGTTTCACCATATTAACCAGGCTGGTTTCTAACTCCTGACCTCAAAAGATCTGCCTGCCTTGTCCTCCCAAAGTGCTGGGATGACAGATGTGAGCCACCACACCTGGCCTAGAAATTTCTTAAAGACAGGAATTCTGTTTCCGAACTACTTCTCTACCTCAAAAAGAAAAGCAGGGTTCCTGGTGAGATATGAATTTTACCTATTGCTATTGATGATGATAAGCATGATGATGATTCGGCCAACATGAAAGAGGCTTGTTTGTATTTTCATATTTACCACAAGCACTTAATGTCTGCATTAGGAAGTGCTGCTTTTAAAGTTGAGAACCATATTTAATGTGTGGCTTTTCAATCACAGAATATAAAATGGCAGGTGTGGAGTGTTTGACTGGAGATTTCCCAGGTAGGATACTGAATGACAAGCTGCTTCCGCTGCAGTCAGGATTTAGCACGCGGAACATTTACTTGGGGACATATTCATGAGCTCTTTCCCAGCTAAAAAGCAATTGTTTCGTCTTCTGCTTCAAATGTTCAAGAAAGTGTTTTCCCTGGCCGGCCCCTTGTGAGCAGCAGTGCCCTGCAGCATGACGACCTATGGCCCTACTCTTGTAATTGGAGCCCAAAGCTAGACGCCCTCTCAATACACAGATGAGCTTCTTGCAGGGCAAATCACAGAAGATGAAACATTTAACTAGGTGGGAGTCTCTTCTATCTCCATAAGAAATATTTTCCGTAAAACTGTCTGAGATAGCCACTGAGAACCAGAAAGTTATTGTTTTGAAAAGCTTGAGTAAGATTTTTAAAAATACAAAAACCAAAAGCTTTGCAGTTGTTTTCGAAAGACATAACCATATTTTCTGCTTCTCAAATTACAAAGTCCAGTGAAAACCTTGGCATCAATCTCCTGCTGCATTTTAAAGATCAAAAAGTGAGGTCAAGGAAAACTTTTAGACCAATCAGATACAACAGCAGTAAAGTGAGGAAGAAAAATTTCTGCTTTCCCTTGTTTACTTTTAAACATAACTCATTACTTAAAAAACATCTACAAAGATGGTTTAGATAGGATTTTAGAGCTGAAAAGTGCCCCCAGATTGTTTCAGTCTCATTATTTTATGGATAAGCAAACTGAAGCTCCATGAAGTTAGATGACATGTTCAAGATTAGAGAAAATGAATGATCTTAGTTCTCTTGACTCTCCCACTATACCATATTGTGTAAAAAACAGTAACAGAGTTACATGTATAACCTCCAAGATGAGCACACAACACATTACAGACTTCTGAGGACAACGCATTCAGCCACTGCACGTGATCTCCTGCTCTGCGTAGGCCACTCTGCTATGTACCAGGAATGCACATGTTAAGAAAAGATTACAGTAGAGAAGAGAATCGTGGAAGGGAAGAATGACCAAACCATGGAATAAATACCTTTATATTAACATAAATACCTTTATGTTCAGTATTTATTAACATAAATACTTCTTGTTATATTAGCATAAATACCTTTATGTTCAGTAAGCGACTATTCCATACACCAAAGAAGCACTGAAACTTGCTCTTTTGTGCTGATGGCTGTTTGGGATTGTCAGAGAAAACTTTGCAGAGTCAGAGTTCTCTCAGCTTGTGTCTTAAAGGATAAGGAGGCATTTGCTTAGGGGTTGGGAGAAAAAAAGGACAATTCAGGAAGATGGGAGCATGATGTGGGCAATCAGCTACCTGGTATGATGGGGGAAAGGTGCAGTAGGTTGGTATGGTTAATATGCATAGCACAGAGAAGGGGATTGGTAGGTGAATTTCAAAAGTTCAGCAATAGCCTTGTATGACATGTAAGGGAATCACAGCCTTCTGTTGAAGGTCATCATTTCCCAAAGTGTATGTCATGGAATAGCAGTCTGAGGAGGTGTTCAATTTATTTTTTAAGGCTTTTGTATCCAAATAAATTGAAAAATGCAGCATAGCATCATCTACCCACCACAGGTCACAACTCTATTGTAGTGACAGTTTCAAATGTCCAGCAAAAATGAAACTTACTCAATGTGGTTTTTACCCAACATTGAGACAAAGAATGATTTTTAAATAATATATACATTCTAAGTAATTATTACATAAAATACAGTTTGGTATAGGCTGTTGTAAGTGACAGAGGGTTGAGCTGGTGAGCTTTTCTTTTATCTGTTTGTTTGTTTGAGACAGTGTCATTCTGTCATCCAGGCTTGAGAGCAGTGGGGGCAATCTTGGCTCACTGAAAACTGTGCCTCCTGGGTTCAAGCAATTCTCATGACTCAGCCTCCCAAGAAGGTGGAAATACAGATGTGCACCACCATGCCTCGCTAGTTTTTGTATTTTTAGTAGAGAAGGGGTTTCACCATGTTGGTCAGGCTGGTATCGAACTCTTGACCTCAAGTGATCCGCCTGCTTTGGCTTTTCAAAGTGCTGGAATTACAGGCATGAGCCACCACTCCCAGTCAAACTGGTGAGTGTTTTTAAGGAGAGGATGCTAGAGGCAGTTAAGATCTAAGAATTACAAAATAGGGCCTAAGGAGAGCAGTTTAATTCCAGATCAGGAGAGGAGATCCAGGAAGCAAGACTGATGTAATTTAGAGGTTTAACAATAATATGGAGGACATGATTTATGGAGAGCACATACAGCAGTTAGTTGGAAGCAGTGAGAACTCTACTTACAATGGCCCTGTCTCCATTAGTGTTACTTTGTGTTCTTGTGATTCCACTACCAGACTCCATTCTAGTGGCCATGTTTTATCACTCAAAAAGAGATGAAAAATAATTAAGGAATAACACAATTTACAATCCCTCTCTTTGGTGCCGAAAGAAATCTAACTCAAAGCAGGAATGAGAATTTGTATGATAAAATGAATGGTTCTATTAAAAGCATTAAAAATACATTCAGAGGCCGGGTGCGGTGGCTCACGCCTGTAATCCCAGCACTTTGGGAGGCCGAGGTGGGCGGATCATGAGGTCAAGAGATTGAGACTATCCTGGCCAACATGGTAAAACCCCGTCTCTACTAAAAAAAAAAAAAAAAATAGAAAAATTATCTGGGTGTGCTGGCACGCGCCTGTAGTCCCAGCTACTCGGGAGGCTGAGGCAGGAGAATTGCTTGAACTCAGGAGGCGGAGGTTGCAGTGAGCCGAGATCGAGCCACTGCACTCCAGCCTGGCACCTGGTGACAGAGCAAGACTCTGTCTCAAAAAAAAAAAAAAAACACATTCAGAATCCTTTAAATTGCACCCTTAGTAAGATGATAGACTGCTCAGAATCTAAGAAGAGGAATTTATGAACTGCCTATCAGCAGGTCTTTAATCCAACAAATCTGTGATCCGTGGTGGGAACAGAAGCCCCCTGAGAGAGGGCGAAGCAGCATGGTCAATAGCGTTCCTGCTGCTCATTTCTTCCAAGTCGCTATTCCGTGCAACATAAGACCTTACATCTCAGTTCAGTAAGTAGATAAAATTAGCTGAGACTTATGTAAACTCATTGAAATGGTGAATGGAAGCAATTCCACAGACTCTTCAGGCCTTCACAGGGCCAACACTTTGTTCTAATATATCTAGAAAAAATTACATGACACAAGATTATGTTATTTGTTAAAGTTTATCAGACAATATGTTGTATACCTTCCATTATTTATTTCAGATAATGCCTAGATTCAGGACAAAACCTTGCATACACAGCATCTCTTAAGAGTTGGGAGGTACAAGTGTATTTCATAAAAAGAAATCTGATTCTTGAAGTTCGACTACAGCAAAAATGCTTTCAATCAATATATGAGTAAGAAAAAACATAATATTTTGAAGATAAAGTGTATTTTGGCTCAGTGGCATTTTTTTTAGGGAGTTGGCATCCCATTCCAGGCACTACATCTGATACATTATTTATCTGATTGCTGATTTAGTTTGGATTCCAAAATAAATGCAGATAATCTATTTGACTTAGCCTGTTGCAGTTCAAGGAGGTCTTGGGGGAAAGTCTGTTGATACCAGGTTCATTCATATAATACAGACTCACCACTGACATATCTGCAGTGCTGTGAATTCCAGAGGGTCTTTTAGAGGTCAGTCCTGGAATCTTAATGATCTCGCTGGAAGAAATGCTGTGAGTTTATCAGGGCAAACAACAATTTTCCAGTTAACTAAGACAACTTCTTAAGTCTTTCTGATAACACGGGGAAACACTAAAATGCACAGATGGGAAAATATCAGAATTACCTGAGATAATTATTAGTTGCATTTTTGTGATCAGGAGAGATTGGGCTAAATTCTAACCCAATTTTAGGGGGAGGAAGGATTCTGTGCTAGCTCTGAAATTTAGTAATTGTCCCCACTTTTTCAGTTAAAATCAAAAACTCCTAACCTAAACAGTAAAATTCCAAACCCTGTGAGTTATGGTAATTAATTTTGTAGGGCACAGCTATTCCCCTCAAGGAAGGGGATAATTCATAATGCAAGTTTGCTTTCTGAATAGAAACCCTATAGCCAACCTGGTTGGATCTGCTATGTTAATTCAACTATCTCTGCAGACCTTTTCTAATCTGATCATTGCTATCAGTGTCTTTCTTTTAAAAACTTTTGACCAATCAATAACAGTCAGGCCTGGCCCTTTGTAAAACCTTTCATGAAACTTCATCATATATCTACATCCTTCTATAATGTAAGAGTTGATATTCAATAATATAGCTATATCAACAGCTAAAGTGTTCTATGAACTATGTACAGATATTATGATAACATTGACATCATATATGGTGCCATTTATTGAGCCTGGAGTGATCCCAGGCATTGCAATGAATTATCACTAGTTCTTAACCTAGTCTCTGAGTTTGCTATCACACTTCCATTTCAAAGCTAAGGGAATGCTGGTTCAAAAAAGACACCTGATACCACATGGTAAGTGGTGGAGCTCTTTTTGAACTAAACTGCAAGGCTCGAAAACCTAAACTTAGTTTTTCCCCTCTTATAACAGTGGAACACAATGTGACTGATTTTCCCAACACTGCAGATTTACATCCAAATGCACGTTCTCACTTGCAAGATAATCTGCTCAGGGAATGACATGCTTTTTCAAGTAGGCTGTCATCTATTCACATATATTTTTGGATCCTTCCCTTTTGGAGTTAACTTTGAGGTTTAAAACATAAATGGCAGAAAACCTCTGTTCTTTAAAGACATGTTAGCTGAATACTAAAAAGAATAATAATAATTAAGAGCCAAGATTTAAAAATAAAGCAGATGATCAGGCTTGGGGATACTTTTAGGGGTCAAAAAATGAGGTATAACTAAAAGGACAAGATTAATTTTTTTCTGTGACAAGATTAATTAAAATTTTTCTGGGATTCTGAATACAATCCCGAAGACACCCAAAAATGTTTGAACGATGGTAACATTGTTGGAATCTGTGCACATTCTTATCATGTGACCACTCCAAAGGACGAAATTCATTTGGAAGAAAAACGTCTGCTTAAAAATGTGTCTGTGTTCCATGGTCAATGTTTACGATCAGCTTATACACCAAGACTCCTGCCCAATTCCAAAACTTTATTCTAGCAACTACTAGATGACCTTACATATAAAGTATTATAAGCCATGCATGGGGTTGGGAATATTACTTTCAATCTGATTATTTAGTATTTTTCGCTAACTTCAATGGCTTTCAAGGGTCCAAGGAAACTCCATGGAATACCGTTCAGATCAAGTACTTTCAATCATCTAGAAAATCTGGTGGAACAGTCAAATAAGGATAAAAATAGAAACCAAATACATTTTACAAAATAGAAGAAAAAGACAGGTGGACAATTCACAGACATTAAATTTAGAAAAACAAATTACAGACCGGGCACGATGGCTCATGCCTGTAATCTCAGCATTTTGGGAGGCAGAAGCGGGTTGATCACATGAGATAAGGAATTCAAGACCAGCCAGGCCAACATGGTGAAACCCAGTCTCCAGTAAAAATACAAAAATTAGCCAGGGCACATGCCTGTAGTCCCAGCTACTCAGGAGGCTGAGTAAGGAGAATTGCCTGAACCCAGGAGGCAGAGGTTGTAGTGAGCCAAGATCATGCCATTGCACTCCAGCCTAGGCAGCAAGAATGAGACTACATCTAAAAGAAGGATGGAAGGAAGCAAGGAAGGAAGCAAGGAAGGAAGGAAGGAAGGAAGGAAGGAGGGGGGGGAGGGAGGGAGGGAAGGGAGAAGGAAGGAAGGAGGGAAGGAAGGAAGGAGGGAGGGAGGGAAGGAAGGAAGGAAGGAAGGAAGGAGAAGGAAGGAAGGAGGAAAGGAAGGAAGGAAGGAAGGAAAGAGAAAAAAAGAATGAATGAATTACAAAATCATATTGGAATGAATAACTTCATATTTTAAAAGACTTCCTAGAATGTTATTTCCAGCATAAAATCACTCTATGAAAACAGAATTATTTTTAGAAACTAAATGAAAACGTTAATTTATCTAACTTTAAATAGGAGGAAAAAGGCAATACTAGCCAAAGGTGTTTTAACCACATAAAATAAACGTTGAGGATATTCTGAGGAGTTAAAGATCTTTAACATAATACCTCTTTCAAGTAGTTTAAAGACATTAAAGACATTACTTGCTAATGTTCCTGGAAGAAATCCATTTAGAGACATTAAGATGTCTTGAAAATATCCCCTCCTTGCTGTATTCTTATATGGTCAAACGATACCTAAAAAGACACACAGAGTAATTGCCATGGTTTTTTCTTTCCCTAAAAGGAAGGCAAAATAAAGCAGAGACTCCTTTCATTGACATAACCCAGAGCATAGTCACGGACGACTTCAGGTTGCTTTTATCTCATTTTGAGGGGATTTCTACAGTAACTAACATTACTAGCATTAGAAGCTCCCACTAACTGGGATAGTTTCAGACCTACTATAAACATTTATGTTTAAAATTTAACATTCTTTTGTTAATAAGATGCCACTTTGACTTAAGGAACCCGAAATGCCTTTCACAGGTTGTATATTTCTCTCTGCCTCTATGCCATTAAGAGAGGGATCAGACTAAGCCTTCACAATAACCCAGAAAATCAAAGTTGGATCTGACATCATCCAATGTTTTGGTTTCAATGCAACATTGCACCTCTAAATTGTACCACTGTTGACACAACTCTGAAACTCTTGACCTATGTTACACCTATAATCACAGTCACTGATCACAACCACTAATATCTTTGTGGTAATTGAACCAAAACAGAATCATCTTGAGGCAAAGAGAAATTAGTTTCATCTCAAAAACAAAGTCATTGCTTCTTAGCCTTTTGGCTAAGATTAAGTGTAAAAATAAATCAGAGTTAGGGACTATTAATTATGAGTCCTAAAAACTAGGAATATTTATTAGCCTAAGCTGATATTTATTTTTTAACAAAGAAAAAACCAATTGCTTAATTTACCTAGCCTAAGTAGGTAAATTTTTGCCTATCATAGCAGAGGTCTTATTGAATGAACAATACTGTTAGAGAATATATCCACTGCTTAGCGTGGCATTATTAATTCAAGTGGAATCAATTTATATTGGAGAAGAAGGGATAAGAGTTAGTTAAAATTAAAGGGATACAGTAAAGACCCTTAGGAACCAGTATATGGTTCTACAAGACCTTGTAAAAAGCAGACAAAATACAGAGCACAGAACTATAGCAACTTTACATCCTTCCCGCTACAAAAGCGGGAGGAGCTGAGAGCACACCTGAAATTGTTCAAATGGAGCAAAGGTGAAGTGGAATGCAGCATGCACCACTCTCAGTTACCTTCACTTCAGGCCCTTCCTCTCACATACCAATGAAAGAAGATCTGTGCAAATGAAGTCAGAGAATGTGCAAAGGAGATGACAAAGCAACTCATGTTTCACTCAGGTCCACCAGAGGATAAGAGCTGAGGATGAGTTTGGAAAGACTGATGCAGCAGGTAAAGAACTAGAAAGGAAAGGGAAAGGGCTGGGAGTTTGTAAATAGGGGAACTTTGGGGACATTAGAAATCAGTTGTTTATTCCACTAACTTTTTTTTTTTTTTTTGAGACAAAGTCTCGTTCTGTTCACCCAGGTTGGAGCAATTCTCCTGCCTCAGCCTATCGAGTAGCTGAGATTACAGGCGTGCACCACCTCATCTGGCTAATTTTTGTATTTTTAGTAGAGACAAGGTTTCACCATGTTGGGCATGCTATTCTCAAAATCCTGACCTCAGGTGATCCACCTGCCTCAACCTCCCAAAGTGCTGGGATTACAGGCGTGAGCCATTGCACCTGGCCTATTCCACTAACTTTGACTTCGGTAAGTGTAGACAACAAACTAAAGATCTGGGCTATGTATTGTGCCCTATGACCAGGAGGATGGCTCTATTGTAATGAAGAAAAGGTTAGAGGAGGCAGGTAGGTGATCCAATGTCAAGCTGAAATACAAATGTAACCATATGGAGAAAGATTTTAATTTTAAATAATAGAGATAAACAATGACTCAGTCATATGATCAATGACAAAATTAGAAATTTTATTAGTTATTTTTACTTTACAAGAAATTCCAACATAATTTCTTTTCTTCATTCAGATGGAAAAAAGAGCTTTTAGCTCTTAAGATAGACTTTTTCTGTTATAGCTTGATTGCTCTATGCAATTAAATTTCAATATATGTATCAGTCTAGTCAAGCAAGGTAATGCTGCAATAACAAACAATTCCCAAAACAATATACCAGCTTTCCTTCACCCATATTACACATTTGCTATAGACTATATCTTGATGGCACAATCTCCATTTCAATACTCTGTGGTCTTTGTGGCAGAGACAAAAGAATGAGACAAACCAAATGATGTCTCTTAAAGCTTCCACCTGGAAGTGACACATCACTTCCACTCACATTTCATTGCAGGAGAAATGACATGAAGGAGACTGACATCAATGTAATGGAGGTACACACTCTTCCATCAAGAAGGGGCAGCAAATATTTTGAAACAATACTATAATTTACTGTAACATTTAAGTTCCTGTAAAGAGCATTCCTTTATTATTCCTATATTATCCATATTAATATTAATAATGATCATTGTATGTGTTAGTTTGCGTCGTCTGAGAAACTTACCATGACAGGATGAGATTTTCAAGTAACTTATGGGTGGGAGGGAGCACAGGTGACACCTGTTAGGAAGAATACGGAAGGAGCTGCAGAGGGTTGAGAGTTGTCAGAACAAGATGCGGGGCTCATCCCTACGGTGGAGAGGTGGGACGAAAGAAAGGTAAGGGGAGTCATAGACTGGAATGTAGGTATAAGTGAGTTTTGGCAAAGCCGATGGAGTCACTGAGTCTGAGAACTATGTAAGAGCAGTCTTGCATCCCACGTTAGTATCTCCTCCATGACCAATCACTGGACATGCTCAGCACAACTCTCAGGTAAATGCACTGGTGGGTCAGAGCACAGCAGCTGGAGCCATCAGTCAATTTATTCTCCTCAGTAAGAGGTCTGAGAAGTGCATTTTCTTGGTCAACACATTGTGCTTAAAATTTCTGTTCTTATCTTCAAACTCATCGAGGTGTATACATTAAGTATGTACACCTTTTAATATGTCAATCATACCTCAATACAAAAAAAAAATCTATACTTGGATGCTTTTGACAAGTTCTATTCTATTTTTAAAAAACAATTTATTGATGGGCTACAATTACCATCTGCTCAGTGTGTCAAATTCTAGTGTGAACACTGGGAAGGAACAAAAAGATGAGTAATACAAGACCCGAATTTTCAAGCACTCACTGTGTAATGTGTGACACGGAAGTGCTAACAGCAGCAGCAGCAACAATAAGGCCTATATATTTATTGATCACTCACTCTAAGCATTTTATATGTATTATCTGATTTGCTCATGGTAACAGTCCTCAGATAGAGGCTTTCATTTTTCATCCTCATTTCACAAATGGAAAAACTGAAATGCAGACATGTAATTTGACAAGAAATATAATTTCATGGTATGCAAACTATGTTGGGAGCAGAGATGAAGGATAACTCCTGACGTAGGTCTTTATCTAAGTTAGAACTGAGTTCTGCTGCACTAGCAGAAGTCCAAAATAACAGTATAAACTTGATGACTTTTATTTTTCCTCATATAAAAAGCCTGGAGGCTAGCAGGCCAGGGCAAATGGGGGATCCAAGTTCTCTCTATCTTGCTGTACTGCTGTGTTCCAAATATGGCTTTCCCCATCACGGTCTGAGGTGGCTGCTCAAGATCCAGCCATCAGTCTAAGCAACTTCAGCAAAGTCTCAGGATACAAAATCAATGTGCAAAAATCACAAGCATTCCTATACACCAATAACAGACTGAAAGAGAGCCAAATCAAGAACCAACTGCCATTCACAATTGCTACAAAGAGAATAAATTACCTAGGAATACAACTAACAAGGAACGTAAAGGACCTCTTCAAGGAGAACTACAAACCACTGCTCAACGAAATAAGAGAGGACACAAACAGATGGAGAAACATTCCATGCTCATGGCTAGGAAGAATCAATATCGTGAAAATGGCCATACTGCCCCAAAGTAATTTACAGATTCAATGCTATCCCTATCAAGCTACCAATGACCTTCTTCGCAGAACTGGAAAAAACCACCTTAAACTTCATATGGAACCAAAAGAGAGCCCGCATAGCCAAGTCAATTCTAAGCAAAAAGAACGAAGCTGGAGGCATCACACTCCCGGACTTCAAACTATATTACAAAGCTACAGTAATCAAAACAGCATGGTACTGGTACCAAAACAGAGATATAGACCAATGGAACAGAACAGAGGCCTCTGAGGCAACACAACACATTCACAACCATCTGATCTTTGACAAACCTGACAAAAACAAGCAATGTGGAAATGAGTCCCTATTTAATAAATGCTGTTGGGAAAACTGGCTAGCCATGTGCAGAAAGCAGAAACTGGACCCCTTCCTGACACCTTACACTAAAATTAACTCCAGATGGATTAAAGACTTAAACATAAGACCTAACACCATAAAAACCCTAGAAGAAAATCTAGGCAAAACCATTCAGGACATAGGCGTAGGCAAGGACTTCATGACCAAAACACCAAAAGCATTGGCGACAAAAGCCAAAAGAGACAAATGGGACCTAATTAAACTCCACAGTTTCTGTACAGCAAAAGAAACAGTCATTAGAGTGAATCAGCAACCAACAGAATGGGAAAAAAATTTTTGCAGTCTACCCATCTGACAAAGGGCTGATACCCAGAATCTACAAAGAACTAAAACCAGATTTACAAGAATAAACAAGCCCATTCAAAAGTGGGTGAAGGATATGAACAGACACTTTACAAAAGAAGACATACATGAAGCCAACAAACATATGAAAAAATGCTCATCATCACTGGTCATTACAGAAATGCAAATCAAAATGACATTGAGATACCATCTCACGCCAGTTAGAATGGCAATCATTAAAAAATCTGGAAACAACAGATGCTGGAGAGGATGTGGAGAAATAGCAACACTTTTACACTGTTGGTGGGAGTGTAAATTAGTTCAACCATTGTGGAAGACAGTGTGGCGATTCCTCAAGGACCTAGAAATAGAAATTCGATTTGACCCAGCAATCCCATTACTGGGTACATATCCAAAGGACTATAAATCGTTCTACTATAAGGACACATGCACACGAATGTTCATTGCAGCACAGTTTACAATAGCAAAGACCTGGAACCAACCCAAATGCCCATCCATGATAGACGGGACAGGGAAAATGTGGCACATATACACCATGGAATATTATGCAGCCATCAAAAACGATGAGTTTGTGTCCTTTGTGGGGACATGGATGAACCTGGAAACCATCATTCTCAGCAAACTGACACAAGAACAGAAAATCAAACACGCCATATTCTCACTCATAGGTGGGTGTTGAACAATGCGAACACATGGACACAGGGGAGGGGAGCATCACACACTGGGGTCTGTCGGGGGGGAAAAGGGGAGGGACAGCGGGGCTGGGGAGTTGGGGAGGGATAGCATGGGGAGAAATGCCAGATATAGGTGATGGGGAGGAAGGCAGCAAATCACATTGCCATGTGTGTACCTATGCAACAATCTTGCATGTTCTTCACATGTACCCCAAACCTAAAATGCAATATATATATATATATATATATATATATAAAGAAAAAAAGATCCAGCCATCAGTCAATAATAAATTAGGAAAGGAAGAAAAAATGGACATGCACGCTCCTTCCATCTAATGATATGTTTCAGAAGGCACATACACAGCACCCACTTACTAACACTGGACCCAATTTAGTCAAATGGCCCTACCCAGGTTCTGGGAAATATATTCTTTATTCCAGGAAAATAAACACACACACACTCTCAAAAATTTAGGAGTTCCACAACCAAAGGAATAGGAGGAAGGGATACTAGGAAGCAAATAGAGATTTTGACATGATCTTGAGAAAAATGTAGAAGCTGGTCAGTATAGAATTTTTCAGTTAGCAATGCAAAGATAGAGACATAGGGAACAGTTCAACATAGGGATGTGGCTTTCAGGAGAGCTGAGACGGAGAAGGCCATTTGTCTCACTGAGGAGTGAGAATCAGTTTTCAAAGCTGATTAGAGCCCCTGCTAGATTAGATGGCTCATCAGGTTGGATCTGCAGTATGGGGGTCGAGGTGTCAGTAATGGTAGTAGTTACAGTGGCAGACGTAACCATACAATGAATGTTTACTAGTCTGCCTACTGTACTCACATAACACTTCCAGCAACCTATGAAGAGGTAATATTACTGTCAACATTTTTAAGATGCACAGAGGATCAAAGAGGTCATTCAAGGCCACACAATTGCCGGGCAGAGATCTGAATCCAAGTGGAAGGCTAATACCAGCAAAAATAAATGAGCACCCAAATGAAAGTTTCTGGTGACTGGGAAAGAAAAAGAATAAGGAGCACATTGCAGGGCTGGATATCATCTGAATGTTGGCACGCAGGAGGGAAGAATCAAGACCCAGAAAGATTTTAAGCCTACAAGATAGGGTGAATGAACAGAAGAGAAGTAGGCTTATAGAATAAAATACAGGATGTGTGTGATGTCAAAGTAGAATCAGCACTATATTGCTGAGTCTATCAAAAACAGGTAACACCAACGAACTGGCCAGCCAACTTCCTTAGACAAAATCAAAACAGGTGAGTATTCAAATGAAGTTTACACTCCACCATGCAAATTTAGGGTGATCTTCACCCTAACTTCCCAGAAACTCTTTTTAGGTTTATCAAGCATAGGGTCCTCTTTTCCAGGAATAAGATATTCAAGTCTTTTCCAAAAATAAGAGGTTAAAGTTTTAGAAACTAGTGCCTCACAGGTAGTACACTATTATTTGATGGTGTTTTCTTTCCTGCTACTGTCTGCCTACTTCAGACAGTAACGCTGACTCCATCAGATGAGACTGGCCTGAAAGAAATTAATTTAAGTTTGAGATCAATGTTCTGGCAGTCATTATCACTATAAAAAGAAAAAAAGAGAACATACTCCAAATGAAAGTGTGTCTGTTTCAATTAATTAGAATGTGAAATGTTAGCCTAAGATTGCTATTGGTACATACTTACTATCATTTATTTTCTAAACTTCCAATATTATTCACAGTAACTACAATTTACCATCAATATATCTCCATAAAGTTTCTCTTTTATTTCTTAAAAAGTTAAAGTATAGGAAGTCTCCAACTTTCAAAACATAGTAATCCCACAAACAAGGTTATAATACTTAAAACTCAAGATTACTGATATTAAAATAAAAACTTGGCCAGGCACAGTGAGTCATGCCTATAATCCCAGCACTTTGGGAGGCCGAGGCGGGCAGATCACGAGTTCAGGAGATTGAGACCATCCTGGCTAATATGGCGAAACCCCGTCTCTACTAAAAATACAAAAAATTAGCCAGGGTGGCGGCATGCGCCTATAATCCCAGCTACTTGGGAGGCTGAGGGAGGAGAATCACTTGAACTCGGGAGGCAGAGGCTGCAGGGAGCCGAGATTGCACCACTACACTGTAGCTTGGGCGACAGAGCAAGACTCCATCTCAAAATAAATGAATAAATAAATAAATCACTCAATGTCACATTAATAAATGATCAACTAAGATGAAGGCAGGGCTAAAAGCTCTTCTTGGAGCCTAGAGATAATAAGAAATGACAAAGAGAGAACTATCTCACTTTATTTTTTGTTTCTCTAACAATGCAGATTAGCCACCATTTAAAAATGGTGGAACAAAAATAGGTAAATGCTGCAAATCCAAAAGTGAATACAGAAGTCAGATAATAGCTGTGATACGATCCAAGAGAGTTCCAGTTTTCGACCTGAGGTTAAAATTGTTCTAGAGTACCAATAGAACATTTACCTAAAATCACTGAAAATAACATTTGAAAAACTGCAGAAAATGAGAACGATGCCAGAAGAATAAGCAAATGAATGGACAAATGTTATGATATTCAAAAAATGAGCAAGTACACTCCCCAAACTGTAGCTATTACTATGGATTCTTAAGGGATGGTGTGAAAGTGTAAGCTGAAGTAATGATCATTAACAGTATTACTAGGTCCAGCTGACAACACTTTCTTCTTGCACAAAGTTGTTTTACAAATAATTTGCAAACATAGTAGATAGTGGAGATGAACAATGGTGATGATTGTACAACATTATGACGCTATTTAATACCACTGAACTGTACACTTAAAAATAATTAAGACAGTAAATTTCAGGCTGTGTATTTTTGTCACAATAAAAATATAATAGACATTTAAAAATGTATACGTGGTCCTCCAAAACACAACTCAGAACTCTTATGTGATCAGTATTACAACCAACAACAAAGAAAATAAATAAAAACAAAATTAAGTAAATTTTATCAAGTTAACTGTACCAATTTATGAATTGGTATCAAATTTAGGAGGTGCTATTTTGGGCAGAACTGTCTCTGGACTCAGTTGTGACCTATTTAATAGTTTTATCATCGACTAATATGGAAGGGACGGCAACTCTGTTGAGTGACAGATGAGGATCCTCCAGACCCTGATCATCTCATTCTCTTTGTATAGATATAGATGCTGATTCCATAATTCACTTTATACAGATAGAGATCCTGAGCTAAAAAGATTACATAGTTCTAAAACTATCATTTAAAATGATAATTTATAAAAACTTTGCTCAGGGGATTAAAAAAGCAACCCAAAGTGCAGGGTTGGGAACAAATGGCTTAGCAATGATAGAATATGTGAAAATGACCTGGCAGATACCTTGAGCATAAACACATTATTATCCAGTAATTCATGAGACCCAGTAAAAGCTAAATTCACATTGACAAGTACATAGATGTGGATATGAACTTCTCTACTTGTTCATCTGAAGGATTATTTTTATTTCGGGCTAATTTAAATGGGCTATAAACAAATTGTAATCTGTTCATAAAACTGCAACTAAGATGGTAAACAACTTCAAAATCATAACAGTTTAGAGTGTAGAAAGTTGCAAGTGTACCCACTTTGGTGATGAAAACCAAGAAATTGTGAGCCCCATCTAAGAATTGAGCTCCTGGAACAACCTAAACTGAATTCCAAGGAGAGACAGAAGACAAGAATCCTTTTAACTTTGGCAGAGCACAGGAGAAAGAAGTGGCCACCATATAAATAGGTAAAAAGAAATCACCTAAAAGTGTCAAGGTTTTTTAAAGACCAAGTTTGGACTGGAGCGTTAGTTTACAAAGCTGAAGGTCCAGGAGACAGGAAGAGTTTCACTGATTACTAAGCTTTTTCACCTTAGGTCCTTCACCTTAGGCAGAATTTATAAAGTGGAGAATTCCCCCAGGCATATAAAGGATTCAAAAGTTGCTCTTTAAAATGTCCATTACATGGAGTCTTTGCATTTTTAAATTTTATGAAATCAATTATGTCATTTTATTTTTTCATGGTTTTGGTCTTGCTATAAAAAACAAACATAAAACAAGTCACCACACACACATTGATTACCCAGATATTCTCTTGCAGTGTCTGACAGGACTGCTGTAGTCTTATGTTTTGGCATTCAGATTTTCTCATTCATCTGTAATCCATTGTTGTATAATGAAACAGGAATAATTTTTTTGTAGTTAGACGGAGTTACAATCTTATCACCCAGGCTGCAGTGCAATGGCATGATCTTGGCTCACTGCAACATTCACCTCCCAGGTTCAAGCAATTCTCCTGCCTCAGCCTCCTGAGTAGCTGGGATTATAGGCACCCACCACCAAGCCCACCTAGCTTTTGTATTTTTAGTAGAGACGCGGTTTCACCATGTTGGCCAGGCTGGTCTCGAACTCCTGACCTCAGGTGATTCACCTGCATTGGCTTCCCAAAGTGCTGGGATTACGGAAGTGAGCCACTGTGACAGGCCAGAAATAAAACTGTAATCTCTTCCAAAAGTACTGCTAATTCTCTCAATTTCATTTATTGAATAATTAATAATTTATTCACTGACTTATAATAGCCTCATTAATTACATGTTAAATGATCTCTATTTGTTCTGTAGAATTATCTGTTTATTGCAGGTCGGTACTATTTTTTTTGTTGTTGTTTGTATAAAGTAGTTTTATATAAGATTTTAACATCAAGTAGGGCAAACTGGCTTGCTATTGCCCCATTTCAACATTTTCTGGGCAATTTTCAAGTGTTTATTCTTCCATAAATACTTTTAATCACTTTTTATATTCCAAAATTAAAAAAACAAGTTCTGATTGGAACTGCATTAAATTTATATGTTAATTTTTTTAAAAGTAACATTTTTATAAGATTAAGTTTTCCTATCCAGGAACATGGTCTGTCTTTCCATCTATTTGGGTTTTATGCCCTTCAATATAATTTTATAAGCTCTCTTCAGAGAGTTTTTCCAGTAAATTCATTCCTAGGTATTTCATGACTTTTTTTCAAAATTTTTATGAATGGGATCTTTCTCATTTCCATTTTTATTGTGTCAATTTAGCCAATTTTTCTAACACATTTGATTCTACTATACAGGCTACTATTTACATAAGTAGTTTCCAGAGTGATTTATATTAATCAATTAATCATTTCATATGAAATGAGTTTGATGGGGCACATGACCATTTCCTAATTAAAATTTATTGTCTCATTCATTAGCTGTATTTTTTTTTTCAAATTATACATGTCTATTAGATATTCGTTATCTAGGATTTCTAGTGCCCATTTGCCTTTACTATAACAACCTACTATTTACAAAACAGTGTTTTCTTGTGATATGGTTTGGCTCCGTGTCCCCACTCAAATCTTATCTTGAATTGTACTCCCATAATTCCCACATGTTGTGGGAGGGACCCGGTGGGAGATAATCGAATCATGGGGCAGTTTCCCCCTACTATTCTCATGGCGGTGAATAAGTCTCATAAGATCTGTGGGTTTTATCAGGGGGTTCTGCTTTCGTGTCTTCCTCATTCTTTCTTTGCCTGCTGCCATCCACATAAGGTGGGACTTGCTCCTCCTTGCCTTCTGCCATAACTTTGAGGCTTCCCCAGCCACACGGACCGTAAGTCCAACTAAACCTCTTTCTTTTGTAAATTGCCCAGTCTCAGGTGTGTCTTTATCACCAGCGTGAAAATGAACTAATACATCTTGCAACTGACATGTTCATAAATTACTGTGATTCACATGACACCATGCATTCACAACTTCACAAAGTTTATTTCAAACTAGGCCTAATTAGCAAGCATTGTGAAAATATCTGTTTCTCTATATGGAGCAGATAGTTCAGTGTCTATTGCAAACCAAATGCTAAAAATTTCAGATGATCATGAGCTCAACAGTAAGCACATAAACAAAGAAATGTTTTATGTAAGATAAAATGCTCATAGTATTTTGAACAAACAAGGATTACACACATGGCAGCACACAAAAATAATTCTGATCCTGTGCACCAAATGATCAGGACTAAAGGTCCGGGCACCAACAGCGCAGCGTTCTGGCAGGAAAAGCACTTTGTGAGGACTAGAGCACTCCAGATACAATAACAGTACTGCTGTTTACTGGGTCAAATGGCCAGAGTCTGGGTTAAGGCTCTGTGAGTCACTTATCTTCTTGATATGCAGTTAATATGAAACGAGTGGGTTAACCTAATGGACACTTAAGTCTCTGTCAGTTTTCATGTTCTAAGAATCTAAGTGCCTCTGCTGCTCTCCTAAGACCATGAGAAATGGCTGACACATCTGAATCCACATAAACAGCATTACTTTAGGCACAGTGAAACTTTCAGGCAAACTAATCAACCATAGTTTATTTATAAAGACACTCTAGTGTAGTCTGGATCTTGGCTTATTATGCTATCATACATATGGAAGTACTAATTTAGTCAAACGTTATATTTCTTTTTTTTTTTTTTTTTGACACAGAATCTCACTCTGTCACTCAGGCTGGAGTACAGTGGTGTAATCTCGGCTCACTGCAACCTCAACCACCCAGGTTCAAGCGATTCTCCTGCCTCAGCCTTCCGAGTGGCTGGGACTACAGGTGCGCACCACCATGCTCAATTAATTTTTATATTTTTAGTAGACACAGGGTTTCACCATGCTGGCCAGGCTGGTCTCAAACTCCTGACCTCAAGTGATCCACTCACCACAGCCTCCCAAAGCAGTGGGATTACAGGTGTGAGCCACCGCGCCTGGCCAAAGGTATATTTCTGTATCAATTCTGATACCACAAAAAGAAGTGTAGCCTTTGTTTATTTTAATACCTTCAACTGGTAGACACAAGGATGTTCAAAAGTGCTAGACTAAGGTGTGTGCAGAGATTGGTAGCTATCCTAATATGGCCATACCAGAAAGACAAGTGTTTCTGAAGCTAGGACTCAGTACGTGCCAAGGCAAATTAACCATATCCCCATTTAATTCATATGAGCTACAGAGCATAAGATTCACATGAGCTACAGTCACTCTGAGGACATTTTCTAGCATGTACATATTATGCAAACATAAATATGAATATTCACAATTTTCAACATGTAATTTATATTCTAGAGACTTATAATCACAGAACCCACATGTATACATATGTAAATAAAGTAAGACTTATGGTAGAATCCTATTACATCATTTTTTTTAAAAATCTAAAATAAAATTTTATCCTCACTCATCCAAAATTTATCCAATATACACAGAGAAAAACCACCAAAAATGTTGGACAGTATCACTCATAGCTCAGTACTACACAGGGCCAAATCAGGCGCCTGTTTTTCTAATCAGGAAGTTTCTCTGTTTCAGAGATTAAAGCTTTAGGGAATAGTTGGAGGTTTTGAATACTTTAAAAAACCTTGAATATTTCAGGTACTAAATTCAAGACAAAAACGAGCCATAAGTAATAGACATCAAAAATATTAAAATAGAGAGATGGCTTCCAAATATGTATCAGCCATCCAAACTATAACAAAGGCACTGTATGGCTAGTGGTAAGTAGATTGTTAGACAAAACAGTTTTGCTTTTTTTCAGTTTTTTTATGAATTTTCCTCCCATATAGAATTAAAAGGCAGACCATCCTCTTTTAAAATCATCCTTGCACAAATGCATTCCCTGGCTTCTTTCTCAATTATGTAAGTGAACCTAATTAAAGACCCAACCATTTGCACATCAAGGTAGCTATTCCATATATTGTCAACTTCTTCTGGCCTGATTTGAAGAACTATTCAGGAGTATTACAAGAAGTTATGCACCTTTGCCCTAGAGTAAAACAAGAAAACCCTTCAAGAAATAATCACTTTCACTGTCTATGGGGATTTAAGCCAGTCTAATTAGTCTACTGTTATGTTTATTTGGCTCAAGCAAAGTTAAATGGACATTTGCATGACCATAAACCTTATTTCCATGTGTTGACAGGTTCATTGCTGCTAAATGTTGTTTATTAGTTTTCCAAGTTTGAGTCAAAGTCTTTAATGTTTTCAGTAAATGGGCAAGTTTCTGTAAATAAATACCACACTGAAGAAAAACACAATTAGTTTGGTCATGCAAAGTTAGGAAAACTGAAGGTGCGTGTCCTTACTGGTAGCTTCTGTGTAGAGCTCCCCAAGGGAAATGATGAGATTACTGTAGCTAAGAGCAGTGAGGACAAATGAGTAACACAAGCTTTTTCATTCTATTAACTTTTTCCATTAAAGGTCACATTTTAACGGAGCTGAAATTGGTTTCACATTTTATCATTCTCCTTTTACTGGTCAATGGCTTTTACAAATCGTCTTTAATTTTATCATGCTCCTCAAAAGCTGAAGTGCTTTTGCAGCACATTGCACCAGATGGATGACTTAACTGGTAAATATTTGATAACTCATAACCAGCAGTTACCTTGATAAATAATAGGCACTTCTGGTAGCCTTGTTATCAGAAACATAATTCCTTTCAGGAAAATCAGTCCCACAAATAAGTTTTTGACAGCAGCATCTGAAGACTAACAGTAATTCAGATACACTGTGAAGTCTTAGTGGGGTTCTTTCCTGTGGGTAACAGTACAAACTTTCACATGCAAGACTAAATAAGGACATACTTCATTTTACCATAACTTTGCTTTACTGTGTTTCATAGATACTGCACTTCTTACCATATGGCCACACCAGAAAGGCACGTGTTTGTCACACTTATGTCGAAGATTTGTGGCAACTCTGCATTGAGCAATTCTACTGGCACCATTTCTTCAACAGGAGGAACTCACTTTGTGCTTTTCTCTTGTATTTTCATAATTCTCATAATATTTCAAATTTTTCCCATTATTATTTTATGATCAGTGACCAGTGAACTCTGATGTTACTATTGTGACTGGGAAACCAAAAATACCATGCGACTTGCTTTATTGTGGTGGTCTGGAACTGAACCTGCAGTATCTCTAAGATATCCCTGTACGCTTATACAATTGTGCATGAAGCAGGAGGCTGAGATGTTGGTCTATGGCTTAATTAAAATCCTTTACACTCCAGAAAGCATGATAGAAATGTGGAGAAAAGATGAACACGAAGGCATTGCAGTGAAGTGATTTTTTAGAATGGCTATATCTACAGGACTGGAAAACATCTGATCAAAGAATGACAAAAACAAAAACCCCTGTCTATTAATACAAGCACTGCTTCATAGAAACATGACTACATTTAGATAATGCAGAAAAGCTTGCCACCTGAAGTGGATGATTTATCACTTCTCACCCAGCCATTTGGTGTCAATGTGATGCACAAACTATTTCTACCAAAGTCAAAGAAATTAGAGAAAAACAGAAGTGAGTGTGGGGGACAGAGACACATGAATAAACAATGAACAAGTGAAAACAGAAAGACACGTACAAGACGGGCACTGAGGTGACAAAGTGAGGTATAAAAAAAAAGAAAAGAAAGATTTGCAGGTAAGTCATTTGTGAAAAGGACAAGCTATACCTTGCCTTCGTCAGCTATGATGGCATACCATGCAAACGTACTTGCCTAATATCCAAATGGGATGGCTGAGACGAGTTTAACTGGTTAGCTTGGAGTTATCCTGCCACAAGGCGACAGCCTCTTTTGCTCCCTTCTCTGGGGACCTCACAGCACTGCTGTCCTCACTGCCCATGAATCTTATTAGCTCTTCTATTTTTTCTAGGTGTATGCATAGGCTTTATAACTAGAGGACTTGTCTACATTAATAACTTGAACCAGTAATATACTATTTCAGCAACCAAGAAGAAAGGCATATTAGATTTCCAATGTCAAAGTATACATTAACTATGTTAAAAACAAAATAAGTATATATCAGCTGGGCGTGGTGGCTCATGCCTGTACTCCCAACACTTTGAGAGGCCGAGGGGGCTGGATCACTGGAGGTCAGGAGTTTGAGACCAGCCTGACCAACATGGCAAAACCCCACCTCTCCTAAAAATACAAAAATTAGCTGGATGTGGTGGTGCACACCTGTAGTCCCAGCTACTTGGAAGGCAGAGGCACAAGAATTGCTTGAACCCAGGAGGCAGAGGTTGCAGTGAGCCGAGATCATGCCATTGCACTCCAACCTGTGAAACAGAGTGAGACTAGGTCTCAAGAAAAAAAAAAAAGGAGGGAAATAAGTATGTCAGGAAATGAAATGAAAATATGGCCATTTTCCTAAAAGTGTAAGAACAAATCTGGTTCAAAAAAAAAATGAAATTAACTTGGTTAGGACTCTGATGAGCACAGTTTGAGACAATAAACCAGTTTTAGAGTCTGGGTTCAAGTGGTTACTTCTCCATAGTTTCTGAGGAAGATAATTTCAGCTAGAGTTCATTGTTCAGCTGAGGACTTCAACACGGCATAAGGCTAAAGGATGGGAGGCACAGGCATGGAAAATTACTGTGGCTAAAAGAGCCTGAATGAAAAAATAAGCTTCGTACAAATGCATGGGAAGTTGGTAACAAGAGACTTTATCTTGTAGCAATGTGGCCCCTTCAATTGGCCAGGTTCAAGCCATCATGGGGTCTGATTTGCTTGGCACTATGAATACTGAACAGTTCAATTGGGCTTCAGTTCAGACAGGGAAAAGAAATGATTACCACAGGAATATTACAGAGATTTTAAAATGTAGAAATGACCAAGTTATGCTACTGGAAGGAAAAAAAAAACCTTCATGGTAGAATTTGGTGTCCCTTAATAAGTGACTATCAATCTGTTTCATTTTCTGTATCTCAGAAGGTTTCACACACACCCTTTCACCTTTACTTAAAAATGCAGACTTCAGTGACAAGCAGGTGAGGTCATTTTCAACTCGCATGTAAATTACAAATGAGGCACAAGGTTTAAGGAGACACCACATAAGGCCCATGAAACTAATAAATGTAGTATCTCATCGTCAATTCTTGGATGATTTCAATATTAGTGGAAACACATTTTCAATGTGTACCCAAGACAAATTAGATGCAGAGCAGGTAGCAGTGAGAAAATGAAGAGGCTTGATTCAAAAAGTCGCCATTCATTCTATCCACTTCGTGTCACGTTTCCATTATCGAAGTTTTCATCACATATGTGTGCTGGCGGCAGGTGTTTATACAGTGTCATTAGACACCGGCATTCCTCTGGAGCATCCCAGTGCCTACGGGCACCTACTCTCACCCCCAGGCTTCACAGAGGCAGTGTGAGAAAGGAGAAGCAAGAGACGTTCCAGTTTCAAATTCTGGTGCAGACACTCTCAGCTGCATGGGCTTGGGCAAAGTACCTCCACCTCTCATCCTGCATGGGCTTGGGCAAAGTACCTCCACCTCTCATCCTGCATGGGCTTGGGCAAAGTACCTCCACCTCTCATCCTAAGTTTATTTATGTGTAAAATGCAGAAACTATTACCTACTTAAGTTTTAGTAAAGATGAAGAAATACAACCTTTATATATCATCCATGACATGCCAAAATACTCCAATAAATGTTAATTCTCGTCTATTTCCTCTTCCTCTATTATTGGTCCAAAAGAAATTAGATTAAAAAGTGTTCTTCTTTCTGGGACTCTGATTGTTGCCTAGTATATAATATTGAAAAGAAATAAGTATGAAAGGGCGAACTGTATTAATTCACTACATTCACCACCAACCCCTGCCATTCATTCCTTATTACTCCTGGATTAGCACTCCATTCTCCTAGCCATTAAGCCTCTTTGTCTCCTGGATTGTAGATACTGCTGTGGTCTACTATTTGAATTTCTACTATTTGAAACAGCATGGAAAACTGACAGTGGCCTCTAAAGTATTGAGAGAGAATAAGAAATAAAAGAGATGCTACATGGGGTAGTAAGAGAGCACTGGACTTGGTGTCTGCAGCTTGTGTTTAAGTCCACAGCAGAACACTCATTGCCTTGATTTTCTGTGTCCTACTTATCACATTAGAAATGTGGATAATTATTAGGCTTATCTTATTTAAGCCATAAGAATTTGTGAGGATCAAATACACTTATTCATGATATTTCTTTAAAGTGCTAAATAAAATTTAATGACTGACACTATTCTTGTCATTATAAGATTACACAGATACGTTTGGAATTATTTTCTTCATATTGCAGTCTTGCTTTCCTTCTGAAGTTAACCAAATCTAATATAAGAGTTACACAGTCCCTGAGCTTACAGAAATGTAATCGGAGAACTTTAGCTGATGCCACTTAATACCCGAAGACCAGACTAAATTGGGTTTTCCTGTGATTTGGGCCAAAAAACATAGTGAGTACACATTATCTCTGGCCAGTCTACTTCCTCAAAAAGTGATCTGAACCCTCGATAAATTCTATAATCAACCAGGCCACTCCAGGTTTCTGCTTCTTCTGGAGTATCCCTTAGTCATATACTCCCCATGTGACTGTCACCATAACACAGTCTACATCTCTGAGACTCATATAGTCTAGAACATAAGGTCTCAACCTGTGAGAGTGACAGTCCTCCATTAGTATCACATGGTGACACACCATTAACATTAACATAGAGAATTTAGGGGATTGCAAAACAACAAAATAAGCTCAGTCAACAATGTGGTGTTTAAACATTTCCAGCAATTCTAAGGCTCCAAAACAGCTGTAAACAATTTGGGGAATAAGATCAGCCAAAGAGAATGTCTAATTTCCATTAATGTGGGAGGGTCTATTCAGCCCCTGCTGCAGCCATAGAGGCAGTATGTGAGACAGTTTTCCAGCCTGCTTCCAGCTCAGCTTGGTGAAAATTACTTCCTGGCATTCTTTCAAGTTCTTCATTGTGGAGCCAGACTGTCTGGGTTCAATTCATAAGCTGACCGCTTACCAGCAGTATAACCCTAAGGTCAGAACCCCCAAGCAAGATCCTTAACCTCTTTGCCTCACTTTCCTCATCTGTAAAATGGAGTAATAACAAAGCTCCCCTCATTACGGTATTGTCAGAATTAAACTGAAACTAGAATAGTTTCAGAGAGGAAGTGGTTACTTATTATGTATTAACTATTATTATTATTTTAAGTGATATGTAAATGTTTAAAAACAAATAATTTTTATGTTTTTTACAGTATGCCAAACTCATATATTCCATTTGCATGGGATGTGAAGCATATACTATTACCCCTACTTTACAAGCAAAGAGACTGAGAATCAGAGAGGTTGGCAGGTTAACCATATTGGTAAGTTAATCATGATTTCTAACACAGCCCCCCTCCTCCAACTCTACCACCCACATTAAACCTCAACGCCTCCAAGAGTTTCTTTAGAAACAGAAATGAAGCAACTGGCTGCACATGATTATTAGAACAGAGAGCAAGCTCTGAACAAGCCAAAATTCAATCTTTGACAGGAAGACTAGGCAACAGCATTGTCATTTTCAAGTGAACAACACAGCCAAGTCATTTCGTTATTGGCAGAACTTCCAACCTGAAAAATTTCATATAGAACTGAACCAAATAAGCCTATTGCAAAGAGGATGAAGAGTTATAATGATACTTTCAAAAAACAATCGAGAAAGCATGAAATAGCTTTCATATCACGTAGGTCCTGTAAACCCAGAAAATTTGAGACAGGTCTCAGTTAATTTAGAAAGTTTATTTTGCCCAAGTTGAGGCCATGTTCCCATGACACAGCCTCAGGATGTCCTGATGACATGCACCCGAGGTGATGGGGGCACAGCTTAGTTTTATACATTTTACAGAGACAAGAAACATCCATCAATACATGTAAGATGTACACTGGTTGGTTCGGTTTGGAAAGGCAGGACAACTTGAAGTAAAGCAAGGAAGGGGCTTCCAGGTCACAGATAAGTGAGAGAAGAACAGCTGCATTCTTTTGAATTTCTGATCAGCCTTTCCAAAGGAGGCAACCCAGATGTGCATCTAGCTCAGTGGGCAGAGGGGTGACTGAACAGAATGGAAGGCAGGTTGGCCCTAAGCAGTTACCAGCTTCACTTTTCCCTTTAGCTTAGTGATTTGGGGGTCCCAAGATTTATTTTCCTTTACAGTCCATGCTAAAGAAGGAAAGTGTCAATTGACATATGGGTGTAATTATGAATATACATGTTGGCTTAATGAAAAGGAAACAAGAAAAACAGAAAATGACTTTCCAAAATCAAACATCCACATAAGAAAAGATGTCCAGATTGTGATTAAATCTGCCTGGCCCATATTAGCTTTGTATATCATTTTGCCCTTGAAAATTGCTAAACATCAGGTCAGTCAACATGCAAGCAGGGAAGGGGACAAGGCGAATATAAATCCCAGGGGCGCTGCACATCTGCAGGGAGCTAGCTTGTGGGCTTCCACTCTCTTTTGCTCTGCCATTGCCCTGGGTCCATCTAAAGGGAAAGGCACTATGACCAACCAGGGTACTGGTGGATAACAACTGCTCTCCTCCTTCCAGTGAAGGAAGGGAGGAGATTTACTTTTTTATGCATATACTAGGTTCTCTGTATCTGAAAACCATACACTGAGGAGCGCCTCAATGATAGCATGTAATCCCATTAAAAAAGTGTGACTCATTAAGGCTCCAATCATCTCATACACCTATGATGTACTAAAATTCAGTTCCCTAAAAGCAAATGTCAAACTGAAAGCATCCTGAGACTAAAGGAGTGTTTCTCTAGAAATAAAGCATTCTTCAAATGGGCAAAAGTGATGAATAAGTAAGTATGCTTCTCTCTCTCTCTGTCCCCCCCCACTGCCCACATCCCACCTTTGATGTGACAGGAGAGAAGTCATTACCATTTTAACACTGCTGCTCTATCATTTCTCTTGTAGGGGCAATAATATGACTATTTTCTAACTCCTTTCTCCAAATCATCAGCATTAAGTAGCAAACTCTTAAGGAGGGCAGACTTGGAAAGGAAAATTACAGGCTAGCTATTATGACCTGACAAATTCATTATCCGTCTTAATGAATGAAAGTACAAAGTGCCAAAACAATGTTTAATTCAAAAATCATTTATCTTGGCTTTACAAGGGAGAAAACAGTGAGTCAGAAACACATCTAAGCACTAATTTGGACACAATTTCTCCCTGTTTTTGTTTGACATGGCCTCACATGAACCCAAAAGAGCCACCTCTACAGTCGAGAGACAGACGATCAAGGTCTTCTAGCAAGAGATGCTTTTTTCGACATTCCCAAAGCACTTTCCATCAACTGCACAGGCAGAAACTATGTCCTCTTCCTTGATCACACTAATCTTCATCTCCATCAACCTTGGATTGAGAGAAGCAGATGCTTCCTTCAAACTCAATGAGTGCAGCCTTCAATTCTTTCTAAATCCAGGGAAGACCAAGCATGGTTCAAAGTTCCATACTTAACATTTCAAAGAAGTAAAACCCATCATCCAGCCACGTTTCCAACCCTGGCCACAGTGAAAGAAGTAAAGAAGATAAAAAGGAAGGCAAGGAGGGTTTCCACATGTTGTCCCATCCAAGATCAAGTGGTCTTTCTATGCCCTTGCCTTGGACTTCACCACAGGAAACCCAGTGTGTGTTTCTTGTAATCACTGCATTAAGGATCTGAACTACAAATCCAAGTATGGTACAGGAGACAGGGCGATTCCCGGCTATATTTTGTTGGCTCTTAAAAATCAGAATTCATGCACATGTGTAGCTAGGATTTAGCCAGTCCCTTCCTCCTAAAACACTGCAGCAAGGGGAAAAGAAGAGGTTGGCTATACCAATATTTCAAACACATTGAGAGAGAAGCAGCTCTATGATGAAGCCCGAGGACTGGGACTTTGTCGCTAGAGAGTTCATTTAGATTTATATAACTCGAGCTGTCTTTGTATGGTTCATAAAAAATTACTATGTGAAAACCTTGGCTGCTCATGGAATTATTCATTGCAGACCCTCTGAAACAAATAACTGTTAAACACATAAAAGGGTTCGTGTATGAAGGGGATAAGCAAATGAAACATGTTAAACAAATTATAACTGAGAGGAGTAAATTGGTCCTCTGGTCACAAGAAGAAAGGCAAAAAGTAGAGTTTTGCATTTAACTTATGAAAGGCAGATGCAACAGTTAATTTTAAAATTAAGATCACAAAATCAATTGAACAGGTAGGCAAATTGTTGTTGTGGGATGTAGGAGAGTAGGTAGGACATGAGATCAACACCAGATGAAGGCTCTGATATGGATTCTTTCTCTCCTCGTCCCACCTACCCTCCTTCCCCATTGGCCTATCTAGGTCTGTCTCCTTCCAAGAGTACAAAGGTTAACCTAGTTTGCTCCATGGCAACCCTCTAAGTCTAGAGCAATCTAAGTCTCCTCATACTCAGAAGCACCTGAAAGGCTCAGTTAGTTCTCTTATCATGTAGGGTTTGGGTTCTAGTGTAAGGAAGAGCAGGTTTCATGGACTATACATTTTTACTTTTCAAATATCGACAAATTCTTGGTCATGCCAAAGGTTGCAAGCTCCTATGTTTTAGAAATTAAGTGTGAGGCAGAACTATCTTACTCTAGTTTGAGTTGAACAGGTGCATGAGCCCTGAAATCTGGGACCCTTGGAAACTGCTCAAGTTGGCTGTATGTGGGGTGGGGAGAGTTACATATCCTGGCCACTTCCCAAGAGGCTCAATTTTCTATTTTTGTGACAAACAGAAAACACTGGAAAAATACATAAGAAGTTATCCTTTTGTTAATTTTTCCACACATAAGGACATAAAAGCAGAGGGAGGAGTGGAAAGAGTTCACTGGACGAGGGATGGGTTAGAATGTCCCTGAGATTTCTTGGGAGCCATAAAATACCAAGTGTTTTCATTGCTAAACTTGTCAAAATCATGTGTTGGGAATTACACTCTTTTAAAGGCTTGTTGAATCCTGAAATATGCCAGAGATCACATTTACTAATGTATTGGGATTTTGCAGAAATATAGAACCAATAGGACACACACACACACAAAGTTTTATGTTAAGTTACTATATACTATGTTATATATCTGTAACATAAAATGTATTATAACATAGGCTGAGACGTCTAAAGGTCTGCCGTCAGAAAACTAGAGGAGACCCAGCCAAGCCGATGGTGTAAGTTCCAGTTCAAGGCCAACTTCAAAGACAGAAGACTGATATCCCTGATCAAAGACAGTCAGGCAGACAGAAAGAATTCTTTTTCATTCAGGCTTTTATTCCATGCAGGCTTTCCAGAGATTGGATGAGGCTCACCCACACTGGGGAGACAATCTGCCTTACTCAGTCTACTGATTCAGATGTTCCTGTCATCCAGAAATGCACTCACAGACACATCCCGACATAATATTTAACCCAGTGTCTCAGCACTCTACGGCCTGGTCAAGTTAACATATAAAATTAATCACCAGCACCAAAAAAAAAAAAAAATGGCAGTCATAACTGTTATGAGGAATACTTCCATCTTCCCCACTCCTATTGTTCCCCTGTGGAGGAATTTCCATATGCCCAAAACTTCCTCCTGTGTTCTGCCTCCTGTGTTCATACCAGGGGAAGAGAAGAAGTGAATTAATTGATCGTAGAGTCTGGAAGAAGGAATTGGGTGTGCAGGACTCCATCTTACGTGGTTCTCTACATGAATGTACCTGTCTATAGGATAAGTATTCATCCCTTTCAGCTCGCAGTCCCATGGAAAGGTTTTTGTGAGACAAGGTCAACTCCGGGAGTCCCTAAAAGTCTAATATTTGGTTCACTGGCCAGGAACCTAAAGAAACAGATAATGGATTTCTGGATGTAAAATACCTGGAGAGGGTAGTAATTCTGTTGGGGGCTTGCCTTGAGTGTCTTCACTCTGGGGGTGTATTAGTAAGCTCAGGCCACAAGAAACTCAGCAAATCCTGGCTGTGGGACTTTTCACAGTTGTGGCTGGGCTGCTCCAGCTCTAGTATGTGAGATACTGCAGCACGTCCTTAAGCTACACGGGCTCGTCTTACCCTAGCGATGCAGGTGAGGAAGGCTAAGGCTGTGAAGAGAGCAGACCAACTCCCAAGGCTCCTTAATGAGTTCAATTGTGTCCCCCATAAAGATATGTTAAAGCCCTTACCCCAGCCAGGCATGGTGGCTCACACCTGTAAACCCGGCACTTTGGGAGGCTGAGACGGGCAGATCACTTGAGGTCAGGAGTTTGAGAACAGCGTGACAGAAAGGGTGAAACCTCATCTCTACTAAAAAGACAAAAATTAACTGGCCATGGTGGCGCGCACCCGTAATCTCAGCTACTCAGGAGGCTAAGGCAGGAGAATCGCTTGAACCAGGGAGGCAAAGATTGCAGTGAGCCCAGATCGCACCACTGCACTCCAGCCTGGGTGACAAAGCAAGACTCCCTCTCAGAAAAAAACAAAACAAAACAAAACAAAAAAACAAAAACAAAGAAAAACACAGCCCTCACCCCCAGCAACTCAGAATGTGATCTTATTTGGAGACAGGGTCAGTGCAGGTGTAATCAGTTAAGATGAACTCATACTGCAGCACAGCAGAGTGGGCCCTCTAACTGCTGTCCTTTTAAGAGGAGAAGAGTCACAGAGACACAGACATGCAGCGAGAATGCCATGTGGTGAAGAAAACAGGGACTGGAGTGACGCAGCCGCAGGCCAAAGAATGCCAAGGACTATCAGGAACCAAAAGAAGCTGAGAAAGGCAGGAAAGATTCTTCCCTACAGACCCTCAAAGGGAACACGGCTGCTGCGCCTCTTGATTTCCGACTTCTAGACTCCATTGCAGCAAAACAGTAAGTTACTATTATCTTTCTTTTTTTTTTTTTGAGATGGAGTCTCGCTCTGTCACCAGACTGGAGTGCAGTGGCATGATCTTGGCTCACTGCAACCTCCACCTCCTGGGTTCAAGTGATCCCCCTGCCTCAGCCTCCTGAGTAGCTGGGACTATAGGTGCACACCACCACTCCCAGCTAATTTTTTGTATTTTAGTAGAGATGGGGTTTCACCATGTTGGCCAGGATGGTCTCGATCTCTTGACCTGGTGATCTGCCCACCTCAGCCTCCCAAAGTGCTGGATTACAGGCATGCACCACCGCACCCAGCCTAAGTTGCTATTATCTTAAGCTACCCAGTGTCTGTATCATATTTTGTTATGGGAGTGCTAGGAAATGAATAGAGACTAATAAAACAATCATTTCCACTGCAGACAAGCACATGCACAGAGGTTCCTTAATTTACTGTGAAATGCAGTCCAAGGAAAAATAAGCCTTTGTCTAAATATCCTTGGAAAATTGCCCCTGCCTCAATTACAGACAAGACTCTTCTACAGTCTACAGCTGGGTGAAAAACAAGACGAAGAGAGCTGACCAAGGTAGTGAGAACATTAGAACTCAGCAACCCAGCACTGTCTGTGTTCCCTCAGCCCAGCTTCCAGATCCTTCTATCTGCTGACCTAGTCTACTTTGACAGGCTTAAATTTGTAACTTATTAAGAATAATGTTCACTAAGCATTTTTCATGTGTCTGGCAGTGATCTAGTAGCCCTTACATGTATTATATTCAAATCCTTGCAATAACTTGAGAGAGAAGCATTTTAACTCCATTTTCTCGAATGAGAGACTGAGTTTTGTATGCCTCTGTATTAGTCCATTTTCACGCTGCCAATAAAGACACACCTGAGACTGGGAAGAAGAATAGGGTTAATGGACTCAGTTCCACATGGCTGGGGAGGCCTCATAATCATGGTGGAAGGCAAAGAGGAGCAAGTCACATCTTTCTTGGGTGGAAGGAGGCAAAAGAGAGCGTGTGCAGGGAAACTCCTCCTTATATAACCATCATATCTGGTGAGACTCATTCACTGTCATGAGAACAGCATGGGAAAGACCCACCCCCATGATTCAGTGATTTCCTGCTGGGTCCCTCCCACAACACCTGGGAATTATGGGAGCCACAAATGAGATTTGGGTGGGGACGCAGAGCCAAACCATATCAGCGTCCAATAAATCAAAGAGCCTGATTTTAAGCCAGGACTGTCTGAGTCTAAAGCCACAGCTCAGTCTTGAAAATATTTCTGGATACGAAGAAGCAGGTGTACCATGTAATTTGGGAATGTAAGACTAAATCACTGTGCCAGAGATGAACAAAAAGCACAAGCTTTCCTCAACAACTATTCATCAAGATGTTTCTCATATATGAGAGATCCCCAAAATACAAAATAACACTCCTTACTGAGAAGATCCCACTGAAGACTCATTTTCTAATTCCACCAGGAAAAACCAGACTAGGTAGAAAATTCCAACTTTGGTTTAGATAGCTCTGATTGAATTTCAGGGTTGAGCTAAGTAAAAGAAGGAGAGTTCCAGAGGGTCACTGTTATTCTCGATCTAGTTTCTAATATCATGAGGTCTGAAACATTACTTGCTACTAACATTGTTTGGCAGCATTTACTCTTGATAGGTTGGAAATTCCTAGCAATCAACATACTCCTTTCTGGAAACCACAAACAGGATGATATATGGACCGATGGTTTGCAAGGACCAGGTGTACAAACCGCTTAACTAAGCTTGCACTAGGATTTTGTGACACGTCATTATTGCTCTGGGGATCAAGTTTGAAGTTAGAATCCCCCCAACCTGCCTACCCCATCCGCAACGTGCAAGAAACTTTGTCTTCTGTTCCAACAATTACTGCATGCACTCAACTCTGGGATTACTCAACAGCAGCACATCTCAAACTTTAATTTGCATCCAAGTCACTTGGAGAAGTTACATTTCAATGCCGATTCTGATTAGGTAGATCTAGGGTGGAGCCTGGATTTTGTATCTCTAACAACTACTAGGGATGGGAGGCTGCTGATCCCAGATCCCACCCTGAGTAGCCTGCGGATAAATGACCAATGTTCACAAACTCCCTGGCCCTTTCACGCCTCTGAGCCTTCCTCACACACAGGAACAACCCTGCGTTCCAGTTCCCTCTGGTGACTCTGCTGCACGTGAGTCTGGATCAGACATCAGCTCCTCTGTGAAGCCTCTGCAAGATCTCCCCCTTCCCAGACATGGCTCTTTCCTTTGGCTTCTAAGTACCACCTTAAATGGAATTATGGTTCTCCTTCCTCTGTCTGTCTTTGTCACAGATTGACCTCTTGGGGGGGTGGAAGTTGGCATCAAATGCCCACTTCTTATCTTTGACACTTTTCAAGGGGCCTGACCTAGGGTAGGTGTTAAACTAGGTTAGCTGAATAATGAATCCGACTTAACAGGTTGTGTTGTCAGAGCTTATACTTCCCCCAGTTTTCAAAGATAATTGGCGAATCTCTAGTTCTTTCAGTCCCTTGCACTGTGATTGGACACACTTGATGACTTGTACTTGTTTGAGAAATTCTTTTTAAAATATGACATCACTTTTTCTGGGCTGCAATTTTAAATCATAGAGCTCTACTATGAAGAATGGGGTCCAGAGAATGATGCCTTAGTATGAGACACTTATAACTTTATGATTCTGTGCAAATTATTTGCATTCTCAGTTCCAGGGCTTCTTTTCTAAAATGGTTATAATAATAGTTCTTGCCTCATTGGTTCTGGGGTTAAATGAGTGAATATATGTAATGCACTTAAAGCCATGCCTGGCACAAACTAAGCAAAATACAATGATTAGCTGTTGCTATCTTCATGCCTTTCACATAAAGCCATGTGCTTTGCCACTGAAAGGACTGAAGACACTTGTTTGCACTGCTCTGTCATTCCTGTCGTGTGTTATATGACACTTTTGTCATTTGCCTTCTGCTTTCTTTGACATGCTTCCTACATTACCTGCGTAGATAATTTCAAACAATATGCGTTTTTAAGGTTTTCTGCTTTTTCATTCTTGTTTGTCTCAGCTCCTTTGGGATTTCCTCCAACTGACACTATCCTCAAAGATGTGGTACTCCGGCCCCTGGACTCTGCCTGCCATTCCCCTCGTATATGGGCTTTTATATCTGAGCTCACAGGATAAACTTACATACCGGCTCCAATTTCTGGCCTTTGGAAATTCTCACAATTATATGACTAGAATTTCATTTTTAAATATTTTTTATTTTAAACTCTTTCCCATCATTACTTTTCCTAACTTCTGAGAGATAAAACCATGAGCAAAGAATGTCTGAATTTTACAGATGCTTTTTATTAGCGACTAGAATGGAAGCCTTGGAGGACCTGGGCTTGCCCATCACTTACCTTTCGTCCCTGTCCCTGCCAAGATACGAGGCTGTGTCATTCAAAGACCCGATACTCACAAAACAAAAATCATTTCTGCTTCTTTCTCCTTTCATCCTGATGAAAATGCACTACTTCCAGCATCAAATATGTGAATTTCTAATTAAGTAGGTAACATCATTTTTTACTGTATTTTCCCAGTTCTTTCCATTAGATCCGTTATTTTGAAAAACTAAAAGCATATTTTATCTTATAGAGTTTAAAGAAATCTAAACTATAAATCATATAGGATATCCTGCTTTATGATTTATGAAAGAAAAAACCAACACAGAACAATCAGCAGCTACATATTAAAAAAAAAAAGGCTTTAGCCCTTCTTCAAAAGTTTTCAAAGGTAACTGGCTTTGTCCTACTCAAAAAAAAAAAAAAAAAAAAAAAGGTTTTAGCCCTTTTTCAAAATAATGATAGAAGTGAAAAAAAAAAAAACCAGGTTCACACTATACATATTAATCTTTAAGTGAATCCCTGCTTTAATCTACTTTTTCTAAACATTAGCCAAATTGGTCCCTGTTACTGTGACTAGAAGGCCTTGCACTGTTAACAAAATCAGAGAACACTTAATTCTAAGATGCAAACGTGAAGATGCGATGAGTCAATACTGGCAAGATGTTATGAAAAAGCAGTCATATTAGAGGTGTTAATAGACTATTGAAAAAAAATGCTCCATCCAGGTCTTCAACAGCCATATATTAAATGAGCAAATAAGAGTAAATCTGACCAGCAATTCAGTCTGAAAAACTCAGCACATGTAGCTGTAGATAGGGAGAGTCAAGGGCACACAGGGAGACACAAGAGAAAGATAGAGTATGTGGTAATATAAGAGATTGTGTTCTGGAGGAGAATTTCTTGATCTGTACATTGGAAAAGACCTGTACCTTTTAAAACATTCGGTTCATACAAATATTTTGTAAGATGTAACAAAAATGAAGAGAAAAACAAAAGCTTTTCTTTAAGAAATAAAAAAACAGGTATACAAAGCCAAGCCCATTGCTCACCTGTGTGGATGGTGTAGTCATGTTAATTTGTTATAAAGGATTATAATCGCTCTCAAATTCTCTACTAACCTTGCTGTAGACAAATAGTTCAGAGACTGTTACTGACCCCACTTTGATTATTGCTGCTCTATTATAAGCTACTAGAAACACATACACACACATGCACACACACACACGTGGCTAAAAATGAGTCAGAATCACAATAGCCCAAAGTACATTCTCTCTCACATGTCCCAAGACAGCTTCTAAGGAGGTGGCAGGCTCCCTCACTGTCCATTCCCAGGACCACACAGAAATCTGAGCAGGTCCGTCCTCACTCAAAGTATCCTGTTGGCTCCTAGAATAAAATCCCCATCCTTTTTATGACCTAGATGGTCCTGTATCAACTGTCCCCTGCCTATTTCTCCATCTTCATTACTATGTTGTAAATACACATGGGCATTTCTCGAAAAATCCCTAAGCTTTCGCCAGCTCTAGAGCTTCCACAGTATTGCTCCCTCTTCGTGGACTCCTGACCCACCCATCCAATCCACACATTAGAAATAGCTGAGATACATCAACATTCATCCCATGGAGCAGGGAGGTCAATTCCCCCTCCCTGAAATCAGGGAGGCTCCGGGACTGCTGAGACTAACAGAATATGGGAGAAGTGATGCTGTGTCCATTTCAGAACCCAGGCTTTAAGAAATTGGCAGCTTCCACTTTCGGTCTCTTAGAAGACTCTTTCTGGAGCCCTGAGGAACCATATGTAGGGTCCATTTACCTAGAGACCATTCTGCTGGAGAGGCCCTCTGAAGTTCCTGTGAACTCTCTGAGCAATAGTTCCAGCTGAGCTCAACTATCCGGCCCTCCCAGCCAGGGTGCAGGCACCCATCAGTGGCCCTCTAGATCAGACGGAGCACCAGCTACAAACCAGCAGTGACCTCAGTCACGCAGCAAGCAGCAGAAGCAGCACAGTCAAGCCCAGCCCAAATTTCTCACTGAAAAAACTTGTGAGCTATTATATAATCCAATGGTTGCTATTTTAAATAACTGAGTGGTAGGCAGAATAATGCCCCTCACCCCCAAAAACTGTACATATTCTAATCTCATGGACCTATGAATATGTTACTTTATGTGGTAAAGGAACTTGCAAATGTGATTCAGGATCACCATTATCCTGGATTATCTGGGAGGGCTCAGAGTAATCACAAGGCTTTTTATGAGAAGGAGGAGAGTCAGAGAGACTTGTAGAGGATATGCCACTGGCTTTAAAGATGCAGAAGAGGATCATGAACCCAGATGGAAAAGAAAAGGAAAGAATTCTCTTCTACAGCCTCCAGAAGAAACAGACTTTCCAACACATCATTGTTAGTCTTCTAAGACTCGCTTCAGACTTCTGACCTGCAGAACTGTCAGGCAGATTTGTGATGTATTAAGACACTGAGCCATCATGTTTACAGTAGCATCAGGAAACTAATGCATAAGACCGGTCATGGTGGCTCATGCCTATGATCTCAGCACTTTGGGAGGCCAAGGCGGGCAGATCACTTGAGGTCAGGAGTTCGAGACCAGCCTGGCCAACATGGTAAAACCCTGCCTCTACTAAAAATACAAAAATTAGCCAGGCATGGTGGATTGCGCCTGTAATCCCAGCTGCTCAAGAGGCTGAGGCAGGAGAATCGCTTGAACCCCGGAGGCGGAGGATGCAGTAAGCTGAGACCACATCACTGCACTCCAGGTGGGGCAACAGAATGAGACTCCGTCTAAAAAAAAAAAAAAACAGAAATGAATGTATAAAGTTTTAGGTTGATTTGTTATGCAGTAATAGAAAATGAAAACAGACCTTTTCCTCCCATCCCACCTCCTCACACAGGTGTGTGCACACAAATATTACCTTGCTAATTCCTGTTCATTATTCAGAATTCAGCTTAAATTTTTACTTATTCACATGTGGTAAAGAATGTATTTTTAGTAGCTGTAATTTATTTTTGAGATAATATAATATCTGTGTCCTGGTCAGGTGGGGTGGCTCATGCTGGTAATCCTTGCACTTTGGGGGGCCGAGGCTGGTGGATCACCTGAGGTCAGGAATTTGAGACCAGCCTGGCAAATGTAGTGAAACCCCATCTCTACTAAAAATACAAAAATTAGCTGGGTGTGGTAGTGGACACTTGTAATCCCAGCTACTCAGAAGGCTGAGGTAGGAGAACTGCTTGGACTCAAGAGGTGGAGGTTACAGTGAGCTGAGATTGTGCCACTGCACTCAAGCCTGGGAAACCAAGAGCAAAACTCTGTCTCATCATCATCATCATCATCATCATCTTCATCATCATCATATCTGTGTCCCTATGTGATAAAAAGTTCAGAAGCTCAGGCCTGCGTCTATTTGCCTGATTGGTGAATCCCTATTACCCAAGTGCAATACCTGACATTCAGGAAATATTTGATGAGTGAGAACATGACTGGTTAAACGAATGCAGATGGATCTGAATATAAACCTTGTGTTGGAATTTTAGCTTGTAAATGTATATAAAACAGAAAAAAGGTGTTCGAAGTATGTGCAACTAATGGCAAAAAAATTTAAGACTAAAAAAAATTTTGTTTTGTTTTGAGACGGAATCTTGCTCTGTCACCCAGGCTGGATGGAGTGCAGTGGTACGATCTCTGCTCACTGAAACCTCCAGCTCCTGGTTTCAGGCGACTCTCCTGCCTCAGCCTCCTGAGTAGCTGGGACTACAGGCGCGCCACCATGCCCTGCTAATTTTTTTATTTTTAGTAGAGATGGGGTTTCACCATGTTGGCCAGGCTGGTCTTGAACTCCTGACCTCATGATCCACCTGCCTCAGCCTCACAAAATGCTGGCATTATAGGCATGTGCCACTGAGCCCAGCCAAAACCTTTTTTTAGATTGGTGATTTTTTAAAAACTGGATTAAGTGATTGCTATACAGGTTAGTACTGAATATCTGAGTATTAGGGATGGGATAAAGAAACAGTGATCATCATTCAAAAATCTAAACTGATGGTGACAAAAGTCAAATCATTGAATTTTGATCAAGTCACATTCAGCAAAATTCTAAGAGCAACTGGCCAAAGAGGCATTTTCAGCCCTTGAATATGAACCAACCTGAATTTTCTATATTAGACAATATTGGAAAACACAAAATAAAAATAACCTATAATCCTAACACTCATAGATTATAACTACTGATAACATCATGAAATATGTCCTTCTCATCTTTTTCCTCTTCAAATATAGTCCTACGCACAATTGGGATCACGTAGTAAATACTGATTTATAATCTGCTTTTTTCAGATACATTTTCCCACATCATTAAACATTGTTCTTTAACTTTTTCTTTTCATAATTTCAACTCTTATTTTAGCTTCAGGAGGTCTATGTGCAGGTTTGTTGCCTGGGTATATTGTGTGATGTTGAGGTTTGGGGTAAAGTTGATCTTAGTATATTGAGCAAAGCACCTGAGAGTTTCTCAACTCCTGCTCCCTTCCCCATCTAATATTCCCCACTGTCTATTGTTCCCATCTTTATGTCCATGAGTACTCAATGTTTAGCTCCAACTTATGATAACACACAGTATTTGGTTTTCTGATCCTCTGTTAATTAGCTTAGGATAATGGCCTTCGGTTGCATCCGTGTTAATGCAAAGGACATAATTTTGTTATTTTTTATGGCTGCAGAGTATTCCATGGTGTATATATACCACATTTTCTTTATCCCATCCACCATTGATGGGCAACTAGGTTGAGTCTATGTCTTTGCTACTGTGAGTAGTGCTGTGATGAACATATGAGTGTCTTTTCGGTAGAACAATTTGTTTCTTTTTGAATATATACTCAGTAATGGGATTACTGGGTTGAATAATAGTTCTGTTTTAAATTCTTTGAGAAATATCCAAACTGCTAGCCACAGTGGCTGAACTAGTCTGCTTTCCCACCAACAGTGCATAAGGCATCTAACATGGTTTTAGTAGCTAAATATAACTTTGACATGTAGATGTTTTAACAAAATATTTTACCAATGTTTTCATGTTACAAAGATAAGAAGCATATATCTACCAATAAAATTCAGGTTTTTAAAGTTAATTTTCTAGAGTGACATTCCTAGGTCCTCTGAATTCACGTTTCCTAGTTGTAAAGTATAATAAGGGACATTTGAGAAATAAAACATACTATATCCCCCACATTTGACGATTAACAACACACAGCAACACATTTAAAAAGCTCTGAAAAGTCTAGTAATAGAAAAGAACCTGTGTTTAGCTTTGTGTAATGGAAAAGAAAACATATTTGACAACAGAAGATGTTTCTGTACCTCCTAGAGCATGCACTGCGTGCAGGTGTAGGCGGCCTTGAGCTTCACGGTAACTCTGCTGCTGTTATGTGTTGAAAGTGTTCATTTTCCTTTAAAACCAGAAGTTGGTTTCCCACCAGGAGAGATAGGTTTCTCTCTGCTATCCATTTAAAATGCCATCTTTATCCCACCCTAAATTCCCATACACAACTCAGTCTACCTCTGAACTCTCTTTTTCACTGTGCTAAGCTGTACCATACCACACTTCCTTTTTTTATTTTTATTTTTTGTTTTTTGAGATGGAGTTTTACTCTTTTTGCCCAGGCCAGAGTGCAATGGCACAATCTCGCCTCACTGCAACCCCCACCTTTCAGGTTCAAGCAATTCTCCTGCCTCAGCCTCTTGTCACCATGCCTGGCTAATTTTTTTTGTATTTTTAGTAGAGACAGGGTTTCACCATACTGGCCAGTTTGATCTTGAACTCCTGACCTCAGGTGATCCACCCGCCTTTGCACCCCAAAGTGCTGGGATTACAAGCGTGAACCACCACTCCCGGCCCACACTTCTTTAATATTTAATAAATGCATTCTATATTTTCATGACACTAAGGAAATGTTACTCTCATTATTCATTTCAAAATTGTCCTGGACATCCTCACATGTACATGTATCATTCTACAAATAAATTCAATATACACATGTAATTCAACATATATAATGTCATACATATATAACTGAATTTAATTCAGTATCCACATATGCTTACAGATGTTGCATTTATTATTCAAGGTAAAGAAAGTAAATTTAAGTTTCAACATTAAAACCCTCTTGGGATTTTAATGGGAATTGGGTTGAATTCATTTAAGGAAGATTTTGCCATAGGAATGAACTCTACCCGTCTCTGAACAAGTTAAAGATAGATACACTGTTTACACGAAGTGGTTGTGATTTAGGTTATAAAAGTAAACAAGCTAAATGCATATGGAGAAGCACTGGATATAATTTTTTATTTAATCCTCATAGAAAACACAAAAAGTAGGTAATTTTATTATTCCTTGTTTACAGAGAAGAAAATTACTTGTATCACACATAAATGAAAGTAAAAACAACTCAAAATTTTTGTTTCACAGCTTCTTTTTCTCATTCAGATTAAATGATGAATTCAATTTCCTATTTCATTTTTCAGTGCATCCATTAACCAGAATTTAGGCCTTTGTAAATTTCTGAGATTTGATGAATTCATTCCCCAGTTTCTGTCCTGTCCATTTCCAATCCAGCCAAACAAAACATGAGCTTTACATTGTCCCAGTTTCTAGGAAACATAATATAACTTGCAAAAGATCATCTGAAGCCAAAGTTGGTTCTAGGATAACACTAAAAAGTAAAATTTAAAAAAAGGGAAAGAATAGTATTATTTTTGTCTCTAAGAATGTTTCTTCTGTTTCTCCATAACAAACCAGTGAACCAAAAACAAAAAAAACAAACAACAAAAAAAACTGAGCACACATATTAACTAACCAATTTAGCCATATTTTGTGCCAATAAAATGGAAGTTACTTCTCCAAATTTCATCAGTTAAAAAATCACAAGCTCTAATTTGGTACTCTGAGATATCAGCAGATGAAGAATTAAAACGATTAAATGTATTGAGGTTAAAAGATATTGAGAAAAGATTAAATAAAATTAGATTGGTGAGGAAGAAATAACATTTTTCTTCTACCTTTGAAATTGGTGTGGGATAGCTTTAGAATTTTAGACTTCTAAATATATCTCATTTAGTGATCCAGAATGTTAAAAACATTTCTGAGAGGAGCTGGTTATTTATAGAGCTAGACACAGTTCACAGACAATAAACCATCTTTTGGTTTTAAAATGTTAAATGACAATGTAAAATAGAAATAGTATCTTCTGTTCCACCTTCCTTTCAAAGTACCTATTCTGCTTAAAGTTGTTTGTTCCCTTAACACAAAAGACAACTAAGAGTAAATAACTGCCAAATATTCCCCTGATATACCTCAAGTCTCCATAAGCAATAACATTAAGCTTTTTAAAAATAAAAACTACACTTTTCATGTGTTATCTTGATTTTGCATAGCTTTATGATTACAGTTGGAAAAGTTAGTCAAGAGGGTTATTCCATCTTAAAATCATGAATAAAAACATATTCATCCATTCAATAAATATTTATCAAATGTTTATTAAATGACAAATACTCCAGTAGCCACCAGGCACACAGAGCTGAATAAAACACAATTCCTTCCTCAAAAGACTTAAACCAAGTGCAGGAATGATACCATGGAGACATCACAGGAAGCATATACAAAACTCTCATGCAGGGGTATGTTGACTGGGCTGTGGCCTAGTACTGGCATTGCTGTGGATCATGCATGTCTGGGCATATTTGCAAATCTGGTGAGGAAGACCTGATATAAGTTAAATGTTTGGTTTCTGAATAGTAGAAAGCCTTGCAGCCAATGACACTTCATAACAAAAGAATAAAAGTATCATATAAGAATTTATGGTATCCAATATTAGAAACTGATAAAATCAAGGCATACTGCTTCCTTAAATTAGCACATATTCTCTAGCTCTAATTTTGCTAAAAGTGAGCCCAGGGCAGCAGGAACCCTTTGCTTGACTCCCATACTTTTGTCTCAAATATATTTCTCTTTTTCTGAGTAGGGATCTCACTCACTGTGTTTCCCAGGCTGAAGTGTAGTGGTGCAATTATAGCTCACTAAAGCCTCAAACTCCTGGGCACAAGAGACCTTCATGTCTCAGTCTCCTGAGTAGCTGGGACAACAAATGTGTGCCACCACACCCAACTAATTTTCTAAATTTGTTTGTAGAGATGAGGTCTCACCCTGTTGCCCAGGCTGGTCTTGAACTCCTGGCCTCAAGCAACCCTCCCACCTCACCCAAAGTGCAGGGATTACACACATAAGCCACCATGCCTGGTCCATATTTCTCTACTAAAAGAACCCAGATGCTTTGAGGACATAACTGATTCTGCCTTCAGCAGAAAAATATATCTAGGGTGGGTCTAATGCATTCTTTTGTGGCTGAAAGCAAGGGTGGCTTTATAGGAGGAAATATAACATTGGAGGTACAGAGGAGAAGCTTAAAAGTTATCCACAGAAGTTGTAAAAAGCCAAGCATCAAAAAGAACAGTAATTTTTAATAATGAAAAAAATGTAAGTTCAAAATTACACTCAAAAGAGAACAGTTAATATAAACTGCATACATTAAAGTTACAGAAAATACTGCTATATATGATAGAAGAAAAAGCATATAATAGCATGCTTAAATGTATGCGCATAGAATATTAAGGACGTGTTAATGGATGGATTCTTCAGAAGCTGGCTTTAGCTGTGTCTGTGAAAGTCAGGTGATGACACAAAAGGCAAATGGACAATCCCAAAATCCAGCCCTAAACTGATTTCCACAGTAAATCCATGCCACCAAGCATGTTGTGTTTCACAGACTTGACTAAAGATTTTCAGGGACACAGGAACGTGTCACCTTATGGGGCACTACCCTCAAGACACTGGAAACATCTTCGCTCCACAGTCCATCTTCTTTGCTTCCATCTCCTTCTTCACCTTCCTGGATACCTCCTACACCTTCTTCCTCTGCAGCTCAGAATCTCTCTACTGGGCACAGAAATCTGGTTTTCTAAGGTCCACTTCTGAATAGTCACATAACCAAACACGTCTTGTTATTTAGAATAAATGTCCCTCAGTGTACCAAGTGTTCCACCCCATCTTGAAAAACAGTAGCAGTTATAAACAACAGAAAGTTTCTTTGTTACATATATAATAATTAACTATGTTGCCACCTACTTCCCATAGACTTCAACCCTTACCATTCTTTAACCATCTCTAAATGATTTACAAACAATTTTTAAACACTTGCATATTATTCCCTCCGTGGTGTGGACTTTCTACATTTTTTTACATATATAGAATGCAAAGACACCCTTTACAACTAAAGTGCTTCTCTCTGCTGATTTGTCAATTAGTCTAACAGCCTAGGGAAGTTGGGGACTTCCCCGAGGAAGTTAGTTTATCCATGAGAAGTTATTTCCTAGTCAAAGAGGAAGTAAACAGACATGTTAACTAGATTGCTAAGGTCAAACTGTGTCCATGACTGTACTGTAAAAGGCAAATATTTCCAATATCAGATTATTTGTCCTAAAATGTTGGTCCCCCAAGTTCCTCTATATTCTCTCTTCACTGTAGAAGAGTTCAGAAGACGGTGCCTAAATGTAAAACCTCACCGATACACGACAGAAAAGTCGTGTGTGTAGAATGGCCCATTTGTCTCTGACATCACCAAAAACACGGGATCCACTGAAACCCTAGCACAAAGAATGTCGTGGCCACACAATCTGTAACTACACATTTTAGTTAAAGACTGTATTTCCAATGCACTTTGTGAGCCTATTCAGTGTTGCCAGGGAGGTGGTTGTCTTGAAGCCTCCATTTTCCCACATGGACCCTGTGGGATTTCTCCCAGTTCTTCACACCCTAACACATCATGCTGTCTTTCTCTCCCAGGCTTCCACTGACTACTCACACAGCAAAAAGCCAATTCCCCAGGCTTCCATGAGGGTGTCCTGATTCCTCCAGCCCACCCCAACTCCCTTCTGCTTTAGACCACCTGTTGGGACACAATCTTACCCTGACCTGAATCACTATTTAACTGCTTCACAAGTGTTTATTTGCCCAGTAACAGCTACAGTTCTGGAAGTAGTGGATCTTGCCACAGAATCAAATTCCTTCAGGAGCCAAACAGCTAACAGAAATATTTAGATGAATGTTTGTTTAAGACAATTGGGAATGGCCGGGATTCAGGTGTAGCAGGGTGCCTGCTACACCAAAATCATTATTAAACTCGGAATTATTTTTGAAAATTCTTTAAAGAGAAGAAAACACATCTGAGGGGAGGAATCATCCTCTGTGCTACCAGTTGGTGACCCCTGACTGACATTTGTGTGTTCTCCATAAGAGACTAAATACATACATTTGAAATGTATTCTTTAATAAGTTTTCATGGAATTAAGACACTGAAATCACTGATAAAAAAAATCTTAGGAATGATGCAAGTTTTCATTACAAATACACTTAGATGTACTTAGACGAACCATATTGTCTATGGCTGAAATACACTGATTACTTTTTCAGTGCTTTTTTGGAAATGGCAAACTAGGTGAAAGAAATAAACACAAAATTATTTTGGACATGAAATTAGAATATTAAATACCTAAATTTGTCTTTCTACAAAATCTGCATAAAGGCACTGAGAACTTTGGACATCTCAACTAAATATTACTTTACAATTTCCTTAAGAGCATGACGTGTACACACACACACACACACACACACACACACATAGAGGAACCTAATTTTCTTCTAAGACTATTATATGACATTCTGGCCATGCTGGATGATGATGATGATGCATTCTGGAAGATAATTCCCCTCAAGAAATTAAACTTATTACTTGCATCTGAGATGGTATTTAGCATTTTATTGTACATTTGTAGGCTTACATACCAATTTTCTGGACACTAAGATGATAAGCTTTCCACTGCTTAAAAGATTCCTGGATGCAAATTTGACTTCTTTATTAAATTGAGCAGACTAACACATTAACACGCTCAAATCACCAGATATAAGTGGTGCAGTTTTTCAAAAGTCACCTAACTTATAATTGGACAGTAGCTTAAACAATAAAAGAAACTTGGTCATGAAGCAGTGAATTGCTCATTGAATCACCAAAACACATTAAGCTTCAAAGGCTAAAGTCTTGCAAATCTTTCCTACATGATCCTGAGAATTCCAAAGATAGTTAAGTTTAAAATTTAATTTTTAAAGGCAAAAACAAACCTTTAAAATAATCAGTCATCATCTTCCTCATACACAGACTAAAAGCTTGTAACACAACATTTCTGATTTCAGAATCTCTTTCTATCCTTAAGGCCCCCAACGAAATAATGGTCATTTTAGAACTATTTTTTAAAAGATTTCTTCAGCATTATTTTCTTTCTCTCATTCTTTGCTTTTTATTCCTATTCCTATGTTACATGTTTTTACTCTATTTCTGTGTGTGTGTCCTAGATTGAGTTTCATTCTATTGCAATAGACAGCTTCAAGGTATATTTCCAGTCTCCTAAGGTACATGCTGAAAGTAGTATCTTCCACTTTCACAGATTTCCAATTAAAGAAAAATTCCATGGTTCAGTTGGATTTTTGTTTTGTTTTTGTTTTTGTTTTTGTTTGTTTGTTTGGTTGCTGGATTTTTTTGTGACAGAGTCTCACTTCATCACCCAGGCTGGTGTGCAGTGGCTCAAAACTCTGGTCACCAAAAAGTCCAAAATTGAATGATAGCTGCATCTGGTTGAGAGCCTCTGGATACTTCAACTCATGAGAGAAAGCAGAAGGGGAGGGGGCTTGTGCAAAGAGATCACATGGCAAGAGAGGAAGCAAGAGAGATCCACAAAGCCAGACTCTTTTTAATGCTTTTCTCACTTAGAAAAAAAAAAAAAAATGTAGCTCGCTGCCAGCACTCATTTAATTTTACATAAACACTTTCTTTGAGGCTGAAGCAAATATGACTGATTTTCAATGTGAAAATAAAATCCAAAAGCTGTTCTTGGAGTTATTTCTAAACAAAACTAACATCAGAATCATCTGAATCATCAGAATCATCTATCAGAAAAAACTGAGTTCCTCAGATGAATCTTTGGCCAACAACTGCTTGAAAACGATATTCACTTCATGTGTAGGAATGCTACATTTTCTAGGATTTGACATTTTCAGCAGTCAAGAATTACTACATTTTGTAAATGTAAATACCACTACTAAAAACAGAATTCTGTAAACAGAATGTTACCTTTCGTTTCCAAAGTCAATACACTAGAAGGATGCGAAAATAATAATAAAAGCAAGCTATTTTGTGGCAAAGTTATCTTGGGGTAAATGCTGCAGGCACAAGTGCAGGCAAGTATTCTCAGCACAAATGGGAAAACAGTTAAAATATCTGTTCTCATTGGAACTAATCCATTTTCAAGAGAAGTCACCCATGAGAGAGGGCATTAAGGTAATCATGAGGGATCTGCCCCAGGACCCAAACACAGCCCATTAGGCCCCACTTCTCAACACTGCCATATTGGGGGCCAAATTTCAACATGCATTTTGGTGGGGACAAACCACATCCAAACCATAGCAATAACTAAGAATTTAAAGTCAATTTTTAGACACTATATCGATCACAAAAGTATTTGCATATATAATATTGACAATCTAAACACAATTATGAGTTGAAATTGGGAAATATACTTCTCCTAAGTACATTCAAACTATACTTCGACAAGAACTTAGAAAAATGATTAGCATAAAATTCACAGTAGTTTTGCCAGACAATGACAAAATAAACGTTAAGTACACATCTTATATCAGGGCTCATAGTTCATCTTTGCCGCTTACTAATTTTACATGATTTACAGCCCAACTGATCCTTTCTGAGTTTCCCTGCTTTATCTACAAAATGAAAACATTTCTGGCTTCTTCTCAAGAGAAGTGTAATGGTGAAACAATGATGAATGCATAATGCTCGTGAAATCCTGAAGTAATCATTGTCGCAAACATGTTTGTTGAAGTTGTTGTATCCTTTTAAAAGGATTTTTGGGAAACAGAATTCACCTGGAGTTAAAAGCATCATTTTTCCTTCCCTAGATGATTCATGTAAATTTTGTTTGAAGAGTATATTCAAGAAGTAGGAAGAAGACAATATAAAGATATAAAGACAAGAGAACAAAGGCAAAGCCAGATGTCTGGGCATTTTCAAAACAATACTATTTAGAATTGATCTAATTTGGGCAATGAAAACATGAGAACTCAAGACTATAAATTGGTGATTCTAGATTCCATGGAAAGAATATCACCACAAATTCTTTAGAAATCAAATAATTTCACAAGCCTCCAATGATACGCTTAAAATGACCTCCTTGCAAGGATTTAGACAATATCACAAAGTGGTATTAACTGAATCTACTGAAAGACTATTATAAAATCATGGGTTGAGTTAAACATAAATATTTCCATCCCTAGATAACCAGCTAATCTACTCAGGCAGGTTAAGAACCTTTTATCTATGGAGCAGATCCTTTCCTCCTCTGGAGGAGATCCTCTACTGGGAATAATTTTCTCAGGCCAGAGAATTTGGGCTTAACAACCTCTCTCAAACTATTCTGAACAGCCTGCTTCAGCTCTGCAACCAACTCAAAACAGATAGCTAGAAATCAGGCAGGCGAAGAGAATTAAATGGCAAAGGGTATGTTTTTTCTAATTTAATTAAAACAATACTGCATCAAACTCCTGCTTGACAATTTATTAGGTATGTAATCAAGCAAACCCTGGCCAGGCACAGTGGCTCAAGACTGTAATCCCAGCACTTTGGGAAGCCGAGATGGGTGAGTATCTTGAGGTCATGAGTTCGAGACCAGCCTGGCCTATATGGCAAAACCCCATCTCTACTAAAAATATAAAAATTATCCAGGCATGGTGGTGCATGCCTGTAGTCCCAGCTGCTTGAGAGGCAGAAGCAGGAGAATGGCTTGAACCCAAGAGGCGGAGGTTGCAGTGAGCTGAGATCGTGCCACTATGCCCCAGCCTGGACGACAGAGTGAAACTCCATCTCAAAAAATAAAAATAGAAAGCAAGTCCCTTCATTAATCTGTGCTACAGGTATTTATAAAAATGAGTGTACTGGATCTGAAAATTGACAAGAACCTTTTGTAAGTGAAAATCCTGTGACTGCATGGTTGTCTGGTTTGATAACCAAGGTACAGAACCAAGCTATCATATTAATAACCTGTGCTGTCAATGGGTTCAATATTTGAATTTGTGTCCTGTTTAAAGAGCAGCCAGCTGAAGCTGACTCTTCATCAGCCAATCAAACTTGACCTTTAAACTGACAGTTTTGCCTTCCCCCAGCTCCAGAAAAGACTGAGCTGCCCGCCTGTACAGCCATAGCCTCATAACTTTCAGTTCTATGAAAGAAGCCGAAGCTCAGCTTGCTATTTTCAGGAAGCTTCTTCCTGACTAACCCAATCCAACTGATTCTATTCAACATGCTCTATTCCAACCATGGGCTGGATGCGACTTTCATAACTGAAGATCAAAGGCCTCTCTTTCCACTATAGGAGAGAATATCCCATGAATGAGACTGAAAAATATGAAAGAGAAAGAATAGACCCAACTGGAAAGAATTAGCTGTGTCTTACAATGTTGGAATGTAGATTATGTTGGGAAAAATGGAAAATTTCCAATTTCTACACTTGAACTCCAACCCCCCTCTACAGTGTCAGGAAATTAGAAACTTAAACTGTCACAAGAAATACAATGGGCTGTAAAGAATGTCTACACCACTTATCAGGGAGAAAGCCCTGCTGGCTGCCAATTCTTTACAACACCGTGGCTTTAGAGTCACAAAATTAAGACGCCCTGAACTTTGGCATGAGACTTTGGAATGGAACACTCCCAGTGGGTCAAAAATGCCATTCTCTCATGAATTAAAACCAAAGTGTACCCACTGTGCCTAGGGGGAACAGCCCTGTGACCCAGAGTGGATTAGCTGGTGCACCGGATAGACAGGAAAGTCGTAAGTCGCTAGCAAAGAAACAGACTTACTGGAGTGGATAAATTCAATGTCTTTACCATTAGGGTTGGGTGCTAGAACACATAAAATTGGAGCTGAGGTGAGAGACTATCCAGGAAAAACTAAGGAAAAAAAAAGAGTTTAGGAAACCCATGACTCTACAATCTCACATTTCTTCCAGAACTTTCCAGGAAATATTTACTACGCTGAGTCACTTCTAACCAGGCACCACGTGCCCGGCTGGGAACACCAGTCCAGGAACTCACTGTGATCACTTTCAGGCCAGCTCAGCCTCAGAGCTGTAGCATCTAAGGAGAAGTTTTCGGGCCAGCCTGCAACCCTGCTCCATGCACCAGCCAATCCTCCCCTCGGAATGGGTCTGCTGGCCACTCGTCTTGATCTCTCCCCAGAGTTGCAAGACGCATTTTCAAAGAATAGTTTGTGATGACTCATATAAGTCTGAAGATCATGCAAAAGTGGTAGCTGCCCCAACACTCTTTTTTAAGTGTACAATTCAATGCTTTTTACTATATTTACAGAGCTGTGCTGCTAACATTGCTATCCAATTTCAGAACATTGCCATCTCCCCAGTAAGATTCTTCCTGTCCATTTACAGTTAATTCCCATTCCCACCTGCAGCCCAGGTTAAGTGCAGGTTATGTGAGGGCCCTTCTGTTTCCTCTATCCCCCATGTCCTCTCTTTATTTACCAGCACAATTGCATGGAGAAGTTGGTTGCCTATGTGTTTCCTACTAAGTGACAGCACCTGTGTGGTTAGCTACCATGCAGATGTCAGACACAAATGCACACACACATACACCACCAACCAGGGAGGCAATGTGAACCTTCCCTATCCATCCCAGCAGGGAAAAGCCCAACACTACTGCAAAATGCTTCCAACCCAGCCATTACAGGTATAGCCATGGTTTTCAAAGACTGCAGGAAAACTATTATCCTTCGCAATATATGTCATTTAAAAAAATCAATACCATTCAGACCTTTAAACTAAGAATTTTGCCTGTGCTCCTTGAAGGTGATATTGGTGAATTCAGAGGTGGAAAATCATGAGAAGATCAAGGAATTGAAGAAAATAACCATAATCAAATGGCTACTGAAAAGCCCAATTTCACCCAGTATTTTCTTAACATCAAAGGTTAAACATAGTTCTAGAAAACAGTGGAAAGAGAATTCGAGAAGCAGTTTTAGCTTGGCTCCTCTGCAGTCTTCTTACAGGTAGTTAGGTAGGTGTGAGCAGGGCAGAAGGCTTCCCACCCCACCCCAGCTAGAAATGTCGGTCACGATTTGGCATTGTCTCTCTAAAAACTGTAATTCCACAACCAGGGAGATACAATCTCCTGATGGTCCACACCTGTTAACATTGAAAGTGTTAACTGAATGCAGACTCCAGAGAGAAACAGCTTCCTCAGCATGCATATTAAGAGACAAAAATGACAAAGTATGATCTTCCGGGTACACACCACCAGAAAAGAAAGCAAGCCTCAGATGGGCATGCGTACAACTCCCTAAACACACTGCGTGTGCTCAGTTCCCAAAGGTAAGGAGGAGTCTGCGCATGCGGAAAGACCACTCGAAGGGGAAGAATCGCGGGCAAGAGGCCAGCTTATAAAAGTCCTAGGATCCCCATTAAACTGGCACTTGACCTTTTCTCTTTAACCTTCAGGTGCTCGCTTGGGTCTCTTCCAAGCGCACCTTCTTCTTTCCTGTTCTAAGGCCTTTATAAATAAACTTCCACTCCTGCTCTGAAACTTGCCTCTGTTTCTTTTTCTGCTTTATGTCCCTCAGTCGAATTCTTTCTTCTAAGGAGACAAGGACCGAAGTTGCTATAGACCCATTGGGATAGTTCCCCCGGTAATATGGGGTAATTCATCTCTTCCACTTCACAGTCCGAGTGAGAAGTCAGTGTCTGCCTTCTGTTTCTTCTCAGTGGTTTCCTAGGTGTCTTCCAGTGAGAAAGAACTTATTACCTTCTGGAGGTCAGACAATGCTGACCTAATCACTTATCCTGAATGGTCTCCTCCCGAGACTGTCTCCTCCTGGGTGTGGAGGAAATTAGCACTGGCTACTCTAGATCCATCCTGAAAAACCAGCTGGGTGATAGGACACCAATCATCCCCGGCAAATATCCCTGAAATACATTTTCATGTAATGAGTGCCCACACCTAATCTATTTTTTTTTAACATTTTAACTTTTCATTGATTAAAAAAAAAAGAAAAACTATAGCAAAAAGGATTCAGATACACAAACAGCAGAACATAACACTTTCTTTTGCAATTTTTCAGTTACGCAAGGGAATGGGCAGCATCTTTCATAGGGACAGGGCTCTTCCACTTAAAAGCTAGAAGGAAATTCCTTACTAATTTAGCCCAGTTGCTTAAAACTCTGTTCCATATGAACACAACATTTTCCTATTTTGCTCTCTTGATTTTACTCTCAGAATAACAGAAAATACATTGTGACAAAATGTATAAAACATTGTCTGGGCCTGCACCTCCTCATAAGGGAAGGGCACAAGAAAATTAAAATTTAAAGTCCCTACAGAGTTTTTTTCCCCTTTGGAAGCAGAAAAAGCAGACATTATTAAATGCATGAGGTCCCACAGTACCCTCCTCCAACTCCTGCCACACAGCTCATATAGTTTTGTATTTTCTAGTTCTGAAAAGGAGAAAAAAATAAGAGAGCTTAAAACACAGATTATTTAACATGCTTTTAACTTTCTATTTTCATAGCCATTCAAATTAGACAAATTATAGTGACAAGAGTGACTGTAAAATAATGGTAGAAAACATTGATAATCTTGCAAAACAGACTTCTGACTAGAGAGGATTGTACTATATTAAACTTAAGTGATTTCCATTCTGGCTCCTAAAAATGAAAGCTTCAAAAGTAAATGTCGGGTCAGGCGCGATGGCTCATGCCTGTAATCCCAGCACTTTGGGGAGGCGAGGCGGATGGATCACCTGAAGTCAGGAGTTTGAGACCAGACTGGCCAACATGGTGAAACTCCATCTCTACTAAAAATACAAAAATTAGCCAGGCGTGGTGACAGGTACCTGTAGACAGGAGAACTGCTTGAACCTCGGAGGCAGAGGTTGCAGTGAACTGAGATCGTGCCATGGCACTCTAGCCTGCACAAAAGAGCAAGACTCCATCTCAAAAAACATAAAAGTAAACGTCTCGAATCAATTAACGAGATTTGCACATTACCTTAACTGAATTTCATTAATGATCTAATGCCCGTGCCTGAATTAACAGGCAGAAAATTAAAACTGTATTGCTACCTGGTGCTTGCGTACACTGAAGAGGCCACTCCAATCTGCCAGCCTTATGATGTTGGTGAAACGCATCAAGCCGTGCTAAGCCTTTAAGCACAAGAGAATATTATCCAGTTGTAAAAGCTATTGATACATTGTTCTGGGGACAATTAACCCAGAGTAGGTAACTCTGTGCTACTTGAAGCACTCTGAGACAAAACATGTTGAAGAGAAGACATACACCAGCACACATAAACCACACACAATACATAAATTATAATGCAGATAGAGACAAGTCATGGATCTCAGATGGCCAATGTCAGTCCATGAGTGCATACGCAATATGAGCAACAGAAATTAAATCTCAGAAACAAAAAACTGGAAGTGTGCTTCCACAACATCCCACACACTTAAGGAAAGCAGGTGCTATACGATGTCATGAAAATAGCTGACAGCTCAAGGTCTTTCATTATCAATGGCATGGATGTTTAAACTGGACTTTCCTCCAACAATTAGTTCAGAAAGAACCCATTTCCAGACAGGAAGTCATTTAATCATGTTTAACATTAAAATAAAAAGAGCTAATTATGTAAGTAGATCAACTTTCCCTAACTAATTACCGTAGAAACAATTAATTCCACACTCAAACAAGTAAGTAATAACTCTAATAACTCAAAAGTTTCCATATTGAAAAGCAGTGGAACTCTAATATATATTACCACATACAAATTCTTCATCAAGAATATCACTGTGACCAGTCTTTGTCATAACAGGGAGGACTTCTCACATATTCTTTCAATAATAATTTTTTAAGAAACTCTTATTATCCTACTCCCAAATTTTGGAGATTAACTCAAGTTCTACAAATAACATGACTATGATATTCCCACTGTCAAAATCCTGAATTCCACGTGTGCCTATTTTGAAAGTTTCTCTAGGAACATTCAACTACAGCACAAGGATTTTAAAATCATACCACTTTTTATACTGAAAGACAAGGTAGATGATATTGTAAAGCCTTCCCTTAATTCAGCCTATTCCATTTTCACAAAACAACATTTGCCTTATAATTGAGGCATGTGAATTCCGTCAAATTAATTTTCATGTACAGTAACTGCAGTGCAACAGCAAAAAAAAAAAAAAAAAAACAAAAAAACAAAACAAACAAAAAAAAAACCTTAGGACACCCGGAACATCCTTATTTTTAAGGATTTCATATGCTGCCACTCAGGATAATAGAACGAATACTCCCACACTTTATTTCTCTTCCAAAAATAGCCAGCCCTGTGAGGAAAGCAGAGAGATAACGAAGACCCGTTGCCTACCTTCACTGGTAGCCACATTCTTCTGGGCTTTGGTGGGCGTGTGATCTGTACTTGAACTCACGTCAGATGAGATGCTCGAGCTGCCTTTGCCTGGAAAAAACAGGAATGAGCAGCTTTTGAGTTTTGTAATTTCAGAATTGGATCGTGCCTTCCACTCAGTCCCACACTAAGCCATATCGCTAGTTTCCAAGAAAGCAGCTATAAGACAAAGAACAGAGTTTATTAAGTTTTTTTGCCTTATGCATTAAATATCTTTTGGGAAATATCTGATCCGTGTTATAGTAGAACTAAAGTCCTCTTACAATATAGCTTGACTATAAACTCAGACAAGATTATAAAACATAGTCAAATATGATAACATAATCTCTCTTTGGCATAGATGTGAATAAGAAAGTACATGTGGGGAACACATCACCTGCATTAATTTTTTATTTGCAACTATAAATTATGCATTTCTCAGTAAAGGAAATAAGCAAAGAATAAGGCAAAACCAGAGGAGCAAGAGCATGCTAATTCCAAATAGCTGCATCACATCAAAAAATGATTTCCCTGTTTTAATAGGTCCTCCTTCAAAAACAAAACACAACAGAAAACATCTCATTTCTCTAATGCAGCGGTTCTCAACTGGAGATGATTTTTCTGTTCTAGGGGACATTTAGCAATGTCTGGTATCATTTTTGGTTGTCACAAATGAGCGAGTAGAGACCAAGCATGTTGCTAAACATCCTAGAATGCACAGGGCGGCCCCCACAAGAAAGAATTATCCAGCCCAAATGTCAATAGTGCCAAGCGCGAGAAGCCCTAGTCTAAATAATCTTAGCTCACGGCTGAGTTTTGACTCTTCTAAACTTTAATATAATGATATACATAAATACTGTTAAACATTCTTCAGATGTCACATGAAAGTCTGTAAATATGAACCACACTTTACTGCCCAGTGATGGAGAAACCCACTGACTTTAGTGGACAGATTCCTCAGATGCCCTCAGGGTATCCACATCTGTGTCATCTCCTCCCCTTGAGGGTGGGCTGAATCTATGACGCCTCTAACCAACAGGCTATGGGGAAGGTAAAGGCGTTTTGCAGATGTAAAGTCTCTAAGAAGTTAACTGAATTAATGACAAGGGAAATTATTCTGGATGGACCTGACTTAATTAGGTGAGTAAGTTAAAAGAGGGCCTGGAGGAGAGAGACCCTTCCTGCTAGCCTTAAAGTAACAAGCCCCCGTGAGTTCTATAGTGACAAGAAAATGAGTGCTGCCAACAACCAGGTGAGCACTGAAGAGGACCCTGAGCATCAGAGGGGCGCTCAGCCCTGGCCAGTGCCTTCACTGCAGCACTGAGACCTGAATAAAAGATCCAGCTAATGCAGAATTCTGATTCCAGAAACTGTGGAATAATAAATGCTCCTATGTTAAGCTGCTAAATTTGTGGTAATGTTTTTTGTTATTAAGCATCAGAAAGGTATTGTTAATGACCAACTAGTTATACCATAGATGAATTCTTTTTGCTCCACAAATGATGATCAAAACTCTTACTTGCAGTTGAGAAACATCAGTTTCCAATAGTCGTTTCCTCCCAGTGGTAAATACAATGGACTGAATGTTTATGTCCTACCAGAATTCATATGTCGAAATCCGAATCCCCGAGGTGATGGTATAAGGAGGTGGGGCCTTTGGGAGGTGGTTAGGTCATGAGGGCTCTGCTTAGTGCTCTTATGAGACATCCCCCAGAGCTTCCTTGCCCCCTTCTGCCACGTGAGAACACAGTAGAAGACAGCTGTTATAAACCAGGAAGTGATCACCAGACACTAAATCTGCGGGCACCTTGATCTTTGACTTGTCCGTCTCCAGAACTGTGAGAAATACATTTCTGTTGTTGATAAGCCACCCAGTCTACGGTATTTCGTTATACTAGCTCGAAAGGACTAAGATAATACAGAACTCTATTTAGGCGGCATGAGCTGACAGTCTAAATTCATACAGAGTAGAACTCCTCAGACTTCGGAGTTTTGTTTGCTTATGATGAAAATCAGTGAACAATCCAGGCTGATGGTTAATATCACTTGAGGAGGGACTGCCTCAGGTGATATGCCCCATGGAAATATCAGGGAACTCAGAAAAATGGCCATCATTTCCTCCCACTATGGTCCATTGCTCATTGGGACTTCGGCTCTGAACAAATCTGTTATTCACTTTGTCCCCACCCCTTCCACAACCTCTACCCTGAGAGCTAACCAAAACAATGCAGTAATTCTCCAGTTGTTTTTGTCTAACCAGCCTTTGTGGCCTTGCAGTTGTGGCCATTTATCTGCCATGGTTCATCTTTGAAGGTGGGTTGACATGGCAGACTGGGCCCCTAGTTAGAAGTATGTCCCTTGGCCTCTGACCCCAGTCTACCAGTCCCTTGCTTTCTGACCTTCGACATTCACTTCTCCCCCTGCAGGCTCAGTGTCCACATCTGGTAGGGGAAATTGCTGGAAAAATGATTCCTAGCAGCTCAGGCTATCATTCTTTGAGTCCATTACTTTACTCCTCAAACCTCAGTAATCCAAACTGCTCCATTTAATAAGACAAATAACATTATTGTGCAACACCAATATGTAGACTTAAATTATTTTTATTACATTGTTGTTTAGTGATGCACAAATGGAAAACTAGAAATAAACTCCATATGCTCTAGCTCTGATTCAACAATAAAACTAAAACACAATAACAAATTAAATGCAAAAACAATAAAATCCACAACATTCAAATTAACAGCATTAGTTTAACATGATTGATGATGTTATTTTGCTGAGATTAAACTGTCTTTCAAAATTTAAATACAGTACTCGCTGCTCAAGCCAGTGTTCTCTTGGTTTTGGCAGGCACGTGCCACTCCCGGCTGTGAGAGGACTCAACCGGCACATCACTTTCCTCTAATTGAACTCAGGGAACCCTTCCCTCCCACCAAAAGATAACATCAAATTGCCTTCACTTAGTCTGACTGTATCAGGCACCTTTTTAAGAATGCCCTTTATTGCTTATCCATCTACAACCATTGGAGTAGAATGCCTTCCTTTCAACTCAGGGAAACTTGGACAATACAACTCATGGCAGACTCTCTTACAAAGGGGAACCAGTACACAACTCATTGCTGTTAAGATTATCATCAAAATGAAAGCACAAAACAAAGCAACAAATTTCAGAGAACGTTCTCAGAAACGTGAGAACATGTGTGCGGATCTCTCAAAGGGCTGCAAACTCCAATTTAAAAATTGCTTGTTTATGAAGAAAGAGTAAAAGGTTGAGGAAAGAAATAATAATGTTACTTAGAATAACAGCTAACACTAAGTTCGTATGTTGCACTGAGCACTCTAATAAATGCTTTAGGTACTTTCTCTTATTAATAGTTATCATACCCTATGACAGTATTTCTCAATCATTTCCTCATTATTTTACCCTCCAAGGAAACTGTTTAGACTTTTTTTTTCCCTAATTACCTTACCCCCAATCAAATCGCAACACCACAGAAATACTATCTCTCTTATGTACTATGTATGTGATTCTGCTTAATACATCTTTTCTTGAGGGGAGCGGACTGTGTCCCCTTAGGAGCAGTATCACCAACACTGAATATGTACATCCTTTGGTAAGTAAAACATTTTAAAATGTCTGAGCATTTAATTAATTAATTAAGGAAATCAAGAAAATAAAGAAATAAACACAGTTTCATGTTGTTTTTAGTTTTATTTTTATTTTTTTGAAATGGTATCTGACTCTGTTGCCCAGGCTGGAGTGTAATGGCACCATCACAGCTTGCTGCAGACTGCACCTCCTAGGCTCAAGTGATCCTCCTGCCTCAGCGTCCCAAGCAGCTGGAACTATAGGTGCACCACCACAACCAGCATTTTTTTTTTTTAATAGAGATTAGGTCTCACTTTGTTGCCCAGGCTGGTCCCAAATTCCTGGCCTCAAGCAATCCTCCCACTTTGGCCTCCCAGAATGCTGGGATTACAGGCAAGAGCCATCATGCCTGGCCAATACAGTTGATTCTCATTACTTGAGATATTTAGGTTCTATATAGTAACCATAAACACTAAATTAGAAAATCATTGCCCTAAAGGGAAACAGGGTTAGGTTCCTGTGAGCCTCTGGTCACATTTTTATCAATTGATCAATATGTTAATTTGTTTTTCGTGTTTCTGTTTAAAGACATCTTATTTAATACAGATTGTTGATGCACTGACATGGAACTCAATGCCAATGGCACTGTATTTATGTCTGAATAAAGCTTATCTGACACATAGCGGTGACATCACAGCCCTCTTGCACTTAGGAACACTATATAGCTCTTCAATACTACACCTGGGGGTCATCTTAAACAGAGAAAACAGCAACAAAACATACAAAAGGCAAACAAAAAAAAATGTGGCAATAAATGGACCCGAAAGTGAACACTGTGCACAGTAGGAAAGGTGAAACCGGAAGGCAGAGTGTCACCTTCTTCAGCCTCATCTGGGATGGTGGGTATTGAGCAACCCATATTTTTCACTGCTCTGCACGTACTTGTGAGTTACCGTAAAAGTGCCTTAAGGATTGATTTGGGGATTAAACATAATTTGAGAATTAGCAAGTAGGCAAATTCTCAAATATGAAATCCACAAATAATGAGGACTGATGCTGCCTCATCTTGATTACGTGTGATTTTGCAGCTTGCGGCCTGATTCTGTATAGACAGGGATTGGCAGCATTGAAGAGCTGGAGTGAAGAGGCCTGGGCTAGTTTGGCAAATTATCAGACCCCTCTATTGTAGTTTTTGAGTTTCTTCAGAGTGGAGGGTCAATTCCTGCCTCATAGGGTTATTGTGACAATTAAATAAAACAATTCAGTTTGAGTACTTAGGGTAGTTGTGAGCACCTAGGAAATACCCAACAAATCTTTGTAGAATGAGGTTCCTATGCTGGATACCATGATATGCTCTTCTGCCTTGCTCTGAAAGCAATAACCATCTCCTTGTTGAATTCAAGAGGAGAAGGAAGCGGGATGGTGGTACTTAGAGAAGAAATGTTACAGAAGGAACTCAGAGGGAAAGAACAAGGGGAATATTCAGCTTCTAATATTCAAAAGCAGAAGTCTGTAGTATGATGATATTCTTGCAAGTCAAGCTATTGTCTAAGGAAGGAACTACCTACATTTTCAGCCCTTTAAGAAAATCAGGAGTGAGACCTGTCAGATTAGACCCTGCAGTTGTACATACAGAAAGTCCAGATAAGAGGGAGGTGGTGTGAAGAGCACAGGAAGCCACCCTGCAGTGACACTGGAAAGGACCAGGGGCAAGGGAGGTACAGGAGGGGAGCAGCCAGATTGGACTTTGGTTTCCCCTCTCTGGACTTCTTCTGAGAAAAGAAAAAAGAGGGTGTGTTGGATAAGGAAGAGTGATATGGTTTGGCTGGGTCCCCACTCAAATCTCATCTCGAATTACAGGTCCCAAAATTCCCACAGGTTATGGGAGGGACCCCATGTGAGAGATAACTCAACCACAGGGGTGATTTCCCCCATACTGTTCTCACCAGAGTGAATAAGTCTCACAAGATCTGACGGTTTTTAAGGGGTTTCCCCTTACACATGGGTTTCATTCTCTCTCTTGCCTGCTGCCATGTAAGATGTGCCTTTTGCCTTCCCCCATGATTATGAGTCCTACCCAGCCACGTGAAACTGTGAGCTCATTAAACGTATTTTTACTTGTAAACTACCCAGTCTCAGGTATGTATTTATCGGCAGTGTGAAAACAGACTAACAGAGCAACTCTGGGGGCAGTGGAATTGCTGTCACCTCACTTTCCTATGCTAAGGACATTGCAGAGCACCTACTCTCAGACTGCTCAGCCGCCAGCTAGAACCATGACTACATCAAGCTGCTGGATAGTAGAGTCCAGCTCAGGGGCATCTTGGGCTGCAGATTCTGGGGTCACCTGTGTTTCATGGGGCCACTGACATGACCCCAAGTCAAGAAGAGTCTGTTGGGTGCTTGCCTTAGGGCATCAACACAGTGGAGTGAGATCTCACTCAGCCACTGTTACATAATCCATCAGGGCTGAGTGAGATGCTATAGATGGATCATATAAAACGTCAGCCAACTGTTATATAATCCATCAGGGCTGCCCGCTTTGTGTGCAATTGGAGTGATGGAGGATTTGTGGTTTACAGTGTTAAACGACATTGTTTCTGGAAGCACAGCTGGGTTCAAACCCCACCTCAACCATTTCCACGTCACACATATGCTCATGTGCAAGTCTGTCAAACTCTAAGGCAGTTTCATCGCCAGTAACCCAGGGCTAAAAACCTTTCACCATGCTCTGACATCTGCATCAGTCAAGGCTCTCCAGAGAAACAGAACCAATTGAGATTACGTATGTGTATGTGTATGCATGTGTGAATATACAATTTTTAGAAATTGAATTATTCACACAATAGTTGGGGCTGGCAAGTTTTGAATCTAGGTTATACCAGCAGGCTGGAAACTCAGGCAGAAGCTGAGGCTGCAAGCTTGTGGCAGAATTTCTTTTTCCCAGTAAACCTCAGATTTGCTTCTAAGGTCTTCAAGTGATTGCATGTGGCCCATCCATGTTATTATTTTCAGAGATAATTTCCTTTACTTAAAGTCCACTGATTGTAGTTGTTAATCACCTAACTAAATACCTTCACTACAATATCTAGATTCGTGTTTGATTAAATACTGGGTACTATAGCCTGGCCAAGGTGACACATAAAACTAACCATCACAGCAACAGACACATGTGGATTTAAATTCTTAACACTTCTAAGCACCATGCCCAGGAGAGCATCTCCCAAACTTTCTAAGCCCTCTTGTCTCAGCCATAGAATAGGGATATGCACACACAAACAAAAGACAGCCATTACCTCTACCAAAAATGGGGAGGACAGTATCCACCCTGCAAGGTTTGGGAGAGGCTGCTAAGAGAAAAAAATGAGCTCTGGCAGGTAAAGCATTAAGCCACAACCAATGCCTGTGAGAACCCATTTGTGAGTTATTAATATTGACCCATTTGTTCAATTTACATCAGAAATTAAGAAATAAAATTTAAAATAATTATTTACTATTACATAAATAATAAAATCTTATATATGCACATAAATTATGCATAATTTAAATATCCAGGAAAAATCCACTCTTCCTAACTGCTTTACATACATGAAAGTTTGTTTATGTGACCAACAGCTAAACCCCCATTAGGGGCCATTAGTACATTGGAACTTTGCTGGTTGGATCCAGTAAGGTAAAATTTTGTGCTTTATTTAATTTCCTCACGAGTGGGCTAAAGACCCAAAGGAGGACAAATGAACAAACAATTAGGTATCAAATACAAACAAACATCAAAGCAAGGGAAAGCGAACATACTAAGTTTGGTAAATGTTATCTGTAATAGGCTAATATACGCACATACAATTCTGAATCACTGAGATCAGTTGGTGGATCGATCATTTTGGTCAAATGGGACACACTATTAACTCAGGAATGTTAGCAGAAGAACGTCCTAGTCTTTTCTTCCTATCACGCATTCCTTTGGGCTGTCTGTTAGAGCGTGCCAGGTTTTCCTAATGTTTGAAGATAACGTTCATTTAACGGGGAGTCCTTTTAATGAGGGACTTTAAGTTTCTTTTAATTTAAGAATTCCCCTATGTACTATGCAAAACTAAGTTTCTTCTCTTTTCTTATTTCTAGTGCTCAGATTGATTTTGCAAATGCAGCTATTTAAAACAAGACGGTTAATTTATTAATATTATAACACAAGCAAGATAAAGGGTGTAACAGAAAACAAATCCATGGGGTCCTATGGTTACTAACATTCTTAAGAGTCTACGACATCTCTTGCAAAACCGATTCATGACATCTATTCCAGATCATATGCACTGCATTCGTCACATGGATTATAGCTGCAGACTTCTAACACAAAATCCACACGCAGGTACACGGACCCACGTGGAGGCCTCAGCCCCTTATTTCCTGCTTCTCTCCACTGTCTTATTTTCAAGCTGCTGCTGGTGCACCATGAAAGCCTTATTTAATACTATATATCCATACCAAAGGTAAGGGAATATTTTTCAAGATCTCAGAATTAGATCAAGGGAACAGTGGGTCGTATTTATGCATTGAATTCACTGTTATTTTCCCGACTGGTATCTTGAAATAATTTCTTGTCCTCTTTGATCCACAGTTCAATGTCTGTCCCTACAGAATAACATAACATCAGTTATCTCAAACAATGATCTGGCTTAATTCCTGGCCCAGATGCATATTAGTTTTTGGAAAGAAACTGAATACATATTGTAAAAGCGTATTAGCTCTTTCAAGCCAAAGGGGAGCGATTAAATAGATGACTTCTCCTGGGGTGGAGCCCTTCAAGTGGGATAAGGAGGCAGAGAATCCTGAGCACTCTGCTTGATTTTGTTGTGAGCAAAAAACATGAGACAGCGTCCTTTGTTTTTGCTTCTGGTATTCTTTGTTCCACCCGGCAAAGATTAGAAGCAGGGGCTGAGGAAGGAGAGGGCAGGAAGGAAACGAAACAGAAGGGAAATTGCTAAGTCATGTTTTCCTTTCTTCCTTTCAAGCCATTGAATGTCCTAACTGGTACTTTCTTTACACCAAACCACCTAACAAGTGGCCTGAGGGTCAACGAGCGAGATACCCACGTCTGTAACTGGACTGATACGGAGTGCAGTCCACAAATGAATTCTTTAAAATCACCAGAGGCCATGACCTCATTGCCTACACATAGAGTGGGGGAATTCCTGCCACCCCTGCTGTCTTGCTATGTGCTTATGCAAGCATGAGAATATACATAATCCTATGCTCATGCACGTAACATTGTATGTGTGTGTGTGCACGTGTGCACATGTATGTGTTCTACCAGAGTCACAGCATGAAGACATAACAAAGGCCTTCTAGGTTAACAAGTCAAAATTAACCTCTAAAAAGAAAACTGATCAAAAAACCTAAAATAGAAAAAAAAGCCCTCTAGTGAGGTAGTATATTTCAAAGGATAAACTATGAAGCCCTCATAAAAATAACCATGCCTGTTACATGGGACCAGCTGAGTCAATTCTATCAGCCTCTTCTTATTGTAATTTTAAAATAATTACCTGATAGATAAAAATTATATATTTAAGGTGTATTATGTGAAAATCAGATGTACATATATATTATACAATGATTGAGCTCATACTTCACATTAACACTGGACTTGGGACAGGGTCTCTTCCCCTAAGATGCTGTCATTCTAATGGGTTTATGTCCTAAGAAAGCCAAGGACATATTTGAGCATTTGCTCCATGGTCAAATGACAAAGTGAAGCCACCATTCAGAAACAAGACCTGGTTTAGGGTGCTTGCTATTTTTAATTTTTTTTAATTGTGTTAAAATGTACATAACACAAAGTTGTAATGGTATAATTTAATGGCATCAATTACATTAATAATGCACGCAACCATCTTCACTATTTTCCAAATGTGTTCATCACCCCAAACAGAAGCTCTCTGAAACCATTAAATAGTAACTCCTCATTCCTCCCTCCCCCAGCCCCTAGTAATGTCTAATCTGCTTTCGATCTCTATGAATTTGCCTGTTCTAGTTATTTCGTGTAAGTGGAATTGCACAATGTTAGTTCTTCTGTGTCTAGCTTATTTCACCTAGCATAATCTCTTCAAGGATCACCCATGTTGTTTCACAGATCTGTGCTTCATTCCTTTTTATGGCTAATATTGCACTTTGTGTCTATACCAAATTTTGTTTATTCATTCATCTGCTGATGAACACTGGGGGTGCTTCTACCTTTTGGCTATTGTGAATGCTGCTGCAATGACAGAGTGCTGGAATTTCACTGCTTGTGGTGTTTAATGTTTGAAATTCTAGCGCTTTTTGTTTCCAACTGAAATCAGATCCCCAGTTCTGTGGCTGGAGCAGAGGAACAAGGCACACAGCAGTCTTCCAGGAGAGAAAGGAGACAGTCCCACACTGCTGAGTCAGCAACTCTTTGAGGGCCATTTACAACCTTGCTGCAGCCCCAGGATAGGCAGAAATCCCGGGTTTAGGGAAAAGATTCCACCGAGTATAGTGTTACCTCTGAGCAGGGCTATATACTCGGTGCTACCGGCCACAGTGAATTTGGAACAGCAAAGCAGCAGATGTCATAAATGCTAACAGAGCAGATGCAGCTCACAGGATCGCAGCACACACCTGCAGCAAAGCCCCACTCTTCAACAGCAGTGGATGCCTGGGGGATTCTCCTACTTACCTAAATGGGGACTCATCACTTTCTCTGTGGGAAAGGTCAGAGCTGCAGCCTCAACTGAGATGGATAGAGCCGGAAGGACTGTCCCACTCAGCATTACACAAGCAAAACCATAACGTGAAATGGAAATTCCTACTTTAACACATACAGGGCCCTGAAGGATAGAAAGTACTTAAGTCAAGTTAGCTTAGATAAAGGATAAGAAGAGAAAGAACTAAACAGAAGTCATCTGCTGGGCATTGTGGCTCACGCCTGTAATCCCAGCACTTTGAGAGGCCAAGGTGGGTGGATTACTTGAGGTCAGGAGTTCCAGACTAGACTGGCCAACATGGTGAAACCCTGTCTCTACTAAAAATACAAAAATTAGCTTGGAATGCTGGTGGGTGCCTGTAATGCCAGCTACTAGGGGGCTGAGGCAGGAGAACCACTTGAACCCAGGCGGCGGAGGTTGCTGTGGGTCAAGATTGCACCACTGCACTCCAGCCTGAGAGACAGAGTGAGACTGTCTCCAAAAAAAAAAAAAAAAAAAAAAAATTAGAAGTCATCTAAGTTGATCAGCAGTCATTCCACATACCAGCTTCTTCTTCGTGGAGAAGGGTTTCCTTAGACAAAAATCTCAGTTAAAATCAGTCTATTGTGCATTATTCCTGGAGGCTGTAATAGCTAATAATAAAAAGAGGAAAAGGATAATACTTTCACACAGTCCCCCCTTTTATTTTTTTGAGACAGAGTCTCCCTCTGTTGCTGTGGCTGGAGTACAGTGCCACAATCTCAGCTCACTGCAACCTCTGCCTTCCGGGTTCAAATGATTCTTGTGCTTCATCCTCCTGAGAAGGATGGGATTACAGGCATATGCCACTATGCCCAGCTAACTTTTGTATTTTTAGTAGAGATAGGGTTTTGCCATGTGGGCCGGGCTGGTCTCAAACTCCTGGCCTCAGGTGATTCACTCAGTCTCCCAAAAGTACTGGGGTTACAGGCATGAGCCACCACACCTGGCCCCACACAGTCCTCTTAAACCCAGAGAAGGTAGCAGAAGGCTGAAAGTCTTCAGCATGCCTCATCCACCACCCTGGAGGGCATGAAGCCAGAAGTAAGGCTTGGGCCTAAATCATGGCTTTACTACTGTCTGGTTGAGCTTCAGGAAGTTCCTTATTTTCTCCATACCTCAGTTTCTTCATCTGTAAAATGGGGTAATAGTCAAGATAGCCTCATGGAAGTATCATGAAAAAAATGAAGTAAATAAGTAAATTGTTTGGAATGGTACATACATAATCAATAGCTATTAATAATCAATTAGCTATTAATCATCCTCTCTAATAATATTCTTAATCAATAATTCAATTTAATTCAACAATTACATGCTAAGTGTATTGCATGCAAAGGATTATGGTTAGCACTAGAAAAAAAAGACAGCTTATATTAGGCTAGGGAGATAAAGCACAGACAGATAAATAGAATTAAACATAAACGCATTGTGAGGCTGGGTGCAGTGGCTCCTGCCTGTAATCTCAACACATTGGGAGGCTGAGGCAGGAAGATCATTGAGGCCAGGAGTTCAAGACCAGCCTGGACAACATAGCGAGATCATATCTTGACAAAACATATAATAAAAAAAAATTAACCGCATGTGATGGTGTGTACCTGTAGTCCTAGCTGGCTGGGAGGCTGAGGCCAGAGTATCACCTGAGTCCCAATGTTCGAGGCTGCAATGAGCCATGACGGCACCACTGCACTCCAGCATATGTGACAGAGAAACCCTGTCTCTAAAAAGTAAACATAAAAATAAAAATAGATATTTTTAAATGCTGTATGATTAAGTTTCAAACAGGGTCCTTCAGTGTCATTCTCAAATACTGTTTTGTTTTCTTTTTTAAGAGTATTTTATTCTTCTTTTTGGGGGGGAGGTTAGAAGGACATGAGATCTGAAGATATGTGTCTAAGGTCAAAGGGTTGACCAACATCCAAATACTGCTTTGCTCACAAAATTTCATTATTGTTTAGTATGACTGCTTTTTAAAATAATGGTAATAAAGATATTTAGGTAGATTGGAAACAATCAAGCCTGTCTTCTGCACTTGATGGTCAACTCCATGAGGGTAAGCTCCGTATCTGCCTTGGCCCCTGCTACATCCCAAAGCAGGACTGTGCTGGGTATGTAATGGGCACTTAGTATATATACGTTAAATGTGTTGAAATAAGAGAAGTAACTGACTGCCTGAATAAACTAGAAATTTATTCCTGATGGAACAGCCCTGGTCCACAACATTTTCTAATAAGTACTATCCCTTCCTTACCTGTACCACTCAAATCCGTGCCACCCAACAAGACACAAAAGAGTTCTTACACAAGGGCTCTGTGTAGAACCTCCACACTACCTACAGGGTCCCCGTGGTGACATGCTCTAATGTACTCTGTATTTGCTGCCACTAACTGGGTGGTTGAGAATTATAAAAATTTATTATCTCGCAGTTTTGGAACTTAAAAGTCTGAAATCAAGGTGCCAACAGGGCCATGCTCCCTGCAAGGACTCCACGGAGACTCTGGTCCATGCCTGTGTCCTGGCTTCTTGTAGTTGCCAGCAATCCTTGGCATTCGTTGGTTTGTGCCAAGAGAACTCCAGGTGCAGCCTCAATCACCACACGGCTGACTTCCCCTCTGTGTGCCTCTGTGTCTCTTTTTATAAGGACATCAGTCATATTATATCAGGGTCACCCTACTCAGTATGCCCCTATCTTAAAATTAATTTAATGTGCAACAACCCTATTTCCAAATAAGGTCACATGCTGATGTTCCAGGAAGGACATGGGGGGTGAGAAAAAGGACAATCTTCAATCCAGCAGATACTCCCAACACTATTTTCTGCAGAATTAAATAGAAAGCACAAAATCCTACCCTAAATCTCTCAAATGATTGTTTGTTCAAGTTTCATTGTATGGCAGTATTATTATTGGTGGAAAAGAAAGATGAGCAAGTAAGACTGAATGTATCACAGAATGCTAGAAGTCACAAAGAGTCCCCAGCTTGTGAAAAACCAAGCACTTGGCACATGAGCATGAGTGGTTCCAAGCCTAAAAGAGTAGGCAATATGTCACTAAAGGCACCAGGGCAGAGCTCCCCTTCCCACACACCCACCTACAGGCCTTTAGGCAATTATGCAAGAGCTAACACAGACGCCAGCTGACACAGACACAGATGCTGCAGCAGCTGCTGACAAATGGTGCTTCACAGCTGGTTTTCTGAAGAGAGTAATGAGCAGATCAGAGCCCCGGACTGGCTAAGGGTACATGCATTAACACAAGAATTTCCACTGTAATACAAGTCAATCAAAAGTCATGTTTATGCTAATAACATCACTACTATTTGCACCACTCCCAGATCTCAGATCTGCACCAATAATTCCCAGATCTCACAGATCATGAAAAGACTTGTGCCTTGCATCATCTGGATGTACAATAAAAGACCAGTGTTCTTTCTAAAGTTCATCGGTGGTTCCACACAATCTGGGGAGCACCTTAGAAGCCATGTGTTCATTTCTTGGCATCAAGAGCTTCTGGTGTCAATAAATCCACAGCTGACTCTTCTGAGTCACTCATTCATTCATTCAACATCCCATGTTACACACAATTCCATGATCAAGCCATCTCGGCCATAAAGGTTATTTCTTACAGGATTTTTGGAGTAGGGAAAGAGTGGAGCAAACACCAATATCGCCTTTCAACAGAGAATGTAGTGAAAGGAGGCACAGCATTACCCTTTGAGTCTGTGTGGCTTTATGTGGCTCAACTCCAGGTAAAAGACAGACAGTTATAGACTTTTGTACCTTACTGTCACTCATTGATTTTTAGGGTTTTCATACAAAGCATATTTACCTTAATTGTCACTGAAGATCAGTCTAAATAAATTAGCGAACATTCTGAATAATAAATTTTTAAAAGTCATTAATTCTCCTCTTTTCATGCATAGCATAATCCTATCAACAGTACAAGAAAAAAGGGATTATATATTTAAGATCTTAATCTTATTTAATGCAAAACAATTTTAAGATACCACTATGTTTCCCATATCCCATTGCCCATTTATCAAAGAATCATAAGCAAAAGTTGACTGTCAAAATTCTGTATCAAGAAATGAGAAAAGATTCAAATAGCCCTTTTTGGTAAAGAGAATTATAATTGAGAAATAAAAATTAAATTCTAAGGCCCCCTACCAAATGAACAGACCCCCCTCTGGGTCAAGGGGACTCCAGAAAAACCTTAGAAGCTGATTCCTCAGCCATGACATGAAGGGAGGGTGGGCATGCCTTGTTATACCCCTCCCTCACTTTCTTCCCCAAGGGTTAAAGAGAAATAAGCCTTTTCAAAAGACTGCACCACTGATATCAACCAACCGCTTGATGCTGCCCCCTCCCTTCTGTGGTTCTGACAAGCCAATTCACCAGCATTCCTTCATGGTAAGAAGGAATTCACCAGCATTCCTTCCTGGTAAGAAAGAATTCACCAGCATTCCTTCCTGGTAAGAAAGGACATGAAAACCTTCATTCATCAGCATTCACCAGAATTCACCAGCATTCCTTCCTGGTAAGAAGGAATTCACCAGCATTCCTTCCTGGTAAGAAAAGACATGAAAACCTTCACTGTGCATCCTCTGTAAACTGGCCAGAATCACTCTGTGATCAGGACATTTTCACGTCCTCTACTTCAACTTTTGACAACAGAAGGCTGAAAACACCACTCTTGGATCACCCGAATGCTACCATTTTTCGAATGTTCCTATGAGGCAGCATGAAGCTCAACCGGGCATGCGCATGTTTCTCCTTTCATGAATATTCATGACTGCTCCTATAGCTTATTGAATATGTGTATTTGGCCACCTCATTCAGAATAAATCCCTGTGTTATTCTTCCCATCCTTGACACGTCTGTTTCTGGCTTCTGACCAGAGGCTATGCTTCCCTGCCTGTCAGAATGGCTACCCTACAGGATGCAACCCTTTCTGAGAAATAAAACTCTGATTTCCAAATTTATGAACCTTGTAATTTTTCAGTTGACATAACAAACAAGTTTTTCTACCACAGAAAACCAAATATAGCTAAGCACTGAAATAGAGAAAGTGAAATCTGCAGCTCAATTTCACACTTACTCCCTTAATAACTGGGAAGCCCTGAGTAAGCTACTTAATGCTTCTCATCATCTATTCCTGTACCGCTCATTGGAGAAAGGAAAACTGAAGGAGATCATCTTCAACCCATTTCAGCTTTCCACACTCACATTCTTCACTTCTCTCTGCCCAACATGTCATCAGCCTTCTAGCAAAACTACAAAGCACTTTAAAATCCTAGATCATGATCCAAAAAGACCTAAACGTCAAGTGGAAGAGTGGAGGAGATAGGGTTTTAGCCAACTTTCTCTTCCTAAATTGAAATTTTCTGTGTTTTGTGTAACATGTACACGCACACACATAAATATATATATGCATACATAAACACACATACAAACACACACATATATATCCATGTATGTGTATTTCAGCCATCAAAGCATAACTGGATTATTTCACTGCTGTTTCTTCTCTTTGGGTGTGTGACTTTTAAATATGAGAATCTAATATGATCTTCTTAGTCCCCAAATGAAGGTCCCCCATTTTATTATCTGCTATGGCCCCTAAGAACATCATTAGATTCCTCCCTGTCTCTTCCACTGTCCTTGGGGCAGGAGGTTTTCTTTGGCCCATGGTGGGAAGTTGCAATTCTATTTAATAGGAGTAAAAGTGATCACTTCCACCAATAGGCATCTCTGAGCACAGAGCAACAGAGAAGTATGAATGACAGCTACAGAGTACCTCATAGGTAACCAGAATCTGTCTCCTACTACAGCTTGTAGGAAGGAGAAGCTATGAGATTACACTGAATGTAGCAATTGCCCTCACCTCTGAATCCATTTTATCCCTAACTTTGTGTTGCTGCCACATGGTTGGGTAAGACTGACGTCACCTCTAGTTCTACCAAGGAGCTCTATTTACCCTAAGCCTATCAACACAGACCCATCCTCATTGCCCAGTGATTGCTCAGGAACACAAGGAGGGGTAGTGTGGGCAGATAAATGGCCAGAGTTGTTCACTGGTAAAGAAAGAGATGTGTGCTCTCTCCCTCTCTGAGTATAACCATAGGCCTTGTTGGTAGCCATAATCTATTACAAGGGGAGTCAACAATTTCAATAAAAATGCACATGGCACACAAAACAATGGCAAAAAAATATCAGATAAGGACATCACTGAGCCATTACCAGTTCAAGGGGTCCCAACACCCACCCTACCACTGGACTTCCTCAGTTATGTGAACCAAGAAAAGACAGTCTGTCTGCTGCACCTGATGGTGAACGGTGGAACTGCAGCAAATTTATGCTTACCAAAGCTGTATCTTGAATTCAAAGGGGAAAAAAATCCTCATCCTAAAGATAAGATACTTTTTTTCCATATGAAAAGAGCATTTTTTAAATTTTAGAGACTGTCTCTATGAAAGGTTGAATAAGCATAAAGTAATAATTTTAAGAGTGATGGATTGTAATGCTTTAAATAAGCACAACCAAGTAAAAATAAGAAGCATTATACTTAGGCACAAGATGAATCTGATAAGGCTGGAAAATAGTTTAATGTACTCTGGGTAATAAACAGATGACTTGGTAGGTCTCTTTCCTCTTTGAAAAACTTTAATTCAGCTTCCACCTATAATCTATAGTGTATTTTTCAAAGCTTTATGCATTTTTAAAAAAATCATTCCCCCTAAATTTTGCATTTACAGCCTTTTATCATATAAATTGCGGTCATAACCTAAGTTAAGGTTTGCAGGAGCCAGTGAATGGAAAGGTCTGGCTTCTATAAAAGAAGATACATTAAGCAAAATAAATCTTGCCTGAAACTGGAATAGTTCTTGAATATAACAACTTAGGAGTTAATCTCTCCTCTCTTTTGAAAATATAATAGCTTTGCCTTTGAGCCAAAGTAGATCAAATAGTCCAGGGATAGCTGTTATTCCTTTTCTCATTCTTATTCTTGATGTACTGACAATTAATAATTGTAAAATTCCCTAGAATTCTTTTCCCAAACTCTTCTAGCATGAAGGCATCACTTCATCCATAAAGGTGATGGGAACATTCGTACTACTCTTCCCTGTAAAGGAAGAACAGGGCCAGATTGAAGCTTTCAACCTAACACAGTAAAATCTTCCCCTGCTCTAGGCCTTCTTCACACACCTTCTTGTAAAACTCTGTTGGAATGTAATTTACAGGACTTCAACTCATTAAAATAAAAAGTAAGAATTTCAGGCATTTGAGATGGTATTTTTTTAAATATGATATTATCTAGAGAGATGTTTTCACATATATGCCTTGGGACAGGCAGAATAATCTTACTGGCTTCAAGATTTATATATCTTTTATAAAAATGAGATGCAATCAAATATTTGGGCCCAAGTGTTTTCCCTCCTATCCCTACCAGGGAAAACACTTAGGCCCAAATACTTGATTGCATCATACACCGAAGTGCTATATTCTTATTCTCTACTCTCAGAACAACATAGTTGCTTCTATGACCTCTGGTCACCAAAATATGTGTGGATAGTGGTTTCTCCCCCACAAACAAGCAAGCAAGCAATCAATTCTACAGCAGATTCTCCAGCTGGGTGTCCTAGAATTCAATTCAATTCCGATGCTATCTACCTAAAGATAGTGTCCGATTTCACAGGTTGAGGGCTCAGTCCCACAAAGCTGCCCCTCACTTTAGATGCCAATCACATGTCCAGCCCACTCATACTTCTGATCAACTGGCTACAAAATGAGGTTTCCATGGCCTCCTCCTTGGGTTTGATTAATTTGCTAGGATAGTTCACAGAACTTAGGCACACACTTACTTAGGTTTACGGGCTTACTATCAAGGATATTGCAAAGGATAGAGATAAAGAGATGCACAGGGAGAGGTATGTGGGAAGGGGTATGGAGCTTCCATGCCCTCTCTGGGGGCACCATCCTCCAGGAACTTCTACGCATTCAGCTATCTCGAAGCTCTCTTAGCCTTCTGGAGTTTTATGGCGGCTTCATTACATAGGCATGATTGATTTCATCATACCCATTGGTGATCAAATCAAGCTTCCGTCCTTCTCCCCCTCCTTGGGGTACTCTGTGCCCGGAATGCAGGGGAAATAAAGTCAATCTTTTACTCTGGTTCATGCAGGCACTGTCCTTGTAGATTAGGAATAGGAATATATGGTACGCACAATTTTATAAATTTTTTTCTTAATTTAATTCAAGCATTTACTTTTCAAGTGTCTTACCAAATTCTTATTTATTATTTATTTATTTATTTTTGTGGAGACAGGGTCCCACTATGTTATCCAGGCTGGTCTTGAATTCCTGGGCTCAAGCAATCCTCCTGCCTTTTTGCCTTACCTAAATTCTGAGTTGATATTTATTTTTGTTTAAAGATGAAGAAAATCCATATTTTAAAAAGGAGACAAGAATTAGTAACTAGTGCTGAATAATTACTCATCTATTAAAAACAAAAAAAGACACTATACATATCACACAAAAATTAATTATACCATGCTTTTTTATCTAATGGCAGAATGTACTTTAAAAAATGCCTTTTTCTTTGTTATTTCCAAAGCATACCTTAGCCCAGTTTTGGCGTGCCCATTCATTCTGATTTAACTCATTTCATGCAGTAGAGTCAAGAGTCCTCGTTTTTACAGACAAGAGTGTTTCATTCTAATCTCAACTGTGTACGTGAACAAACCCCTTAATATCTGTAAGTCTCCATTCTCGCCTTCTTTCATGCAAGAAGATTAGGACTGTGATGTCCCCTTAACTATTACAGCAGCCCCACTGAGTGTATACTGCAATCTTGTTATTCTACCAAATCCCCATCTACCCGCTAAGATAGGACCCATGGGACTATTCTCATTGACATCAGGAAGAACCTAAGGTAAGGATTGTAAAACTGTCCCAGAGTCTGTAAGAAAAAGCTGCATGCATCAGAGACCTCACCACCATACCACATCATCTCCTTAGATTTTTATTGTAGTCTTGGTTGAAAAGCCCAGATGCTGGAGTAAATGTACTTAGATTCAAATCTTTTTGCTACTGTCCATCTGCTTGACTTTGGAAAAATGCTTAACTCTCTGCCTCAGTGTCCTTATTTATAAAATGAGGTCCCAGATTTTCTATGAATTAACACATATAAAGCACCTAGTTGGATGCCTGGCACACAGTGAGTGCTCAGTAAATGTTACCTAGCAATAGTGTTGCAAGAGTGCAGATTAATACAGTTGTATAATACTTCAAAATTAAATCCCTATATCAGCACTGCAATCTAAATAATTTATTCTGAATTAATTATCAAATTAAAGAATTCAGACCAGATCTCTCCAGGTACTTCTTTCCTCCCTATACATCAGCCAGTCTGATCTGCCGGCAATTCCCCACACTCGTCATAGGCAGCACTGCCTCATACCCCTGTTCCAACTCTTCAATGCTTAGAATGACATCTCTTCCCCTCCTGATCCATTGTCAACTCCTCCACAGCAGCCTTTCTGGGTCTCCGAGATCCCTTCCCCCACTTGGAATGTTGTACCATTTACAGTCATTTGGCACTTAACATAGTAATAATCACAGCTGACACTTATAGTACTCTTGGGATTATACCAATTTGTTTTTATGTGTATTTTCTCACTGCATTGCATTCCTATCTTCTTACATGCCCTGGGATCATAGTCTCATACACACTGCAGCTGGCGAACAGACTACACGTGGAGCCCATGGGAGAAGTTTACTGCTGCTGATGGCAATGCTCTAGATACTGGGAAACAAAAAAGTCAGGGTGAACCTCTTGTCACATACAGGTACATATTTTTAAATGTAAGACTGACTATGATTCCACATATGCACAGCGGAGCACAGCAAGGCAACTAAACTTAGCAACGGGAATGCACACACACAGAATCAGGGAGGAGACAGCGTTTCTACTGCAATCAAGAACTTTCGCAACAGGTAAAGAAGAGAGGTCGTTCTCGTATCGTTGTCAGCAACAGCTGAAGTATAGTATGTCACTAGCAGAGGTTATTATGCAAAGAGCCAGTCTATAACTCTGAAAACCTGATTCCTGGAACATTTCCAAAGCAGTCTGTGAGTCTCTATTCTAGACTGGCCCCTTTCCGAGCAGTAGCCTCTTCAGGTCCCTGAAGCCCCACTGCATCTCCAGAACCAAGGACAAGCCCACAGTCACCCACCTCCATCCCCCAGTGTGAGTGGGAAATAGCAATCATGCTCCTGTTCCTGGTCCTGGATGACACACATCAGGAATTCAGACTGTCTGCTGAGAGGCCAATGGGCACTCCCATCATTCACGCAAAACATACCTCCCTCACCACCGCATAAGAAATGGAAACACCATTTCAAAGAGTAGTTTTCTGGCCTGGACCTCCCAAGATCAGAACAGATACACTTTTAACCTTTTCAACTGTTGACTTTTCAAATGCCTTACCAAATTCTTGACCTCTCTGACCTACCATATGTCCGCCCTCCACGTTCGATGAAAAGCCTGGAAAACCAAGTTGTGAAACCTCCTGTTTAGCCTTCTCAGCCTCATTCAAAAGGAAAATATTTCCCTTTCACTGCATGGTGTAGAGGTGGAGGCAATGCCTTAAAAACTTACCTAATTAATCACTCAAATAAGCTCCACCAACAAATAAATACTAAGTGTCTAATGTATATAGAACATATTGTGAGCACTGGACAAAGTCATTTATCCTAAGGAAAGAAATGAGTAGACTGAATCTTTAGTATTATGTTGAACCATAAGAAATGGCCATTTTCATAGGTTAAAAATAGTCAAAATGAACACTGTCATATGGTTCAAAATAATTACAAACATTTCTTTGGGGTTACCTTCCAAGGTTGGTATTGAGTATGAAAATAACTAAACTTCATGGGATCGTGCCCAAGACGTAGTTAGGTATACTGAGTTTTTCTCTAGAGTATATAGTGCCTTACATAGTGAGTTGCCAATTAGCATATTTAGAGAAATAACATATATTCAGCATAAAGACAGCAAATTCACCAACTACAAAAGGTGATAAAAAATATTTGTTACACAAATTAAAGAGATTTCAAACAACAACAAAACCTGTACATTTTTATGTCTACCTCTTATATTATTCAGCTTCTTACAAAAGTCTTAGGAAAATCAGCTATTAAATGCTAATCTAAATCTTTGCATCAGAAAACTTAAGGAGAATTCCACATTAAGCAGAGAAAGACTACCTCTCCTTAAGTATTTCCCAGTATTCAACCAAATGCCTAACTATACAGCAGATTACAGCAGCTTACAGGAGATCACACTTCCCTTGCATTTGATATGTGTATCTTATCCTGGAATCTGTCTTTTCATCACTACATTTTTTGCTTTTCATTTTCAAGTATAACAAAATTTTAGCTCTAGGCTAATGAGGTAAGCAGACTATCCATTATACACTTCAAATAAAGACCTCTCACTAATAACATTTATTTTCTTTCTGTGTAGCTAAGCTGACCTAAGGGTTAGGAGCATAATTTTCCGTTTTTAATTTATACAGAAAAAAAAAAACTCCAAAAACCAAAGGTTTGGACTAGATGTGTAGACAAATCTCCTCCTCCCTCTCATGAGCCAGGTCTTCAAATCAGTTATTATAAAACACACTTAGGGACAAATGGTACAACATTTCCTTGAGGCTCTCAGAGGTACTCACATTTTAAATGGAGAGCCCGAACTTAAACTGCAAAATAGTGTAGGTTTCAGGCATTCTATAGAAAAAAAATATTTGTGATGGTGTCAGGCTGTGTATTTGGCACTTTATATACATAATCTGACATTTAATGTTCACAATAAGCTTACGGGCTATGCGTTATTATCTCCATTTTCAAGGTTAGAAAACTGGAACACAGAAATTTAACTTGCCCACGATTTCTCAGCAACTGTATCCCAGAGCAGAACCAGGTCCATCTCCCTCCAAAACTCACCTCCATGCTGCTGCTGTTTCATCAAAAGTTAAACAGATGACTATCAAGTTTGTGGGTGAAGAATATAAAACCAGGGCAGACGATGGACAGACAGAAGGCCTAAATTCTAGGCCACATTCTAGAATTTTTTAGGTAAGAGATTTAAGTTCTCTGAGCCCCATTTTTTTACGGCATGAACACAGTAAGTGTCCACTGCACACTGGTTCAGCTCAAAGGTTATGATGTGTCTCTGAGATGCTTCAGTGTCGTGGGCTTAGGCCCTCCTACCGCAGTAGGTAGATGGCTAAAGATGAGGCCAACCTGATTCCTCACAAATTTAAAGACTCACATCACAAGATCTGGGGCAGAGGGGACTAACGTTATTTGAGCTCCTGTCCTTGTCAAGTGAAGGAGAGAAATGGAAGCGGCCACTTCTCGACTCGGACTTTGGTCCTAGGCCTTCCATTGACCCTTAGCCTTCCCATGTGCCCAAGCACTTAACAAGAACATTATTTTCATTTTATAAGGTGCAATTTCTACTTGAATGCCTAGTTCCACGACCTGCAAAATTCTCCAGGCTTAATGAAAAACTGTCACAATCTGCTACCACCCATGGGCAAAATCGAATTGCAGCCACTCAAGTCTGGGGAGATGCTGGGCCCCAGAAAACCAGATCTGACTTTCTGAAATGCTATGGGAATCAAAAGGGCAAGCTATGGTCCTTGTAGTCCCAGGCTTGTTATTTACACAATTAACAGTGTGCCTTATTTATAAAGAATTCTTAATCCTATAAAAATACAGGCTGGGTGCAGTGGCTCACTCCTGTAATCCCAGCACTTTAGGAGGCTGAGGGGGGGCAGATCATGAGGTCAAGAGTTCAAGACCAGCCTGGCCAATACGGTGAAACCCCGTCTCTAACAAAAATACAAAAATTAGCTGGGCGTGGTGCTGGGCACCTGTAATCCCAGCTACTGGGGAGGCTGAGGCAAGAGAATTGTTTGAACCTGGGAGGCGGAGTTTACAGTGAGCCGAGATCACGCCATTGTACTCCAGCCTGGGTGACAAGATGAGACTCTGTCTCAAAAAAAAAAAAAAAAAAAAAAAAAATAGAAAGGAAAAAGAGACAGAGCATAAAAGCACAACTTTTAGGTTAACTAGAAGCATTTTCCCCAATAAAGCTATGTGACTCAGTAATTTATATTGATCTGGTCCCTGCTTTAATGAGTAGCTTAGGAACTGGGAACCTAACAGTGGCATCATCTCTGCTCTCAAGACATCCAGGAGAGGACGAATCTGATCCCTATAATCACCAAAACAATGGCTATAAATAAAGGCATGGTGCTCAGACCTGGTTGGGGGCAGTAAGGTGATCTGGAAAGTTAGACAATGGGAAATGTGCATCCCAAGGAGAACCAGAGGCCCTGAAGCAAAAGGGAACACTGAGCATTCAACAACCACAGATTCTTTACTGGGGCTAGAGAAGACAGATAAAAGAGGAGAAGAAAGTGGGAGATAGCGGTGAAACTTGAAGTCTTGCAGTGCATGGTAGGGAACTTGAACTCTATCTGGAGAGCAATGAGGACCCTTTAAAGGATTATAACAAGCAGACTGGCATATCAGATTGCAGAAAGCTAGGTCGAGCTTAGAGAAGGGAATGGAGGTAGTAAAAGTAGAGGCTGTGGGTCTGGTTAGAAAGCTGTTGTGGAGGTTGGAAATAAATGAATATATCCAAGAGATATAAATCCAGTAGAAACACCAGGAATTTGTGATTGGACATATGAGGCAGCAGAGTGTTCAGAGGAGTAAACGTTGCCCAGGCTGTCATGCATGAGCAATTTAAGACATGAAGTTCTATGTATCATGCCTGCACCTGGAGGACGGATACCAGAAGAGGATATCTTCCTCTTTGCACTCCCCAGGCTTGCTCAATTCTCAAACTCCTTTTCTGTTCTTTACTTTAAACATCAGGCCCAACCAGGATTCCACAGCTCTCCTCTCTTCCACTTCCCTCTTCCAAGCATATCCTTCTAACACCATTGACTCTCAAGGTCAAAGATATCTTAAGAGAGGCTGAAAACAAAAATCATTCTTTTAAGAAAAAAGATGGTAGGAACATGGGATGGTGAATGAAGTCTCAATCTTCATTGTTTTTGGAAACACACAGGATCAAGTGTAAGCCAATTATTCACAGCAGCATTCATTAGCTACAGAGCAGACGGAGAACCCACTGAAACATGTGGACCCACAGTGTCCACAGCCACTGCCTGAATCTCATTTGCACATCATCACTTCTGATGATAACACTGAGGCCACATTGGCTGAGCCATGGCTGGCTTGGGAAACCAACAGGGGGAATCCAGAAAACAAAGACAGCTACTCAGGCCATGCACTGGCCTGATGTTACCCACCAAGGAACCCTCTATTTCAGGCTTCTTAAAACAATAACTTCCAAAGTCTTTTCTTCTGATTTGAAGAACTAATAGGAAAATAAATCATGCAATTCATCAAGCCTTTTAATGCACAAATACTGTATTACTCCCTTCTCACACTATTATAAAGAAATACTTGGAATGGGTAATTTAGAAGAGAAAAGAGGTTTAATTGGTTCACAGTTCTACAGGCTGTACAGGAAGCATAGATGGGGAAGCCCCAGGAAACTTACAATCATGGCAGAAGGCAAAGGGAAGCAGTCATAACTTGCATGGTTGGAGAAGGAGGAAGAGAGAAGGAGGCACTACACACTTTTAAACAACCAGATCTTGTAAGAACTCACTATCATGAGAAAAGCCAGGGGGAAATCCGCCCCCTTAATTCAATCACCTCCCACAAGGCCCCTCCTCCAACACTGGGGATTACAAATCAACATGAGATTTGGGTAGGGACAGAAATCCAAACCATATCAAATATACAGTATGATGTACCCCTCACTGCATCCACAGTGTCAAGGCAGAAATATAGACAACAAATGGTTTTTCCCCATATCCCCAAGGTTACCAGATGCTGGGTCAGGAGCATGGAGTTTCTCACTATTCTTCCTCTTGTATATCCACCTTTCTTCTCAGTTAATATACTTTGTAGGTTATCCTATTAGTTACAACAACAAGAAATCACCTGAAATTTCTAGGAAAAGGGCTTCGGTAATCCACAATAGCTCACTGATTTCTATATAAAGAAAACAGATTAGTGTATAAAAGGAACACGAAAATAGTTTAAAAAAGAAAGAAGATGGATAAAATCTTCATAGTTTAACAAAGTAAGGATATAATGGTGTAGATCTTCCAAAACTCATAGTTTAATAATTTTACCATAACCTGCATGGAAACAGATCATGCAGAGAAGTAGAGATACATGTTACAATTGGGAAGAAAAATACAAATATCCTTATTTCATACAACCTGTTAATAAGTCAAAATTACAACATGGTGGCCAGACGCAGTGGCTCACGCCTATAATCCCAGCATTTTGGGAGGCTGAGGCAGGAGGATCACCTGAGGTCAGGAATTTGAGACCAGCTTGGCCAACATGGTGAAACCCCATTCTCTACAAAAATTAGCCAGGCATGGTGGTGGGCACCTGTAATCTCAGCTACTTGGGAGGCTGAGACAGGAGAATCACCTGAACCTGGGAGGCAGAAGTTGCAGTGAGCTGAGATCGTGCCACTGCACTATGGCCTGGGCAATGAAGAGTGAAACTCTGTCTCAAAAAAAAAAATTGCAACATGGCTTTTGTCTTGTGCCACAGTTTCTCTGTGTGATGAGCAAAGTCACTGATTTACACATCAATCCTTTACAATGTGCGGTAAAATCAGCCTAAAATATTTCAGAGTGATAGCTTATTTGGGGAATAACAGCATCCACGTTAAAAACATGACCATTCAGTTCTGACAGTAAATAAATCACTGGACAGTGTCTCCACAATCTACCACCGTTGAGCAATAAATCTTTGGATTCAACTGTACACCAGACATAATGCTGTAAAGTAAAAGTCTAGTTTTACCTGGGTGACCTCAGTTTTGCCTCTACTGGACAGTAAATCTGATGCAAAATGAGCAAATATGGGTGGCTGAGTTTCAACCTGGCATAACAGTGAGGCTTTGTCAAGGATCCCAGAATTTGGGAGAGTTTTTAACAACAACAACCAAAAAAAAAAGTTTGAAAAAAAAAACATATGCTAAACAGCTGGGGGATGGAGAAATTAAAGGATGTGAAGAGCTTTCACCTTAGCTAGAAAAATATCCTATTTAATGACTTTTTCTTTTTATTTGACCCACTTTAAGATTTTCTTTTTAATCTTTATTATCTCTAGAGGGCAAATGTTAGATGAAAAAAAAAATAGTCATCAATTCATTCATTGTTTCATTTAATCTATGTTAAACAAATAGTGTTTTTATCTCTTAATAACTCTGGGACCTTAAGAAAATTATTTAATTTTGAGGTGCTTTAGTTTCTTCATCTATAAAAGGGGGACAAGACTCATACATAACTCACAGGACACTTGAACGATAACTACACATACTCTGTCCCACACACAATGCCCAAGCTGAGGTTTACAATAGTGAGCAAAGGAAACCAGATTCCCACCTTCAGAGACACGGAGTACATAATTAGGAAACAAAAATAAATAAACATGGAATTTCAAATCCTCTCTGGTGCCTGGAGAAAAAGCACAGGATACTACTCAACAAAAGGGAGCCCTCCTTAGATAAAGGGGTTGTGGAAGGCTTTGCTGAGTTGTGGATCTTCGGGGTGAAATCTAAGGAATGAGAAATAGCCCTGCAGAGTAAAGAAGCAAGCCCATTCTAGGCCAAGGATTTGAAATACACAAAGGCCCTGACCTTAGCATCAGCCCGATGTGTTCCAGTAAGTGAGGAGATACAGGGAAGGGATGAATCATGCAAAACCCAAAAGGACCAGCAGAAGTTGTGTCTGCAGTCCATATGAATGTAGAAGTCACAGGCTGGTTTTCCAGCAGGACAAATGGCAGGTTTTAGTTCTAAAAGATGAAGCTATCTGCTGAGTAATGAATGGACCACTGAGGTTCAGAAGGAAATATCAGGGAGGCAACAGAAGCCATTCTAGTGATAATGGTGGCTTGGCACAGGTGATGACTGTGGAGATGGAGAGAAACAGATGAGATACCTCTTGAAATCTTCCTGAAGGTCTGTCTTGGCAACTTGTTCTTAGGCGTAAACATTAACCAGGTAAATGGCTAAAAAGATAATTTAAACAGTCTCTAGTCTCTTAAAATTCTCCAGATAGCTCTCTTCATGAAAGCCAATGGCCAGTAAATGTTTTAAAGTGTTTTTACCAAGTTGATTTACAGTCATGAACTGATTTGACAGTTTAAACTGATTTCTATGTATACTTTTAGATTGAAAGTTGTAAGACTCAGTTATTTAGAAAGTAAATTCGATATGTGTAATGGTGCTATCCCTGGACTGTAGACAATTCTTCACTGTTTTCACTTTAGATGGAGTTCTGAATAGTTTTTTTGAAACATGAGCTAGAGATTTGGTTCAACCATGGGTAGTAATAAGAGGTTTCTCCATCATAGCTTCCTAGTAAAATGTCCAAAAGTCATAACCTTGTTCTCAACTTTCCACCTAGAGGTTAAAGTAAGGAACGCTTCATGAAAGTTATGTTTTTCTGTTTCCATTCCAACCTATCACTTTATGCTTTGGGAAAGAAAAGGAAGGGATGAGAGATATTGAGAAACAGATTGAGGAGGAGAAAGAGAGAGGGAGATGGAGGAGGAGGTGGGGGGAGGAGAGAGAGAAAGAAGAGAAGAGGGGAGGGAAAGAGAGGAGGGGAGGGGAGGGGAGAAAATCTAAAAAAGGGAGGGAGTTAAGACAAGATTTGTCATCACCCAGAAGTGCTAACGCTGGCTCCCAAACCTCAAGCTCTGATTCCCTCATCAATCTTAATACCCCCCCAGATTCTGTGTAAAGCAAACATGGAAAGAAAAGAAAGTTCCTAGCCAAATATTGGAGCCCAACTTGGAAAAATGAGTTTGCAATGACAGCACATATTTTTAAGGGCTTATTGGGATCTTACTAAGGAGACTGGCTCCAGGCCTTGTAGTTTCATATATTTTCTTGATTCCTAAGTTAATCACTTTTACATCATCTACTTTAAAATAAGCCAAAGGGAAGCTTCCTCCAGGAACAGCCATTCACTGGCATTTAACAATTAAAACCAAGATCACATTTGTGCGACTAGCCTTGAACAAGAATTTGATTTGCATTTAATAAGATACATGCTCATGTGTAATGCATATCAGTGGGTCTGAAAAAACATATTTAATATGATACAACTCTAGCATAAAACTAAATCACTTTTAACAAGGCATCAGGATTTATTAGGCACAACTAGCAACTTGAATGGAGTTAGAGTTAATGGTATCTGAGCCTTGGATAGAAGAAAAATTAGTATAAATTTCCCTTCTTCCTATCAACATAGCTCAGGCATACACTCATAAGCTTCTCTACTAAAACCCCAAAGAAAAACACGATTGAAAATATAACTTACACTATTATGTTTAAGTATAGTGAGTTAGCTAATGATGACTGTTGACACTTTTGAAACTTAATTTTGAACAGTTCATTCTCTCTGCTCTGCAAAATACCTTCCAGGTGTGTTAAGGTGACAAATTTTCCATGTAAGTAGCTGGCTCCTCCTTCCCTGGAACAAACATGACTCTTATTTGTCATAATTTCTACATATTATCTTTTGTATGATACATGTAATTGGCTTCATCTCACCCTACAGGCATGGACAATGAGTAACCATGCATTACAATTAGGTTCATGGTTTGGCCTCAGTGTACATTTCTGTCTTTCCTTTCATCTAATGCAAATTACAAATGTGTCCCCTTCTTATAGAATGTGTTGGAGGCTCTCAAACTTCCCAGAGGGCAATCCTTCTCTCTGGATATCCAGAGAGAAGTCTGCTGCAGGGGTGAAGCCCTCATGGAGAATCTCTGCTAGAACAATGTGAAAGGGAAATGTGGAGTCATAGCCCCACACAGAGTTCCCACTAGGGCACTGTCTAGTGGAGCTGTGAGAAGAGGACCATCATCCTCCAGTGCCCAGAATGGTAAATCCACCAACAGCTCGCATCATGTGCCTGGCAATACTGCAGGCACTCAACACCAGCCTGTGAAGGAGCTGCCCAAGTCCATGGGAGCCCACCCCTTGCATAAGCGTGCCCCAGATGTGAGACACAGAGTCAAAGGAGATCATTTTAGAGATTTAATATTTAATGACTCCCCTGCTGGATTTTGGACTTGCATGGGGCCCATAACCCCTTTGTTTTGGATAATTTCTTTCATTTGGAATTGGTATGTTTACCCAATGCCTGTACCCCCATTGTATTTTGGAAGAAACTAACTTGTGTTTTATTTTACCAGCCCATAGGTAGTAGGCACTTTCCTTGTCTCAGATGAGACTTTGGACTGTGGACTTTTGAGTTAATGCTGAAATGGGTTTGACTTTGGGGGAATGTTGGGAAGGCATAATTGGTTTTGAATGTAAAAAGGATGAGATTTGGGAAGGTCCAGGGGCAGAATGATATGATTTGGTTCTGTGTCCCCACCCAAATCTCATCTCAAATTGTAATCAGGGAGAGACCTGCTGGGAGGTAGCTGGATCATGGGGGCAGTTCTCCTATGTTGTTCTCGTGATAGTGAGTGAGTTATCACAAGATCTAATGGTTTTATAAGTGGCAGTTTCCCCTGCTCTCTCTCACCTGCCACCATGTAAGACATGCCTGCTTCCCCTCTGCCATGACTGTAAGTTTCCTGAGGCCTCTCCAGCCACACTGAAGTGTGAGTCAATTGAACCTCTTTTCTTTGTAAATTACCCAGTCTCAGGGAAGTTCTTTATAGCAGTATGAAAATAGACTAATATAACATCCTCACAAAAAAATGAGCCAAGGACAGGATTAGGAGATTCACCAACATTCTCAATGATAACATCTAATATGGTTTGGCTCTGTGTCCTCACCGAAATCTCATCTTGAATCATAATTCTCACATTTCAAGGGAAGGACCTGGTGTGAGGTGATTAAATCATGGGGCGCTTTCCCCCATGCTGTTCTCGTGATAGTGAATGAGTTCTCACAAGATCTGATGGTTTTATAAGTGGAGGTTTCCCCTGCTCTCTCTTGCCTGCCGCCATGTAAGATGTGCCTGCCTCCAATTCTGCCATGACTGTACATTTCCTGAGGTCCCTCCAGTCATACTGAAGTGTAACACTGATAACGATAATGATAACAATATCTCGATGATGATAACACTGAATATTAAAGGCAACTTTTTTGTTAGTGAGACTATAAAAGATTTGGAAAGATTGAAATTTCATTAGTAGTGTGAGGGGGCTCAAGCACCTGGTAGCCTCTAGTAGCATGGAAATGAAAGGCAATTGCACATCACGTATTGAATGTAAACCCAGCAGAGTCTTTCACCCAAGACTTTCCAGAATTTAACTTAAGAAACTGAACACATTCTAAAGACGTTATACTCAAAGCTGTTTATCTAGTCATTTACATGAGCGAAGAAATGAGGAAAAATAACATGGAACTGGTCAAGTAAACTGTCACTGATACCTCAAGGAAGTCCTGATGTTCTCATTGGCATGACAATGTTGTCTATGACACTGCTGAATGAAACGAGGTCATGAATGGCATAATTCCACAGGTAGGGAGTGATATACATGTAGTTACCCTTGTATGAACATATAGGAGATTTCTCTTTCCTTTATCCATCATACAAGAACAGAGAAGATCAAACTGATCCATTGCTTCCTGTGATTCAGCACCTGATATTAAGCAGATTTCTTTATCCAGAGTAGAAAAAAGTTTATGCTTATCTTCTTTTAGTACCTCTTCAATTTTCATTGCATGCATTTCAATCTTTCATCTATCTGGGCTGGGCGCAGTGGCTCACACCTATAATCGCAGCACTTTGGGAGGCCGAGGTGGGTGGATCACTTCAGGTCAGGAGTCTGAGACCAGCCTGGCCAACATGGCAAAATCCCATCTCTACTAAAAACACAAAAATTAGTAAGGTGTGGTAGCATGTGCCTGTAACCCCAGCTACTCAGGAGGCTGAGGCAGCAGAATTGCTTGAACCTGGGAGGTGGAGGTTGCAGTGAGCTAAGATTGCACCACTGCACTCCAGCCTGGGCCACAGAGCGAGAATCTGTCTCAGAAAAAAAAAAATCTTTCATCTATCTGGAATGTATTTTGTGTGAAGAGTATGGTCAGAGCAAGCCCATGTTTAGAGGGTTTATGTCCAGATTGTGGGGTCTGGACTTCTGGGAGAGAGCTGAGTATCTGACAGAAACCAACTTGCTTTCCCACCTCTAATCCATATTCCCCACCCCATAAATTCACACACAACTGCATGGCACCCACTAATGCTAGTACAAGCACATAAACAAGCAGAGGGAAGGAAGGAGACAGCCCAACAAACAAGAAAGTCTAACTTATAAGTCCGAAGTCTGAGAATCTTGCAGCTGCATCAGAATGGTCAGCTGAGTAGGACTTAAGTGTTTCAACTCTGGGAGAAATTTCCACAGCAAAGAGAGAAGGTTCCATAAAACAAGCAAACACTGCTACAATTTTCCCCCTATTCCTATTGACCCCAATGGCCATTTTCTCTCCCAAAGGCAGCAGGCTAAACATAGCACAGAGGAACAGTGGGAGGGTCCCACTAGCCAACATTAGCAGCACTGTATGGCAGCAGCACGAGGCTAGGGCAGGACTGGCCTGACCGTGGTGCAGGCCACAGGTGAGGGGTGGGGAGATGGAGGATGGGCAGTGGGCATCAGCCAGTCGTTATTTGAATTTAGTCTTCCATGTATTTTCAAGTTCCTGGGAAACGGTTTAATTTGAAATAAGTTGATTTTTTAAATGACATAATAAAGAATAGCCAGTAAATCTGCCAGTAGGAGAATTGCTAATCTGATCATTAAAAATGATATTTGACATGCCTAATGTGATACTCAGTAGGCTTCAAGGTAAAATGGATCAATATATTGAACTGGCTTCCAATATGGCTTTTGTGAACTGTTCACATATGATGCTCTTTTAAGTGTGACCTCAATTATATGTGAGGAAGCAAGTGGGCTCCCGCTCATCAGCTAGCAGCATCTCTCCCCAGGTACTGGAACCCATCAACCATGACTGGTGTTGGCCTAACTCCTGATCCCTGGATCTGGAGAGAGGCCTCTGCTGGGTCACCTGGCTAGCTCAGAGTGGATCACAACCTCCTGTCTGCCATGCCCCTTCCAGCCATGCCTCCACCAGGGTCGCTGGGACATTCTCCAAGCCCACGACTCTGCTCACCTGGGCAACTGAGATAGACCATGAGCAGCCAGGACCCTGCATGCTCTGGAATCACACACCAGGAGGAAAGCTTGTGACATCTTCAGGCTCACCACCTCCCTTCCTGTTCTGGCACCTTCAGCACTCCCGGACCCAGAGGTTTATTTTCATGTTGCCTTTGATATTTTCTCCCAGGCAAGCATGACCTGGGGATCTGCCTGTTACAAAAGAAAGGAGTCAAATAGCGCGAGATTTGTTTAAAGACGAAAGAGAGTGGCTTCTTGGTTTGCTTATCAAGGAACAGAGAGTAAAACTCTGTTTTAAGTAATTGTAAACCAATGTGTGGCATACTCACCAAAGATGACCACACACAATCCCCTCTTTCACATGGCCCCTAGACCTTGCCATGCCCCTATCCAGAGAGGGAGTCTGATTCTCCTCTCATGGATCCAGGAAGGTTCATCACTCACTTCTAACTAGAGTCTTTATTTCACTTGTGCTATAACAAAATACCATAGACCTGGCGGCTTAAACAACAAACACTTATTTCTTGCAGTACTGGAGGTTGGAAGTTAAAGATCAGGGTGCCAATAGAGTCGGGTTCTTAGTGAAGGCCTCCTCCTGGTTTACAGAGGTCAATATTCTTGCTGTATCCCCCACATGGCAGAGAGAGGGGAGCTCTGGTCTCCTCATGAGGACACTGACTCCATCATGGGAGCTACACTCTCATGACCTCCTTTAACCCTAATTACCTCCCAAAGATTCACCTCCTATTATCATCATATTGGGGGTTAGAGCTTAAACACATGAACTGGGGGGGACACAAACATTCAGTCTAGAGGAACCAATAACGTGCCCAGAAGTGACACTGTCTGACCTCCCAGGCTGAGTCATAAAAGCCAATGCTGCTTCACTAGAATAAGCAACTCATGAAAGCTACTCCTGCCATGTAAGCAGCTTGGCTGCCCTGAGACAGTAATTCTATGAGGAAGCCCAGATAGCCCACGCAGAAAGACCACACAGAGAGGACTGACACCCTGAGAAGAGAAAGACAGAGAGAACAAAAGAGAGGGAAAGCTGTTCCTGTCTAGTTCTGGCATTTCAGCTCCAGCCACTGACTGGCCCCAGATCCACTCCACCAAGACCTTCTCAAATTCCTGACCCACAAGAACTGAAAGAGATCATAAAACAACAGCTATTGCTTAAGTCACTAAGTTTTAAGGTTGTCTGCAATGTGGCAAAAGTAACTAGAACACACTGCTACACAATGATAAACAGACCAGAATAGTCTTGTTTGGAAAGATGATTTCTTACACTTTTACAAAGCAACACTGTTTAGTTGAGGGAAGCATCTGTGTTTTATAACTTTCATTATTTCTCCTCAGACATACTGTTTTTCTGAATAAGGAATTATGGACTATATATTCTAAAGCCACATACTCATGGATAAATTATGACCTGTGGGGAAAATCAGCAGCCTGGTGCCCCAGGTCCCTCTACAATGCCAATTATTCACCAAGCCCAACAGTAACACATTGAAATTCCCCTCCAGAAATCTACTTCCTATATTGTCTATGGCCAAATACTGCCTGGAGGAGCAAGTCTTAAATGTGGTTACACATAAGAAGGTAGAAAACCTCTTCCTTCATGTTTCCGTGAAGGTAAGAAACAGCACTGCTTTCCTCTCTGACCTTGTCAACCTCCCACATGTGTTTGGGAACCTGTAAGTCTAAAGGCATTGAGACCAAGAGATCTGGAAAGATGAAAGTTAAGGAACATGACACTGTAAATCTCACCCAAACAGCACATCAATGTCCACCAAAAAGCAATGCATGTTGGCAAAAGCTGTATATCTACATGTATCTATTTGATGGCAAACATGCAGGCTCACTTGGAATCCATGAATGACTAAAATAGTCAAATAATTAATTTTTCATCAAGATGTTCCATGTGATGGATGACAAAGCGATAGATAAACACTTATCCAATCCAAAGATACTCCATCTCAAGTTTATTTAACCACCGACATTTTTTTTTTTTGGAGGGGCATGGGATGAGACAGGAAACGTTTAACATTTTTATTTTGCAGAATTAGTACACCTGTGTTTGCTTCAGAAGGGAGTGAAATTGTATCAACTTTCCTTTTAAACACATGGTGACTGGGCTATTTCCTGCTCAAGCTATGAAACTATTCTGGATCTCTTGTACCATCACGGGGGTCATGAAAATTCCATGAGGGCTCCAATGCTAAACACACTGGATGATGCAGACCCTTCGTGCCCTCAGACTTCCAGAACCACACTTGAAGCCCTATCTATGGGTTAGTGTGTTGAGACTTTCCCTAAGATAATTCAGAAGTTTCAAAGTTCACCAGGCTAATACAAAACCACAGGCCCACCTGCCAGGCTCCCAGTGTCCTTTTGCTATTTGGTGCTATGCTATGAACATCACTGTTTTGCTTTGAGATCACATCTCTGCCTATTGGGAACTACATCTAAATTGTGGTCCAAAGGGGATTTCTTTTCAATGCATTACTGTGCCTCATCTCGAGAAATCCATTACTTATTTCAAAACATGAACTGCATACTGTTCTCCACTCCTCTCTTTTGTATAAGATTGTCTTTGGCAGAAAGTTCCAGAAATTTCTCTATTCTCACAAGAGTATCTCTGGGCACTTTCCCAATATAATAAAGAAGCATTTTATGTTATGGGTGATGGCCAGTTAACATCTATATTTTTCTGGACAAACTGCAGCCTTCCTATCAGCCAAGGGAAACACCTGCACAGCCCTGTGTTCCCGTGTTACATCCATGACCACACATCCCATAAACAAGGACTCAGAATCCAAAGAACAAAACCCACAGGTGCTGCAGAAGAACAGCTCCATGTCAATCTGTAATATGCAATAATCTTTTCAAAACAAACAAGATTATAAGGTTATAATTATAGATAGGAAACATGGACATCAACCCCAATAACCTATGATTATTTTTATAATGCATGGGGTTTGGATGAAACATGACCACAGATTAAAGCAGGAAGGCAGAGTTCTTAAGAGACAAACAGTGGCTGACAAATACAATGGACTATATTTTCAAAATATTTACCCAGACCCTCTTGAGTTCATTTTCCTTACCAACTTTAGAACACAAATGTATCAAAAGGTATCTTTAGACCTCAAGGCCTGCAAATTACTATTTCCTTAATCTATAAATAGACACATAGACACACACACACACACACACACACACACACACACACACACACACAATGCACTATGTAGTAATAGTAATCTTTCATTATAGGAATCAGAACAAAACAATTAGAATGTATTTTAATTTATCTGACAATAATTGCGTCCCCCAGAACATATCCCTTCCAGAAGCCACACTGAACAATGAAGCAATGCAGCTAGTTAAATAGATAGCGGTCACTCTCTGTCACATAGACACTTTCTATAATTACCTGACTTATCTGATAAGACAGTGGCACTCACAGGAAGCTCATACTCACAAGGGGAAGAAAATAAATGCCCTCCTGCCCCTGGGGACAATGGAGGCCACTCCCTGAAGAACCCAGATACTACGGTATAGATAATTAACGCCATGTGGATGTAGACGACATCGACAGAGACCACGCTGACCCACAGGTCTCAGGATGGGACACAGCTAGTTACTGGACCATAAAGAATGAGCAAGTGAGCCATGCTCGTCAGAAGTCATTTCATGGTAGGCTGTTTAAAATGAAGCAAGCCTCCTAGAAGGTACTGTTATCCAGGCTGCTTCTCAGAAGATTTCACATAAAATCTCAGGACGCTGGAATCTTCCAGTTTAATAAAGCCTTTATGGCAAAATGATTGATACTATTTTCTTTCAATTCAACTCAGCTTTTACTTTAAAAAAATTTTTTTAATCTTTGCTATATTCACACCCCTGTGATAAGGAATGCCCAGTACACAAAGATGATCAGAAAATGTCTCCTCCATTAGAGCAGCTACAAAATAACGGGAAAGACAGACAGATAAACAGATAATCAGAGTAGTAGAAAAATGGTGGATTACTATTTTAATGAGATGTATAAACACCTGGGAATGATCATTCAAGCTAATGACCCAAACCTCAGGCAGCCAACTACCTCATCTAAACTTTATGGTTTCATCAAGTTATTAAGGGCCAAAAATAGAAAATCAGTCTTTTTAAAGGTATGTTCAATGTCAGTGATCCACACCAGCTGTTAAGCAAACCGTTACTATCAACTGCTTCTTTGCTTGGTGGATTTGCCTTATGCTGAGCAGTAAGAACATAAATATTATTCTTACTTCCAAAGACATAGCTTCTTGCTCTTTATAAACTCTAGCTACTTGAATATTATCATTCTGCTATAACACTTTGCTCAAATTCATAAGGCACCTCCTTTCATATTCTGTGAAAGTGGTTCATTATAAACCCAGCTTAATGCTAAAATAGATACAACATTAAGAATGAGATTCGCAGCCGGGCGTGGTAGCTCACCCTTCTAATCCCAGCACTTTGGGAGGCCGAGGAGGGTGGATCACTTGAGGTTGGGAGTTCGAGACCAGCCTGACCAACATGGAGAAACTCTGTCTCTACTAAAAATACATAAAATTAGCAGGGCATGGTGGCACATGCCTGTAGTCCCAGATACTTGGGAGGCTGAGGCAGGAGAATCACTTTAACTTGGGAGGCAGAGGTTGCAGTGAGCTGAGATTACATCATTGCACTCCAGCCTGGTCAACAAGAGTAAAACTCCGTCACCTCCCCCCACCCCCCAAAAAAGAATGAGATTCTCTGGCAACCATTATTTTTTACATTATTTAATGAATCACTAAACTCACTTACCACTTACTAATATAAATTAAACACACAATAAAAACACAGTGCAGACTAATGCAGGGAGTGGAGAATGTATTTTCGAAGGCTGGGAATGTCACTTGCCAATAATTTACCTCTATGTTGACAGGTTTCTTGTTCTTTGTGGAAACTACAGTTATTTGTTCCCTAGAACAGTGTGCAATGAAACAGACATACTGTGCTAAAACAAAAAAGGAAACAGTAGCTACAGATTACACCATATTTCCCAATAGGCATAAACACACACTTAATACATTTCATTTTGCTTATGTTATTGCATGCCAGTTTGAAAATAGCTGAAGTATAAGATGTAAGAAAAAGCTACAGTTACCAGTCATTCTTCATAGGAAATTGAAATGTTCTGTTAAGCAGTCCAAAAACTAAGGACAAAGAAACAAAAACATGTTTTAAAGTAAAGGAATACTCACTTATTATCACAGACTTACAATATGAAGCCACCAGAATGGAAACATCTAATCTAAAATAATATGGCCAACCATGTATGCCTCTAACACAACGGAACTCATAGAGATCTGACTTTTCTAATCACTAAAACCAGAAAGCTATTATAACCAAAAAGAACCAAGAAAACACTCCCGTTCATGTGATTTTTCAATACCCTGTTGGGCTCATCCAAGAATCAAACTCTAGATTTGTTTCACATTTACAGGAAAAGACAAAGCAAGCAAACACAAATGATAAAAGTAAATTCACAAGTACACAAGAAGAGGGAAGTTTATATGAAAACACATCTTCATGGCAGAAGAAGTTAAAGACAAACCTGGACTACTCTGTAATTCAGGTTGACAGAAACAAAATGTGATTGCTTGGAGTTGGCTTTTTCTAATCCAGGGATTCTCAGCCGTAACATTTGAGACTGGATGATTCTTTGTTGTGGAGGCTGTCCTGTGTATTTCAGGATGTTTAGCATCATCCCTGACTTCTACTCACTAGACACCAGATACCAGCAGCACTCCCCCTTTTTCTCCCACAATTGTGAGAACAAAAATATCTCCAGACAGCCAGATGTCCCCTGGGAGGCAAAACTGTACTGGTTAAGAACTAAAGTATCGAAAATGACTACAAAGATTTCAAGTCAGAATGGCTAAGAGATAGGAGCAACTAGCTGAGTACCCATCATGCTTCCAACAGATCAATTTCATTTTTATGCTGTTTTCTTACTTTCTATAATTCCAACTCCTACACCAAAAAGCCCTAGTATTTATTTAAAGCAAATGACCAAAGGTTGGTAGCTACCAGAGCATTCCAGCCCAAAGCCTAAGTGCAATCCTTAATACAGGCTTACAAGCATCTCACATAGGCAGGCTTACTCTCTCGCTCTTTCCATTTAATATTAAATACCAGCATAGAGTGAAACGTTACCTTGAAGCAAACAGAACTTTATTCATATACAAATGTCCAGTATACTCATGAATAATGAAGTTACTGGGTTACTTCAATTCTTCACTGTTTATCAATGTTTACAAATGGTTATTTTTAGTCTTAATCTAATTTCAGTAGTACAGAAATATTTGCACCTAGTATCTACTATATCGCTGTAAATTTCTACATAAAATAATGAAGTACATATCCAAAGCCTGCTAGGATTTGAATCTATTTCATCCTTAAAAATGTCTTTCTCTTACATTGAATAGTAGGTTGAACTCGTATTATGTTATAGAACCTGGTAAATTCCTGCTTAATAAGCATTTCTGTGGTTAAAACATATTTTATCCCTTTGCACTTTTACAATGAAGGCATTAAAGTTTATTTTTAAGTCAAAACTGTTATAAATCATTCTGGAGATGGCAGAGTTTATTCATTCATAAAATATTTCTGAATTTCAAAAACATATATTATTATAGATTTTGCACCTGCAAGAGTTGCCAGATATTTGTAATGGTTTTGAATTAATAATAATGACAGGTATAGAAAACAGAAAGCTACCAAAGGATTTCTGGGAAAATGAATTGCATTCAGAAGTTTAAAAGAGTTTCCTGGAAGTAAAAAGAACGTAGGGGTTGGTTCTGGCTCAGCAACATACTGAATGCAAGAACAATGCTCAGTTCTATATATCAACTTTATGATATGTTTATACAACTCAAAAGTTTCCGGCTTTTACCGTTTTTGTTTTCAGTGGAGGAGCTGAGGGAAGTGGTACAAATGTTCATTAACACTTACCTACATTTATGATAGTATAAGTCAAGGACCACATGATAAACTATTAATTTGTACCGATGACCTCACATTCATGGTCTACAGAGATCCAAGGCACAGACATTACTCCTGAGTACTGACTGGCTGAAGCAAAGCATCTGATTAGGTGACCTAAGCACTCCCTAACAACAGAAACTACCTGCTTTACATTGGCAGAAGTCACTGCTTACAAGACTTTACAAGAACATCTTTTTTCTGTGGAAGACAAAGAAAATTCCAGAGTATGACTTCTATGCTGCCTTTCTTTGTAAAACTGAGTGATCCCCCTATAAAATACCTTCTTTGGCCAACAAAATGATCATGAAAAAGACTTGTTATAGTTCCCCCTTCTTTTCTTTACCCAACTAAACCTATTATTTCCTTGTGATTCAAAAGGTCTTAAGGCCAGGGGCAGTGGCTCATGCCTGTAATCCCAACACTATGGGGCCAAGGCAAGCGGATCACCTGAGGTCAGGAGTTCAAGACCAGCCTGACCAACATGGGGAAATCCTGTCTCTACTAAAAATATAAAAATTAGCCAGACATGGTGACGGGCATCTGTAATCCCAGCTACTAAGGAGGCTGAGAGAGGAGAATCACTTCAACCCGGGAGGCAGAGGTTGCAGTGAGTCAAGATTGCACCACTGCCTTCTAGCCTGTGAAACAGAGCAAGACCCCATCTCAATAATAATAATAATAATTTTAAAAATAATAAAAATTTTAAAAGTTCTTTTAAAAAAGGGAAAAAAATCTAATGACCAGTGATGATGAGCATTTTTTCATATGATTGTTGGCCTCATAAATGTCTTCTTTTGAAAAGTGTCTGTTCATATCCTTCACCCACTTTTGAATGGGTTTGTTTTTTCTGGTAAATCTGTTTTAGTTCCTTGTAGATTCTGGATATTAGCCCTTTTGTCAGACACCATCTCATGCCAGTTAGAATGGCGATCATTAAAAAATCCAGAGACAGAGATTCCTCCCTCAGATCCCCTCCCATGGTTTGAGTGCTGTTCTATACAAATGGATGGCAAAGTCTGCGAGAGAATGTGTTGTGTTTTATACTCTCCATCATCACAGAACAGTGCCTTATGTATGGTGATGGCTCAAATGATATCTGCTGAAAAGCGCATATATGTTCAAAGGATATTCTCTGAAAATCGTTTATCAAGACCAGCTCAGGAAATCGGTTTGGGGGTACATGTGAAGAACATGGAAGATTGTTGCATAGGTCCTTGAGGAATCGCCACACCGTCTTCCACAATGGTTGAACTAATTTACACTCCCACCAACAGTGTAAAAGTGTTCCTATTTTTCCACATCCTCTCTAGCATCTGTTGTCTCCAGATTTTTTAATGATCGCCATTCTAACTGGCGTGAGATGGTATCTCAATGTAGTTTTGATTTGCATTTCTCTAATGACCAGTGATGATGAGCATTTTTTCATAGGTTTGTTGGCTTCATGTATGTCTTCTTTTGTAAAGTGTCTGTTCATATCTTCGCCCACTTTTGAATGGGCTTGTTTGTTTTTTTCTTGTAAATCTGTTTCAGTTCTTTGTAGATTCTGGTTATCAGCCCTTTGTCAGATGGGTAGACTGCAAAAATTTTTCCCATTCTGTTGGTTGCTGATTCACTCTAATGACTGTTTCTTTTGCTGTGCAGAAGCTGTGGAGTTTGATTAGGTCCCATTTGTCTATTTTGGCTTTTGTTGCCACTGCTTTTGGTGTTTTGGTCATGAAGTCCTTGCCTACGCCTATGTCCTGAATGGTTTTGCCTAGATTTTCTTCTAGGGTTTTTATGGTGTTAGGTCTTATGTTTAAGTCTTTAATCCATCTGGAGTTAATTTTAGTGTAAGGTGTCAGGAAGGGGTCCAGCTTCTGCTTTCTGCACATGGCTAGCCAGTTTTCCCAACACCATTTATTAAACAGGGACTCGCTTCCACATTGTTTGTTTATAAGTTGTTATCTTATGAATCTACAACTTTGCTCAGTCTATGAGTTCAAACAATATACTCATGGTGATAGTCTTATTATTGATTATATTTGTAAAGTACGATTTTTTTGCAATGCTCTTGTCATATATAGGTGGTTATTTATATCTACTACATTTTATCAAAGCCAAAAATAGATTTATAAATAATTGTATGCGATGTTTAAAACATAAATCAAAATCTGAGTAAACTAGATTGAATAGAGACTATGTTTAAATTTTCTCTAATTTCTGAAAGAATTAGAAGCATTATAAGCAAGAAAAAATAGTATAAGTGAATATTAAACAGTGTTATTCTTTTTATCAATGAATGTTTAAAAAAAAGACTGAGTAATGTAGCTCACATTGTCTGCTATGAAAAAGCACAGTTTATCAGAAATGAAAAATAAAAAATAAGAAAAGAAAATAAAACAATGACATAAACCTAGTGTTGACCTTTAGGGAAATTTACTGGCAGGCTCTATTTGTAAAACATGCTGAAGACCATAATGTATGATACCCATAACATTATATGACCTTTTTTTAGGTCACCTAATTATAAACCTAAGACAAAATGGTAAATCCTAGTTCAGTGAAGGTGTTTCTATGAAAAGCGGAATAATAGAGTCTGACTACCTGTCTTGTTGGCTGTCTGTTCTCTTCAAAAGGTAGAATTTTAGAGAATCTATAGAAATAAATGGTTATAATGTCCCTTAGGTCAGTGCTTTCAAATATCAGTTCTTAAGCTTTGACAGCAGTTGTATGAGACAAAATTTCAAGTTGAGAAGCCTGAGAGGTAAGTAAAAGTTGTTCAGAGTTTTGGATTGAAAGGATCCTCATGCTCCAGAAACCTGGGATATAGGTTGTAAAATTCACATTTTGAAATGAAAATTAAGCAGTGTGACTTAATCCAATCAATATGTACTTTTTTATACAATAATTGTTCTATTTAAATAAAAGATTCATAAAAATGACAAAAATCATTCCAACTTTTAGTGATTTTAAATTTAAAACTACTGCAAAGAAGCCTGTTTATGTTGCCTCTGAGATTTTCATACCTGATGTATAACTTTATTGTGCTATATAAATACATTTCAGAAATCAAATGCTTATTTAAAAACTTATTTTGACTTTCTTAAATCTGTAATAGTAATTGTTATGTAAAATATGTAGTTTGGTGATATCAGGACGAAAATAATTATGTTTAATATCTATCTCTTCTTTAGCTATTTTCGGTAAAACTTTCTTTATGGGTTTTATATTTTGCCTACTGTATTTTAAGCACCATGATAATATATGGTAGGTTGTTTTTGAGGGTGGTCTAATTCTGATTTCCTTCTTTCCACTGTCTCCCATGTTGGAAATGCATATATTGATTAATTAAACTGAAATTTTATTAATGAAAAAAAAAAAATCCAGAGACAACAGGTGCTGGAGAGCATGTGGAGAAATAGGAACACTTTTACACTGTTGGGAGCGTAAATTAGTTCAACCATTGTGGAAGACAGTGTGGTGATTCCTCAAGGACCCAGAAATAGAAATTCCATTTGACCCAGCAATCCCATTACTGGGTATATATCCAAAGGATTATAAATCATTCTATTATAAGGACACATGCACACAAATGTTTACTGCAGCACTGTTTACAATAGCAAAGACTTGGAGTCAACCCAAATGCCCATTGATGATAGACTGGACAGGGAAAATGTGGCACATATACACCATGGAATACTATGCAGCCATCAAAAACAATGAGTTTGTGTCCTTTGTAGGGATTTGGATGAAGCTGGAAACCATCATTCTCAACAAACTGACACAAAAACAGAAAATAAAACACCGCATGTTCTCACTCATAGGTGGGTGTTGAACAATGAGAACACATGGACACAGGGAGGGGAGCATCACACACTGGGGTCTGTCAGGGGGATCTAGGGGAGGGACAGCGTGGGGTGGGGAGTTGGGGAGGGATAACATGGGGGAGAAATGCCAGATATAGGTGATGGGGGAGGAAGGCAGCAAACCACATTGCCATGTAGGTACCTATGCAACAATCCTGCATGTTCTTCACATGTACCCCAAAATCTAAAACGCAATATTTAAAAATAAAAAAAGGGGAAAAAATCTATTTATTTGATCTGGCTTGACCATCTCATTGGCAAGATTCTTTGAAACTTTGTGATGTAATATTCTTTGCCTCCCCTTCTCTCTAGCTGGCTAAACAAGAATGCATGTCCTTTTGCAGACACTCTATATTCTCTCGAGACTCAAAGACATGGAAGGCTCAGAGTCTCTCAGTGCAACTGAGCCAGCATTTATTGAGCTGCTTGCTGGGCCTTAGAATTAAAAATAAATAACATTTCTACTGTCTATTTTTGAAGATTTTATAGTCTATTATGGACGACAAACACCAGTGGTAAACAAAAAAGCGAAATCACAGAGATGTGCCCAGATACTGCAGGCGACAATCTGAGGGAAGGGGCGGTGATTAACCTTGCCTGATGGGTTTGGGATCTGGCAGGGCTTCTTTAAAATCCAGAGTGAGACAGATTCCCTGCAAACCTTCCTGATTCTCCTCCTAACAAAGAAAAATTCTACTCTTAAAGGGGTAAACTTGGTTTAACATAAATCAAGAGATGTCTTCCTTTAACTGTGGAAAAGCAGTCACAAAGGGTGAGGCATATACTGGTATCTTGGGGGTATATGGGACAGTGGGAGAGTTTACACTGCTTGGCCATGGGCATGAAGGGAGAAGGCAGACTATAGGTTACAGCCTCCACGTCCTCATCCTAATCCTTCTTTAAGCCATCTGCTTTCTGAGTCAATGTTCAACAGTAGAAAGCCAGCATGACACGGCCCATTTCTACCCCATCAAAGCCCACAACTAGAGTCATGGCTCTAAATTCCTACATGGAGGCACATATAAGCTCTTATGTCTGGTGGTCCATGATCTAGATACAACCTGCTTTTTCAAAGTCAAAGATGACAGCAGCTGCTGGTGAGTAGCCTCAGCATGGTATTTCAGTGGAGGAGCTAGGTGGGTTTCTGCACATTTGAGGGCAGGGCACCTTTCAGCCAGTGGAACATATCTGCAAAGTACATGACAAGAACCCTGCACAAAATCTTTTTTAGCAGAAACCAGTTGGGTGTTTCTGCTAAAGCTCCTCCATACCTGAGCATGATTTATCCTTGCATGCAACATTTTAAATCACCAAAAGACTCTGCAATTACAAATTGTGTCCATTTTCCCTCTCTGATTTTATCCTCATAATTTTCTAGAGAAAGTATCATTATTTTGACTCTGAAGAATGAAAACTAAGCCTCAGGAAGATTAAATGACTATGCCAAATATACTCAGATAGTAAATGCTCATGGCTCTTGGATGGACCCAGGAGCTCTGATACCCAAAGTCAAAAACCTGGTGACTTACAGACATTTTTGGTTAAGCCCACTGGATGTCTTTTTAAAAGTTAAATATTTAAAAGATATTTCACATACAAATACAGATTTCTAGACCTGCTTGAAAAATGGGAACCTGGAAGCTCTGATAATCCTGGGCTAATTCTGTGCATTAATAACAGGGTAAGAGATGGGGCGTGTGCAGGCTAGTCTGCCACAGTCTGAACCACCCCACTGCCACTGCAGATGACGTACGCAGTCACTTTATCTGCCCTTCACAAGAACACTGGCATCTACGACAGCACAGCTGAACCCCACTACAATGGGAAAAGCATCATGGAAAAGGCACATGTCCACCAGCGACAGAAAATACCTCACCCCAAAGGTTCCAAGTACCCTTCCCCTGATGGTATTGAGGTGGACCCGGGGCAATTCCAGACCCAGCCACAGCAACTCTGTCGAAGTGTCACCTGCTCAACAACGCCACGCTACCAACTCATGAATTTAAACAGCGATTGAAAGTCATTACACAGTGATATTTTCTTGGGAAAATACTTCCCAAGAAAATGTCTCTCACCTGGTCAAATCATTTTAGTTCACATATTTGTAAAGGGGAAAAGCCAGTGGATTCAAATCACCTTCTCTAACCCTATTTCCAGCTGCCTGTCTTAAAGCAAACACCTTCATCTTTTGACATCCTACACCTGTTCATTTTCCCAGGACCCTGGAGGGACAAGGTTTAGAGGTTTTTAGAGATTCCCAACAAAAGCCCCTTTCATTGTTGCTAGTAGAATTTTAAAGAAAGGATGACTAACTGAGGTCATTTCTCACATTTTCTATTCTGCTAGTGAGGAGGCACTGTTTAGAAAATTTAAAAAAAATTTTAAAGGTCATTGACTTAAGTGGCAGAGTCAAACTCTTGGTTAGGTTTTATGATTTCAGTTCCACTTGGGATTTGAATCCACTTGTAGAACACCGATGTTTAGCTGCTCAAACGATGACATTTTAAAGTTTATTTTATTTTTTTGAGACGGAGTTTCCCTCTTTTTACCCAGGCTGGAGTGCAATGGCGCGATCTCAGCTCACCGCAACCTCCGCCTCCCAGGTTCAAGCGATTCTCCTGCCTCAGCCTCCCGAGTAGCTGGGATTACAGGCATGCGGCACCAGGCCCAGCTAATTTTTAGTAGAGACAGTGTTTTTAGTAGAGACAGGATTTCTCCATGTTGTTCAGGCTGGTCTCAAAGTCCTAATCTCAGGTGATCCACCTGCCTCGGCCTCCCAAAGTGCTGGGATTACATGCATGAGCCACCGTTTCAATTCACAAAAATTAAAACACAGTTAGAAACCAGAAGAGGAACCAGCACACACATCTGTTGGATGAGGGGCAACTGGTCTTCCAAGCCCAGGCTGAGGCGTGTGTAAAGCTGCGGAAAATCAGCCTGAAAGGTACTTCTGTTAACGCTGGCACACACACTGGGGCTGCTACAGGATGAGGTGGCCCAGGTCTGTGCCTTGCATACAGCTAAACAGCCACAGACCCTGGCCACCTCCTTTATCTCAGACTTGCTCGTTGTATATTCAGCAGAAAAGCACAATTCTCACAACAAGAAGAAAGAGACAGGCTTAAGGGCAAAAGGTTCTCAGTGAAAATTATCTAGATTCCCAAGCAATGGTAACTGAATGCTGATGTGCAAGCAGACACTCACTCTTCCAATTATTAATTCAGTTCAACTCACACAGTTTCACTGTGAAGAAGAATAAAGGGAGGGGAAAAGCACAATTTCAAAAATATTTAATATTCTACTCTATAGCTTGGAAGAAAAAACAAATCTCTTTTTATAGGGCTAAAATTTATGAACTAAGTAGAAATCTAGAAGTACAGCTGTCATTAATTATCTATAAAATCATAGCCTAGGATCTAAGCAAAGTTAATGAGTACTATAATAACTTCCTTCACCTTACAGATCAGGAAACAGGGGCCAGGAAAATCAGATGGTTTGCCCAAATATGAATGAAATATGTCTAAAAATGTCCTTTGGTCTGCAGGAAAAAAACTCTCATAAATGATGCTGATGAGCTGCTTCTCGTAAATGAAGAGTTAAAATTCAGTGTGCTGGTGCCCTCCTGGTGCAACAGGTCCAAAACTGTGACTGTGGTAATATCATATGAAGCAGATGAACAGATCTGCTCTGTAAATGCACATCCCTTTGACAAAAATGACTGTTCTCTGAGATTCTCCCATTGAAAGTATCCTGTGTGACTCACTAACTTGGAGGAATACATGGCTGTGCAATAAACCTTCACTGACAATCTTTCTAAATGTACAAATGGAACATTTTATTTCAAAAGTGACTTCCAAGTCCCCAAGCGGAAGGCAAGTCACCATAAATAGGTCCAGAAAGGCTTTAAATACAATGTAGGACCCTGCATTTCACACAACTCAGGTGAAGAAATCTGTGCCATCTGAATCTTTCAAAGGTTGAAGAAAAGTAGTCATTTGCTTTTTCAAATGCTTTTCGTATTATTAATTCATTTGCGATAAAATGCGCTTCTCAAAAATTTGCTTCTTGTATAATGTGTAATTGATGGTGTTGGAACTGGAAGTTAGGCCCCAAAATTCATGTTCACGTTAAAAAAAACAGGGTCCTTTTTCCCCAGTGTCTGCTCTGAGTCATGCCTCTGCAATTACGCCTCGCTCAGTGCACTGCACATGGTCATGACTCAAGTTGACCGAAATGAATTAAATGCTTTACAGACATCCTTGGGGAAGATTACTCAACTATTGTTTGGTATTCTTAAGTTGGCTTGCCTAAATAAAACAGAAGAAGACAGTGCTTCTTGGCCAACCGAACTTATAATTGAAAGGCAGTTTGTCCAGTTTTACTACTTAGACTCCAATAAAAAAGCAACGGAGCACAGATGGGGGAAAAGCTCACTCAATTTCAGTCTATTCCCATCCAAACCGTCTTTCAAGACAACAGCAAGCTTGAACCCCACCCTCTTCTCTAAAACCTAAAAGTGTCTAATCGCTAAAGCATTTTCCTCCATCTTTCATCTATTTCAATATAGGACATAGAAGAGATGTGAATTTTCCAGGACGGACTCCTGCAAATGTCATTAATCTCCTGTCATCTATGTTTTATTCTTCCTATCCGTAAAAAAAAAAAAAAAAGGAACACTTTTTTTTGCGTGTGTGATGATTCACTCTATGTCATATGTTGGGCCACGGAGTGCCCTGGTGTTTGCTCAGACACTATGCGGATGTTCCTGTGAGGATATTTTTGGATGAGATTCACATTTGAATCCATAGACTGAGTAAACTAGATTGTCCTCCCTTATGTGGGTCACTCTCATCCAATTAGTTGAAGGCCAGAATAGAACAAAAAGACTGAGCTTCCTGTTAGTAAAAGAAACTACTCCTGCTTGACTATCTTAAACTGAGACAAGAGTTCTTTCATGCCTTCAGACTTGAGCTGAAACATTGGCTCTTCCTAGATCTCAAGCCTATTGGCCTTCCGACTGAAACTACCAGCTCTCCTGGGTTTCAGGCTTGCTGACTGCAGATATTGCTGACTGTAGATATTGGTACTTAGTCTCCATAATTGTGCATTATACACACACACACACACACATATGTATATATTTATGTATATATGTATATGTACATATACATATGTAAATGTACAGACTGAGTAAAGCAGATATATGTATATGTACATATATATACACCTATACATATGTACATATACATATACCTATATATGTACCTATATAGGTATATATGTGTATGTATATGGTACATATATAGGTACATATACCTATATAGGTACACATATAGGTATACTTATACACATATACATATATATACATATATACGTGTATATAGGTGCATGTACGTATATATGTATATAGACACACATAGAGCAAGATTTACAGTAAGAAATTGGCACACACAACTATGCATTTATATATATAAAGAATTATAATTTATATATATAAAGAATCAATTAAAAATATAGAGAGAGGATATATATATGTGAGGATATATATAGATATATATATCCATATATATCCTAGTTTTATATATATATATATATATATATTTTTCCTATTGGTTCTGTTTTTCCAGAGAACCTGACTAATACAACATAACCTGGAGGGTCTCCAACAAAGATCCCATTTTCCCTTTTCTCCTTTAACCCAACCGAGAGTTAGTCTGGCTGAATGAGGATGAAGGTTTCCTTTCATTTGAGTATTTCCTTTCCTCACATTTTTACTGTAAAAACATGGTGCTATGTTAGAAACAGTCCAGGTTTCAAAGGATATTTTCTTCATGGAGACTTGACAAACTTATTTTAAGCACAAGCAAATCGTATTTTTATGGCATGGAAAAATTGTATCAGAAAGACAGGAAGATGCAGCCAAATGCCATTCATTTTAGTGAGAATGATTATATGCCTTTTTCTTTCTAAAATAGGAAAATCTACTTTTATTGCTGTTATTTTAATAGCAGCATACTGAAAACACCTATAAATGTTTGTTTTTATTTACTATTCTAAAACCTTATCTTTATATAAATATAAAAAAAGACATACAAATACATTGTAGCACTTCTACTGGCTGAAAGATTTAAAATGTTTTCTTTATTTTAAAATAAAAAACACATAACTGTTAGTGGAGCTTTTAATATCAGTGCTGTGCATCATTAGCACAGGAGTCAAAATAGCAAACCTCATAACATTTTGAATGTAATTCATGTATATTGCGCACAAAACTGTATATCCATCATACAACTCTAGCTCAATGGACTTCTGTGGATTTAGTGTCGGAAACCTTCCTGAAAGTCATTTGGCATCCAGGATACTGGACCAGATTCAAACTAAGAGGAGAGAAGAAGAAACTGACATCACAGAGCAGTTTAATAAATATTTTTTTCTTTACTGAACTGCAGTCCAAGGTTTGTTTTTTCTTTTTCACTCCTTTTTCATTTCTTGCTATTGCTAATATTGGGCGTGTATATCTACTTAACATATATTTATTCAATAAATCCCATAAACACAGCCATTTACTTTTACTGCCTTGTTTGAGAAAATCGAGAATGGGGTTCACTAAACATATTATACACACACACACACACACACACACACACACACACACATTCTTGACATCATAATTGTCCTATCCACTCAACTGAGGGTGAAAATTATTTTTAAAAGCTAGAAACAAAATGTAAGAATGACCAAAAAAATATGTAAAATCTGTTCTGCTGTTTTGCATTAATATGACAACAATGTACATTATGCATTTTTTAATAATGGAGGGGAAAGGGAACTAGACAGGACTCTCACAATAGACACTCCAGAACCCTTTGATGAGAAGAATATTTTATCCTAATTTTTAATTAAGTAAGCTGGTAGCTAAATGGTTCAACATGTACCAGAAAGGACTGCAGAAAACACATTCACAAATCATCTGTTACATGTGCTAACCAGGAAGAATGGTTTCCAATGACTGCATTTAAAAGGGCTTCGTAAAACATGAACTTATTTTAAATGCTGAGGCTGGACATCTGAAAACCTGGTGAGACACTCATACACAGAGTGACTTGATATAAGCACCCATTTTTATTTGAAATATTCAGAAAGTAAGGGCACAACTCTGGAGCTTGACATATTTCAGCAGTATTTCAGCCCAGAGCTTCATTTTACGAGGCATCAAGCCTTCCCAAGCCCAAATAATTCCCTAAGTACCTTAGATGCATTTTCTACAAGCAAGGAAGGATCAATTTTAAGTGAAACATTCTGCTTGCCAAAACATCAGCCCAACAGGAACTTTCAAAGGGGCAAGTTCAAGTGGAGACTTCTGCCTCCATAGAGGAAGCTGGAAACAGCAAGCTCTTCCGGCAAGCATTAGGAGCCAGGAGCAGAGAAGAAAGGAGAAATGACATTCTCTAAAGAAAACTCAGCTTCCTTGAGGATTGTTTCAAACAGGAGAGTGAGAAATACTTGCAATAAACAGCTAGACCCTACCTCCAGTGTTCCTCTACCGTGAAAGACGCTTTAGCAGTCCCAGTGGTCACAGCCAGCATGAACTCAACAAATGTCAGAAGGCATTTCCTAAGAGTAGTTTTGCACAGAAAATAAATGAAAGGCTGGTCTCTGCTTTCCATGCAAAGTCAGTGTATAAAGATCAGAGCATAATTAACGTGATGAAGTAGGTATACAGTGCCAGCCTCTATTTGTGTTTCTATAACAAAGTTCCAATTGCTCAAGCATCTGTTAGCCCAACTTGGTGCCAAGCACTATACTAAGTACTGAAGATGCAAAGAGGAATAAATCATTATCATTGAAAAACAACTAGGCTTTCTCTAGGAATTTCAAAAATTCCACTACTAGGAAAATACACCTCAGAGATACTTCTGCACCTTTCCAGCAGAATGCATATGAAAGCATTGTTCATTATCACCCCAGAAGGAAACAACTAAGTGTCTATCAGCAGAAAAGATAAGTAAGTTCTGCTTATTCCCCAACCAACCTTTCTAATGCTGAAAGCCATCCCTGTACAATAGGCTCCACTAATTCCTTTCTTCCCTTACTTTCTGCCTAACAGTTCATAATGGCTAATGTATGAATATTTTAATAATTTTGTTTAACATCTGTGCCTCCATCTGGAACTTTAGTCCCATGAAGGCAGGGATTTTCACCTTGTTTTACTTACTGCTGTGTCTGTCCTCTGAGCCTAGAACAGTGTCTGGCACGTGGAAAGAATGCAATAAATATGTGTGAAAGGAAGAGGGAAGGAGGAGGAGAAAGGGATGAAGGGAGAGAGGGGGGCGTAGAAGAAGAAATGGAAGAGAGAGACAGAGGGAGAGATACAGGAAGGGAAGAAGACAGACAAACAAGAAATTGCTAAAAGTAATGAAAATGAAAGAACTATAGCTACAGGCTTCAATGTGGGCAATTCTCCTAAATATAATGCCAACTTAAAAAAAGTGAGGGATAAAATAATACGTTGCGACGTTGAGCACCTTTTCGTATACCTGCTGGCCATTTTTCTGTTTTCTTTGGAGAAACATTTGTTTAGGTCACTTGCTGATTTTGTAATCAGGTTGTTTTTTTGCCATTGAGTTACATAAGTTCCTTATATATTTTGGATATCAATCCTTTATCTGACATAGTGTCTGCAAATATTCTCTCCCATTCCATTGGCTATCTTCTCCTTTTGTTGATAGCTTCCTTTGGTGGGCAGAGCTTTTTATTTTGATGTAACCTCACTTGTTTATTCTTCCTTTAATTGCCTGTGCTTTGGGAGTCATGTCCAATAAATCATTGCTGGACTCAGTATTAAGGAGTTTTTCCCCTATATTTTATTCTAAGAATGCTACATTTTCATATCTTACATTTCAGTCTTTAATCCATTCTGAACTGATGTTTGTGTATGGTGTTAAGATAAGGCCCAGATTCACTCTTTTACATGTTAATATCCAGCTTTCCCATCACCATCTATTGAAGAAACTGTTCTTACCTGCATTGTATTTTCTTGATGGCCTTGTTCAAGATTAGTTGACTGGTTAGGCTTGGATTTATTTCTGGGCTCTATTATATTCCATTGGCTTATGTGTTTGCTTTTATGTTAGTACCATACTGGTTTGATTACTATTGCTTTGCAATATAATTTGAAATCAGGAAATGTGATGCCTCCAACTTTACTTTTCTTTCTCAAGGTTGTTTTGACTACTTGGAATCTTTTGTGATCAGTCAAATGCAAATCGAAACTGCAATGAGATACCATTTCATACCTTTTAGGATGGCTGTTACCAAAAGGTGTAAGTGTTGGTGAGGGTGAGAAGTAAAGGGAACACCTGTACAGTCTTGGTCGGAATGTAGATTGGTGCAGCCACTGTAAAAAATAGCATGGTGATTCCTAAAGAAATTAAAAATAGGACTACTGCATGACACAGTAATCCCTGAAGGGTATATACCCAAAAGGAAATGAAATCACTCCCTAGACATTGCATTCCCATGTTCACTGCAGCATTATTGACAATAGCCAAAGATATGGAAACAATCTAAGTGTCCATCAATGGAGGAATCCATAAAGAAGATGTGGTATGCATTTATACAATGCAATATAATTCAGCCTTTAAAAAGGAGATCCTGACATTTGCAACAACATGTATTAATCTAGAGGACATTATTTAAATGAAATAACCCATACAGAGAAAGACAAATACTGCATGATCTCACTTATATGTGGAATCTTAAAAATAATAATAAGACATAGCAATACAGAGTAGAAACATGGTTACCAAAAGTGGAGGAAGAAGGAATAGATAGAGGTCAAGAGGTACAAAGATGCAATTATAGCAGATGAAGAAGTCTAGAGATGTAACCACAGGATGTGAACCACAGTTAATAATATTGCATTGTATACTAAAACTGCTAAGAAACTCTTTACTTTAGAACTCCTTAGATGTCTTAACTCTTTAAAACTCTTTGCTTTAGAAATTCTTACCATACATAAAAAATATGAGATGATGGATATGTTAATTTACTTGACCCTAGTAATCAAAACACTATGTATACACATATAATGAAACATCACATTGTACACCTTAAATATATGTAATATAAAATTCTTTGATAACCAAAAAGTATACAGTATGAGTCAATTTGCATTAGACTCCAAATCTGCAACATTAACATTATAATACACATGTAAGTAGCAAAACTGGAACAAGCACATCAAAATCATGATGGAGATGACCCAGTGGGGACAATGGAATTGCAGAGGAACAGAGGGGAGGTGAAAGAGACTGGTACCATTCCATTCCTTAAGCTGGGTCATGGGCATACAGTTTCACATTTTTTTATTATTCCTCATACTTGATATGTGTAACAAACATGCTTCTGAATTTCATAATTCACTTAAGGAGTCTATTATCTGGTCGGGAAGTTGCACCTGAAAAGAGATTCATTCAGCAGGAAGGAAAAACTCTGAGACAGAGGCATGCATGAGCTGTTGAGAGCCCAGGAGGCTGGTCAATCTGGAACCATTTGTAGTTCTGAATGCTTCCTCCTTTTTGCAGTGGTTGAGGAAACTGGTTTCCAAGAATCACTTGATTTATACTTTTTTTAACTTATGGTTCACTGGCTACTGTCAATTATCAAGATAAGCATTTGAACTAATTATTATAGCATTTTTAAAAGAAGAAATCTCACCCTTCTTATTATTAATTATTGGTAATTACTAAAGTAATTACCAATAATTACTTAATAATACTAATTATATTAGTATTATTAAGGTCATTTGGGGTAGGTGCTATTAAAGATCAACTGCCTATAACTGTATGGATCAATTTGTTCTCAAAGTTCGTTTACTGCATGTTCATTCATTATGCATTCATAAAGTATTATTGAATGAGAACAATATGCAAGATATTGTCTAGGTCTAAGGGAAGGTACAAATATTTATAAGATGACTTCAATGTGCTTATATGCTAGTGTTGAGCCATGTACCTAACAATCATAAGCGTAGGTGCCAGGGATACCGTCAAACAGTGAAAGTAACTGTGTGTAACTAGATTCTGCATGAATTCACAATGAGGAGAGACAGTTCATTCCCAAGCAAAGTAAAAAAGAAACACGTAACACTAATGTGCATTGCTAAATGGTGCCTTGCCGTATACTATTCAGTGCTGACTTTAACTCTTAAAATCAATCCCCAGAGCAATCATTCATACCTCCAGGCATTTTATTGCCAAAGCAATTACACACATACTACAACTCTTTGCCCTAACTCCACTCTTGTCTTTTTTGTTTGTTTTACAGAGGTTTTGCTTCATCAAATACTAGGTATATTCTCACTTCTTAGGAACTTGGCAAAATAACTTTTTTTGTCCCTAGTTCATTATGCGGAAAAACAGTCCATAGAATAGTGAAAATGGTCTCCTATAAGAGATTTTAGGATCATTTTTAGAGAATATTACTCAGGGCAAGTCGCTCAGTTCTCCGATACCATTTCTTCATTTATAATTTATAAATGTAGTAATAAGGAAACTATACCACATGTTCAGGGACCTTTATATACAAAACACACACACACACACACATATACACACGCACACCCATACATATGCACACAGTAATGAGATTCTATCACATTATTATTTTTCATTGTCAGCTCCATGACTCTTTATCTGAATGGGACCATAACTCTTTCACAATCTCACTTTAGACTAAACTGAATGGAATTGGTTGAAGAGTTTGCAGTCATTTCAGACATGTGTCTCCTCTAGACAGTCTCTAGAAAATGCTTCATGTCTTCCTGATATGTCCTTAGTTTCCATCTTTTATGTTCTTGTGCATTCTTCTCCCCAAAATGCACCTTGCTTCTTATACAGTGTCTAAACAAACAAACGTACTACTACTATTAGTGGTAATGATGGTTTACAATGATTGTTCACTTATTCTGTGCCAGGCACCATCTTGGGTACATTACTTGTATTAATTCATTTGATTCCTATGACAACCCATGACTAGGTAAGTACCTTGTGGAGATCACATGGCTCCCAGAGAAAGCACCCAGGATATGGCACCAACAGCCCAGCTGCAGCGTGCATGCTCCTGGCTAACTACGTTAACTGTAAGAACTCTGGAAGCCTTCAAGGGCACATGAAAGTTTGATTCATGTATGAGACTCCACAGAACAGAAAAGCAACCTCATATGAGGGGGAGAAAATAATTCTCTATAAAATGAATCTTACTTGGACATTATTCAATGTGAGTTTAATTGCAAACCCCCAAAAGGCTTCCTATGTGGCCTCACCTACAAGAAGTTGCCATTGCTTGGATCTTGATGCACAGCTCCCGTTTATTTAGGAACCTCAGGTTTATTTTTGAATCCAGAGGCCAAGCACTGCCTATTTCCAAATTAAATCCCTTGGGCACAGTGAGCTGGGTACTCAGAAACCACATATGCCATTTAGAGTCAAATGTGGCCTGGCACCTGTGTGATTCCTTTGGCTGGCTCCCCTTGGCCCAGCAGCAGTAAATGACAGTAATGAGCCACAATCCATGCCCTGCTCTAACGTTTGGAAGAGAAATTGGGCTTGAGTGATGCTTCTTTCTGTGTTGAAGAAAAGGGAAGTAAAGATTAATCCTCTGGGAAAGCAAAGGAAAAATCAACCCAATCCTCTCTGGCTCCAAAGGAGAACAGCTAAGGCCCTGCAAACCACTCATGGTGCTGTTAATAAGATCACCACTGAGTAAAATATTCCACGGTGGTTTCTTTTCTTTTGTATTTCTTTCTTACTTTTTAAAAATTGTGGTCAAATATATATAACAAAACATGTGCTTCTAGCCATTTTTATGTGTAGAATCCAGTGGTATTCATTACATTCACAAAATTATTTAAGATCACCACTATTTCCAAAATTTGCTGTCACCCCAAACAGAAGCTCTGTATCCATAAACCAGTAACTTTCATTCTCCCCCACCATTTAGCCCCTGGTAACTTGAATCTACTTTTTGTCTCTATGAATTTGCCTATTTTAGGTACCTCATTCATATAATTGAAATCATACAATTTGTGTCACACTATCTTAAGATTTTTATGTTAATCTATTCACAGCACAATTAAATACAAGGACTATTCACCAGGTGGCCAGAGGGCAACGAGAACTGGAAGGACCTCAGTTCTCCCCCACTGACCCATCACCCGGAAGTCAACTCACCCCCCAGGGGTCCCTGGGTTTCCACTGATACAACAGGAAGAGCAATCAGGAGCCTGCTCAGGAGGCTGAAACATGAGGCTCTCTGGCAACTTTCCTTCATCTTTGCAGTCTTCAGGCCTCCTTACCCTTGGCAAAGCATGCCAAACAACTCTTATGTCCAAAGCACTAATGGAACAGCTAATATAAAGTAAATCAGACTCTTTTTATGCAACAGTGTAATAGGGTCATTGTAACATCTTCGTTAGCCTTACTCATCTTACTTTTAGAAGCCTTATGCCATAGGGTATCACATTAAAATGATGCACACCTCACTTTAAATATAATTATATATGAATATTACTACATCATGAGTTGAGGATACAGTTTGGAGACTGTTAAACATTTATTAATTATAATATTACAATGTCATTTCCATACTTAACATTTTTGCAGGGCTTAACAGCAAGGCCAATAAAGCCTAATAAATACAAGGTCCCTGTGCATGAATGTATTTCAGGTTGAATTAACAAGCTGGCTCCTTTAGTGACTTTTCATCTTGATTATTGGTTCTGGCTTTAAAACACCACTTAAACTCTAGCTCTAAACAAAAGAGATAGTGGCTGTTCCTTGATCAAGATCAGGGAAAGTTCCAAAACAAGGTTAATATATATATATATATATATATATATATATACCTTACTTCCCTTTTTATTTGCCACAGTGAAAAAAGTTAATATTCTCAGTTTACAATTTATTAAGAGATTTGTCCAGAACCACGCACAGTCATGAATAGAGAAGATGGAGTCTAAAAACTGATTGAATTAAAAACAAATTATTAATTCTGTTCTGAGTACTCCCATATATGTATGTTATGACAGTAGTAAATACAGCATTAATTATCCTTTCTGTTTTCTGTTCTACTGTTCTGGATTCATCCCACACCTCGTGTGATGGTTAATTCCATGGTCAACTTGACTGGGCCACAAGATGCCCCAGATAACTGGTAAAACTTTATTTCTCGGTATGTCTGTGAGGGTGTTCCCGGAAAAGATCAGAATTGAATTGGCAACTGAGTAAAGCAGGTGGCCCTCCTCATGTGGGTGGGTGCCATCCAACTGGGGGAGGGCCTGAAACGAAGGGAGTCCAAGGGAGAAGACCGAATTGAATTCTCACTCTATGCCTGGCTGCTTGGGCTCAGATACACATGTCTTCTCCTGCCCTTGGACTGGGAGTTACACCATTAGGGATTTCTGGTTCTCAGTACTTTGACCTACACGGCCAGCTTTCCTGGGCCTCCAACTTCCAGATGGCAGATAATGGAACTTCCCATGCTCCCACAGTCACATGAGCCAGTACCTCATAGTAAAGCTCCTTCTATATGTTGATAGATAGACAGAGAGACAGACAGAGATAAAGATAGATAGATAGATACATACATACATACATACATAGATACATAGATAGAGATAATAGATAGATGAAGATAGGTAATACATGACTGATAATAGATGATAGATGAAAAATAATATATTATAGATAGATAATAGATGATTGATAATAAATAGATGATAGATGATAAACAGATTAGATAAAAAGATAGATGATAGATGAGATAGATAGATAGATAGATGATAGACAGATGACAGATGACAGATAGATAGATGGATCCTACTGGTTGTTTCTCTAGAGAACCCTAAGTAAAATGCCTAGAAATCATGTATTATTTTTATATAAAAAGGAATCTCCCCTTTCCGTGGGCCCTGTTGGGTCTATCTTTCATCTGTCTATCACCTATCTATCTATTCATCTACCCTTTTCCACTAACTAGTCCCCTAATTTTGTTAGGTACCAGTAGAGAGCTCTTAAGACTGTAATCAGTCCTAAACAGAGGACTGCAATGGGACAAAGAAGAAAGGAGGCTCAGGGTTTGGCGAATGATATTTTCTTGATAAAAAGGGTATAAAAACCAATCTCCTTTCCTGACTCTTTCTCCTGAACACAATTGTGTAACAGCAACTGTGTCTATGGGGCAAAGCCAAGAAGACCTACACCTTCAGCCATGAACCACTGTGCTGCCACTGCCCAACCCAGGATGCCGGGGAAGGTTCCCAAAAAGCCCCACTGTGTTAAAGACTGCGAGCCCAACTACTACTTACAGCCAAAGTGATCCCACCTGTTCACAGCTACCAGCTCTGATGGCTGCTTCCCACACACCCACACCATAATACAGCTGTGCTTTTGCTATATGGCCAGGGCTGCAACACAGGACTTTGATTTCTAAGAAACAGGGGAGGCCTCTGTACCAGAAGTAAGAAACTGGTATTTTTCCTTTAACTGGATGTTCTGTGGGGTGTGTGTGTGTCTGTCTGTGTGTGCACACACGTGTGATTTTGTGTGTTTAACTTTCAGAAGAACCAGTGGAAAGTTTATTTACTGTAAGTTAAATTTGGATGAATGGAAAACATTCTGTTGTCAATATTCCAGAGTCTGACACCCTCAAAAGCAAGAATACAAGGAGAATATATTTTGAAATGCCTATGCTGTCCAACTGCTTTGAGTCATATCTAAGCTAAATCAATATTCATTTTCACCAAGGACTTACATATTTCACAGCGTGACGCTGTCTTTTTCTCTAAATGTGCTTTACTGACTCAGCGTCCCTCTTAAGAACACCTGCTAGGCACAGATACATTTGCGTGCATGTATTCATATTCCTCTTCATCACCTTTCTACAGATGAGTGAAAGTGGAACGATACAATGTCAAACATCTTCCCTGTGACAGTCTTGCTCAGAGCACAATTAATATCTGATCCCAGGAATTCTAACCCAGTGCTCTTCCACCTTGAAAATGCAGACAGGTCAGGAGAAGGTCTGGTAGAAATGCTGATTCTGACCCACTTGTTCTCAGGGGGGTCTGAGGTTCTCCCTTTGTAAGGAACTCCCAGGTCAGGCTGACATTTTATTTGTAGGCACAAGGTTTAGAGTTAGCCAAATTTTTTCAGCAAATTATCTTTCTTTTATTCTCAGTTTTCTCATCTAACAAAAGGGATTAAAAAAAAAAAAAAAAAAACAGTACCTATACTTCACTGGGCTATTTTGAAGTCTAAGGACAGAAAGTATTTAGAATGACTTTTAGAATGACTGGCAAATGAGGAGTGTTTACAATTGGTAGTTACGACCGTTCTAAATCGAAGCATAAGTTTTACTGGGGACTTCAATGTTCACCAGTGAATTACACAGAGATCTGCTTGAACTGGGGAGACATATAGTAAGGAAGGATATAAACAGCATGAACTTCCCATTCCAGCTCTGCCACCTAAGAACCACATAAGCTACAGACAGAAGATGCGTCAAGGATGGCTACCCAGCCATGCCTACCACCTCAACAAATCCATTATCAGGATGGGAACCAGGAGGCTCCAGCCCCTTCAGGGGCAGACTGGATATGGAGCGGGACTGGGATCCCACTACTAGGCAGAAATCATTCAGAGGCAATATAAAGCCAATTCTCTCTCTCTCCAGGAATTGAATTGGACAATAACTTTTCTGCACTTTTCCTGGTCACTCTTGGGTCAATGGCTCCTTTGAACGTGATGACACTAGGGCTTTAAGGCCATTTCTGCCAAGAAGAACTGTGAAGACTAACAGAAAGAAACAAAAATGAGGGTCCCACCCACTGAGGAAGAGAAAGAGCAGAAGAACAGGAGCAGAGGGAAAGCACAGAGAGAGACACACACTAAGACTCCCTCCAGGTGGCTGGGAGATTGTTCTTCTTGGTTCAAGTCCTTTGTAAGGCTTGGCTATAATTCCTCCCCTTGTATTCTGCATAACTACCCTTTGTACCTTTTTATACCCCTTGGCTTTGGAGTTTTGATATTAACAGCTAAACAATGTATGTATAAGAAACCTGAGTAAGTGTCGAATGAACCTCTTTAAGCCACAGCTTGTTCATCTGTAAAACAGAGACTTACTCGTTTGTTAATAAACACCTTAGAGTGCTTGCTCTTTGCCAAGTACTAGCTACAGAGTGGAAAAACATTGGTTAGAAATTCCTGACAGTATCCCTACCTTCATGGAGCTTCTGGTCGAGTAGAAGATAGAAGCCTTAATAGATAAATTAATCCTAAGAATAAATGTAAAATTCCAACTTCAGGAAGTAACTGGAGAAGTTGAAGATACAATACAATCATATTCAAGAGGCACTGACTTAACATTAAGTCCAATAGGGAATCTGAGTCGAGGCCAATAAGGCCAAGAGGGGAAGAAAAAAGCATGCCTGGCAAAGAGCGCATCACTTGCAAAGACCCCTAGGAGAGAAGGCACATGGTAAATAAGACAAGTGGGCTGGGTTGTCACAGAGACAAGGAAAACCACGACAGGCAATGAAGCTGATCAGGAGGGCTGGGGTCAAAACGACCAGGGCTGTGTGCATCAGGTTTTATTATTTTGATTGTGGTGGCACTTATCCTAAGATCGGTGATGTGTTTTAAATAAAAAGACATCATGGTCAGATCTGGCTTTGAAAACATTATGCCTGCCACAGTGGGGAAAATGAACTGCGGGAGGCAAGAGTGGAGATGGGTGGATCAGGCAGAAGGTGGCTGCAATAGCCCAGGGCTAAGGATCAGATGCAGAGGAGAAAATTGTGACTCTGATTTAGGATGTATTGAGTTGAGTTGTCTTTGAAACAGCCAGGATGAGACTGACACCTTGAGTATATGAGTATAGAACCCATTGGGGAAATCTAGGCCGTGGATATAAATGTGTGAGTCAATGAGACCAATTTGTAGCCTTCCTGAAAAACATGAGAACGGGTGAGTTTGCCAAGGGAGAGACGATGGCAAGAGAAGAAGGTGTCCAGTGGTCAGTGACTGGCACAAAGGAGTATGAGCCACAAGACAGGCAGAGGCAAGGCCAGGAGACTGTTGTGTCTGGGCCAGAGGATAAGAGTGTTTCCACCAGGACAGGAAGAAGCGGCCAATAGCATTCATCAAATGAGATGATAAATAATGAAATTAAACTGAATATTTGACAAAACTCATCTAAGACAATATAGGGCACAGTGTAGTATACCCTGAAAAAATGGTGATTACTGTTATTAATGGCTCACAAACTTTTTTCTGAACATCAAACTAGAAAATCTGTATGTCAGAGTGCCTGACAAGAAAACCTTCAACAAATATAAGTAGCAATCCTCTGCCCTTTGGAAAACGGGATGCATTATTTTATGTTTATAAATTCCTCCAAGACCATGAAATATACAAGACCATATAAGAACAAGAAGACAGAAGAGAATGGAAGGAAAGGGACTTTTTTAAAGTAAAAGAAATAAGGGTGCTCATTAGAGACATAAGTCAAGCATAAATTGAATTTGCAAGCTTCTCCCAGTGCCAGCCTATGACAGAAGCAGAGATAGAAAAGCACTGTATCCACACACATATTCAGAAACAGACACAAAAATGTAACACCACCTCCAGACACAGAAACAATGAAGAGGCATAAAATGGATTTCTTTTGAAAAAAATCTGTAATATGTTCTATAAATTTCTAAAGATATATCCCATATCAAAAAACAGTTAACATGATTTAAATAAATGAATACAGATCCACAGGCGTCCCAGCCAGGAGTATCCATCTCCACGCTCCCACGAAGGTACAGTGTGAGATGGGGCCGCCACTGAATGACGCCAGGCACTGGCTTCCTTTTGTGCCTGCTGAAAATCCCTTCCAGGCCTGAAAGAGGAAAATTCTTGCTCTTGATAATATCCCACATAATAAATATACTATAGACTCCCAGTGTTACTACCAGTTGGATAATTATGCAGAAATAATGTAGTGCTCCAATTCTTCATAAAAAGAGCTTTGCACAGCACAGAGGCTTTCTGCCATGAAAGGGGAACTATTCAAACGTTGGTGCCTAACAGCAAAAAAAAAGGGGTTCCCTGGCAACGTAGATGCTCCTGGGTCAAGTACACATTTGGAAGAAGCAAGGGACATGTAAATGAACACAAACTCATGGACACACAAACCAACAGAGGCCTACGCAGGCAATGTTTTCTCTAATAAAGCCCTCATCATGTTGTAACATGACAATTCTGTGGCAGGGCTGAGTATAACACAAATACCAAGGTGCAAAAGGAAGGATCTTCCTAATAGGAAGTTTTTTGCCTCATTCGCCCAATCCAAAAAAAAGTGGATTTTCATTTACTTCAAATTGGCAAAAAATAATAATTCCCACCCTGTTTTGCATGGCCAAAAGCCCAGATTTAGATTTCAACATTTGCTCATATGCTACTGTTTAAGTCAAGTCTTGAACTGTTTCAGCTGCTCCAAAGGCGAGGTAAGAAAGGGGGTGGGCAGGCCCATGGCCCAGTGGACTCAGGACTCATGCTGGAGTCAGGATTGAGGTGAGGGATGAGATGACAGAGGTCTCATTACCTTTGGGCAGTCCCCAAATGAGCAAGGCATTTTCAGCGGAGCGTTCCAGAGAATTTGGGTTGCCACAAAGAGATCTGAACTTGTTTTAACTTTTTAAGGCAGTTTGAGAAACAAAAAGGTTTAAAGCAGTTTGATGGTTATGTAAGTAAGAAACTTTGCAAAGAACCTGCATCTACCTCTGGCTGTTCACCAGACTGGCAAGAGATGATTTGAGTTCTCGGAGTCCCCATCTTTGTGTCTGTGAAACAAAAGAGAATGACACAGCCTGCAGTTCTCCTTGGTTCTTTTCAGGCCAAAGTTTTGGGTGCCTCAACAGCACCTTCCAAAAGACCATCCTTTGGCCTATTTTTTTTTTTTTTTTTTTTTTGAGATGGAGTCTCGCTCTGTCGCCAGACCAGAGTGCAGTGGCGCGATCTCGGTTCACTGCAACCTCTGCCTCCCAGGTTCAAGCAATTCTCCGGCCTCAGCCTCCCAAGTAGCTGGGACTACAGGCGCACGCCACCACGCCCAGCTAATTTTTCTGTATTTTTAGTAGAGACGGGGTTTCACCATGTTGGCCAGGATGGTCTCGATCTCTTGACCTCGTGATCCACCCGCCTCGGCCTCCCAAAGTGCTGGGATTACAGGCATTAAGCCACCGCGCCTGGCCCTTTGGCCTATTTTTATTTGGCAAAAATCAAAATCTCCATGGCTCCTTGTCACCCATCACACCATCTCAGCTACCTGAGCCTATTAAATATGTCCCACAAGCCATTTGTGACATGATTTTCATTCCAGCCACCAGCTATCTCCCCCACAACTTCGTGATGTAAATGAGTTTTCCAAACCTCCTTCAAGGGAAAATAAAAATACTTAAAAGTTGCTTTTGACAAGTCCTGCCAAGTTTCTAGGCTTACATTCTTCAAGGACATTTTTATTTAACACACCCCTGAGAGGTGGAAACAAAAGTGTAATCTGGGAAAATGTCAGTATTTCAACATAGTTAGCCAATATTCTCTAGCACAAGAGATCTTCAGCAACATACTGTCCAAAGCTTTTTTGTACAGAAGTTTCTGCTGAGCTCAGGTTTCTACCCAAATCTCTGTAGGTACCTTGCATGCACCAGTACTATGACTGCTGACAGGCCTATATTTGTAAGCATCCCCTTCCACTTCACCTTGGCTATCCAGTTTCTGTCCCCTGCACCCCAATTGCAATGACCAGATTTCTGGTTTCAAAAGGTTCTCCATCAGAACCACCCTAGCATCTAACAGGCATGAAGGCAATATGCAGGGGTGGTTAGAGTGGCATCATGCAAAACATTTTTGAAACAGCCAGAGAGTGTGAGTATTTTAGTCTTGCAGGCCTAAAGTCAGAAGCAAGGGTATTACGTAGCTACTTATATAACAAAATAGAAAACAAATTCCTACATTTGTATTTATAAAATTCAAATACAATAATAATTGACTGCAATTGTTGTAATACAAGTTGACTAATGAAAAATGTGTTTTTTGGTGGCGGGATAATATTTTTCTTAATGAAGATTCAAAGTTAGTGTTTTCTATCATCAATAGGATTTTAATGTTCATGCAAAGAAACATTTTTAGCTCCCTGGCCTTCCAAAGAAAGGCAGGGGGCAGGATTTGGGCCACATGATGTAATTTACTAAATCAAGGTGGTTTCGGTCACAAGCTTGAGATTCTGGCTCTGCTTGGGCTGATGCTAGTGCTACAACTCATCTGCCTGCTTCTGACTTCACTTCTCCAAGACTTACTTTTCTCCTCTTTCCAAAGAGGCCACTGTAAGTGTTCCACAAACGAATAGCCAGTATTTACTGTACTCCTGCTTTGTGCTGGGAATTACTCTATGCTATGTGTGCCTCATGTATTAGCTTGTTTAGTGATGTGAGAGGAAATTAAATCTTAGGTCCCAAACTCATTAAGCCAAAGGGAAAAGTCAAGCTGGGAAGTGGGTCACACAAACCTGCCTCCCCTTTTTGGTTCCTAAATACCATGGCTACAAGATGAAATGCTACATGCCTCCCCCCATATTTTGCCCACAAGGAATTTCCTAATGACCTGAAAGATCTTTACCCTAAGGTGTTTCTGTTTTCACCCTAAGATTTCACCATGGCAATGTAAACTGATAGCTTGTCTTTACAGGTGCAGTCCACGTCTTATGTAAAAAATGCAGATTCCCTGCATTTTTCCTGTGTCCCATTTGTCTATGTCATCCTATTAAAAAAATATATACAGATTTTCTGAGCCAAAGGCACGAATGACTATTTTTCCCTACCCACCTCTTACATGAAAATTGCGTACTACTCAGTATCCCGCCCCTTCCCCCTTTAAATTTGGAGCCCTCAAAATCATCTTCAAAGAAAGGCATAGACCTGTCTCCTGGACACACATCCTTAACTTTGGCAAATAAACCTCCTAGAATGATTGAGACTTGCCTTGTCATTTTTCTCGATTGACAGTGATCAATACATTTCCACAAACAAGGTACTGTTTTTGTCCCCATTTCATACATGAAGAGACTGAGGAACAGTGAGGTTAAGCAAAATGCTCCTGGTTAAATACCTAGGTACAGAAGAGGCGGACTGAGGACACCTCCTTACTACCCAGGACCTGTATGAAGTGTCTGATGAATGTTAACTATTATCATTTTAATCTTGTTAATGAGGTACATCAATGAAGTAATTAGGATGAATTTTAATATACATTCAAGAACATAAACATCAAAATGAATTTTGTCCTTCAAAGGAGTTTACCTTGAAAGGCTTTGTGCGCTCCAAACAAAGCATCATTGTTCAAAATGCTCTTGGTTGTACCCTTCAAAAACATGGTTCATTAACTCCACAGGGGGCTTTTGATCTCCTTACTCCATTGCTCCTCATTTCCCTTTGTAAATTATAAGGTAATTTATCAGTTAATGAAATATTAGACCACTCCTAAGACAGTCTATTGTTAACTTAGGAAAGGAAGAGCTTCTAGTATCCTTTCATGATTAAATGAGAAATTGGAATGCTAGTGGAGAATGTTTCCCAATTTCAGGACCTGCCACCTACATCTTCTTATCTGAGATCAACCCCACTCTCATCTTTCTGCAACACTAGACAGCCCAGGTCAGGAAACTAACCATGCCTGCAGGTGGTACCTCTCATGTTGCCTGACTTCAAGTTCCCCCAGCAAAGGACAATCCTCCAGGTAGCCTTGGACTAACTTAGTTCCACCCCCTTTCCTCACCTATAGTTGACAAGAATAACTGTACGATGTGCTGGGGATGCACCATCCTGAGGCAAGGAGGGACTGGCCAGAACATCCTGAGCTCTTTCTAGTCTCCCTCTGGAAACAGGATGTCCTTCATTGATTTAGCCCAGCAGGCCCAATTACCCTGGGGTACAAAATCAAGGGCAGGCTGCTTTCTGAGGTCCCTGAGCTACAGTGGAAGTGGAGTGTGTGCTAATGAGACTCTATTCAGCCCAGGCCCCTTTCTGGAGCAACCAGCTCACAATGAATCCCAGGCTTCTGCCATTCCTTGCTGCCTCTCTCTAAGTAATAAACTGCTTCAAGTAACTTGTGGGGGGTTTGCGGGGGCGGTGTTCTGTCTCAACAGACTCAAACAAGTCAGTAATCAGTGCACAATGAAACTGATTCACACCTTGCACTGCTGCACACTGGTCTCTTCATTCATCTGTCACGGACTCCTGCTCGTCATACCCATAGCTGATAGGTGTGGCTCCCCCAGACACCAGCTTAGTTGTGTGCTAAGATGAAAGGGAAAATTTCCCAAGAGGTAATCAGTTTCCTTCATTTTCTCTAAACACTTAGGGGTATTCCCAAAAGTGCAATCATAAGCAGAACAGGAGGCACAGGTATACAGATGCAAACCTCCTGGGAAGGAGCTCACAAACCGAGAGCACTATAGGTCTACTCCAAGGCACCTCTCGTCGGGCAACCTCAAATGCACTCCAGAAGTTTAACTGCAAAAGTCACATCTCCCAAATCCATCCCTCTGACCCAGGTCTCACCTCTGAATCAAGCACATGGGTATTCTGCTCAACCATGGCCCACTGGAAATACCCACCTGGCTTTTAAATATTGCTGTGTCAACTATGATGTGCTCAAAAAGTTTCTTCTTCCTGACTTTCAATTTGTTTTGTGATCACATACCCATACCACAGGCGTCTATCCACTCTCCCCCTACCTTATGTGCCCCTCCACCCAATTAATCTGCAATGCCCCATCTTACCTGCATATGTATCTATCCAACAGAAATACAATGTGAGCAAAGAATGTGAGATTCATATGTAATTTTAAGTTTTCTGGAAGCAATATTTTTTTTTGCTTGTTTATGAGACACAGTCTCATTCTGTAGCCCAGGCTGGAGTGCAATGGCACGATCTCAGCTCATTGCAACCTCCACCTCCTGGTTTGAAATGATTCTCCTGCCTCAACCTCCCAAGTAGCTGGGACTGCAGTTGCTCATCACCAGACTCAGCTAATTTTTGTATTTTTAGTAGAGACTGGATTTCACCATGTTGGTCAGGCTGGTCTCAAACTCCTGACTTCAGGTAATCTGCCTGATTGGCCTCCCAAGTGCTGAGATTATAGATGTGAGCCATCATGCCTAAACTAGAAGCAATATTTTAAAAGTATAAAAAGGTAAATTTAATTATAATATATGTCATTTAATATAACATATGCATGTTATAATTTTAATATGTAATCAAGATAAAAATATTAAGGTATTTTATATTATCTTTTTCATACTATGTTTTCAAAATCCAGTGTGTATTTTACACTTACAGCACATCTTGATTCTAATTAGGCATATCTCATGTGCTCAGTAGCCACCTGTGGCTGGCAGCTACCACAGTGGAGAGTGTAAATGTCAAGTCTACCTAACATTAAAAGAACAGCTCAACTCCTCCAACATGCAAGAAGATTTCACTAGTTTCTGTAGCTCCTATGTCTTTTCCTTCTTTGAATTGCCATTAACTTGATAACCAACCACACTGTGGCACAATTAAATTCCATGTATTTCAGAACTGTAAATTCTGTCTTCACAACCAGACTACAAACATTTAAAAAAACAACATCTTTTTTGTTCCTAGGATATCTATCATGATGCCAGATATATCCATTCAATAAATATAAACAAATTTGTTGATGACAAATCAATAAACCAATAAAGTACATGTCAGTATTAAAGAAAGGGGGAAATTGAGAGTGAAATCATTAGACTGAAAGAAGTAAAGACGCAGTGACATTTAGTTGAAAAAAATAACCACCTATATGAAAATAGATCATTGTTGTTCCATGTCACTATTATGCAATTTCATCTGTATTTTTAGTGTAAGTTTCAAATGCTGTCATATTAAAACTGTGCCCTGCAATCCTAACCAAACATGGAGGAGTAATTCTAGAGGAAAACTAGAGATAATAACATGAATAAAAATGACACATTCAGCAGAAGCGCTCTATCCATTTTAGTTGTTCCCTGATCGTTTGGCAAAGTCACCCACTAGACTGTGGTGTCCAGGAGGGACTGTCCGTCCTGTTCATGTTGCATCCCCAGCCCATGGTGCATTCAGTCTCATTCCTCCATTTCTCCTGATTTCCTTTTCTAAATTATAAGCGAGTATATAAGCCAATAAAATATCACACCACCTCTAAGATAGTCTTACGTTAACTTAGAAGAAGAACGAGTAAAGTGTCTGGCACAGAGCCAATACTCAATTAAGGTTTGTTATCTGAACTGGTAGCATATAGGTCTGGGATGTGAATCACAATGATAAAAAGTAAGCATGGCATGTGTAATGGGAAATATGGGTCCAATGTGAGCACTGAGAATGGAGTTAGAAGAAATAAGCGTTAAGTCTTCCTAACTGTTCTAAGGCTATTCCCATGGATCAGAAACAATAAGGCAAGGAGACAACACCTCTACCTGTAAGGAACATGCAGAATATGAGATCTGTGCCTCTAGAAAGATTCATTTCTTTCTCTGTGTATAGAGATCCCAATAAATCTTCATAGTAAAATGTTAGGAGATCTTACCTTGGTATGCTAAAGGAGACGTGTAATGATGTGCTGATCCAAAACTCAACAAATAAAATGGCTAAAAAGAATGAGATCAGATGAAGATGAAATTCACATGATTCAAGGAAGAAGTCAAACTGTGCTGATCAGTCAACAGGATGCTAGTCCATGCTCCCAAACAATAAGGACCACAGTGAATATTCCCAGGCTAGAAATGACCTCCACTGGGCTGTTTAATCTCCCTACTCACAAGCAAACTCTGTAGCCACATTCTACTCTAAGATTAATCATGAGCCCCAAACTTAAGTAAACATATTTTTCCTTCTTTTCTATTTGGTGGTATGTGTGGAGGGTTGGGGTGCGTGTGTGTGTGTGTGTGTGTGTGTGTGTGTGTGTGTGCAGAGGATACCCTAAAAATGGGTGAGCCTACATTACCAGATGTCTCAATGACATAGTAAGAGCAACTCTAAAATAAAACAAGACAAAGAAAAACAGTAATTGTCAAAAAGGCCTTATGAAATAATGATTCTTAAAAGGATGCTTTTACCATCACATAAAGTTATGTCAGATGTATTTTCAGTGAGTTCTCACATGAGGTTTCCTTGAGGTACTGAAATAGGAGAGAAGCCTGTATAGATAAGAGAGGGCAATCTAACTGATGCAGAACAGGTGATCCTCAGAATTGGGGCTTGGCCTGGGTGGGTTCATGGCTTTGCCCAGGAAAGAATTCAAGGGTGAGCTGGTTGTGACAGACAGCAACTTTTATTAAAGCAGCAGTGTTACAGCAGCAGCAGAGGTACTGCTCCTTGCATACTAGGGATACCCCATAGGCAATGCATCCAGAGCTGCAGCTCAGAGGCAGTTCTGCACTCATATTTATACCTACTTTTAATTACATGCAAATTAAGGGGTGGCTTATGCAGAAATTTCTAGGAAAAGGATGGTAACTTCTAGTTTGCCAAGTCCTTACCATGGAAAGGGGCAGTAACTTCTGGATGTTGCCACGGCAATGGTAAAATGACATGGCACACTGGTACGTGTGTCTTATAGAAAACTGCTTCCCTACCTCACATTTGTTTTAGCTGGTCTTCAATTTGGTATTGTACCCAAGACCTACCTCCTTGAGTCTTGCCTCCTACCTCATTAACTGTTGACAGAGCACAGAGAAAATGCAAATTTGGCAGAACAGGACATTTATTTCCTGGGCCTATTTAGCTTTGAGAACCATTTCAAAACAGTTGGAAGACTTTAAAAGAAATTCCTATAACATCTATACTTCAATGGCCCCAAAATAGTTGCTACCCAATGCCCTTTATACTGAGGTCATCTTGATCCTTAGCTAATTTTTAGTGTTTAGCACATGCAACTGATAACCAGACCCTGACTTGTCAAATTCATATTGATCCACCAGCAGTTTCTCCCTGCATGTTTCCAGTATCATGGAGATGCAAATTTCAGTGCATAATTTAGCCCTTGCTAGACTATTCTTAGGAGTAGGGAATGCCCATTCCCATGCCTAGCTTGAAGCCTGTTGAATATTAACAACAGCATATGTTGTTGTTGAACCAAATTGGGGTTGCTGATTGATACGGCCTGACTGTGTCCCTACCCAAATCTCACCTTGAATTGTAATAATCCCCCACATGTCAAGGGCAGGGCCAAGTGGAGATAACTGAATCATGGGGTGGTTTCCCCCAAACTGTTCTTGTTGTAGTGAGTAAATCCCATGAGATCTGATGGTTTTATAACGGTGAATTCCCTGCACATACCCTCTTGCCTGCCACCACGTAAAACATGCCTTTGCTTCTCCTTTGCCTTCTGCCATGATTGTGAGGCCACCCAGCCATATGCAACTATGAGTCCATTAAACTTCTTTCCTTTATAAATTACCCAGTCTCAGGTATGTCTTTATTAGCAGCATGAGAACATACTAACACACTGATCTTCTTTGGAAATGTGGAAGAAAATAACTCTTTTCCAAGGACAACTCTTTTCTGTATTACTCACAAGTGGACATCTATTAAATCTTTATTTGTAACTTCACTACTCAGGAACCTTAAATTTCCTTTCAGCATGGAAAGGGCAACTGGCAGATCACCCCATTCCCAGCCCGATTCCCCAAGCTGCTTCTAGCTCAGGAAACCAGCTCTTCTGCACTCTGAAAGCAAAACTCTGCTCTTATTTGTGTAAAGGGGCATAGAAATCATAGGGACATTAATATAGAACAGAGTAACCTTGTTCATGTTTTAGTGTATCTTATGATTTAAAAAGCAGAAAAGGAATTTCCCGTTTAGAATGTTTCAGATTCATCTCAATCAAAACATGCAAAAGGTCTTACAGATTCTGAAGTTTATCTCTCCACTCCATGTCTACTGACATCACAAAAGGTCATTTTGTGATTTAGGGAATGCAAAATTAGAAATTTGGAATTTCTGGCTCTTCATACATGTTGAAATTGTGCCAAAAACATAATGACAGTTATACTTCTAAATGTACAGAATAGAAGATCATATGTCCCGAGCAGATAGTTACAGTAATTATACTGGAAAAACTATGAAATTATAGAATGTGGGATCACTTACGATTGAAAATCATTTGTTATCGCAGGCTGGTAGAAGAATGCTCATAGGAAGGTCTGATGTGTGATGGCAAAAAAAAAAAAAAAAAAAAATCTCCTATGCATTCTGAACCTCCATTCACTCATCAGCTAAAATGGGATAACCAAGAAAATTTCGATATTTGCACACTCACACTGTAGCACACATAGAATTATATAAAAAGTAAATGAAACAAATCTGTAAGAAAGTTATTTGGTAATACATAAAGAAACAAAATGTTTTATTACTAACTGAAAATAAACATTTAAATGAATTGGTATTTTCTTAAATAACTTTCAATGACATATCACTGGTATAAAGTATAATAATGCATCTATTCTGGTTTCTAACTCAAATATACCATTTCTTAAAGAGTATTGTCTGTCAACAAACGAGTATTCATTTAGAGAAAGATCTCCAGAAACTGTTAAGAGAGTGATTTTCAGGATATACTTTTAAGAAAATAAAAAGCTTCATCTAAAAAGTGTGTATAATATGGTACTTTTGTGTAAGAAAAAAAAAAAGGAAAAAGGGAATCCACACTTAAACACATGTATTTTTACAAAAAGAAACAGGGCCTGGGTAAGGTAAACCAGAAAGTAATAACAAGGGCTACCAAGAGAGGTGAGTGGGGGCCGGCACAGTGGCCTAGAAATCCTAGCCTGAAATCCCAGCACTTTGGGAGGCCAAGGCAGGTGGATCACTTGAGGCCAGGAGTTAGAGATCAGCCTGGCCAACATAGTGAAACCCCATCTCTACTAAAAATACAAAAATTAACTGGGCGTGGTGGCGGGCACCTGCAAGTGCAGCTACTTGGGAGGCTGAGGCACGAGAATTGCTTGAACCTGGAAGGCAAAGGCTGCAGTGAGCCAAGATCACACCAGTGCACTTTAGCCTGGAAAACAGAGTGAGACTCTGCCTCAAAAAAAAAAGAGGGGTGAGTGGGGATAGGGGTGGCGTAAGAATGGGAACAATACTTCTGTGGCTATACCTTTATATACATATACTTTTGACTTTTGAACCTCATGTTTCTCGTATTCAAAAATACAATTATATTAGAACGAAATGAGAAGAAAAAATGAACTCTATCTTTGAATGTAAGCAGTGTTGGGTGGGATACTAGCATTGTGATGATTCATAGGAATGTCTTATTCTTAAGAGATTCACGCTGGAGGATCTGGGAGTGACGCGTTATTATATGAGCAACTTATTTGCAAATAGTTCAACTGAAAGAAAATGTATATGTACATACATACTCCTATGTCCACACACATATATGCACACACACACACATTCCCACACATACACATATATGGATAGAGAGAATGAAAGATGAAATAAATGGAAAATAATCTTAAAACATAATAAACCAAGGGTCAAATGGTCTGAATGTTTGTATCTTTCCAAAATTCATTTGTCAAAATCCTAACCCCAAAAGTGGTAATATCAGGAGATGGGGTCTCTAGGGGGTAATCAGTTCATAATAGTGGAGCCCTCATGAATGGGACCAGTGCCCTATAAAAGGGAACCCAGAGAGCTCTCTCGTCCTATTTCCACCATGTGCACATACAAGGAGAAAATAGCAATCTGCAACCCCGCAGAGGGCTCTCAGCAGAACCTGACCATGCTGGTTCCCTGATTTTAGACTTCCAGCCTTCAGAACTGTGAGAAACAAATGTCTGTTCTTTATAAGCCACCCAAGGTATAGTACTTTGTTATAGCATCTTGAATGGACTAAGATACCAGGTGAATATCATCAAAATTAATTTTACCTTTATTCTTTTTCTTCTACAACTTCACAGATTTTTACCCCAAGCTTAGAAGAGCTTCTGGGGACTTGCTGGGGACTTGCTGGCCTCACTGGTAGGAGATGGGGGACAAGAAGTTAGAGAGGCAGATAGGAGTCTGCACCTTGAGATATGAAATTGGGTTGTAGAGATTTTGAATCTAAGACGTGTGGACTTTGTCTTAGAAGAATGAACAAATTCGGAACAAGTCTTCCTGAGGGTTAAATTCCTAGTAAAGTGGCTCACTAAAAAATATGCAAATTTAAAATTCTGATAGACAATACCAAATTGTACTACAAAAGAATAACATAACTGATCAGTGAGATAGACCTTGAGTATTTTACTCATTTAAACAAATATTTGATTAGAGGGCCAAAAACAGAAGGCTAACATTGACCCTGAATCATACGCTTTTGAATAATATTATCCTTGCTGATGAAGGTGAGGTACTTCTACCCAGTGACCCCTGCTAAATCAGGCAGAATTACTTATTTTACATTTTTACAAGTGAAAAATGGGTAATAAAGTCATTTTGATAAAGCCATTATCATAAAATAATGAGAAATACAATCAGGAAAGAAGATTTTCACCCAACTTTTTATTTCCTAAAAATCCATAAACAGAATAAAATGCAGGATTCTTATAAACAATTGTGTCATTTTTTAAAAAGAATTTTTCAAATAATAATTCAGAGTTAAACACAGAGTGCTACTGTAATAAATAATTCCAGTATTATTTGTACAACATTTTTTAATTAGGGAAAAAAAGCCTAGGAGATTTAGCTGGAAAAGAGGCTCCTTTCACAAATGCCCCTCAACAGGAGGGACCCAGCAGCATGAACTATGGGAAGAATATCCAGCCCACACCCTCTTAAAATAATGTTGTAGGATATCTAGTAAAATCTCTCTTCCAGGGGACCAAGAGTCCTCAGTCTGCTCCCCCTCATCAATAGGAGCTTCTACTGAATATGAAACAAGCTAAAAGCAACACAGTCCAAATGGAAAACTCACAGATGACTCACAATCAGCTTAAAAAGAGGAAGCAAGTAAGCCAAGTACAGTGTAGACTATTAAGAGTTAGCTGGCCGGGTGTGGTGGCTCACGCCTGTAATCCCAGCACTTTGGGAGGCCGAGGTGGGTGGATTACCTGAGGTCAGGAGTTTAAGACCAGCTTGACCAACATGGTGAAACCCTGTCTCTACCAAAAATTCAAAATGAGGCAGGCGTGGTGGCAGGTGCCTGTAATCCCAGCTACTTGGGAGGCTGAGGCAGGAGAATCACTTGAAACTGAGAGGCAGAGGTTACAGTGAGCCGAGATCATGCCATTGCTTTCCAGCCTGGGCAACAAAGGTGAAACTCCAACTCAAAAAAAATAAATAAATAAAGTTAATCAGCCTTGGAAAGACCCTGTGTAAAATCCAAGGAGATTTTCCAGCATCCTCAGGCTGGGCTTTCTGTTTCAGTATAGGTAAGGAGAAACTTGAATGCAGAGTCCCATTTTAAAAGATGTGCCATTTAACTATGGATCCCCCATTGACGTCATTCGTTCAGCCATCAGAACTTAACCCTAAACACCAAGCTAAGTGCAGTCTGAGTCATTTGCTGTTGGGCATAATGAGGTGGTACTGTTACATTTTTATTGCCATTAGAATAAATTGTTCACAAGAGAAGGATGCTTCAGCTATTAAAATAAGCTAGGGGGAAAAAAAAAGCTTAGGTACATAAGTATGTTTTATGTGAAACACTCAGCCAACCATCTGCAAATCATTTTAGTTCTGTAAGCTAATAAAAAGTGCATGTGTTTTTTCTCCTATTTATCTTCTAGAAGTTTTTTGTTCTGTCTACCACTCATCAGAATAGATTTTTATTTTCTCCTCCATCAACATTATTTCACAGGCTGCTTTAATAGATGCTGTCTCTAAAGCTGTACAGAAGAATTACCCAGACATGCTTTCTGAGTTTGTATAAATCTCAAAATAAGCAAACAAACTGATTTCTCCCATGTTTTGGCTGGAATCACACCAAAACAATTCCACTGACCCACTGTTACCCACCAGTACTCCAAATGCACATAGGCCTGAGCAGGGCCTTTCATAATCAGAACAGATGCATTTAAATAGATTTAAAGAGAAAGCTCTGCCAGGATACAAGGAAGGCAGAGTATCAGGTTCCCTACGCACATTTGCCATTAATACTCTGAGCTCATGAATGCCAGTAACTTCTTGAAAACTTGATTTCCAATGTCAACTTAAATCTGTTGATTTCTGTCCTAAGATTTAGCAAAAACCAATTATTCTACCTCCTCCAGTCCTACCAATACAATTGTGTTGTACAAGACACAGAAAGGGGTTTATTGGCATTTTCTGTTCACCCCCCGAAGATATTAGTCCTCACTTGAATTTTCTAAGAATAACAAACCCACTGAAAAGCACAATTGGGGCTATTTCTACTCACTGTTAGCAGATAAAGAATAGTAGAATATCAGCGACTTATTTCCAAAAGAAAATTATGTTCTCAATATTAAATAGGATCAGGAATTTTTTTCCTGTAAGTCATTATAAACTTCAAACTGTTTTTCTCATTGGGTTACCATTTCGATGTGCAGCTGGCATACTGAATAAGCAGAACTCACAAGGTGTAATTTATTTTGGTCCTCCGCTACCCCCTTAGAATGTGTTTAATAGGGGAAAATTTATCTCCTGCTCCTGGATAAGAATTCAGGGAACTAAGTCCCACAGGGAAGAGGAACAAGATGTGCAGAAGAGATCTGATTTGACTGGTACTGACAAAACCTGGGTCTCGTTGATATTTAAGGTACTTTTCTGGATTCTCTGGGGTACCCATCCTCCCCATAGCTCAGGACCTTTCATGACAGCTCTCCTGATGCAAAGGAGGCCCTCTTCTTTAGCTGGCCACTAATTCTTTCCACAACCCAAGGATGCAATGATACCACCAGCTTTTCTCTGATGAGAGCTGGTCAAACCCAGGTGAACCTAACACCATCTAAGATCACGTGGCCCCTGGCTCCTGCTCATGGGGGACTTACATCCGGTCTCTGAATAATAATAAACACCTTTTTCCCCACACACTCTCTCTTTTGCTTGGCACACTGAACTGGCTAGCCAGAAAGGAGATTTACAACTAGGAAATAAACCCCATACTTCTGCAAGCCCTCTCCCTTCAGGGGACAGAGCAGTTTGTCCTGTTGGAGCCTTCTCAGTGGCCTTGAGGGAAAGAAGAGACATCTGTGTACCCTCATGCCTGACCAACCCCATCCTCTATGGGATGGGGAAGAGTGGCTCTCATTAACAATATCCCCTTTCATATTCTCTCTTTTAATCTTCAACAACACAATCCTTTTTAGTGTCTATGCAGTGAATGGTTTGAGGGTTTATATAAAACTGCCTGTTAAAATTTCATTAAAAACTTTTTATTTGGTCTGGAGCCTTGGTGTGCCCTATCTACGGTGTTTTTCATGCCTGAGACAAAACTTCTTGTTAAAAATGCTGCTCCTCCAAAACAGATTGGATGAAAACAAGCATATGAAAAGATACTTCATATGCCATTGGGAAAACACAAAATGAAAACAAAACTGAGATACAACTTGCATTAGTCTATTTTCACACTGCTATAAAGAACAGCTGAGACTGGGTAATTTATAAACAAAAGAGGTTTAATTGACTCACAGTTCCACGTGGCTGGGGAGTCCTCAGGAAACTTCTCATGATAGCAGAAGATGAAGGGGAAGCAAGGCATGGCTTACATGGCAGCAGGAAGGAGACAGAGAGGAACTGCCAAACACTTTTAAACCATCAGATCTTATAAGAACTCACTCACTATCACAAGAACAGCATGGGAGAAATCATCCCCATGATTCAATCACTTCCTACCAGGTCCCTCCCTCAACATGTGGAAATTACAATTCAAGATGAGATTTGGGTGGAGACATGGAGCCAAACCATATCATTCTGCCCCAGCCCCTCCCAAATTTCATATCCTTCTCATATTTCAAAACACAATCATGCCTTCCCAACACACCCCCAAAGTCTAAACTCAATCCATCATTAACCCAAAAGTCCAAGTCCAAGGTCTCATCTGGGACAAGGCAAGTCCTTTCCGCCTATGAGCCTGTAAAATCAAAAGCAAGTTAGTTACTCCCAAGATACAATGAGGGTACAGGCACTGGTAGATGCTCCCATACCAAATAGGAGAAACTGGGCAAAACAAAGGGGCTACAGGCCCCATGAAAGCCTAAAACCCAGCAGGGGAGTCATTAAATCTTAAAGCTCCAAAATGATCTTCTTTGACTCCATGTCTCACATCAGCGCACAGTAATGCAAGGTATGAGCTCTGAAGAACTTGGGCATCTCTGCCCCTGTGGCTCTGCAGCTGTCACAGGCTGGCATTGACAGCTTGCAGCTTTTCCAAGTGCACAGTGCAAGCTGTTGGTGGATCTACCCTTCTGGGGTCTGGAGGATGGTGTCACTCTTCACACAGCTCCATTAGGCAGTGCCTCCCCCAGTGGGGACTCTATGTGGGGGTTCCAACCCCACATTTCCCTTCCACATTGCCCTAGCAGAGGTTCTCCATGAGGGCTACACCCCTGCAGCAGACTTCTTCCTGGACATCCAGGTATGGAGGTTCTCAGACCTCAACTCTTAGCTTCTGCACACCTGCAGACCTAACACGTGCAGGGCTTGGGGTTGCACCCTCTGAAGCCACGGCCTGAGCTGGAGCAGGTGGGAGGTAAGATGCCCAGTCCTGAGGTTGCACAGAGCAGAAAGGCCTTGGGCCCAGCCCACAAAACCATTTTTCCTTTCTAGGCCTCCAGGCCTGTGATAGGAGGGGCTGCCTTAAAGATCTCTGAAATGCCCTGGAGACATTTTCCACATCATCTTGGTAATTAACATTTAGTTCCTCATTACTTAAATGCAAATTTCTGCAGCTGGCTTCAATTTCTTCCCAGAAAATGGGTTTTTCTTTTCTACCACATAGGCTTCACATTTTTCAAATTTTTATGTTCTGCTTCCGTCTTAAACAGAAGTTCCAATTTCAGATTATCTCTTTGTGAACACATACGAGCATACTATTTTAGAAATAGCCAGGTTACCTCTTGAATGCTTTGCTGCTTAAAAATTTCTGCCACTTAGAAATTTCTTCCACCAGATACCCTAAATCATCTCTCTCAAGTTCAAAGTTCCACAGCTCTCTAGGGCAGAGGCAAAATGCTGCCAGTCTCTTTGCTAAAGCATAGCAAGAATGACCTTTACTCCAGTTCCCAATGAGTTCCTCATCTCCATCTGAGACCACCTCAGCCTGGACTTCATTGTCTATCTCACTATCAGCATTTTGATCAAAACCATTCAGCAAGTCTCTAGGAAATTCCCAACTCTCCCACATTTTCCTGTCTTCCTCTGAGCCCTCCAAACTGTTCCAATCTCTGCCCATTATGCAGTTCCAAAGTTGCTTCCACATTTTCAGGTTATCTTTATAGCAGTACCCATTCCTTGTACCAATTTTCTGTACTAGTTCATTTTTTTGTTTGTTTGTTTGTTTGTTCTTTTTTTTTCACTGCTATAAAGAATACCTGAGACTGGGTAGTTTATAAACAAAAGAGGTTAATTGACTCACAGTTCTGCATGGCTGGGGAAGCCTCAGGAAACTTACCATCATGGCAGAAGACGAAGGAGAAGCAAGCCACATCTTACATGGCCACAGTGGGGGATAGAGAGAGTGAGGGCTTAAGTGACAAACACTTTTAAATCATCAGATCTTGTGAGAACTCACTCACTATCAGGAGAATAGCATGAGTGAAACTGACCTCATAATCCAATCACTTCCCACCAGGTCCCTCCCTTGACATGTGGGGATTACAATTGAAGATGGGATTTGGGTGGGGACACAGAGGCAACCATATCACAACCACACACCTATTAGAATGGCCACATCCAAAACACTGACAACACCAAATGCTGGCGAGGATGTAGAGCAACAGATACTCTCATTCACTGCTGGTGGAAATGCAAAATGGTACAGCCACTTGGCGAGCAGTTTTACAGTTTCTTACAAAACTAAGTATACTCTCATTACACAATTCAGAAATAATACTTTTTGTTATTTACCTAAAGGAGTTGAAAAGTCAAGTCTACACAAATATCTGCACATGGATTTTATAACCACTTTATTCATAACTGCCAAAACCTGGAAGCAACCAAGATTTCCCAGTAGATGAATTAATAAATAAATTGTGGTACTTCCAGATATTGGAATACTATTCAAATGTAAAAAGAAATGAGCTAACAAATAACGAAAAGACATGACGAAACCTTAAATGCATAGTACTAAGTGAAAGAAGACAACCTGAAAAGGCTACCTACTATATGATTTCAACTCTATGACACTCTAAAAAAGGCAAAACAATGGAGACAGTACAAAGATCAGTGGTTGCCAAGGAGTTAGGGAGAGAATAGGCAGAGCACAGAAGATTTTTAGGGCAGGGAAATTATTCTGTAGTATACTATAATGGTGGATACATGTCACTATACATTTGTCAAGACCCAAAGAATGTATACCACCAAGAGTGAACCCTAATGTAAACCATGGACTTTGGGTGATAATGATGTATAGTTTTACTGTAATAAGTGTAGGTTTACTGACTGTAACAAACATGTCACTCTGGTGGGGGTGTTGACAGTGTAGAACGCTGTGCCTGTGTGAGAAGAAATGCTGTACTTTCTGCTCAATTTTGCTGTTAACCTAAAACTGCTCTAAAATTTAAAGTCTACTTAAACAATAAATAGATTTAAGTAATAGACTTAATAATAAAGAAACAAAAAGAAAAAAAAGTGCTATTCCTACTTTAAGTAACTGGGAATGTTTTGTTCAATATTCCCCAAAGCACCTTCCTTTGCCTCATTATCTGTAGTGTACAAAACAGTGACCCCACTGGCTTAAAAAGCAGCCAAATTTAGGAAAAAACCCTAATTCTCCCTATATTCCTTATTCTTCCAAGATTATCCACATCAAGCATTAATCACATTTTGGCCTTTGATTCTGCCAAGCCACACTATGAAACTCTTGACCCCCAAATTCTTACCATCTTATACAATCCTGGCACAGGGAGGAAAAGCAGAGCCTGCAGGAACTGGGATCCCTCATTGTTTAGGCAATTTTTCTGGCTTTCTCTGTTATTCTGATGTGATTTTTGTTCTCCTTATTTGCCTTCAGGATAATAGGCATTGATTCAACTAGTTCTTTTTTTATAAAGTATCCTGACTCTCTTTGAGAATCTGATGAAAATTATGGCCCTTTACTCATTTCTGTATCTAATTTCAAGTCTCTGTGTGCTCTCTGAAACCCATTCATAAATCCCCTCAGCTCCCCACCAAGTAAACAATGCTTAATATCACTCATAACCACACGCCATGTCCTCTTTATCCTACCACAAAAATGTTTTGTCGTTTCTATGGAGCCAAAATAAGAAAACAATTTGCCCCCACGAGTCAATCAGTTTTTCATCGTTTTTACCAATGTTTATGGAACAGCCACAGTACGCAGAGCATTAAGAGAAGAGTGCAGTTTGATCAGACACACAGTGTAATTCTCCAAGAAATGCTCCCTTTGGCCAATGTCATGTCATCTAGTGATTTCCAACAAAACGATGCTCCCAAAACTCTCTAGCCCAGATTTCTCCCCCAAGCTTCAGACTTGAATGTCCACTGGACATCCCCATTCGGGTATCCCACAGTCACCCCAAACTCAACAAATCTGCCACACATTATTCTGCCCCAAATCTTGATCCTCTCCCTGCATTTCCTTTCTCAGTAGCTGGCAACTCCACTCACCATTGAACTACATCAAAAATACGGACGGAAGGCATCTTTGACTCTTCCCATTTTCATCCTGATATTCCATTTGTCAGCAAAGCTCTGCCAATGTGAAGCCCTGTACTGGTACCACTACAGCCACTGCTCGAGTTACACATGATTCATGGCGCTGATGTGAAGAAAGTGTTCTTTAACTCGGATTTTCCTCCTTAAAGGCATGGAAGCCAGGGTTCTCTGTTCTCTGGCTAGAGATCTAGAAGATACAGCCAAAGACCAGAGCAGATGCTGAGGGACGATGCTAGAAACAGAGTCCATAAGGCAGGATGGCAGTCACTGACATTTTTCTCTGTCCACAAGGCAGCTTTTGTCCCAGCTGGTGGTTTTTGAAGGGATGATTTCTACCTAGCCTTAATTAATTTTTTTAACTTTCAACTTAGCCAAGGAAATAATCTGATGAATACAGACAATAATTTGTCCATCAGAATAAAATCTCATGGAATCATCTTAGAAATGTGGTCTTTATCCAAGTGCTAGAGTCTGAATAATAGAGACGGTTGAAAGAGCTTTCAGTCACAACTTCTTCCTCTTAACAAACTAAACCAGTATTTGTCCAGGTTATTTGGGAAGTATTAATTTTCACTTCAAAATAGTTTTTAAAAGGTGTAGGGCAATATTATTAAATATTAAAATGGGAACGCCACTAATAGGCTAAGAATGTTCAGGGAATCAAGGCTCTCCATTTCTAGTGTACGTTAGAAACAGATACTGTAAAAAGGTGTAAATGACTACACAGTTAATGACAGACATTCAGTAAAAATACATTGAAGCACACATGGTTTCATTTCATTAATAACAAGAGATAACTTTTATCCAGCACTCACCATGTACCAAGCATGGTGTTAACGTTTTATACATAGCAGGTGATACCATCACAGAAGCCTATGGTATTCTCACTAAAATTACCTCCATTTTATACCTGAAGACACTATGGTTTAGAGAGGTTAGTAATTCATCAATGATCCCACACTCTTAACCCTGAACCAGCAAAGGGTTTCTTTAAGCATCAACCCATACTGCAGAGGAACAGCAAGAAGAGGAGACATATAAATTAAATTTGATATAGTTCATATCCTAGAAAAGGCAGGGGAGGGAGAGAAAAATGGCAGTATACAGGATGGATTTAGTGACAGGTACACAGTAGGCATCATTAAACTATGACTAAGTTGAATGTGTAATTAAAGGAAATTAGGTTAAATGAGGTAGAATCTTGAGCAAAACTTTTACAAAACTGAAATCAAAATTACATTATAAGAAACCACTCCGAGTAATAGGATTTACTCACACATGACCACTTGCGCCTTTAACATGTCTTCCTATAGCCCAAGTCAACCTGCTCCCATCCCCACTTGGCCAGGCACATATAGCCAGACCAAACACCCAGCCATTCCTGAAACACTCAGCTTGCTATGTCTCAGGGGTTCTATTAGCAAACTTGGACATTAAATTTTAGAGTTGTCTTTCATGTCAACATAAAGTCTCTGTATCACCCTACATTACATATAATAATCTTTTTAATTATAAAGGTCCTTTATTTTAATGAGAATTTTTGAAAAATTATAAAAAGCATGATGAAGAAAATATAAATCATGTATCTCACTACTCAGAGGTAGCTCTTTTTTGTGTTGGTATGTTTGTTTTCACACATAGATCTAGTTTATTCATTTTAATCTTTCTATTGTCTTCCATGGTATACTACAGTATATTATACTATACAATACTATACTATACTAAATTTATCAATTCTTTATTTTTTGGACATACAGATTTTTCAAAGCTTTGCTAGTAGCACATGTTTGAATCAGGGATAGCTCTTGATAATATTTTCATACACTTGCTTTCGATTCTTTCCAATGTGTATTATAGATTCATGGCGTATTTGTGTCTGTTCCTTGGTTGGCTCCTAGGAGATAATCTTTGAAGGGTCCTTTAGAACATTCTGCCAGTATTTTTCTCTGCATAATACAACTATTAAGCCTAAGACCTTAAGCTACCCTGTCTCACTGTGACCAGATAAGTTTATTCTAAGAATGTGATTTATGGTCAATGCCAGTGGTGGACTGCAATCTGCGTAGCTAAGGTCAGTCCTATGGGTGCTACATGTCTGCATGACTGACCTGCAATCAAAATGCGGGTCATGGGAGCTTCTCCAGCTGGCCTCAAAGCATGGGTTGCTTTCCTGGTTGCTAATACTTTTACATGTTGTCACACATCATTGTTTGGGGGAATTAAACACATCCCCATGCAACTCCACTGGAAAAGGTCACCCAGAAGCTTGTACCTCATTTCTCCTGAACTTTGTCACATACGCCTTTTCCCTTTGCTGATTTTAATCTGTATATTTTCGCTATAATAAACCATAACCATGAGCATAACAGCTTTTGAGTCCCATGAGTCCTTATAGTGAATCACCAAACATTAGGGTGGTCTTAGGGCCCCTTAACATATCTACTTATCTAGGAATCTGTAAGCTTTAGTTGACTAAAACTTCATTATGACCTAATTATGCACCAGACTAAGAAAAAGATCTAGGATCCTTTAATGAACACCTAAAGCTCATTTATTAATTCATTGGACAAATATGTGTTAAGCCCCATTATGTATCAGTCACTAATAATAAATTATGTGTTATTCTATTTTTGCATTCCAAGAAGGACATTAACAATATGGAGCTTGTATAGAAAAGAGTAACCAGGATGGTTAATAGTTTTTTTAAAAACTATCTGCATCAGTCAGAATATAAAAGCAAACCTCGTGAAAACTGACTCAAACTAACAAGTAGTTTTTCTCACTTGATGCAAAGTATGGAGATAAGGAATTGTTGACATTAGTTCAACTACTCAAGGTAACCATCAGGGAACAAAGCTGTTTCTATCATTCTATTGTATCTTCTCCAGCACACTAGATCTCATCATCAAGAGTATTACTTAAGAGATGCAAAATGCCTGCTACAGTTCCAAACACTTCAATTTCAGCTAAGTTTTCCCACAACTCTCACAGATATCAATATACATTTCCTTGGTTACAGCTGCCATGAAGCCACTCCTAGTTATGGGGAAACTATTTTACTTGGCACACTACCACCCCAATTTGGGTTTCTTCTAGCAAGATGGCAGCGGATACGGATGTTATAGGCAACAAGAGTACATACCACACCATCTGTGGAAACTTCAACATACTGGTGCAAGTAAGAAAAAGAGGAAACTGAGCACTAAGAAGGAAGGCAATAACAAGCATAAAAGAAAGATAACATTTTTGCAACTTTGCCTTTGAAAAACTATAAGAAGTTAGGTTACAACACTTAGTTTTCATTATTCACAACAGGCAGATATGGAATCAACCCAGGTATCTATCATTGGATGGATGGGTAAAGAAAATGTGGCATAGACACAATGGAATACTCTTCAGCCTTTCAAAAGAATGCAGTCCTGTCCTTTGTAACAACATGAATAAACTTGTTAAGGGCAATAAGCCAGGCACATAAAGACAAATACTACATGATCTCACTTAAATGTGGAATCTAGAAAAGTTGAACTCATAGAAGTAGAGAGTAGAATGGTGGCTAGGGTCTGGGGGTAGAAGGATGGAGGAGATACTGGTCAGAGCACACAAAATTTCAGTTAGAAAGGAGGAGTATGTTTAAGAGGTCTAGTACAACATGGTGACTACAGTTAATAATAATGTATTGTATACTTAAAAATTGCTGAGAGTAGATTTTGTGTTCTTATGACCAAAAAAATAAATATTTGAGGTCATGTGTGTTAATTAGCTTGATTTAGCCATTCCACAACTTATACATATTTCAAAACATGCTGTATGCAACAAACATATACCATTTTGTCAATTAAAGAATAAATAATACATAATATTTTTAAAAAAACAGCCTTCAGACTCCAATATTTTCAGTTAATAATGTGATATGGTTTGGCTGTGTCTCCACCCAAATCTCATTTTGAATTGTAGCTCTCGTAATTACCACGTGTTGTGGGAGGGACCCAGTGGGAGGTAACTGAATAATAGGGGCAATTTCCCCCATACTGTTCTTGTGTTAGCAAATAAGTCTCATGAGACCTGACGGTTTTATAAGAGGTCTCCCTTTTCATTTGGCTCTCAATTCTCTTTGCCTGCCACCATGTAAGACATGCCTTTTACCTTCTGCCATGATTGTGAGGCTGCCCTAGCCAAATGCAACTGTGTAAGTCCATTAAACCTATTTTTCTTTATAAATTACCCAGTCTCCAGTATGTCTTTACCAGCAGCATAAAAATGGATCAACACAGAATGTGAGAACTAAGATGTGAGGAAAGGTGAGAAGTCAAATCATAAACAGCCTACTAGATTCCACCAAACTAGGCCATAAGATATTCTGGGGAAAATGAAAGCTAAAGGAACTTATGACCTACGTAAATGAGCTGAAGAGAAACTCCTGGGTCCATAGGAGAAGTTTCCCTTTAAATAATCATAGTAGATTAGGGAGAGTCCTCGACACTTTTCCCATCCAATGTCTGCCATGCATTCTGGGACTTAAAAGCCAGAAGGAGAAGACAGGAACAAAGAAGAGGAAGGGGAAACATCTCCTTAGAGAAGGAAACAAGTATAAACTTGAAATGTATATTCAAATAATTAGGACTTGTAATATACAAAAACTATAAACATGAGAGACATTGTTTCTGACGGTCAACTGGTGAAATGTCAAGAGAACAGCTTTTGTCTCAGTGAAGAATACTTGAAAAATTAAAAAACATTCCACCCTTAAAAGAGGTCTGTTCTGACATAGGAAGCATCTTGAAACAGGAGAAATATGAGAGTCCAGATACTGGGTATGTATCAGTTAAGGCCGTATTATGGAAGATACTCCTTCTTGGATAAGAGGTTGTACCAGATGATCTACAGTTCCCTGCAACTTTAAGATCCTATGACATTGCTTTTTAATATGTCCTCAAAGCAATTCTGTGAGTAAAGCATATGAACCATATAATTGGAAGGAAATGGATTATGATGTTGACAGTGATTATTAGTGGGTAGGGAGATCACAGGGAATTCTAGTTTTATACTTTAGGCTCACCTATGTCCTATAAATATTTTACAGTAAATATTTTACAACATTTTAGAGAAAACTCTTTAAGGTAAAAGGAGAAATTGTGTCTCCATATACTCCGCCAGTTGGCTGTCGATAAGCTACTAGTCTTTAAAACCCCATTAGTTTTCATCTCTGATGAACTGAATTTAAAAATCATCATGGCATAATAACTTTGAAAAGGTAATTTCTGGTATATGCTAACTCTTGGAGACAAATATTTTATTTATCTTTTGTCAAGCTAATAATAAGAAAAAAAAATCACCATCACAGATAATTCATTTTCTTTCTCTGTTGACTCTTTCAGCTGTTTTAAATTAAATTTAGGCATTGTGTTGCTCAATTATAATAATTAAATGTGGGCAGTGAAAAGATTTAACAGTCTTATTATACCTAGCATTACTGATGAATGCTTACTTACCAAGAATCTCAGTTCGCTTTTGAGTTACTTTCACCTCAAGTTAGCTTAAAAGTAAATAAAACAAAACCTGAAAATGGAGAGAAAACGGTGTACGTTTTCTATTCTAACTGTACTGGTCTAAAAGAACAAATCACCATGGATGAAAATCCATAAACCAACTGAACTACTACAATGTGAACAATTAGCAAGATTTAGGCCAACTCCACCCAACCCTGAAAGAATGGAGATTAGTTCTGAAATACACCCAGGAACGAGCCGAGAGCCCGGCATTGTAAGCACTCCAGGAAGTTTACAACAGCTTCAAGTACTTTCTAGGGAGGCCAAAATCCATCCTTGGCACAGATGATCCTCACAGGCACCAGGAAGCAACTAGTTGTGCTCACAACAGTCTAAAATGAGGTATACACTTTTAGATCCCTTAATTCTCTCAGTCCAGGTTTAATGATTATGAGGCTTCCCCCTTCCAGATGATGACATGTGCATACTCTCTTCATTTAGCTGGAGTTTCCCTTTATACAGGCACTTTCCCAGTCCATTTGTGGAGTTGTTTTTCTCAGCAGGCTTCCCTCTTAGTGGAACAGCAAGAACTTGCTGTGTTCCTTTGAGTATTCCAGTCTGTTTTGAGTAAGGGTTCTAATTGTTTTGAGATTCTGACACGAGATACTCATTGTTTTACAAAAACGGCTTCTTGACGTTGCTCCCGGGACTGGATACTAACCAAAACTTTAAGGGCAACCAAAAGACGCCTTTGGAATTCTTGTTCCCACAAACAGGCACTCTCCTTTTCTTCCCAGACAAAGTGTATGTGAATGAGCTACCCTAACACAGAATCCTCAGGAGGGTTTCTGTAGAGCAGTGAGTGAAGGCATCTGTGCGGACTCTTCTCATATCCTCCATACCCAGGATCACTGCACCAGCCCACCAACTTTGCCTGCCCACCAACCCTGCTAGCCATTCCCTACACATGAAACTCAACCCACCTGGCCTCTCACATCACACACTGCGTCCCACTGGCAGGAAATGTTGCCCGTCCTCTCTGCCAAGCCAAAGTCCCTCTGACCTCACACATTAACTCAAAACCCAGGCTTCCCTCACAGGAGTCCCTCTTGTACTCCATCCTACCATTGCAGATGACCTCATTCATTCCCCTGTGTCTTTCATCACTTCCACATCATTTTCAACAAGAACACAGAACAGTATTTTACTTTTTGGTGGGTGACTTTATGCTCAGAACTGGTCCCCTTCTCTGTGTATAAGTGTGTGTCCTCTGTAAAACCAAGAGCTCTTTAACAGCAAGAGGCATATGTAGTGCTTGTATAATGCTTCAAATAATCTTGCATAGGGAAGAGGCTGCTCATTTTCAGAGGTGAGTCAGAGAGATGCCATAGGCTGGGATCTTTAACGTGGGATGCATATTTATTAAGCTCAAATTGTTCAAAAGTCTCTTCTTATCACATTTTGTGGACTCGTATTAAATCTATGAATATCTTCATTTTTGTCCCCTCTGCCTTCTCTCATACAATAGAGTCCTTGGCTATAGATGCATACAGATACACATATACATATTTATCCATACACACACATATATATATACACACATACACACACACACACACAGAGCAATGCAGATGACTGGAGGAAAAAGCAAGATAAGTGGGCTAAGGTACAACTCAACCACTTAACTTGTGTACACGTGCATAGGTAATTGCACTTCTCCAGCTTCAATGTCCTCATTTGCGAAACAGAATAACATGACCAAGACATCCTAGAGAAGGTGGAGTCTAGCACTAAGGTGTCATGATAAAACAAAAGGATTGTTAGGGATTTTTTAAGTGGAAAAGTTCAGATTCGTATTCATTAATAATTATGCAAAAAAGAAAAGGTTTTAAGACAGGTGGCTTCCCCAGTATTGTCCAAGAGAAACAGTTCCATGACTTTGTGACATAAAGATTTACCAAAATGAAGAAAAACAAAGAACTGCTAACACTTATAAAACTTAGGAAGTGCCAGGAACTTTCAATTCACATTGGGAATTTTTAATCGATTTAAAAATCTTACCATTGCCCTATGAGGCATTCTTCTCAAAGTGGCACTCTTCTCATTTTAAAGATGGGGAAACTGAGGCACAGGGAGGTTATACTGCTCTGGCTCAAGGTCACATTGCTCATAAGTGACAAAGCCAGGATTCTGACTCTGCAATGATAAACACATGTGAGAGGCTTCTGTGGACACCCTGGGAACTTTGAACGTAGTGGGGAAGATGATGAATGGGAGCAGATGCAGCCATCAGCATGGGTCCCCCAATCATCTCAGCCAAGCATCCTCCCTTTTCACAGGCCAGAGGCCACTCCTTGCTCCTTTGGCATGGGACAGGACATTATGTTACAATGTACAATAGCTGCAGAAAGATTAATGTAGGCAAGTTGTGGGTTACTCACATTATAATTTAATCTCCAATGATAAACGGATAAAATGGAATCTAGCATACCATCTAAAAAAGATAAAATTCAGTGTGTCAGTAACAATAAGAAAAAGAGGGAGCTTACTGACCCACAGCAATTAATGTAATGGCATGATTTACTGTTCCAAGCTATCATAAATGAATAAAAAACCAACTGTGTAAAGTGTATCCTAACACTTTGCAATCCTACTAGGTTTGTGTAAAGAAGGTCAGGGTTAGCAGCACCAAGTAGCTGAGAAATTGCACACACAGATGTGCAATGACAGTTATCATTTTGATTCAAAAGAGAAAAAGGAAACGTAAAAGAGAATTCCACTAATTTGAAATGAATGTCTCAGGTTTCTTCGGAAAAGGTTTATCTGTTTCTTACAGAAAAGAGCCATTCAGCCTCCTGAGAAGTAAGTGTCACTTACTCACACAAATGGACCATAAAATCCATTCCTTTAAAGTATACCTGGCTGCTTTTGTCAAGTTTTGTTCTTAGAGTAGGGAGATTGTCAATGTCATCAATCCTAAAGTCTATCTAAAAGCATTCAGGGGAGTCACAGCCCTGTGGAATCTAAACTGAGCCACTCTAAGCACAGGCTTCTTAGTGGACAGATGATGAAAAAAAAAAAAAAACAGGTGCATAAAACTTTCTATTGTTATTTAGTGACATTTTATGTCCATATGTGGTTAGATGACAACATAATAAAAGCTAGGTACCATGTAAACTGAACCCCTATATCATCTCCCCTAACACCCAAATTAACTATGACAAATGAACTGTCATCTTGAAGATCACATCTCTATGTGAAACATTAGCTCATGCTGTAAAAACTTCTGATTCTTCTGCAAAATCCATTCTCCTTGCTTCCAGAGACTAGTTTAAGCTGCCCACGTGCTGCCAGCAGAAGGCTGCATTTCACAGCCTCACTTGCAGCTGGGTGTGGACACGTGACTCCGTCTGGGGCAAGAGGATGTGAATGGAAATGATGTCTATGTCTGGGTCACTGTCAACCTATAAGCAAGCCCCTAGCACTGGAGTTCTTTTGTTTTCCCTGTAAACTGGAATACATATGTGCAGAAGGCACCATGCAGGCTGACGGACCAAGCAGACAGAGGCAGCCTCAACCCTGGATGACTTATGGAGAGGAGCCCCACGTGAAATCTGGACTGCTCACCTCCAACTAGTATATGACTTTTTAAAAATGCTTTCATTTACTGTATTTCTGTGGTCTCTTGTTAAAGCAGCTGTTTAACTAATAAACTCAGTGAAATCTGGCATTAGTTAGTGCCATTTACCCTAACTTAAATCCTCTCTAACAGCGCGCTCCAATAGGACTTTCTCTCAATTATGGAAACGTTCTATCTGTGTCACCCAACAGGTGGTCACATGTGGTGGCAGAGCCCTTGAAATGTAGCCAGTGTCCTGGAGAACCAAATGTTAAATTTCATTTACACATAGCTAATTTAAATTTAAAAGCCACATGCAGCTAGTTGCCACCGTATTAAACATGGCAGTGTCTGAAACATCTAAAATTGTGAATGTTAAACAATTATGAAGATCCACTATTGTCACTGAAACATTCGTATTTCATACCTTAAAGGTTTTGCTGGAATGCTATAGAATGACATAGATATTTCTCAAAGTAGAAGGAGACTTTGGGCTGACACTAAAGTATGAAGTGTTTAGAGTTGCACTGGCATTTCAAAGCTGACAGTTGCTTATATTTCAACATGAAGGACACCTGGGATTCTTTCACACTAGCATCATAAAACTGTACTCAGCAGATTGCTTTTGTTGAAGAGATAAATGCAAAGCGGTCAACAGTGATCAGGCTAACTAATAAGTTACTATTTTTATTTCATTAAGCAGAGACCTGGGGCAGTAAGTCAGGGATATCTGGAATATTTTCTGAACAGTTTGGGGGCTCCTTTGTAAAGTTTCACATTAGAGAGGTCAAGTTTGCATTTGCATTTAAAACACTACAAAATTCCAGGAAACCCCTTGTGTTAGAAGGGAGACAAATGTGATTTGGAGCACCAATCTGAAACATGTAACTGAAGCTCTGAATACAATTATGAGAAACAAATAAACCAAACTGGGCACACTGCCCAGAAACACCCATCAAATACATACAGATTTTGGAGACAGACAGAAGATGGTGGGGCAGGGGTTGTGGGGGGACAAATGGGGGCTAACAGGGAGGAGGGGGAAGGGAGAAGGGGGAACTATGGTGAGGGCAAGGGAGAGGCAGGAGAGACCAGCTAGAGCTAGAAGAATAATAAAATAGTAATGAAGGAGCCAATCAAACTGAGAAGTCATGCCCATAGTTTTAAATGTATTCACAAAAGCCCTCATTTAGGCATTCCCACGGGGCATTTACATAGATACACATAAAATTTACATGGCACTTGCCCCAGAGTGAGTGTATTCATCATCTTAACAAATGGACACCCCAGCCTCCATTTTTGGATGAAATATAACAGCAATGAAAACAGTATTTTCTAATTACTATTAAAAGCTTCAGAAGAATCTGCATCTTCACTCAGTACAAAGAAATGTATAGTTGTTAAGGATTTAATGTATTCAACATAAAGCAAGAACAAATAGAGGAAAATACATGCAGCTCCATCATCTCCCTTAGGCTGTTAGTGCATGCAGGAGGAGAGGCACATTCTTTCAGGGGAATTTGGGAGTTTCTTTGTCCTTCCTTCTCCAACAGGAGCATTGCACTTGAACTCATCTTCAAGTCTCGGATCTACAACACTTCAGTGTCTCAGTAGTTTTAAGTCAAATTATGTAATCCAAAGAGGAGTAGCTGTCAATAGACAGCTGAAGTTTCTGTTTCCCAAAGTGAAAGCATCTAAAACTGTAGTTCATAACCACAGCCCAAATACACTATGCAGAGTAATCAACAAGCGCTGGACTAGATGATGCATCTTCCAGTTCCAACTCTGACGTAAGTAAGTTAAATCACGACGATACCGATAACTTCCTACTTAATCAACGCCAGCTCCACCATCTCTCATTGCATATTTAATACCTTCATTTTACAATCGATAATCTTACAATCACTATGACAATTCTGCTATAATGTGTGAAACCTTCCAGTCACGCTTCTAAGATCCAGGAAGCAAAGCATCAAAGTATCTTAGATTTGTTGAATTGCAGATCACAGTAGACCAATAGGCAGTGTTTGTTAGGTGCCAGGCATTATAACTTTGTATTTACTAATTCAATTCACCCCCCTGACAACTCTTGGAGCAAAGAACTGCTTTTGACTCCCTGGATGTAAAACTTGAGGCACAGAGAGGTTTAGAAACTTGCACGAGATGAAGCAGCTAGCAATCAGTCTAGCTAGTTTGAATTCTCGGAAGTCTGGCATCCAAGTCTGCTCTTAGCAACCATGCTCTCTGCAGTAACTCATACGGGATTCTGCACAACTCTTTCACGCCTTCGGTACCTGAGCTTCTTGTTAGTTCCCAAAACAAGAGCACTGAACTAGATCATTCATAGATTTCTGTCCTGCTTTAAAACTCAGGTTTCTCTGATATAAATGAAAGCATGCCACATCCCCTGGAGGACAGAACGAGATTATTAAAGAAACAAATGATACTTTAATTTTAATTGTATTTTTTAAATTCCTTGCAGCAGGATACTGTATTTCTTTCAATTTACAGAAAAAATATAACTGGTAGGGCAAAACTGAGGCATTTTTGTTCTTTGCTAAATAAAGGTAATTTTAAATAAAGCAAATACTGGAAATATTTCCCAGTAGGAAACTTGATCAGTACTTAGTTACCACATTTTAATTCAGCTATCTTTTTCAATTATGGAAGTGTTGGATTTAGGGAACTAACTAAAACTGCAGCAAATCAATGTGCCAGAATCTGGCATCTAGCATGTAATTTGATCTTGTGACTACTGAAAGAGTGCACATATAGCTATAAACCATACACACACATACCCACAATCTAAATACGATTCTATTTCCCATTGAATTGAAGACTCTTGGAACAGTGAAATTCTCCCCCACAAACTTTAGAACCACTAAAAAGTTCATAACAGAAATTGTCAGAGGTGAGTGAACCAGAGCAACTCCATCTTGAAGAGGAGCTTGGTAAAATAAGGCTGAAACCTACTGGGTTGCATTCCCACACAGTTAAGGCATTCTAAGTCACAGGATGAGACAGAAGGTCAGCACAAGACACAGGTCATAAAGACCTTGCTGAGAAAACAGGTTGCAGTAATCCAGCAAAACTCACCAAAACCAAGATGGCCACAAGAGTGAATTTTGGTCATCCTCACTGCGACACTCCCACCACCAGTACAGTTTACAAATGCCATGGCAACCTCAGGAAGTTACCCTATATGATGCAAAAAGGAGAAGCATGAATAATCCACCTCTTGTTTAGCATATCATCAATAAATAACCATAAAAATGGGCAACCAGCAGCCCTCAGGGCTGCTCTGTCTGTGAAGTAGTCATTCTTTTACTCCTCTAATTTTTAATCAACTTGCTTTCACTTTACTGTATGGACTCACCCTGAATTCTTTCTTGTGCAACATCCAAGAACCTTCTCTGTAACAAAATGGGAGAGGATACCACTCATCAGAGTGCTACTCCCATTACCACCAGGTCTGTCTTCAAATCACACCAACACACTATTTCTCCATCTCCTAGGAATGCCCAAATTTGCCATAACAAAAGGGCAGCTCAAACTCTCCCTTAGATCTTTCATGCAATTAGTACTCACAAAGGAAAACTTCACAAAAAATAAGCCACATTCTAACTTCCTTCCTTCCAATGCCGATTTGCAGGGATTCTCCAAAGAGGAAAAAATAGAGCATAACTTTGCTCTCCTGTGACAACTTCTTCGAGCTATAGACAGGAAGTTCCTGTCTCAAAAATGAATTCGAACAATCGTTATTTTTTTTTTTCAGTTTTCTAAGTCCCTGGCAGAATATACTCAAAAGCCAAGTCACTAGTTTACTGGGCCACATCAGAATTTAAATAGTGCAAAGTAAGCAACTGGGGTTGATATTGACTTCACTACTTTACAAAGGAGATTTTGGTGAGACAGCCAGTCTTGGAAGTAGTAGGGCCCAGATTCTATTTTTTTTTTTTGAGACAGAGTCTCACTCTATTGCCCAGGCTGGGGTGCAGTGGCATGATCTCGGCTCACTGCAACCTCTGCTTCCTGGGCTCCAGCAATTCTCCAGCCTCAGCCTCAGTCTCAGCCTCCCAGGTAGCTGGGATTACAGGTACGCACCACCACGCCTGGCTAATTTTTGTATTTTTTACTAGAGACAGGGTTTTACCGTGTTGGCCAAGCAGGTCTAAACTCCTGACTTCAGGTGATCAGCCTGCCTCGGCCTCTCAAAGTGCTGGGATTACGGGCATGAGCCACTGTGCCCGGCTGCAGGGCCCAGATTCTAACTCTGGTTGGCTCTGACGTTGCTTAAACGGCACCTCCCACCATATGCTTTTCTGGCTTCCTCAACAGACTGCAAGATCCTAGGACAAGTAAAGGTTTCATTCGCCATTGTGTCTCATGGGCAGGCCAAACAAGTGCTGACACACAGAGGGAGATTAATAAATATGTGCAAGCCAAACGAATTAAGGAATGAACCATTTAGATGAACAAATGCCCAAGTATATCAGTCCCTGAAAAATCCTTTCAGATCCTGGGTGGGATGTCTCAAGGAGAGATAGAAGCCCTGATGCACTCCCCCTGGCCTCAACAACCAACTCAAGGAAAACTCAGGTCAACCAGGAAGTTAAGGTGTAGGAGCCAATGGCAACCAACTGCCCAAGCCAGAGTCCTCTACAGGAGGATGGAGACCTCTAGAGTCTTTCATCTTCTCAATCCCTTCAGCCAAGTCGTCTCCAAGTCCTGTTCATTCTACCTTAATTTCCTCTCTGAAAGCCACACCCTCCTCTTCAGGCATTCTATTCCAGCCACAGTTCAAGGGTTCCCCCTGCTCTCCATGAGCTGCCCTTCCACCTCCCATTGCACATCACGGCTAGGGTCTCAAGGGGGCTCATGAATAGCATCTCCCTTCTCCTGTCAGGTCCAAAACAAACTGAGGAAATAATAAAAAGAAGTGGCAGTTAGAAAGGAAAACGGCACCTTCACTTCTGGTGACTCTAGTATGGGGGTTGCGGTTTTAGGTCTACAGCGAAGTAGCTAAAACTGAGCCTGTGGCCGGGCGCAGTGGCTCACATCTGTAATTCTAGCACTTTGGGAGGCCGAGGCAGGTGGATCACTTGAGGTCAGGAGTTCGAGATCAGCCTGGCCAATATGGTGAAACCCCGTCTCTACTAAAAATACAAAAATTAGCCAGATGTGATGGCGTGGGCCTGTAATCCCAGCTACTCAGGAGGCTGAGGCAGGAGAATCATTTGAACTTGGAAGGTGGAGGTTGCAGTGAGCTGAGATCGTGCCACTGCACTCCAGCCTTGGTGACACAGTGAGACCTTGTCTTAAAAAAAAAAAAAAAAAAAAAAAAACTGCACCTGTGTCAGTAGCAAGATGCCAACACTAGTCTTCCCATGGCCAGAAGAGCTCCCCATAAATGAAGGTGCTTCCTGAGGGCAGCTCCCTCCCAGGAAGAAAACAGGATGAAGCTGAGATGTCGATTTTATTTCTCCCAAATTCACAAATCAGTTAAGTACTCCAGGCTGTGAGTTAAATTAATGATGGTCCTTCATGTGGAAGTAAACATAAGGAGTGGAGAAGGGTCCCCCACAACTCCTGTAATCCACATGCCTCTTCAGTGACCTTTTTAAATCTATTCAAGGCTCCCCTTGCTAAACATTTGCCACGGACTCTCCTGTCATCCACCTTCCTTCATGTTGCTTTCGTCATCACCTGAATCTGTCTACCTCTGTAGGTGTAAAGCTCAGCTCGCATCACCCTTTCCTCCCCCACAGAGCCTATGACTGTTTCCTGCCTCCTTGTCTGACCTCCTGTTGTTCACCCACTTCCTTCCCAGCCATACCTGGCAAGTTCTTACTCTTCCCAGATTCAGTTCTAGGTACACTCAGATAGAAGCCAAACCTCACCATGCCCAGACTGGTCTCTCTCACTGAATGCTTTACTTTTACCATCCATGGCTCCTTCATTAAGGGGCCCACCACTGTAGGCCTTAAAAGAAACAAGTTTAATTTAACCAGTTCTGCCTGGCTGGGGGAGGCCTCAGGGAACCTTACAATCATGGCAGAAGTGGGAGCAAAGGCGTCCTTCTTCACATGGCAGCAGCAAGGAGAAGTGTCCATCAAAAGGGGGAAAAGCTCCTTATAAAACCATCAGATCTCATGAGAACTCACTCATTATCACAAGAACAGCAGCATGGAGGTAACCACCCACATGATTCAATTACCTCCCGTGAGGTCCCTCCCATGACATGTGGGGGAATTATGAGAACTACAATTCAAGATGACATTTGGGTGGGGACACAGCCAAACCATATCAATCTAGCGTAGACTCTGGTATGTAGATACCTACAAATATATTGAATTTAAAACATGCAAGTAACTATAGGCAAAGTAAAAAATAAAAATCCCATATGAATTGCCACAGTGGTTCAGAGGGAAGAAACAGTGAATACAGTTAGGAGTACCTGACATATGTTCTCAAAGTACAGAGTTTAGTACTTTAAACAGACATATCTAAGGGAAACCAAAAAAAAAAAATTCTTTTTAAAGAGTTAACACTGAATTGGACTTGAATCAAGGAGATCATGATGGGTAACCATACAGGAAGAACATTCCAAAAGAAATGCAACATGATACAAGACACAAATTTAAGAAAATAAAAGGTATGTTTAGGGAACACTGAGTTTCCTTTTTTGGGCAGAGAATACAGTATATGGAAGAGCAGACTGAGAGAAAGGGAATCTGGCACACAGAACTCTGTGTATCAGATAGAATAAATTTTGGCTTAATTTACAGACAATGGGAGTCTAAGAATGTTTTCTAAAGGAGTAGCTGGCTAATTATGCCAGGAAAACTATATAAAATCTGAATTCCTGCAGTAGTGATAATAATAAGCTAATCATTTGTTTTTCAATTAATTCCAAACTTCTCAGTATCATTGTGATTCTGAGCTTATAGTAATTTGATAATCTCAGTGGAACGTTATTTGAGCATAATAAAATGACTAATAAACAATTTAAAATAACCATGAGACTACATATTAATTTTTAGTCATTTTTCATCTTGCTTGTGATTCAACTCACTCCTGCATGTTTCCTCTACCTAATGAATCTGCACATGCCATTGGCCCCTCATTTAATAAGCATTGAATATTCCCAATCCTCTTAATAGCCAGTAACACAAAATGCTGATTTCAGACAAAAACAACTATAACCATCTGCTGCTGCTTCACTATTTTTTCTTCAATATTCTGCTGAATACTCACCAACTATGGTGAGCTTCAGAGATCGCTCTTCAAAGCACAGCAGACAATCACTAAAATAGGACCACGGAGGAATTATTGAGATATCTGATTTCCATGCCAGAGTTGAGCAGATCGATCAGACAAATGGTCTCTAGACCCATCTGCAGTCAATTCTGAGTTATAGCAGCAGAACAACTCTGAACAAATTCCATGATGGCTCTTCAAAAACGGCACTAACAGCAGCAGCTATAAGCTTGTTTTTGTTCTCTTGCCAACTAGCTGTGTGCTATTGGTCAAGTCACTTTAGTGCACAGAATTTGATTTCCTCATCTATAAAGATGAAAGGATTAGACTAGGTCCCAAAGAGAACGCCAGGCATGTCTCTTAACTGTCAGCTGAAGGCTCCCCTTTAAGAATGGCTGAGATTCCAAGGAAGGGGAGGACTTGCCCAACAGCGGCATCCTGTCCATCCATGGCCACTGCCAAAACAGCATCCTATTCCAATTTCTTTGCTGTCTTATGTTGGGTTCCCTGGTAAACAGCCTCTGAGATGGTCTGAGTGCATGTGGTTTATTGGAAAATATCCTTGGGATCACCTTATGAAAGGAAAGGGGAAAAGGCAAATTGGACAGAGAGAAGACGGTCTATGATGTAGTTGCAACATGGGACTCTGCAAACTCCATGGGAACTCTGAACCCAAAATGACCCTTCACAATTGTCCCAAATTGTACCCCTGCCTAAACTCGTCATGGCATGTGGGCTCCCCATTCCCTTAACCTCCCTTTCTTGGATACGAGTGATTTCTGAAGAGGCACTGGGCTGTGAAATTTCAGTGGCTAACACAGTGCAGCCAAGGGCAGGGGCATGTCAGTCCTGAAGGAGCCATCTGGACAGACAAGTAGGGCAGTCACTCTATTCATCTCAAATCTTCTGAAAGTAAGGAAAAAAGGGGAAGAAGCATGATAAGGAAGAGAGAACTGGATTACAATGAAACGCAGCTAGACTAAGAAAATCAATTTTGGTATTCCAAACCCTTGTTCTCTGTATGACCTTGGAAAAGCTGTTTCATTTCTTTGTGCCTCAACCTCTTTGTCTGGAAGGTATTCTGAGGTCATCTTCACCACTATAACATCCATAATTCTACTCCATAATCCTTTCTTGCCCAATGTCCCCTTTTGTTACCTACCACAAAGCTTACAAGTATTCCTAATCGGGGAGGGACATCAAAAATCTCTGGTAGCATTTGAAGTTCATCTCTGTTGAATGCAAACAGATGATCTTTGGCGACAGCAAAATTTAAATCCACACACTACAGTGAATGCACAGCTATCCCAAGATTAAATTAGATTTGCAGGTAGCATCTTGGGAATTTCAACATTAGATTCAATACAATTATTCAGTTAGTTGTATCTTTATTACCCATGTTCCCCCTTGTGAGGCAATTTTCCTTATTGGAAGTAAAGCAACCCCAACCAAAGCATTTAAAAATGATCCTTTTCCTGTTTTTATTAGTCAGTATCAAAGAAATGACTATTTGAAGAACAACCAAGGGGAGGGAATTGGTTTTTTATTGCTCAGTTCATGCTGTTATGGCTTTAGGAATGCAGAAAGACTCCCCAAGGAAATACTACCTCTCAAAACAAGCTTGCAGGGTAATCAACAGGAGAGGTCTTTCAAGAGAGGAAAAAAAAAAAACCCAGAGAGAAAAGTATTAAAATATAATTAAATAAGCAAAGTCAATACAAAATAAAAGTAAAAAGTATGCTATTCAGAACAGAAATGTCATTTCTTAAAATTTATTTCAGAGCAGTATGCACAATATACATTATCCAAACGAGGCTACATAAATCTTTCTGACCAGTGGAGCAGCTGTTGATCTTTAAAAACAAAAACTAAAAATCAAATATGAATGTTGCCTATGAATCTGCATTGACATCTGGCACTTCAAAACGAAGGTCAGCCAGGCTCGTGTCATGCAGAGTAAAATCCCCTCCACCAATGAGGCATCACATCCATCTGATCTGAACACACATGCAGGAAACAAACTAAAACATACAGCTGCAGGCAGATACCAACCAGCACAGAACAATTCCTTCAACGCGACCATTCCAAGTCCTTTGTTCACCAGGCAGTTGCCTTCACCTCAAGTTCCAACTCCAAAGGCTCACATCTTGGTCTATTTCCTCCTTCTCTAGCTTAAATTATTATGGTGATCCTTTATTGGAAGCTGTTCCTCTAATGGCTATCATGTTATTAAAGAAACAAATAATGCTTTCATTTTAATTGTACTTCTCAAATTCCTTACAGAAAGATACAGTATTTCTCACCACAGATAGAAAAAAAAATAGAAAAAAAACAGAGTGTGCTCAATTTCTAGAAAGGGTTATTTAAATCTATTCTCGTGTATGTGTACATATCCATACATATTACAGGTCAATACTGTGCTTTTTTTTTTCTTTTGGTTATTCTGCTTCTGATTTTAGCAATGTGGGCAGCCGCAGCTAAAGGCAGAAGATCTACTAGACATTTCCACTCATACCAGACACACACAATTATTAATTTAAAGAACAAATGTTTTCCAGATTAATGATTGACTCAAGTTTTCATATAAAACCAATTTCCAAGTCAGATAAAACAAATACTACAAAACAACATAATTTTCAATAAAACATACATAGTAGATTCTACTCAATACTAATCATTGAAAGTAGTTAAGTCAACAACATGTAACTAGGTAAGGTTGAAGAGTCTTCGGCAATTGTGTTCAGCAATGCTTGAAAATAAGTATTTCATTTTTCCTTAAATACACAAGCAAAAGTATTTTCATCTATAAGAAGATGTAATTATGTTGTTAAAAATAAAGTTCCAAACTAGAATATCCTCAGAAGAAGACGTACGTCCAGAGAAACTTCTTTTTACAAGGGTAAAATGTCCAAGTTTAAGAAAGGTTCCCAGAAAATATGACATAGGGTTTTTTCCTAGACCCCACAAGGATCATGGCTATAGATCCATCCTTATTTATTCATTTAACAAAACTATATTGAGGACCTACTGTGTGAGAAGGGTTATGATCACGAGTGTGCATATATGGAAGGATGAGCAATGAATAAATACAAACAAATAGAAAACAGTAAAAGAAACAGAGATTAAACCAGAGGACAGTGAATGGAAAGTAATTAAACACTAAATGAGTAAGATGATTTCCATTCAATAATGATAGAACTGCAATGAGTGCTGATATCAACTCATCCTAAAGGGCTTACCTCAGGACCTAAACACTTCCAAAGACCTCTGTGAAATGCAGTTATTCAACAGAAAAGGATAGAAGACTGAGCAGAATAAATACTCCAGTGATGCTGAGGATGCCAGTTTTAGAGCTGATTCTCTGATCTTCCCAATAGTAAAATAACTTTCTCTTAATGTCCCAAACAGAGTTTTGCAAAGGAGGGAGCCTCTGCTGAGTTGTTTTAACCAGGAAGTGTACTCTACTGAATAATGTCATTTTGTCATGTTCCTTTGTCTTACAGTAATACATTCTGCATTCTCATAATAATTTACCACGTCAAAGCTGCACTTCTGGGTTGTGGCTGGGTGTTCTGAGATGACCAATAGGGACCCTGACTTCTCTATTCCTAGTAGAGCTGCAAAAGTGATGAATGGATCCCCCATTTTTCTTTGCAGGTCCCTATTTTCATCTGCGAAGACCTCAGTTTCCTCATCTATAAACTCACGATAATGATAGATACCCCCTCCCACCATTCCTGTAATGATAAATTAGATTAATTTCTGAAATGTGTTATAATTTACAAAGCAATTTCATAGATATAATCATGAAGAAGCCTGACAGGGACTGGTGGGGAAGAAGGGCAATTTCTCCAATATATGTTGGGATAACTCCCCATAGCATCTGCTGTTTTAAATTTGTAGCTTTGAAACCAGAGGAAAATATAAGGTATAAACTCTCAGCTATTTAGAATGGAAGTTAAAAGTGTATACTCTTCTCAGCCCTCCATGAGCTTTTGCTTGTGAGTAGGCACAAAGGCTACCCCAGGTAAAGGGCTGTCCCTGCAAAAACATCAATTAAAAGTTAATAATGTCCTGGAGAACCTGGAGGACAGCCTCTCAGCTCTACTTTCACTCTGTGGACTCTAAAGAATGTGCTCATCATTTTATATGCTAAAGTTATTACAGACACTGGATAGCCTGCCAATTTGTCAGCAGATTGTTGCCTAATGAGCAGTTAATTTGTCCTCTGGAAAGCCAGCAAAATGAGTTACAAGTTTCCCTCAGAAGATGCCTTTCATTTTTGATCACCTAGTCCATAAAACTGTCATTGGGAGGGGCCGCTTCTCAGTCGCCTCAACTCTTTTAAACACGCAAACAAAATAAAGATTCGAAAAGATTTGGGCTGCAGCCAAAATGATGGTGTTGGGCAGGGTGAGAAGGGGTGTGGTCTCCAGAGCGAACAAGGGGAAATCAGGTGTGACTCAGCCACGAACCAGCTGTGTGCCCTGGGTAGGGAGTCGGCATCTAAGCTTCTGTGTAGGTAACTGTAAAGTGGGACTGATCATCAGTGCCAGCATCATTGGCTGTCCTTAGCACTACATGAATGACTTTGAGTAAGGTGCTCTAGAAGGAAGTGGCACCCAGTAAGTGCTCAATAACTGCTAGCTATTATTATTAAAATGATTGAAAATGGAATAAACTTGGCAATAATCAGGCCTACCAAATATCTATTAATAATCATTTCTGTCCCATAAGTTTTCTGTCTAAGAAAAAAGAGTTGGTTGGGCGTGGTGGCTTATACCTATAATCCCAGTACTTTGGGAGGCTGAGGTGGGCGGACTGCCTGAGGTCAGGAGTTCGAGACCAGTCTGGCCAACATGGTGAAACCTAGTCTCTACTAAAAATACAAAAGAAAAAAGAATTAACCAGGTGTGGTGGCATGTGCCTGTAATCCCAGCTACTCCAGAGGCTGAGGCAGGGAAACTGATTGAACCAGGGAGGTGGAGATTGCAGTAAGCTGAGATCACGCCACTGCACTCCAGCCTGGGTGACAGAGAGAGACTCCATCTCAAAAAAAAAAAAAAAGTTAAGTAGAACATCAATTGTGTTATTTTTTACATTAGAGGGCAACTGATGCTCTAATTCCCATTCTCCCCTGAATTTGTCCTCTGCTTTCCTCTCCTTATTTTGATGTTCTTTCTTCCTCCCTTCCCCTGAGCTGCATACCTTCTTCTTCCTGGGGTCTGAGTTACCACCGACAGCTGGAATGTGTAAGATCTGACCTTGGTCTTGGACTTAACCAAGATGCTTCCACTATTTGACCCCAGTACTCAATAGAACCAAAACGTTCAACTTCATATATAAGTAGACTTTTCCTGACTTCTCCACCTTGCCAAAAAGTGGCTTACTTGTAGCAAAAGGGCCAATCCACAAATATCAGAGAAATTCCTGAAATTTTTCTGGAGAAATTTTGATTCCCTTTCCACTGCTACATCTGCATAGAAACTGTAGCAAAGGAATTTACCACAGAAAGGGTAGCAAACAAAAAATGTTTTAATAACATTTCTACACATTGCTCAAGGCTTCTACAGTTACAATTATGAGTTCACACAGTGTTAACAACTGTTTTTCATTTTGTTACTGGTTTAAGAATTTAAAGAGGAATTGATAGAATGAGCACATGTAATTCACAACCTACTAGAGATTTGCAGTTCCAGAAACAGTCTACACTTCTTCAACTATGGAACGGGGAAAATGCTGACCATGTGCTTGTTTTTCATTACCCAGGAAAATTCAGAGATGGTCAGTTTATTCACGTCAAAAGTTTTAAAGCTGTCCCTCTTTGGGGTATTAACTAGAACTTTTTAAAAGTATCTCCCCACCAGCTTCCACTGTCCTTCACTGCAGTACATAGCTGGGGAAGCACCCAGCCTGCCCAGGTTTTTCTGTTCCCTTTTTGAAACATACCATGGTCCTCAATTACCATGGAACCCACAGGAATCACCTTCCATGAAGTAAGCCATGTGAGAAATGGAACATGATGGTTTGGGGGATAACCAGGGAGAATCTCCAAACAAAATATTTAGTTTCTCCCAAGAGCCTACGCTCCACTTCCTCCCAGCTACTCACTTTTTTTTCCTTTGGTTTTTGGGTTTTGTTTTTAGAAAACAGGCACATCTTTTAGACATTTCAGGAATTAAAAACAAAATTGTCATTATTTAGAGGGTAACTCAATTCTTAGGCACACATCCCACTTCTCACTCATGTCCACATTTATCACAAAAGTAGAGTGTTCCTGTGAATCAGGAAGATTATCATCTTGTTTGGAAATCACTGGCCTCCATACCTAGTTTCTCAATTAGACTCTGAACTTCCTTAGAGAACATCTTATTGTATCTAGAGATTAATGCAGTAAGAGATGAAAACAGGAGGTCTGAATTTCTGTAGCTATAGCAGGAATTAAAAAAAAAAAAAAAAAAGAAGCTATATTTTGAGGATGTTCTGTCAACACTGATTTTATTACCAGGTGGAAGAACTGCCATTCTGCCCCTCACAGCAGACCCTGTGCTGTACCAAAGTGCCTCAGAGCTCCCTGAGGAAGATGCTCTGTTTGTGTGCTTCTAGTCAATTTGTAGCTTCTAATCAAATAACATCAATTCAAAGTCTTATCTCAAAGTGAAAAAATTTACTCAAGTCATTCACCATAAACACAATTAAGGGTCTTGCTTCAATTTTAGTAGATCTACATGTTTTAGGGCAGTAATGAAAGTAACAGTAACACTGTAAGTTTAGGTGGTATCCATTACTGCACTGAAAATAGGAAGTCATTTATCAAATCCAATTTTTGGTGCAGGCTGTATCCCACTAAAGGCAAGGAAATAAATAAAATCGGTAATTTTTCAAATTAATAATTAAATACATTTAGATAGATATAAACACACATGTATAATACACTCACATGTATAATTAACCCAGAAAAAGTGAGGGAAGTATTTTCTAATCACTAATTAAAATGATAGAGAAGTACTGATGAGAAAAAGTAGCAACAGGAGTTAGAACCAAATAATTACCCTTCATCAAACATAATCACACATGACAGAATGTTTCCTGGGGAATGTGGTTTAGGGTCAGATAGTTGATCCCCCTTACTCAATGCAGAAAATCTCTAGCACAGCCTCCTCCACTGTGATTACTACTTTCCCATTTGAGAGGGCTCACTCTTCCTTAGGTAGCCCAGCTACAATTTGGGCAGCTCCCATCATCAGACAGATCTTCCTTAGATTGAGCCAAATCTAACTTCTTGTAACTTACATATATTCTTTGTTCAGCACTCCAAAGTCTAATTTTCATCATGACAGCTCTTCAAATGTTATTTTCTAAGATACGGACAATGTCCCAACTTAGGATTTTTTTAACTTTACCATAGTGCAAAAGCCCATGCATGAGTAGAACCTGTACTCTGAATACCCATACAACCATTCTGTTTTTCATTTTCAGTACAGCATTCAATAAATTACATTCGGCACTTCCTTATAAAACAAACTTGATGTTAGATGTTTTAACCAAGTGAAGGCTAGTGTAAGTTTTCTGAGAATATTTAAGGTAGGCTAGGCTAAGCTATGCTGTTAGGTGGGTTAAGCATATTAAATGCATTTTTGACTTAAGATATATATTTTTTTGAGATGAGGTCTCATTGTTGTTGGAGGGCAATGGTGTGATCTTGGCTCACTGCAACCTCCACCTCCCAGATTCAAGTGATTCTCCTGCCTCAGCCTCCCAAGTAGGTGGGATTACAGGTGCCCACCATCACACCCAGCTAATTTCTGTATTTTTAGTAGAGATGCGGTTTCACCATGTTGGCCACGCTAGTCTCAAACTACTCACCTCAGGTCATTTGCCCACCTCAGCCTCCCAAAGTGCTGGGATTATAGGAGTGATTCACCGTGCCCAGCCTGACTTAAGACATTTTTGACTTAGGATAAGTTTATTGGAACATAAACCCATCATAAGTTGAGGAGCATCTGCATATAAGTATATAAACTTCGTTTATTCCCTTCATCCATTCAAGAAATTTATTCACTCTAGATTTTATTTCAGATGCTGTCACATATTTTAATACATCCCTAAGTCCATCTTAAAATGCATACTACCTAGAAGTTTCCACCAAACAGCCAGACAAGGTTGTCTAAGCAGCAACCAGAGATACCACTGGATATGGCCTCAGGACAAAAGTGATTCTTAATACTCAAAATCAACCCAGAATTCATTCTATTTCAAAAGGCAGAGACAGTTAAGACAGTTTATGTGAACTGATTTCCAAGTGAAAAGAAAAGCTATCTCTATTTTCTATCTCTATCTCTGTTTTGTTTTAAATCTGCAAAAAGATTCCCCAAAATCTCAAAAAATATCTTCTCATTGTCAGACCAAAGATGGTATTGTTAGCTGCACTAATGTTTTTATTTGAACCTAATAGTGGAACAGAATCGTTTATCTCTGACTTCCATCAGAATGAAATTAGTCACTAGAGGCAAAAGATGAACACCTATGTCTAACTCATAACCAGGGTGATTTTTTGAGATCTTTAGGCCAATATGCACATATCCAGTAAGTCAGGCAGCATTCAGTAGTCAAAGCAATAATAGGATATAACCTTAGAAGAGAATGCCCTGGGCCTTCTCCTCCCTTCCCTTAAATGAAGTCACAAATTATCTATTATAAGTGGATGAAACATATTAGCAAAGAATCTAGTATGCCGTGGCCAGACTGACTCTGTTGCATTGCATTAATAGCTGACTATAGAAGGCTGATAATGTTACACTTTGCACAAAATGATAAATGTAAGCCCTCAGACATTGCAAAGGAGTGAATGTTTGCGCCCTCCCAAAATTCCCATGCTGAATCTCTAATCCCAGTGTGATAGCATCTGGAGGTGGGGCCTATGGGAAGTAATTAGGTCATAAGGGTACAACCCTGATCAATAAGATTAGTGCCCCTTAAAAGAAGAGGCCAGATGTGGAGAAATAGGAACACTCTTACACTGTTGGTGGGAGTGTAAATTAATTCAACCATTGTGGAAGACAATGTGGCGATTTCTCAAGGATCTAGAAATAGAAATTCCATTTGACCCAGCAATCCCATTTCTGGATATATACCCAAAGAACTATAAATCCTTCTACTATAAAGACACATGCACACGTATGTTCACTGCAGCCCTGTTTATAATAGCAAAGACCTGCAACCAACCCAAATGCCCATCGATGATAGACTGGACAAAGAAAATGTGGCACATATACACCACGGAATACTACACAGTCATAAAACGATGAATTTGTGTCCTTTGTAGGGACTTGGATGAATCTGGAAACCATCATTCACAGCAAACTGACACAAGAACAGAAAACCAAACACTGCATGTTCTCACTCATAGGTGGGTGTTGAACAATGAGAACACGTGGACTCAGGGGAGAGAAGCATCACACACTGGGGGCAGTGGGGGGGGGGGGGGAGGGGAGGGACAGTGCGGGGTGGGAACGGTGGGGAGGGATAACATGGGGAGAAATGTTGGACACAGTATGCACCTATGCAACAACCCTGCATGACCTGCACATGTACCCCAGAACCTAAAGTAAAATTAAAAAAAAAGAAGAAGAAGAGGCCAGAGAGTTACCTTGCTCTCTTTCCCTCACGGTCATGCAAGATACAATGAGAAGACGGCAATCTGCAACTCAGAAGAGGGCCCGTCCCCAGAACCTGTTCTTGCTGGAACCCTGATCTCAGAACTCCAGCCTCCAGAACAGTAAGAAATAAATTTCTGTTGTTAATAAGTCACCTGGTCATGGTACTTTGTTATAGCAGCTTGAACTCTCTAAGACAAGCATAAACTGTACAGAAGTCCCCCTTATCCATAGTTTTACTGTTCAGTTTCAGCAACCCATGCAGTCAAAAAATAGTAAATAAACATTTCCAGAAATAGACAATTTCTAAGTTTTACATTTTGAGTTCTTTCCAAGTAGCATGATGAAATCTTACACCTTCCTAGGAAGTCCAGCATCTCCACACTGTAGACACTTCCTGCCCTGGAGCCACGGAGTAGCCATCTTGGTGATCAAATTGACTGTGGAGGTACTGCAGTGCTTGTGTCCAAGTCACCCTTCTTCTACTTCATAATGGTCTCAAAGTACAAGAGGAATGATGCTGGCAATTCAAATATGCCAAGAAGCCACAAATGGCTTCCTTTAAGTGAAAAGTTGAAAGTTCTTAAGGAAACAAAAAAAAAATTATATGCTGAGGCTGCTAAGATCTACATAAGAATGAATATTCTATCCATAAAACTGTAAAAAAGGAAAAAGAAATTCCTGCTAGTTATGCTGTCTGACCTCAAACTGTGAAAGTTAGAGCCACCATGCGTGATAAGTGCTTCATCAGGATGGAATTAAATTTGAGGGTGGAAGAAACGGACAGAAAGGTTCCAACTCACAGCAATCAGGTTCGGTACTCTCCAAGTTTTAGGCATCCACTGGGGTGTTTAGAATGCATCCCCAAGGGATGGGGGGGGTGGACACTGTATGCCCCTCGGTTTAACACAGTGATTAAAAGTAGCAGCTGGCATGCTACCTGAATCCTCAAAGCTCAGCCCATCGTGTCCTTCAGGTTTTAGTCTAAATACCAACTTTTCAGTAAGACCCATGGTGCCTGCTCTAATTAAAATGTAATACCCTCCACCCACACTCCCAATCATCTTAATCTGACAATTATCTTTATTCAGGGACGTTAGTCCCTTGTAATGTACCACACGGTTTACGGAATTACTGTGTGTGGGTGTCCGCTGTTCAGTTCCCTTCCTCCCAACACATAAGCACACACACACAAGCATTTACAAATGACAAGGACAGGACCTTCATCTGTTTACTGACTTATTCCAGGAATCTAAGAGTCCTGGGCACATAGCGGGAAGTAAAAAGTTAACATACATTTAAGTTGAATGAATGAATAAGTGACTCTGGGCTTAGATAGAGTTGACCCTGAGTCCCCATTCAGCCTACACCCACTGAATGACCTTCGGAAAATTACCATCCTCTCTGGTCCTGTGTTTCCTCATCGTTAAAACGTGGAATCTACAAGTATCTACCCCTTAAGATCCTTGCGAGGATGAAGTGGATCACTGCACAGCAAGTGCTTAGAATTATGCCGGGACATAGAAAGCTTTCAAGAAACATTAGCTGTCATTGTTATTATAATTTCAAGATATGTTTCCTGAGATGGCGATGGACTTGTGAAGATGTACGCTCTCAAACAACTGGCTCTCCGCATATCTAAGAGCACCAGTCAGTGCTGAGATGGTGAAAGAAACTCTGCCCTTGGTAGAGCAGCAGAGTTACCAAGGATCTCACCCCTTTCCTATAGTCTCTCGTCAGCCCCTTTCCAACAATGTCCTGGGCTTCGCAAAGAAGTTGTTAACAGTGCAAGTGCTACTGCCTCTGACCTGCTGAAGCAGAATAAACAAAACATTGAAACCACCGAGTAAGTGATGGTGAGGCTCAGAAACCTTAAAAGGCAGACAGAGCAGCTTCTCTCTTCTACTTGAACAGAGATTTGACTTAACTGGAGTCAAGGCTAATGGTTCTAATGACTTTGAAGCACCCCAACTTATTCTCCAGATTTCTACACATGGACTTGCACTTTATGAAGAAGATACACACACACACACACACACACACACACACACACACACACACACAAAGCCCTCCATAAAAGAATTTACCAAACCATACTAATCACATAGACATTAGCTTTATCCCTGGAGCAAAATCCAAGTCTCTCTAATAGCAATAGGAGATGAGGCTGCAAATTGGACCAATAACCTGAATATTCACTAAAGATTTGGGAAAACAAAACATTTTGGAAACACCCATTATCAATCTACACATACCTTTGATCTATGGGGGAAAGCAAGAATTTCAGGACTGTCTGCGTTAGAGGAGGAGGTGGGAGTTTGTGAGGAAGATAGAGATGAGAGATCAAAAAGGATGACAAAAGAAGGAGGAGTATTGACTGATTTCTTGGTAAAAATAGTCTTAACTTCCGTTAGTTATGTCTTCTCAAAGTTAATCTCTATGACGCGATCCCTTATGGCATTATAAGAGCAAAATGAAATGAATGACCACACATTCAAGGAATAGATAACAAGTAATGTCAATAAGAAATTTCCCTCTTCATTCTCGAGAACAAACACCCCCTGGAGTTGATCATGTAATTAATTTTTTTTTTCCCCGAGTCAACGCTCTGTACTCTACCCAATAAGTTCTCTGAACTTTAACATGCCTGTGATAAATGGAGAAGTTTTGCATTTTTGACAAGCTCCGAGGTGATGCAGATAGTGCTAGTCCTTGGAATACACTGAGTTGGAAGCTGCTGCCCCATTACATCTGCTAAGGTAAGCCTCGTGAATAATAGTTTTTAAAGAAAAGATATTTTCCAAGAACAGGAGAAATGAGATTACCAAGAGAATACTCATGTTTTAAAAGTTCTAATAATTCAACAATATTTGTAATACTCAACAAACATTTGCAGAGCGATGTCAACTGCCATTAATAAGTAAAATACACTTAAGTTGCAGATTTTTGAAACATACGCAAACACCAATATTTTATAGCCGAGTAATCTGTTAAAAGAAAAACTTCAGTTGAATTAAATTTAAAGGAATTTAACTAAGCAATGAACAATTCGTGAATCAGGCAGACCCCAGAATCACAGTAGATTCAGAGAGACTCCAGCACAGCCACATGGTGGAAGAAGTTTACAGACAAAAAAAGGAAAATGACATACAGAAATCAGAAGTGAGGTACAGGAACAGCTGGATTGGTTACAGGTTGGCCGTTGTCTTATTTGAACACAGTTTGAACACTCAGCAGTGTATGAGTGGTTGAATTACAGCTGCTGGGATTGGCCAAGACGCAGCTATTGGGTTTTTTTGTTTGTTTATTTTGCTTTGTTTTTTGAGACCGAGTCTCGCTCTGTTGCCCAGGCTGGAGTGCAGTGGCGTGATCTCTGCTCACCGCAACCTCCACCTCCCAGGTTCAAGCGATTCTTGTGCCTCAGCCTCCCGAGTAGCTGGGATTGCAGGCACTCGCCACCATGCATGGAAAATTTTTGTATTTTTAGGAGAGACGGGGTTTCACCATGTTGGCCAGGCTGGTCTTGAACTCCTGACCTCAACTAATCCACCCGCCTCGGCCTCCCAAAGTGGTGGGATTACAAGCGTGAGCCACTGCAACCGACCTCAGCTTTTGTTACAGGTGCATACTCCTAAGTTAGGTTTTCAATCTTGTCTACCTATTAAGTTAGGTTGCAGTTCATCCACAAGCACTCAAATATAGAAGTGCAGAGTCCTTCTCAACCCATATTTAGTTTGCTTTAATAAATCTCTCCCTGTATTTTATTGGTATACACTCATGGATAATTTCCTCCTTATGTTCGAGATATACCATAAAGAAAATGCACTAACTCTATAAAACTGTCTTCATTTTGAGTCACCTTTGATAATAAAGATACTCTGTCTAGGGGTTGCTTTTACTTTCTTTGAAATGTAACATTTTAATTAAGAAAGATGGCACGGACACACCTGAGCCCAGCAGGTTATTTGCATAGATTTTACGATGGAATAACAAAGTTGATCATAACCCATTACACATATTATAACCCTACTTAGGAGGAGCCACAGTATAGCCGGGGGTTAGAGAAGAAAGAAGGTCATGTTACTTCTATTTCTCTCTGTTTTCCTCACCTGTAACAGAGGAATCTCGATGCATTTGAAGAGAGTTGATGAAAACTAAACACAGTGTGTACCTCTAGCCAAAACTCACAGTTACCTTGTAAAGCCTCCTATTGGTCCTCTTCAATCAGCTGAGCACAAGAAGTTTTTCCTATAAAAAGTCCACAGTGCATCTAAATCTGATCCCAGTAAAATTTCACTTCAGCTGAAGTGAAAATGCAGAGGTAGCATTTAAGGATAACAGCTGGAGAACATTAGTTCCCTGTCTCTCCTTTTCTCTCCCAAGGGTTGAAAATTCTGCTGTTCAGACAGGAAGTCGTCATATACCACACACTGCACAATATGAGAATGCTGGGGATATAAGAACAAGTTGCAGAGGATTAGAAAGGCTGCGGGGGTAGGGGTGTGGGGGGCGCGGGGGGCTGTTCAAGAAAGAACTCATAGCAGTGATTCTATATACCTCTTGAGCTGTCTTTCTCCCCGAGTGCTCAACTAGCATACACCCAGAGTTGACAAGCACATGCTACAATTATGTCCTGAAAGCTTTTTAATAATTCAGAGTAAGAAGGCTTCATCACTTATTTTTCTGCACATTTTTATAATATTAACTCTAAGACGTTTTGGGGAGTGTCCCAGATTCTCCAATAATCTTTTCTGGCATACTTTCATATTTGCTTTCTAAAAAGTCGGCCTTTAACTTTAAAAAAAAAATTGTCAAAAAAACCTCATATCACTGCCTAAAACAAGGAAATATACAGATACACACACACACATACACACACATATATGGAAGTCAAAACAAGATGACCTCGAAAAAGGATGACTTAAACAAAAGGTTTTTGTGGATATGGTTTTTGTAGGGTGGGTTTCTACTGTAATTTCACAAAGCTGCTGAGAAACGAGGAGAGACACCCACATTCCGTGGCCACAGCTCAAAGTTTCGAACAGGATGATAAGAGTTTCCTCCAGGCCACAGGCTGAATAGCTAGCCTGCATTCCTACCAGTCTGCAAGCACAGGCCCCGCCTTTGTAACCAACTGTCCTCTGGGGGTGGGCTATAAAACAGACCCAGTCTCTTCCACTCCTCTCCAGCCAAGCCCACTAGACATAAACCTTCTTAACTTTTGAACTGCAGAAAATGCCTTTGCCTTATGCATATCAGGAGCTAGCTGTTAATTGGGATACCACGCTAGGGTTTTATGCAGAGTGGGAGGAGAGAGGAGAGGGGAGGGAGAAGCCAACCCAGACATCCATCATCCTTTTAGGAGTAGGTGGAGTTTAAAGTTTCCCCAACTTCCAAGTTCCCACTTGACAGGCAATATTTCTGTGCAATTTCCAGCCCCACGTAACAGATGGTCCTTTGCCCGTCTCGAGCCCCGAGAGAGCCCAGACAAAGCCCCCAGCCACTCCACGCCTCGCAGGACTGATAGGTGCTTAGTTTCATAAAGCTGTCAGAGCAGGGGGCAGCGAGCAAAGAATGGAAACTTAACTTCTCCTTCCAGAAGTTTTTCCTGCTACAGTAGAGTCCAGGGGGCTGGAGCACAAAGGCCCGAGAAAGTTTTTACGGAGTTATTTTTCAAAAACGTCTTCCGCCATCTGCCAAACCATCATCTCCTAAACCCCAGATGCCCAGGGAAGGAAGGTCGAGGCACATGTGCTCGGAAACACAGCAGAGATGCAACTTGAGCCTTCCCAAAGACAAACTGGGAAGTTGCTTAAAGAGACCCCCCACGTTGGAAAAGCATCCTCGGGGCGCCTGACCTACTCATTGGTCACTCAGTGCCAAAAGCGAAGGTGGTGACCCAGACAGGGTGCCAAACGGGGGTGCGTCACCGCCGCGGGCGAGAACCTCCCTTCCCAGCCCGGAGGGCGAGGGAAAGGGAAGGAGGAGGGACGCGATCCGGGAGCCTGAGGACGGGCGGCCCACTCACCCTCACTGCCGTACTGTTTGCCATTGTTCGCGCCCATCCTGTCGCCGTCATGCCCGCCGTCTCCCGGGACACTCCATCGCTGCGGCGCACCTCCTGCGCGCTCGGCCCGAGGAAAGCCCGCCCGACGGGACCGTTAGCTGCACATCCCCCCACGCTCCGGGGCCGACCTCCGGCCCGGGGAGGTCCCCCGCACTCCAGTGGGAGGGGTCGCTCCGTCCCCGCCTGGCACCCCTGGTGGCTCCAGGCGGGGCCAGGCACAGCCGCAGCACTTAGAATCCGCGCTGGGGGCCCGCGGGCGCAACCCCGCGCTCAGCCCGCGTCCCGGGGCCGCCCAGAGGCTCACCGCGCCGCCGCCGCGGGGTCCCCATCCGCCCGCACCGATTCCCTCCGGTGGGCGCTGAGCCGGGCGGGCGCCGGGGCTCCCAGGCTCGGCAGCGTCCTTCGGGTGCCCCTGCGCGCCCGCGGCTTCCCGGGGGAGGGCGCGGCGGCCACTTGTTGCGGGTGCCCGGAGCGAGCGAAGACTGGCGGCCCGGCGCAGCTCGCCTGCGGGCCGTACTTTTGTTAGCGCCAGGCGCCTCCTCTCGCCGCCCAGCGTCAATCACAGCTGGAGCCCCGGGGAGGAAGGCCGGCCCGGAGATGCGCGGCCTTTTAAAGGGGCAGCGCGCTTTTTCGGGGCTCCGGCTCCCGGCCCCAGCCCGGCACCGGCTCTGCGCGCCACCCGCGAGCCCTTCGGAGCGAAGCAACGTCCCGCTGGCTCTGTTTTACTGTTGTTTTTTTATAGGCTTGGCCCCCAGTCTGTAAGATGAACTTCCGGGCGTCGTTTGGAATCCCTTGGGTTTGCCTGCAAGTACAGCCCATTTTAAGTGCGTGGGCATTTAAAATAAACACGCATCCGTGTCTGATTCGGACACCTTTCAGGTGTATGCGTTGGCATTCCCCTGTGACTTCCCTGTTTGGAGACTGGGGCGGAGAATGGAGGACTGAGGGAGGGAAAACTTGAGGCGACTTAGCAGGGAATCGGTCCCAGGAGAGCCAGACTTTCCCTGCCCCGCCCCGGTGAAGGAGGTTTCCTGGCTCAGAATGTTTAATAGCTTCAGAGCCAGGAAGTGTATTTTCTCTTCGTTTCTGTGATTTTTTTTTTCTTGTGGTTGGTGTTATCCTTTGTTTAAAACATTACAACCTCTTTTGGAAATTTATTTGGCACTTGTAGAGCTTTAAAATGGCCCTTTGGTGTTCCCTGCATTAAACAGAAAAAGGAAATTGTCCTTAATGTTTTATTCTCTTTTCATGTAAATACCTAGAATTGTATAACATTACATCCTAATAAAAGACCAGGGCACTCACTGTGCAGATTTCTTTATAGTGAGGCAAGCACACAGCAGTTTTTCCTTATAGATGTTAGGTGTTGCAAAATAAGTTAAATGTATATATTGATTCATATATACATTAATATGTGTACATAGATAGATATACGTATATAGATATCTGCATATGATGCGTTAATACAGAACCAGGAGTTTTGTAATTACGTATTTCATAAAAGGCTTGTGACCACAAGCAGAAATTGTTAGTGATTTGACTTCTTATAGATTCAATTTGGGTAATTTCCTTTATTTGCTACAATTTTCTTTTGTAACAATAGGATAAAACATCATGTTTCGAGATTTTTAAGTCTAGATATCATGTATTGAAAGAAAAAAATAATTTAATCTATTTTCAAGAATAGGATCAAATGTTTCCTATTCCTCTTTGTCCCAGTCCAAAGAGATGAAAGACTGTATACTAATTCATCTTTTAATATCTAGAATCCAGCACAGTGGCTGGCCAATATGTGCTTCCTAAATGTCTGTCAAACTACATCTAAAACCTGCGTCAGAGCCCTAAAGAAGGTAGAGATATCAAAAATTTGGAAGAGTAAGTGGATTATCTCAGATTCTACCTAAAAGCATAAATCTAATCTAGAAAGGATCTGACATCTACTTTGTCTTCACGCAAATGCGGGTTTCTGCTCACCTGGTCTGTATTATTTTTCTATAGCTTGTAACACAATTCCTGAAACTGGGTAATTTGTAAAGAAAAGAAATTGGTTTTTTGGAGGCTGAAAGATCCAAGGTCAAGGGGCACATCTGGCGGGAGCCTTCCTGCTGGTGAAGGTAGCACAGGGCATCACAGGGTGAGGTGGCTGAGCGTGTAGCTCAGGTCTCCCTTCCTCTTCTTCTAAAGCCACCAGCCCTACTCCAGTGATAACCCAAAAATCCACTAACCCATTAATCCATTAATCCACAAATGGATTCATCCATTTGGGAGGCAGAGCCCTCATGACCCAATCACCTCTTAAAAATCCCACCTCTCAGAATTGCCACAGTGGGGATTAGATTTCAACATGATTTTGGGGAGGACAAATACTCAAACTATAGCATGGTCTTTGTGATTTTCTGTCACCATGCGGGGAACTTACCCCTGGATCTGACCATTTCAGGGGTGTATTTGAAGATAAACTAGCTGTGAAGTAGTAGAACAAAGGAATCTCTTCTTGATGCTTAATGTACAGTTGACAACTTGCCTTATTTCCCTGATGATCTCAGTCCTTCCTTTGAAATGTACAACTTGGAAAACGGACAGCAGAAACTTGAGGCTTGAAGAGTTGAATGTCTAGAGTCACACGGGTGGTAAGTGCCAGATCCATTCAGTTTCTCAGTTCCTCTCCTCCCCCATGCCACTGCCTCTCTGGACCTGGTCATTATTCAACTGGGAATCACTGTCCTCCCTTTCGGCTGTGTCTTTTTTCAGAGTCTTTAGTATCAAATTAAAGCTAACAGTGAAAAGTAAATTGTGGTAACCAACTACATGGATCTTTTTTGAAATTAAATTCTATAACTATTTTTCAAAGCTTTCTTGCCTAGTCTAATGGGAAACAGAGATAACCCACTTTATGAAATTTCAGTTTAAAACAAAATAGAAAAAATACTTGATTTTTAAACATGCTTCTGATCATAGAAGTTGATAAAATACATGTTGCCCTATTCACTATAAGAGCCAAACACAATTAAGTAAAAGAAAAAGAAAATCACTATTCCAGCTAAAAATATAGGCCTATTCACGTTTATATGTTTTAATTTTCAAAATTAAGATACTGTACCAATGTCTTAACCCAAAATTCCAAACTCTTTACCGAGCTTCCAAACCTAATCTTGAACTTTCAGTACAGTTTGGCAAGCTCCTTGAGATGAGTGGTATGTTTTTCACCAGTGTTCCCAATACCTGCACAGCTGCCAACACAAAGTACTCACTCAGTAAACACTAGCAGAATGAGTGAATGTTGACCAAAGAAATGATGTGACTTGAATGTTATTCTACCTTCTCTATCATTGCCTTTTTAAAGAGGCCACAATCACTGGAAAGATTTTTTTAATAAACATTCAAAATGACCTAAAAACTGAATGAGAATATACTATGTATCTATTGTTTTTTCCACCCAGGACCTTTTCCTGTAAGGAAGTCTGGTAACACCAGCTCCTGTACTTTGGGAAACTGTTTCATCCAAATTTCAACCATGGGCTTCCTGTGAAAGCTTGTCAATCATGTTATTGGTGGTAAACTTCCTGAACCAGTAAGGACAGGGCTGACCCAGTCCAACACCCACCCCCCACCTGCCTGTAAGTGCTTCTCTGCTTCCCTGTTAGCGGGTGTCAGGGGAGGCCTGGTGGAGAGTCAGGAGTTTCACTGTCACTCAAGGGTAGCAGTGCCATCCCCCACTGCAATGTCAGTGGAGACCACGTGGGGAATTGGAACTCTCACAGTGGACACCCAGCAGTAAGGAGGAACCCTCTCATGTCAGGGAACAATAGAGATCAAGGGGTAATATGGGGTGCTACCTCCACCTGGCAATTACAAGGTGACCTTCCTCCTTTCATTGGCAGAACAGTATCAAAAAAACGTTAACAGCTTTCAATAAGATCCAGAGTCTACTAACATAATATGAAAGTGTCAAGCCTTGAATTAGAAATCACACCAAGAACCAGGAAGATTTCAAATTGAATAAAAAAGATAAAAATGCCAACACCAAGATGACAGAGTTGTTAGACTTCTCTGACAAAGATTTTGCAGCAGCTATGAAAATTACTGCAAGCATGGTACAAACATTCATTCTACGAGTAAATTACACACATGCTTATAACAAATGAAAAGACAGAAAGCTTCCGCAAAGAAATAGAAGATATGAACAAGAACCAAATGGGTACTTCAGAGCTGACAAATGGAACTGAAATAAAACGCTCAACAAATAGGCTGAATATCAGAATGGAAGAGATATAGGAACAAATCATTGAACTGGAGGATAAATCAATAGATATTATCCTATCTGAACAAGGAGAAAATAGACTAAAAAACATGAATAGAGCCTCAGGGACATGTGGAACTATAATAAAAGATCTAACATTTGTGTCATCAGAATTTCAGAAAGAGAGAAGAAAGAGGGAAGAGCTGAAAATGTACTTGAAGAAATACTGGCTAACAACTTCCCAAATTCTTAAAATAAGAAAATTATAAAAGTGGAGAAAGATTAGTGATTCTCAGGGGTTAATCTGGAGGCTAGAGGAAAATGGGTGTTGTTATAAAGGGCAACATGAGATATCTTTGTGATGGAAATGTTCTGTGTCTTGACTTTATCAATGTCAATCTCCTGGTCCTGATGTTGCACTACAGTTTTGCAAGATGTTACCTTTGGAGGAAACTAAGTAACTGCATTATTTTTTATAAGCGCATGTGAAATCTACAATTATCTCAAAATAAAAAATTTCATTTGAAGAAAGAAACGTCTTTCTCTCCATTAGAACTATTTCTACATATTCTTTTTCTGCTATCATTTGCTGTACCTCCTGTTTGCTCTTCACACACATACATTCACCTGGGAAAACAAACGTCTTCAGGAGAACTGATTTCTTAGTGTACAGCCAATCTACATCCAGGTCTATTGAGCACTGCATGATTTAGGCAAAGTAGTCAGCCAAAAATGGTACCTATTCAAAACCTTGAACCTTGAGCTACCAGAATTTCATATTCCATTGAAGAAAGGAACTAGCAATTTGCTAAATAGCTCCCATTTACTTTGCAGTGTGTGAACTTGACACACAGAGAGAGAGAGAGACAAAGAAACATAGAGGTAGAAAAGTCTAAGTTTCAATTGATAGTCACATTTTCATTTCTATTTTTTAGTGACTAACTCAGTGGCCTTTATGCTACTTTAATAAATATGTCAACACTCTGAGTAATAGGAATGTGTTTTCTTCCAGTAGTATTTTTTTTAGGAATATTGATTTCAAAAGCCAACTTGATTTATAACACATTAGGCCCCCTTTTTCTCTGGGGGTGGAGCCGTCGAGGTTCAAGTTAATGTTCTGCGCTTGGCGCTGGTGACAGACAGGCTGTCAGAGCGCATTAATAAAGCTGTAATCCCAGGAGCCAATCAGGACGCCTCTTCTGTTCGTCTGGTCCCGTTGGTTGCCAGGCGCACGCAGGAGCACATCATTAACCACAAGCTTCCTTGGGGATGCTGTAGACAAAATAAACTCTCCCGTGAAACACGTCTTGGGAAACATTCAAAGCTGGAATCCCTGGCTTAACAAAAGTACAAAAAATTAAGAAGAAATATTAGTTTGTAAAAGGAAAAAATGAACCAAACCATTGTATGATTAGAGATTCTGCTTTTAACTTTTTCACATTTATTTTGACTTTTTTCTCTCTTGAGTACACTTGGTTGCCTTCAAAAATCTGAATCACCTGCTTATCTTTAGTTATTTTTTTATTTCAGATTATGGTTGATTTGCATATCGTTATTGCAATTAAAGTGGAAAATAGCAACCCAGTTGTAGACTAGAGTTGTTTAAATGCATACATGTATCATCTAAAAGAATAAATGCTGTTTTTAATCAATACAGATTTATTATCAAATACAAAGTTGAATTCTTGGCAAAATTAATATTTATATCAAACAAAAAAACAAAGGTATAAATTGTTATGTCCCCCATACCAAACACTGATTCTATATATTATTAATTAATATGTAAAATTAAAGGAGAAGAAAAAACAGAGTAATTTTATTTTATTATCACCTCTGTACTGTTTTGAATTAAGCACTTTGCATCTCATTTGATGCTCACAACTTTATCAGGCAGCAATTCTAGACTCCATTTTTTGGATGAGGTTATAAAACCTCAGAGAAGTTGAGTAGATTATGTAATGATACACAGCAAGATTGAAAGCAGGTCTGTTGGTAAAGCTTCTGATATTTCTCACTACTTTCTATCACCAATATCATGCCTTCACATACTACCCTGGTTTTGGACCAAGCCCAGTTTTCAGTGGAGAGTGTATGTATTTAATAGAGAGTGAAACATCTTTTGACATCTGTGAAACTGAACTAGATTTCAAAACAAATATTTATTATGCAGCATAAATCTTCATTATTATCATAATGACGAATGGCTAGACATTTAAACATTTTAATAAGTATAACACAAATAGATAATGTAGTAGAATGGGTACATATATAGATATATAAGCATGTGCTGTGCTTAGAGCACAGCAAACATCAGATAGATGACAGATTAAATAGACAGATGATAGAGAGATAGCAAAAGTGGGATAATTAGATAGACGGCAAACATGAGATGAGACATAGAAAGAAAGAACACATATCTAAGCTTTTTGAAATTTTATCTCCTCGCAAAGGTTTCCTTTCAAGCTTTGGGGAAAAGGTAACCGTTTGCTCTGCTTTCAAGTACTGCAATAGACATACACTTTCCAAACAATTAGTTGCACATTGGCCGTGATTCTACATTTAACACATAATTCCATATTTTTTATTACCCCTCCTTTATCAGGCAATTATTCTTTATCAGAGAATAAACTACCCAGTCAGTATCTCATTAATGGCCCAAATCAGCATCACAAAATTTATGTACTTAGCTCAGAGCATAATAGCATGTATTCAGAGTCGTAGTATGCTTAACTATCTGGACTCTTAGAACACAGCAAATTAGACGCAAGGCATTAGGAGTCTTGCTCAAGATATCTGAGAAGCTAGAAGAAGTTCCTGCTGGTTGCCTAATAGGGAGAGGGATGAGAAAAATCTCTATAAGGATGATGGAAAATGTGCATAAACATAAACAAGAAACAAATGAGAAGTCTGGGGTGATGTGTATGGGTTATTGCCTGTATTAGTCTGTTCTCACACTGCTATAAAGAAATATCTGCGACTGGGTAATGTATAAAGAAATGAGGTTTAATTGGCTCATAGTTCCACAGGCTGTACAGGAAGCATGACTGGGGAGGCCTCAGGAAAGTTGCAATCATGGCAGAAGGTGAAGGGGAAGCAAGAACATCTTCACAAGGTCAGAGCAGGAGGAAGAGGGGGGTTGAGGAGAGGTGCCACATGCTTTTGAATGAACAGATTTCATGAGAACTCTATCATGAGAACAGCACTAGGGAGATGATGATAAACCATTAGAAATGACCCCCATGATCCAATCACCTCCCACCAGGCCCCAACTCCAGCACTGGGGATTACATTGTGATATGAGATTTGGGTGTGGACACAGATCCAAACCATATCATTTGCTTACTTGGGGTAAAGTCAACTCCTGTAACAGAAAAACCTCCAAATTTTAGTGACCTGGCTTAACACAATAGAAATTTATTCCTGGCTCATAAAATAGTCCAAACACATGCTATTAGTTCGTTAGAGGTTATTATCCACACAGTAATTCAGGGATCCAGGCTTCTTAAACTTTATAGCTCCACTAACCATGGCATCACTCACATGGACTAGCAGAAGGCACAAAACGTGAATGGAAAGGTCATACCATATCACATCCGCTTACATTCCACTGGTGAGAACAAATTAAATGGCCACATCTGGATGCAAAGGAGTCTGGGAAATGTGGTCTCTGGCTAGTTGGCTATCTCCCAGTCATGACTTCACACCAGGACAAAAGCCGGTGGGTCTCATCAATGGTACTTATAGCCCACCTGCATATGGCAGAGTATGGTGCGGTACACACATCAGAATGCATTCATCTGTTCAACGCTGTTTCAAGCCCTAAAGATACAACAGTGAATAAAGTAGATGCAGTCTCTGCTCCCATGGAGATAGAATCATTGTGAGTAAAAACAGACCATAAGTAGGTTCACATACAAATAAAGAGTTTCAGATAGTGACAAATGCTAGGAAGAAAATAAAACAAGATAATGGTATATAGAATCTGAGTTTTGTGGCAGTGGCTACATTAGCTGGAATGATCAGAGAATGTATTTCTGTGGATATGAAATTTGTGTTGAGACTTAAGGATGTAGCTAAGTGGAGTTTTGGGGGGCATAATATTCCAGAGAAAAGAAAATACAATGTTCCTGAGACTAGAATGAGCTAGGCACATTCCAAGGCAAGAAAGGGGACCTGCGTGTCAGTCAGCTACTGCTGTAATGTTATCTAACAGATCGTCCCAAAACTCAGGGGCTCTAGATACAAGCAATTGTACTTCTTTTTGTATTTGCTCACAGTTCTGTAGATCACTTGGGGCCACTTTAATTCAGGCTTATGGATGATCTGTGTTTGGCCTAGAATTCAGGTCAGGTTTCCCCCCACAAATCCTTCCGGAGTCCAGGCTAAAGGGGATAAGGCTCCCTACAGCATGATCTTCCATGGCTGGCCATAGAGCTGAGAGAGGCCAAGTCAACCCTCATAAGCATATTTGAAAATTCCACAAGCTTCACAAAGAAAATAAAGACGCATGGCCAAATGCAAATCCAATGGAGGGGGGATATGCTTGACCCACTTTTGTGCTTGCAAAGTCACATACAGAAGAAGGGAGTGAAAAATTAAGAAAAATATTTTAATTCACTGTAGCCAGCATGGCCAGAATGCTGTGAATAAATTGAAACTTCATAGGTTTGTAGAAGAAGGAGCAATGGTCAGATAATACAGTTTTGTAAGCATGATAGTCATTCTGAATTTCATTTTAATTACAATACAAAATAAGGAGATTTTTAGTAGGGAAATTATTTGATCTGCTTGATATTTTCTTTTCTTTTTTTTTTTTTTTTTTTTGAGACGAAGTTTCGCCCTTGTTACCCAGGCTAGAGTGCAATGGTGCCATCTCGGCTCACTGCAACCTCTGCCTCCTGGGTTCAAGCAATTCTCCTGTCTCAGCCTCCCAAGTAGCTGGGACTACAGGCATGTGCCACCACGTCCAGCTAATTTTTGTATTTTTAGTAGAGACGGGGTTTCACCATGTTGACCAGGATGGTCTCGATCTCCTGATCTCGTGATCCACCCGCCTCGGCCTCCCAAAGTGCTGGGATTTTAGGCATGAGCCACCACGCCCGGCCCTGTTTGATATTTTTAAAAGAACAGCAGGATTTAGTGTGGAGAATGGGGAGACTCCAGGAAAGCCAAAGACCTGCTAAGAAGTCTCCATGCTAGTAGAATAGGTGAACAAAGCTCGACTTTAATTAGCACAATAATAGCAATAGAGGAATAAAACATGGTTAGATTCAAGATGCATTCTGTGGGTAAAGGCAACAAAACTCACCTGGTTGTGTTGTAGGAGAAAAGAGAAAAATCAGACCGGTGTGGTGGCTCACACCTATAATCCCAACATTGGGGAAGCCAACGCAGGAGGTCACTTGAGGCCAGCCTGGACAACATAGCAAGACCCCATTTTTACAAAAACTTTAAAAAATGAGCCTGGCATGATGGGATGTACTTATATCCCCAGCTACTCTGGAGGTTGAGGCAGGAGGTCCCTTGAGTCCAGAAAGTTGATGCTGCAGTGAACTATGATCACACCTCTGCACTACAGCCTGGGCGATGGAACAAGACCTTGTCTCTTAAAAAAAAAAAAAAGAAGAAGAAAAGAAAGGGGAAAGATCTAAGATTATCTTTAGGTTTTTTTTTTTTTTGCTTGAACAAAGTTTAGAAAGTAGTTGGGAAGATGAAGGAGAAGCACCGTAGAATTGTTGTCTGGAGAGATTTTTGTGTTCGAAACTTGTTTGGGGCCATTAACACTGAGAGCGCCATCAGACTCAAAGTGGAGCTGTTTAGCCAGCAGTTGAGTTGATGCTTCGGGTATCAAGAGGGAATGTTGGTGGTTGTATCAATTTGAGAGTCTTCAGCTCAAAGACAGTATTTCCTGCTATGGCCCAAGAGGAGAGAAATTAGGAAGGAAATGTAGATATGGTAGAACACCAAGGACAGACCCTAATGTGTGTCAGCATTTAGCCTATCACAGAGGAGATGGAACTGGCAAAGAGATTGAGAAGGAGCAGCTAATAAGTTGTGAAAAAAACACAGGAGAATAGGGTATTGGGAAAGGTAAGAGGAAAATGCTTCAGGAAGGAAGAAGCAGTTCAGTGTGTCAAATGCTACCAACTGTTCAAGTTCAATGAATAGACCACGGGTTTGGCAGGAGGTGCAAATGGGAAGCTGTTAGGAGACCCATAATAAGCCATTTCAGTGTAGTAGTGTGGACAAGAGCGGAGTACATTCAGGAGAAAGAGATAGGTTCGTGTTGTTTGGTTTTGGATGGGGGGATCTATTAGGTGATTTTTGTATATTAACGGGAATAGTCCAGTAGAAAGGAGTATATAATAGGATAAAAACAACATTCTTGAGGTGAAGAGAAGGATTGGAACCTAAAACACAAGAGAAGGGACTGGTCTTGATTAGTAGCAAGAATAGTTGCTGCATCAAAACAGAGGGAAGCTCGGCTCTGGAATCAGATGCAGGTAAGTTGGTGGATCTGGCAGAGAAAGGGAGGCTGTGCTTGTCTAATTACTTTCATAAGCACCTATCACAGGATGCCTTGGAATGTCCAAGCTTGGTAGCCAGGCACAATGCCAGGAGGGCATGCTCCTCATCCCTGCCTGGGACTACTACTGTTCCACCCAACCCAGATTGGCTGCCTTTATGCTGGCCCAGCAAGAAAGACTGGTAAGAACGGCAGCAGGGGTTGCTTCCCAGAGCTCGGCTAGTGCAGAGCAGTATCATGAAAGCCAATGGAAGGCCTGACCAATCGCTCAGCTCAGGAAGAGCCAGACGTCGCAAGTACAATTAATTATGAACGTGTTTGGCTGTTCAGCAATCTTCAGCTTTGTTTGTGCTCTACAAGCCAGACCTGAGGTCATGTTCTTTCTGGCTCCCTCAGCAACTGGTAGACATAGATACAGAGAAATCATGCCATTAGCATATGATCATCACGTAGTAGATGATGCACCCCGGATCTTTCCCTTTGAGGCTGAGTTCCTCATTCCCCTAACTGCCAGGAGCATGGGCTGCTCACACTCACAGAAGCGCCTTGCTCCGGGAATTTCAGTTAGGGTGACAGAGCGGCCTTGTCTAACATTTTACCTCTCCCTGGGGGCAACACAAAACCGCTGAAAGTGTGCAGAGGCTCTGGTCCTTGCTTTGATTAGCGACATCTATAAATCAGAGTTTCTCCAACTCAACATTATTAGCATTTAGGGTGGGGATAACTCTTTGTTGGGAGGGGCTGTACTGCTTTAAATAAATCACTTTCTACAAACACTTTTGAGTCCGGCATTTACTGCGCACTGTGCCGTGGTCCCTTCTCTCATTCTTGAGCGGGCAGGAGACCAAGAATCTGGAGAAACATCCTCTCAGGGGTGCTGAAGTCACCCTGAACCCCAATCTTACAATTGCATTTCCAGTAACAACATCTTACCTTCATAGTTCACTTCCTCTATTACCACTCCTCAATTGGGTTCTTCCTCACCCCACACCACCGACGTCTGATAATGCTCACCATGGAGAACTCACAATCCAGTGATCTAACCAACATTGCACGGTCTCAAACTGCCCTGATACCCTCACTTCCCTGCAGTGTTAAAAATCATTTTCAACTCCTGTGCATAGCTCTTGTGTCGTTGCACTTAATTGGCTAAACTACAACTCAGAAAACACTCTGTTTACTTAAATATTGCACCTACTTCAGCTGAACATGCCTGGGATAAAGTACACAAGCCCCCTGACCATACCCACTAACCTCCACTGGGCCTCGTTTGCTTCCTGGCAACCCTGCTCCATGCCCCTCACCACGGTCCTACTCCTCACCTAGAGGACTGCTCATATCTTCTTCTCTCTCATCTACCTATACCAGCTTCCCCTAATACTCATTTTTAGCTGATGACGTTATTTTTTTACTCTGCTGAGAAAATAGAAGCAAACAAAAGAAAACTTTCCAGGCTCACATCACGACTTATTCACATGCATTTGTGCCTCTTGTTCTTTTCCTGCTCCTCTCTGAGGCCATCCCTCCCAGGTGCACACTAGAGAACATTCCCACTTACCTGCATGGCTACCACCATCATGCCTCTTTGTCTTCCATTATCAGGCTTAGGAGATGCTGGGAGTACAAGGCTCAGAGTTTGTTGTGTTTTTCTCTTATCTTTGCTTATTCTCTTAGTGATCTCACTCATTTTCATGGATTTAAATACCATCTACAAAATAGGTTATTTTCTTGTTTTAATTTTTAATTTTTGTAGCTATATAGATGTATGTATTTATGAAATACCTGAGATATTTTGATATAGGCATGCAATGTTATGCATTGCATAACACATAATCACGTCAGGATAAATAGGTACCCATCACCTCAAGTGTTTATTCTTTTTCTTTCAAACAATCCCGTTATACTCTTTTAGTTACAAAATAGTTATTTCCAAAAATATCTCTAGCTCAGATCTCTTCCTTGACTTCCTGAAGAGTATATCTTACTGTCTCCCTGGCATTGCCACTTGGAAGTCTAATAAACATCCCAAACTTGGCATAACCATACACATATTTGTTGTTTCTGTCACATTCTCAGTAAACAGCAACTCCAACCTCATATTTGCTTAGACTAACATTTTATTATCATCTTTTCCCCCTCCCTCTCTTTTCCTCACAGTTTGTCAGAATATTATACTAGCTCTACCTTCAAACATGTCAACAATGTGGTCTCTTGTTATCATCCTCACCTCTGCTATCTGGTCCAAGCCACCATCATCTTGCACCAAAATTATTACCATAGCTTCCTTACTTGTCTCTCTGCTTCTGACATTTGATGTACATTTTTCAGCATAAATTCTCTTAAAATGGCAGCCAGGATGATCCTTTTTAAGCAAGTCAGGCCATGTCCCTTCACTGTCCTAAGCTCTTCTTTGTCTTCATATCTCATTCAGAATAACAGCCAAAGTTCTTTAAACTGCCATTTCTGTATTTGCCTGCCCTTCCTGATATCCAGTACTTTTTATTTGCTTTGTTCCCAGGTTCCCAGCCTGGATTCTTGACTCTTGCTGTCCAGACTCATTATCTCTGCATTGCTTACTTCCCAGGCCCAGAGTACTCAGAACCCAGCTGCTTCTCCCCAATACCACATCTTCTATGACTTGTCCCTTTTCTTGTCTAATCACCATCTTTCTTTGTGACTTTGTGCCTTTTCCATCTTTCAACAGTGGTGTTTTTGACCTCTATGATTTAGAAGGGGCTGCCAGCCCCTGTCCTATCTACCTATGCTTCTAACTTTGTCTTCTCCTTCCGCTGCTGGTGTTACTGCTTTCCTTCTTGCTCTGGGACAATCCTGGTTTACCAAGGGAGGAAAATCTGTGTTCTCAGGGACAAATAACCAAATTGTAGGGTGATTTTATGTACTGGATCATCTATCTCATCTTCCCACAGACCAGCAAGCCTCAGGGGCAGAATACCTCCTGGATCTTCACATCTGTGTTTGAAAGTGGTAATACAATTCTTAGGAACCCCTTATATTGTAAAGTATTTTGAGTTCCAAAGAGTTGTAAATTACTGCCTCAATCATCCAGTCCCCTAATATTATTCCTAGGTTTTTGAAAGATTGATAAAAGGCCATGCGCAGTGGCTCAAGCCCGTAATCTCAGCACTCTGAGATGCCAAAAGTAGGTGGATCGCTTGAGTCTAGGGGTTTGAGACCAGCCTGGCCAACATGGCAAAATACTGTCTCTACTAAAAATACAAAAAATTAGCTGAGTGTGGTGGCATGCGCCTGTAGTCCCAGCTACTTGGGAGGCAGGGGTGCAAGAGTCACTTGAGCCCAGGAGGTCATGGCTTCAGTGAGCTGAAATCATGCCACTGCACCCCACCCTGGGCAACCAGAGTGAGACCCTATCTCAGAAAAAATGATAAAATAAAAGCTAGATAAAAGATGTGACAGTTGATCCAAAAAACAAAACTACAGTTTGGTTGTTTGTCCCCTGAGAATACAGATCTTGCTCCTCTGGTAAACCAGAGTTGTCCCAGAGTAAGAAGGAAGGCAGCCGCCTGTAATCCAAGCACTTTGGAGGCCAAGGCGGGCGGATCACCTGAGGTCGGGAGTTCAAGACCAGCCTGACCAACATGGTGAAACCTCGTCTTAAAAAAGAAAAGAAAAAGAAGGAAGGCAGCAATACCAGCAGCAGCAGGAGAAGACAATGCCAGTTAAACTGATTTAATCCTCCTGCCTGATCGCCTGTGCATCCCTATGCTTGTCTTTGTCATTTACTAAATCAGATGCTTAGCATATAGCTGGTCATTTACAAAGCCAGACAGAACTGCAAAGTTTAATTATGATTGTATTTGGCCCCTCTGCAGAGGCTCCTAAGCTTTGGCAGTTTGCCAGCAGGAATTCTTTAGTTAAGTATTTTTGTTAATATATACAAAGCAAGTTTGATTGAGTAGCTCTCAATACCTTTGAATACTGTCAAAGTCTCAAAGAAATGAAGGTGCAGCCACTGTTTTTTAACTGTAAAAGTATCCTCATTTTCATATCAGTTCTGTTCCCATCCATCCCAACAAGATTTATTGCTATTTTCTAATATATGATATACTAAACATTTGCTTTTTGTAAACCAATTTTTAAAGCTCCGATAAATGTCTCAGTGTAGCCTGGCTCCAGTGTGGCAGTGGGTTTTCCAGTTAAGCAAGACTGTAAAACAACAACAGAGTAATTCTGATGAACTAAGCAGCTTGTTAAATACTATGTACAATTTCTTTGGGAAATGAGTGTTTCTAGCTTTACCAAAACATTTTTTTTAATTATGTAAAGAGATTTAATTTTACATTGTCCTGTCTTTTCTTATGAACTCATAATATTCTGAACAATGACAAAGCACTGCCGAGGACAGTGGTGGTAAAGAAGAGTCGTTACAGCAAAAGGAATCTGACATAGTTGACTCCGTCTTGCTTCTAACCTTCAAGTTACACTAGGTCATTTTTGAGCATAGATTGAGCTGACTTTGGGAGAAATTTAGTTTATAGTTTAACTTTAAAGAAAGGATGGCAATAACCCTTCCCAAAACTAAGCCACCTTTGTAAAACTAATGAAAGCCCACAAGGTTATGAGAGGGACCTGAATTCTGCTAAAATGTAGGCATATTTTCTATGATCTCTTATTCCTAAGGTGTCATGTGTCCAGGGGTCACAAAATTTGTGACTCCCTGATTACTACTGTAGAGAACATCACTATTAAAGAAACTAAGTCTTTCTTTTTGAGATATCTTTGAGGCTGACCCCACCCAGACTTATGATTTGTGACTCAACTTATCCTATGGCCCCATCCAGAGAGAGATTCAGTACACAAGGACCATTTTCCACATGACTATCATTTCATCCCCCAGCCAATCAGCAGCACCCATTTCCTAGCCCCCTGCCCACCAAACTGTCCATAAAAACCTTAGCCTCTGAGCCTTCAAGGAGATTGATTTAAGCCAAATGCTTTGTCTGCAGTGTGGCATGGCCAGCCTCACATCAAACAAACTCTCTTTCTTTACTGCAAAAAAAGAAAAAAAGTCATTCTATTAGGAAAGAGTCACTTCTTTGGGCTCTGTTTTCTCTATTAATACTGCTTAAATTGGTAAGCAGTATGAACCATACCAAAGAACAACTCTCCCTCTTTCTTCCTGGCCTCACTCTTACCCCCTAAACATACACAAAGCAACATACATTACTTTACATGAAAAATTTCTACTTCTCTATCAAGAAACAGCTTTACTATTTTCTTCATGTGGACGTCAGTAATCCCCTCCCTCCTTCTTCTACTCAGTCACTTATTTTTCTGTTCACATTGTACTATCTAGATGTTATTGCTTATCATTCTTGTTGGTTATTTACAATCTGAGATGCTTGTGGGCAAAGACCAGTTTTTTCTTTGACATGAAGCACATTATATGCTGCATACAATAAATGATGAGTTCATTTGTAAAATCAGAGTAAATGAAGTAGGTTTTGTCACCTAACAAACAAAAAAAGGAAAATAATTTATTAAAGAGAAAATAGATATCTAGATATAGAAATGACACTAAAGCTTTTGGATGAAGGGGAAATGCTATATTAGTTCTATACCCCCAAGATGTTAGTGTTTGTTTCCCTGAACGTAGAGTATACTGGTCAAAATGTAAAATATCAACATTATAACCTCCTCCTGAGAAGACCCTATGTCATAATGGCCTTGATTTTCACTTAGGATAAGTGGAAGGAACTGTGACCACAGGCCAACAGAGAATGTATGTGGTTCTCAATAATTAAAGCCATATTTGGGACCAATAGACAATCTCGACATCAAAAGGGAGGAAAAAGGAAGTGGCAATGGAGAATTGAAGCAAGTCCTCTTGGTAGCACTTGTTATCATTCTTGAGGAAGACAGGTAACTACAATCCAAGCAGGCAGGAGATGGTTTTAGAGGAGAGTCACAATGGTGACCTGGCCATTAACACATGCTGCACTTTCATGCTGACTTTCAACCATAGATGAGAAATGAAACCTGCTTTTCCAAAAGAACTAGAGCCTGTCTATGGATGAGAGTTGGCTAAGGAAAGCTTGAAGATAGTTGGCCCAGAGCAGGGGATCCATGGCAAATTATAAGGGATATGAACCCTGCGACATTCAAGAAGAGAGATCATAGAATGAACAGAACCACCTTTTCTAATGGGTGTTCTCCAGACCAAGATCCAGTAAGATGTTCTGTGAAGAAGGGTTCTCAGTCCAACATGCATAGCAAACACTGCCCAGCACTGTCCCTTCTTGGTGCACAATTGGTCTTAGTGCTTCTAAGTAACTTCTCTTTATCAAGGGAGAAAACAGGAAAAAGAAGCATTGTATCTCATCCCATCATGACTGTTGATTGCCCAGCTGAACACAAACGGTCTGTCTTGCTTGAGTTTTTTCTCTCATCTGACCCAAGTCATCCTATGTTTTCTCAAAAGTGATGACTTTCTTGACTCCTCAGGAGATACCTGGCTCCTAGCTTCTGAAATGAAAAACACTTTCTTTCTGAACTCATTGACTCAGGCTATTGCAGTAACCTTAAAGTTATTAGTATCTTGAACCTACCTTGCTTATTATCTCAACAAAGTCCATTCAAGAATTTCCTAAAGTGAATTCCATGGGATGTTAATAGGTGTTTGAGTAGAGAAAATAAAAGTCTCTGTAGCAAAATATTCTTGTTTAACCATCGGGCGAAGTAGAAGTTTGCTCTGGAGGGTTTCTCAATGCCTTTAATGTGCACTGCCATTCTCCAAGTGCCATCCTCATCTTCCTCCTCAACAATTTCCCTGATTTATATTTGTTCCCACTAAGCAACAACCAAATTAAATAATAAAAGAGACCTCTCTCAAATGTCATCTGTAAAGCCAAAGACCTCACTCATTCAGTTCATCAGAAATTAATTTAAGAACATCTTCCAAGATGGAAACTCACCATCCATCAGCAAATTCCAACCTACCCTAGGGCTGAGCCCAGACCCTCCTGCTAAGGACAGAGAGGAAGGAGGTGGGAAGTGGTTTTAATATAGTTAAGCCATCAAGGAAGATGTATTCAGAGTCACCAGTCACTTTTTCCCATTGGTAGGTCAGCAGCATGATTTTCTCCTATAGGTATTGCCATTTATCCCTACCAAATATTAGAAGGCTGCCAAGGCTTAGCAACTTCTGAAACCAAAGTTCTTGGAAATCCAGATGTCCTTGGATCCCTGGCTTGTTTTCTTTCAGTCAGGCCAAAAATTCAAAATGTCTGGTTTCCTTGGTCAGGAAAGACCGGAAACACTTCCATTGCCTTAATTCTCCTTGTTTCCCCAGTACTTTCCTCCCCCAAAGTATTAATGCCTTGTAGTTCTTGAGAAGAATTTGAACTAGATCATAGTTTTATTTTACTACCTTGTTCATAGGACATTGCTGTTAGAATAAACTTAGAAATATAAACTTTTAGGATTTGAAGTAATTTCAGAGTTTATCTTTTCAATCACTTCGAAATAAGAAAAGTGATGCCCATAGAAATTAGAAACTTGCCTAAGGATTCCTAGCTATAAACAATTTTGAAAATCACTAGACTGAGGCCTGGTGCAGTGGCTCATGCCTGTAATCCCAGGACTTTGGGAAGCCAAGGTGGGCAGACACCTGAGGTGAGATGTTCAAGACCAGCCTGGCCAACATGGTGAAATCCTGTAGCTACTAAAAATACAAAAATTAGCCAGCTACTGTGGCATGCGTTAAATCTCATGAGACTTATTCACTATCATGAGAACATCACTGGAAAAACCTGCCCTTATGATTCAATTACCTCACACCAACTCCCTCTCACAACACATGGGAATTCAAAATGAGATGTGGGTAGGGACAAAGCCAAACCATACCATTCCACCCTTGGCCCCTCACAGATCTCATGTCCTCACATTTCAAAACCAATAATGCCTTCCTGATAGTCCCCCAAAGTCTTAACTCATTTTACCATTAACTCAAAAGTCCACAGACCAAAGTCCCTTCACTTATGAGTCTGTAAAATCAAAAGCAAGTTAGTAACTTCCTAGATAAAATGGGGGGTACAGGCATTGGGTGAATACAGCCAATCCAAATTGGAGAAATTGGGCAAAACAAAGGGGCTAAAAGCCCCATGCAATTTCAAAATCCAGTGGGGCAGTCAAATCTGAGAGCTCTAAAATGATCTCCTTTGACTCTATGTCTCACATCTCGGTCACACTGATGCAAGAGGTGGGTTCCCAAAGCCTTGGGCAGCTCTGCCTCTGTGGCTTTGCAGGGTATAGCCCCTCTCCTGACTACTTTCACAGGCTGGTGTTGAGTGTCTGTGGCTTTTCTGGGTGCATGGTGCAAGCAGGGAGTGGATCTACCATTCTGGGGTCTGGAGGACAGTGGCCCTCTTCTCACAGCTCCACTAGGCAATGCCCCAGTAGGGACTCTGGGCTGGGGTTTTGACCCCTCATTTCCCTTCCACATTGCCCTAGCAGAAGTTCTCCATGAGCATCCTGACCCCGTTTCCCTGCAGCAAACTTCTGCCTGGGCATCCAGGCATTTCTATACATCTTCTGAAATCTAGGAAGAGGTTCCCAAACCTCAATTCTAGACTTCCGTGCACTTGCAGGCTCAACACCACATGGAAGCTGCCAAGGCTTGGGGCTTCCACCCTCTGAAGCAACAGCTCAAGCTGTACCTTGGCCCCTTTTAGTTGCAACTGCAGCAGCTGGCATGCAGGACACCAAGTTCCTAGACTGCACACAGCAGAGGGACACGGGACCTGGCTCACAAAAGCATTTTTTTCCTCCTAAGCCTCTGGGCCTATGATGGGAAGGGCTGCTGCAAAGGTCTCTGACATGTCCTGGAGACATTTTCTCCATTGTGTTGGGGATTAACATTCGGCTTCTCGTTACTAATGAAAATTTCTGCAGCTGGCTTCAATTTCTCCTGAGGAAATGGGATTTTCCTTTCTATCACATTGTCAGGCTGCAAATTTTCTAAACTTTTATGCTCTATTTCCCTTTTAAAACTGAATGCCTTTAACAGCACCCAAGTCACTTCTTGAATTCTTTGCTGCTTAGAAATTTCTTTTCCCTGATACCCTAAATAATCTCTCTCAAGTTCCAATTTTCACAAATCTCTAGGCCAGGAGTAAAATGCTTCCAGTCTCTTTGCTAAAACAAAACAAGTCATCTTTGCTCCAAGTCCCAACAAGTTCCTCATCTCCATCTGATACCACCTCAGCCTGGATTTCTTTGTCTATATTATCATCAGCATTTTAGTCAAAGCCATTCAACTAATCTCTAGGGAGTTCCAAACTTTCCCACATTTTTCTGTCTTCTTCTCAGCCATACAAACTGTTCCAACCTCTGCTTGTTACCCAGTTCCAAATTTGCTTCCACATTTTCAGGCATCTTTTCAGTAGCATTACTCTCTACTGGAACCAATTTACTGCATTAGTTCATTTTCATGCTGCTAATAAAGACATGTCCAAGAATAGGAAATTTACAAAAGAAAGAGGTTTAATGGACTTACAGTTCCACGTGGCTGGGAAGGCCTCACAGTCATGGCAGAAGGCAAGGAGTAGCAAGTCACATCTTAAGTGGTTGGTGGCAGGCAAAGGGAGAGAGAGCTTGTGCAGGGAAATGCCCCCTTATAAAACCATCAGATCTCATAATATTTATTCACCAACACAAGAACAGCATGGGAAAGAACTGTCCCCATGATTTAATTATCTCCTACCAGGTACCTTTTACAATACACAGGAGTTCAAGATGAGATTTGAATGGGGACACAGCCTAACCATATCAAATGGCTAAAGAAATAACAATATAGTTCTTACGTGTGATAGACATTATGCATCCATTAATAAAAACATTTTCCAAGAGATCCATGTGGTTGGAGAAGGGTCAAGATATTTTTTATCAAACAGCAGTGGGTGTAGTAATGCAACTTTAGAGTAGTAATACTGTGAGTAACAAAGATAGGCTCCAAAGTTGGTAATTACGTGGCTAGAATACAACCCCAGGCTCTTGTAGCTCTACATGCTTATTAATGGAACACCACATGGCATTTGTAGTTAGATGAGCTTATAGCTTAAACATATATATTTACTAAATAGTTACTGTAAACACAATATTGAAACACATATGAGGTATATATGCTTATTTTCTTAACTTCAGACTCTCAGTCTACTGTGGGGTGTCCAGCTATCCTCATATTTTTCCTTGTTTTTATGGAGTCTGAAGTTAAGGAAACACTGTAATGGCACATAGCTGACTCTGATGAAACCTAAAATATTGTTTCACCAAGGTCCTGGTAACCAGAGTAGAAATAACAGCTGGGCAGCAGCCCTGTTAGAATGTAGTCTCTGTGCTTTTATTCTTACTTGGATGAGCTGCACTTTACACGAGACCATTGATGATCCACCCAAAATTAGAACTTCAGAGTTGAAAAGAGAGATAAGCAAAATGGGGAGGGGAAGGAAAAAAACTATTAATCAGCACTAAATATTACCCTTCCTTCTCTATTCTCTCAGCAGAGAGCCCAAGAACATCTGATTTTCTATGAAAAAGGAAAAACCTCTGAATAATACAGCCTGTAATTTCATACATGTCCCCACATTCTTACAGGCAGAACTCCAAGAGTTACATGATTAAAAACTTTAATACAGCACCTTCTTTTTATTCTCCCAAGAATGCCTCAAAAGTAGTTCATGTGGCAACTACTAACCGTGGACAATGACAGCATCTGGAACATAACAGTGCAATGTGATTCTAGAGCAACCTAGACTTCAAGAAAAAGGTCTACTATTATTATTGCTGTCTTTCCCCTTCATCTAATTCTCACTCTAATTGCTCACTCACGACATTTTCTTTGGCTGTTTATAAAATTATTTCTGTCCCCATTGAAGAGTAAAGATTTGGTATTTTTGCTACAGGAAAGTGCACTCTAATTTTTAAAAATTTTTATTTTACTTTAAGTCCAGAATACATGTGCAGAATGTGCAGGTTTGTGACACAGATACATATACGTGTGCCATGATGGTTTGCTGCACTGGTCAACCCATCACATAGGTTTTGTCTTGTTTTTTTAGTATTTTATAGTTTTCATTGTAGAGGTCTTCCATTTTTTTTTTATTTTGTGTTTGACTTTAAGTTCCAGGATACATGTGCAGAATGTGCAGGTTTGATATGTAGGTATACACGTGCCATGGTGGTTTGCTGCTCCTATCAACCCATTATCTAGGTTTTAAGCCCTGCATGCATTAGGTATTTGTCCTAATGCTCTCTCTCCCTTTGCTGGCCACCCCTTGAGACAGGCCCTGGTGTGTATTGTTCCCCCTCCCTGTTGTCCATATGTTCTCATTGTTCAACTCCCACTTGCACTATGAATATTTACAGTGGATAATTTTTATCTTTGTCTGAGAATGGCTTGTTAGTTTTCAGCGAATGGAGACTTGCAATCAATTGAGCTGAAATCTTTTTGCAACCTGAATACACAGAGAGAATCTACTTCATTTATTTCCTTCCTCTTCATTTCTTCCTCTTCTTCTTTGCAGAACTTTTCCTTTGGCTAATGATCTTTTGCAGAGAGATATTAACATTTAGACCTTGGCATTCCTCACTCTGTCCTGTCTCCAATGCTGCCTTAGGTGCCTCTGTCAGTGGCTGATCTACTTAGAGAAGAAGGCCAGCCAAAGGAACATTTGGCTGACTGTAAAGTCCTTAAGAGGGAAAAATAAATAACTGAGTTTTGAGAACTAAAGTGAGTTTGATTTAGTGTCATTTTGTTTGTGACTCATTTTTTATTCTTAATTAGTCTCAATTTTACTGGTTTTCTTTATTCTACTCTAAAGGGCAGTTGGTTCTTTTGTTATTTTAAAGCTGTACTGACTTCCACAGCTTTTGCTTGAATCTATTACCTATCAATTACATGGGCTCCTCCCTGAAGAAAACGTGACAAATTTAGCTTCTTACTTTGAAATCATTCTCTTTCATCATCAATGCCTAAATTATAGCGGATAACTGTACCTACTCAGAATTTAATCATATAATCTAAATGTCTAAATTATTTCACATTTTTCATGACATGTTATGACTGTAACCATGTTCATCTTGTCAGCCTCTAGCCATGGTGTAAGGGAAAGTAATCCAAAAGAGATTACCTGACATGTTAATCACTAATAAATCTGAAAAACACTTGTTTGGTCAAGGCCGTCTTTTCCCTTTGTGTAATTCTTTATTTTTTTTTTTAACATCAGTAAGTCCTTCTGAAATGTCAGATTGTCTCTCTGAAAGCTCTGAATAACCAATGTTTATTTCAAAACAGGCACTTGCCAGTATTTTGCTATTTATAGTAAATCTCTGGTTGGCATTTGCATTGATAATCTATCTTTGTTGCTGAAACCATTCAAAGTTCCTGTGTCATATATGGGCTCATTGAGTAGAAAATTCTGCATGCAGATAAGTATACTTTAGCTATAGAAAGCAGCTGTCAGGACACTTTTATATTCCAACAGCAGGGTAGAAATTAATCTCATAGTGGCTTCAATTCCAATTGGCATAATATTCCAGTAATAAATTCCCTGCCCAGATGGAATCATTTTCTTTATCATAAATATTTTAAAACACTTGATTTGTATTAAAGTCATACAGGACTGGAACTAATTTTAGCTATTTTAAAAATTTTAAATGAGCCCCAAACAGAAAAAGCATTTTTGTTATGTAGAATCCAGTTTAAAAAATAGTTTCAAATTTTACAGAAGTATTTCCTAATATGTAAATTATTTAATCAAAAAGAAAAACTCATTAAATGGTAATTTTGCCTGACTTGAAGCACCAAAGAAAAGCACACCTAGTCAGTATTAATTGTATTTCTATCATATGCTTTAATGACACAATAGTCATTGTTTAATATTGAAAGAAATTCTAAAAATACCTATGATTCTTTTCTTCATTTAAGGGCTGAATAGAATTGCATTGCCAACTGGTTTATTAGTTTGCTTTTAAAAAATTATTTTCTTTATAATGTTAAAATAAAAGTTTGTGTAATACAGTCTCATTACCGGTCACATACAGAAAATATCTCACTCCCTGCCTCCCCTTAATGATCTCAGTATGCTCAGGATCATGACCTTAAGGAGGGCAAATACTGGCTTCATCAATCCAATGAGTAGAAGCCAATTCCAGGGTTGACGTTTATTAGTCAGGAATTGCCAGCTTGCAGGAGGTATGATTCAGTATCTTTGGGCTTACATCAACCATCAAAATGCTGTGGAGAGAGAGAGCCTGTCTTCAGGATTGCCAAAATCTGAATCCCATGTGCTGTTACAGATTAATATCAGCCCTAAAATTGTATCTGGAAGTAAACTGGAAAGTAGCCTGGTGTATTCAGTATAAGTATTACACAACCAGACAGGCAATCTAGAAATCAATGATAATTTTTAGGCATGAGCAGATGTTTTGAACTATCTGGAGGAATAATCAATCCCATGCAAGAATCAGGGAAAATGCTTTTATTGTGCTGATATACAAGTTTGTCCTTGTTCCAACTCCTTCTCAGGTATTGATCCTTACACTTTGAAAGATAAAGAGGGCAAGGATGCAATTCTCCAAGCATATTATACATTGCTAGGCATACATTGTATTCTTAGGCACTATGATTTATCTCAAGAGAACAAAACAGTGGAATGGTTTGAGACAGATGAAAATGCTCACAAATCATCGCAGTTTGAGACAGTTCTGGAACTTCACTGAGGTTGACTGGGCCATGCTGTCACCTTCTAGCTGGAGGTGCACCTAGAAATCAGGAAGACCAAATCTTTTAGGAAGCACATGGTGTGCAGCAACTCAAGAAAAATTATTTGTGCAGAATAATGGGGGTCAAAAAGAGAAATTTGATCCTAAAAAAAACCCACAAATATAGTTACAAAGTCTGAAGAAGAATGGAAAATTAACACCAGGATTGTGGTTAGTTTAGGGTCAAAATAAAGCTGTGTTTTCTTTATTACTATTGAAACTAATTCAAATAGTGAGTAGTGCCATTCAAGACTTAAACTGATTTTGTTCCTGAACTGATTAGTTGTTTATTTGATTGATTGATTGATTAAAACTAAGTCTAGCTTTGTTGCCTAGGCTGGAGTACAGTGGGGCAATGTTTGCTCACTGCAACTGCCACCTCCTGGGTTCAAGTGATTCTCCTGCCTCTGCCTCTTAAGTAGCTGGGATTACAGGAGTGAGCCACCACACCTGGCTAATTTTTGTATTTTTAATAGAGATGGGGTTTCATCATGTTGGTCAGGCTGGTCTCAAACACCTGACCTCCATCAATCCACCCACCTCAGCCTCCTAAAGTGTAAGCCACTGGCACGGCCTGGTTGTTTATTTTGAAATTGAATGTAGTTTTGGAGCCATCTAGTCATAGCTTAAGTCACAATGCAGTGGACGTGTACAGCAGAAAGAGAAAAATGAAAAGATTTCTTATTCCATTTTATTCCAATCTATTGTTTATCAGCAGAAATTACACGAGACTGTTCTCTTCTGGACAAATGTTATTTATTCTAATGTAAAAGTTCTTCAGAAAAGGTAGAGGATCCCACAACCCATCCAGTAGATTCTTTCTTATATATACTTCACAAGGGATTTGAAGCACATTTTCTAACTCTGTCTGCTCAGAATAACTAACTAGTCAACCTCTTGTGCATAATAACCTTTATGTGTTGGCTAGAAGATTACTTCTCTTTTTCATTTTTCACTTTATTGCAACATTCCCAGGGCCATTAATGGTGATGTCAAGAAAATTGTAAAGTTCATCAATTTTGGTTCTAAAACTTCAGAAAATTCACACACCAAGAATCACCAATAACTCTTAACCTTATGTACATTCTATATTTAAAAGAAACTTCACTGTGGAGGATCCAAGACGGCCAAATAGGAACAGCTCTGGGAGTGCAGTTCCCAGAAAGAACAATGCAGAGGGTGAGTGTTCACTGCATTTCCAAACGAGTTTTCACTGCCCACAGACCAGGATATTCCCCAAGCAAAAATCTCCATAAGTTTCCAGCATGGCTGCTTCAGCTGGTGCTGTGGGTTGGTGCACAGAAACTCACACAAATCTGGGTGGCAGTTTCAACTGGCACCTGGAACACCTGGGAGACAGAGCAGCCCATTCAACTGAAAGGGAGGGGGCTGAGACAGGGAGCCAGATGATCTGGCTTGGCAGGTACCACCCCTATAAAACAAGCAATCTGAAACGCTCTGGACTGAGAGTTTTGCAGCAAGTGCAGCTGGATCCGGGATGGTTCAGCTTGGTGGGGGGGAGGGCATCTGCCAGTACCGTGGCAGTTCTAACTGCCTCAAGGAAGTTCATGCAGCAGCTGGGCAGAGCACACGGCAGCTCAGCAATGCCTCTGCTGGCAAACTGTGACTAGACTATCTCCACGTGGGGCAGGGCAGTTATTCAAAAAGGCAACAGCACATCAGGAACTTATAAATAAAGCCCAACCATCCTAGAACAGAGCACCTGGGAAAAGAGGCAGTTATGAGTTCTGCCGCAGCAGACTTAAATGTACCTTCACAGCAGCTCTGCATGGAACACGGAGCTCCCAGCACAGCACTTGAGCTCCTATAAGGGACAGAGCTCCTCAAGCAGCTCCCCGACCCCTGTATACCCAAAGAGACACCTCATAAAGGAGAACTCAGGCTGACATCTGGCAGGTACCCTTCTGAGATGAAGATAACAGAAGAAACTGGCAGTAACCCTTACACTTCTGCAGCTGCTGCAGGTGATCCCCAGGTAAGCAGAGTCTGGAGTGGACCTCCAGCAGTCCTATAGCAGAGGGGCCTGAATGTTGGAAGGAAAATTAAGAAACAAAAAGAAGTAGCTTCAACATCAACAAAAAGGATGTTCACTCAGAGACTCCATCCAAAAGTCACCAACTACAAAGACCACAGGTAGATAAAGCCACTAAGATGGGAAGAAACCAGTGCAAAAAGGATGAAAACACCAAAAACCAGAGCACCTCTCCTTCTCCAAGGGATCACAACTCCTCACCAGTTAGGGAACAAAGCTGTATGAAGAATGAATCTGATGAATTGACAGAAACAGGTTTCAGAACGTGGGTAATAACAAACTTCTCAGAGCTAAAAGAACACAAACTAATCCAAAGCAAAGAAACTAAGAACCTTGAAAAAAAGGTTAGGGGAAGTGCTAAGTAGAATAAACAACTTAGAGAATAATATAAATGACTTGATGGAGCTGAAAAACACAACACGAGAACTTCATGAAGCATACACAAGTTTCAATAGCTGAATTGACCAAGCAGAAGAAAGGATATTAGAGACTGAAGATCAACTCAAAGAAATAAAACAAAAAGGCAAGATTAGAGAAAAAAGAGTGAAAAGAAATGAACAAAGCCTCCAAGAAATAAGGGATTATGTGAAAAAACCTACCCTACATTTGATAGGTGTACCTGAATGTGAGGGGAGAGGAGGAATTCAAGCTGGAAAACACTCTTCAGAACATTATCCAGGACAACTTCCCCACCTTAGCAAGTCAGGCCAATATTCAAGTCCAGGAAATACAGAGAATACCACAAAGATATTCCTCAAGAAGAGCAACCCCAAGACACATAATCATCACATTCACCAGGGTTGAAATGAAGGAAAAATGCTAAGGGCAGCAAGAGAGAAAGGTTGGGTTACACACAAAGGGAAGCTCATCAGACTCACAGCGGATCTCTTGGCAGAAACCCTACAAGCCAGAAGAGAGTGGGGGCCAATATTCAATATCCTTAAAGAAAGGAAATTTCAACCTAGAATTTCATATCCAGCCAAACTAAGCTTCATAAGCGAAGGAGAAATAAAATCCTTTATGAACAAGCAATTGCTGAGAGATTTTGTCACCACCAGGCCTGCCTTACAGGAGCTCCTGAAAGAAACACTAAACATAGAAAGGAAAAACCAGTACCAGCCACTCCAAAAACGTACCACATGGTAAAGAGCATCGACACAATGAAGAAACTGTGTCAACTAATGGGCAAAACAACCAGCTAGCATCAAAATGGCAGGACCAAATTCACACATAACAATATTAACCTTCAATGTAAATGGGCTAAATGCCTGCATCAAAAGACACAGACTGGCAGATTAGATAAAAATCAAGACCCATCAGTGTGCTGTATTCAGGAAACCCACCCTCATGTGCAAGGACACACATAGGCTCAAAATAAAGGGATGGAGGAAGATTTATCAAGAAAATGGAGAGCAAAAAAAAGTAGGAGTTGCAATCCTAGTCTCTGATAAAATAGACTTTAAATCAACAAAGATCAAAAGAGACAAAGAAGGGCATTACATAATGGTAAAAGGATCAACCCAACAAGAAGAGCTAACGATCCTAAATATATATGCACCCAATATAGGAGCACCTAGATACATAAAGCAAGTTCTTAATGACCTAAAAAAGAGACTTAGACTCCCACACAATAATAGTGGGAGATTTTAACACTCCACTGTCAATATTAGACAGATCAATGAGACAGAAAATTAACAAGAATATCCAGGACTTGAACTCATATCTGGACCAAGCAAACCTAATAGACATCTACCGAAATCTCCACCCCAAATCCACAGAATATACATTCTTCTCAGCACCACATTTCACCTACTCCAAAATTGACCACATAATAGGAAATAAATCACTCCTCAGCAAATGCAAAAGAATGGAAATCATAACAAACAGTCTTTCAGACCACAGGGCAATCAAATTAGAACTAGGATTCAGAAACTAACTCAGAACTGCAGAGCTTCATGGAAACTGAACAACTGGCTCTTGAATGTTGACTGGATAAACAATGAAATTAAGGCAGAAATAAAGAAGTTCTTTGAAACCAATGAGACCAGGACACAATGTACCAGAATCTCTGGGACACATTTAAAGCAGTGTTTAGAGGGAAATTTATAGCAATAAATGCCCACATGAGAAGTGAGGAAAGATCTAAAATAGACACCCTGTCATCAAAATTGAAAGAGCTAGAGGAGCACCATCAAAAAAAACTCAAAAGCTAGCAGAAGACAAGAAATAACTAAGACCGGAGCAGAACTGAAGGAGATAGAGACACAAAAATGCTTCAAAAAATCAATAAATCCAGAAGTTGATCACAAAATAGACAGACTGCTAGCCAGATTAATAAAAAAAAAAAAAGAGAAGAATCAAATAGATGCAATAAAAAACAATAAAGGGGACATCACCACAGATTCCACAGAAATACAAACTATCATCAGAGAATTACTACAAACAACTCTATGCACATAAGCCAGTAAACCTGGAAGAAATGGGTAAATTCCTAGACACTTGCACCCTCCCAAGCCTAAACCAGGAAGAAGTTGAAACTCTGAACAGACTAGTAACAAGTTAAGGCAGCAATTAATAGCCTACCAACCAAAAAAAGTCCAGGTCCAGATGGGTTCACAGCCGAATTCTACCAGACGTATTAAGAGGAGCTGGTACCATCCCTTCTGAAATTATTCCAAACAACACAAAAAGAGGGAATCCTTCCCAGATCTTTTTATGAAACCAACATCATCCTGATACCAAAACCAGGCAGAGATTCAACATGAAAAGGAAACTTTAGGACAATATCCATGATGAACATAGATTCAAAAATCTTCAGTAAAATACTGGCAAACCGATTGCAACAGCACATCAAAAAGCTTATCCATCATGAGCAAGTAGGCTTCATCCCGGGGATGCAAGGCTGGTTCAACATACACAAGTCTATAAATGTAATCCACCACATAAAAAGAACCAAACACCAAAACCACATGATTATCTCATTTAGATGCAGAGAAGGCCTTTGACAAAATTCAACAGTCCTTTATGCTAAAAATTCTCAATAAACTAGGTATTGAAGGAACATATCTCAAAATAATAAAAGCTATTTATGACAAACCTACAGCCAATATCATACAGAATGTTCAAAAACTGGAAGCATTCTCTTTGAAATCTGGCACTAGGCAAGGATGCCGTCTCTCACCACTCCTATTCAATATAGTATTGGCAGTTCAAGCCAGAGCAATTAGGCAAGAAAAAAAAAATAAAGGGTATTCAATTAGGAAAGGAGGAAGTCAAATTGTCTCTATTTGCAGACAACATGATTGTATATTTAGAAGACCCTATCATGTTAGCCCAAAATCTCCTTAAACTGACAAGCAACTTATGCAAAGTCTCAGGATACAAAACAATGTGGAAAAGCTACAAGCATTCCTGTACACCAATAACAAACTAACAGAGAGCCAAATCATGAGCAAACTCCCATTCACAACTGCTACAAAGAGAATAAAATAACTAGGAATACAACTAACAAAGGATGTAAAGGACCTCTTCAAGGAGAACTACAAACCACTGCTCAATGAAATAATAGAGGACATAAACACATGGAGAAACATTCCATGCTCATGGTTAGGAAGAATCAATATCGTGAAAATGGCCATACTGCCCAAAGTAATTTATAGATTCAACACTATCCCCATCAAGCTACCAATGACCTTCTTCACAGAACTTGAAAAAACCACCTTAAACTTCATATGGAACCAAAAAAGAGCCCACATAGCCAAGACAATCCTAAGCAAAAAGTACAAAGACGGAGGCATCACGCTACCTGACTTGAAACTATACTACAAGGCTACAGTAATCAAAACAGCATGGTACTGGTACCAAAACAGAGATATAGACCAATGCAACAGAACAGATACCTCAGAGGCAATGCCACACATCTACAATCATCTGATCTTTAACAAACAGGACAAAAACAAGCAATGATGAAAGGATTCCCTGTTTAATAAATGGTGTTGAGAAAACTGGCTAGCCATGTGCAGAAAGCAGAAACTGGACCCCTTCCTGACACCTAACACTAAAATTAACTCCAGATGGATTAAAAATTTCAACATAAGACCTAACACCATAAAAACCCTGGAAGAAAACCTAGGCCAAAACCATTCAGGACATAGTCATAGGCAAGGACTTCATAACTAGAACACCAAAAGCATTGGCAACAAAAGCCAAAATAGACAAATGGGACCTAATTAAACTCCAGAGCTTCTGTACAGCCAAAGAAACAATCATGAGAGTGAACCAGAAACCAACAGAATGGGAAAAAGTTTTGCAGTCTACCCATTGGACAAAGGGCTAATATCCAGAATCTACAACAAACTGAAACAGATTTACAAGAAACAAACAAACAAACTCATCCAAAAGTGGGTGAAGGATATGAACAAACACTTTTCAAAAGAAGACATACATGAGGCCAATAAACATACGAAAAGTGTTCATCTTCACTGGTCATTAGAGAAATGCAAATCAAAACCACATTGAGATACCATCTCACGCCACTTAGAATGGTGATCATTAAAAATATCTGGAGACAGCAGATGCTGGAGAGGATGTGGAAAAATAGGAACACTTTTACACTGTTGGCGGGAGTGTAAATTAGTTCAACCATTGTGGAAGACAATGTGGCGATTCCTCAAGGACCTAGAAATAGAAATTCCATTTGACCCAGCAATCCCCATTACTGGGTATATACCCAAAGGATTAATTATAAATCATTCTATTATAAAGACACAGGCACGTGTATGTTCATTGTGGCACTGTTTACAATAGCAAAGCTCTCGAACCAACCCAAATGCCCACTGATGATAGACTGGACAAAGAAAATGTGGCACATATACACCATGGTATACTATGCAGCCATAAAAAAGCATGAGTTTGTGTCCTTTGTAGGGATATGGATGAACCTGGAAACCATCATTCTCAGCAAACTGACACAAGAACAGAAAATCAAACACCACATGTTCTCATTCATAGGCAGGTTTTGAACAATGAGAACACAGGGACACAGGGAGGGCAGCATCGCTCACTGGGGTCTGTTGTGGGGGGTGGGTGAGGCACAGTGGGGGGGATGGGGGAGGCTGGGGGAGGGATAACATGGGGAGAAATGCCAGATATATGTGACGTGGGGAGGGAGGCAGCAAACCACATTGCCGTGTATGTACCTATGCAACAATCCTGCATGATCTGCACATGTACCCCAGAACCTAAAGTACAATAAAAAAAAAAAATGGAAACGAAAAAAAGAAACTTCATTGTTTCAAAACGAAAGCCAGCTGAGTAGCCTGGAGATGCGGAAGCTGTCCTTACATTTAACTTCTTTTCTTATTGTTTGAGACAATCTCCCTCTGTTGCCCAGGCTTGAGTGCAGTGGCACGATCTTGGCTCACTGTAATCTCCAACTCCCAGGTTCAAGCGATTCTCGTGCCTCAGCCTCCCCAGTAGCTATGATTACAGGTGTGTGCCACCATGCCTGGCTAATTGTTGTATTTTTAGTAGAAACAGGGTTTCACCATGCTGGCCAGACTGGTCTCAAACTCCTGACCTCAAATGATCAGCCTGCCTCAGCCTCCCAAAGTGCTGAGATTACAGGCATGAACCACCGCATCCAGTCATTACGTTTGACTTTTAAAGCTCAGATTAATAGCTGGAAATTGCCCACTAGTTACTTCCAGTTTAATACACAGTGCTGCCCCCTACGTGGGGCAGATGATTTGGTGTTTCTCACTAGCCACAGTGCATAAAGGTCTTTGCCATCAGAGAAATACAGTAAACATGAACGTCCAACTTAAAAGAAATTCAATGCAACATATACAGAATTGCCACTCACAGCCTGATAGGAATTTGTGGCAGAAGAGTGGTGGTAAATGGTCACAGAATGTATACACAAAGAGCAACTGAACTGTTCTTACTATTAGATTACAGAGAAGGAAACTGAGGGCCATGGAGTCACTTTTCCAAATTAAGTGGTTAACAGCAGGGTTATTAGTCCTAGCATTTGCACATTAACAGCTAGGCAGTCAGTGCTAGCATGCTGATTACACATACATAACTTATAGTTTACAGCAGGGCCACTGGTCCAAGCATTTGTAAAGTAGTTAACAGCTAGGCAGCCTATGGTAGAATGCTGATTACACATATATAACTTGGTATACCTATAGTGACAACTGGTGATTCCTCTTCCTTAATTCGCCTTGTGAGTCACCCAGGCACAAGTCCCCCAGGAGTGTCATGAGGCAGCACGTCCATAGAATTGATTCTAGTCACATATTTCAGATTCCCTAGATTATGGATTAAGAATTAGGCACTTTGAGATACTCTGCTTCTACGTCTAAGCATCACTGGAGGAGATCTGCTTCTCTTCTAGACTGCATGGAGATGAACTACCCCCCATAAAACACCACAGTTATACCTTCCTTCCAAACTCTCAAATCCTCCAGTGTAAAAACACACTCAAAACACATTCCCTGTAAGTTTGCATCTTAGGAGTTTCTTCTTGACTCTCAAGCCAAGGGAACATATGGATCTGAATGTTTTAGCCCATTATGACATTCAAATCTCTGGATTTAGAAAATACTTGATGTCACTATTGGCATGTGACACTTTGGTTAGTCTAATAGTGACCCGTGAAGCTGGGCTTTAATGCCTGACTATTGCTGCTGCTCCTTTTACTGAAATGCAACAAGCTTGATCACTGAAGAGCATACCAGGAGTCAAACAGGAGAGTTAAAACTAAATTCAATCTCTTTTTTTTCCTTTGAGACAGATTATTCCTCTGTCACCCAGGCTGGGGTGCGGTGGTGCAGTGGTGTGATCTCGACTCACTGCAACCTCTGCCTCCTAGGTTCAAGTGATTCTCCCACCTCAGCTTCCCGAGTACCTGGGACCACAGACATGTGCCACCTACACCTGGCTAATTTTTATAATTTTAGTAGAGATGGAGTTTTGCCATAGCTGGTCTCAAACTCCTGGCCTCAAGTGATCCACCTGCCTCGGCCACCCAAAGGGCTGGGATTACAGGCATTAGCCACTGTGCCAGGCATAAATTCAGTCTTGAAACATAAGCTCCAAGATAAGACACTTACTAAATAAGCAAGATAAGACCCACACAAAGGAAGAGGAGAACTGTGCATAGACTACAACAATGAGAAATGAGCAGGAATTTACATACAACTCTTCCTAACCATGGATTAAAAACAAATAGACATTTCACTTACTGATTCAGTCCATGTTTAGGCCCACATCTCAGATTACAGGGTATGCATCTGCAAAATTGATGACTGGAAAATGCAACTAATTTTGGAAAATGATACCAGATCCTTTAAAGATCTGAGTCAAAGTTCTATGTTTTTTTCAGATTCTGAACTATAAGGAAGCATATGCTCTGTTCAATGAACCTGAAACAAACAGGAGACAGGGAAATACTGGGTAAAAGAGGGCAGTTCCTGGGCAAATGCCCTATTCCCAACTCTGGAAACTTGTAGCCCTAAATGGGAACAGTCCTTTCTGTTTTTGTGCCCCAATTTTGCTTTTTGGTCCACCATGCTCCCCCTTATCCTATATAAACTCAAACCCTGAGGCTCCAAGAGCAGATAAGCAAAGGAGCACAAGAGTGGTGCAGCAGAGAAGGAGAGAAAAGAAAGAGTGTCTGAACATCAAGAGTTCAGCTGGGCTCAGTCGGAGAGGAGATTGGCCATGGAATAGCAGAGCTCCACAGAAAGATCATCTTCCCAATCCATCCCCTTACCAGCTCCCCATCCATCCCACTTACAGCCACCTCCATCATCCAAAAAATCCCTGCATTCACCATCCTTCAAGTCCGTGTGTGATTCTTCCTAGACGTTGGACAAGAACCGGGGTACCAATAGGGCACTGAGCTGTTTAACACTTAAGCCATCTTCAGATGGCAGAGCTAAAGAGCATTGTATCATGCCCACCAGGGCTTCAGAAGCCACAGGCCGCCACCCCTAGAGGCCACCATGGGGCCAGGGCCCAAAAGCAACTGCCCCGGTTCCTGCACCTGCCCCAGCTCCTGCACCTGCCCATCTGTGTGCTCCCCCTTCCATAAGGAGTTTGCGTAGCTGCAGTGGTGGGACAAGACACACCATGTCATATGTCCTGCAAGGGAGGTCAGGGAATTCTCCCATTTCACACCTATTTACTATGGAACCTACACAGGTTTGTTTGTATGGATATTTAAATACTTTTAGACATTTGCTGGATCTGTTTTTGGCCAAGATACTTTACCTCTCTGTGATTTGGTTCTCTTACCTGGAAAACAAGGATCTATTCATTCATTTACTCAAAACCTATCATGGAGCAATAATTACCTGTCTGGCATTTTACACGCTGCAGAGTTGTGTGAGGAAGAAGAGAACATGTGTAGGAAAGCCTTTAAGAAGCAGAAATCATTACATTAATATGTTATTATAATTATCTATCCTATGCTAAAATGATCCCCAAGGAGAAAAATGCCTAAATATGGACAGATTATATAGGAACCAAAAGTAAAGTCTTCAAATAATGCTCTAAGAGATAAATATAAAAGTTTACCAACATCTAGGTAATGTTCAGTTTTCAAATTTAAAGTTTAGACCGAAGTTTCTGCTGATTCTCCAATGTATAACAGTACACGTAGCCATTTTTTGATAGCCTATTGTGTGCTATTATAGATAAGGGCTAGGTATTTTATACATATTCTTATGTTAAATTTTAATTATCAGCACAATCTCATTAAGTAAAGATTGTTATTTTCAATTTCAGATGAGGATAGGGAGACACAGAAATTAAGCTGTTTGCCTGAGGTCACTCCCCTGGTTAGTAGAAGAGCTGGGCTGTGAGCCTCTAGCAGTCAGACAACAGGCTATGGTCTTATGCACTACACTGCACAACACTGAAAGGGACAGCTATACTGGAATGTATTATAATTTTGAATGTCATTATGGAACCCCTGGTCGAAGAACTTTGTTATTGAGAGGTCAATTATTTCATCCCTGTTCCCTTTGTGCATCTGTGAGATAATAGGGCAGAATTTTAATTGATGTTTTGTTCAGGAATGAGTATTGCTCATGTAAATACTATCAAGGAGAACCCTATTTTAAACTTTCTACCACATTTTTCCCAAGTATAAAGGCTTTCAAGAACAAACATTATCACAGATTGCGACTCAACAGTGAATGCCTTAAAAATCTGCACAGTTATATCTAAAATAAGCCAAATATATGAAAAAAAAGTCCACTTCAAAAACTTAATGAAGGCAATTTGTCAACAATTTCACACGTCATTTGCCCACAATCTTTGAACAGAAGGTTTCTTAATATACCCTTTCCCCTTGTGAACTTCTGGTCTTATGCATTTTAGTGATTCATTAATCATCATCTGCCCCCAAAACTGAGTTGGAGGGAGAATACATAGAAGATAAGAGAACTGTGAAAATGTATTCTATGCTTTTTTTTTAAACATAATGTCAGAGAAATGCACACAGAATAACATGCGTCTTTAAGATCAGAGGCTGATCTAAGACTTGGAGTGAATTTGTCATACAAAAGTTTAGAAAAACTCAAGTCACCTAAGAATCCCTGGATCTTAGACTCCTAAAATTTCTGTAGCAAGAAAGAGAAAAGAGAGAATAGCATAGAATCAGTTATGGGCGAGTGAATATGACTCAACACAGAAAAACAAGCAAAGCCTCCAGGGGCACATATTCTTTAAATAATTAACCAGAAACTCTTTGCAGAAGACCTACTTATCAAATAACTAACTTTAAACCATTACTGTTGATTGTCAGCATGCATTTGTAACCAAAACGCCTGAGGGATAAGTTGATGGAAAGTAATTAATAAGACCAAGAATAAGGTTGACTGCATGTAACTGATACTATTTGTAAATCTGGGACTCATAAAGGATTGTACTGATTGACGGTGGAGACACAGATGTTTCTGCTATTTTAGTAAAGGGAAAAAGTGAAAGAACACACCACCCCACAGAAAAGGGGTTGCAAAACATGTAGAGCTGCAGTGCTTACCACAGAAACAATTTTCAGTTATGTTTTTAATGTAAAGTACAATTTCCCTATTGCACACTTTGGGCAGCCCACATATGGGACTCAGGTGTGGCATCTACATTGACAAATAAACATCGTTTTAAAAAATTTGTACAAATGTAAGTGGTACAAGTATAGTTTCATTATGTGGATATATTGCATAGTGATGAAGTCTGGGCTTTTTGTATATCCATTACCCGAATGATATACGTTGATGATAAGTAACGTATCATCCCTCATTCCCCTCACCCTTCCAACCCTTTCAAGTCTCCAGGGTCTATGTTTTTCACACTCTATGTCCATGTGCACACATTATTTAGCTTCCACTTATAAGTGAGAACATGTGATATATGACTTTCTGTTTCTGAGTTGTTTAACTTAAGACAATGGCCTCCAGTTCCATCCATGTTTCTGCAAAAGACATAATTTCATTCTTTTTTTATGGCTTAATAGTATTTTATGCTGTGTGTGTGTGAATATATATATACACACCATATTTTCTTTATCCAATCAAGTGTTCATGAATACACATTTCTGTACATGAATAATGATCAAGCAGAAAAACACATAAAGAAGCCAGTCCCCTTTACAATAACTGCAAAAAATTACCTAGGAATAAATGTAAACATGGATTTCAAAGCTCTCTACAAGGAAAACTACAGAACACTAATGAAAGAAATTGCAGATGACACAGACAAATGAAAAATCTTCCATGCTCATGGATCAGAAGAATTAATATTATTAAAATGATGATACTGCCCAAAACAGTCTACAGATTCAGTGCAATCTCTATCAAAATACCAATGGCATGTTTCACAAACTTAGAAAAAAAAATCTTAAAATTCATGTGAAACAAAAAACAGCCCAAATAGCCAAAAAGCACAAAAGCACAATTCTTGAGGTATCACATTACCTGACTTCAAATTATATCACAAGGCTATAATAACCAAAGCAGTATAGTACTGATATAAAAACAGGCACATACATCAAGAGAACAGAATAGAGAATCCAGAAATAAAGCCACATATATAACCAACTGATCTTTCACAAAATCAGCAAAAATGTACTACACTGGGGAAAGGCTACCCTTTGCAATAAAAAAATGGCGCTGGAAAAATAGGATTGTCATATGCAAAATAATGAAACTGGACCAGCTGTCTCTCACCATACACAAAAATCAATTCAAAATGAATTACAGACTTAACTGTAGGATCTGAAACTATAAAAATACTAGGATAGTAGTTTGATAAGACAAGGTGAAATGTACACTTGACCTGGCATATTGGAGAGATTTATTATGGGTATTTGCTCACATGACTATGGAGACAGAGAAGTCTCCTAAACCTGCTAAATAACCAGGAAAGGTGGTAGTGTATTTCAGTCCAGGTCCAAAGCCCCCTGAAAACCAGGGGGCTTGCTGATTGTAAGCCCCAGATTGCAAATGCTGGAGATCCAGGATCTCCAGTGTTCAAGGGCAGGGGAATATGGATGGTTAAGCTCAAAAAGGGAGAGAAAATTTACCTTTCTTCTGCCTTTTTTTCCTGTTTGGGTTCTCAACAAATTGGATAATGCCCATCCATGCTAGTAGGGTGGGTCTTTTTTACTCAGTCCACTGATATAAATTCTAATCTCTTCCTGAAACACCCTCATATACACTCCCAGAAATAATGTTTAATTAGCTGTCCAAGTATTCCTTAACTCAGTCAAGTTGACACATAATTAACCATCATGGCCTGATAGCCAGATAATTCAGCAAAATGAATCATGACCAGTGAAAATAGAAAAACTGATCAAAGACTAGGAAACTGGTAGAAGACTTGGAAAAATGATGAAATAAATCATCTAGATGATTTTCTTCCTTCAATTCATTTTCTCAGCAAAAGGACGCATTGTGTTTTCGAAACTATTTGAATCATAATCATTCACAGTACTGGTGACGTAATGTATTTGGCATATGTTTGTGTGTGTATGTCTTTCCATGTATACATATTTATATTTATTCTTGTGAGTGCTTTTTCAGAATGAAGTTTTTGAGCTACACTTATTCCTCACCTTTTCAAACTTAATTTTACTAGTATTTTCTGAATTTATCAAAGATGTTAGTGGAAGGATAATTTGGCAAAGGTCAAGTGGTTACTATTTACATTTAGACAGACGTCAGAAAACGCATTGGTATGTAACAGACAAGCCCTAGATGAGTTCCTATGTTCATGCCCTGGATAACCTGCTCCCCTTGAGTGTGAGAGGGACCTGTTACTTGCTTCTAACCAACAGATTATGGTAAAGGTCATGGAATGTCACCCCCATGATTATGTTATGATATATACACATATGCATACACAACACTGCACTTGCTCATCACATGTGGGAGCTTGTGCCACATAGGAATTTCCATCTCAGAGTTATAATGCTTTGATTTTAAGCAATGACCAACCACAGGGTCTAAATGAGATACATGAAACAATCTTGAAAAAGAACAGAGTAGAAAGACTTATACTTTCTGACTTTAAAACTTACTACAAAGCAATATTAATGATGACAGCGTGGTTCTGGCACACAGATAGCCATAGAGATCAATAAATTAGAATTAAGATTTCAGGAATAAACTCACTAACATGCAATAAGAAAACATCTGAAAGTATAAAAGCCACTGGTAAAATTAAATATGTAGATACATCTAGAATACTCTAATACCATAATTGTAGTGTGCAATCTTCTCATTATTCTAGTAGAAAGGCCAGTAGATAGGTCTATCAAAACCAGTAATATCTACAACCTGTTAAGAGAAAGGAAATATACAACATGTAAATTGAGACAACATAAAGTCAAAATGGGGGAGAAACAGGTAAAATGTAGAGGGTTACCTTTTTACATTCTTTCTTTGTGATCTAAGATAAATTCTCATCTCTTTAAAATAACTTGTTATATTTATAACTTGTTTTTGTCAGCCTCATGGTAATCACAATAGATCCATGATAGATTTGCTAAACATAAATGACAAAAAATAAAAACATACTACTAGAGAAAATCACTTAACCACAGAGAAAGACAATAAGAAAGTAGGAAGGGAAAAGAGGAGTTAAAAAGCAACCAGAAAATAAGCCACAAAAATATCAGTATTACTCATCAATAATAATGCTGACGGTATATTTAGACTCAATTCTCCCATGAAAAGGCATAGAGTGGCTGAACGGATGCAGAAAGAACACCTAACTATATGCTACCTACAGGAAGCGCACTTCACCTATAAGGAAAGGATACACATAGGCTGAAAGTGAAGAGGTAAAAAATATTCAATGCGACTGAAAACCAAGAAAGAGCAGGAGTAGTTATACTTAAATAGAATAGACTACAAGTAAAAGACTGTAAAAAGAGACAAAGGAGATCATTATGTAATAACAAAGGAGTCAATTTATACTTATAACAATTATAAATATCTAGGCAGTAACACCAAATCTCTCAAGCATATAAGGCAAACATTAATAGATCTAAAGAGAGAGATAGACTGCAATACAATAATACTAGGGGACTTTAACACCCCATTGTCAGTAATGCACAGAGCATCCAGACAGAAAATCAACAGAGCAACTGTGAAGTTAAACTACACACTAGATTGAATAGCCCTAACTGATATTTACAGAACATTTCCCTCAACTGCAGCAGAATACACATTCTTTCATCAGCACATAGAACATTTTCCAAAATGGGTTATAGTTTAGGTTGGAAAACAAGCCTGTACAAGTTCAAAAATGTAGAAATCATATTAATTATCTTCTCTGATTACAATGGAAGAAAACTAGCAATCAATAACAAGAGGAACTTTGGAAAGTACACAAACACATGGAAATTAAACATGTTCCTGAACAACCAATGAGTCAATGAAGAAATTAAGAGGGAAATTTAACGTTTCTTAAAATAAATTAAAATGGAAAATACAACATCCAGGATTTATGGAATATGGCAAAAACAATACTGAGAGGAACATTTGTAGCAATAAATGCCTACATCAGCAAAGTAGAAAGACTTCAAATAAATAATCCAATGATATACCTGAAGTAAATAGAAAAGCGTGAACAAATGAAACCCAAGATTAGTGAAAGGAAAAAAGAACAAATATCAGAGCAGAAATAAATAAAACTAAGATCACAATACAGAAGATTAACAAAACAAAAAATTGGTTTTCTGAAATGATAAAATTGACAAACTTTAGCTAGACTAAGAAAAAAAAACAAACAAATCAGAAAACCCAAATAAACAAAATCAGAAACAAAAATGGAGATACAACAGAGACCATAGAGATATTTTTAAAAATCACTAGAGACTATTATGAACAGCTACATGCCAACAAACAGGAAAACGCAGAAGAAATGGATAAATTCCTGAACACATACAACCTACCAAGATTGAATAATGAAGAAATAGAAAATCTCAACAAACCAATAATGAATAATTAGATCAAAGCCATAATAAAAAGGCTCCCACCAAAGGAAATGCCAGGACTGCAGAATTATAGAAAACATTTAAAGAAGAATTAATACCACTTTTCAAACTCTTCAAAAAAATTGAAGAGAAGTGAATATTTCCAGACTCATTCTATGAGGCCAACATTATCCTAATAACAAAACCAGGCAAGGACACAACCAAAAAAAAAAAAAAAAAATAGGAAACTACAGGCCAATATCACTGATGAATAGACATGCAATAATCCTCAACAAAATACAAGCAAGCAGAATTCAACAGCACATTAAAAAGATCATTTACCAGGATCAAGTGAGATTCATCCCAGGAATACAATGATAGTTCAACATATGCAAATCAATACATGTGATACCTTACATTAACAAAATCAAGAACAAAAAACATATTATTTCAATAGATGTTAAAAAATTATTTCATTAAATTTAACATTACTTTATGATTAAAACCCTCAACAAGTTAGATGGAGAAGGAGCATACTTCAGAATAATAAAGGCTATCTATGAGAAATCCATAGCTAACATCATACTGAATGGAAAAAATTGAAAGCCTTTCCTTTAAGATATGGAACAAGACAACATATCTATTGTCACCACTTTTATTCAACATAATACTGGAAGTCCCGGGCAGAGCAATCAGAGAAAAGAAGGAAATAAAGAGCATCCAAATTGGTAAAGAAGAAGTCAAATTAGCCTCGTTTGCTGAAGACATGACTTTATACTTAGACAAACATAAAGATTCCACCAATAAACAGTTAATTCCATAAAGGAATTCAGCAAAGTTGCAGAATTCAAAATCAACCTACAAAAATTAGTGGCATTTAAATCTGAACAGCTAACAATCTTAAAAAACATCAAGATATTAATTCCATGTATAATAGCTACAAAGAATATGAAATACCTAGAAATAAATTTAATCAAAGAAGAGAAAGATCTATAAAGGGTAAAGCATGAAACACTGATGAAAGAAATTGAAGAGAGGACACACAAAAAATAAAAAGGTATTTTATGCTCATGGATCAAGAATTAGTGTTGTTAAATAAAAATTCTGCCCAAAGCAATTTTCTCAGTATAATACCAATGTCATTTTTCAGAGAAATAAAATAAATAACTCTAAAATTTATATGGACCCACAAAAAAATCCCAAATAGTCAAAGCAATTCTGAGCAAACAGAATGAAGGAGGATACATCACACTCTTGACATTGACCAATTGGACAGAATAGAGAAGTTAAATATAAATCCATGCATTTATAAGCCAATTCATTTTTAACAAAGGCACGAAAACATAGAATGAGGAAAAGAATAGTCTCTTTCAATAACTGGTGCTGGGGAAAACTTGTTAGCCATATGCAGAAGAATGAAACTAGATCCCCATCTCTCACTTGTATACTAAAATCAAATAAAAATGGATTAAAGACTTCAGTCTAAAACTGGAACTCTGAAACTGCTAGCAGAAAACACTGAGCCAATGCTCTGGGGCGTTAGTCTGGGAAAATATTTTGTGAAAGATCTGAAAAACAAGGGCAAACAAAGCAAAAATTGACAAATGAGATTACATCCATTTGAAAAGCATCTGTTCAGCAAAGTCTACAGTGAACAAAGTAAAAAGACAACCTGCAAAATGGGGAAAAATATTTACAAACTATTCATCCAATAAGGGTTTAATAACCAGAATATATAAGGAACTCCAACAACTCAATAGCAAAAAAAAAAAAAAAAAAAAAATTCAATTAAAAATAGGCAAATTGGCTGAATAGATATTAGTCAGGTTTCTTTAGAGGGACAGGACTAATAGACGCGAAAGAGAGTTTATTAAGGAGTATTGACTCACACAATCACAAGGTGAAGTCCCACAATAGGCCATCTGCAACCTGAGGAGCAAGGAAGCCAGTCTGAGTCCCAAAACCTCAAAAGTAGTAGAGCTGACAGTGTGGCCAGTCTGTGGCTGACGGCTCAGCTGGAGAGTCCCTGATGTAGGTCTAAGAGTCCAAAAGCTGAAGAATTTGGAGTTCAATGTTTGAGGGCAGGAAGCATTCAGCACAGGAGAAGAGTATAGCCTGGAAGACTCAGCCAGTCTAGTCCTTCCATGTTCCTCTGCCAGCATTTATCCTAGCTTCATTGGCACCTGACTAGATGGTGTCCACCCAGATTGAGGGTGGGTCTGCCTTTCCCAGTCCACTAACTCAAATGTTAATCCCCTTTGGCAACACCCTCACAGACACACCCAGGAACAATATTTTGCATCCTTCAATCCAATCAAGTTGACACTCAATATTAACTATCTCTTAAAAGAAGACATGTAAATGACCAACAGTTATAGGAAAAAATGCTCAACATCACTAATCATCAGAGAAATGCAAATCAAAACCACAATATCATCTCACTGGTTAAAATGGCTTTTATCAAAAAGGCAGGCAATAACTGACATGTAATTCTGGTGAGGATGTGGAGAAAGGTGAACACATTTACTGTTTTGATGAGAATGTAAATTATCATTTTTTTTGAGACAGAGTCTCATTCTGTCACCCAGGTTGGAGTGCTGTGGTGCAATCTCAGCTCATCGTAACCCCCTCCTCCCAGGTTCAAGCAATTCTTGTGCCTCAGCCTCCCAAGTAGCTGGGATTACAAGAGTGCACCACCATGCCTGGCCCTGGCTAGTTTTTGTATTTTTAGTAGAGACAGGGTTTTATCATGTTGGCCAGACTGATCTCGAACTTCTGACCTTAGGTGATCTGCCTGCCTTGGCCTCCCAAAGTGCTGGGATTACAGGCATGAGCTACCATGTCTGGCTGAGGATGTAAATTAGTACAGCCTCTATAGAAAGCTTAAGCAGTTTCTTCCCAAACTAAAAACAGAACTACCATATGATACAGCATTTTTACTACTGAGAGAAAGGAAAATCAATATACCAAAGAGATATCTATCTGTCTATGTTTATTGCAGCACTAATCACAATAGTTAAAATGTAGTATCAATTTAAGTACCCAAAAATGAATGAATGGATTAAAAATTGTAGTATATATACACGGTGGAAAGAGTGTAAAACGATAAAATCACAAAAATCCTGTCATTTGTAGCAATATGGATGGAACTGGAGACTGTTAGCTTGTAAAGAAACTCAGACATAGAAAGACAAATATTACATGTGCTCACTCACATGTGGGAGCTAAAAAAGTGGATCTAATGAAAATAGAAAGTAGGTTGGTTACTGGAGAAGACGAAGGGAATAAGGAAGGGGGAAATAAAGAGTATCATTAATGGCTACAAATATACAGTCTGGTGTTAGAAATAAGATCTAATATTTAATAGATCATGATGACAACTAGAGTTTACAATGTCTATTGTATAGTTCAAAAAAGCTAGAAGAGAATAATTTGAATATTTCTAGCATAAAGAAATATTTAAGATGATAGATATCCCAATTACACTGATTTAATTTTTACAAATTCTGTAAATGTATCAAATTATCAGATGTACCCAGAAAAAAGAAAAGATAATTGACATGGTTTGCCCCTGTGTCCTCACCCAAATCTCATCTAGAATTGTAATCCCCACATGTTGAGGGAGGGACCTGCTGGGAAGTTATCTAATCATGGGAGCAGTTTCCCCCATTTGTTCTCATGGTAGTGAGGAAGTTCTCATGAGAGCTGATGGTTTTAAACTGTCGAACTTTCTCTTTCTCTCTGTCTCTTTCTTTCTCTTGCCACCATGTAAGACATGCCTTGCTTTCCCTTTACCTTCCACTGTGATTTTAAGTTTCCTGAGGCCTCCCCAGCCATGCAGAACTGTGGTTCAATTAAACCACTTTTCTTTCTTAATTGCCCAGTCTCAGGTAGTACTGTTATAGCTGAATGAAAATGGACTAATAAAATGATTGACATTATTAGCCATTGGAGAAATGCAAATCATAACCACAATGAGATACTCATTCATACCCAGTAGAATGGCTAAAATTTAAAAAATGGGTAACATGTTGACAGGGATGTGGCAAAATTAGAAGCCTTATACACTTTTGGTGGGAATATAAAATGGTACATCTATTAGGTTGGTACAAAAGCAATTGCTGTTTTTGCCATTAATTTTCATGAAAAAATGGCAATTACATATATGTATATAAATATATATACACACACACATATATACATATAATTTTTTTTGTACTTTAGGTTCTGGGGTACATGGGCAGATCATGCAGGATTGTCATATAGGTACATACATGGCAAGGTGGTTTGCTGCCTCCATCACCCCGTCACCTATATCTGGCATTTCTCCCCATGTTATCCCTCCCCAACCTCCCCCACCCCTTGCTGTCCCTCCCCTAGCCCCCCCCCCAACAGACCCCCGTGTGTGATGCTCCCCTCCCTGTGTCCATGTGTTCTCATTGTTTAACACTGACCTATGAGTGAGCACATGCAGTGTTTGATTTTCTGTTCTTGTGTCAGTTTGCTGAGCATGATGGTTTCCAGATTCATCCATGCCCCTACAAAGGACAAGAACTCATCATTTTTTATGTCTACATAGTATTCCATGGTGTATATGTGCCACATTGTCCTTGTCCAGTCTATTATCAATGGACATTTGGGTTGGTTCCAGGTCTTTGCTATTGTAAACAGTGTCACAATGAACATATGTGTGCATTTGTCTTTATAATAGAACAATTTATAATCCTTTGGATATATATCCAGTAATGGGATTGCTGGGTCAAATGGAAATTCTATTTCTAGGTCCTTGAGAAATCGCCACACTGTCTTCCACAATGGTTGAACTAATTTACACTCCCGCCAACAGTGTAAAATTGTTCCTATTTATCCACATACTCTCCAGCATCTGTTGTCTCCAGATTTTTTAATGATTGCCATTCTAAGCGGGGTGAGATGTTATCTCAATGTGGTTTTGATTTTCATTTTTCTAATGACCAGTGATGATGAGCATTTTTTCATATGTTTGTTGGCCTCATGTATGTCTTCTTTTGAAAAGTGTCTGTTCATATCTGTCGCCCACTTTTGAATGGGTTTGTTTTTTCTTGTAAATCTGCTTTAGTTTTTTGTAGATTCTGGATATTAGTCCTTTGTCAGATGGGTAGATTGCAAAAATTTTTTCCCATTCTGTTGGTGGCCAGTTCACTCTAACGATTGTTTCTTTTGCAGTACAGAAGCTCTGGAGTTTAATTAGGTCCCATTTGTCTATTTTGGCTTTTGTTGCCAATGCTTTTGGTGTTTTAGTCATGAAGTCCTTGCCTATGCCTATGTCCTGAATGGTTTTGGAAAAAATGACAATTACTTTTGAACCAACCTAATACTTTGGAAAACAATCTTGGAGTTGTTGAAAAGGTTAAAGATAGAGCTATCATACAATGTATTAATTTCACTTCTAGCTATATACTCAAAAGAAATAAAAATTTATGCCCACCCAAAGAGTTGTACATAAATATTTACAATTTTTTATTGTAACCAAAATATAGAAAAATCTTAAAGTCCACCAACTGATAAATTGATAAACAAATATAGCATATTCATGCAATGGAATACTATTCAGTCTTAATATGTAATGAAGTATAGACACATGCTACAACATGGATGAAACTGGAGCATGTTGTGCTAAGTGAAAGAAACAAATGACAAAAGACCACAGAGTATACAATTCAATTCATACAAAATGTCAGAACAGGGAAATCTATATATAGTCAAAGTAGATTAGTGGTTGCTTAGGGCTGGAAAAAGGAATGGAGTAAGAGGAAAGAAATAGTTAAGGTTATAGGGTTTCTTCTTAGGTGATGAAAATGTTTGAAAACTGACTCTGAGAATGCTTATATGTATCTATGAACATACTGAAGACAATTCAATTGTATACTTTAAAAGGATGAATGTAATTGTGAATTATATATCAATAAAGCTGTCTTAAATGTGACATAATAAATAAGATTTATATAGAAAGTGTAAGTGAAGACAAGACACATTTGAGACACTGTTCAGTTATTTCTCAACATGACTTCTGGTATTATACAAAGAGGTAAATTTGACTAGCTAATCACCAAGTGTAGGGCACTCAACTTGACTTGAGGGTAATAAAATCAGATGGTGATAGATCACATTAGAAACGTTATTGCCGGGAAATTTCTCAAACACAGCTTCTGTAATCAGTGACCCATTTTCAAGATGAATAAGGTGACACAACACTTGAGTTGGCAAAGAGATGTGGTTATCAAGATGTGAGATGCAGCTAAGCTAATTTTGATTATTTTTAGTGGCCATTCACAATCAAGAAACCATTTTTTCCTCCCTGTGGTATTACTTTACATTCCATATAGTGTCTTGATCAAGAATTTTAATTTTTTTCCCAAGACACACATGGATTGCATTGGCATTTACTATTTTTTAAATCTTTATGGAAAAATTATGAAAACCTAAGAAATAAGGGAAATGAACTAGCATGATCTACATGGTGACATAATTAGGAGTGGGTTTATATTTCTTTATAAACTTATAAAATGGTTTCAAAAGAAGATTATGGTTAATATTAAAAGATCAGCTGTAGAGGAAAATTTGAAAGATTTTTACTTTTGTGGTTATGTCTGTCAGTTTGTATAGTCTGTTCATTGATGAGAGCACTCAGAACTGGTAATGTATTAATACCAGCTCTTAAGAATTCTACCATTCTCATGGCTATTTGATATTGTGTGATTAAGCATTATTCTAATATCTTAAGATGAAGAGTCAGTGGTAGGAAACAAGAATTTTTTTTACAGGAACATTCTACCACAGGCCCGGAAGTCACTACTGTTTGACAGTCTAAAAAGTGTCATCAAGAAGACAAGTTAAATGCCAGTTGTCCTTTTTCTATCTGATCTAAAGAGTCTCACCAATGATTGTCTTTGATGAAAAAAAGAAAGAAATTTGAAAAAACATAGGAAAATTTGAAGGTATTTTTGTTGTTGTGTTTGTTCTTGCTTTAACAATTTACTTTATGTTTTGGGCACTTTTTTGTACAGGTACAAGTAGCATTGTGCTAAAATTTGGATGTATTCCTAAATATTTCTAGAATTCATTATTCATTCTATTCTTCATTCAACCCAGCAAGTTTTTCTTGAAGCATTGGAAAATTCTGAATAGAAGTTGCTGATTTTGAACGGCCTCTTCAAAAGTAACGTTGCTTTATTTATTTATTTTTAATTTTTAAAACGTTTGTGGGTACATAGCAGGTGTATATATTTATGGGGTATGTAAAATATTTTGATATAGGCATGCAATGTAAAATAAGCACATCATAGGGTATGGGCTCTCCATTGCTCAAGCATTTATCCTTTGAGTTGCAAGCAATCCAGTTATACTCTTTAAGTTATTTTTAAGTGTACGCTATTGTGCTATCAAATAGTACTTCCTATTCGTCCTTTCTAACTATTTTTTTGTATCCATTAACTTTCACCACTTCCCCCGCACCATCCATTTTATCCCTGGAAAGCCTTTCCAAGAAGGTTGGGTACAAACAAGCCCAGACAATGAAGACTACAATAAATGCCCAACTCTTCAACCTAGACACTGAAGAACATCTACTAGCATCAACACCATCCAGAAAAACATGACCTCACCAAATGAGCTAAATAAACCACCAGGGTCCAATCCCTGAGAAACAGAGATGTGTGAGCTTTCAGACAGAATTCAAAATAGCTTTGTGAAGGAAACTCAAAGAAATTCAAGATAACACAGAGAAGAAATTCAGAATCCTATGTGGTATGGTTTAGCTCTATGTCCCCACCCAAATCTCATCTTGGATTGTACTTCCATAATTCCCATGTGTTGTAGGAGAAGCCCAGTGGGAAATAATTGAATCGTGGCAGTGGTTTCCCCCCATGCTGTTCTTGTGGTAGTAAATAAGTCTCCCAAGATCTGATGGTTTTATCAGGGATTTCCACTTTTGCATTTTTCCCATTCTCTCTTTGCCTGCTGCCATCCATGTAAGACAGGACTCTTTCCTCCTTGCCTTCTGCCATGATTATGAGGCTTCCCCAGTCATGTAGAGCTGTAAATCCAATTAAACTTCTTTCTTTGTAAATTGCCCAGTCTCAGGTATGTCTTTATTAGGAGTATGAAAATGGACTAATGCAGTATACTGGTATCAGTAGAATGGAACACTCTGAAAAGATACCCGAAAATATATAATTAACTTTGGAATTTGGTAACAGGCAGAGAATGGAACAGTTTGGAGGACTCAGAAAACAGGAAAATGTGGGAAAGTTTGGAATTCCCTAGAGACTCGTTGAATGGCTTTGCCCAAAATGCTGATAGCAATATGGACAATAAGGTCCAGGCTAAGGTGGTCTCAGATGGAGATGAGGAACCTGTTGGGAACTGGAGTAAATATGACTCTTGTTATGTTTTAGCAAAGAGACTGGTGGCATTTTGCTTCTGTCCTAGAGATTTGTGGAAGCTTGAACTCGAGAGAGATGATGTAGGATGTCTGGTGGCAGAAACTTCTATAAGCAACAAAGCATTTAAGATGTGACTTGGGTGCTGTTAAAAGCATTCATTTTAAAAGGGAAACAAGGCATAAAAGTTTGAAAAATGTTCAGCCTGACAAGGTGATAGAAAAAAAAATCCCCTTTTCTGAGGAGAAATTCAAGCCAGGTGTAGAAATTTGCATAAGTAACCAGGAACCAAATGTTGATCCCCCAAGACAATGGGGAAAAGGTCTCCAGGGCATGTCAGAGATCTTCACGGCAGCCCCTCCCATCATATGACTGAAGGCTGAGGAGGAAAACGTGGTTTAGTTGGCCAGGACCAGGGTTCTTGAGCTGTGTGAAGCCTAGGAACTTGGTACTCTGCATCCCAGCTGCTCCAGCCATGGCTGAAAGAGGCCAAGGTACAGCCTGGGCCATGGCTTCAGATGGTACAAGCCTCAAGCCTTGGCAGCTTCCATGTGGTGTTGAGCCTTTGGGTGCACAGAAGTCAAGAATTGAGGTTTGGAAATGTATGCCTAGATTTCAGAAGATGTATGGAAACACCTTGATTCCCAGGCAGAAGTTTGCTGCAGAGTGGGGCTCTCATGGAAAACCTCTGCTAGGGCAGTGCAGAAGGAAAATGTGGGGTCAGAACTCTCACACAGAGTCCCTACTGGGGCACCACCTAGTGGAGATGTGAGAAGAGGGCTGCCACCAACCTCCAGACCCCCAGAATGGTAAATCCACTGACACTTTGCACCGTGCACCTGGAAAAGCCACAGATACTCAACATCAGCCTGTAAAAGCACCCAGGACGGAGGCTGTACCCTGCAAAGCCACAGGGGTGGAACTGCCCAAGACCATGGGAACCCATCTCTTGCATCAGCCAGTGTGACCTGGATATGAGACATGGAGTCAATAGAGATCATTTGGAGTTTTGAGATTTGACTGCTCCCCTGGATTTTGGACTTGCATGGGCCCTGTAGCCCCTTGGTTTGGCTGATTTCTACTATTTGGAAATGTTGTATTCACCCAATGTCTATGCCCCACGTTGGATCTATGAAATAACTAGCTTGCTTTTAATTTTACAGGCTTATAAGTAGAAGGGACTTGCCTTGTCTCAGATAATACTTTGAGCTGTGGACCTTTGAGTTAATGTTGAAATGAGTTAATGTTTGGGGTCTGTTGGGAAAAGATGATTGATTTGTTTTGAAATGTGAGGACATGAGATTTGGTAGGGGCCGGGGTGGAGGGGAATAATATGGTTTGGCTCTGTGTCCTCACCCAAATCTCATCTTGAACTCTATTTTCACAATTTATAATTTCCATGTGTTGTGGGGAGGGACCCAGTGGGAGATAGTTGAATCATGGGGGTGGTTTCCCCCATACTGTTCTCGTGGTAGTGAATAAGTCTCATGAGATCTGATGGTTTACCAAAGGTTTCTGCTTTTGCATCTTCCTCATTCTCTCTTTGCCTGCTGACATCCACGTAAGATTGGACTTGCTCCTCCTTGCCTTCTGCCATAACTGTGAGGCTTCCCCAGCCACGTGGAACTGTAAGTCCAATTAAATCTCTTTCTTTTGTAAATTGCCCTGTCTCAGGTATGTCTTTATCAGCAGCATGAAAATGAACTAGTACACTATTAAATAAATCTAACAAAAATACTGAAACAATTAAAAAGAATCAAACAGACATTCTGGAGCTGAAAAAATACAATCTGCATATTGAAGAAAGCATGGAAGCCTTTCAATAGCAGAATTCATCAAGTAGAAGAAAGAATTAGTGAGGCTGAAGGCAAGCTATTTAAAAATATATGGTCAGAGGAGACAAAAGCAAAAAGAATAAAAAACAATAAAGCCTGCCTACAACATCTAGAAAATACGCTTAGAAGAACAAATATAAGAAGTATTGGCCTTAAAAAGGAGATAGAGAAAGAAATAGGGGGTAGAAAATTTATTCAAAGGGTAATAACATAGAACTTCCCAAACCTAAAGAAAGATATCAATATCCAAGTACAAGAAGGTTATAGAACACCAAGCAGATTTAACTGAAAGAAGACTACCTCAAGGCATTTAATATCAAATACCCAAAGGTCAAGGATAAAGAAAGAATGCTAAAAGCATCAAGAGAAAAGAAACAAATAACATACAATAGAGCTCCAATATGTCTGGTAGCAGGCGTTTTAGTGGAAATTGTACAACTAGGAGAGAGTGGCATGACATATTTAAAGTGTTGAAGAAATACAATTGCTACCCTAGAATAGAATATCCAATGAAAATATCCTTCAAATATAAAGGAGAAATAAAGACTTCCCAGAGAAGCAAAAGCTGAGGGATTTCATCAACACTAGAGTTGTTCTACAAGAAATGCTAAAGGGAATACTTCAATCAGAAAGAAAAGGACATTAATGGGCAGTGAGTAGTAATGTGAAGGTATAAAACTCACTAATTATAGTAACCATACTGAAAAATACAGAGTATTGTAACATCGTAATGGTTTACACTACTCTTTTCCTAAGTAGAAAGACTAAACAATAAACCAATCAAAAATTATAACAAGAACAACTTTTCAAGACATAGACGATACAATAAGCTATAAATAGAAACAACTAATAGGTAAAAAGCATGGGGAAGAAGGTCAGGAGTAGAGTTTTTATTAGTCTTCTTTTTGCTTATTTGTTGATGCACAGTGTTGGGTACTTATCCTATTAAAATAATAGGTTATAAGATAGTATTTGCAAGCTTCATGGTAACCTCAAACAAAAATCATACTATGAATACACACACAAAAAAGCAACAAAGTAAATCATACCACCAGAGAAAATTAGCTTCACTAAAGGAAGGCAAGAAGGAATATAAGAAGGAAGAGAACACCACAAATCAACCAAAAACAAATGACAAAATGGCAGGAATAAGTCCTTACTTACCAATAATAACATTATATGTAAATGGACTAAACACTCCAAATGGAAGACAGAGTGGTTAAACGCATGCAAAACAAGACCCATGGATCTGTTGCCTACAAGAAACACACTTTACCTAGAAAGATACATGTAGACTGAAAATAAAGGAATGAAAAAAGATATCCCATGTCAATGGATTGGAAAAAGAGCAGGTGTAGTTATATTTATATCAGAAAAAATAGATTTCAAGACACAAACTATAACAAGAGACAAAGGTCACTATAGAATAATAAAGGTATCAATACACAAGAGGATATAAGAATTTTAAATATATATGTGCACCCAACATTGGAGTGTATGGATGTATAGAGCAAATATTATTAGAGCTAAAGAGAGAGAGAGGCCCCAATATGGTTAAACTTCTTTTCCACACCGAAATCTCATCTTGAATTGTAGCTCCCATTATCCCCATATTTCATTGGAGGGACTTGTGAAAGGTAATTTAATCATGGGGGTGATTAACCCCATGGAGTTTTCATGATAGTGAGTGAGTTCTCATGAGATCTGATGGTTTTATCCAGGGCTTTTCCCCCTTTACTTGGCATTTCTGTCTCCTGCCACCATGTGAAGAAGGATGTGTTTACTTCCCTTCCACCATAATTGTAAGTTTCCGGAGGTTTCCACAGCCATGCTGAACTGTGAGTCAAATAAACCTCTTTCCTTTATAAATCACCCAGTTTTAGGAATTTCTCTTTAGCAGCATGAGAATAGAGTAATACAGTAAATTGGTGCCACAGAGAGTGGGGTGCTGCTCTAAGGATATCCAAAAATGTGGAAACAACTCTGAAATTGGGTAATGGGCAGAGATTGGAACACTTTGGCAGGCTCAGAAGAAGACAGGAAAGTGTGGGAAAGTTTGAAACGTGGGAAAGTTTCGGATTTTATACAGATTTGGAGGGCTCAGAAGACAGGAAGTTGTGGGAAAGTTTGGAACTTACCAAAGACTTGTTGAATAGCTTTGACCAAAATGCTGATAGTGATATGGACAATGAAGTCTGGGCGGAGGTTGTCTCAGATGGCGATAAGAAACCTGTTGGGAAATGGAGTAAAGGTCACTCTTGCTACACTTTAGCAAAGAGACTGGTGGCATTTTGTCCCTACCCTAGAAATCTGTGGACCTTTGAACTCGAAAGAGATAATTTAGGGTATCTGGTGGAAGAAATTTCTAAGCAGCAAAGCATTCAAGAGATGAGAAAGCAGAAAAATTTGGAAAATGTGCAACCTGATAGTGCAGCAGAAAAGAAAAACCCATTTTCTGGGGAGAAATCCAAGCTGGCTGCAGAAATTTACATAAGTAATAAGAAGCTGAATGCTAATTGCCAAGACAATGGGGAAATGTCTCCAGGGCATGTCAGAGACCTTCATGGCACCTTCTTCCATCACAGACCCAGAGGCATAAGAGGGAAAAATGGATTCCTGGGCCAGGTTCAGGGACCTCCTGTTGTGTGCAACCTCAGGACTTGGTCCCTGCATCCCAGCTACTCCAGCTAAAGCTAAAAGTGGCCAAGGTAAATGCAGGTCATTGTTTAAAGGGTGCAAGCCCCAAGACTTGGCAGACACTACATGGTGTTGGGCCTGTAGGTCACAGAAGACAAGAATTTGGGTTTGGGAACTTAGATTTCAAAGGACATATGGAAATACCTGGATTTCCAGGCAGAAGTCTGCTGCATGAGTGGAGCCCTCATGGAGAACCACTGCTAGGGCAGTGCAGAAGGGATATCTGGGGTTCAGAGCTCCCCACACAGAGTACCCACTGGGGCACTGCCTAATGGAGCAATGAACAAATGGCCACGGTCCTCCAGACTCCAGAATGATAGATCCACTGACAGCTTGCACCATTCACCTGGAAAAACTACAGACACACAATGCCAGCCATGAAAGCAGCCAGAAGGGGGTTGTACTCTGCAAAGTGGGGGAGTTACCCAAGGCTATGGGAGCCCACTTCTTGCAGCAACATGACCTGAATGTGAGACTTGGAGTCAAAAAGGATCATTTTGGAACTTTAAGGTTTAATAACCACCACATTAGAGTGCCTGTACCCCATTGTATCTAGAAAGTACCTAACTTGGTTTTCATTACAGGTTCATAGGTGGAAGGGATTTGTCTTGTCTCAGATGAGAATTTGGACTTGGACTTTTGGGTTAATATGTTGGAATGAGCAAAGACTTTGGGGGACTATTGGAAAGGCATGATTGTGTTTTGAAATATGAGGACGTGAGATTTGGCTGGGTCCAGGGGAGGAATGATATAGTTAGGCTTTGTGTTCCCAGCCAAATCTCATCTTGAACTGTAGTCCCATAATCTCCATGTGTTGTGGAAGAGACATGGTGGAAGGTAATTGAATCATGGGGGAGGTTATCCCCATGCTGTCCTTGTGACAGTGAATGAGTTCTCATGAGATGTGATGGTTTTATAAAGGGCTTTTCCCCTTTGCTCAACACTTCTCTTTGCCATGTGAAGAAGATTGTGTTTCCTTCCCATTTCATCAGAATTTTAAGTTTCCTGAGGCCTTCCAAGCCATGTGGAACTATGAGTCAATTAAATCTTATTCCTTTATAAATTACTCAGTTTTAGGTATTTCTTCATAGCAGCATGAGAATGAACTAATACAGGCCCTAACACAATACTAGCTGGAGAATTTGCATTCCCACTTTCAGTATTGGACAGATCTTCCAGACAAAAAAATCAACAAAGAAACATTGAACTTAATCTCCACTATAGATCAAATGGATCCAACAGATATTTACAGAACACTTCATCCAACGGCTGCAGAATATACATTCTTTTCCTGGCACATGAATCATTCTCAAGGATAGACCATATGTTAGGTCACAAAACAAGTCTTAAACATTTTTTTAATTGAAATAATATCAAGCAACTTCTTGACCATAGTGTAATAAGATGAGAAATCAATAACAAGAGATATTTTGGAAACTGTACAAATATGTGGAAATTAAACAATATGCTCCTGAATGACCAGTGGGTCAATGAAGAAATTAAGAAGGAAATTGAAAAATTTCTTGAAACAAATGATAGTGGAAAAACAACATACCAAAACCTATGAGGTACAGCAAAAGCAATACGAAGAAGGAAGTTGTAGTTATAAGTTTCTATATCAAAAAAGAAGAAAAACTTCAAGTGAACAATCAAACAACACACCTTAAAAAGCTAGAAAAACAGCAGCAAATCAAATCCAAAATTAGTGGAAGAAAATAAATAATAAAGATCAGAGAAGAAATAAATGAAATTGAAATGAAGAAAATCAGACCAAAAAGTCAATGAAACAAAAAGCTAGTATTTGAAAACTTAAAAAAAATTGACAAACTTTTAGTCAGTCTGACTACGAAAAAGAAGAGGGAAGATCCAAGTAAATAAAATCAGACGTGGAAACTAAAACTTTACAACTAATACTAAAGATATTTAAAGGATCATTAGAAGCTACTATGAGCAACTATATACCAACAAATTGGAAAACCTAGAAGAAACAGACAAATTTCCAGACACATGCAACCTACCAAGATTGAACCGTGAAGAAGTCTAAAACATGAAAATACCAATAACAAGTAACAAGATCAAAGCAGTAATAAAAATTTCCTACTAAAGAAAAGCCCGGGACCAGATGGCTTCACTGCTAAATTATACCAAATATTTTAAGAAGAGCTAATACTAGTCTTACTCAAAGTATTTTGAAAAATAGAACAGGAGGGAATAATTTCAAGCTCATTCAACAAGGCCAGTATTACCCTAATTCCAAAAATGAGACAAAGACACATCAAAAAAAGAAAACTATATGCCAATATCTCTGGTGAATATTAATACAAAATACTAGTAAACTGAATTTAACAATATATTATTAAGATCATTCATCATGACCAAGTTGGATTTACTCCTGGGATGTGAAGATGGTTTAACATATGCAAATAAATCAATGTGATACATCATATCAACAGAATGAAGGATAAAAACCATATAATCATTTCAACTGATAATGAAAAAGCATTTGGTAAAATTTAACATCCCATCATGATAAAAAGTCTCAAAGAAAATGTGGTACATACACACCATGGAATACTATGCAGTCATGAAAAGGAAGGGGATCATATCTTTTGAAGGGACAAGGATGGAGCTCAAAGTCATTATCTTCAGCAAACTAAGGTAGGAATAGAAAACCATACACCACATATTCTCACTTATAAGTGGAAGTTGAACAATGAGAACACATGGACACAGGGAGGGGAACAACACACATTGGGGTCTGTCAGGAAGAGTCAAGGGAGGGGCAAGGGAAAGCATCAGGAAAAATAACTAATGCATATTGGGTTTAATACTTAGGTAATTGAGTTGATAGGTGCCTCAAACCACCATGGCACATGTTTACCTGTGTAACAAACCTGCACATACTGCACATGTATCCTGGAACTTAAAAGAAAAGAAAAGAAAATATTTTTAAAAATAAGGAACATGACTCAACGTAATAAGAGCTATAGACGACAGATGCACAGCTAGCATCACATTGAATGGAGAAAAACTAAAAGTCTTTCCTCTAAGATCTGGAACAGGGAAAGTGGAACAGGGATGCCACTTTCACCACTGTTATTCAAAATAGTACAGGAAGTCCTTGCTACAGAAATCAGAGAATGGAAAGATATAAAGGGCATCCAAATTGGAATGGAAGAAGTCAAATTATCATCATTTGCAGATAATATATTTATATATTTGGAAAAACCTAAGGACTCCACACACACAAACAAAACTGTAAGTGCTGATAACCACATTCAGTAAAGTTGCAGTATACAAAATCAACATGCAAAAATCAGTAGCATTTCTATATGACAACAGTGAACAATGTGAAAAAGAAATAAAAAAGTAATTCCATTTACAATAGCCACACACAAAATTGAATACCTAAGAATTAGCTTAACCAAAGAAGTGAAAAATATCTGTAAAGAAAACTATAAAACACTGATGAAAGAAATTAAGGAGGACACCAAAAAAAAAAAAAAAAAAAGGAAAAATATTCCATGTTCACAGAGTGGAAGAATCGATATTAGCAAAATTTCCATACTACCCAAAGCAATCTACAGATTCAGTGTGATCCCAAGGAAAATACCAACGACGTTCTTCACAGAAATAGAAAAAACAATCCTAAAGCTTATGTGGAACCACAAATGACCCAGAAGAGCCAACATTATTCTAAACAAAAAGAACAAAACTGGAGAAATCACATTACTTCACATTACTTACGCTACAGAGCTTTGGTAACCAAAACAGCATAGCACTGCCATAAAAACAGACAAATAGACCAACAGATCAGAATACAGAATACCAAGCCAAATCCACACATTTATAGTGAACTTGTTTTTGACAAAGATGCCACAAACATATGGTGGGGGAAAAAATTGTCTTCAATAAATGGTGCTAGGAAAATGAGATATCCAAATGCAGAAGAATGAAACTTGACCGCTATCTCTGGCCATATACAAAAATCAGATCAAAATGGATTAAGGACTTAAATCTATAATCTCAAACCATTAAACTACTGCAAGAAAACTTTGGAGAGAATTTCCAGGACATTGGTCTAGGCAAAAATTTCTTGAGCAATACCCCACAAGCGTAGGCAACCAAAGAAAACATGGACAAATGTGATGACATAAAATTAAAAGTGTCTGCAAAGTGATGAAACAATCAACTAAGTGAAGAGACAACTCGTAGAATGGGAGAAAAATAGCTGCAAACTACCCATCTGACAGGAGATTAATAACCAGAATAAATCAGGAACTCAAGCAACTCTATGGAAAAAGCTAACAATCCAATTAAAAGATGGGCAAAAGATTTGAACAGACATTTCTCAAAAGAAGACCAATGGCAAATAGAGATATGAACAGGTGCTCAATATCACTGGTCATCAGAGAAATGCAAATCAAAATTACAATGAAATATCATCTCAACCCAGTGAAAATGGCTTATATCCAAAGACAGGAAATAACAAATGTAGATAAGGAAATGGAGCAAAGGGAACCCTTGTGCACTGACGGTAGGAATTTAAATTAGTACAACCACTGAGGAGAACAGATTGGAGGTTCCTCAAAAAACTAAAAATTGAGCTACCATATAAGCAAGCAATCCCACTGCTTGGTATATACTCAACAGAAAGGATATCAGTATATTAAGGTGATATTTGTGCTCCTGTATTTGTTACAATACTGTTTACAATAGCTAAGATTTGGAAGCAACCTAAGTGCCCAATTACAGAGGAATGGTTAAAGAAAATGTGGTACATATACACAATAGAGTACTATTCAGCCATAAGAAAGAATGAGAATCAATAATTTGCAACAGTATGGATGGAATTGGAGACCATTATGTTATGTGAAATAAGCCAGGGACAGAAATACAAACATCACATGTTTTCACTTATCTATGAGATCCAAACATCAAAACAATTGAACGGATAGAAATAGAGAGTAGAAAGATGGTTACCAGAGGCTGAGAAGGGTAGTGGGAGGCCTAGGGAGAGGCTGGGGCAGTTAACGAGTACAAAAAAATAATTAGAAAGAATGAATAAGACCTATTATTTAATAGCACAACAAGTTAACTAAAGTCAATAATAATTGTGCATTTATAAATAACTAAAAGAGTGTAATTGGATTATTTATAATACAAAAAGGATAAATGCTTGAGGAGATGAATACCCCACTCTCAATAGATGCACTTATATGTGCATAAGAGCACTGTTCACTGTAGCAAAGACATGGAATCAACCTGGGTGTCCATTAATGGTGGAATGGATAAAGAAGATGTGGAACATACACACTATGGAATGCTATACAGCCATAAAAAGAAATAAAATCATGTCCTTGGAGCAACATGGATGCAGCTGGAGGCCATAATCCTAAACTAATCAATGTAGAAACAGAAAACCACATATCACATGTTATCTCTTATAAGTGGGAAATAAACAATGGGTTCTCATGGAAATAAAGATGGCAACAATAGACTGGGGAATTCTAGATGTTTTGGAAGTGGTGCAAGTGTTGGAAAACTAACTATTGAGTACTATGCTCAGTACCTGGTGATGGGATCTACCATGCCCCAAACCTCAGCATCAAGCAATACACCTAGGTAATGAGATTGCACATGTAACCCCTGAATCTACAATAAAAGTTGAAATTATAATTAAATTAAATTAAAAAGTTATTTTCACAAAATGAAATTGTGACATTGTTTATTTTGCTTTTCTGTTTACGAATGGGGGTTTTAAAGTTTATTGGTGATTTCCCCTTGTTTATAAGTCATTAAAATTTTATATATATTTGCCCATTTGTTTTTGATTACTGTCATTTCTTACTGATTTGTAGTCATATTTAAAATGATTAGCTCTTTCTCAGCCACATGCGTTGCAGCATTCCCCATTTTTGCATATCTTTTTGCTCTGTTTTTAATTTTACTGCAGTAAAGTTATTTAATATTTCTCATTATAGTTTTTAGGATTTTGTCACTTTCAGAAAGGCATTTCTCATGCCAAAACTGGAAAAATATTTAAACTTTTTTCTAATAATATTATTTCACATGTAATTTATTTTTTGTTGTAAAGAGTGAAGAAGCAATCTCAATAACATTTTCTTTTTCTTTTTCTTTTGCTTTTTTTGAGATGGAGTCTTGCTCTGTCACCCAGTCTGGAGTGCAGTGGTTCAATCTCGACTCACTTCAACCTCCACCTCCTGCCTCAGCCTCCCAAGTCGTTGGGACTATAGATGTGAGCCACCATGGCTGGCTAATTTTTGTATTTTTAAAAATAGGGATAGGGTTTCACCATGTTGGCCAAGCTGGTCTCAAACTCCTGATCTCAGGTGACCCATCCATCTCGGCCCACAAAGTGTTGGGATTACAAGTGTGAGCCACCACGCCTGGCCAACATTTGCTTATTTATTGAGTATGCCATCTATTCCTCACTTAAATTGAATACCATTTTTGTCGCATGCTAAGTTATCAGATGATTCTATTTCTTTCATATTCTCTTCTATTTGCTAATAATTCTACTTCCTTGAGTGTTCTTCCCTTTGCTGAGTTTAATGACTCACTATATTAACAGACTAAAATATTTGGCAATTCTTGGTTATGTGCTTTAGTTTTGAGATTCTCTCCACCCTGTCTATGGATGTGCTTGGGAACTGCTGCCAGCATCTGTTGTGAGAGGAGTAACTCCTGTAAAATTTTTGCTTAGTTGTGCGAGTTCCTTGTCTCTGAGGGGAAATGCCTCAACCAACAGGAGACTGGAGTCATTGGCCAAATTTGCATGCTTCTCCTCATTTGGATACACAACTCAAGAGGTATTTTATACAGTTCTCTTGAAATATCAATGAAATCAAATCCCCACTGCCTACAATGATGACCTGAACAATGTACCCTTTTGTCAAGTTTTCATCCTTTCCTACTTCATTCTCTCTTCACTCTCACTCCTGATTCCCAGGATTATCTTCCAAATAAATTACCTGCTCATAACTCCTTGTCTCAGGCTGTGCTATTGGGGGAACTCAAAACCAGACAGTACTCTTTAAAATTGCAGGTATCTTACAGTTAACATTAATAAATAGTCACATTCTATACTTTCTGGAGAATATTCTACTTTTTTTTTTTTTAACAGCTGTGCTTTTATTTTTTCCTTACACAATGATGTGTTGCTGGGGCCTAATGTTTTCACATAACAGTAGAAAACCAAAATCTGTTGTCATCTCTTTAAAGAATCGACAATTTCGTACAAAAACAACCTACATAAGTTAAAAGGATGAATACATTTACAGGTTTAAATGCAAACTGCTTCCAACTTGAGGCAAGTAACAGCCCACGGTGTTCTGGTAGGAAAACATCAGCTAAGAAAGGAAATGGGGTCCTATGGCTTGGACTTTTCCAACCCTGACAGACAGGCAGGACAGAAACTACTGGTTCAGGAACCCATGCCAGACTCTAGAGAAATCCCAGAACACTCAGCCCTGACACATTAATGCCCTGCACAGATCAGAGACTGCTGGCCACGCAGACTCACCAAGCTACAGGCTTGTCTTCACAAGCATGTTCTTACCTCAGCCATGAAGTGAGCAAGCCACATGTACTAAGGGTTGAAGTCAAAAATATGTACAGAGTATTAAACAAATACCAAGGGGAGCAATTAACTTGATTACAAGGTCAAAATCAGCAACAAGTTCTACAATCCAGTGCTGATATCGGATACGAGCTTCAAGGACAAATTTCTTTTCGAAGGCTTATTCCAGTTTTGTGATGCTAGCACGAGGCGTATGCACTTGCCAGGGGCAAATGTATACTTCTGAATTAACCCATGCAGCAAACGCTATGCATCTGTTTTTTGCTCATTTAGAAGCATTTATGGTGGACAATGGAGGGGACTGACTCCTGGTACTCTCCTGCTTGCTAATCCACATCTGCTGGAAGGTGGACAGTGAGGCCAGGATGGAGCCACTGATCCACACCAAGTACTTGCACGCTGGGAGTGCGATGATCTTGATCCTCATGGTGCTGGGTGCCAGGGCAATTATCTCCTTCTGCATACTGTGGGCGATACCCAGGTACATGGTTGTGCCACCGAACAGCACCGTGTTGGTGTACAGGTCTTTGCAGATGTCCACATCACACTTCATGATGGAGTCGAACGTGGTCTCCTGGATGCCACAAGATTTCATGCCCAGGAAGGAAGGCTGGAACCACTCATTGCCAATGGTGATGATCTGGCCATTGGGCAGATTGTAGCTCTCCAGGGAGAAGGAGGATGCAGCAGTGGCCATCCTATTTTCTAGGGGGATTACTGGGTCAAATGGTATTTCTATTTCTAGGTTCTTGAGGAATTGCCACACTATCTTCCACAATGGTTGCACTAATTTGCACTCCCACCAACAGTGTAAAAGTGTTCCTATTTCTCCAGATCCTCTCCAGCATCTGTTGTCTCCAGATTTTTTAATGATCGCCATTCTAACTGGCATGAGATGGTATCTCAATGTGGTTTTGATTTGCATTTCTCTAATGACCAGTGATGATGAGCATTTTTTTCACGTGTTTGTTGGCCTTGTGTATGTCTTCTTTTGTAAAGTGTCTGTTCATATCTTTCACCCACTTTTGAATGGGCTTGTTTGTTTTTTTCCTGTAAATCTGTTTTAGTTCTTTGTAGATTCTGGATATTAGCCCTTTGTCAGATGGGTAGATTGCAAAAAAATTTTTCCATTTTATTGATTAGGGCTAGACTTCTTAGCTGCTCCCGTGGTTTACCAAAATGATCGTGCAGAAAATTGCTGTCTTTTCCCTTCTCGCTCTTTGTCCCTCTTACCTCTGGGCTTAGAGCTTCTGTGGAAGGCCCCTGACCTTTAATATATGATATTGGCCGTGGTGCCATCACACTTGTCTATCTCTGTTGATCAAAGATTCCTCCAAAATTTGATCCATCAATGAAATTCTTTTTCCTTAAATTTAGATTCAAGGAGGGTACATGTGCATGTTTGCTACATGGGTATATATGGTAATTGGCTTCTAGTGTACCCATTCCCCAAATATTGAACATTTTATCCAATAGGTAATCTTTCAGTCCCCACCCTCCTCCCCTCCCTCCACCTTTTGGTGTCCCTAGTGTCTATTATTTTCATTTTTATGTACATGTATACTCATTGTTTATTTCCCACATATGAGTGAGGACACACAATATTTGATTTTCTGCTTCTGAACTAGTTCACTTGGGATAATGACTACCAGCTGCATCTATGTTGCAGCAAAGCACTGATTTTATTCTTTTCATGGCTCCATAAACAAAGGATCTCTTTTCTGTCATTCCTAAATTTGTATCAAAATGGCAAGCAGTCATGGGCAGTCGATGTGCTATTTTGACCCAAGCTATTCCTTCTTAGCTGGATCTTAGACTGTTTCCATTGATTAAAAGTGTAATATTCTATGTGAAGCATTATCTGGGACTATATATCTGTATGATACTTGCAATTTTAGAGAGTACTGTTTGATTTTTAGTTCCCCCATAGTAGAGCCTGAGACAAGGAGTTATGAGCAGATAATTTATGTGCAAGGTAATCCCAGGAATCAGGAATGAGGGAGAGGGGAGAATGAAATAGGAAAAGAAAAGAATTTGACAAATGGGTACATTATCTAGATTATCACTGTAGGCAGCTGAGGTTAAGTTTCACTGATATTTCAAGAGAAATGTATAAAATAATTCCCAAGTTACTTATCTGAATTGGGGGAGGCATGTATATTTGCCCAATGACTCCAGTTTCCTGTTGGTTGAGTGATTTCCCCTCATGACTTTAATCCAGCTCTTACATTTGTGTGCCAGCTAGCTGAGCAGGCTTCTGTGGTGTATGAGAAGAAATGATACCTGCAAAGAAATGATGACGAGGCTCATGGGTGAGAAAAAAATATCCTGTGCATGCTTGAGGTGGGGCATGATCAGGATGAAGTTGTCCAGATTGAAATAAAACTATCCATCGCACCTGCCACTGAAATCATAATTCAACCAAAGAGACTGATATCAGTTCTAGAGACACCTGAGAAAAGTACATGGTGATCTTAGCAGAGTGCCCTGTGGCAAATAAACTATAGAATATGCCTAGAATGGTCATTGCCATTCCACAACTTCTATGCGTCCTGTGCTGAATTCAACTGCGATTTAAATGTGACCCTCTAAAAACATACACTTGATACCATCTCAACCTCTGCAGCAAGAGTAGGGTTTGATATATCTCAAAACATACGAATATGATCTGAATCATACTAGAACTCTCTACATACGGCATGTCCCTCAGAAGCTGATTTAGTGTTACTATGATATGTAACTATATAGTATTATTATTTATAAAAGAATGGTAAACATATGGCATGCATTCCCCCACAGTCTTGCTTTTCAGGGAATAGAATGTGTAACCACTCGGTTAGGGTATACTTGACCCGTGGAGTCCAGGAAGAGACCTCAGAATGCTTCTCGACACTGCTCCAAGTTGGTGTTTGAGCTATAGTCTATTGTCAATTTAGTATAATATCACTTCTTATTTTATTATAATGATCAAGTTTACTCAACACAAAGTGCTTCATCAAAAACTCCACACGCACTAGAATGTCCAATAAATTGCCAAAGTTCATATGTTGACAGCAGTGTTTGGTAATAAAACTAAGATGACCCTTACCATGTATTAGACCTGTTTACAGACCTTGTATGTCACAACCAAACAAAGACTAATAATGCTAGTAAATCTTGTGTTTACACGAATGCCACAAGTTCATGACTGAAATAGAGCTTGAGAGCCCAAATTGTAGTACAGACAATCTTCACTTTACACAGTTCATTGGAACGGTATCCTCACTTTGCACAGTTCTATGGTCACTGAGATTTAATCTTCATTAACAGCAAACCATGCAAAGGAAAGGCATAATTGTGATGTGTGTGCACTTCAGTTAACAGGGTACTGGGAAGAGGAAGGACTTCCTGTGTATAATTTAATTCACAAATGGTCAGTTACAGCATAATAATCTGGCTCTCGTGTCTTCTGTGCTTTCAGCTTCAATATCTTGCAGTGCATGAAATTTAGGGCCAGATTTACTGACTGCTGTTGTACTCTGTAGTGGGTCTGCCATCCATTTATTTAAGCATAGGTTCTCTTCAAATTGCTGGGGGAGAGGACATTCTCCACTACCTGCAAAAGCACTTGAATTATTTGTACCAACTGTTATTTTCATCTTTTAAAAAATAAGGTCTCATTTTTATTGCCACAATATCTTGGTTCAAAGTATTAGCAAAAACAGGGAAAATAAAAGCATGCCTTGAACAGCAGTCCAGTACAGGGGCAGCAGCTATTTAGGTCTAGCACCATTCTAAAGTGTACAGCAAACAAGCAGCAAATCTTAAAAAAAAACAAAATGAACATCATTCACTGATCTTTCATGACATTAATTTAATATTTCTGTAGTTAATGATAGGTATATTTTATGAGAGGAGCTGCAGTTTAAAAAACTTTAAGCTTTGCAAATAAGCTTGGAGACTTGTGGAGTTAGAACAAAAGGAGCAGTTATTTTTAAGTATGTTTATCAAAATGTTGCTATTGAGTTTCAGTTTCTGCTCCTGTCTATTGTCTGTGGCATTGCTAATTGCCGTTTTTACTTGCCAGTACCATTCTCTCAGCTTTCAAAAATGTTCAGTCCCCCAAATATGATGCCTACAAGCACAACTCATTCTGTTGTAAATATAAAAGTATCAGTGATTTTAGAACTGGAAGGATCTATTTAAAAAATCAACTAGTCCAGTTTTCTCATTTAAAATACGAGGTAACTGATACCCAAGATTTGAAATGATGTGGCAGTGTTTCACAACTTTAGAAGTAAACTCCGTCTTTCAGATCTTTTATTCTGGAGTGTAACATTAGAATAGCATCACCAGCATACAGATAATTCCTGGGAGAAAACATGGAAAATCAAAATACTTGCTTTCACAGGCAGATTTCTGGGTAATTTCCTCCATCTTTATTTCTTTTAGTGTTATTACAGTATGTTGTTACAATGAATAAAAATTTCAGGAAAAATAAAAGAGAAGCAAATTGCAAACAATTAGATTTACCAGTTTGTCATGAAAAATAACATATTTAACATATGTTTCTCCAGATAAAGCAGCCTGGAGGAAAAACACATTTGAAGGAACAGCAACAAAGAAGTATTTTTCTGACTCAGGCCTTGCCTACAGGATTGCAAGAAATTTAGCCTCCTTTAAATTCTTCCCAGCTAGTTTAGAAAGTCATTTTCTGGGGCTGTTCGTGCAAGTACATATTCTCATTCCTTAGCTTCCATCAGAAGCCTATCAATTCTTACTCTCTGTGCTCTGCCATTCCCCCTCTGGGTCAAGTACTGAAACACCCCGGGCCTTCTATCAGGAAAGAAATTTGAGAATCAGAAAGCACTGATGGAGATAGTGCCATGCATCCTGGATGGCTGTGTCCTGCTTATTCTCTGCTAACGTGGGCCCCCCTTAGCAAAGGGTCATGGCAAGGAGTTACTTGCTCCATAGCAGAGTACACGTTTGTGATATTTACCTGAGGGATAAAGTCCCAAGTTCTGGTGGTGGGAAGATCTTAACCCATGTAAATCAGAGAGAGCACGCTTTCAGAGGAACACAAACTTAAGGTGGGATAGATTTGCTCGTAAGCCACTTGGAGCTCGACTGACCTTATTCCCTCTTGTCAGTGAGTTCAAAGTGGACACAAAGCATCCATGTTCCCCTCCACTTGAGGGACAGAGCCCACATTTGATTCTCTTGTAGTCACAGGTTCAGGAAAGCAATGCGCTGCCACCTGAAGAATGAGAGTTTGCAAATCCTGGGGAAGGCCGTCAAGAGTCCTTTTGCAGATAGGTCTAATGGGGTTTTTGAGGGACCTGTGGGGTCACCAGACTGAGAGAGACCTTGAGTTTGGAGTGAAAATGGAGAAAGATGAGAGGAATGGAAGAGACAGAGGACATTGAGAGTGAGAGGGTACTCCCCTGAAGCACTCCCTGAAGATTTACACTGTGAGATGTTTCCTCTCCTAGGATGAAATAATTAGGTGAGGTCCCCAGTTCTTGTCTTCCCATTTGGCACTACTTCTGGTGGCTTTCGTTGCTCTTCAATGAAATAGGAGCTTCATCTTCATCTGACTCGTGTGTCTATGCTGCAGAAAACGGCAGTTTTCCATACTTGGGAAGCACTCAACACCTGCTTCCTGATTGCCCGGTGAGTCAAGAGGCCCCTCTCTTGTGCTCAGTGGAAGAAGGAGGTAACTTGACTCTTTGACTCCTTCACAACACAGCTTCCTTGGCCTTTGTCCCACACCGAGCCCAGAGAGAAGGTCACACTGTGCTACTCCAGGAGGGCCATTCAGATCAGACGCCGCATGGAAGGTGTCCCCTGTCAGCATGAAATGTGGATTCATTTGTATTGCTCTGTGGAGAGTACTATCAACTTAGTGGTTTAAAACATTGTAAATGTGTTATCTTACAGTTCTAGAGGTCCAACATCTGAAATCATTTTCACAGGGCTGAAATCAAGGTGTCAGAAAGCTCACCTTCCCTCTCAAGGCTCTAGGGGAGAATTTATTCCCCTGCTTGCTTACAGCTTCTAGGGGCTGCCTGCATTCCCTGCTCCCACAGTCTTCACAGCCAGAAGCCTAGCATCCTCCTTTCTTTGTGATCTCTGCTTCCATCCTTACACCTTCTCATTCTGACTCTGATCCTCCTGCCTTCCTCTTATAAGGACCCTTGTGATTCCATTGGATTTATCTAGATAATCCAGGATAATCCCTCCCTCTGTGTTAGGTCATTCCGGTGTTGCTATAAAGAAATACCTTAGACTGGGTAATTTACAGAGTAAAATGGTTTTTCTTTTATTTTTTTGAGAATGAGTTTCACTCTTGTCACCCAGGCAGGAGTGCAGTGGCATGATCTCAGCTCACTGTAATCTCTGCTTCCCTGGTTCAACTGAGTCTCCTGCCTCAGCCTCCCAAGTAGTTGAGATTACAGGTGCCCACCACCATGCCCAGCTAATTTTTGTATTTTTAATAGGGACAGGATTTCACCATGTTGGCCAGGTTGATCTCGAACTCCTGGCCTCAGGTGATTTGCCTGCCTCAGCCTCCCAAAGTGCTGGGATTACAGGTATGAGCTACCACACTCTGACAGCAAAGCGGTTTAATTGGCTTAGCATTTTCCAGGCTGTATAAGCATGATGCCAGTATCTGTTTGGCTTCTGTGGAAGCCTTGGGGACTTTTAACTGCAAGCAGGAGCAGGAGCATCAGAGAGAGAGTTGGGGGCTATGCAGGAGTCAGGGAGGTACCACATACTTTTAAACAACCAGATCTCTAGAGAACTCACTATTGCCAGGACAGTGCCAAGCCATGAAGGATCCATGCCCATGACCCAAAACCCTCCCCAACAGGCCCCACCTCCAACACTGGGGCTTACAGTTTAACATGAGATTTGATGGGGACATATGTTCAAATAGTATCAGCCAGCAACTAAACATCCTTTGTTTAATCACTTTCACAAAACCTCTCTTACCATTCAAGGTGACACATTCACAGGTTTGGGGTTTCTAGATGTGGACATCCTAGGAGGGACCATTATTCAGTCTACCATAAAGTGCAGATACATGTGGAGGTCCCAGGCATGTATCCCTTGTTCTGTGCATGAGTCTTAATTTATAAAGATAACTGAGTGTTAGCATGGAGCGGTCAATGCCATGAAGAGAAAGCTTGATGTTGCTTGCAGTTTCACTAGAAAAACAAGGCATGGCATCCTCAAGGGCCATGGGAGAGGCACCAGTGTTGGTCAGGAGGCAGAAGCAGGAGGAAGGGGGCGATCCTGAACCACAGCCTTTGCTGGGGTGTCCCTGGGAATGGCAAGGCACGGTAAAGTAAATTGTTTAGGGTTTGCTAGTTTGGATAATTCCAGCAGGCTTTAGGCTAGAAGAGTGGTTTCTGCTTGTTGGTACATGGCCCTGGATGATTAAGACAGAAGAATATTTCTTCCTGCAATATACAGAATGGAGAAGGGAAAGCTCTGGATTCGTGGGTTTGCAAATTTAAAGCTTTTGCATATTAAAGCTTTGCACTGGTGAGTTTGCATATTTAAAATTCACTTTTCTAGCTGAATTCTTTGCTGTTCCTAAGAACTGGCTAGCCCCAGGCAGGCCAGTCTGTCCCCCAGACAAAAAGATTATTTTTAAAATATAAAAGCATCATAATATACAAAAAATACAAAAATCTGATTAATACACCCCTCCACCCATGTTGGGACAAATTGAAGGTCAGACTCTGCCCTTGGGTCAGTATGATTCCATTTCTCACATATTGGACTCCTAGGTCCATCATCCTAGTGTTCTCACCTGCTGAACTGAGGGTTGTGTTCTGTGCCTGTATTTTTCCCACTATCATAATGTGGATCCCAGAAACATACACCTTCCACTGTTCCCAGAGAGGTCTGAGTAGTGTAGTCAAAATTTCTCCCTCCCTTCTGTCACTAATCAATTGTATGACATATCTCACAACTCCTTCACTTTATCTTTCCTTAGGATGATTTCTTTACTTGGAGGTTCTTTCCTGTGTAGAGAGAACACTTAAAGACCAGTCACACAAGATATATCAAAAAGTCCATGTGTCTCAATCCTCAAGATGGGCACACATTAAGCCCTTGAGCTAAGATCCTAATGCCATCATGATTCAAGAGAAAATTGCTGAGGCTGAAAACATAAACCTGTGGATATAAACTTTTTCAGTAAGTAACTAATAACTTTGGATGAGGGGTGAGATTAAATAAACCCTACTTGATATCAATTACAGTAAATTATTTATCTTGATGCAATTTGGAAAAATTATGCTTGGCATTATGTAAATGTAAACTTTTTCAATAATATAAAGCATTTATTCTACTAAAAATTTTTATTACATTAAGATAAATAGAAAGCAGATTTGTCAAGACAAGATCACCATGAATAGTGATATTACTACTAATAAATACTAATAAGATCCTCCCGTGAATAGTGAATGTTGTGCTCTATTCTCACAGCCAGGTTGGCTCAGGAACAAACTGGGAGGCTGAGGGAGAGCCACATCTATCCTGATTCATTTTCTAACTCCTACTCATTCAAGCTTAAGATGGAGTGGCTGAATAGACATTATCTCTTATTGTTATTTTAAACACAGTATAATATAAAAATCATCATGAAGGTAAATAGCTGGTACATTAACTTCAAACCTAGACTCCCAGTAGAGTTTATTTTTTGCCAACCCTTTATCTACACACACACACACACACACACACACACACACACACACACACACAAGACACACACAGACACACACACACGCACAGAGAGAGAGAGAGAGAGAAACAGAGAGAGAGACAGAATCATTTCAGTTTCATTACAGGGCTAAGGAGAACCCTAGGTCTTGCAGAGAGGATACACATAATAGAGATTGCAGACACACCAAGAATCAGAGTAGATTGAAACAGAAAGCTGCAGCTCAATTGTCAGTTTAAAAATAACAGATTCGAAAATATCTCTGATTAGTAATAAGTAAGGTCCCAAATTAAGAAAAGGACCTCTCCATGAAGACTATGCTTTGCAGGAAAAAAACGTAATCAGAAAGCAAAAAAAAAAAAAAAAAAAAATTACACCAACCAGAAGACAATGAAAATGATACCAGAGCTATTATTCTTTCATCTTTCATTTGAGAAAACTCAAGTTTACATTGGCAACCACAATACAGGTGGAAGATCCAAACTTGGAAACTGTTTGTGTGCTGCCATGGTGTCACAAGTGGAAAATCCCACATGTGACCTCTTGTAATGGGTCAAAGTCAAAACACAGTTAAAACTTTGTATCTTGCTCAGAGATTTTGTCACCACAAGGCCTGCCTTACAAGAGCTCCCCATAGAAAGGAACAACCAGTACCAGCCACTCCAAAAATGTACCAGAAGGTAAAGAGCATCGACACAATGAAGAGACTGCATCAACTAATGGGCAAAACAACCAGCTAGCATCAAAATGGCAGGATCAAATTCACACATAACAATATTAACCTTAAATGTAAATGGACTAAATGCCCCAATCAAAAGACACAGACTGACAAATTGGTTAAAAACTCAAAAACCATTGGTGTGCTGTATCCAGGAAACCCATCTCACATGCAAGGATACACATAGGCTCAAAATAAAGGGATGGAGGAAGATTTACCAAGCAAATGGAGAGCAAAAAAAAAGCAGGAGTTGCAATCCTAGTCTCTGATAAAATAGACTTTAAACCAACAAAGATCAAAAGAGACAAAGAAGGGCATTACATAATGGTAAAAGGATCAATGCAACAAGAAGAGCTAACGATCCTAAATATATATGCACCCAATACAGGAGCACCTAGATACATAAAGCAAGTTCTTAATGACCTACAAAGAAACTTAGACTCCCATAAAATAACAGTGGGAGATTTTAACACTCTACTGTCAATATTAGACAAATCAACAAGACAGAAAATTCACAAGGATATCCAGGACTTGAACTCAGACCTGGACCAAGCAAACTTAATAGATCTCTACAGAACTCTCCACCCCAAATCCACAGAATATACATTCTCCTCAGCACCACATTGCACCTACTCCAAAATTGACCACATAATTGGAAGTAAATCACTCCTCAGCAAATGTAAAAGAATGGAAATCATAACAAACAGTCTCTCAGACCACAGTGCAATCAAATTAGAACTCAAAATTCAGAAACTAACTCAGAACTGCACAACTGCATGGAAACTGAACAACTTGCTCTTGAATGTTGACTGGATAAACAATGAAATGAAGACAGAAATAAAGATGTTCTTCTAAACCAACAAGAACAAAGACACAACATACCAGAATTTCTGGGACACATTTAAAGCAGTGTTTAGAGGGAATCCTATAGCAATAAATGCCCACATGAGAAGCAAGGAAAGATCTAAAATCGACACCCTATTGTCAAAATTGAAAGAGCTAGAGGAGCAAGATCAAGAAAACTTAAAAGCTGGCAGAAGACAAGAAATAACTAAGATCAGAGCAGAAATGAAGGAGATAGAGACACAAAAAAAATCCTTGAAAAAATAATAAATTCAGGAGCTGATTTTTTGAAAAGATCAACAAAATAGACCACTAGCCAGATTAATAAAAAAGAAAAGAGAGAACAATCAAATAGATGCAATAAAAAACGATAAAGGTGATATCACCACTGCTTCCACAGAAATACAAACTACCATCAGAGATTACTATAAACAACTCTATGCACATAAAACAGTAAACCTGGAAGAAATTGATAAATTCCTGGACACTTGCACCTTCCCAAGCCTAAACGAGGAAGATGTCAAAACCCTGAATAGAAGAATAACCAGGACTGAAGTTGAGGCAGCAATTAATAGCCTACCAATCAAAAAAAGCCCAGGTCCAGATGGGTTCACAGCTGAATTCTACCAGACATACAAAGAGGAGCTGGTACTACTCCTTCTGAAACTATTCCAAACAATCCAAAAAGAGGGAATCCTTCCCAAATCATTTTATGAGATCAACATCATGCTGATACCAAAACCTGGCAGAGACTCAACACAAAAAGAAAACTTCAGGCCAATATCCATGATGAACATCAACGCAAAAATCTTCAATAAAATACTGGCAAACTATTGCAACAGCACATCAAAAAGCCTATTCATCATGATAAAGCAGACTTCATCCCGAGGATGTAGTCTGTACATTTACATATGCAAGTCTATAAATGTAAGTTACCACATAAACAGAACCAAAGACAAAAACCACATGATTATCTCAATAGATGCAGAGAAGGCCTTTGACAAAATTCAAGAGCCCTTTATTCTAAAAACTCTCAATAAACCTCAATAAACTAGGTATCGATGGAACATATCTCAAAATAATAACAGCTATTTATGACAAACCCACAGCCAGTATCATACTGAATGGACAAAAACTGAAAGCATTCCCTTCAAAATCTGGCACTAGACAAGGATACCCTCTTCACCACTCCTATTCAATATAGTGTTGGAAGTTCTAGCCAGAGCAATCAGGCAAGAAAAAGAAATAAAGGGTATTCGATTAGGAAAGGAGGAAGTCAAATTGTCTCTATTTGCAGGCGACATGATTGTATATTTAGAAGACCCCATCATCTCAGCCCCAAATCTCCTGAAACTGATAAGCAACTTCATCAAAGTCTCGGGATACAAAAATCAATGTGCAGAAATCACAAGCATTACTATACACCAATAAGAGACTTAAACAGAGCCAAATCAAGTATGAACTACCATTCACAATTGCTACAAAGAAAATACAATACCTAGGAATACAATTAACAAAGGATGTAAAGGACCTCTTCAGGGAGAACTGCAAACCACTGCTCAAGGAAATAAGAGAGGACACAAACAGATGGAGAAACATTCCATGCTCATGGTTAGGAAGAATCAGTATCATGAAAATGGCCATACTGCCCAGAGTAATTTATAGATTCAACACTATCCCCATCAAGCTACCAATGATTTTCTTCACAGAACTGGAAAAAACCACCTTAAATTTCATACGGAACCAAAAGAGAGCCCGCATAGCCAAGTCAATTCTAAGCAAAAAGAACAAAGCTGGAGGCATCACACTACCTGACTTCAAACTATACTACAAGGCTACAGTAATCAAAACAGCATGGTACTGGTACCAAAACATAGATATAGACCAATGGAACAGAACAGAGGCCTTGGAGGCAATGCCACACTCTACAACCATCTGATCTTTGACAAACCTGACAAAAACAAGCAATGGGGAAAGGATTCCCTGTTTAATAAATGGTGTTGGGAAAACTGGCTAGCCATGTGCAGAAAGCAGAAACTGGACCCCTTCCTGACACCTTACACTAAAATGAACTCCAGATGGATTAAAGACTTAAACATAAGACCTAACACCAGAAAAACCCTAGAAGAAAACATAGGCAAAACCATTCAGGACATAGGCATAGGCAAGGACTTCCTGACTAAAACACCAAAAGCATTGGCAACAAAAACCAAAATAGACAAATGGGATCTAATTAAATTCCAGAGCTTCTGCACAGCAAAAGAAACAATCAGTGGAGTAAACCAGAAACCAACAGAATGGGAAAAAATTTTTGCAATCTACCCATCTGACAAAGGGCTAATATCCAGAATCTACAAAGAACTAAAACAGATTTACAAGAAAAAACAAACAAATAAACCAATTCAAAAGTGGGCAAAGGGTAGGAACAGACACTTTAAAAAGAAGACATATATAAGGCCAACAAACATATGAAAAAATGCTCCTCATCACTCATCACTAGAGAAATGCAAATCAAAACCACATTGAGATACCATCTCATGCCAGTTAGAATGGCAATCATTAAAAAACCTGGAGAAAACAAATGCTGGAGAGGATGTGGAGAAACAGGAACACTCTTACACAGTTGGTGGGAGTGTAAATTAGTTCAACCATTGTGGAAGACAGTGTGGCGATTCCTCAAGGACCTAGAAATAGAAATTCCATTTGACCCAGCAATATCATTACTGGGTATATACCCAAAGGATTATAAATCATTCTGTTATAAAGACACATGCACACATATGTTCATTGCAGCACTGTTTACAATAGCAAAGACCTGGAACCAACCCAAACGCCCATCGATGATAGACTGGACAGGAAAAATGTGGCACATATACACCATGGAATACTATGCAGCCATAAAAATGGATGAGTTTGTGTCCTTTGTAGGGACATGGATGAATCTGGAAACCATCATTCTCAGCAAACTGACAGAAGAACAGAAAATCAATCACTGCATGTTCTCACTCATAGGCAGGTGTTGAACAATGAGAACACAAGGACACAGGGAGGGGTGCATCACTCACTGGGGTCTGTTGCAGGGGAATAGGGGATGCCTAGCGGGCGATAGGGAGTTGGGGGAGGGATAACATAGACAGAAATGCCAGATATAGGTGATGGGGATGGAGGCAGCAAACCACATTGCCATGTATGTACCTATGCAACAATCCTGCATGTTCTGCACATGTACCTCAGAACCTAAAATGCAATTAAATATATATAAAAATAAAATCTTTGTTTCATGCACAAAATTTCTTCAGACATTACATAAAATTACCTTCAGACTATGTGTACAAGATATATATGAAACATAAATTAATTTCGTGTTTAAACTTGAATCTCCTCCCCCAAGATGTCTCATTGTGTAGATGCAAATATTCTAAAATCCCAAATGTGAAACACTTCTGGTGTCAAGCATTTTGGATAATGGATACTCAGCCTGTATATCCTTTAGCATCTCTTATATATAACTAGTTCTTATTCTAAAATGAGGATGTGTTTTTTTCATAATGTAAGGAATACAAGAAGCTACATGATCTTTGAAGGTCTTGACCTAGCTTTTTCTTACATTATGAAAAAACCACATCCTCATTTTAGAATAAGAACTAATTAAAGATTCTAGTCAGGCTCTTTGCTTTGAAGTTCAAGACCTTCAAAGATCAGTATTCTTAGTTTTATATGTGCAGTTTGTCAGCTCTGAGCCACATTCACAAAGGTCAGCAAAGAGTCTGACTAGAAACTTTAGTTAACTACATAACAAATCCTCATGTATAAAGCCTCTCTTGATATTATTATAGCAGAATAACTGAATCAGAAGACCTTGTGCTCATCTATTACAAGCTTGATTATTGTGTCCTAAGTAATAAGATAAAAAATAGAAATAACATCTATCATAGAATCATGTCTCAGGGAGCTTTATTTTTGTTTAGGTTGCATTAGTTATCTCCTCTCTAGATATGCAGAATAGCCCTAAGCTGGTTAAGAGGGTCTCAAGCTTTACTTTGCATGGAAAATGAAGAGGGAAGAATTTCCTGGAGTCTTGTAAAGGCTGAGATCTAGGAAAATGGAGGGAAGGGAAAAATGTGAGGGGGTTTGGAGTGAGTGGAGGAGCTGAGTAATGCTGAATATGAAACCTCTCCATTTGCAAGATCTGCCACAATTTTAAATGTTAGATGTGAGTGCTTTTATTGGGGTGAGGGGGATCACAGAAAATGAGTGATGTTCTACATTTAATTCAGTATGAAGCAGAGAAATAAGGGAAATGCTGGGAGCTGAGAACAAGAGTTTGGTGGGAACCAGAAGAACATGAGCCCCCCTGGAAAGTGGCAAATGTAGGGAGGCTTTGGACTTCCCACAACGTGTGGGTTAAAGCCAATTTGCATTTTCTCCAGTTCAAGTGATTGGATGACTTCAGTAGACATGTGAATTACACTCATTTCAAAAGAGTTCATCTCTGCTTTCTAAAGAGAGTATGTTTTGTAAGTCTCACGAGGCAAAGGTGAGTTACAAATCCACTGCACCGTGCTATCATCAGCTGGGCAGGAAGAGGAGGCTGAGATACACAAAGGAAAATTCTGTGGTCTAAGCTTGGGAAGAGCACAGATGTGACTGGGAAGGAGAACAGGCTAGAGTGAGAGGCATTCAGGAGGAGGAATTCAGGCAATGCTGGAATGTAATAAGGATATGTGGTAGCAGATAACCTTATACCATGATGCTCACCACTGTGGTATTAACAGAACATGAGAATTCATTCTGGAGAGCAAGGGCATGACTGTGAAAGAAGGGAGGGCTGCTGGGAGTCTTCGATAATGACATCGTCACATTTGGAAAGGGAAAGAGCTCCAAGATTTAACAGTCATCTTGAAGCCATAGCTGTCTTGGCCATCGTGATTATCCAAGTTGGCTAATCTTTCTAAATATTGTAATACTTGTTCTATGCATTAATGTTAATATTTCATAAATAATAATTTTAAATGTTAAACATAACACTAATAATTTATAAAATATATTAATATATGTATTGATATTCTAATATTACAAATATTAGAAATATTTTTAAATATGTGGCAAAGTGAAAGAAATTTTTGCATAAATTAATTTTTTTACTGAATAACATTGGAAACCCATCAATGAAGTCAGTAAGTTTCAGATTTCTGAATAAAAGACAATTAATAACACATCTAGCAGATGAACAAAGTCAGCCAAAATAATTACAGTAAAACTCAAGAAATTGGCCTAAAACATTCTGACACATGATTTGGGAAAAGAAAAGCTTCTCTACTCCAAAATACACTAAGACAATATAAAAAATCATTTTAGAATCTCTCTTCTACAGAGAAGTAAAAGAATGCCAGGAAGATCTATTTTAAGAACCATAAAAATAACTAGACAGTCAAATAAACTTTAATATGTCCCCTTGATAAATTAATCCTTTTAGTATTAACAAAGTGGGCCTCTTTATTCATAACTATATTCCTTGTTTGGAAATCTCCTTTGTCTGATATTAATATAGTCATTCCAAATTTTTGGATTAGTGTTTGCATGGGATATCTTTTCCATCTTTTATTTTAAAAAGAATTAGCTTTATTGAAGTATAAATTACACACAAAATATTCAGCAATTTTAAGAGTTCAATTTGAAGTTTTTGCCAAGGCACATGGCCATGAACCTCTATCGCAATGATACAGAAAGAACATTTCCATCATCCCATAAACTTCCTTCAGCCCCCTTTCAGTCATTCCCATCCCTTTTCCATTGAACCTGTCGACCGTTGAAATACTTTCTATCCCCCATAATTTTGCCTTTTGTAGAATTTCATACCAATGAAATCACACAGTATGTAGTCTTTGGCGTCTGGCATCTTTCACTTAGCACAATGTGTTAGAGATTCCTCTACGTGGATGAAGTGTTATGTGGATCGGTCGTTTGTTCCCTCCGATTGCTGAGTTGTATATGTTTTATAAGATTAAAGCACAATTTAGTTCCATTCATTAGCTGATAGAGATCTAGGATCTCTCTACTTTGGGACTGTTATGAATAAAGCTGCTCTGAACATTCTAGTATAAGTCTTCTATAGATATATTTCCTAAGACACATGCCTGGGGATAGCAATGCTGGGTCATATGGTTGGTGCATGTTTTGCTTTGAAATAAACTGCCAAACCACTTTTCAAAGCAGCTAAACTGTCTTGCATTCCCACCAGCAACCTACAAGAGTTCCACTTGTTTCCTGTCCTCACCAACACAAGTTTCTTGCCATTTTAGTTTTATTCTCATCTTTTAGCCATTATTCCTTTCAATTACAGCTCTAGTGGGTCTAGCTAATCTACTGTGGCAGTATTTCAGTGGTTTTCCTGGCAGTGTCCAGATATTAATGATGTTGCACAGGTTTTTATGTGCTTATTGACTATTTCCATAATTCATTTTCAGTGTATTCAAATCTTTTCCTCAGTTTTAAATTGGGGTAGAAGACTTCATTTTTTAAAAGTTGTGTAAATTTAATGGGTACAAGTACAGTTAAGTCACATGGATATATTACATAGTAGTGAAGTCAGGGCTTTTAGTGTAACCATCACCCAAATAGTGGTACATTGTCCCTATAAAATAATTTCTTGGTACCCACCCCCTCCCAACCTCCCACCCTTCTGAGCCTCCCATGGCTATCATTTCACATTATGTCCATATGTACACATTATACATATGTGTATAAGTGATAAATGACAATATGCAGTATTTGACTTTTTGTTTCTCAGTTGTTTCACTTATGATAATGGACTTCAGTTACATCCATGTTTCTGCAAAAGACATTATTTCATTCTTTTTAGGGCTGAATAATATTCCATTGTGTCTACATACCACATTTTTTTTATCCGTTCGATTAGGATGGACACTTAGGTTGATTCCATATCTTTGGTATGTAAATAGTGCTTCAATAAACATAGGGTTGTAGATTATTTTTGACAAATAATTTCTGTTCTTTTGGCTAGATATCCAGTAGTGGGATTGCTGCATTGAATGGTAGTTCTATTTTTAGTTCTTTGAGAAATCGCCATACTGTTTCCCATAGAAGTTGTACTAATTTATGTTCTGACCAACAGAGTATATGCATTCCCTTTTCTCCATTTTATGTTTTTATATAGAAGTCCAGATATGCATTTTGCAAATATTTTACCCCAGACTGTGACCTGACATCATTTTCTTTACAGTATTTTTGGAGAGCAAATGTTTTTAACTTTAACAAAGCCCAATTAATTTTTTTATATAGTTTGTGCTTTTTCTGTCCTATTTAAAAATCTTTACCTACCCTTAAAATTGGTGACTATTTTCTATGTCTCCAAATTTTCTCATAAATTTTCTTATAGAATTTTAATAGTTTTGGCTCTGACATAAAGGTCTATGCTCCATTGGAAATCAAATTTTGTATGTGGTGTGTGTTAAGTTTTGAGATTTGTTTTTCTTTTTTTGCATATGGATAGCTGGTCTTTCCAGTGTGGCTTGTGGAAAAGATTGTCCTTTCCTTGTTGAATTGCCTTAGAAACTGTCGTAAATCAATTTAATATTTATATAGGCCTATTTCTGAAGTCTCTATTTGTTCCATTGGTCTATGTCTCTCAGGCACCAAGGATCCACTGCTTCATTACTATATTTTCATAATAAGATGCAATCAGTTTGTGATCCTTCAACTTTGTTCTTATTTCTCAACATTGTTTTTGGCAATTCTAGGTTCTTTGAATTTCTATACAGAGAAGCTTTTCACTGTCTACAAAATAATTTTTTATGGTCAAAAAAAAAAAGCCTGTGAAGATTTTTGGTTGAGATTGTATTGAAAACACATTTTAATTTGGGGAGAATTGAAATCTTAGTGACATGGAATCTTCTGAGCCAGGAGCATAGTATACCTCTCCATTTATTTTGGTTTTATTTCTCTCAGAAATATTTTGTCATTTTCAGTGACAATCTTGCAAAAGTTTCATTAAACTTTTACCTAAATATTTCATATTTTTAACTCTTTTATGAGTAACATTTTAAAAGATTTTAATTTCCAAACTTTTTTTCTATTGTGTAGAAATACAGTTAGTTTTTGTATATTAATCTTAGAGTCTATTAATTTAATTTCCTAAACTTATTTATCAGCTCATTTTTTTATTTTATAAGATCTTTTACATAAATGATCATTTTTGTCTATGGATAAAAACAGTCTTAATTCAGTTTTCTGATCTGTATGTCTTTCTTGCCTCATTTGACTGAACGGAATCTCCATTATGTTATTGAATAGCATGAGTGAAAACCTGTCTTGTTTCACAAGGGATGTATCCAATCTTTCACAACCCATATGATGTTAGCTGTTGACTTTGTAATAAAGAAGATCCCTTCTGTTGTTTATTGACTAAAGTTTGTGTCTCTTTTATCCTTTACTTATTTAGTTATGAATATTAAATTTTCCAAATAATTTTTCTGCATCTATTGAGATAATTTAAAAATGTTAAACAAATCTTGCTTTTTTGGCATAAATCTCACTTGATTACAATTTATGTTTCTATAAATATTGCTGGATTAGTTTTTAAAACATTTTATTAACATTTTTGCACTTGTGTTCACATAGATATTCTCTGGTTGTTTTCTTTTTGTGATTCCTTGCCTGTCCAGGAGTTGTGAGTTCCCAATTCACAACTTCATGAGTTGGGAAATGTGTGTTTCTCTTCTGGTTTCCAGAAAAGTTTAACAAAATTGCTCTGGCTTGTTCACTAAATGTTTGCTAGCATTCAACAATGAAGCCATCTGTTCCTGGAGCTCTTGTTTCTGGGAAGGTTTTTACTATGCTTAGGATACTCAGAATATTTCTTTTAAAGTAAGCTTTAGTAGTTTGGGTCTTTTAAATAATGTGTCCATATTGTTCAAACTGTCATATTTGTTGGTTTATAGGGTTGCTGGCAATAGTTCCTTATCAGTCTCATAATGTTTGTAGAATGTGTGGTAATGTTCCTCTTTTATTCCTGACATTGGTAATTTGGCTCCTTTACCCTACTTTTTTGATCAATTTGACTAGAATTTTGTAAATTTTGTGGATGTTCTTCATAGAACCAGCTTTAGCTTTCATTGATTTTCTTTGTTATATTTTGCTTTCTTTATTATTGATTTCTGCTCATACCTCCATTCATTATTTCCTTTCATTTTCTTTAATTACTTTTGTCTCTTTAAAGTGAGAGCAAAGAACATTGCTTTGAGTCCTTCTTTGTTTTCTTATATGAACATTTAACTCTACATAGATGCTTCTCCACTTATAGTGGGGTTACATCCCAAGAAACCCCTTATAAGTTAAAAATATTGTAAGTTGAAAATCCATTTAATACATCTAACCTACTAAACATCATAGCCTACCCTAGTCTGCCTTAAACATATTCAAAACGCACTATTAGCCTACACAAGGGCAACATCATTTAACACAAAGTCTGTTTTATAATAAAGTGTTAAATATCTCATGTAATTTATTAAATACTGTACTGAAAATGGAAAGCAAAACGAGATATGGGCACTCAAAGCATAGAGCTTCTACTGAATGTGTATTGTTTTCACACCATTGCAAAGTTGAAGTCGTAAGTTGAAAGTCTGTAAGTCAGAACTGTCTATATACTTCCCTCAAAGCACTACATTAGCTACATCTTGTAAATATTGATGTTATGTTTTCATTTTCCTTCAGTTTGAAATATTTTCTAATCAACAGTTCTACTGCTTCTTTAATTCACATGTTATTCAAAAGTGTGTTTCAATTTTCAAATATTTTGACATTATTTAGATATCCACTTGTTATTGATTTCTAATTTAATTTAACCACAGACAGAAAACATATTTAGTATGATTACAATTCCTTTAAATTTGATGAGATTTATTTTTTATGATTCTGAATATGGTCTAATTTTGTGAATGTTCTGTGTGTACATTAAAATAATGGATATTCTTTTTTTGTTTTATAAATGTCAACTAGGTTAAGTGAAAGTCATACATATGCTTCCTGATTTCCCCCACTTATTCTATTAATTATTGAGAGGAATGTTGAAATTTGCAACCATAATTTTAGATGTTTCTATTTTCCTTTAGTTTGAAGTTTTGTTTTATGTTTTGGGGTTCTGCCATAAAATCTACTAATATTTACCCTTAGTATGTTTTATTGTTATATTAATTTATAATTTACTATGAAATATCTTTATTTTTCTTGATAACATTCCTTGTTCTTAAATTTACTTTGATATTAATAAAGCATTTCCAGCATTCTCATGATTAGGATTTTCATAATATATTTTTCTATCTTTTTAATTTTAGCACATCTGTGTCTTTAGATATAATGGTAGTATTTTTAAAATCCAATCTAAAAATCTCTCTCTTTTAATTTGAATTCTTGGATCATTTGCATTTAATGGGATTGTTGATAGGATTTTGACAAAATCTGCCATCTTGCTGTTTATTTTCTATTTATACTATCTCTTATTCTTTTAGCTTCTATTTTCTGAATTATTTTTATTATTTACATATTTTTAATACTTAAATTTAATCTCTACTACTACTATTTTAGTTGTAACATATCGCTTTATGTTTTTGTGTACTTGTTAAGATTTAAAATATCCATCTTTAACATAATACATTCTACCTTTGATTACTATTATATTACTGTTATATACTGAATAAATCTTATAACATTCTTCCATTGTGCTGTATTTGTGATGCATTTTATTTCTGCATAGGTTGTGAATCAGATAATACATTATCTTTACTTTTGTTTTAAACAATTTTCTTCTGAAGAGACTAAAATGAGAAAAATGTATTTTATAGTCATTGACATATTTATCATCTCTAAATGTTTTCATTCCTTTGTGCAAATTTCAGAATCCCATCTGTTATCACTTTTGAGAAACTTTGCTTAAGAGTTCTTGAAGTGTAGATTTGCCAGAAATAACTTCTCTAACTGTGGTTTGTCTAAAAGAGTTTCTATTTGGCCTTTATTTCTGCAACATATTTTTGCTGAGTATACAATTTTTGGTTAGCATCTTCTGACTTAAGTTTCTAAGGACATTGGTCCATTGTTTTCTGGCTTACATTTTTTTCTGACAAGAAGTATGCTAGCATTCTCACCTTTGCTCCTTCATGTTTCATGTGTCTTTTCCTCTTTAGCTTTATTTAAAAGTATTTCCTATCCATTTATTTCCAGAAATTTGATTATGTATTTCTTGTCATAATTTTCTTTATATTTCCTCTAATAAGGGTTTGTTGAGCTTGAATCTGTGAGTTTATCAGTTTTATCAAATTTGTAAAACTCTGTCCATTCACTTCCCCAACTTTTTTTCTGTTTCTCCTCCTCTCCTTCTGGAGCTTTGATTATATGTTTATTAAACTAATATTATTTCTCAGATAACTGATTCACTATTAATTATTGTCTTTTTTTCTATCCATACTTCATTTTGGGTAGCTTCCATTGCTGTCTTCAGAGTTAACTACTTTTTTCTTCAGTGTCTCCTTTATCTAATTTTACCCTGTATGATATTCATTTTAGGTATTACATCTTTTGCTTTTATAAGTTCCCTTTTGGTTTTTAAAAAATCTTTTATTTTCTCTATCATAATCATGTTTTTCTCTACCTTGTTGAACATATGGAGTATTTTACAATAGTTCTTGTAATGTCTTTGTTGACTACCTCCATCATCTCTGTCACTTCTGGGTCTGTGCCTATTAAGTAATTTTTTCTCTTGACTTTGAATCATATTCTTCTATTTTCTTGCATACCTGATAATTTTATTTTGATGCTGAATGTCATGAAATTTATCATTTGGTTTTGGTTGCTAGATTTTTTGTTTTCCTTTGTATAGCTTTAAATTGTCTCTGGGTCACACTTAGTATCATTTCAATCAGTATGATCCTTTTTAGGCACAGTTTTATGCCTTATTAGGGCATGCCCAGAGCACCCTATAGTTTAAAGCCAATTTAATCCCACTACTAAGGTGATATCATTTTGTGAAAACTCAATGAACCATGCCTTGTAGGATCTTTCTACTTTGGTTGTTGGGCACATGAACTCAGTTTATGTGAACTTAGGAAATTCTTCTCCTTATAGCTTTTCGGTGGTTCTTTACCCAACTTTGAGTATTTTTATCTCCTGTATAGGCAGATTAATATCAGTGAAATATTTAAAACATCACCTCCACAAATATTCAGACTTCTTTATCGAGTTCCTGCCTCTCTGGCACTCTCCTCTTAAAATTCTAGTCACCTCTGTCTCCCTGAAAAGGACAAAGCCTCTGAACTGTGTCTGCTTAACTCAGCAAGACTGCTTGCCTCTGTTGGATTTATTCTTCTTGCCCTATAGCCTACAGCTGCATCCAGGCATTGAGTTGAGAAAATCACAGGGCTCACCTCATTTGTTTTTATTTTCTCAGGAATCACAGTGCTATACTGCCAGTTGTCCAATATCTGAAAACCACTGTAAAATCTATTTTGTCCTGTTTTTTAGTTATTTAAGGAGAAGCCACTATGCCATCATGAGAAGAATTAGAAGCCTCCTTATGAAGAGCTTTGATGAAGGCTGTAAAGATCTTTGCCTTCATCTCAAACGGAGGGGAAAGATAAGTCACCGTAAGGTATTAAGAAGAGCGTGAAGTACTTAAAGTAGAATGGGAAGAAGATAGTTTGGATACTTACTCTAGGACCTTGCTTGCATTCGTTTATCCTTTGAGAGGAAGCAGAGCTTGAAGTCAGTCACAGGAAGAGAGCTTTGATGCAGTAAAAAAACAGAAAGAAAAAGAAAAAGCACCGCATTTGGAGTCAGAATACTGAAAGTGAGTGACTTCCACTTCTGCCAGCTACTAATTATGTTATCTTGGAAAGTTTAATGCATTAGTTACTAAGTTTGTGATGTTTGTCAATGAGCTTGTTTCCTTACCTGCAAAATGATGGTAAAATCACTTCTCTTATAGGGATCCTGAGAGAAACAGCTAGACATAAGATCAATCATATGTGTAAGTTGAGATAAGAGAGTTCTAATTCTGTAACAGCCACTAGCATGCTGGGTCAACTATAACCATAGAAAGCTAACCATTGAAAGTGTTCTTGTCATTAATTAATTTTAAAAATTTTAATTTATACACAAGAAACATAGGAATCTGAACTTTTGGAACAATAATTTATAATATTTTTTACTATCAAAATTATTTTAAGATTTTAGAACTTGGAAATGAAAGCATTTTCTAGATAAACTTCAAGTTTTAAAAACTAAAAATCTGCAGTCTGATTATTTGAATATGTCAAGAAGGCAAAGGGAGGGTCTTAGTAGGGGCTAGGACTTCATTGAAAATGAATAGTCAAAGTGACCCTAAATTCTTTTACTTGTGAATATCAGTGATAACGTTGGGAACTGGCCAGGAATGTGGAGGAAAGTAAAATATCTCACTTTCCTCCAGAGAAAGTAGAAATTGGTGAAAAAAATACAGTATTAAATATTTTCCATATCCTATACCACAATTTAAAATAAATAAATTCAAACATCATAATAAACTAAAGACATAAGTACTATAAAATAATTAAAATAGTTTAAGTGAGAAAATTTGAGATGGGAATTCAGTAGACTTCCAAAGTAAAAATATTATTTTAGTAAGAATACTTGAATAGGAGTTACTTTTATAGTTTCTAGCTTAGTGATAAGCCATCATTTCACTGGAGTTACAATATTAAATTATTATTTTATACTGTTTGCCCTCTTACTTCCCCCTCATTAAAAATTAGTTTTTATTAACTTCTGCTTCCAATAATATAAAATAGGTGTATTTTTCCCTATTCTTCCTGCTAAGTACAACTTAAAAACCTGTGTTAGATATAAACTAACCATAAGAATACTTTGAAAGGTGAAGAGAAGGTAGCAGTCTGGCTAAGACCTCAGGATTTAAGGAACAACACAGAAATAAATTCCCATTGCTTTCTTTCCTTCCTTATATATCCCAGACTTGGAGTTAAAGGCAGCAGCAACCTGGAAATGCCCAAGGATATAGACAAAATAAGTTCAACAAAATCTTGCTTTCTCTAGACAAAGAGCCAGGAAGAAGGGATTCTCTCACCAGCAAAGGCTGAGTGGAGAATCAGATTTCTTTGTTTACCAGGCCATAATGAGGTGCCCCACACTCTAGCTCTCTAGCTGGGGTAGTGTTAGAGAAGGCTAAATATGATGCTGGATTTCATTCCAACCCAGCAATAGTAAGAGACCCTCCACCTCCCAACTAGAATGATTTCAGAGGAGGCATAGTCAGAATTTTCACCACTGATCAGCAATAACAAGGCCACCCCATGCCTTGTGGTATCATTGGAGGCCAAGTGGGAACCAGTAATGAGGGATTGGTCTCTCTTCCAATCAGGTTGGGATGCTAAGCTGGGAGAGGAAACACCCACGTTTGCTCAGCATTAATGAGGCTCACCTCCCCCTCATGTTAAAGGAGGCTAAATGGGGAACCTGGACCTTTGCTCCCACCTGGAAGTAATGAGGCATTTCTCCACCCTGTTTCACTTCCCTTTCCAGAGTGGTTCCAGAGAAAGCAGCTAAAACAGGAAGTTTGCATAGCCCATAGTCCACAACACAATACCCAAAATGTCCAGGTCTCAATAGAAAATCACTCATCATACCAAGAACCAGGAAGTTATCAAACGGAATGAGAAAAAAAGACAATCGATAGATGCCAACATGACAGAGATCTTAGAATTGTCTAAGATTTAGAACAGTCATGATAGAAATGCTTCAATGAGCAATTATTAACATATTTAAAACAAATGAAAAATACAAGTCCTTAGCAAAGAAACAGAACGTCTCACCAAAGAAATATAATTTCTAAAGATGAATGAAAATTTTAGAATTAAAAATAAAATAACTGAAATGAAAAACTCAGTAGATCAGCCCAAAAGCAGAATGGAGAAAACAGAAAAGAAGTGAATCAAACATAGATAATAATAGTTAGTTAATTTTAACAACAAAAAGAAAATACACTGATAAAATGAACAAAGGTCCCTGTTCCTCAGGAACCTGTGGAATTGTGATGGTCAGTTTTATGAGTCAAATTGGCTAGACCACAGTATTCAGATACTTGGTCAAAAATCATTTTAGATGTATCTATGAAGGCATTTTTTAAAGGTAACATTAACGTTTAAATCAGTAGACTAAGTAAAACAGCTTATCCTCCATATTGCAGGTGGGCCTCATCTAATCAGTTGAAAGCTTTATTAGAAGAAGACTGAGCTCCCTGAAGAAAACAGGAAATTCTTTCAGTGGACCACCTTTGAACTGGAACTGCAACTCTTCTCCAGGTCTCCAGCCTACCAACCTACCCCTGCTGATTTTGGACTTGCCCAACCTCCACAACTATATTAGCCAATTATTTTAAAAATCTCTCTTTCTCTCTTCTCTCTCTCTCTCCCCCCTCCTTCTCTCTCTCTCTATCTCTCTATATATCTATATCTGTATCTATCTTATATAGAGATAGATATAGATATCTCTTGATATATCTATATCTATATCTATCTTATATAGAGATAGATATAGATTATATATATATAGATAGGATAGATACAGATATACATATATATAGAGAGAGAAGGAGACAGGGGAGAGAGAGAGATCTATATCTATATCTATCTTAGATAGATATAGATATACATAAAATTGATTCAATCATAAGAATCTTGGAGGGAGAGGAGAAAGTGAACAGGGCTGAAAGAGTGCTTACAGAAACAATGTCTGAAAACATCACAAATTTGGCAAAAACTAAAAATAAATATATAAGACTACAAATTGGGTACACTGTGTATTGCTCAGGTGATGGGTGTACCAAAATTTCAGAAATCGCCACTAAAGAACTTATTCATGTAACCAAATACCACCTGTTCCCCAAAAACCTATGGAAATGAAAAATTAAAATAAATAAATATATAGATTCAAGAAGCTAAGTAAAACACAAACAGGGCATCCCAAACAAATTCACCCTGAGACACATTATAGTCAAACTTCTATAAACTAAAGATAAAAAATATATGTAAAGCAGCAAATAGAGAAATAGCACCTTTTCTTTAGGGGAAAACAAATACAAATGATAATGGCTTTTTAAACCAGATATCATGGAGGCCATAGAAAGTGGTACAATATTTTTCAAGGGTTGAAAGAAAAGAACTGCCAATCTAGAATCTTATATCTAGTAAAAATATCTTTCAGGAATGAAGGAGAAATCAAGACATTTTCAGATGAAAAAAAACTAAGACTAACAGAACTAACAAGTGAGTTTATCTAGGTTGTAGGATACTAGATAAATATACATAATTGTATTTCTATATACAAGCAATGGACATATGGAATTCAAAATTAAAAATATGATGTCATTTGTTACTGTTCAAAAATAAATTTTTAAGGATAAATCCTCATACAGAATTGGAATACTGAAAACTACAAACCACTGATAAAAGAAATCAAAGAAATATCTATATAAATGGGGGGGTATACAGTCTTCATAGATTGAAAGACCCATAGTAAGCATGTCAATGATTCTCAATTGACATATTAGGTTATATGCACTTTCTATTAAAATCCCATTTTGTAGATATAGGCAAAATTATTCCAAAACTTATACAGAGAGGGAAAGGTATTAGAATAACTAAAACTATTTAGAAAAAGAATGAAGTAGGAGGAATCAGTCCATTCAATTTCAAGGCTTGCTATATTGCTACAGCAATCAAGATTGTGTGGTCTTCCTGGAGGGACAGAAACATAACTTAGTGGAACAGAATAGAGAATCCAGAAATAGAGCTATACAAATATGTCCAACTGATTTTTGGCAAAAATGTAAAAATTCAATGAAGAAACAATAGCCTTTCAATAAATGGAGCTGGAGGAAACATTTATAAGCAAAATATAAACCTCAACCTAACTGTCACATCTTATACAAAATTTAACTCAAAATGAATCACAGACTTAAATATACAACATAAATCTGCAACATTTTTAGAAAAAAAATCATAGCAGAAAATCTTCATAATCTAGGGTTATACAAAGAATTCTTAGGCTTGAAAACAAAAGCATGAGCCATGCTTTTGGTAATGGTATGGTAAATTACATTTCATTAAAATGTAATTAAATGTAAATAAAAATGTAATTAAAGTCTCTGTGGAACATCTTGTTGAAAGCGTGGGAAGACTGGGAGAAAATATTTGCAAATTACAAGTCTGGCAAAAGACTCATGTCTATAATATTTAAAAACCTTCAAATCTCTGTAGTAAAAACAAACAAACAAACAATCCAATTAGATGATGGTTAAGAGACATAAAGAGACATTTCACCAAAGAGAATACACACATGACAAATAGGCACATAAAAAGATGTTCAACATTATTAGCCATTAGAGAAATGAAAATTAAAACCACAATGAAACATTACACATATCAGAATGGTTAAAATTAAAAATATTAAAAACACCTAATGATGGCAACTATAAAAAGAAACTGAATCATCTATTATTGTTGGATATCTAAGATGGCATATCCACTCCGGAAAACAGTTTTTCAGTATTTTGTTTTTTTAAAGACAGTAAACATGCATCTATCATGTGATCCAACAGTTGCATGCTTGGGTGTTTATCTCAGAAAAATGAAACCTTATATTCACAAAAACTCTGTATATGAATTTATAGTAGCTTTATTAGTAATTTCACAAACTAGAAACAACTTAGATGTTTTTCAATGGATGAATGGTTAAACAAATTGTGGTATATCTATATGCTGGAACAGCACTCAGCAAGGAAAAGAAACAGATTGATACATGCAACAACCTGGAGGACTATTCAGAAAATTGTGCCTAGTGAAAAGGCTAGTCTCAAAGGTTAATACTCTGTTATTCAATTTTTCTAACATTTCTGAAATAACAAAATAATAGAAATGGAGAGCAGATTCATGGTTTCAGGTGTGAAGGAGAGGTGAGGGTAGAAGGCAGATGGGATGGGTTATAAAGGATAACTTGGCTTTCTGTTCTTGGGTCAGTTTGCTGTGAATGATGGTTTCCAGATTCATCCAAGTCCCTACAAAGGACACGAACTCATCATTTTTTAGGGCTGCGTAGTATTCCATGGTGTATATGTACCACATTTTCTTTGTCCAGTCTATCATTGATGGGCATTTGGGTTGGTTCCAGGTCTTTGCTATTGTACGCAGGGCTGCAATGAACATACGTGTGCATGTGTCTTTATAGTAGAACGATTTATAGTTCTTTGGGTATATACCCAATAGTGGGATTGTTGGGTCAAATGGAATTTCTACTTCTAGATCCTTGAGAAATCGCCACACTGTCTTCCACAATGGTTGAACTAATTTACACTCCCACCAACTGTGTAAGAGTGTTCCTGTTTCTCCACAACCTCTCCAGCATCTGTTGTCTCCAGATTTTTTAGTGATCGCCATTCTAACTGGCGTGAGATGATATATCAGTGTGGTTTTGATTTGCATTTCTCTAATGACCAGTGATGATGAGCATTTTTTCATATGTTTGTTGGCCTCATATATGTCCTCTTTTGAAAAGTGTCTGTTCATATCCTTCGCCCACTTTTGAATGGGGTTGTTCGTTTTTTTTCTTGTATATCTGTTTTAGTTCTTTGTAGATTCTGGATATTAGCCCTTTGTCAGATGGGTAGATTGCAAAAATTTTTTCCCATTCTGTTGGTTGCCGATTCACTCTAATGATGAAGCTGAGCACCGTATATTCTCACTCATAGGTGGCTGTTGAACAATGAGAACACGTGGATCAGGGAGAGGAGCATCACACACGGGGACAGTTGGGGGAGGTAGGGGAGAGACAACGGGGGAGTGGGGGAGGGAGTGGGGGGTGGGGGGGGGGATAACATGGGGGAGGAAATGCCAGATATAGTATGCACCAAAAGTACAATAAATTTAAAAAAAATAAAAATAAAGGATAACTTGGATCCTTGTGATGATGGAAACTTTTTGGGCTTTGACTGTATTGTATAATTATAGCTGTGATATTTTGCTATAGATTTGCAAGATATTACTATTAAAAATTCTATGGAAAGAATTTGTCCCCTGCCAAATTCACATGTTGAAATCCTAATCTCGAATGTCATGGTGTTTGGAGGTGAGAACTTTAGGAGGTAATTTGGCTTAATTTAGATTGTGGGAGGAGTCATCATAGGGGAATTAGTGTCCTTATAAGAAGAAATACCAGACACCTGCTCTCTGTCTATCCTCTCTGTGAGGACTCAGCTAGAGAGTGTCTGTTTGCAAGCCAGGAGCAGAGCTCTCACCAGAAACTGGCCATGCTGGCATCTTCATCTTGGCCTTCCAGCCTTCAGAGTATGGGTAAATAAATTTCTGCTGTTTAAGCTACTCGATCTATGGTGTTCTGTTTTGGCAGCACGAGCTAAATAAGACAGGGAGAAACTGGGTAAAAGGTACACCAGAACTCTCTTTATTATTTCTTAAAATTTCGTGTGAATCTATAAGTATCTCAGAATCAAATGTTTAATTAAAGAATACATTTTTATGTAAATATTTGAAAGTTAATCTAGTTTTGAAACTGTCTTAAATGTCTTAGTATGCCATAAAATAATGCTTCCCGTTCATACGGTACTTTACATTTTTCAGGTGATTTCACACAGTATCCTTCACCAGAATTTGGTTACACATTGGGGAGCCACTGCTGCTCTTTTAGAAATGAGAAAACTGAACCCGCTAGAGGTAAGCTCGTGAGAATATAGCTGCACAACAGGGAACTGAGGCTTTGACACCTCTTCAGAACTTTTTCCATTTCAACAAGCCTACCTTAGAAGTAAAGAGATTGCCTAGCCGTAGAAGAGGATGAGTTGCTTCTGTATCCCTAAGGATAACATTTGAAAATTAATCTAGTTTTGAAACTTTCTTGAAATGTCTTAGTATACCCCAATACCTCCCATTGATATGGCCCTTTCATTCAAGCTAGTGTGAATATAGTTGCATGCAAGGGTTAACTTTCAGTTTGCCTTTCTGGCTCCAACCCTCCAGATGAGGCTTTCCTGTGCACACTCTCTGAATGCAGAATGCGTTTAAACAAAACAAAACAACTCCCTCCACAGAATATGTTCAAGTATAAATATGTAAGGAATGTATGGGGGAAAATAGTGATCTTCTGTTTGCTTTTCATTAAGAATGGATTCCTGATACTCACTGTCTCAAGCAGAAAATCAAACCTAGTTCCTAAGAACCAACTTTCTTTCGTTTGTGGGCTTCTGCCAAGTTCATAGAAAACATTATACAATGCAAAAATTGTAGAGCTGGCTTCATGTCTCTTACTCCAACTGCACTCTCTGTGTTGGGAGTCGAATGGCAGGTTCCACCTTTCAGCTGGAGCCCCAGGTTTCATTTTTCATTTGAGAATTCAAAACAGAAAGAACTTCACGGTAGTTGCTATTTTGTGAAAACACACAGTAAGCTGAATTTACTGAAACAAGAGCTCACTAGAATTCAGAGCTTGCTGTGTGCCTGTGATGAGTCATGGTGTCTGGATCACCGTTAGTACTTTAATTTCCTTTTTCAGGATATAAACCATCAAGATGCTTTGACAAGAGGCTTGTTAAATGGAGAATGGAACTAGGTTATTCACTGTGGTGAGCATATCAACCAAAACCAGAATTTTGCTTTCAAGTAGTTGGATGGGGGGGCTCCCTCAGATCTTTATAGCCAGAGGACTGGGTAATTAGGTGATTAACAATGTTAAGCTGAGCCACAATTTTACCTGATGGGGGTGATGCAAGCCACAGTCACTGAATCCCTGGTACATGTGTGGGCACACAGTTGTTGCATGGGTCTTTTATAAAGACCTTTAAGTTTAGTCTCATCCTGGCCACACTGGAGAAGGTTGCCTGGGTAGAGGAGAGTGACTGACTGATTATTCGGGACATTCGTATTACATCACCTAGACCTGGCAGTTCCTTGGTTAGTCCATAGCAACAGCTCTTATTTATTAAATTGCACCTATTTGCAAGACACTGGGCTAGGTGCTGTGTATGCATTATTCCAATTAATCTTCACAAGAATTGAAGAGGTGAATTGGATTAGCACCTTATTAAAAATAAAAAATAAAACTAGGCAGGTAAGTACCTGTCCTGAGATTTTATCTCTGGTAAGTGCAAATATGGGAATTATACACACATCTGACTGTTTTAAAACCCATGCTCTTTCCTCTGTTTGACATGCCCTCATGTCACTAAAACTCTTCAAGAGCTAACTTCTTGAGGGACCTAGAGAATATTTTGTTGGAACAGAGTGTTAAATATTAAATTCTGATTCTTAGTTTTTACTGCTTTCAAAAAGTCAAAAGCTGCTCTGATATGTTTCATATTCAACAAAAAAAGGGAACCCACTATGCTGATTTAAGTATCCTTGAACAGTTTTTGTGTTACTTTTATTGATCAGTGGCACTTTAACTCCCTCTGAGTTAAGTCCTGATCATTTGGCTGGTGAATACTTAGTACCTTCAGAAACCTAGTGTGTTCTGGTGACAGGAGCCAGGAGACTTGGGCTCCAGCCTTGTTTTCACAGTAATTTTGCAGTTATGACATTGGACAAGCCAATTTAACAATCTTTGCTATAGTTTTATTGTGCATTAAAGGGACATAATATCTGCATATCTATCAGTTAGGAATGTTTGCAGATACACATAACAAAACACATGATTAACAGCAGCTCCAAGCACAAGGGTATTAATAGAAGTTTGAAGGTGAGAGGACGAAGGCTATATCCCCAACTCAACAATAGTGTCGAGAACCTATTCTTTTATGTCATTCTCCTCCTCTTCTTGCTGGATTTTCCAGCTTATGGTTTTATATCAGCCTATTCTTTTATATCATTCTACTCCTCTTGTGCTGGTTTTCCTCACACCTATGGTTGCAAAACAGCTGCTGCAGCTCTAGCGTCACTCCCATACTCAGCAAAGGAAGACTGAGGAAGGAGCAAAATCAATAAGCTCTTCTTTGCAACTATTTTTTCATCAATAAGCAAGCTAGGTTTCTCAGAAATCCCATAATACACTTCCCTTTACAACCTCATTATCTAAAATGGAATCCTTTGGTCACCCATCCATAACTAAGAAGCCAAGAAAGCAAAATGTTTGGCTTTTCAATCTTGATATTTGTATAGTCTGTTTTCATACTGCTACAAAGAAATACCCTAGACTGGGTAATTTAAAGGAAAGAAGTTTAATTGACTCACAGTTCCACATGGCTGGGGAGGCCTCAGGAAACTTATGATCATGGTGGAAGGGGAAGCAGGTGCCTTCTTCACAAGGTGGCAGGAGAGTGTGTGAAGGAGGAGACTTTCAAACACTTATAAAACCATCAGATCTTGTGAGCACTCACCATCAGGAGAACAACATGGGGAAACTGACCTCATGATCCAATGACTTCCTTCCCTTGACATAGGGGGGATTACAATTCATGATGAGACTTGTATGGGGACACAGAGCCAAACCATATCATTATTAGAGGACAAAAAGTAGAGTTCAGAGTGGCTTTTGTAAGCAATTATTAGTGTCTTTCATAGTCATAACCTCAAAGGATTTGTTTCATCAAAGTAAGATTTCTTGCTTTGTTCCTGTCCATCCTATATAATTTGTAACCAGTATTTTAAATGACCTAGTGTATATCCAACCATCTTTATCTGTGCAATGTCTCATATATGTGAAATACAATAATGCAGAGTAAATACCGTAAGTATTCAATGAACTATTTCAATAGAAAAAAAATGCCCACCTGTGATCTAATGTAGAATACATTTGTTTTGTGTGTCATTTGAAGTAACCTCTTATATTCGTGTTCCTTTTCTTTTTCAATGGCTGGTAAACTAGACACAAGCTATGAATAAATAATGCCAGAACATCTGGATGAAAGAAAAAAAATCAATTATCTGCATGTTTTGTCTATGTAACATCAAAACATGTAGCATTGTATAGACAAAACATCCAGATGATTGAATATTTTACTTTTCATCCAGACAGCTTGTCGTCATGTAGGCAAAAATCACTGCCAAGTTAGGGACATAAGAAAAAAACAGGGCATAGCAAAATTTGCCTGACTTGTAGACCATGAGAATTGGTCCTAAACTTGATATGGGAAAGAGAACAATTAATGAGATACTGTACCACATTAATTTCCAAAACTTCTCGACCATATTGGAAGAACCTTCTTACCACAAGTTTATAGTGATCATAATAAATGGTGGTTCCATTATGAAATGCTTAATAGAAAACACTATTTTATTTTTATTTTATTCGACACTGTGTTCATTTTATAGATGAAGCAATGCATTCACAGAAAAAAAAGAAAAACAGTGATTACTAAAACACTCCTTTATCTCCTGGAAGAACAAATATAGAAACTAATTCTAGTTATCTAAACATAAATCAACTTATTAGCCAGGACTCAAGTACAAATTCAATAATTATTTACCTTTGGTGAGCCAGGGCCGTGCTGATGAATTTTTCATATGCAGACTATTATCTGATTTGTTCTACATTAATTCTGTTTGGTAGCAATTGTTATTCCCATTTTATAAATGGGTCTTAAAAATGAAGGAAAATCCCCCAAAATCCCCACAGTTTTATTATTTCAACAAATAACATGATGCTTGAAAAAAAAATTTTTTTTAATTTTATGTATTTTGTTTTGTGTAATGTAAAGAAGTGAGGGTCTTAGAACACCAAATTTTCAAAGCTTGGGTGTCATGACTCCTAAATGCTAGGAATTATGGCTAAATGCAATATGTCATGCTATTTTATTTCATCTGTTGTTAACACTATTTACCTATGCTCCAAATCTAATAGATAATTGAGAACTAAAGTTGATGAAGAGAGATATCAGTAATTGACAGGAATCTTTATTTTATCCTTGAAGAAAGTGATAGTGCAATATCCTTAAATACCATCTGAAAAGCCTCACTGAGATAACAAATTACGTTTTATGACTCACTATTCTCATTCTTTTTTAAGCAGACAGTTCCAAATTCAATACACAGAGGTCACTAAGGGAACATTCTGTCTCCAAATCGCCCTTATGTAGTCTCTCTGCTTTCTGGCAGTGGTTTAGCTGGATGGGATCATAAGTGAGAGCCAGGGGAACGTTTTGTTTGGAGGCAAAAGTTGTGTGATCAGGACACAGTGGTCTTGGATTTTCCAGGTCAAAAAACTGTCAAAAAATGTCATCGGGGAATGGGTCTGAGGAGGAAAGCGGTAGAATGTTCAATATGAGCCACGGTGGTGTATTACTCAGTGTAAAAAATCGCATCTTGGTGATAACCCCTGAGCCCTGCAGCCACTTTGTGAAATACAGAAATGTTCTGATTTATGAATGTGGTAATAGGGCTGCAGAAAGTCTCTCGCCACCACATGAAGTTTCAGACCAGGAGTACCAAGGTAAACCTCACCAAGCCACCTGTTTATAAATTTCCTGCTGTTAAAATCCAACATTCTTTCATGAACACATTGTGTTTTAAACCTAAATTTGTTCTGGAACGAGAGAATGGTGATGGTTGCACAACTTTGAGAAGATACAAAAACAATACTGGATTTAATGAATTCATCCTTTAAAGAATGAATTCTATGGTATGTGAGTTATATCTTAGTTTAAAGGCAACTGTATTAGACTAATTCAAATGGCTTCTTGAAAATCAAATGGACCTTACAAAGCAATATATTTGTGATTTAAGTGTAAATGAAACAGAAACACATGGAGTAAATTTCTACAAAATTGTGCATGATTTCAAAAATTAAGAGGGGAAGCGTTCTTGGCAAAACCTAGTTAGGTTTTATCTAATCCAAGCTATTGAAAAAATAAATTGAGACATTTCATAAACCAAAAATACAGCTGGTTTTTCCAGCCTTTATGTATTTGTTATGTATAGTCCTTTATACTAAGTACAATTCTACTTATATTGGATAATACAAGCAGTTCAGGTGCCCAGACACAGAATTATGAATACTTCAGTTATTATATGATAGCCTAAGTATATGAATAGTTAGAATATCACAGAGCATAAAACAAGGTCAAGTTGTGAAAAAGGTGCTATAGTGTATTAAACAGCATTTTCAAGGAAATATTCTTTATTGAAACAATTAAAGGAGAAAGCCTATTATAGCAGCCTCTGGGTTAAGTTCAAGAGCACAGAATAACTAAAATCTCTGAGACTAATCTTCAAAGTCCATTCCATCTTCATTATATGTCAATAGCTTGTGGGCATATAAATACCATTGTTACTAAAAGTAAAGTCATTTGTAGTGTGGAAAATGCAGTCACAAAAAGATAAATCTTTACACATATGACACTTTTTTGAGGTTATCACACAAAACCTTGGAATCATTTTTAACCCATAACTCTACTTGGTTTTCCCTTGCTTTTCTGTTAAGTCCTAGACTGTAAACTCCTAAGCAGCAACTATGTGTGTCCTTTCCACAGCTGATTTCCAATGCTTGATGGGTCCTTTGCACCCACAAAGATGTGTTGAACAAATGCTTCTGCTGGAATGTCATTTTAACTTCCATCACTTCTGCTGGAGCTAATTCTTCAAATAAGCCTTCCCCCAACCACCTATGTCCATCATCTCTCACTCTCTATCCATTGATGTTTTTAAACTTTACTTCCTAGCATGCCATAACATGGCCGTATAATATACATATCTATTTGTTTATTGTTTCTCCCCACTGAAATAGTATTCAGTAAGGTCAGGCACTTAGTTTTCTTCACTGCTCTCTGAAAATCTGAGGACAAATATCAGAAGATACAGAGAAACCAGAGTTTGGATCACTCACTAAGTAATATTGGCTCCAAAGCCACAGAGGAAATACTAAAGGAACACATTCCATCTCACAAGGATCAATTTCTAAATATCTGAGATTTAAGCTTACAAAACGGGAACCATCATATGCGACTATTGGCACCCCATCTGTGCAGCTCCACAGATCTGCTCAGACCTGGCTGTTGCAAGAGCCATGGAAACTTGCCCTGCCTCGTGGTCTATTTAGAACCAGCAAATGGACCATGTTTTGCATTTCTCCTACGATGATAAAGCCCCCAGCATGATGCCATCATATCTTTTAATGCTACTGCTTTTTACAGTCTTAACTAGGGGCAAGCACCTTCACCCATGGGCAATGCAGGAGCTCTAGCATGTTGGTTGTACCCAACTGGAGCTGTAGAAACCATGCTTCCTTAAAAGCTACACAGACAGACTGATGTTGAACAATTAAAGACGAGGATATTTGAATGGATTGATTGATCATTTCTTCTGCACAATGGAATGCTCTGAGAGATGAGCTTCATATTGCCTTACTGGGGACGTTCCATATATCCACATAACCAGCTGGGTTTTCCTGTGAAGCTATGGTCTGCTTGATAAATCACAACCATAAATTCATTTTCTTCTTTTTTTTTTGGCTTCCCTTTTCCCTTCATTCTTTCTTTACTAGATCAGAGTGTAAACTTTACTCCAAACTAATTAGTTGAGAGCCCAGACATCTACATTAAGATAAATAGTCCTAGAAAGGACTCACTGATGGGATTTTGGAGCTTGATTTCACACCTGTCTGGAGGTAATATGCATGGTCAGTGTGGTAGTAACGATTACTAAAGCTTTCATCTATTGATAATTGAGGTATTATACAGTTGGAAAGTAGGACAATGGGAGACCAAGTGATTGCTGTTTTTTATCAGTATGGAGGATATGGTAGTAATATATAAAGATTATGGTGGGGCCAGTCTTGGTGGCTCATGCCTGTAATCTCAGCACTTTGGGAGGCCAGGGCAGGCGGATCACCTTAGGTCAGAAGTTCAAGACCAGCCTGGCCAACATGGTGAAACTCCATCTCTAGTAAAAATACAAAATTAGACAGGCATGGTGGTGTGCATCTGTAATCCCAGCTATTCAGGAGGCTGAGGGAGGAGAAGCTCTTGAACCTGGGAGGCAGAAGTTTCATTGAGCCGAGCTAGCACCACTGCACTCCAGCCTGGGTGACAGAGCAAGACTCCATCTCAGAAAATTAAAAAAAAAAATTACGCTGGTAGGCAGTGAATATTTCTATTTGCAATGTAGAACGTTCAAGAAGAAAATGAAAGGCTTGGGGCATTAAATTGTTAACCTATATCACACTGAAAGCCCAACGGTTTCTATGTCAGCTTTAAAAGGAATATTCATTTCCTTCAGACACAGGGAAGACTGTGTTGAAAATGAGACCTGGTATCTGATTGTCGGTGTGACAGTTACAAAAGTGACTAAACGCGCAACACAGGTCTTCTATAATAAAGCTCAAACCTGATAGGAAAAGTGTGGGAATGGGAGATTTTAGATTACCAAGTCAAACAATCTCAATCCCCCGATTCTCCAGAATTCTACTAGTGAGCAAAAGAAGTCCCTTCCCCCACATACCAGAAGAGAAAACTCCCCTTCTCTGGAAATTGTGCAAAGGCTTCACCTGAAGCAAGGTCTCTGAATATGTCTCAATCTTCTCAGGGTTTGTTTCTGCTACCCTCCATCGTAACCAGGCTACATGGCAGCCTGGTTAAGCCTCCTAGACTTAATTGTCTGAGACAAAAGTAGTTGTGATTTCTACATCAGATAGCAAGGCTGAAACAAGAGTGGGAATCAGAGTGTTTGGTCTACAGGGATCTATGGCAATGGTGCTTGGAGAGGGCAGAAAAGACAAAGATGTTGACATGGTGATTGTGTTGCTTGATTTTTGTACTCAAAAATTATTGCAGTCTAATAAGCTGAAGAACAATGTCAGCAGCTGTAATAGAAACTCAAGGTGCCTTACCCTGTTTCTAGATTTGAGTTAATTCACAGACCCAGAGCCACATGACTGAAAGGGTGGCTTAATAAGAGGAAATAAATAGGATAGATATTTCCCAAATTCTTCTTCCCTAAAGAACTCATGGCCAATTTCCGTGACAACTGTGTACTGCGGAAAGGAGAATGGCCAAATACTCAAGAGCTGTTATATACAGAATCCGAGTTTATGCTGATTTAATTGAACCTAAAATGCCTTCCTGGTCTTCTCTTTAGGATGGACACTTTCAAGAGATTTGGGGAGAAGGCATAGATGGAGAAAGCTCCCAAGAATGTGAGTGGAGACAGGATTGAATGTGGAAAGTCACTTTTGAAACTAGAAGATAGAGTAGGTAAAGTCATTAATTTTACTGTCTGTTATATTATAATAGCAATGGAAATAGTAGATAGCGTGATAGAAACTGAGAGAGGAAAGAATTTCAAATAGGAAATGGCTTGTCAATAAATATTCTGTAGCAAGATCTTCATTTGTTCTGAGGACTAACTCCTCAGTGTTTATTTCCATTTGCAGAGCAGCAGAAGACAAGTTCTGCCCACAGCTGTTCATGAGGACAAAGGCATTTATTATTCTGCTTTTTTTTCCTCCTTTTTAAAATTGGTTGCAAGGGAGAGACAGGAAAGCCTTCCTTGACTGCAACTAGGATGGGGCAAGAATAGATGTTTGGGGGTAAATCTTTGGTTAGTGGGAGCATGATGGCAACGGAGAGACAGCTTGGTCTGGCTCTGAGTTTTACTCTGTTCTACCAGTATGGCCTTGGGTAAGTGGGCTAAAACTGGAGGGGGCCATGGTAGTCATTAAATAGAAAAGAATTTTGGAGACTGTTTTTCTTGGGCTTTCTAGAAAACAAGCCTAGAGTCAAGTTTACATGCCAACACTTTATCAAATTTTGCAACCCCATGCATAAGTGAGGGGGAAAGTGAAGCAATTTAGCACAAAAGAGAGAAGACAAATGTAATTACAAGGTTCTGCATTAGCTAAATGATCATATTTTCCCAAGACAACATAATCATTTGCTTGGTGAAATAAGACACTTTTAAATTATTAAAATTAATAAGTGAATTTATGAAAGTTAATATAAAAATGAATTAATTTACATATACTGGCAACAATTAGAAAAATAATTGATCAAATAATAAAAAGTACACATCGTATCTACATGGTTAGAGTAATCCACATCCAACCTACTTCCAAAAACAGTCTAGAATATACATTTTTACAATCATCTCTGAATTTTGTTGTGTAGAAATGTCTTCAATAAAATTTTTAAGAACCGTCCCTGGAAAAGATTGTGATAGCAAAGAATCTGATGTGACCATTTTTAGGTCCTTGGAAAATTATTCCCTGACATTGGATAGCTTTGGTTTTCAAGAAAATTGTGTATGTTTTATGTGCAGCTATAAGCAGAACCATTTCTCACTTGTCTCTTGGTTCTTGGTGAGGCATCTCTCTGGTATAGATAAACATCCTCATCATACAACCCAAATAATGTTCTTCCTTTCTTGGTTCTCCCCAGTGTAGCAACTACATTCTGTTTGGCTCTTTTCTACCTATCTCTCTATCACACTTCCATGACTTCCTGGGACTTAACGGAGCTTTATGCAACACAACACCTAGTGAAGTTGAAAGTGAATGTGTGTATTAACAAGAGGTTATGATATATTGACATGAATGTAGACATAGAGATTTAAGTAATTTACACAAACCGTTTTGGTTAAGCAATTTTGAAAATAAGTTTCACCTCCCTGAGTTACTCAGAAACTATAAATGTGTTTCCGAGTTTGTTCTGAAAGTAGTTACCAGCACTAGCTGTTATTTCTTGCTTCTTCCCAAAAAACTGGGACTGACATGGCTGATAAATTTCAACACTTTTCAAAAAGGATCCTCTTTAGGCGCTGGTAAATAGCAGAATTAAAACGTATTTTCTGTTTGTCAAACTTTTTCTATAGCCTAATTTGAGGGCCCTGCTATATATGAACTTTTATAGTTAACATACTGTAAATGCTATACTATTTTAATCTTCAGAGAATCCCTGTGAATAGAATATAAAAATGTGGAGTGCACAAAAAGTATTTTGAGAGTCCTTCAAATAATGTGGATCATGGATCACCCTCTCCACCTGCCTGTATGTGGAATTCTGATACTGTATTATACACATGGTCATCATAAACACACTAAAGTGTTTGGATCTGGACACATTTTCTCTTTGTTATTTTTGTCTTAGCTAAATATAGTGGAAAGTGAAAATTATTTATTCAGGGAAAATGCCACATTTAGTGAGTCATTCATTCAGCAGTATTTGGTTAATTTGAATTTGTTGGGCGTTTTTATAAATCTGATATATTTACCCAGAGGACTTTTGGCACTGGCAGCATATTAAAATCAGCAAAAAAAGTAACTATCTAGCCTAGGATTGGGAAGACTCAATTGCATCCAGATGAGGACAAAATCCACTGCAGATTTCCAAAGCAAACACAATTAATTGTGTCAAAAATGAATCCTTTGGAGACTTCTGAGATGTATATTTATTCCCATTCTAATTATGGTGGCATTCTAGTGACCCTATTTTGCAATCATCTGCACATTCCCCCTATCATCCCTCTTGTCTTCATTTTTGTTCATTAGCCTGCTTATTTCTGATTCACATAATTTTCCTGAACCAACAATTAAAAGAGAACTGAAGCAAGTATACAGAGGATTTGAGTTTTAAAAAGCATGTTTTCCAAATTTATACCTCATTTTATTTATTATTTTTATTTATTTGTTATTTTTCTATAAGTTATTGGGGGTACAGGTGGTATTTGGTTACATGAGATAGTTCTTTAGTGGTGATTTGTGAGATTCTGGTGCATCCATAACCTGAGAAGTATACACTGCACCATATTTGTAGTCTTTTTTCCCTTACTCCCCCTCCCAATCTTCCCCCCCAAGTCCCCAGAGTCCATTGTATAATTCTTATGCCTTTGCATCCTCATAGCTTAGCTCCCACGTATCAGTGAGAACGTAAGATGTTTGGTTTTCCATTCCTGAATTACTTCACTTAGAATAATAGTCTCTAATCTCATCCAGGTCACTGAAAATGCTGTTAAGTCATTCCTCTTTATGGCTGTATAATATTCTATCATCTATATATCATATATATATGGATATATATAATATTCTGTCATATATATATATCATCTGTACATCATCTATATAACATTCTATCATCTATATGATAGATATCTATATATCATATATAGATATATAGATGATAGATTATATATATCATATATATCTAATGATATATATCATATATATCATATAAAATATATATCATATGATATATATAAAATATATATATCATATATATGGTATATATAAAATCATATATGATATTTATATAATCTTCTATCATCTATATATCATATAGCTATATCTAGTTTCATTCTCCTACATGTGGCTAGCCAGTTATCTCAGCACCATTTGTTGAAAAGGGTGTCCTTTCCCCACTTTAAGTTTTTGTTTGTTTTGTCAAACATCAGTTGGCTGTAAGTATTTGGGTTTACTTCTGGGTTCTCTATTCTGTTCCATTGGTCTACATGCCTATTTTTATACCAGTACCATGCTGTTTTGGTGACTATGGCCTTATAGCATAGTTTGAAATCAGGTAGTTTGATGCCTCCTGATTTGTTCTTTTTGCTTAGTCTTGCTTTGTCTATGAGGGCTCTTTTTTGGTTCCATATGAATTTTGAATTGTTTTTTCTAATTCTGTGTAGAATGATGGTGGTATTTTGATGGGGATTGTGTTGAATTTGTAGATTGCTTTTGGCAGTCAGTATAGTCATTTTCACAATATTGATGCTACCTATTCATGAGCATGAGATGTGTTTCCATTTGTTTGTGTCATCTAAAATTTCTTTCAGCAGTGTTTTGAGGTTTTTTTTGTGGAGGTCTTTCAACTCCTTTGTTAGGAATATTCCTAAGTGTTTTATTTTTTATTTTTGCAGCTATTGTAAACAAAGTTGAGTTCTTGATTTGAATCTCCACTTGGTTGCTGTTGGTATATAGAAGAGCTACTGATTTGTGTACAATTATCTTGTATCCAGAGACTTTGCTGAATTCTTTTATCAGTTCTAGGACCTTTCTGGTGGAGTCTTTAGGGTTTTGAAGATAAATGCTCATATCGTCAAAAAAGAGTGACAGTTTGACTTCTTCTTTACCAATTTGGACGCCCATTATTTCTTTATCTTGTCTGATTGCTCTGGCTAGGGCTTCCAGTGCTGTGTTGAAGAGGAGTGTTGAGAATGGGAATCCTTATCTTGTTCCATTACTCAGAGGGAATGCTTTCAACTTTTCCCCGTTCAGTATTATGTTGGCTGTGGGTTTGTCATAGATGACTTTTATTACATTAAGGTTATGTCCCTTGTAGGCCAATTTTGCTGAGAGTTTTAATCATAAAGCGATGCTGGATTTTGTTGAATGCTTTTTCTGCATCTATTGAGATGATTATGTGATTTCTGTTTTTAATTATGTTTATGAGATATATCACATTTATTTACTTGTGTATGTTAAACCATCCCTGAATCCCTGGTATGAAACCCACTTGATCATGGTGGATTATCTTTTTGATATGTTGTTGGATTTGGTTAGCTAGTATTTTGTTAAGAATTTTACCATCTATGTTCCTCAAGGATATCGTATGCTTCATTTTAGACCAGTGAAACAAACTCCCAAATAATTTGTTGGGCTCAGGAAGCCCATGCTCTCCTTTATCCAGTATGCCTCATCAGAAAATTCTCCTTAAATACCCTTTTGCATCTTATCTTCTAAATTTAGATGGACAGCTTTGGGACACACATGTGGGTCATCATCCATAGAACAGAAAGGGACAGAGTTTAACAGATGGACACTGGAAATTACGCATAACAGAAACCTAGATGACTTCTGCACATGCTTGTTATGAACTGTGTCATGCTTGTGTTCCCTCCCAAAATTCATATTTTAAAATCCTCCCTAATGTGATGGTGTTAGGAGATGGAGCCTCTGGAAAGTAGGAAGGATCAGATGAGGTTATGAGGGTGGTGCCCTCATGAATGGGATTCATGTTCTTATAAGAAAGTACCAAGAGAACTTTCTTCCTTTCTCTGCCATGAACAGACACAGAGAAAACTGCCATCTTTGAACAGGAAGTGAGACCTCACCAGACACTGAATCTGCCAGCACCTTGATCTTGGACTTCCCGGCCTCCAGAACTGAGAGAAGTAAATATTTGTTATTGAAGCCACCTGGCTTATGGTTTTATATTACAGCAGCCCAAGTTGACTAAGACAATACATAACAGGTTAAAAGTTGGTCTTGTGAAAGATATACCAATGTCCTAACCCCCACAACTTGTGAATGTGACCTTATTTAGAAAAGGGGCCTTTGCACATTTAAGTTACTATCTGTGTGGGCTCTAAACCCAATGGCAAATGTACTTGTAAGAGACAGAAGAGAATACATACACGTGAAGACAGAGTTAGGGATTGTAGTGACGCAGCCACAAGTCAAGGAATGCTTACAGCCACCAGAAAGTAAACAAGGTAGGAAGGGGCTCTTCCCTAGAGCCGTTAAAAAGTGTGTGGATTCCACATTTCTGGCCTCCAGAACTGTAAGAGAATAAATATATGCAGTTTTCAGTTGCCCAGTTTGTGGTAATTTTGTTTTAGCAGCCCTAAGAACTTAAGACATGTACCAAGAGAAGGAACCTCAAATAGTTACTCCAAAGATGCTGCATTACTAAGCAACTTTTTACTTTTAACATCCCTAGTTTAGGAACCACTAGCAGGGCTGATGTCTACACTGGAGTGACACATAGGCTTACAGACATTCAGATTCGTTGAGAAGCATTTCCGAATGGCTAGTGGCTTCTTTATACTGATTGTTAAATGTTTTGAGTATTACCTCCAATCATTTCTGCATCTAATATTCAACATGCACCTGATGCATTCATTATAGACATTTAGTAATGTTGTATGAAGTGAATGAATGAGCTAGTCTATATAAGCTGTTCTATAAAATAGGTAATTATTCATTAATCATAATCATACTTTGGACTGAGTACATTATTTCTGAAATTAATTTTAGAACTATTTCCAAACATAAACCCAGGGGCAGATAATAAGCACGTTATTTATTTATTTATTCATAAGCTATTATGAATACTTTATGGAATGAGACAGTCTATCTAAAAAGGAGGGAAGAAAGGAGACAGGGAGAAGAGAGAAAGGAAGACAGGAGTTTGGCATTCTCTCGCCTATTAAAGGACTCTTCAAGACAAAAGTCCTTGTAATTTTTTCTGACAATGTCTAAGATGAATGGTCAATGAAAATCATTAAATGAATTCAGTGGCATCAGAAGTCTCTTTAAATAATGTTCATTTAATTGAGGTGGCTTCTATCTGATCTTATTACATGTTGCATTTCCAGAGCTCTATTTTCTTTTGTTTGTTGGCTTATCAAATTTAGCTCTGCTGCTGGTGCTCCCACTGAACTGCCCTGTGATTTGTAGCTTCAGTTTGGTCTCTGTTTTGTTTTGTTTTTCATTTTTGTTTTTCTCTGCATGTAAGTTCTCTGCATCTGGAACAATGCTGCCCAATAATACTATGACAGTGATGGAAATTCTTTATGTTCTGTGCTGTCCAGTACAGCAGCTACAAGCCACTTGAGATATGGCAAATGTGCCCGAGGAACTCAATATAACATTTTATTCAATTTTAATTAATTTATATTTCAATGTAAACAGCCACATGTGGCTAGTGGCTACATTAAATGATGCAGCTTTAGATCGACATTTAAATACTGAAATTTTAAACTGCTATTATTTCTAGAAGTTTGGAAACTCTGCCATTGGTGCAAATCGCTATGAAAGTTTGTTGCTTCGTTGCAGGTAAATACTTAATATTTCATCTTCTCTTGATCTGCTTTTGCTAACAATTAAGGCTTGCTATAACCTAAAACAGAAGTTGGCGAACTACAGTTCCTAGGCCAAATCTAGCCTACTGGCAGTTTTTATTAAAAAAGGAGAAACAATAGTGGTGTTGGAACACAGCATGCCCATTTGTTTGGGCATAAACTTTCACTGCTTTTGTGCTACAATGGCAGGACTGAGTGATTGTGACAGAAACTGCAGGGCTGGCAGAGCTGAGGATATTACTATCTGGCCCTTACAGAAAAAATAAAGCCCATCCCTGATTTGGAATAAAGTTGTATTATTATTGTATGTTATAATAATAAAATGTTTATTCTTTCTATAATTTTTAGTCTATTTTAAAGATAAAGCTTTTGCTATTAAAATGGTAGGTGCCTTTTAATTTTTCTCTTCATTTTGATAGCAATTCAGTGTCATTGACTCAGTAGCTTAGAATATCTCCTTGCCTTATTTCAGATTTTGACAATCTGATGATCTTAGGTAGTATACATTCTCAGAAGTTTACCAGACATTCTACTAGCCTGTTAGTGATTTCAAATGCTTCCAGGGCACGTTGCAATCTTTCTAGATGATTTCTTCTTTATTTTTAAGAATATGAAGTTCAATTCACTATTGTGTTACCATGTCACCGATTTTCCAAATTCTTTGAGATGGATTCATTCACATAGCGGGCTATACAAATGGCTGCTCAAGGATCAAACCTGACTTCAGTTTCTATCCAGAATGGGGTTCACCTAAGAACTTCTACTGGTCTTTGGGTGTTTCTATTAACCTATCCAAGAATCATCTTGCTTCTCAATACAAAGTCATAACATCTCATGGCTACCTCAAGGGGAAAGTTGGTGATTATTTACATCAATTCAATCAACAAGCTAATATCTAAGTTTTTTGTTTGTTTGTTTGTTTTGGTGGGGAAATGTCTGTACTAACGTTTTAGGTTCATTTTTGTGGCTTTAATTTTTGCTTGTTATTCAAAGAGTATCGAAAAATCAACAATCAGCGTTTGGAACAAATGAGTCCGTATGCATGCAGTTGAGCTTTCTGCTGTACTTAACAAGGATGGCCTGATCCTAATGGAGACATTAGCCTCTAGGAAGAGCAAAGAGAAGACCACCACAAGGGACTAGTTAATTGGTAACACAAACAGCCCTCTAATGCCTTGATGGTAATACAAGTATATTTATTACTTTTAACCTATTGATTTATTATTTTTAACCTATTGATACAGTTTTAGGTCACATTGTTGTCTTTTTCTTATTTAAGAAGTCTGGAGTTTTTCTTAAAATTAATTCCCTGTGTCTCGCTTAAAATAACTTTTCAAAGTGATATTGCAATTCTGATCTTGGTTTTCATAAGGACTCTATGCTGTGATGAAAGTTTAGTTCTTCAACATTATAATTACAGCTTAAAACAAATCTTGTAATATCTTGGTGAAAACTGCAAATACTATGAAGCATAAATATAATTCTGATTATATCTCCAATGATGCTGGACATCTGTGAAATGGCAGTTGTTTTTTTTTTTTTTTAATGGAGTTTTGCTCTTTGTTGCCCAGGCTGGAGTGCAATGGTGGGATCTCGGCTCACTGCAAACTTCATCTCCCAGGTTCAAGGGATTCTCCTGTCTCAGTCTCCCAAGTAGCTAGGATTACAGGCGCCTGCCACCATGTCCAGCTAATTTTTGTATTTTTAGTAGAAATGGGGTTTCACCATGTTAACCAGCTGGTCTCGAAATTCTGACCTCAGGTGATCCACCAGCCTCGACCTCTCAAAGTGCTGGGATTACAGGTGTGAGCCACCAAACCCGGCTGAAATGGCAGTTTTGTATACTGACTTACCAGAACAAAATCATCCAGAGTGAGGTTGAGAGCTGGGAGTGAGAGTGCAGGCTCTCATATTTCTTTAATATCTATGTGGGTAGGCTGCGCTGCAAATGGCTTAGGTTGTTGATGACAATCTGACTGACTTCTTGAGGGCTCCTTAACAAGACATATATGTCTGGCATTTTGGAAAAATATAAATTCTTATTTCTCATTTTTTATCAACACAGCTATGATCATACCTTTCACTTGAATATCATATTTTTCTCTGGAGACCCTCTGGAATGCTACTATGAAAATAACATACGAAAAAAATGCTCATCATCACTGGTCATTAGAGAAATGCAAATCAAAACCACATTGAGATACCACCTCACGCCAGTTAGAATGGTGATCACCAAAAAGTCTGGAGACAACAGATGCTGGAGAGGATGTGGAGAAATAGGAACGCTTTTACACTGTTGGTGGGAGTGTAAATTAGTTCAACCATTGTGGAAGACAGTGTGGTGACTCCTCAAGGGCCTATAAATAGAAATTCTATTTGACCCAGCAATCCCACTACTGGGTATATATCCAAAGGATTATAAATCATTCCATTATAAGGACACATGCACACATATGTTCATCGCGGCACTGTTTGCAATAGCAATGAGTTGGAACCAGCCCAAATGCCCATCGAAAATAGACTGAACAGGGAAAATGTGGCACATATACACCGTGGAATACTATGCAGCCATAAAAAACAATGAATTCATGTCCTTCGTAGGGACATGGATGAACCTGGAAACCATCATTCTCAGCAAACTGACACAGGAACAGAAAATCAAACACCACATGTTCTCACTCATAGGTGAGTGTTGAACAATGAGAACACACGGACAAGGAGGGGAGCATCACACACTGAGGTCTGTGCTAGGGGACTAAGGGAGGGACAATAGGGGGTAAGGAGTTGGGGAGGGATAACATGGGGGAAATGCCAGATACAGCTGATGGGGATGGAGGCAGCAAACCACATTGTCATGTATGTACCTATGCAACAATCCTGCATGTTCTTTACATGTACCCTGGAACCTAAAATGCAATAATTATATTAAGAAAACATGTGAACCTTAACACTACATAAGGAAACAAAGTATTTTTCTAAATATGAAACCAACAGAAACATTAAAAAAGTATGGATGTTAAACTTGAAACAATCCTATATCTATATCTATGTCTACGTCTACACGTTCTCTAGTAAACATTAGTACCTAATACTTCCTGAAACCATTGAATCAATGTAGACATTGGCCAGTAGTAAATTATCCTCAATGTTCTCCTAGAACTTTGCCCATGCTATGAAACTTACCACATTGTATCGTGGTTAATTTACTGAGATCTAGAAGCTGTTGAGTATGGTGAGGATTAAAAGACCATTCTGTCCACTATAGCAGGGATGCTCACTGCAGAGCTATCTCTTTGATTAAAAGAGCTTCCTCTGAGAGAGAACCCTTAATGATGGTTGGTTACCTGACTAAGTCACTAGAAACAGTACCCTTTAACACACTGTCTTTTTTAAAGCAATTCTTAAGAAATGGTTGTGTTTCCTTATTACTGATATAATCCATAATTATTGAAGGAAATTTGGAACATGCATAGCTGCTGAATTAAAAAACTACTATCCATAGCCCACCTATTAGAGGGAATTAATGTTACCTCATACCTTTGGAATGATGCTAATTGTTTTTGCTTACATGTGAATTCCAAGCATAAACTGGCTTATTCTTAGAACACCTGAAGCTTCCAGTTTAAAAATCTCTTTTAAAAAAAAAGAAATATTGATAAATAAAAATTGTATTTATGCAAAGTGTATGAAGTGATGATTTTACATATATATACATTGTGCAGTGATTACTGCAATCAAATTAGCACATGCGTCAGCATTCATAGTTACCATTAGATGTGTGTGTATGTGTGTGTGTGTGAGATGAGGACACTTAAGATCTACTCTTCCAGCAAATTGTAAGTAAGCAATACCTTAGTAGCTTTAGTAACTTTCATCACCATGCTATACATTAGATCCCAAGAAACTATTCATCTTATAATTAAGAGTTTGTACCCTTTAACCAACATCTCCCCATATCCTCTACCTCCCAGCCCTTGGCATACACTACTGAGGGGCATATACTATTTCAGCAACACTGAAAATATTTTAGGCAGAAAAGAATGCTATTCCAATTACGGGGGAAATCTGGCATGGGGTCACACGACTCATTGATGCTGGCACTGAGCCATGCATCCTAGTTAATTTGACAATCATGTTAATTTTCCCAGGAAACGTTTGTAACCTCACAAGTTCCGAACCTTTGTTTTATAGCTCCAAGTTTTCTAAAGAGTAAGCAATAAGCCTCAGAACCATTTACTGTGTTTACCAGCAGTGCTTTTCAATAAAGCCCTCCCTAAAGTAGTTAAAAAGAAAAATGTAAACTCCTTTACTCCAAGAAAGTGATGAGAGGGGAAAAAAAGAGCAACTCGTGACATTAGCTATTGATATTATTTGTTGGCCCAAAATCTCACACTTGCTACCTTGTTTCTTGCTTGATATTCTTCTGCTGTTTACTATAGTTTCTTGAACTCTACAAGCTCCTCCCACATCAGAGCCTTTGCATATACCCCTGCTCTCTAGAACACGTCTCCTAGTTTCCCCACCATTTTTTTTCTGGTAGAGTCTTAATTTATCCTTTAAATTTTGTTTTAAATGATCCTTTTTTAGGGAAGTATTCTATGACCCCTAAGACTAAGTTAGGGTCTTGCTGTTATATGCATGCTTAGAAACATGTACATTTTTTTTGTTAGCAACCGTCATTATTATGATTATATACCTGATGGTGCCTGATCTTTTTCACATCACTTACCACAAAGCCACAGAGATACTAATTTCTCAATAAAGAGTTTTTTATTGATTGAATAAATACCACTTGACTAAGAGAAGGGCCTGCACATAATGGTACTAATTACATGCATATTTTCATGTCTTGGATCATGATAGTTACAACAAAATTTAAAAGATGAAATAGATTATTTTTAAGTAGTCAAAAAAGTCACCTCCTTTTTTATTTCTGTCTCTTTGCAAATATATCAACTCAGAACAGGTTCATAGTTTCAAATTTCTATCATCTTCTGTAATTTCAGATACATTAGAAGATATAATGAGACCATCCTGGTGGAAATTGCCCACATTTCCAGAGAAAAATGAAAGCATTGTCTAATCTTTCTCTGACTGCTGTAGGAACTAGTTCTTTTATGCACACCCAAATTCCAGAGAGCTCACAGAATTTTGTTTCAACATCAAAAACTAATTCTTGGTATCTAGTTAGCCATCAAGTGCTTCAGTAGATTACAGAAGTAAAAGTCAGGAGACTTTAATCTAGTCTTGAAGTTTCCTACTTTTTTCATTTATGAATTGGAAAGTTTATGTATTCATTTAACGAATACTTACTTTACACCTTCTGTATAACAATACTGTGCTAGGTGATAAAGAGAAGTAAAAGGAGATTATAAATAAGTACCCAAGTTAGCTTTAGAGGTAATATGTGATATAAATACACATGCCATAAATATTAAAGAAAAGTTGTAATCAGTATACACTAGAGAAGCTAGCTTCCCAGCTATGTTTTATAGATTTCAAGTAATTCAGTGTGTTCCTAAAAGGGTTTCTACATTGAAGAAAATTTGGAGAATGGTTCATGCTACATTTTGTGAAGACACACAATATTAAACATACCAAAATAAACATGCCAAAATCTCTGAGCATTATTAAAATGATTTAATTTTTTAATAAATATTTCTCCAAATCTTTTAATTATAAGCCCTCATCTTTCTCCTAAAATGACCTAAATGTTCCAGTGTTTGAAGATAATTTCCAAGCATTCCAAAAAAGCAATGGATTCAAATCTTTGGGGAAAGCTTAGGTTTAAGCCACTAATAATGGGTCCATAATAATAGCTCTATATAATAATAAGTAGAGTTCAGGAATTAGGGAAGAGCTGGGCTTGTCTGGGGTTTCTGGTAAGGTAAAGGATGAGATTGGCCAGGTGGAGAGGAGACAGAGTCTATAGAACATTGACCATTACCCCAAGGGACTGGGGGAGTTACTGGTAGGCAACCAATTGCTATTGGCATTTTCTGATCTGAGGGAGGCTAGCAGAAAGAAACTTTGATGATGCTAGTGTTGCCAAGAAACCAGTTAAGAAGAGTATTTAGTTTAGTTTTCATGGGAGAGGGGAATAGTAAGAATAATCCAGGACTACTGTTCTAGGTGTTCAAGGATGATTGCCTGGTTGTATAATAGAAATGAGAACAGGTTCGTGACATCTCAAAGGACAACATAACTAATCTTAAGGAGAAATAGAAATGAAAGAGAGCAAAAAAAAGTAGAAGTGATTCCATAGTTCTGCTTTCAAAAGACTGAAACTTTGTTGGTGCCAGCAATCCCACATGGCAGAAACCTTGTTGTAGAGTGGAGGAAGAGGTGCACAGTCATGTGACAGAGATGGGAATAATAAACAGCTGAGGCTGGGAAGAAGAGAGAAAACCCAGGGCCAAAGGCAACTCTCAGAATGTTCACAACTGGTGATGAGAAGGGAATGAAGGAAGAGTAGGACCATTCCTTCTCTTCCTTGTTGAATAGGACAATATTCAACAAGTATTTTATCAAACAATAATTATTCCAAGAGCTATGTTTGCTGCTGTATAAATAAAGATGCAATGAATGTTATCAAATAGCTCATAATTTAACAAGAGGGAACAAGCGCATATAATCTATAATGATCATCCGTAATGAATGACATTTCCTAGTGTATATGTGCTGGTGTAGTTCTCTCCATAGTACACCTGGGATAGCCCTGAAACTCACATCGACCAACAGAATGTGGTGAAGGTGAAGCATGTAATTTCCAAGGCAGGATCTTAGGAGATATTCAGCTTTATCTTCTGCCATTTGAACATATCCCATTGAATTCCAGGTTCTACATTCTGGGAAGCCCAAATTTCACGAAGGATGACCTCACATCCTCATGTGAGCTTGTACCACCCACCAGCCTTCTGAGTAAGTCAAGCACAGTCAAGCTCCCAGATTACTGCAGTCCCTGCCAACAGCAGAGAGAGATGGCAGAAGAACCATGCTGCTGAGTTCTGTAAACCCAAAGGACCGGGAGAGATCACAAAGTTGTTGTTTTAATCACTCAATTTTTAGAGTGATTTCTTATGTACTTATAGATAAATGAAACAAATATGATTTATTGTGGCTAGCTGTATAGAATAAAACAATAAGAAATGATTAATTATTCAAGGTGGGATCATAGAAGTTTAGAATGTATGGTAACACTGAAGTCTGGTTTAAAGAAAAAGCAGATATTGGCTAGAGAGACAGGATGGAAAAGTATTCCAGAAAGTAGAAGCAACAAAAGAAGAGCAAAGGACAAGTCTATCTGAGAAACTGCACAGGCAAAAGGCATGTGTATAGGAAGGGTGAAAAAGAGCTGAATTTTGGCCAGGCGTGGTGCCTCATGCCTGTAATCCCAGCACTTTGGGAGGCCAAGACAGGCAGATGATCAGAGGTCAGGAGTTTGAGACCGACTTGGCAAACATGGTAAAACCCTTTCTCTACTAACAATATAAAAAATTAGCTGGGTGGGATAGCTTGTGCCTGTAGTCCCAGCTACTTGGGAGCTGAGACATGAGAATCACTTGAACCTGGGAGGTAGATATTCCAGTGAGCTGAGATTCCACCACTGCACTCCAGCCTGGGTGACAGAGTGAGAATCCATCTCAAAAAAAAAAAAAAAAAAAAGAGTTAAGTCTAGAAAACTTATATTGAGTAGAATTTTCTGAAGGCAGTATATGTAATAGTTCTGAAATTTATACTCTAGATCAGGAGCCCCCAAACCCTGGGCCATGGACTGATACCCATCTGTGGCCTGTTAGGAATGGGGTTGCACAGCGGGAGGTGAGTAGCAGTCAAGCAAGCATTACCAT